>JANUWF010001625.1:0-1350182 GCA_026120185.1 Voacanga thouarsii
AAACTCATATCCAAAGCACATAGAAATCATATGAAAATATATTTAATTATGAAATAAAGTATGATATGCATCCCAACCCCCTTACTCTAAGGTTAGTTTTGCCCGGGGTTTCACAAACCCACTTCTATAGGTATTCCGTTGGTACATTAGCGGGAACAACATTCCCTCCCTATTACCAACAAATTACCATCCGACATAGTTACCAACCACTTATATTTTGTTGGTAATCAGTTGGTAAATATTTTCCCGCCCGTTTACCAACACATTACCAACCGACTACTAATAGCAAAATCACCAATAGAATACACAGTTGGTAATTTGTTAGTAAGTAACTAAAATGCAACACATTCCACATTTGTCGGGAATTTGTTGGTAATTTGTTGGTAATTACCAACCAAACTTGGTTTGTTAGGAATGGTCTATTGGTAATCAGCCTTTTTCTAGTAGTCCAAGTCTTATATGGATCATTTGAATAATCTTCAATGTATGCCTGTTGCTATTTGAAGAGAGAGATTGTATGCTAATTTAGATAAAATGCTATTTCTGTTTGGAGAGGATTACATTTCTTGGGTATATTGTGACTGCCAAGACAATCGAGATTGATGAGGAAAAAGTTATAGCCATCCAAGATTAGCCCACCCCTACCACCATTACCCAAGTCTGTAGTTTCTATGGGCTAGCTAGCTTCTAGAGGAGGTTCATCAAAAATATCAACTCTGTAGCAGCCTCTCTAACCGAAGTAGTGAAAAAAAATATGCGATTTAGGTGGGAGGAAGCCTAAGAAAAACTATTCCAAGGCCACAAAGACCAATTAATCCAATCTCCAATTCTCATCCTATCTAACTTTGATAAGGCATTTAGGATAAAGTGTGATATAAGTGGGGTACGGATAGGAGCGGTTTGACCCAAGATCGAAAGCCTATTCCTTAATTTAGTGAGAAATAGTCTAGGGCAGCCCGCAATTGCTCCACGTATGACCAAGAACTCTTTGTTTTGATTAGGACCCTAGAGTTTTGGCAACATTATCTATTACTAAGAGAGTTTGTGATTCATACCGACCGTCAGACCCTAAAACACCTCAAAAGCTAACAAAATCTGAATAAGAGGCGTGCAAGGTAGATAGAGTTCATTGGAACATTTTCTTATGTTATTCAATACAAAAAGGGTAAAGAGAATGTGGTTGCGGAAGCACGATCTCGAAATTATGTGCTTTTATATTCTTTACAGGCTAAACTTCTTGGTTTTGAATTAGTGAAAGAATTGTATGAAAATGATGAGGAGTTTGGGGATATTTTTCGTTCTTGTGAAAAATATGCTTTTATCAAAGACTATAGGCAAGATGGTTATTTGTTTAGAGAGGTAAGGCTTTGTGTGCCCAGGGGCTTTATTGGGGAATTACTAGTTAAGGAGGCCCATAGTGGGAGATTAATAGGACATTTTAGTGTTGCAAAAATATTAGGCATACTTAAGGAACATCTTTTTTGGCAAAAAATGAGGAGGGATGGGGAGAAATATTATTCATCTTGCATAGTTTGCTGAAAGGACAAATCTAAATCACTCCCTTATGGCTAGTACACTCCTTTGCCCACTCCAAATACTCCATGGGTTTATATTTCAACAGACTTCATTTTGGGTTTAGCAAGAACCAATGGGGGGAGGAATTCTATATTTCTCATTGTTCATCGTTTCTCAAAGATGGCTAATTTTGTGCTTGTTCTGAGACGAATAATGCTTTCCATGTTGCAGATTTATTTTTTAATGAAAGGTGAGGATGCATGGGATTCCAAAGGCTGTTGTTTCGGATAGGGACATTAAGTTCCTTAGTCATTTTTGGAGAGTCTTATGGAACAAACTTGGCACTAACTTTTTATTTTTCGCAACATGCCATCGTCAAACAGATGGACAAATGGAACTGGTGAACTTGACACTCACTAAACTCTTGAAAACTATCATCAAGAAGTTCTTAAAGAATTGGGAAAAATGTTTGCCACAAATTGAATTTTCATACAATCGAGCTATGTATTCTACTACTTCCTATTCTCCATTGGAAATTGTACATAGTTTTAATCCCCTAACTCATTTAGATTCGGTTCCTTTGTCTCTTGGTGAATGAGTGAACCTTGATGGAGCCAGTGTTAGGGATATGCCCTAGAGTTAATTTGTACTTATATTATTGTCGTTATGTATTATGTAATAATATGAGGCATTTCTTTCCATGAATGGTGCATTTAGTTTTGTGGTCATCAAGTATGTGACTTGATAGTAAACCTTACAATCAATACAATGACTATTCTTAAACTGTCCCTGATCGATTATTATTAGTGGAATAATAATAAATTAAGATTAATATATTTGTGACTTGATGGCTATGTTTTACTGGTCATGGATGTATATGATATCAAGTCAAAACATAAATAAATGCTAGAGAACATTGTATTAGACATGACCCACAGTGAGAGTACTTCATGGAACATGTCATAAGTACTTTTTAGCCATAATAATATTAAAAGGCAGTTGACTTGAATTCATCATAGTTTCCTACTTGATAATTTCTATATTTTTACATTGTCTAAAGTTGTCTTTAACCAAATAATAAATTAGACTACTGTTGGATATAGAATAAATCAAGGAGAGGAATATGATTAATAGTGAAAGAATTTATCCCTCTTAATTATGGAAGAGATATACATGGGCTTCTTGATAAGTTAGACTGTTAAAATGCATAGCCGTGTTCAAATATATCAATCTAAGATTTTGATATCATTTGTTTGAACAGTCTCCTATGAGATCAAGAAATAATTGATTAAGCGTAATAAGGATTACTTACTCCATGCCTTATGCTTAATTTGGATATTGTGTGACAAAATGACTAAATATAAAATTATGGTTTGGTTCAAAGAGATCACCAATCTTCATTTAACTTGGATAGTTATAATGTTTTGCTAGAAATCGCTTATAACTTGTGGGCTATTTAAATATGATTTGGGCACACTGTCAGTGTCAAATGAACATATAGGGTCACACAACAAGCGAACTTGTTAAGTTATTTTTCTAGTAATTAGGTTCGATGAATCTGAAAATATGTCTAAGTTAATCGAACCTAGAAAATTTATCAGATACAATGAATCTGGAAATATATCCATATTTGATGTATTTGGATGATGTCCAGATTGTAAGAATCTGACTCAGTAAATTAGTTAGTTAAATTACCAAGATAATGGAAAAATCTTATTATATCAGTTTTAATTTAATTTAAATTTAAAATAAAATATGATAAAAATATTATCAGAGTTGGACTCTAAGAGGTTCGGATGGGTTTTAAGAAAACTCTAGCTATTTTTCTGATACATACGGTGAACTAACTCGCTACCCTGAGAGTGCTAGTGCTTATAGTTTGAGAGGCTTATTTTTTTTGTGAATAGAGGCACGAATATTTTAATAGCTAGGAAGGTAGAATTAGAAAAGACTCTCCATAAAAAGGTTAAGGCTACCATTGAGAGGCATAATCAAGAGCTCGCCTTCAAGCACAATCATGGAAGGAAAAATGTGTGTTCTGAGCTCAGAGATTAGGTATGGGTACACCTCCCCAAAGAGAGGTTTCCAACTCAAAGAAAAAGTAAGGTAGATCCAAGAGGAGATGGCCCCTTCAAAGTTATTGCAAAAGTTGGAGACAACGCCTATAAGATAGATTTACCCAGTGAGTAAAACGTTAGCGCCAGTTTTAATGTTAGTGATCTTTCCCCATTTGATGTAGGTGATGGTATAAATTTGAAGATGGATAGTTTCCAAGAAAGGGGAGATGGTGAGACTCCGCATCATTATGGAGGACAAGCACAAGTGGTGAGAGACACGACACAAGGGCTAATGACGAGGGCGAGGACAAAGTGATTCCAATGAGGGCTCCAAGCATTATGAAACCCAACTTGAAGGTGGAAGTTTCTTGGAAGGCAACTGATGTTATAAAGGAGCTTAATTTACTGATAATTGATGAAGAATAGCAAGAGAAAACTAAGGAAGATGAGAAGGAAGCTAAGGAGATTGAATAAGGTAGAACGAGCATGAAATTGAGTACCATCGGCTAAATAGAATGCAGCCAGCGTCGAATCCATTGGCATACCTGATACCGGCCCAGTTCTAGTTGATGTTCTCTAAGCACGGAGTGTAGATTGAAAATGAAAAACAGAGGAAACATGCTGTGCGGAAACGAAAAAAAACAGAGGCAAAAAATAATGAAGAACAACATCTCGGAAGCATTTAATCAATACCTCTGTGTGCCTTAAGCCTCTTTGGCTGTGAAGAGATCGACAGAACAATAGGGATAGTTCCTTCTAGCCTACTTGTTGAAGCCTCCGGTTGAAATCCCGCTAACCTCCTACTTCGCCTTGTTTGCATGAATGCCAGAGCTTTCCGGATCTCGGAATATTCCATTGCCTCAATCCTTGTTGGTGAAACAAAAGACGAGGAGGAGTGGTCTCAATGTTCTTAATTCTTTGCTATTTGATTAGCAATATCAAGAACAAAGGCAGAGAGAAGAAGTCACGAGAGAGAGAGAGCAAAAAATAACCAAATGGCTTGTTCTTTTCTTTCATAGAGATGTGAGTCTCTCTTGCAATATCCACGGTATTGAATATCTGATAACAATATCTCCGGGGATATGATATTTCAAACACTCAGATATTATCAGCAAAGTGAGTTTGGCTTAGCCTTAAACTCTTCTGAACCGTATCTGGAAAACCCCTATGGTCTAGGCTATTGGGCCAAAATAATATTTATTATTTTTCTTTGACCCAAAAAGCCCAAAATAATAAACATTAATTACTTATTTCCTGGGCTTATAGAAATAACTCAATAAATAATTAATGAGCCCGAATGAGCCAAAAATAATTAAACATTAATTATTTATTTCCTGGGCTTATAGAAATAACCTAATAAATAATTAAACAAGCGTTTTTCCATCTAATTTAAGCCTAGGTTAATTTTTTAATTATTCAAACTGGACATTAGCCCTAAATAATTAAATAATCAATTAAACTAGATAATAAATTTCTCTCAACTTCTTTTTTTTATTTTTATTCCAGTCTAATAATAAATTAGACTTCCTGAAAAAAATAAAATCATCTTTAACTAAGACCAATTCCTAAACCTAAAATTAATTAGGACTTACGGGCTATTCCGAGGACCAAAATGACACATCGCCGTGACTACTAAAATGACCAAAATACCCATGCTATATAAATAGCAGTATTTTGCATTTTAAATATTTTGTATTGTCACCACAAGGAAATATTGACCCCAAGGACAATGCTGTGTTAGCAAAGTCTCCGACCTACAGGTGAAATGACTAAAATACCCCTCTACACATCGCCGTACATTTAGAGAGGAAGATGTGTACTAACACCTCTCTAAATGATATCTACCATCCTTAGGCTTCTAGTCCAATGATCCACGACTTCTTGAAGTGTTTCCACTTTCCAAGGGAGCTACCCTAAAGCAAACATCCAAGTCATGTTTCCCAGGGCTCTGGACATTTAGATCATTCATACAACCACAATGGGTGATATTATATAGAAACTATCTTGTACAAGTCTGTCTTAACTAACTGGTCACACATACCCAACTTGCAAGTATATTGGTCCTACGATAGAACCTCAACTATAGCATATCACAGTACATGCTTCCAGATTCGTCAGACTACCAACTCATACTCAAGTCATAGAGTACTAGTCCACGCTGTAGCAGTAGTAGTCTAGGTTTCTACCAAATAGTACTTTAAGAAACCTATAATAACCCGCCTTATATAAAGGATTTTCGTAGGGTATACTTATTTAAAATAAGAATAAATATAAAAGGAATTAATGATATATTTTCCTTTTTCTATTATTAATAGTATTATTAAGGCCACAAATTAGTAATATTATTAATATTATTATTACTATTATTTTATATATATATATATATATGTATATGTATATATTTTATTTTTCTATAACCCTTACTATTATTTTATATTTATTACTTGATACCAAAGTCTCTTGGCAATATTAAATTATAATATTATTATACTCAATTTTTTATACTACTTTATTACATCACTATTATTTTTATACATATAAATAATATAATTAATGTCCTAAATATCTTAGCTATATTCATATTATATAAAAAGATATTTTAGGGGGCCTACAAGAAATAAATGAAGATGGCCCACAATCATGATATTTTTGACCAAGTTAGACCACACTTTGACTTCATTTGACCAAGATTAATTAAGTTAAACTAGGTTAGAGCAAGTTAATTATAATTATGCATGGGCATGCAAGGTTAGCAAATATATTAGTCTTGAGATTTCTAGGGATTTCTACAAGCTTCTACATGATTCCAAAATCCTCTAGGATGTTCCACAATCTTCTTTTAAGTTCTATGAAAGCCTAAAAGCTTCTAGAATGACCAACTCACCTTAGTTCCTTTTACCAAGACCAAAGTAAGATTAAGAAACAAACTATATAAATAGGGGCAAGGGGAGAAGATATCGGCCAAGAGAGAAAGCTGGGAGAAGAGGAGAAAAATAGAAAAGTGAAGAGAGGAAAGGAAGAACAAAAGAAAGATTGAGAGAGAGAGAGAGAGAGAGATTTTTCAGCAGCAAGAAAAAGGAAAGAAAGAAGAACCAGCAGCAAGGAGAAGGAAAGGAAGGAATTGTTACAGCTTTCCATTCAACTTGGAAAGGCAAGGGATCATTTTTTAAAAGCTAAGAGAGTGATACTAGAAGTTGGAAGTTATTTGCATATGAATTTGTTGATGTTAAGTAATGAAAATATTTTAATTTTGTGATGGTTGTTGGTTGATCGGTTGAGCTGATGATGAATTAAGCATGATTTTCAGTTCATTTAATGTATTTTGGAATGATGATATGCTGAAAATTTGGAAAGGAAAAAGATAGAAATGATAAGGAATCTAGGACATCTATTCGATAGTAAAAAATAACTAGCCGGTGTTTTTTGGAAATATCAAAGGAAATCTGAGTAGGGGTGCCTGGAAATGAAGCATAACTAACCCTAAACATATCCTGGACTAGTTAGAAAGGATTTGGATCAGGTTGTGTGGGTTTTGGATGGCTAAGAAATCATGAATAGCAAGAATGATGAAAGCTGTCAAAATTTACTAGTTTGGTAAGCTTGGAATAATTAATTCGTTTGGATAAGAGAGAAGTGATGAGTATGAAAACCTGTTATAATACTGATATTGGGATGTTAAATGAAGGATTGAAGCCTTTAAATGTGGTAGGATATGTTGAAGAAACCATAGGAATAAGTTAAAACAAGCTGGGCTTCTAAACTGTAATCTTGAACCTCCAACTCGAAACAGTAAGTTTAGCTGAAAATCTGTACAAAATGGAGAGAGGTTTGAATACCCTATGACCTGAAGTTGATAGAGAAATGTCCTAGGAGTATTTTGGAAGTAGTTTCACCTCATTTGGACCTGTATTGAAGGAGCTATGAACAAAACACTAGAAGATGACAAAACTGAACTCCAACCTTGAAACAGCGGAATTAACTGAAAAAGTGTACAAAATGGGATGGTTTACATGTCTTGTGACCTGGAATTGATAGAGGGATATCTTAGGAATATTATGGAAGAAACCTCACCTTATTTGTACATATATTGAATAAGTTATGTGAAGAATAGTGGAGGATGGTAAAGCTGTAAAACCAGAAAACCATCCAAATCATTAATCCATTTATTTCTTTAAGAAAATTATAGAAACCTTATTTGAACCATTCAGCATTTGAACCCATTGAGTAATGATAAAGGGATAAAATAATGGTGTAGGTGAATCAAGTCGAGGGAACGCCTTTTACGACTATACGAGTGCCACTTCGACTTAATATACAAGGTGAGTCCCATTGATTTCTAAACCTTTTTAACGGCTAGTGTGCTTTGATTTTCTATGAAATGCTATGTTTTATGCCATTTTGGAAATCCTTGAATATGTTTAAGGTTTACATGAGCAACATTTGCTTTTATGCTATTTCGGGCTCGAATAAATTTCATATTCAGCTTGGAAACCTTCCTGGATGTTTAAAACACAAATTTTGTGAATTTAGTCCTTTTCGAATTAAATATTTGGGATTTCTAAAAAATGGTAAATTTTGGAATCGGGTATTTGGAGAATAATCCAAATATCCTTGTTGGAATATTTTATGAAAAATCTTAGAACTCGGGTATTCGGTAAATGACCGAAATATCCTTATTGGAAGTTTTGTGAATATTTTTTAAATTGGGCAAGGGTAAAATGACCCGGATACCCTCAAAAAGTCTTTTGGAATCTGGCATGGGTGAAATGACCCGAATACCCTTGGAAAATGACTTTTGTGATGAAGTACGGCCCCAAGCAATAGAAAAAAAATGTTTTGATTTGAAAATCCTGCGGGATCAGATGATCCTCTGGCCTGATCAGTCAAATGGGATTAGTATTGTTGCATCGAGTACTCAGCAAGGACTTTGATATTTGTACTAACTCATGCTAGAGATAGATGACCCCGAGTAACCTAATCAGTTCTGGGGATTGTCTTACTCCAAACAGGGCGATAGGACATTGAGATGAGTCGTCCTTAGCTAGCCGTTATGAGCCCGGCAATTGCCTATTGATTGTGATGGTGGGTTGTTCACATGATACCGAGTGGGGACACTTGGTGTGTTCAATCCCTTGCCACCTCGATGGTGATTGATGTCAGGATTAGGACTGCTGGCTTATGGTGGCAAGTAAAAGATCCCTAAGTACACGGTGAGGTACATTTGTATGCTGCTCACCCTTCCGACATAACACAGGTGACGTGCTGTAAGACGCAGTCCCTGCACAAGAGACCGTGTGGCCGAAAGCGAAGTTCCTTGAACTTTGCACGCGGGTCGCACTTCTAAATGGGGAAGAACCCGCATTTATTGAATTAGGGGCCATGTGTTTGGAAGCCATTGTTTTTCAAAAGTACATGATAGATTGAACCTAAATTCATCAATTACTGTTGTTTTTCCTATTATAAAATTTATTTCAGCAAAGAAATTGAAAATTGACTTTCTCTTCTAAGTAAAACACTGGCACACACGGGACTCACTGAGTATACCACTCACACGCATGTTTGCCTTTTTTAGGGATTGGAGCTAAAGACTAATGACGGTACTGCCCGAACATTACCTCTAGCACTAGATAGTGAATCTTTTACTACGATCAATGCACATAGACGATGAAATGATTTTCGCTTGTGTATTTTGGGAACCATAATGATGTATCTATCTTGACTCATATAAATCTATATAATAAAGGAGCATGTTTTATATATTACTTAAGTTTCGATTTTTTTTTTTTACCTGCTTATTTTAAGTTCAATTCGTTATAAAGACCCCTAGCCTGAGATTTCAGACAGGGCAACATCCCACCTAAACCCGGCCCACTACAACAAGGTAAAAATATATGGGGTGTTACAAAACCACCACTACAGGTCCTATTCTACGTTTTCGAAATACGCTTATGTCATGAAGTGAATGGACTACTCAATGGCTAAAGGTAAGCCATTCTCCATTTGGAATTCATACCATAATAACCTAAACATGTTGAGATTCCCATTTTCATCCATAGGTTAAGAACAAATATTTATGTGTTAAATAACCCGTGACCCATACTTTACTGTGAAAGACTACCATTCACATGGATCACTTATTTAAACACAATGAGTCTTTTCCAAATGAAATTGTGCACAAATAAAATGTAAATTCACAAAAAATTTCTGAAAATAAATTCTTTTATTAAAATATTCAATGTTTACATCAGAAACCTTGTCTAAGAGGGCATATTTTTCAACAATCTCCCACTTGCACTCTAAGACTAAGTAAGTCCGTAGGTGCCCACCCCTATGGCATCTAAGTGTCTCTTGAAGACTCTCTCAGCAAATGGCTTAGTGAATTGATCTGCTAGATTGTTCTCTGAGGGAATCTGTTCCACCACGACTTCCCATCTCTGGATGAAATCCCGGATTAGGTGGTACTTCCTCTCGATGTGCTTCTCCTTCTTATGGTTCTTAGGTTCTTTGGTTTGCGATACTACTCCAGTGTTGTCGCAATACATCACAATCGACCTGTCCATATATGGCATGACTCCAAGTTCTGAAAGGAACTTTCAGAGCCAGACTACTTCCTTGGATGCCTCTAAAGCTACCACATAGCTTCCATGGTTGAGTCAGCAATGCAAGATTGCTTGATACTCCTCCATGAAATAGCTCTTCCTGACAAGGTGAAGATATATCTACTAGTGGATTTTCTCTCATTCTTATCCGCCTGGAAGTCTGAGTCTGTGTATCTTGTAGGAACTAAGTCATCAGCCTTGTAAACTAGCATATAATCTCTTGTTCCCTTGAGGTACTTGAGAATATACTTTACAATTTATCAATGAACCTCCCCAGGGTTTGACTGATATCTGCTAACCAAGCCTATGACAAAGCAGATATCTGGCCTAGTATATAGCATGGCGTACATGAGACTTCCCACAACCAAAGCATAGGGAATCCTACTCATTCTGTCTTTTTCTTCTTGAGACTTAGGACAGTCCCATGAAGAAAATGACAACTCGTGTCTACAAGGAATTAGAGCTGCTTTGCATGAGTCCATGTTGTACCTGGCCAGCATCTTGTCAATGTATACTGTTTGGGATAATCCTAACATTCTCTACTTCACATTTCTACGAAGTCTAATCCTGAGAATGTAATGGCTTCTCCCAAGTCCTTCATACTAAATTGACTAGACAGCTAAACATTTATAGATGACAATGACCCTACATCATTTCCAATGAGTAGAATGTCATTCACATACTGTTAGGATTCGTAGAATCCTAAACACGGAAAACATCCATGAATCCCTTCCAAGGATCTAAGTAAACAATTAAGAAGACCTTAGGTTTATAGAATTGCCTCTCTTCGGCGTAACCGAGATCCTTCGATTCTGATTATACTGTCGTATGTACAACCTGAACGATCACCAGACGCTGCAGTGTGCGAACGTCCTCTATAAGTACACATGGCGAACTAACTCATTGCCCTAAGAGTGCTAGCGCCTAGGGTTTGAAAGGTTTTTTTTTTTTTTTTTTTGGTAAATAGAGGCACAAAATTTTTAACAAAACCGAACTGTTGAGAAGACGGCTAGGGTTTTCTTAAAACCTACCGAATTCCTTAGAGTCCAAATCTGATAATATCTTATCATATTTTAATTTAAATTTAAATTTAATTAAAAACTGATATGATAAGATTCTACCATTATCTCAGTAATTTAACTAATTAATTTACCGAGTCAGATTCTTATAATCTGGACATCATCCAGATACATCGAATGTGGACATATTTCCAGATTCATTGTATCTGGTAAATATTCTAGGTTCGATTAACTTAGACATATTTCTAGATTTATCGATGGCTACAAGAAAAATAACCTAACAAGTTCGCTTATTAACCCTATAGGTTCATTTAAAACTAGTAGTGTGCCTAAATCATATTTAAATGACCTACAAGTTATAAGCGGTTTCTAGCAAAATATTATAACTATCCAGGTTAAATAAAGATCAGTAATCTCTTTGAACCAAACCACAATTTTATATTTAGTTCTTTTGTCACACAATATCTAGATTAAGCATAAGGGACGAAACATGTCATTCTTATTAAGCTTAATCAATTATTTCTTGATTTCATAGTAGACTATTCAAACAAATGATATCAATAGCTTAGATTGATATATTTGAGCATGGCCATGCATTTTAATAATCTAACTTATCAAGGGGCCCATGGATATCTCTACCATAATTGAGAGGGACAAATTCTTTCACTATCAATCATATTCATCTCTTTGATTTATTCTATATCAAACAATAGTCTAAATTATTATCTGGTTAAAGAGAACTTTAGACAACGTTAAAATATAGAATTTATCAAGTAGGAAACTTATGATAAATTTAGGTCGAAGGACTTTTAATATCATTACGGCTAGAAAGTACTTTTGACATGTTTCATGAAGTACTCTCACAGTGGGTCGTGTCCAATATAATGTTCTCTAATATTTATTTATGTTATGACTTGATATGACAAATATCCATGACTAGTAAAACATAACCATCTAGTCATAAACATACTAATCTTAATTTATGATTGTTCTAATAATAATAATAATCGATTAGGAACTGTTTTAGAATAGTCATGGTATTTATTGTTGGGTTATACTATCAAGTCACATACTTGATGACCACAAAAAAAATGCACTATTCATAGAAACGAAACCCTCATATTATTATATAAAACATAATGACAATAGTATAAGTACAAATTGACTCTAGGGCATATCCCTAACAGTCTCTTACTTGTATTAAGACTAATTTGGCATAAGTCGTAACCCCATTGATCTAGTTTGACTATCATGTTTAGACGATGGGAGAGGCTTTGTTAGCGAATCTGGAACATTGTCATCAGTTAATACCTTGCATACTTTGACATCTCCTCTATCAGCAATTTCTCGAATGAGATGAAAACGTCTAAGTATATGTTTGGATCTCTGAAGTGATCTTGGTTCCTTAGCTTGTGCAATGGCTCAATTGTTGTCACAATAGAGATCTACTGGGTTCACAATACTAGGAATTACACCTAGTTCTGTAATGAACTTTTTAATCCAAACTGCTTCTTTAGCTGCAGCTGAGGCAGCTACATACTCAGTTTCTGTAGTAGAATCGGCCATGGTGTCTTGCTTTGAACTTTTCCAGCTTACAGCACCTCCATTCAAACAAAATAGAAAACCTGATTACGATCTCTAATCATCTATGTCAGACTGAAAACTATCATTAGTGTAACCATTTACAACTAGCTCGCCTTCTTGTCCTTCATAAACTAAGAACATATCTTTAGTTCTTCTTAAGTACTTCAGTATGTTCTTGACAACAGTCCAGTGTGCCTCTCTAGGATTTGACTGGAACTTACTCGTCATGCTTAAGGCATATGATACATCAGGTCGAGTACATAACATGGCATACATGATAGACCCTATAGTGGAAGCATATGGTATCTTGTTCATGCGCTCTTTTTCATCCTTCGTAGAAGGACTTTGAGTTTTACTGAGCTTAATGCCATATGGGATTGGCAAGAATCTTCTCTTAGAGTCTTGCATACTGAACCTTTTTAGTACCTTGTCAACGTATGCACTTTGACTTACTCCAATTAGTTTTCTAGATCTATCTCTATAGATCCTTATGCCTAGAATATAGGTAGCTTCACCTAAGTCTTTCATTGAGAAACAATTTCCCAACCTTGTCTTTACACTTTTGTAGAGTTGGGATGTCGTTTCAAATGAGTAAGATGTCATTAACATAAAGTACCAAAAAGACTATAGCATTCCCACTTGTTTTCTTATAGACACAAGGCTCATCTTCATTTTTGATAAAGTTAAATTCTTTAATTACTTCATCAAAACGAAGATTCTAGCTTCGAGATGCTTGCTTCAATCCATAAATGGATCTTTGAAGCTTGCACACTTTATTAGAATTCAAAGGATCATCAAAACCCTCAGGTTATGTCATGTACACATCCTCGAGTAAGTTTCCATTGAGAAACGCGGTTTTGACATCTATTTTCCAAATCTCATAATCATAATATGCTACTATGGCAAGAAGAATGAGTGGTCTCAATGTTCTTAATTTTTTGCTATTTGATTAGCAATATCAAGAACAAAGGCAGAGAGAAGAAGTCACGAGAGAGATAGAGAGAGCAAAAAAAAAAAAAAAAAAAACCAAATGGCTTGTTCTTTTCTTTCATAGAGACGTGAGTCTCTCTTGCAATATCCATGGTATCGAATATCTGATAACAATATCCCCGGGGATATGACATTTCAAATACTCGGATGTTATCAACAGAGTAAGTTTGTCTTAGCCTTAAACTCTTCTGAACCATATCTGGAAAAACCTTATGGTCCAGGCTATTGGGCCAAAATAATATTTATTATTTTTCTTGGACCTAAGAAGTCCAAAATAATAAACATTAATTATTTATTTCCTGGGCTTATAGAAATATCCCAATAAATAATTAAACAAGCATTTTTCCATCTATTTGAAGCCCAAGTTAATTTTCTAATTATTCAAACTGGACCTTGGCCCTAAATAATTAAATAACCAATTAAACCAGATAATAAATTTCTTTCAACTTCTTTTCATTTATTTTTATTTCAGTCCAATAATAAATTAGACTTACTGAATAAAATAAAATCCTCTTTAACTGTGACTGTGAAACCCCAGTCAAAACCAACCTTAGAGTGAGGGAGTTGGGATGCATTTCATAATTTATTGCATGTTTAAATATATTTTTAAATGATTTTCTATGCTTTGGATTTGAGTTTTATTGTCTCGAAGGCTTGATTGAGAGTACTGCTAGAGAAGGGCAAAATAGTAATTTTTTCTTGAGGTGGAAAAAGGGAGACAACTTGAGGATTGAATAAGATTTTTTTTTTTTTTTTTTGAGGAAAAATAAGAACAAGAGTTGTTGTGGTTTAGTGGTTAGAGCCTTAGAATTAATTCTTAAGGTCTTGGGTTCAAATTCCATCATAGGAGCTTTAACTTGTTAAATTTTCTTTTTTGCTTGGGAAGTATCATTTTCGGCCTTAGTGGTGTTTGGAGTAGGGTAGAGATGTTGTCCTATGAGAGGCATGATAGGAGTCTTCAAATCATACTCATTTGTTCTACACAAAATTCCTAAGAGGAATTCATTTCCTCTTGATCCTTAATTTTCCTATTCCTCAATTCATTAATTTATTCAAATTGTTCTAGCCAATTTCTTTCCAGAAATTCCAGTGAAGTGCTGTGGCTTTGTAGAATCAAAATGTCTTAATGGAAGACATTTTATGGTCTGAAAATGTGAAGGAGATGTGAAAGATTCCAAGGGGATAAATCCCTTTAGTGAACATTCTAAAAATTCATTCTAGCTAGGTTCATCTTCCTTCTCGTAATGAACTAAAATTTTCCAGCTTCTTGTGCCTTCAAGTTGTCGAAACTCTTAGCAAATATTCCCTTCTTAATGCTGCCAGAAAAATGGCCTTTTGGATCAGCTTGCAACCAGAATTTCTCTGACCATTTTCGGACTGCACAAAGTTGGTGCAAAACCAGAAAAATCCCTGGGCAAATCACAGCTTTGGAGGTCCGAAACCAAGCTGTTTTCTTCCAGTTTTTGTTCAGCACCATAGCCATGTATTTCTTCCATGAAGAAGGGTGGAACCAACCTTGAAAACCCCTAAAAATCCCCATCAAACTCCCTGCAAACCGGCTAGAAAAGGGCAGCAGAAAACTGCCCAGAAAATTCCAGCAAGCAACGAAATTCTGTGCATGAATTTTCCATAGCTGAAACTCCATCCTTCTTCTGCACAAACCACCCTTAAACCTTCAATAACTGAGCTCCATTATCCCCCTCAACCTTTTGCACGAAAATCCAGTCATGGCTACCTAAAAGATTTCCAAAAAAAAATTCTGCAATCATGCCTTAATTTGGATACCAAAATTCCAGCCACCATGATTTAACAACTTTCCATAAAATATACCCCAAACAACGAGACCTTCCCTTCACCATTACACTTAGTATTTTCGGCCACCTTAAGCCTTTCTCAACCAGCATTCATCTAGCTAAAATATTGCCCAGCAATTCAACCATGGTAGACTTCCAAAAGCTCTCCCATAATCAAAGGTATTCTTGAATATTTAGTTTTCAAATTTACTTCCTAAAAATATTCTTCAAGGATTCCAACAACTAGCTTTTCCTTTTCCCTTGCAAACCAGAGAATTATCTCCCGAAGCCCAACAGAAATTTGGCCAGCCCTAATATCTTCAGAATTTCGACAGCCTCCATCCAAAAACTCCCTATTCCCTTCAACCTTTAAGAACACACACAACACCAAGAACACCTACTTCTTCCTTTCACCTAATATCTATCCAAATCACTTCAAACTACTTCTAAAAACTCCAGAATTCATCTACTCACTGCCATGAATCCATCAACACCATTCTTAACATCAAACTCCGAAATCCAACTTGCTAGTTTGGATAAAAAACTAGAAATTTTGTGAAGGCTCAAGAACACCATCAAGGTAGGTTTGTTCTAACAACTACATCTTCCCTAATCGTGATCTCTAATGAATATATATATGAATAAACCCACTAGTGGTCTCTCTCTCTCTCTCTCTTGACCGAATCTCCCTCCTTCGTGCTTCCTTCACCCTCTTTCGTCCAATTTAGACATCTAGGAGTTGAGACTTATTCAAAACTCCTTCAAGGGAATTAATCAAGCAAGTAAGCTTTATTTTAACCCTTCTTTTAATTCTAGATTTATGTATCTAGGATGATATTGATAGAAGGTGGATTGTGGATAGGATTTGAATATGTATTGTTGAGATTGACGCATGAATATATGTATGAATATGAAGGAGATGAGATTTATGCATGGATGGATTATCTTGGTTGATTGTATGATGATTTGAGGTTTAATGCATGCCTCCATGATTAAGTATGCTAGAGATTATGTCACCTTTGGTGAATAGGATTTATATTCATGTTGGATTGTTGAAGCCATGATCATATTTATGCTAGTAGGGGTTAGATCATGTCTTGATAAATTGAGATCTATACTTGTATGCATGATTTGGATGATTTGATGAATTGAAGGATTGTATATGTTCATGATTGTGAGTAGCCATGGAAATATGATCATGATCTAGTTGTCCTTAAGCTAATTTTTATTTCATGAATAAAAAGTTTAATAATATGATTTTGCTAGTAATTTCGGAAAAAACCCTAGGAGAGGTGGATTTGGATTATTATATATATAAATGATATTTTAGTCAAATAAATAATAATTTTGATAGAAAAATAAAATATATCGATACTATATAAAAATAATGAAACCAACTAAAGCCTTTTTTTTATAAAATAATCATAATTAGTGAAATACTTATTATTAAAATTTAATTATTATCTTTTAATCAAAACCTATTAAAACTTATTTATTATTTTCCAAGCAAGGCTCATTAAAATTCATTTTCAACTAACTTTAGTTATCATTTATTTTCTAACAGCTAAATTATTAATAAATCATTATTTTTCCTAAAAACCACCTAAGACTTTTGCATCAAATAAACTCTAAATTTTCTTAGCAATATTTAAACCTTTAACTTATTTGTACTTATTTCCCAAAACATTAATTATTTTAAATATCAAATTATCCTTAGCTTATAAACCTATTTACTTATTGTTTGGCCTTAAAGCTTGGGACACTAGGATCATGATAGTAGTAAGTTGAGTTGTTTAAATTGAGAGAGTGAATTTTGGATTGAGTTTGATTGTGGTTAGTATTTGCCCATGCGGAGTTAGGTCAGCAGTTGGAGACCTTTTTATTGTGAGCAAGAATCAGGTAAGCTCCTGCATAAAACCTTATTGATGAAAAGTGTTTAATTATGGCAAGCCAAATATAGAGTGCATGGACACTCGTCTTTGTAAAGGCAATTGAGGATTGTCTCCTATCTTATTTCCGTCAAACAAATTATTTGAAAACCAATAAGCAGATTTATTCAAGCTCAAAACTCTTTCTAAAACTAATTTTGACAAAGACTTTGGAAACCCTTAATTGCAATGTTCAAGTGGAACTATGTTTTGTTCTTTTTTTTTTTTTCCCCAAGTGAGATATGTTACATTCAGTACTCAATAAGGGTGGACTACTGGGCTAGTCTTTGAGGGGTTAGGGTAAGTCTCTTCGTAGGTGGCCACCTCTGAGGGGTGAGTCCTTTTCGGATAAGACGACAGTCCAGTAAGTCGTGCCGGTCCGAGCTAGTAGTGTTCTTTTCCAGTCAAGTGATTGTGTTTTGCCGGAATGGACACCCGGTTGTTGTTTGAGTATAGAGAAGGAGAAGTATCTTGCCCAATAGGGTGATCACCTACTTTTGTCAGACTGTACAAAGTGTGGCACTCTGACAGGCGGTATGCACAAAGTGTGGCATGCTGACCATCCGGTTATGGGGCCCCACGTGTGGTAACCCGTAATCCTTTCTTTTGAGTGGTTGATTTTATAAATTATGTATGGCTGGAAATGCCAAAAAGCCACTCTTGTTTTTTACTGATGTTTATTGCTTGCCAGTGAACTCTTATAAAGGATTTTATACTTTGCATTCACGAACTGTTTTCACTGAACACCCAAAGCACACACAGACTTACTGAGATTTCTGTCTCACCACCATTTTGCCATGATTTCAAGTCGATCCTGCTGTGGGGATGAGTAGCTAGATTATACCTGCTTCGAAAGATTTTCTGATGATTTATTTTTGTGTAATGTTTTGGAGAGATGAGAGTGGATAAATTTTATTACGGATTTTTTTTTGGTATTTTGGGATTTATTCTTGGATTGATATTCATTTTGGTATGTAATAAATTTTAAGTTCAAGTATCATTTATATTCCGCTATTTCATTTGTGTGACCTAGTTATAAAGACCCCTTGTCCTTTGGACAGGGCGACATCCCCGGTCCTGGCCGGCTTAGGTAGCGGGGTGTTACAAGTGGTATCAAAGATTAGGTTTAGGCAATTATTGATAGTATTATGCTATTTCTTTAAGTCTAAATCTTTATCTAACCTATCTTGTTGATGCTGTAGGATGGTCAGATTGCTTAGGACAGGAAGGAAAGTGCAGCAGTGGCACCCGCCTATCCCTCTAGACCCGGAGGACCTTCCAGTTCCCCAGCCTGCCCCTCAGCCTGTTATCCCCATGGAGGATAACAGTGATGATGTGGTTATCCCTATGGAGCATAACAGTGATGATGAGATTAACCCTATGGGGGATAGCAGTGATGACGAGGTCCAGATCATGGAGCCACCCCCAATTCTGGTGATTGACATAAGCTCGGATAGTGAGAATGAGGTGATGATAGTGGAGCCTGAACCCCACCTTCCTAATCCCGAGGTGGACTTAGCAGCAGATAGCGATGACCCAGGGGAGATAGACTATGAGCCTCCGTCTAGGCCTTCTTTCCTTCCTTCTTCCAGTCGAGTGGAGCCCAGGGAAAGTTCTAGGCACCCTGGAAAGGAGCTAATAAGGGGATTTGCTAGTGGGGATGGGGTAGAATTTTTCCAAGAACTCTGGGGGATGGTTGTATGAGGCTGATGATGATGGTTCTGATGAGGACTAGAGGACTAGGAGTTCTTTTGATTTGGATATTTATTTGTTTACTGTTTTTTTCGAGAACTTTTATGACAAAATTTTTTAATTCTGCTTTCTATCAAATTTCGAATTTATACAAGTCCATTTTTGAAAGAGAATTTATTCCTTAGCTAAAATTTGCATCCACTTTCTATTTACATCTATTTGACTATACATGCAAGTACAACTAAAATGATTTGACCCTTTAAATGCATACACTTATCATCTGGGGTGTGGCTGAGAATGGCACCCAAGCGTTGTGCAGCTACAGCAGGTGGAAGAGTTCCGGAAGTCGATCAAGTGGCACCGGAAGTAGAAATAGCTCAGATGTAAGCACCCAGCCGGGGTGAAGGGAATGGTCCGGATATGGGATCGAGGTCTAAAGTTCCACTTGATGTGACCATGGGCCAGGCATTCAGCAAGATGGCCGAGATTTTGTAGTCAATGACCGAGCGACGAAACCCAAAGGGTGAAGATGAGGCCTTAGAGAGGTTCCTGAAGTTTCAGCCGCCCGTCTTCTTGGGCGAAGCAGAACAGGATCAAAAGGCGGTGCAGTGGGTTGAACTGTTGGAGGACATATTCGCGACACTCCAGTACACCGAGGAATGGATGGTTAAGTTTGCAGCTTTCCAATTGAGAGGACCAGCTCAAGTGTGGTGGCAGTGGGTCCAAAACGACTGGGAGATGGACGAGTAGGAATGGATGTGGTCCAACTTCGTGGAAGCCTTCAGGGCGGAGTACATTCCACAGTGGATTGTGGAGAAGCGAGAGGACGAATTCCAGAATCTGAGATAGGGAAGCATGTCGGTAGCCTAGTACGCGGCCCGGTTCACTCAATTGTCCAAGTACTGCAAGCGATTGGTGGACACCGAGTAAAATAGGACGAGGCAATTCGTCAAGGGGCTGAGACCGGAGTTGAGGAGAGCATTGGCACCTACCCCGTCGACAACCTATTTGGGGGCTGTAGACGCAGCTACTCGGACGAAAAATAAGGATCGCAGCAGGATGACAATAAAACCTTTCCAGCTGCCGAGACAGCCGCAAGGACAATTCCCGAGATCGCAACCCCAAAAGCGCCCCGCCAACCACCAATGGCAAAACCAGAGGAAGCAAGCCCAGACAGCACCGAGTGGACCTGCCCCGAATCTCCCATCATGTAGGCAGTGTGGAAGGAAAGGCCACACCAAGAGGAATTGTTGGTCTAAGGGTGGTGAGAGAAAGTGCTATCATTGTGGCGACCCGAACCACCTGAGGAACACCTGCCCCAAATTGCACCGAGTCGGGCAAGGAAACCCGGCTCAGAACCCGGGGCCTAACCGAGCTGACCCTACGAGAGCATCCGGGAGTGGAGTGCCAAAGTCGCAAATGAAGGCCAAGGTGTTCGCTTTCAACAGAGAGGAAGTCGGGTCCGATGCAGCGATGGTGGAAGGTACATTCACTATTTAAGGACGTTCCGTTAATGCTTTGATTGATCTTGGCTCTACTCATTCCTATATAAACAAGTTGTGTGCATGTCATTTGGGTTGGGATGGAGTGGAGCTACCTTTCATTTTAGAGGTAAGCACACCTCTGGGAAAAATGGTGCAAGCGGATCGGTATGTAAAGGAGTGTAAAGTTAATGTGGGAAGAGAAAGTTTGGAAGGGGATTTGATAGTGTTAGACATTGAGAATTATGACTTGATCTTGGGAATGGACTGGTTAGCCAAGCATGGGGCTAGGGTAGACTATAAAAATAAGACAGTCCAGTTCGTTAGGCCAGGATGTGATGTATTGGAATTTAATGGCAAGAGGGATAAAGAATGTAAGTATTTGATTACGGGGGCTAAATCCTAGAAATTGTTAAAGCAAGGGTGTCAAGGGTACCTGGCTTACGTGATAAACAAGTCGAAGGACCAGTGCACTTTGGAAGACACGGAAGTAGTGAAGGATTTTCCCGATGTGTTTCCGGTGGAGCTTGATTCTCTACCCCCTAGCCGAGACGTGGAATTCACCATCGACTTAGTTCCAGGAGCGGAACCAGTATCGCGGACTCCATACCAGACGGCTCCAGCAGAGTTGAAAGTGTTGAAAGAGCAGTTGGAGGAGTTAGCGAGTTAAGGCTATATCAGGCTGAGCACGTCGCCTGGGGAGTGCCTGTGCTATTTGTAAAGAAGAAGGACGGAACTCTGAGGCTATGCATTGACTACCGAGGGTTGAACAACTTGACGATCAAGAACAAATATCCCCTACCGTTGATTGACAAACTATTTGACTAGTTGCAAGGATCCAGTTGCTACTCTAAGTTGGATCTAAGGCAAGGGTACTACCAGGTGCGGATAAGAGAGGATGATATTCCCAAGATAGCCTTCAACACCAGATATGGACACTATGAGTTTATGGTGACTAACGCTCCAGTAGTATTCATGGACCTAATGCATCGAGTATTCTAACCTTATCTGGATAAGTTCGTGGTGGTCTTCATCGACGACATTCTGATCTACTCCAAGAGTCCGGAGGAGCATGCAGAGCATCTGAAGCTCGTACTGGAGAAGCATCGGGAGCACAAGTTGTACGCTAAGTTCAGCAAGTGTGAATTTTAGATAGACAGTGTGGCATTCCTTGGCCATGTAGTGACCAATGAGGGAATCAAGGTGGACCCGGTAAAGGTTGAAGCGGTATCGGACTGGAAGCAGCCGGAGAGTATCACTGAGATCCAGAGTTTCTTGGGACTGGCTGGTTACTATCGAAGATTTATCAAGGGATTTTCGACACTTGCATCGCTAATGACCCGATTATTATGAAAGGATGCTCCATTTGTGTGGAACAAGAAATGCGAGAAAAGTTTTCAAGAACTGAAGCACAGACTGATGTCAGCACTGGTATTGAGTCTACCAGAGGAAGGGAAACCTTACGCGCTATATACTGACACTTCGAAAGAAAGACTAGGAGCAGTGTTGATGTAGGACCGGAAGGTGATTGCTTATGCTTCTCGGAAGCTGAGACCTCATGAAGTCAACTATCCCGCTCATGATTTGGAGCTGGCAGCTATAGTGTTCGCCCTAAAGAAATGGCGACACTACCTGTATGGAGCTGAATACGAGGTATTCACCGGCCATAAGAGTCTGAAGTATATCTTCACCCAAAAGGATTTGAACTTGAGGCAGCGAAGGTGGATGGAATTCTTAGAAGAATACCGTTGCCCGATCAACTACCATCCCGGGAAGGCCAACGTGGTGGTGGACGCCCAAAGTAGAAAAGTTGGGATGGCTAGGTTAAGGGTGCAGGAAATGCAAGCGGTGCAGGATGTGTTGGACAGAAGGGTGGAAGTACAAGACAAAGGGATTATCATAAGCAATTTGAAGTTGGTGCCAAATTTGAGAAGTGAAATCGTGGAAGCTCAGCAAGGCAATGTCGAGTTTCAGCTTTTCAAGGATAAGGAGCTAAAGCGGCCCGGTAGTGAATTCCATCTAGATAAGACGGGAGTTCTACATTTCAGGGATCAGTTGTGTATACCCGGAGAGCAGCAATTAAAGGACCGAATTTTGGAAGAAGTGCACAAGAGTAAGTACTCCATTCATCCAGGGAAAATCAAGATGTATCAGGACTTGAAGAGAGCCGATTAGTGGCCTGGACTGAAGCGATATGTGGTCAAGTATGTCTCGACCTGTCTCACCTGCCAAAAAGTCAAAGCAGAGCATAAGAAGTCAGCGGGACTATTGCAGCCATTGCCAGTACCGGAATGGAAGTGGGAAGAGGTGACTATGGATTTTGTCACCGGGCTTCCCATGTCAAGGACTCAAAAGGATGCCATATGGGTAGTGGTAGATCGACAAACCAAGTCGGCCCATTTCATACGGGTGAATGTAAGGGACTCGATGGAGAAGCTAGCTCAGACGTATGTTCAAGAGATCGTTCGACTACATGGAGTGCCTTCAAGCATAGTGTTAGATCGAGACCCTAGGTTTATGTCTCATTTTTGGGGAAAGTGTCAGGAAGCAATGGAGTCGAATCTGAAATTCAGTACGACGACGCATCTGCAGACCGATGGGCAGTTAGAGAGGGTGATACATATATTGGAAGATATGCTGAGAGCCTGTGTTTTGGACATCGGAGATAAATGGATAGAGTGTGTACTGTATGCAGAATTATCATATAACAACAGCTACCGAGCTTCGATCGGGATGGCACCGTATGAGGCTTTGTATGGGTGCAAATATCAGGTACCATTGTATTGGAGTTGGTCCGAAGATGGTCATGTGAGCAAAACTGGAGAAGTATGTGTCCAAGAAATGTTGGATAAAGTGAAATTGATCAGGGAAAGGTTAAAGGCGGCACAGAGTCGGCAGAAGAGCTATGCGGACAACGGGCGAAGGGTCACAATTTGGAGCCGTTTCTAATTTGGACCGGAAGCTTACCGATTGGACCTGCCAGATGGGTTGACGGGAATCCATGATGTGTTTCATGTGTCACAATTGAAGAAGTATAACGCATATCCCGGTCATGTATTGAATGATGAACCGTTACTGTTGCAGCCAGACCTGAGCTATGTGGAGAAGCCTGTGCGAATATTGGACTGTAGTGTCAAGACTCTCCGGAGCAAGCAGATACCGATGGTTAAGATTCAGTGGGAGCACCATGGCATGCAGGATGCCACATGGGAGTCGGAAGAATGGGTTAAACAGAAGTATCCTGAGTTGCAATAGAGGTATGCTTGAATTTCGGAGTGAAATTCCTCTAAGGAGGGGAGGATGTGAAACCCCAGTCAAAACCAACCTTAGAGTGAGGGGGTTGGGATACATATCATAATTTATTGCATGTTTAAATATATTTTGAAATGATTTTCTATGCTTTGGATTTGAGTTTTATTGTCTCAAAAGCTTGGTTGTGAGTATTGCTTGAGAAGGGCAAAATAGTAATTTTTTCTTGAGGTGGAAAAAGGGAGACAACTTAAGGATTGAATAAGAATTTTTTTTTTTTTTTGAGGAAAAATAAGAACAAGAGTTGTTGTGGTTTAGTGGTTAGAGCCTTAGAATTAATTCTTGAGGTCTTGGGTTCAAATTCCATCATATGAGCATTGTTAAATTTTATTTTTTGCTTGGGAAGTTTCATTTTCAGCCTTAGTGGTGTTTGGAGTAAGGTAGAGATGTTGTCCTATGAGAGGCATGATAGGAGTCTTCAAATCCTACTCATTTGTTCTATACAAAATTCCTAAGAGGAATTCATTTCCACTTGATCCTTAATTTTCCTATTTCTCAATTCATTAATTTGTTCAAATTGTTCAAGCCAATATCTTTCCAGAAATTCCAGTGAAGTGTTGTGGCTTTGTAGAATCAAAATGTCCTAGTGGAAGACATTTTATGGTCTGAAAATGTGGAGGAGATGTGAAAGATTCCAAAGGGATAAATCCCTTTAGTGAACTTTCTAAAAATTCATTCTAGCTAGGCTCATCTTCCTTCTTGGAATGAACTGAAATTTTCCAGCTTCTTGTGCCTTCAAGTTGTCAAAAATCCAAGCAAATATTCCCTCCTAAATGCTGCCAGAAAAATGGCCTTTTGGATCAGCTTGCAACCTGAATTTCTCTGACCATTTTCGGACTGCACAAAGTTGGTGCAAAACCAAAAAAATCCTTGGGCAAATCGCAGCTTTGGAGGTCCGAAAAAAAGCTGTTTTCATCCAGTTTTTGTTCAGCACCTTAGCCATGTATTTCTTCCATGAAGAAGGCTAGAAACAGCCTTGAAAACCCCTAAAAATCCCCTTCAAACTCCCTGCAAACCGGCTGGAAAAGGGCAGCAGAAAACTGCTCAGAAAATTCCAGCAAGCAGCGAAATTCTGTGCAGGAATTTTCCAACTTTGTTTCCTAATTCTACCCTAGCCGAAACTCCATCCTTATTCTGTACAAACCACCCTTAAACCTTTAGTAACTGAGCTCCATTATCCCCCTCAAGCTTCTACACGAAAATCCAGTCATGGCTGCCTAAAAGATTTCAAAAAAAAAAATTCTGCAATCATGCCTTGATTTGGATACCAAAATTCCAGCCACCATGATTTAACAACTTTCCATAAAATATACCCCAAACAATGAGACCTTCCCTTCACTATTACACTTAGTATTTTCGGCCACCTTAAGCCTTTCTCAACCAGCATTCATCTAGCCAAAATACTGCCCTACAATTCAGCCATGGAAAACTTCTAAAAGTTCTCCCATAATCAAAGCTATTCTGGAATATTTAGTTTCCAAATTTGCTTCCTAAAAATATTCTTCAAGGATTCCAACAACTAGCCTTTCCTTTTCCCTTCCAAACTAGAGAATTATCTCCCTAAACCCCACAGAAATTTGGCCAGCCCTAATCTCTTTAGAATTTCGGCAGCCTCCATCCAAAAACTCCCTATTCCCTTCAACATTTAAGAACACACAACACACCAAGAACACCTACTTCTTCCTTTCACCTAATATCTATCCAAATCACTTCAAACTACTTCTAAAAATTCCAGAATTCATCTACTCACTGCCGTGAATCCATCAACACCATTCTTAACATCAAACTCCAAAATCCAACTTGCTAGTTTGGATAAAAAACCAGAAATTTTGTGAAGGCTCAAGAACACCATCAAGGTAGGTTTGTTCTAACAACTCCATCTTCTCTAATCGTGATCTCTAATGAATATATATATGAATAAACCCACTAGTGGTCTCTCTCTCTCTCTCTCTCTCTCTCTCTCTCTCTCCTTGGCCAGATGGTTTCTTCTCCAATGGTCATGCTTCCTTCACCCTCTTTCGTCGGATTTAGACATCTAGGAGTTGAGACTTATTCAAAACTCCTTCAAGGGAATTCATCAAGTAAGTAAGCTTTCTTTTAACCCTTCTTTTAATTCTAGATTCATGTCTCTAGGATAATGTTGATAGAAGGTGGATTGTGGATAGGATTTGAATATGTATTGTTGAGATTGATGCATGAATATATGTATGAATATGAAGGAGATGAGATTTATGCATGGATGGATCATCTTGGTTGATTGTATGATGATTTGAGATTTAATGCATGCCTCCATGATTAAGTATGCTAGAGATTATGTCACCTTTGGTGAATAGGATTTATATTCATGTTGGATTGTTGAAGCCATGATCATATTTATGCTAGTAGGGGTTAGATCATGTCTTGATAAATTGAGATCTATGCTTGTATGCATGATTTGGATGATTTGATGAATTGAAGGATTGTATATGTT
Source organism: Voacanga thouarsii (assembly GCA_026120185.1). Taxonomy (NCBI): domain Eukaryota; kingdom Viridiplantae; phylum Streptophyta; class Magnoliopsida; order Gentianales; family Apocynaceae; genus Voacanga; species Voacanga thouarsii. The sequence continues at coordinate 26,438 of JANUWF010001625.1, forward strand.
CATGATTGTGAATAGCCATGGAAATATGATCATGATCTAGTTGTCCCTAAGCTAATTTTTATTTCTTCAATAAAATATTTAATAATATGATTTTGCTAGTAATTTCGGAAAAAAAAACCCTAGGAGGGGTGGATTTGGATTATTATATATATAAAGGATATTTTAGTCAAATAAATAATATTTTTGATAGAAAAATAAAATATATCGATATTATATAAAAATAATGAAATCAACTAAAGCCTTTTTTTTTTAAATAATCATAATTAGTGAAATACTTATTATTAAAATTTAATTATTATCTTTTAATCAAAACCTATTAAAACTTTTTTATTATTTTCCAAGCAAGGCTCATTAAAATTCATTTTCAACTAACTTTAGTTATCAATTATTTTCTAACAGCTAAATTATTAATAAATCATTATTTTTTCTAAAAACCACATAAGACTCTTCATCAAATAACCTCTAAATTTTCTTAGCAATATTTAAACCTTTAACTTATTAGTACTTATTTCCCAAAACATTAATTATTTTAAATATCAAATTATCCTTAGCTTATAAACCTATTTACTTATTGTTTGGCCTTAAAGCTTGGGACACTAGGATCATGACAGTAGTAAGTTGAGTTGTTTAATTTGAGAAAGTAAATTTTGACTTGAGTTTGATTGTGATTTGTATTTGCCCATGCGGGGTTAGGTCAGCAGTTGGAGACCTTTTTATTGTGAGCAAGAATCAGGTAAACTCCTGTATAAAACCTTATTGATGAAAAGTGTTTAATTATGGCAAGCCAAATGTGAAGTGCATGGACACTCGTCTTTGTAAAAGCAATTGAGGATTGTCTCCTGTCTTATTTCCGTCAAACAAATTATTTGAAAACCAATAAGCAGATTTATTCAAATTCAAAACTCTTTCTAAAACTGATTTTGACAAAGACTTTGGAAACCCTTAATTGCCATGTTCAAGTGCAGCTATGTTTTGTTCTTTTTTTTTTTCCAAGTGGGATATGTTACGTTGAGTACTCAATAAGGGTGGACTACTGGTCAAGTCTTTGAGGGGTTAGGGTAAGTTTCTCAGTAGGTGGCCACCTCTGAGGGGTGAGTCCTTCCCGGATAAGACGACAGTCCAGTAAGTCGTGCCGGTCTGAGCCAGCAGTGTTCTTTTCCAGTCAAGTGACTGTGTTTTGCCGAAATAGACACCCGGTTGTTGTTTGAGTATAGAGGAGGAGAAGTATCTTGCCCAGTTGGCCGATCACCTACTTTTGTTAGACTGCACGAAGTGTGGCATTCTGACCGGCGATATGCACAAAGTGTGGCATGCTGACCATCTAGTTATGGGGCCCAACGTTTGGTAACCCGTAATCCTTTCTTTATAGTGGTTGATTTTATAAATTATGTATGGCTGGAAATGCCAAAACACCACTCTTGTTTTTTACTGATGTTTATTACTTGCCAGTGAACTCTTATAAAGGATTTTATATTTTGCATTCACGAACTGTTTTCACGGATCACCCAAAGCACACATGGGCTTACTGAGATTTCTGTCTCACCACCATTTTACCATGATTTCAGGTCGATCCTGCTGTGAGGATGAGTAGCTGGATTATACCTGCTTCGGAAGATTTTCTGATGATTTATTTTTGTGTAATATTTTGGGGAGATGACAGTAGATAAATTTTATTACGAATTTATTTTTGGTATTTTGGGATTTATTCTTGGATTTATATTCATTTTGGGATGTAATAAATTTTAAGTTCAAGTATCATTTATATTCCGCTATTTTATTTGTGTGACCTAGTTATAAAGACCCCTTGTCCTTTGGACGGGGCAACATCCCCAGCCCTAGCGGACCTAGGTAGCGGGGTGTTACAGTAACCAATTCCTCAACCCAAAATTAATTAGGACTTACGGGCTATTCCGAGGACCAAAAAGACACATCACCTTGGCTACTAGAATGACCAAAATACTCCTGCTACATAAATAGCTATATTTTGCATTTTAAATATTTTCTAATATCGTCGTAAGGAAATATTGACTCCAAGGACAATGTTGCGTTAGCAACATCTCCAACCTACAGGTGAAATGACTAAAATACACCTCTACACATTGCTGTGCATTTAGAGAGGAAGAAGTCTACCAACACCTTTCTAATGACATCTACCATCCTTAGGCTTCTAGTCTAATGGTCCACGACTTTTTGATGTGTCTCTGCTTTTCAAGGGAGCTACCCTAACGTAAACATTTAAGTCAAGTTTCCCAGAACCCTAGACATTTAGATCATTCAGATAACCACAAGGGGCGGTATTGTATAGAAACTATCTTGTACCAGTGTATCTTAACTAACTAGTCACATATACCCGATATGAAAGTATATTGGTCCTACGATAGAACCTCAACTATAGCATATCAAAGTACATGCTTCTAGAATTGTCAGACCACCAACTCATATTCAAGCCGTAGAATACTAGTCCACGTTGTAGCCGTAGTAGTCTAGGTTTATACCAAATAGTACTTTAAGAAACCACTACTACAAGTCATGTTCTATGTATTTGAAATATGCTTATCTCATGAAGTGAGTGGAGTACTCATTGGCTAAAGGTAAGCCATTCCCCATTTGGAATTCATAATATAATAACCTAAACATAATAAGATTCATATTCTCATCAATCAGTTAAGAACAAATATTTATGTGTTAAATAACCCGTAACCCATACCTTACTGTGAAAGACCACCATTCACATGGATCACTTATTTAAACACAATGGGTCTTTTTCAAACGAAATTGTGCACAAATAAAATGTAAATTCACAAACAATTTTTGAAAATAAATTCTTTTATTAAAATATTTTATATTTACATCAGAAACCCAGTCTAAGAGGGCATATTTTCCAACACAGAATGCAGCCGACATCGGCGCCTGCCCTAAGCGGCATAACCGATGCCGGCTCACTTCGGGACCCAATCCCCTATTTTTTGTGTTTTAATATTTTCCAAAACTTATTTTCATTTTTAATGCTTTGTAATGACTTTTTTTTTTTTTTTTTTTACTCAAACATACCTTAGGATCTTACTAAACCAATTTCTAGGGTTGGGGTTGTATAAATACCCCTTTATATGATTTGACAACAAAACCAACATATAATATTCAAAATCATGAAGAGAGCCTTGAGTGATTTTACCCCTTGTTTGTCTTTTGATCAAGACTAAACTAAGGGATTAGTCCACCCTTTGTTGAGTCTCTAAAATCCTAGGATAATCTGATTTGATTTTTCTTCATTTAGGTCTTAGAAGCTTTGTTCTTCTTCACTTCTAATTTGAATTCCCATTAGGTGCCTATAGTTTTCTACTTCTTTATTCTTGAATTCCTTTGTTGTTTCATGGTATTAGGTGAATCTCTAGTAGATCTTACTACTTTTGTTGCGGGTCTTTGAAGTTATGAACTTTAAGGGTTTGTTAGATTGTAACAAGATAGCTTAAATCTCTTTTAGACACTAAATTTCCCTATTTTGGTTACTTAGAATTGTGTTGTGAGTTTGGGCCACGTAATCACTTTGCTCACCAAGAAACACCACCAAAAGATCATATTAGTCAGTAAATAGGATATGTGATGAGAAAAAAGGCCCGAGAATACAAAGCGCATGTCCTTTGGTGAAAAATAACATGGGAAAAAAAAAGAGAGAAAGCAAAAGAAAAACAAAAGATTAAAAAAGGAAAAAAAATTGAAAAGGGGGCCAACATAGTGAGATGGAGTGAAATGCACTCACTTGAGGCTATTCAACCCAAGAAAAAGTTTGCAAAAAAAATATTTGATTAAATAAGAGAGGTCCTATTTTACTACTCAATTTGTAGTAGTTTTAGACATGTACATGTTGGGGATATGCCCTAGAGTCAATTTGTACTTATACTATTTTCATTATGTTTTGTATAATAATATGAGGCTTTTCTTTCTATGAATAGTGAGTTTTGTTTTGTGGTCATCAAGTACGTGACTTTATAGTAAAACCCTACAATGAATACAATGATCATTCTAAAACTGTCCCTGATCGATTATTATTATTGGAATAATAATAAATTAAGATTAGTATGTTTGTGACTTGATGGCTATGTTTTACTGGCCATGGATATTTGTGATATCGAGTCAAGACAAAAATAAATATTAGAGAATATTTTATTGGACATGACCCACTGTGAGAGTACTTCATGGAATATGTCATAAGTATTTTCTAGCCATAATAATATTCAAAGTCCTTCGACCTAAATTCATCATAGTTTCCTACTTGATAAATTCTATGTTTTGACATTGTCTAAAGTTGTCTTTAACCAGATAATAAATTAGACTACTGTTGGATATAGAATAAATCAATGAAAGGAATATGAATTGATTGTGAAGGAATTTGTCCCTCTTAATTATGGGAGAGATATCCATGGGCCCTTTGATAAGTTAGACTGTTAAAAATGTATGGCCGTGCTCAAATATATCAATCTAAGATATTGATATCATTTGTTTGAACAATCTACTATGAAATCAAGAAATAATTGATTAAGCTTAATAAGGATGACATCCGTGCCTTATGCTTAATCTGGATATCGTGTGACAAAATGACTAAATATAAAATTATGGTTTGGTTCAAAGAGATCACCGATCTTCATTTAACCTGGATAGTTATAATGTTTTGCTAGAAACCGCTTATAACTTGTGGGCCATTTTAATATGATTTAGGCACACTGCCAGTGTTAAATGAACCTATAGGGTCACACAATAAGCGAACTTATTAGGTTATTTTTTCGGTGACCAAATTCGATGAATCTAGAAATATGTCTAAGTTAATCGTACTCAGAAAATTTACCAGATACAATGAATCTGGAAATATGTCCACATTCGATGTATCTGGATGATGTCCAGATTATAAGAATCTGACTCGATAAATTAATTAGTTAAATTACCGAGATAATGGCAGAATCTTATCATATCAGTTTTAATTTAATTTGAATTTAAATTAGAATATGATAAGATATTTATTAGGGTTGGACTCTACGAGGTTCGGGGGTTTTTTAAGAAAACCCTAGCCGTCTTTTCAATAGTCCAATTTTTCGGTTGAGAACATTCGTGCCATTCTCTACCAGAAGAGAAAAAAAAAACCTCTCAAACCCTAGGCGCTAGCACTCCCCGGGTATCGAATGAGTTCGTGGTGTGTATCCGATAGAGGACGTTCTCATACTGCAGCGTCTGGTGATTGTTCGGATTGAACGTACAACAGCGCAATCAGAATCGAAGGACTTCGATTACAGCAACCAGAGATAATTCTTAAACCTTAGATCTTCTTAATCATTTACTTGGGTCCTCGGGAGGGATTCGTGGATGTTTTTCGCGTTTAGGAGTCCACGAATTCCAACAGTACAAAGTACACAACCTGAAATTTGTTCGTTAGACTTTATTTATATGATTTGCATAACTTATATGTTTGGGCAAGGAAGTGAGTGGAATGCATTGAATAGAGATAAACTTGTTTAGACTAACTTCAATGGCCCTAGGTATATTTGACTTTATATACTTCTTTGCTCAAATCTTTTAGACCGAATAAATATTGGAATGTTTCTCATTGCAAATAGAAAAGTTAAATCTCCACCATATTCATTTTGAATTTTCAATGTCTTAATTCTTTTTGAAAGATTGCTTTGCCTTAGGACATGCAAAACGTTTAGTGCGGATATAAATAATCACACTTTTGTAGCACTTTTCCTTAGCTTTTTGGCATGTTTAATGAAATAAATAGTAGTTTTCTACTCAAAAGGTGTTTTCATAGATCTTATGAACTCTCGATGAAAAATGAGTAGAATTAGGGCTTAAATGATGTATTTTTATGTGAATGAATATATGTGCATTTGAGGTCTTGGAATACATATTTCACAACTTCTTTAAGTGTTTTTTAGGGCACGGCCTGATGCATAGCCATGCACTACTAGTGCATAGATTTTCCTAAAGACACTTCTTCAACAAACATAATTCTTGGAATGAAAAGCATCAAAGAAAGCTAAAGAAGGGAGGAAAAGGTAAGGAGGCAAGAAGACTTGAGATTGTAGGCTTCCCATGTTTAAATCTTTCACTCTTTCTCTTGTTCTTTATTGTTTTCAAATTTATTTTTTCTTAGTTCTTTTGTAATTAAAACAATTTAAGTTTTATATAAGTTTTGAGCTGTGTTTGTTATTGGATTTTGATATTTGGAGATTCATATGTGTTGAAGATTTTATCTTTAATATAATTTAGATTGCCTCTTGAGTATTTGTGCAACTCTAGGTTTCATTCTTATCAATTATGTTGAGTTAATTGTATTTGGCTTACAGCCTCTTGATTCACATAGTTGAGTAAGCTAAGATAATTTGATCTTTTGATTGATTTGTCTATGTAACAAATATACTTAGTTGAGTTTCTAGGCTAAATAGGTATGTAAATTCGCATTGGTGATATCTTGTATGCTTTTCAATTTCATTCTTTGGTCATGACAATTGATTAATTGAAGTATTAATGTCTTCAAGAAAAGGTTAATCTATTTAGAGTAAATCAAAGAATAAAGTTAGGGATTTTGACTTATAGGCTAACTTAGGGTTAATCCACTTTTACAAGAATAAGAGATTTAATTCGCTAAGAAAGGTCTCTAAAACCAATTGCTTAAAGTAATCCTATCAATTATAAATGTCATAATTTGATCACACTACATAGGCTTAAGCATAGTAATTCTTAATTGTCTCGGAAGTTTCCTATTTTTGTCCTGTTTCCTATTTTGATTTTGTTTCCTATTTAATTTTGGTTTTCTTATTTGTTTAGGATTAATCTTAGAAAATTTCTTAATTCAATTTCCCCTTATTTGTGAATACATGTAAATAGGTGATCATTAGAATTGATTTTGCTAAGTGTTCACAAGATGATTTCATAGGCATAAGATTGATTGGTATTTTCTTATAGAGTATACGTCTCTTGTTCCTTGTGGGATTCGATACCTTTCTTTCCATCATGCTAATTTGTATCTTAAGGAGTAAGATTTAAAATTTGTTGGTGCATAATGACAGCATTTTTTATAAACCTATGCTTTTATCTCGTGATTCTCCTCAAACGGTGCTAGAGTCAGTATTCGATCTTGAATCTCTAAGAATTACATTCTCACTATTTACTGCTAGACCACAACCACTCTTCTGCCTATGTTGTACAATCAAATTCTCTTCACTCTCAACCCAAGCCTTTCATGTGCCAATAAAAATTCTAAACTTTACATAACTCATCATTACCAACAAAACGGCATCATAAATTCACTAAGCGAACTAAAACACAATTAAATATATGAACAAACATGCACATATAAATACACACATCCACTAATACTTAGTCCACTAATACATAGATAAACGTAATTTAATTTTCAAATGCACCTGCAAGATGTTATTCAATGCTTCCATTTCCCATATACCAAGGTTAGGGTTTAGACAGGGTATTACAATTACTATACATGGTCATTATCAGTTTTATTTTGATGAGATTAAATGCCTCAAATCGTTTACTTATTAAACTGAGCAAGAGTACATTTTTAAACATGTTCATGAATTGCACATGGGAAAATAACATTTCTAAGAAAAGGAAAAATTCACTTAAAAGCACAACTTCGAAATTAGTACTAACAAAGATGATCTAAATGGAATGAAAGAAAAAGTATTTTTATAATTGATATTCTGGATACGAACATTCTAAAAGAGATTGGTCCATGTTTTGTTCATATAAAAAAATTATATCAAAAGTGCCCCACATACACACAAGTTTTACGAATTAAAATGTCAAATAAAATTACACAACACACACATATAAGCAAGTGCACCATTGTGTAGTAATGGTATCATTAGCAAGTATGGAAGAATCTCAAGGAATGTGGCTATTACTGTTCCATCCTTCTTTTCTCATTATTTAGCTAAATAAAAATGTAAAGTATACAAGACTAACTAAACTAGGAGAAAAGTCGATTTTTTACATAAGAGAGAGTTACAAGTTCATCAAAGAATTAAAAAAAATAAACCTATGTAACAAAAGGAATTCCCCCATTCCATACCTAAAAGTTAAGTACCCTTTGGATGTACAAATTCTAACTCTATGCACTGAAGTGAGTTAATTATCAATCTCACCCTCTCTCGAGTTTTGAGATTTCTACCCCCCAATTTAATTAATCGGTATCTTTATCTAACCAACCAAACCTAAGGATGGATTAGTCACCATTCACAATCCCAAATCATCCAAAGGCCACAAAATCCCTATCTCTAGGCAATCTCACAAACCCTTAGGTTATTAGCCAAAATCTATAGCCTCTCCCTCGGGTTAATTGAAAATGAGAAATGTTAAATTAGCTAAGTGGGCATTCAAACCTTAACCCCATCTCTCAAAATCATTAAGGAAGAATATTTAATTGAAACTAATCAACCAAATTCCATCTTAACTAAGATAACACATTGAACATAAATAACAAAATACCACAGAACAAAAAGAATAGATTCAAAGAAAATACATCATCCTCAAGCATAAAAATAAGGTACAACCTTTTATTGTAATTAAAAATCAAATATTTTCTTGAAAATTGTAAGGTAAGATTAGAAAAGAAGGGAAAAGCAAACTCGTTCACAAGCCTTCTTCTTTCCCATCCTAAGATCTTCAAGCAACATTCTCTTTCTCTTCCTTGAATCTCTTGTTCTTTCTCTCTTCTTTGTGTGAAAACTCGCAAGATTTAAGGTTCTTCAAAGAAAACCCTAAGCCTTTCTCAACTCTCCTCCTCTTGATTGTGCACATAACAGTTGAGATATATTGCTAAGAAATCGGTGGTCTTCAAAATTACGTTGAGAAGTATGTTGAAATGGCTTGTGGGCCGCAAAGAATTCCAGAAACAAGGCGGTCTAGGGAACTTATGCTTCCCTATGCTACCAAGTTTCTATAACCTTAGCTTTATAGAAGGACACCAAACGGCCTAAGGAACTTGAGCTTTCCTTGGCCGTCATATTTCAGGATATATACTTATATGAAGAACACTAGGTAGCCTAGGGAACTTAAGCTTCCCTAGGCTGCTAATTTTTTGTAAATTTTGCAAAAAGAATAACACCAGGTGGCCTAGTGAACTTGAGCTTCCCTAGGCTGCTAACTTCATGTCCTTGGCGTCTTCAATTTTCTTCTAGGCGGCCAATGAAGATTCCACTTCCCATGGCCTCCAACTTTTTCTCCAAGTGCTTCTTCATTTTCTTTTCTCCATTTTTTGCATTTTCAAGTTTATTCATCTTCATTTAGTAACTTTTGAATTCCAAACAAAAATAAGATGATCGTGTTTTTTAGTGTTGGAAAAATTAACAACATGGAGCCACAATCAATCAAGTTTTAATTAAAATGGTAACAACTAAAACCACACATATAGGCAAGTATACACATCATGTAGTATAGGAAGTAGCAAGTATCAAATGCACAGAAACTTAGGCTCCCACCTTACTTTATCAGAATCTTTATTGTTTAGCCAATAAAGTAAAGAAAATAAACTAAATAACCTACTAACATAATATATTAGAGAATAAATCAAGTTCTCCAAAGAAAAGTTACAAGGAATATCAAAGAATAAGAATAATATGAAAAGACGTGAAACGAAGAAGTCATCCAAATCTATGTCAAGTAAAGAAAATATCTTAAATTTATTAAGTCCTAATTTAGATACTAATGAGTTCAAGATAAATTACACTCTCTCTTGAGTTATGAAATTGTATTCTTAGCTTAATCAAAGGGTATCTCTACCTCTCTAATTAAATCAAAGAAGCATTACGATTAACTCAATTTAATAATTATTGTCCCTATCTCTAGGTAACACTAAAGTCTTTATGGAAGAAATTAATAACCCTCTCTCTGGGTGAAATTAATCTCCTTTTGACTACCATGTCTTTACCTTTAACCTCCCTCTTGAATTAATTATGAAATAAGAAGTGTTGAATTAATTAGTTGGTACCTCTCTCCTAACCTCTCTCCAGTTAATTAGAAAAGAACCAATCAATTCAACAAAGCAATAAATTCAAGTAATTAAATATTTAGAATTTGGAATCACTAGATCAAAAAATATCCAATCTAAGAACGTAAACTTAGGGTTTAACCCTCAAATACAATTAAAATATGATAAACTCAAATTGTCAATAAATTACAAAGATGAGAAAAAGAAACCATTCATAGACAAGTAAGTCTACTTCTTCTTTCTTGAAACCTTCTTGATCAACCTTCTCTTCTTCTTCAAGAATTCTCCATGATCCTTCTTTATCTTGGTGTTTCTCTATGAATTTTCAAAAGATATTACATTGAAAAACTGAAAACTACTTTGTATATTTTTATTCTCTTGTATTTATAGGAGTTTAGATTGCCAAAAAGTCAAGACAAGAATCCTAATTCATTCCCAATTTAGTACCTAAAAGAGACCCAGCAGAAGTTGCCAAATTTTGCACTGAAATGAATTTCCACCGACACTGCATTAGGTTGGAACCGGCGCCAGTTCAGATGCTTGGGCCAATGCTGGCCCAACTCTGTCCGCCTCCAAAATTGCTCTGTTTTTCCCTTGTTTTCCAGAATAAAGCCAGGGTAGGGTTAAACTCCTTATGGCAACACCAGGCCAGTCTGGAATCACACAATTAAGCCCCAAATTCTTGAATTTCTACATAAAACCAAAGAAAAATCTTTTTATAGGCAAAATATCAAAATGTAAGGAAATTGACCAGCTATTGCATAAAAACGTCACAAAATCACTTCAATTTGCTAGGAAAATATAGGTACATTTAAACCCTATCACAAGATGAAAGATTGTGGGGAATAGTGTATTATGTAAGAATTTGTTCTTAATTAAAGCACAAAAACACAAGAAAATATATATATGAAGAGCTCTCATCGCATAGCCCCATACTTAAACCTTTGATTGTCCTCAATCAAATAATATAACACCATAAGCAAAAAGCTTCTCATAAAATAAGCTTATTTTTTAGCACATGTTGGCCAAGATTGTAAAGGTATTATTTCTCTTTTGATTTTAGAATTAAATCTAAAACCCAATTAGCCAAGCTAATTTTTTTGTAAACTAATATATTATGATAGAAATAATCAAAGCCATCGAAGTTAAATTAAATAAGTTCACGCTTATTCAAGGTGTTCGATCCTAATTCTTTAAGTTTCAAATATAAATGATGTGATTCATGAAAGCTAGGCTTAATAAGTTAATTTCATGTTTTATGACCCCCCAACCACCATAATCCAAGTTGTAAACATAAGATTGGTCCATAGGCTCTATTTATTCCCTCAATTCTTTTTCAATTCGCTTTCTTTTCTTTTTCTCGTAGTAAGTTAATGCAAAAGCATAGTAAAGATATATAATAAGGATTTTCAGTTATTGTGTTACCTCACTCCAAAATTTTGTATATTTTCTTTTGGTTTCTTTGGCAAGGTAATACAAATGCCTTGTAAAGATATGGGTAATGATTTTTCAACTTTTGTATTTCTGTATTTTACTCTCTTATTTTTTTCCCCAATCTATATTTACTCAAACCTGAAATAAGAACAAGTTGTGCAACTATAAAAGAAAGATTAACTTAATTCCATGCTTACATTTCGTCACAAACACACCCTAATTCCTAAGAGACAACATGGAGCCACATTCCCTAATGTTCAAACAAGGTTAATTTAAATTCTCAAGATCTAACTATTGTACACGTAATGTACAAGTGTACTCAAAAGAAAACTTATCCAACAAGTTTTAAATCCAATTCTCATGCTAAAGGGATACAATGACAATACCATTATGGCCTAACTGTATCCAAAAATCCAAAAAAAAAAAAAAAATTACCCCAATTTTTAAAATTGCACACAAATCATCAAAAATGAAGAAAATTTCACAATCACATTAAAAGCATAAAAATAATATTAAATAAATCCTCCTTTACACTCAAATTGGGCAATGTTCTCATTGACCACAAATATAACAATAAATACATCCAAATTGGACTAAAATGAATAAAAAGGAAAGAGGGTTAGCAATACTACCAAAGTGATTGTAGCTCATTGAAGAAGAATATTTTTGTCAAAAGAAGAAGAGAAAAACTAGACTGCCAAAAAAAAAAATGAATGAAATAATAAAATAACGTAATAAAAATAAAAAATATATATACAAAACTAAGTCGAAAGAAAGGAAAGGAAACAAAATTCAAATGTAAATAAACTCCACAGAAACCAAAATTCGGATTAGCATCCTCCTAAAGTAGATGGTCCTGCTCTTCCATGTGATCCTTGATTTCTAGACACAATATCCTAAATATTTTGCAAGTATTGTTGTTGTTGGTGCTGGATCTACCGGCTGTCATCTGGGGAGCCCCTTATGACTCTCTGGCCCATCCAAAGTTGGCCCACCTATTCCTCAATATGGGTGAAAGACGCATACTTCCATTGCAGCTTCTGCTCTTGGCTCATTTTCTATTGCTGCTTATGCTCTATATAAGTGTATTGCTATGCAAACCAGTCATCATGTGTGAAGTTGTGTGGCTATCAATTCTTATGTGTGCCACCTTTATCTGTGTTTGGGTAACATCAGTCCTCATCTCTGCTTGAAAATCCTCTAGACCCATTTGTCTTGTAGCTCGAGTCCTTAAAGCCCTAGGAGGTTCATCTTCTTTTTCTTTATTTAAATCTTGTGCCTCCCTTGGTGTTATCCTCTTTTTTTTTTTTTTTTTGGTTGCATTTTTGTCATAAATATAGTCCATATTGTCTAGTCTTCAATCCGTAACTACATTATTTGTCTGAGTGGGCATGGCTATTTATCTAGAAAAATTGATACCCAAATAAAGAAGCAACCGGGTGATGACTAAGAGAAGCACAAAATCCTTGGAAGGGCTGCCATATGCAATCACTTCACGCATAGATGAAATGAAGTGAGGAGCCAAAGGTATTGAGTCTGAATACAGCATTTTATCACTACAGTATACATCAATCACCCTTACTTCATTAATTGTACTTAGTTTAGGATAACCATTCCACCTCAGTGGATAAGCTACTAAGCGTAATCGGAGAGGGAGAGGGCGAGAGGATAAAACCCTAGTCTGCAAAATAGGTGACTGTGTGGTGCACTTGAATCTCAAATCCATATAATCATTTATGTTATCAAACTCCCAGTGGTCGTTTGAGGTAACCTTCTTAATGAAAGAATCCACAACAACCCAAGTACCCTAATCAGGAACCTTAAAAATCTGTGACAGATCTTGTCTCATAAAATGAATAGGTTCTCCCTTGATTGTGTTATCTGTATGAATAAAGTGATCTTATTTTTTATCATGCATGTTTGCATAGAACTTCTTCACAAAGTCAGGATAATAGGGGCCCTCTAGTTGAAGGATAGGCCTCCAACCAATTCAATCGAACAATTGAGAATTTTTCAAAGTTCTATCTAACTCAATTTCTATTATTTTCTCAACAACAATTTTGTTTGACACTCTCTGGGTATACCACCTAGCACAAGTCTTATTAATGAAGTAGCTATGAGGTGTGGGATCCTTTTGAGAGTGAATGTGAGGAAAAGGCTTCTCCTTTCTTTCTCTTAGGGGGGGGTTTGGTCCTAGGCATTGTGGAACAAAACTCTATGAAATGTGATCAGTTCAAGAAAATGCACCATTATAAAAAATTAATCAACGACCTCCAAGCACTTTCTCAAATGAAAAAAACTCATGAACAAATCACTCATTCTTGGCCAAAAACAAGTCCAACAAAAAGTCCCTTCCACCTATTTAACAAAAATCAACACTCTGATTTCTCTACATCAACAATTTTCCACAACCATCAAGTGAATTCATAACACAATCTACAATGCAAAGTATTCCACAAACCAAGCTCATTAAAAATAATAATGATGCATTTCTCAATTTTTACAATTTAATATTTCACCAAAAATGCAAATATTCTAATAAAGGTACAAAAATATTAATTCATGAAATTTCGAGAACATACTTAAAATAAAGCACTAAAAACATCTAACTATTTTTCTAACTCAAATTTTTCAAAAGAAATTAAAGAATGAGAATACGAGGTCACCACACTACATTTTCAAGAAAAAAGGAAAACTCCATCTTATGAGCTCTTTAAAGCAATAAACTTGAAGGATCAATGTTTTCCTTGCCTTGATGTAGTACCTTTACTTCTTTCAAGCTCCAAATTTTTGCAGTAGTGGAAATGTTTGGTGAAGTTGGTGTTGGTGAAAATGGTGGAAATTAAAGAAAAAGAAAGAGTCCTTGAAGAAGGAGGTTAAAGAAGAAGAAGTTAAAGTTGACAAAAATTTCAAAATTTGCGGGAAAATGATTAAGTAGAGCATGGAAATTGGTCGCAGGAAGAAGAAGGCCGTGTGGAGAAAGTGCAAAGATGGAGTGAAAATGGGTGAAAAAAAAAAGAAGACAGAAAATAAAGTGAGTGAAGAAAGGGATGAAGGTGTGAATGTAATGTATTCAGTGCAAGAGATAGCAAAAGAACAAGCATTATGTGAGGGAGAATAATTGGTACAATAGAAAATATGGAGCATGGGAGAAATAAGACAAAGGGAAAAATCAAGTTGTGAGTGTGTGTGTTAAGTGCTAGAACACAAAACAAACAAGGAGTGGACTACCGGATAACAAGAAAAATGGAGCGAAGAAAACAGAGAAAAAGAAATAACCAAAGGGAAGAAGGAAGAAAAAGTACAATGCTCTATGTAAGCATGTACAACAACAACAACAACAACAACAACAACAACAACAACAACAACAATAATAATAATAATAATAATAATAATAATAATAATAATAATAATAATAATAATAATAATAATAAATAGACAAATATATATACATAAGTTAAAGCTATAAACTCCTATAAAGATAGCAAAATGAAGCAAACATTAATGCTAAGAAGAGGAATCAAAATATACACTAAACAAAGCATAATAATAGTGCATTAAATTTTTCCATGCAAATCTTTTTCTAGAACTTCAAAAATTGAAAATACACCATGTGAGAAACCATAGATAAATTCTTAAAATACCAAAAAAGTGAAATAAAGTAAAATTTGGCAAAATAAAAATTGTCCAAGCTTGATAGCTAATAAAGAGAGAAATCACTGCTTCCTATGCAAGTTTTCGGTGTAGTCTAGGAGATATCCACTTTGCCTCTCTGATATGAGCTTGGAGAGGTGTCCAATTTAGTTTTCCAAGCTGTGAACGAAGGCTTATTGATTCCTCATGGATGCTTCAACACCTTGGAACCTTGTATCCATTAAGGAGACCAACTTAGCAAATAGATCTTCAAGAGAGGGCATTGTAGGATGAAGAGGATGAGCACGATAAGATGATGCTTAAGGTCATGGCATTGGGAAGCCTTGAGAGGGAAGATGAGGCCTCACTTGATTTGAATTGTCCACGCAAAGTTTGGGTGGTTCCTCTATTTGGGATTATATGTGTTACTGTAGGGACTGTTTACTTGACTTACATTTCCAACAAAATCCACTTACTCCATCGGTTTCTTACTAGGTAACCCCATATTTTGGCAATCACGATTTTGGTGGCTTCCTTTACAAAAATCAAAAATCACACAACATCAATTGAGCTTGAACTTGAGAGGTGGATGCATCTTCTCTATTTTTTTCGTGAGGGATTCTTTTCACTTCCATAGCCGCCAGGACATCAACATTATGAATTCCTTGTACATGCACCTCAACCTTTGCATTGCCCTATGAGTAGCAGTTCATAGCTATATTTTCCATCAGATGCAAAAAACTCTTCAGGGGTCTAGGAAGCTATAGTATCCCCAGATGTTGCATCCAAAATCTGTTTATTGGCAAAGTTAAGCCCATTATAAAAAGTGAGCATTTGAAATCCCAAATCTAACCCATGGTGAGAACATTTCCTCAATAGTTCCTTCCATCTTTCCCAGCTATCGTAGAGGGTCTCTCCTTCCTTTTTAACAAAAGAAAAGATGTCATTTCTCAGCTTGTTAGTCCTAGAGGGAGGAAAGTACTTCGCAAGAAATTTTTCTTCTAATTCATCCCAAGTAGTGATAGAACTTGAAAGGAGTGATTTCAGCCATAATTTTGCCTTATCTCTCAAGTAGAAGGGAAAGAGCCTAAGTCTAATTGCATTCTTTGACAGCCCATCTAGCTTTAAGGTATTATATATCTCTAGAAAGCTAGAAATGTGTGCATTGGGATCCTCATATGGTTGGCCATCAAATTTCCTATTTTCTTACACCATTTGGTTTCAAAGTTGTTTGAAACCACTCCTAGCCTTAATATGCTTGACTCCATTCCATAAAGTGATGGTCTTGCATAGTCTCCCATAGTCCTCCTTTCATTTCCATTCTCATTTCCATTACCACATTGAGCTTCCTCCCAATGAATTCCATGGTGACCATCAAGATTTACCATATCCTCTATGCCTTTAGAGTAAACACCTACATCTATAGTGTGCTTTTGTTTCCATAACTTTCTCACAGTTCTCTCTAGTTCGGGATCAAAATTTGCAATAGCACTTTGAATTCTCCTGCTCATGTACAAGAGAAATTGTCCTTCAAAAAGACTAATTCATTTCTCAAGAAAAAACCCAAAACATAGTTACTTCCATGGTAACCTCAAAATCTCAAATCAAAATGTATAGTCAATAGTAGAATAAAAACTTCCGAATCCACAAACTGAACAAAGTTTAAGAATAAATCCCAAGAAAATTCCAAAAGACAAATCCAATATCAAAACCATACCTTATATATTGTATCTAAACATCGACATTCAAAATCCTAATTTTCAGCAAAATAAATCTCATTTCCATAACACAATCAAATAGCATGTTCAACTCAATCAATTCAACACAATGAAATATAAGCCAAAATCTCAAAATCTAACAAATTCCTCCATAACCATTCCTACTCAACCAAAGAATAAAGTATAAATAAATAAACCAAAGAATAAAATTACTCAAAGTCTAAAAAAAATAGATTTTACAATAACAACAATAATAATCAAAGAATTCTCAAATAGAATTTAGGCCAAAATAAAACAAAAGGAAAATTAGCTGACTTAGTCACTTACCTTTTATGTTTTGGAGGTTTAGGTCCTTCTTCTTCTTTTTTTCAACTGTTTAGGTTCCCTAATTATTATTTTTATGCAATTTTTGTCCTTTTTTAGGATTCTGTTAGTCAAACCATCATTTGACTAACGAAACCCTAATAAAAGGAACTAAACGATACAAAAATAATAGTTAGGGGACCTTACAAGTTAAAAAAAAAAAAGAAAGAAAAGGAATCAAAATTGTTTAAAATAAAAGTTAAAAGACTGAATCGGCGAATTTTCTAAGTATACTTGTAAAATATATATAAGTTTCACACATTAGTGTTCTAATTGTTAGATTTTCTACAAAAGTAAAAAAAAAGTAAATATATTAAATTTTAATCACACCGGATATAATTTGTCATTTTATCAAGTGTTTAAATAATGTTACATTGTAACCCTTACTTAATTTCAAATATGAGACTATCAAATTAATAATATATCTATTCATTTAAATTTTATCATAACAAAGATTTAAAAAAAGAGAAAATTGTTAATGAAATGATTATACTATTCATTCTATTTGATCTATTAAAAGAAAAATTAGAACATCAACGATGCAAATT
Source organism: Voacanga thouarsii (assembly GCA_026120185.1). Taxonomy (NCBI): domain Eukaryota; kingdom Viridiplantae; phylum Streptophyta; class Magnoliopsida; order Gentianales; family Apocynaceae; genus Voacanga; species Voacanga thouarsii. The sequence goes on from JANUWF010001625.1 coordinate 44,134, forward strand.
ATTTAAATATTGGAAGTATTCTTTGATTAAATTACTAATTTTTTAATTTTTTGTTAAATAATAAATTTTTCTTAACATTCTGTTTCAAAAATTTTCCTAAATTTGAGATATATTTGTGTTGGATTCTTTTATTAATTTTTCATTAAATAATAAAATTTCCTAAAGAATCTATCCCCAATTCAACTAAAAGTTGAGAATAAATCCTTCATTAATTTTTTTAAAAAAATTTTTTACTAACCAACCGTCTTTAACTTGGAATGGATTCCTCTATAAGAAATTTTCATGCCAAATTCATCCAAATTTTAGGATGGAGTTGGAACTGATTTTTTTATTAATTTATTTTTAATTTTTATTAAATAATATATTTTAAAGAAAATTATTCTTAATTTGTTCGAAATTTTAATTAAATTTGGGATAGATTTACAATGAATACTTTTATTACTTTATTATTTGTAAAAATAAAATTTCAAGAATTCATCTTAAATCCCTCTGAAATCCTTCCAAATTTGGAGGTAGATTTATTAATTGCTTTAAGTCCATTAACTTTTATGTTTTGGAGGTTTAAGTCCCTTTCTTTCTTTCTTTCTTTCTTTTTTTTTTTTTTACTTCTTTAGTCTCTTAACTATTATTTGTGTGTCGTTTTGGTCTGTTTATAAGGGTGTCGTTAGTTAGATGAGGGTTTAACAATTGGAACCCTACAAAAAGGACCAAAACCTCACAAAAATAATAGTTAAAGGACCTAAAAAGTTGAAAAAAAATGAATAGGGACCTAAACCTCCAAAACATAAAAGTTAAGGTATTGAGTGGGCTAATTTTCCTAAACAAAATCACAACAAACAAACAACAACTATTCACAATCAAGTTAGTGTTAAATATAATACATACAATATAAGACTAAATCAACAATAATTAAAATTTTTAGAATATAGCCATAGCCATTCCCCACCAACGACATGAAAAACTTGATGCGTGTTTGTGAATTTATAAAATTCATATCAAAAGTGCCCCACATACACCCAAGTTTTACTAAATAAAATGCCAATTAAAATTATACAATACACACACATATAGGCAAGTGCACCTATCGTGTAGCAATGGTATCATTGGCTAGTATCGAAGAACCTTAGGAAACGTAACTATTACCCTTACTTCCCTTTCTTCTCATTTATTAGCAAATTAAAAATGTGAAGTATACAAGACTAACTACACTAGGAGAAAAATCGAAATCTTACAAAAGAGATTAGTTTATCAATGAATAAGAAAGAGATAAACATACGTAGCAAAAGGAATTCCCCCATTCAACATTTAAAAGTTATGTACTCCTTAGATCCATAAATTCTAACTCTAGGCACCAGATTGAGTAAATTATTAATCTCACTCTTTCCCAAGTTATGAGACTTCTATCCCCAAATTCGATTAATCAATATCTCTACATAACCAACCAAATCTCAGGATGCAATAGTTACCACTCACAATCCCAAATTATCTGGAGGCCACAAAATCCCTATCTCTAGACAGTCTCACAAACTCTTTTATTATTAGCTCTAATCTATAATCTCTCTCTCGAGTTATTTGAAAATGGAAAATATAAAATTAGTTAAATGGGTGTTCAAATCTTAATCCCATCTTTCAAAATCATTAAGGAAGAACATTTAATTGAAGCAAATCAACCAAAAGCCAACTTGACCAAGATAACATAATGAACACAAATAACCAAATACCATACAACAAAAAATATAGATCCAAAGAAAATACATCACCTTGAAGCATAAAAATAGTGTATAGCCTTTTAAAAATTAGAATTAAAAATCAAAACTTAGTATGAAAATTGCAAGGTAAGATTATAAAAAGAAGGGAAAAACAAACACATTGACAATCCTTCTTCTTCCTCTTCTTGAGATCTTTAAGCAACCCTATCTTCCACTTTCTTGAATCTCTTGGTCTTCCACTATTCTTTATGTGCAAAGTCACAAGACATTGTGATGTGAGCATTTGCATGTGTAAGAAAAATTTCAATCATTGTCCTCTACATACACAAGTTTTAATAATTAAAATGCTCAAAAGAATTGTACAATACACACATATAGAGGTGAGTGCACCTATCGTGTAGTCTAGTGTCATTGGCAAGTATCGAAGAACCTTAGGGAACGGGGGTTGTCACACTTGCTTTCTTCTTTCCTCATTGTTTAGCCAAAAGTAAATGTGAGGTGTAAACTACTTATATGAGAAGAGCCGTTAAATTAATGTACATAGGAAAGAGCCACAATACCCCCAAGGAATAAGAAAGTGAAAAACTGATGCAACAAAGAGGAAGTCCCACACATAACACATACGAAATGAGTATCCCTTGAGCCCACAATTCTTAATGCTAGGCACCGGGTTTAGCTAAATGTTAATCTTACCCTTTCTCGAGTTATGAGATTTCTACCCCTATGTTTGATTGATCGATATCTCTACCTAACCAACCAAGCCTAAAGGTGCATTAACCATTTCTCACCATCCCAAACCATCTAGAGATGACAAAATCCCTATCTCTAGGCAATTTCATAAATCCTTTGGTTATTAGCCCTAATTCCCAATCTCCCTCTCGGGTTAATTGAAAATGACAAATGCTAACCTAATCAAATGGTGTCCTATCCTCAACCCCATTTCTCGAAATCATTAAGGAAGAACAATCAATTGAAATGAATCAATCAAAACCCATTCAACCAAAGATAGCCAAATAACTAAATACCCAAGAACAAGAATCATATATCTAAGGAAAATACACCATTCTCAAGTACAAAAATAGGGTACAACTCTTTATTACAATTAAAAATCCATTCTTAGCACAAGAATGCAAGAAATATTACAAAATATGTAGAAAGGCAAACTTATAGACAAGCTTTTCTTCTTTTTCCTCTTGTAATCCCTTCCTCTTCTTGGATCTCTTAGTCCTTCCCTCTTCTTAACACTCAAACTGTCAAGATCTTGGGTTCCTGAGAGAAACCTTAGCCTTTTCCCAACTCTCCTCCTCTTATTTGGTGTGTAAAGAAAGCTTATATAAGGGTTTTAACGTCAAAAGGCTGCAAAATGTGCTCACAAAAAGCTTTCTCCGCATATATTTCTAGAACCCAGGTAGGCTAGGGAAGAACTTCCCTAGCCCGCCTAGTTTCAGGAAAACTAGTCTAGGCAGGAACAAAAACGGGTGGTCTAGGGATGTTTCCCTAGGCCTCCATTCAAACGTATTATATATGGATATACGTATAAGACCAGGCAGCCTAGAAAAGTTCCCTAGGCTATGATGATTCTAGAAAATTTTGACATAAAAAATAGACACGAGGCCGGCTAGGAAAGTTGAAGTTCCTTAGCCTACCAACGAAACCAAGCTGTAACATATGTACTAAAGTTTGGCGGCCTAGGGATATTGAACTTCCTTGGCCGTGAGCATTTTGGACCCAAGTATACGTAAACATACCTGGTGGCCTAAGGAAGATCATATTCCCCAGGCCATGAGCATTCTAGAAACAAGAACATCTGCTAACAAGACTTGGTAGCCTAAGGAAGTTAAAGTTCCCAAGGCCGTGAACATTCTAGACAAGTTATTTCTATGAACAAAAAGTGATGGCCAAGGGAATTCCCTTGGCTGCCTTCTTCTGGACAAATTTTTGCATGTTCTTCTTTTATTCTATTTTTGCTCTATTTCTTCCTTGTTCTTCTTTTTTCATCTTCACTTTATCCTTTCCATTTCCTAGCAAAACAAGGTGAGAATGGAGTGGTGAGTGGTGATTTAAACAAGAATTTATCTCCATTAAAGCACAAATATATATATCTACCCCCACTCTTAAATCTTTGCTTGTCCTTCAGCAAAACCAAAAAGTACTACCGGAAAAAAGATTTTCACATGATAAAATGGGACTTTTGAACATAAGTTAGCCTAGATGGTAAGGCTGTTATTTGCGTTTTGAGTTAAGAATCAAGTCCAACACCCAATTACCTAAGCTAAATTTTTTTAAAACTAATAAATAATGACCGAAATAATCAAAGCCATCGAAGTTAAGTTAAACAATTCTATGCTCATTCAAGGTGTTCCATTTTGATTCTATAGGTTTCAAAGGCGAGTACAGTGATTTATATAAGGTAGATCCAATAAGTTAATTCTAAGGTCTATAATCTTCCAACCACAAAAGTCTAAAAAGACAAATAAAGGATTGGTCTATTAGCTCACTTTACTCTCTCAATTTTTTTTTTTCTATTTTTCTATTTCTTGTAGTAAAGTAGTGTAAAAGCCTAGTAAAGATATATAATAATGATTTTTCAACTATTGCATTACCTTGCTCTAAAAACATTTCTATATTTTGTTAATTAGACAAGGTAGTATAAGGGCCTAATAAAGATATAGATAAAGATTTTTCTACTTTTTTTAACCACCTTTGTTTAATTTTCTCACTGTTTTACCTCAATCCTCATTTACGCAACTGGAATAAGGACAAATTGAACAATCATAGAACAAAGATTAACCTAAAGTTTCATGCTTATACCTTATCACAACCACTACCTAAATTCCTAAGAAACAACATGGTGCCACTTTTACTAAAACGTAAACAAGATTAATTTAAATTCTCAAGATCTAACTATTTCATTCCTAATGTACAAGTTTACCCAAAAATAAACTTATCCAATAGGTGTTAAATTTAATTCTCAAGCTAAAAGAGAGACAACAACAATACATTTAAGGCCCAACAAAGTCCAAAAATCAAAAAAGTTTTTGCCCTAAAATCATTCCTCAAAATCAACAAAAAATGGCCAAAAACATGTACAATTATTGCTCATGGCCCCAAAATCAAAATCATGACTCCTAAAAAAATGGCCCAAAACATGCACAATAGCTCATGGCCCCAAAATCATAAACAACTCCTTGCGCAATAAACTTGAAGAGAGTATAAGCCTAACCCCTCCCCCACACTTAAATTAGACAATGTCCTTATTGGCATAAATATAACAATAACCACATCCAAATTGGACCAAAATAAAGAAAGAGGGAAAGAGGGCTAGTAATACTCCCCAAGTGATCGCATTTTTATTGTGAAGTGTAATCTTCAAGAATAAGAAAATAAGACTCTCAAAATAGGTGAAATATAGTAAATGTCAAACATAAGTAATAATACTCCAACATAACCAAAATAGAAATCTGAATCAAATATATACAAAATAGAATCCTAAAAGAAGAAAGGAATGGAAAAGCTAAAGTAAATGAGCCCCAAAAACCAAAAACCAAAATCAAATCTATATCGTGTAAGATATAGTCCATTTTCTCAATGCTTCCTATATCATCTCCATGGTAGATTTTCAACTAGTTCCAATTAACTTTGAAGACTCCCTTTTCTGCATGAGATAGCTCCACTACTCCGAAGGGGGAAACCTTGGTCATCACGAATTGTCCAGACCACGTCGGTCTCACCTTTCCTGGAAATAGCCATAGTCTTGAATCAAACAAAAGCACTTGATCACCCTTCTTGAATTCGTGACTTTATATGATGTGCTTGTCATGCCACTTTTTCATTTTCTTCTTGTAGATTCTTGAATTTTCATAAGCCATATTCCTCCATTCATCTAGCTTATTCAATTGAAGAAATCCCTTAGTTCTTACAGAGTTAAGACAAAAATTAATCAACTTAATAGCCAAAAAGGCTTTATACTCTACTTCTACATGTAAATGACATGTCTTTCCATAAACTAACCTATATGGAGTGGTTTCTATACGTGTCGTATATGTTGTCCTGTAAGCTCAAAGAACATCGTCCAATTTCACACTCCAATATTTCCTAGTATGGTTTACCACCTTTTCTAAAATTCTTTTTAGCTCTCTATTGACTACTTCAACTTGGACACTAGTTTGGGGGTAATAGGGAGTAGCTAGCTTGTGAGTCACACCTAGATTATTTAGCACTCTCTCTAACTGATTATTTCAAATATGGGTTCCTCTATCACTTGCTAGCACTCTAGGCACATTAAAGCGAGTAAAAATTTTCAAAAACTTAATCACCACTCTAGCATCATTTGTAGGTAATGCTCATGCTTCTACCTACTTAGATATATAGTTAACAACCAACAAAAAATACTTATTACAAAAAAACTTGGAAAATGTACCATAAAGTCAATCCCTCAACAATTAAATATTTCATAGGCTTGGAAAATAGAAAGTGCCATCTCATGAGCTTTAGAGATATTACCTGCCTGCTGGCATTTATCACAACTAGTTACAAGCATGTATCATTAATATTTGAAGGCCAGTAGAATTTTGAGTCAAGGACCTTTCTTGTTGTCCCATTTAATTGATAATGCCCTCCTGCCAGTCCCTCATAACAATGTTGAATAATATCCTGAGAATCAGTAGTGTCCATGCATCTTCGAATAACATGATCTGCATAAAAATAAATAAGAATAGATCATTCCAAAAGTAGTACTTCACTTTAGAAAAGAATTTCTTCCTCTGTGTGGAGTAAGTTCCTTAGGAAGGATCCCTACTGCGAGAAAGTTAGCATAGTCAGCAAACTGAGAGGAAATGGAATATTTACCCTCAACCTACAACAATTGCTCTTTAGGAAAAATATCATTGATTTATTTTTCTTTTAGTGCTTGCAAAATGGGGTGTTTTAGCCTTGAGAGGTGATCTGCGGCTAAGTTTTCAGCTCATTTCTTATCCTTGATCTCAAAATCAAACTTCTGCAATTACAATACCCATCTAATCAATCTAAGCTTAGAGTTACGTTTAGCAAGAAGGTATTTTGGTGCAGAGTGATCAATGTAAACCACAACATTAGATAAGGTAAAGGCAAAATTTGTTAAAAGCAAACACTATTGTGAGCAACTCTTTTCCTACAGCAGTATAATTCTCTTGTGATGTGTGGGAGTTTTGCTGGCTAAGTGGATTGGCTGGAGGTGCTTGCCCTATCTTTGTCCAAGAACTACTCCAACTGTATAGTCACTGGCATCACATATTAGCTCAAATGGGAGTGACCAATCTGGAACAATTAAAATAGGGGAGTTGATCAACTTTTCTTTCAATAATTCAAAAGCAGATAAGCAATTTTCTTCAAAATTAAACGGTGCATCCTTTTCAAGTTGGGAAGTAAGGGGGTTAAAAATTTTTGTGAAGTCTTTAATGAATCTTCTGTAGAAGCCTGCATGCTCAAGAAAACTCCTAATGGCCCTCAGAGAAGTTGGTGGTGGAAGCATTTCAATAAGCTATATCTTGGCTTAATCAACCTCAATCTCTTTGTGTGAAATCTTATGCCCTAAGACGATGCCCTCCTTGACTATAAAGTGACATTTCTCCCCATTTAACACCAAATTTGTCTCTTCATACCTTTTGAGTACTTTCTCTTAATTTTGCAAGCAAAGTTCAAAGGTATCCAAAGATAGAAAAATCATCCGCGAACACTTGTATTATATCTCCTACCAACCTTCGAAAATAGCCACCATACATCTTTGAAAAGTTTCAAGTGCATTACACAATCTAAGAGCCATACTCCTATAAGCAAAAATCTCAAAATGGCAGGTGAAGCTAGTTTTCTTTTGATCTTCAGGGGCTATTGGGATCTAAAAGTTGCCAAAAAAAACCATCTAGGAAATAGTAGTACATGTGTCCAAATAACCTCTCTAACATCTGATCAATGAAAAGAAGGGGAAAATAGTCCATTCTTGTGGCATCATTTATCACATTCTCAATCTTGTGACAAGCCTCATTGGGATAAGCTCATTATTTTCTTTAGGTGCCACTGGCATACCCCCTTTCTTTGGTACTACTTCTTAGGGCTTACCCACATACTGTCTAAGATGGGGCATACAATTCTAGCATCCAACAGCTTAATTACATTGCCCTTAACTACTTCCTTCACATTTGGGTTCAATCTCTATTAGGGTTGTACTACAGGCTTTGCATCATCCTCAAGTAAGATCTCGTGGTTGCAGAATGAGGGAGTGATTCCTTTAATATCTTTGAGTTTCCATGCTATAGCTTTTTGTGACCCTGAAGCATTTGTACCAACTATAGCTTTTGCCCTTCCTTCAGGTCTCTTGCAAGTATCATTGGTAAATTGTTCCTTAGGGCCAAAAATACATACTTAAGATGATCTAAAAGTTCTTTCAGTTCTAGCTCGGATGGGTCCTCAATGGATGATCTTATTCTCCCAAGGCATAATCCCTCAATTACTTAAAAAACTATTAGTTTTGATTTATCATTGATGTTCTCCACAAGTGACAAAATTTCTTGGTGACACTGTTCCACAACTTCCACCTGACTATCTTCAGTCCATTGAACAATGTTTTGTTGGAAAAATTTAGAAATGCAATCATCTAGAATATCAATCCTAAAACAATCATCTTGTGAAGAAGGATGTTTTATACTATTTAAAAGTCTTATGGTAACTTTCTCTTCCTCAACCATTAATATCAACATTCCCTCATGAACATCTGTAATAGCTTTTAAAGAAGATAGAAAAGGCCTGCCTAGGATCAATTAGACCTTGGAGTCTTCATCCATATCAAGAATAATAAAGTTAATTGGAAAAATGAATTTATCAACCTGAACAAGCACATCTTCCACAACCCCTTTAGGATATTTGATGGCCCTATCTGCCAATTGAATACTTATTCTAGTGGGTTTTGGTTCCCTTGTGCCCAATTTATAAAAAGGTTGTAAGGTAGCAAGTTGATACTAGCTCCTAAATATGCCAATGCTATGCCAAAAGTGGTACTCCTTACTACACAAGGAATGAAAAAACTTCTTGGATCCTTCAATTGTTGTGGCAGTTTTTCTTTATGTTGGAGGAGGGTAGAACATTCTTTATTCATGGTAATAGTAGAAAATTCTTCTAACTTTCTTTTGTTGGATATGATATCTTTCAAAAACTTAGCATACTTGGGCATCTGCGATAGGGCCTCAACAAGTGGAAGATTGATCTATAGCTGTTTGAATAATTCCAAGAACTTTTTAAATTGCTCCTCATCTTTTCCTTTCTTTAAACGATCCGGGTATGGCACAGAAGAGGGATGTTTATGCCTTTCTTTCTTTTTCATTCCTGATGTCTCAAGTGGAGGGGTTGTCTTTTTGTTTCCCTTGATGGCATTGCAAGTGAGTTTTGTTCCTTATCTTGTAGCTCTCTTATTTTTCCTTCATCATCATCCTTGTTCAATGGTAACACGGGGTTAGTTAGTTCCTTACCACTTCTCAATGGGATTGCTTCAACAAGTTCATGGAAAGCATAATCATCAAAATCCTTAACAAATACTCTATTCTAATCTCCTAGATTTTGGATAAGTGCCTCTTGATGCCGTATCAAACCCTCTATCTCCCCAAAATGTGAAATGGCTAAAATAGCAAATTGCTCTAAAAGTTTCTCGAGTGATGACCCATAGCTTGATTCAAAAATCCCAAGAATATTATTAACCCCCTCACTTTGACAACCATCTCAAAAGTCATTCCCCCAACACCAGAAACCTTCCCCGCACCATTATCCATATCACAATTTCAAATCAACCTAGCAAAAAATTTATAAATAAAATAAATTGATAGACTAGAATTCCTCAAAAGGATAATAGTAAATCTAAAATTCTGAAAATATTCATTAACCTTCAAAATTGCATACCCAAAAATAAATTTCATGACAAAGCAATGATTTTTAGTTTCCAAAAGATTAACAAAAATTCCAAGTCCAAAAGATTATTCATTTATCAAATAAAAACACAAAATAAAATTTCTCCCAAAATAGCCTCTAACCTTCAAATTATAATGCATAATCCAAATGAGATAAAAAAAAAAAAAATTCCATTCCCCACAAAAATGAACAAAGATTAGGCATAAATCCAAAAGCAATTCCACAAAACAAATTTACATACGCAAAACATACATCCTATATCATGTTTCTCTCTTTACCCTTAAAATCTCAATTTCAACAAAAAAAAAAAAAAAAGAAGTGAGTTTCATCTCACCAAACCAATCAATCTCCAATTTTCAAACCAAAGACTCCAACACCATGAATTACGCACCAAAAATCTCCACATCCAACAAATTCCTCCGAAAAACATTCTTACTCGACCAATTAAAGAACAACATATAAATAAATAATCCAATAAATGAAATTGAAGTTATTCAACTATCCAAATGAAGAGATTGTACAACAACAATACAACAATTGTGAGACCCCAGTCAAAACCAACCTTAGAGTAAGGGGGTTGGAATGCATATCATAATTTATTGCATGTTTAAATATATTTTTAAATGATTTTCTATGCTTCGGATTTGAGTTTTATTGTCTTGGACGCTTGTTGGTGAGTATTGAGTGAGAAGGGCAAAATGGTAATTTCTGCTTGAGGTGAAAATAGGAAGATAGCTTGAGGATTGAATAGAATATATATATATATATATATATATATATATATATATATTAGGATAAATAAGAATAAGAGTTGTTGGGGTTTAGTGGTTAGAGCATTAGAATTAATTCTTGAGGTCTTAAGTTCAAATTCCATCATAGGAGCTTTAGCTTGGTTAAATTTTGTTTTTGCTTGGGAAGTAATAATTTCGGCTTTATGTGCTTAGAGTAGGGTAGTGATGTTGTCCTAAGAGAGACATGTTAGGAGTATCTTCATCCTACTCCATTGCCCTACTCGAATTTTCTAAGAGGAATTCATTTTTCCTTGATTTTTGATTTTCCTTATTTCTCAACTCTTTAGTTTGATCAAGTTGTCTAGCCATTTTTTTTTTAGAAATTTCAGTAAAGTGTTGTAACTTTGTAGGATCGAAATGTCTTAGTGAAAGACTTCTTATGGTCTGAAAATGTGGAAGAGTTGTAGGAGATTCCAAGAGGATAAAACCCTCTAGTGAAGTTGCTAAAAATTCACTCTAGCTAAGTTCATCTTCCTTCTTGGAATGAGCTGAAATTTTCTAGCTTATTGCGCCTTCAAGGTGTCGAGATTCTTAGATAACATTCCCTCCCAAATGCTGCAAGAAAAATAGTCTTTTGGATTAGCTTACAACCTTAATTTGTTGGCCATTTTCGGACTGCCCAAAGATGGAACGAAACCAGGAAAAATTCCTGTACAAATCGCAACTTTGAGAGCCCAAAACCAAGCTGTTTTCTTCCAGATTTTATTCAGCACCTTAGCCATGTTTTTCCTCCGTGAAGAAGGCTGGAAACCAGCCTTGAAAGCCCCTAAAATTCACCTTCAATATCTCTGCAAGTTGGCTGGAAAATGGCAGCCGAAAAACTGTCCAGAAATTTCAGCTCAGCGAAAATTATGTGCAGTCCACTGTCCAACTTTGTTTCCTAATTCTCTTCCAGCTGAAACACCATCCTTGTTTTGTATAAACTTCCCATAAACCTCCAGTAACTAAGCTCCATTATTCCCCTTAAGCTTCTGCACGAAATTCAGACATGGCTACCCGAAAATCTCTCCAACAAATCCCTGCAATCATGCTTGATTGATTAGCAAATTTTCAACCACCATAGTTTAGCAACCTTCCATAATATATCCCTCAAATAACCAGACTTTTTCCCCAGCATTATGCACCTTGTTTTCGGCCACCATAAGCTACCTTAAACCAGCTTTCATCCCACCGAAATTTTGCTCAAAACAGTTAGCCATGGCAGACTTCCAAAGCTCTCTAATAATCAAGATATTCTAGGATATTTAGTTTCCAAATTTGCTTCCTAAAAATATTCTTCAATGATTTTAACAACTAGCCTTTCCTTTTCCCTTTGAAATCAGAGAACCATCTTCCTAAACCCTACAGAAAATTCGGCAGCCCTAGTTCTCATAGAATTTCGGCAGCTGCAAATCAAATTCTCTCAAATTTCTTCAACCTTCAAGAATACACACAATACACCAAGAACACCTACTTCTTCCTTTTACCTAATACCCCTCCAAACCACTTCAAATCTTCTCTAAAATCTGTAAATTTGACCTACTCACTATCCTGAGTCCATCAACACCATTCTTAAAATCAAACTCCACAAACCAACTCGCTAGATCGGATCAAAACCAGAAAATTCTTTGAAGGTTCAAGAACACCTTCAAGGTAGGTTTGTTCTAACAACTTCATCTTCTCCAATTTTGATCTCTAGTGAAAATATATATGAATAAACATGCTAATGGTCTCTCTCTCTCTCTCTCTCTCTCTCTCTCTCTCTCTCTCTCTCTCTCTCTCTCTCTCTCTCTCTCATGGCTGAAACTCTCTCTCTTGGCCGGATGGCTTCTTCTTCCATGGCCATGCTCCCTCCATCTTCCTTGGACGATTTTAGGCATCTAGGAATTGAGATCCATTCTAAACTCCTTCAAGGTATTCATCAACCAAGTAAGTCCCTTCAATCTTTCTTTTAAACTCTAGATTCATGTCTCTAGGATGATGATGATAGAAGGTGGATTGTAATAGGATTTGAGTATGTATTGTTGAGATTGAAGCATGAATATATGTATGATTGTGAAGGAGATGGGATTTGTGCATGGAAGGATTATCCTGGTTGTTTGTATGATGATTTGAGGTTTGATGCATGTTACCATGTCATAGGTAGTATTTGTCATGAAGTATGCTAAAGATTATGTCACATTTGGTGAATAGGATTTATATTCATGTTAGATTATTGAAGCCATGATCATATTTATGCTAGTAGAGGTTAGATCATGTCTTGATAAATTTAGATCTATGCTTATATGCATGATTTGGATGGTTTGATGAATTGAAGGATTGTATATGTTCATGATTGTGAATAGCCATGGAAATATGATCATGACCAAGTTGTCCCGAAACTAAATTTTATTTCTTCAAATAAAATATTTAATATTATGATTTTTGTCTAGTAATTTCGAAAAAACCCTAGGAAGGGTAGAATTGGAATATTATATATATATATATATATATATATATATTAAGGATATTTTAGTCAAATAAATAATAACTCTTACTAAAAATAAAATATATAGATATTATATAAAGTAATGAAACAACTAAAGCCTTTTATGGAAATAATCATAATTAGTAAAATACTTATTATTGTAAATTTAATTATTATCTTTTAATCAAAGCCTATTAAAACTTATTTATTATTTTTCAAGCAAAACTCATTAAAATTCATTTTCAACTAACTTTGGTTATCAATTATTTTCTAACAACTAAATTATTAATAAACCATTATTTTTCCTAAAAACACCTAAGACTCTTCATCTAATAAACTTTAAATTTTCTTATAAATATTTAAACCTTTAACTTATTAGTATTTATTTCCCAGAACAGTAATTATTTTAAATATCAAATTACCCTTAGCTTACAAACCTATTTACTTGTTGTTTGGCGTTAAAGCTTGGGACACTAGGATCATGATAGTAGTGAGTGGAGTTAATTTAAAATTGAGGAAGTGGATTGTGGCTTGAGATTGATTGTGGTTTGTTTTTGCCATGCGGGGTTAGGTCAACTGTTGGAGACCTATTCTTGTGAGCGAGGATTAGGTAAGCTCCTGCATAAAACCTGATTGATGAAAAGTGTTAAATTATGGCAAGTCAAATGTAGAGTGCATGGACACTCATTTTTGTAAAGGCAATTGAGGGTTGTCTCCTGTTTTATTTCCGATAAATGATTCATCTGAAAATTAATAGGCATATTTACTCAAACTCAAAACTCTTTCTAAAACTGTTTTTGACAAAGATTTTCGAAACCCTTAATTGCCATGTTCAAGTAGAACTGTGTTTTGTTCATTTTTCCCAAGTGGGATACGTTACGTTGAGTACTCAATAAGGGTGGACTGCTAGGGCTAGTCTTTGAAGGGTTAGGGTAAGTCTCTCAGTAGGTGGCCACCTCTGAGGGGTGAGTCCTTCACGGATGAGATGTCAGTCCAGTAGGTCGTGCCGGTCCGAGCTAGCAGTTGGTTTTATTTCAGTCAAGTGACTATATTTTGCCGGAATGGACACCCGGTTGTTGTTGGGTATAGAGAATGAGGAGTATCTTGCCCGGTAGGCCGATCACCTACCTATTGTCAGTTTGCACAAAGTGTCGGCATTCTGACCGGTTGTGGGGCCCAATGTGTGGTAACCTATAATCATTTATTTCGAGTGGTTGATTTTATTGATTATGTATGCTTGGAAGAGCCAAAACACCACTCTTGCTTTTGACTAATGTTTATTGCTTGCCAGTAATTATTTTGTAAAGATTTCATACTTTGCATCCACGAACTGATTTCACTGAACACCCAAAGCACACACAGACTTATTGAGATTTTTGTCTCATCACCCATTTTACCATGATTTCAGGGCGATCCTGTTATGGGGATGAGTAGCTAGATTATGCCTGCTTTGGAAGATTTTTTGATGATTTATTTTTGCGAAATGTTTTGGGGAGATGAGAGTGGATAAATTTTTATTACAGATTTGTTTTTGGTATTTTGGGATTTATCCTTGGATTGATATTTATTTTGGGATGTAATAAATTTTAAGTTTAAGTATCATTTATATTCCGCTATTTCATTTGTGTGACCTAGTTATAAAGACTCCTTATCCTTTGGACGGGGCGACATCCCCGGCCCTGGTGGGCTTAGGTAGCGGGGTGGTACAACAATGATCAAAGAAAAATTCTTCAAATACAATCTTGGCAACACAACAACAACAAAGAGTGTTCAAATACAATTTTTGACCAAAATGAAATACAATCACAACACACATACAAACAACTATTCCCAAACAAGTTAGTGATATGCACAAGTGTATAGACAATTACAAGGCTAAATAAAAAAGAATTAAAAATTTTAAAATGTAACCCACACCGTCCTTGGCAACGGCGCCAAAAACTTGATGTGTGTAGTTGCATGTGTAAGAAAAATCTCAGTCATTGTGTGTAACACCCTACTACCTAGGCCCAACAGGGCCGGGGATGTCGCCCCGTTCAAAGGACAATGGGTCTTTACTGGTCACACAAAAGAAAATAAAAGTAATACTTTAAAATTGAACTTATTACAACCCAAAAATACATGAACAAATCCAAAATAAATTGTTCGCTACCATCTCTCAAAACAACACATAGGAAAAAAATAACATAAAGTCTTCAAAGCATAGGCAACAAATCTAGCTATTCATCTCCACAGCAGGATTGACCTGAAAACATGGCATAAAAGGTGATGAGATAAAAATCTCAGTAAGTCCGTGTGTGCTTTGAGTGTTCAGTGAAAACAGTTCGTGGATGCAAAATGTGAAAACTTTATAAGAGAAATATTGGCAAGCATTAAACATTAGTCAAAAACAAGAGTGGTGTTTTCAGCTTTTCCAGCCATACGTAATTTATAAGATCAACCACTCAAAAGAAAGGATTATGGGTTACCACACGTTGGGCCCCATAACCGGATGGTCAGTATGCCACACTTTGTGCATACTGCCGGTCAGAATGCCGACACTTTGTGCAGACTGACAAAAGGTAGGTGATCGGCCTACTGGGCAAGATACTCCTCCTTCTCTATACCCAAACAACAACCGGGTGTCCATTTCGGCAAAACATAGTCACTTGACTGAAATAAAATTGCTAGCTCGGACCGACTTGAATAAGTAGTACTAACGTTTCTCTAAGTTGAGTTTTATCTTCTGGAGGTGGCCTCCTGCTAGAAGACTCACTCTTACTCTTCAAAACTAGTACTACTAGCCTACCCTTATTGAGTACTTAACGATAATTGTCCCACTTGGGAGAAAATTGGTAAAACATAGCTTTACTTGATAATGGCAATTAAGGGTTTTTAAAGTCCATGCCAAAGTCAGTTTTAGAAATAGTTCAGTGTTTTAGTAAAACTGCTTTGAAAATTTTCAAATAATTGGTTTGACCGAATCAAGAAAAGAAACAGTCCTTAATTGCCTTTACCAAATCAGTATTCACATACTTCGCGTTTAGCTTGCCATGGTAACCTTTTTCAACAAACAAGTTTTATGCAGGAGCTTACTTGATCCTTTGCTTGCTCAAATTCAAAAGTCTTCCAAGGCTGACCTAACCCCACCTGGGGTAAACACAAGACATAAGGTTACACTCAAGCTATATTCACTTACACAAATAATCCTAGTTCAACTTATTACAATCACGACCCTAATGTTCTAAGCTCTAAGGCTAGGTGATAAAGAATTTTATAAAATAAGTCTAGTTTGATAAGTTAAAATAACTAGGGGTTCTAAAATAATTGCTAATAAATTATAGACTCAAATAATAATTCTTGAGTGTTATTAATAAATAAACTAAGGTTTGAATTTTAAATAATATTAAGTCCTAAATAATTTTAATAAATGATAATTTAAAAATAGCTTTATTATAAATAAATAATAAATAAAATAATTTTTAATTAATTAATTAATTAATTAATTTTTTAATAGATAATAATTATTTAGTAATAAATAAAATTAGTAATAAATGAATTTTATTAAATTTTTGTTTAATAAAAATATTAATAGTCTATTTAAATCTTCCAATCCAAATCCCCTAGTGTTTCGAATTTTGAAGGAAACTATAGTAGTAATTCTAATTTTTTTGTAATAAATTTTGTTAATGAATATAACCTAGAATTAATAAGAAAATAATCTCTTACCATGATTTTCCTAGTGCTAGAAAAGATTCATGATCACATTCTCCATCATCAAACAATAAATCAATCCATTCATGAACATACACTTGAACTATCGCATACCATCACATGGCCAAAATCCTACTAAGCATAATCATCAATCATGGCTTCCATGGAGAATAAGAACATAAAAGCCTAATCACCTTTGGTATCATAATATCTAATCATACTTCAAACATCCATAAAATTCATTGAGCATGAAGAACATAAATTGATTCAAAAGGAAAACACATACATCCTAGTCATATACAACAATCATCATGTCCTAACTCCGTCCCCTTAATCCACATGCATATACTCAATCCCTTATCCATATTTCATTCTTCCTATCAATATCTAAGAGACATGAATACTGAATTAAAAGAAGGATTAAAGGAAAATACTTGATTTGATGAACACTTCGATGAAGAATTAAGAAGGTCCACACGATTGAGAGCCTTGAATGATCTAACGGGAAAACGGCCATAGTTGATGGTTGATCAACCATTTTAGTTGGAAGAGAGAGAGAGAGAGAGAGAGAGAGAGAGAGAGAGAGAGAGAGAGAGCATTATAACAGTACAATCGAATGGAAGAAGATGATCGAGAAGGTTGTTCTTGACTTACCTTGTTGATGTTCTTGAGACCTTCAAAGAAAAGTTAATTTTGATCCGCTCGAAAATTCTTGTTTGCGAGGTTTTTTGTTATAAATAACAGAAATGAGGTTTAGAGATTAAATAGAAGTGATTTGGAGTATTTGAGAGTGATTGGGGGTGTTTAGAGTAGGGTTAGGCTTGAAGAAGGTTAGTGTGTGTTCTTGGTGTTCTAGGTGAAAATGAAGAGAATTTAAGGGAAAATGATGGACGAATTTCTGGAGAGTGTAGACTGAATAGTCTAGGGAATTCAGGGGTTTCGTTTTAGCTTAGAAAGGGAGAGAAAAATTTGATCATTCGAAATTCAAATGGAGTGATTTGAGGAGTGGTTTGAGGTATAGGATATGTTAATGGTGTTTGTTTGATGAAGGTTTTCTTGGAGCTTCAATGGTGTCGGCTGGTTTGGTTTGCTTTGCTGAAATGAATGAGGTCTGATAAAGCTTAAGGCTGGACGAAATTCAGAGCTTAAATGGCAGAGAAATTCTGGTTGTATAGCTTAGTACAAGGGTGTTTTCATGGAGAAAAATTCTGGAAAATTTGAAGTTCAAATGGAAGTTTGAATGGACTGATTGTAGGAGAGATTTGAGGTGTGATTATGGAGTCCAATTGTGCAAGGTAAGTGGAGAGGGTAATGGTTTTCAGTTCATGGCTAAACAAGGGTTAGTTTACAGAGGTTGGAGGGTGGTGTTCGGCCAAGGCTTGAAGGGAACAAAGCTGGAAAAATTCTGGTTTCAAGGTGCTCATGTTTCGAAGGTTTGCTGCAAATTTTCCTGTGCAGTTTTCTGCAATTCTTCAGCCCATTTTGCAGAGGTTTTGAGAGGTGTTCAAGGGTCCTTTAAGGCAGGTTTTCCAGCCCTCTTTATGAGGAAAAAGCAGAGAAGTTTTGCTGGCTTGAAGGTGGAATAGAACAGCTTCATTTTCTGGTTTGAAGGTTGTGAAACTGCCCAGAATTTTTTTCTGGTTTGTGCAGTTTTTTGTGCAGTCCGAAAATTGCACAGTTTTTCCAGCTTTCAAGCCACATGAAATGACCATTTTCTTGGTAGCAAATGAATGGGTTTATTGGCTGAACTTTCGAAGAAATGGCCTGCAAATATTCTGGAAAATTTCCAGATTTTCCTTTACTAAGCTATGGACAACATGAAGGTGGAGTTGAAGGTTCTTTCATGGTGATTGATTTTCTCTTGGAAACCCTTTCTATTTCTCCTCCTACTTTCGGCCAACTTCCTAACCTCCAAAGCTGATTTTCGAATTCAAGGTGGAGGAGTTATCACAGATTTTTTTTTGGAATTTAAAAGAAAGGATTTAATGGTTTTGAATTATAAAGATGTTAGGACAAGCTAGTGGTAATAAAAAGGATAAGAATTCCTCTAGAATTCTTTTTAGGACATGAAGATAAGATTAGGACATTCTCTTCATGTCTCCCCTAAAACAACATTTCTATTTCCATGAAATGCAAGAAAACAAAAATTCAAACTTAGTTAAGATAATCATGATAAAAGCTTAAATGATGGGATTTGAACTCATGACCTTAGAAATTAATTCACCAAGCTCTAACCACTAAACCACACTAACTCTTGTTGTTATTTTCTCACCCACATTTCCTTCCTATTTAATCCTCAAGCTTTCCTCCTATTTTGACCTCAAGCAAAATTACCATTTTACCCTTCCTACTCGATAAACATAACTAAGCATTTTAACCTATAATCCACAACTTTAAAGCACATAAAATCATTCAAAAACATATATATTAATGCAAAATAATATGATATGCATCCCGACCCCCTTACTCTAGGGTTGGCTTTAGGTGGGGTTTCACATTGTGCTCCACATATACAAGTTTTAATAATTAAAATGCCAAATAAAATCATACAACACACACATATAGAAGCAAGTACACCTATCGTGTAGTCTAGTGTCATTGGAAAGTATCAAAGAACCTTAGAGAACGGGGGTTATCACTCCTCCTTTCTTCTTTTCTCATTATTTAGCCAGAAGTAAATGTGAGGTTTAAACTAACTACATGTGAAGAGAAGTTATGTTCTTGTACACAAGAAAGAGTCACAATACTCCCAAGGAATAAGAAAAAGAAAAACTCATGCAATAAAGAGGAAGGCTCCCACTTAAGTCCTAAGAAATGAGTACCCCTTGAAGTCATAATTCCTAATTCTAGGCAATGGATAGAGTCAAATATCAATCTCACTCTCTCTCAAGTTATGAGATTTCTACCCCTATGTTTGATTGATCGATATCTTTACCTAAACAACCAAACCCAAAAGTGCATTAACTATTACTCACCATCCAAAACCATCTAGAGGTCACAAAATCCCAATCTTTAGGTAATTTCATAAACCCTTTGGTTATTAACCCTAATTCCCAACCTCCCTCTCACGTTAATTGGAAATGGCAAATGCTAACTTTATCAAATGGGTGTCCTATCCTTAACCCCATCTCTCCAAATCATTAAGGAAGAACAAGCAATTGAAATAAATTAATAAAAACCCATTCAACCAAAGATAGCCAAATAAGATCCAATAACCAAATACCTAAGAACAAGATTCACATATCTAAGGAAAGTACACCATTCTCAAGCACAAAAATAGGGTACAACCCTTTATTATAAATAAAAATCTATTCTTAGCACAAGAATAAAAGAAATATTACAAAAGGAGTTGAAAGATAAACTCATAGACAAGCTTTTCTTTTTCTTTCTCTTGCAATCTTCAAGTAGACTCCCTTCCTCTTATTGGATCTCTAAGTCCTTCACTCTTCTTGGCACTCAAACTGTCAAGACCTTGGGTTCTTGAGAGAAACCCTAGCCTTTTCCCACCTCTCCTCCCCCTATTTTGTGTGTAAAGAAAGCTTATATAAGGGTTTTGTTATTAAAAGTCTGCAAAATATGCCAACAAAAAGCTTTCTTCACGAGTAGGTGGCCAACTTCCCTGGGCCACCATATATTTCTAGAACCTAGGCGGGCTAGGGAGGAACTTCCCAAGCCTTCCTAGTTTCTAGAAAACCTGGCTGGGCAGGAACAAAAACGGGCAGCCAGGGAAGTTAGTTCAACTTTCCTAGCCTCCCATGCAAACGTATTATATATATATAAGACCAGGCAACCTCGGGAAGTTGAAGTTCCCTAGGCCGTGATGCTATTGGAAAATTTTGACCAAAAGAACAGTCACCAGGAGGGCTAGGGAAGTTGAAGTTCCCTAGCTCGCCAACAAAACCAAGCGTATACATATGCACTAAAACCTGGCTGCCTAGGGATGTTGAATTTTCCTAGGCCATGAGCATTATGAACATACGTATACATAAACAAACCTGGCGACCTAGGGAAGTTCAAATTCGCTACATCATAAGTATTCAGAAAACAAGAATATATGCTAACAAGACCTGGTGGCCTAGGGACAACTTATTTGTATGAACAAAAAATGGCGGCCAAGGGAGCTCCTTGGCCGCCTTCTTCATGACAAAATTATTTATGTTCTTCTTTTCTTCTATTTTTGCTTCATTTATTCTTCTTCTTTCTTTCATCGTCACTGGATCATTTCCATTTCCTAGCAAAACAACGTGAGAATGGAGTGGCGAGTAGTGATTTAAACAAGAATTTATCTCCATTAAAGTACAAAAATAGTAAAAAATATGTATATGATGAAGCTTCATCACTTAGGCTTCTTAAGAGAAAACCCTAAGCCTTTCTCAACTCTCTTCCTTTTGATTGTATGCACAATTGCTGATTTATGTAACCAAGGAACTGGTGCTCTTCGAAATTATGTTGAGAAGCATGCTGAAATAGCTTGTGGGCACCCCAACACTTCAAGAAAAATGATAATTAGTTATGGATATTTGCGACGGCTTCTAGGTCATCGTTAATTTGTGACGGAACAACAATGGGAGTTAAAATTTTGAAAATAAATTTATTTTTTTAAAGTCTGTGGCTAATCCATTGCTATTACTAACGGATTAGCGGTGGACATTTAGCCGTCACTAATTAGAGGCGGATTTGTGACGGCTCCTTTTAAGTACTCATTAGCACTAATTAAATTGAAAGCCATTAGAAATCCGTCGCTAATTACCGACGACTTTGCGACCACCTTTTTTATTATTTAATTAATACTAAAAAATTAAAGTGCCATCACAAATCTGTTGCTAATTAGAAATGGCTTTACAACGACCATAAGTTTATTTTTAAAATTTTAAAAATAAACCGTCACAAATCCCTTGTTAATTAGCAATGGTTTTACGACGGTCATCTAAAATTTTTAAAAAATTTTAATTTTAAAAATTTTAAAAGATGAGCCGTTGCAAATTCGTTGCTAATTGGCAATGGCTTTGTGACGGCCTTCCAAAATTCAAAATAATTTTTTCCAAAATTTAAAAAAATTAGTCGTCGCAAAGTCGTCCTAAATTAGCGATGCCTTTGCGACGACCTTTAAAATTTTGGAAGACTGTCGCAAATCTATCACTAATTTCTAAAATTTGAAGATAAATTTATTTTTAAAATTTAAAAAATGAGCCATCACAAATACCTTGCAAATTTGTTGCTGATTCACCAAAAAAAAAAAAAACTATATAATTAATATATTACACAATAAATTACAAGACTATCAAAAGCATGGTGGTGAAGCGTGTGTTCCCCCACAACAAGGACGTAGGTTTAAGCCTCGACATAATTTCATAATATTTTTGGCCAATCGTGTCAGGTGGCGTGGGTTGGTCTAGTTAGCTGGGTCGTAGAGCTAATTAATTAATTTTTTAATAAAAATTTTTTATCATCCCAAATCCGTCGCTCAATTAATTACTTTTTTTATAAATAAAAGAAATTTTGTCATCGCAAATCCATTGCTAAATTAATTGATTTTTTTTAAATTAACGTTTTTTGCTGTGACAAATCTATAGCTAAATTAATTAATTTTTTTGAATAAATATTTTTGATCGTCGCAAACCCGTCCCTACGTTAATTATAAACTTAATTATAATGTTATCAATCAAATAACTGTCGTAAATCCGTTGCTGTGAAAATATGTCGCAAATTTCTTGTAGCAAGGATGTTTTATTCCAAAAACAAGGTGGCCTGGGGAACTTAAGCTTCCCTAGGCCACCAAGATTCTACATACTTGGCCTTAGAGATGTATACTAGGTAGCCTAGGGAACTTGAGTTTCCCTAGGGTGCCATCTTTCTGGACGTGTACTTATTTGAAGAACACTAGGCGACCTTGGGAACTTAAGCTTCCTTAAGCCACCTCGTTTCTGAAAGATTTGCACAAAAGAAGAACACTAGGCGATCTAGAGAAGTTGAGATTCCCTAGGCCACGAACTTCCTATCCTTGGCGTCTTAATTTTTGCTCTAGGCAGCCTAGGGAAGTTCCTCTTCTCTTGGCCACCAGCTTTCTATTCAAGTGCTTCTTTATATTTTTTCTTTATTTCTTGTCTTTTCATCTTTATTCATCTCCATTTGGTAATTTTTGAATTTCTAATAAGAACAAGATGAAAAGAGTGTGGTAAGTAATGAATTGCGTAAGAATTTATCTCAATTAAAGTACAAAAACAAAAGAATATATAAATTGATATATATAATGCGCCTCCTCATGAGAGATTGACTCAAAAAACATTAGTTTTGCATGCAGAAGAATAGATAAAACTGTTAGCAACCTAAGCAAAAGGTAATTGATTTTTCTATTCTTTTCCTAAATAGCTTGGGAACTTTGCCAAATGAAAATCAATTATCTTTCTAAAAAACTGGCAATTGATACTCCGGATTCGAACTTTCTAAAAGAGATTGATTCAGCAAACATCGGTTTTGCACACCGAAGAATAGATAAAGCTGTTAGCAACCTAACCAAAAGGCAATTGATTTATCTTTTTTCTTCCTAAATAGGTTGGCAACATTGCCAAATGAAAATCAATTACGTTTTTGGTAAGGTTGCTAACAGTTTTATCTATTCCGTGTGCAAAACTGATGTTTGCATATATAACTTTAGTTTATATAATCGGGTAAGCTTATATATAAAATAGATTTCGTTTAATATACATGTTCGTCAGATGTGGTTTCATAAATAGTTATATTGTTTTTTCTTTTTAATTTTTATAAAGTTATTTGTTAACTTAATTAATTACTTAAAATTGATTAATTAAATGCTTATTCAATCAAACATATTTGGGACGAGATATTGTTAATTGCTTATTTGCACAGTGTAATTGGTAGCATATTATTATCACTCAATTATTTAAGACACACTTAATTTTTATATAATTTTAAATTAAATGAATGTTACTTATTTAAGCCTAAAATCTAATGATGAGACGAAATTCATCCCCTTTGATAGTCACCTCAAAGTTATTTGGCGGTGACATCCAAATGCCAAATAGATTAGTCGCGATTGCTAAAGCTGGCTTTCTTTTCAAGTCATCAACGATCTTTGCGTGCTTTTGGATGTGATACTTAAATTTTAATATAACTATCGACTTATAATGATCTTTCAAAAGAAGGGAGGAAAAAATAAAAAGTTACACTTAAAGAAAGGATAGCATATTTTACCATCTAAATCATTGTGGTCCTCTTTTCTCTTTCATTATTTTCCGGTGCTATTCGTAATTAAGAACTAATTCCGATGAGGTTAATTTTATAAGAGTGATCTATCATAAAAAGGACCCCAGTATTTTCAGTGGTCCATCCCAGGTAAAACCCTAGTTTCTCTAACATGAGAATAATTGATTGACTTCAGACAACAAACACCCCACGTTCTTGCATGTCAAGTTCTCATCTACTCTCAGAAGAAAACAAGATAGTACTGGGATTCTCTGAGAAATATTTCTGAACAAATTGTCTTTCCACAAGAATCGGAAGCATACGCCCATGTGACGCTGACCCATAATTTAATCACTATTAAAGAATTAAACTGTCACTCGTAAAAATCCGCATATACGGCCAACCTCGTCAGGCCTAGATGCTTACGAATAATTAATGTTTTAATTAATCAACTTGGGTTGATCAAAGTCGTGTTTAATCGCCCTGTATTGCTCGCAATGTTTATCTGCAAGCGAGACACTTGCCTGTTATTAACAGCTCATATTGCAAACAGGAGGCAAGGCAGGCAGGCCGGCGGCAACTCCTGACGTCAGTAGTCTGTCGACTACCTCACCAATTACGTCTACAGCGCTCGGCAACACTACCTACATGGACGGCTGATATCAGTCTCCAGCAGCCACCTGTTCAATACTTGTTTTTCTTTTTTTGGTCTTAATCTACCATAATTGTTCTCCCCAAAGATCCCGTAAAATTAATCCTTCTTTAATTATAAGTCACAGTCGTGGTCCCTACTTGTCTTCTCTCGTGCCGGCTTTGCCGTGTTTCTGATGTTCACGCTTTGCAAATCATTGCATGACCGCTTTAGTACGAACAGGCGTGAAAATAAAACGTTAGGTAATAAACCCATACTGTGTAACGTAAATCTTTCCCTGGCTCTCTAAAACGTGTCCCTTCAATGGAAAATAGTTCTGTACCTCCACTCAGAAATATCGTGGTGGGGTTTAATGTGACAGTCGCCGTTAGCCGAAACTCCCGAATTCTTTGACTTTGCTGCTGGTGAGCTTGGTTGCTCAAGATAAAACTACGGCAGATTAAGCTTGTTTTGTTATGAATTAATGGAGAATTTACTAATTTCATTAGTGGATATGAATGTCTACTATTAAAAGTTAGTAGAGACACCACTAATACATGTTAGTGGAAGATAATTCATTCCACTAATAAAGCTTATATAAATAGAGCTATTCTTCAAACTTTGGAGATACCAATTGTGAAAGAATTGTTAGAGAAAATTATGAGAGAAAATAAAGAGAAAAGTTTGAAGAAATTCTTGTATAAATAATAGTTAGAGATTTATTGTGTGTATATTTTATTCTAACACTGCCAAAATTTTATAACACGTTATCAGTACGAGTCTCTCATATTACA
Source organism: Voacanga thouarsii (assembly GCA_026120185.1). Lineage (NCBI taxonomy): Eukaryota > Viridiplantae > Streptophyta > Magnoliopsida > Gentianales > Apocynaceae > Voacanga > Voacanga thouarsii. Next base: position 69,330 of record JANUWF010001625.1, read on the forward strand.
AAAAGCCAAAAGACTAAAAGCACGAATCTCTGCCAGAAGACTAAAGGTACGCATTTATTGGTCCTAATGACTAACCTTACTAAACTCGAATTTGTAACCCTTAATATTTCTAGAAAATATTATATGTCATGGATTCTCGATGCAGAAATGCATCTAAATGCTGAAGGCCTTAGTAAAATTATTACAGAGAAAAATAGTGCACCTGCACAACAAAAGGTTAAAGCTTTGATTTTTATTTGTCGTCATATTAACGAAAATGTGAAAATAGAATATCTTACCGAAAGAGATCCATATGTCCTATGGGTAAATTTAAAAGAAATATTTGACCACCTGAAAATGGTCGTATTATTAACTGCACGGTATGAATGGTTACACTTGAGGTTGCAAGATTTTAAAACTATGAATGAATATAGCTCCACCATGTATAAAATTACATCTACATCAAAATTATGCGGAGAAAAAGGTACTAATGAAGATATGCTGGAGAAGACATTCTCCACATGTCATGCCTCGAATATTGTCCTACAGCAACAATATTTAGAAAAAGGGGTAAACAAAATTTACTAATTTATACTGCACTATTTATTGTAGAAAAAAATAATGAGTTATTATTGAAAAATCATGAAGTCAGACCAACTGGCTCAACAAAACTCTCAGAAGTGAATGTTGTTGGTTCCACCAGAAGCCATAGTCGTAGTAATAGTCGTGGTCGTGGTCATGGTTATGGTCGAGGACATGCTCAATGTTTCTCTTATCACAGTAATAATTAAGCTGTGAGAAATACTAGCTACTTGAAGTGGAAAGGAAAATATCATAAGGGAAGAGAAAAAGAAATACAAGAAAATTATGAAGATAAGTGTTATAAATGTGGCATGAAAGGTCATTGGTCACGTAACTGTCGTACGACCAAACATTTAGTGGAATTATATCAAGCTTCTCTGAAACATAAAAATAAAAATGTTGAAGCAAAATTTCTCAACATCTAGTGAATGATGCTAATGATGATCATATTGATCCAGAAGATCTTAATATCAATATTACTCATATGGATGTATCTGATTTTTTCGAACACCCAGATGGTAGGATAGACTATTTAATTGGTGGTGGTAGTGTCCAAAAGAACTAATGCCTTACCCTGATATTTTTAAATTTTCATTATATTCTAATAATATTTATGTTTACATATATATATTTTTGTTCAGACGGCTATTGTTAATAATGATATATATGTATTATTGATAGTGAAACTATACACACCATACTAAAAAATGAGAAATATTTTTTTCATCTCAAAATGAGAGAAATAAATATTTGTACTATAAATGATAGTACAAATTTGATTGAAGGCTCCAGAAGAGCTAGTATATTATTGCCTGAAGAAACAACAATTAATATTGATAAGTCACTATTTCCCTCAAAATTCAGAAGAAATTTATTGATTTTTAAAGATATCCGCAAAAATAGGTATCATATTGAAACAAATGAGGAAAATGGTATTGAGCATCTTTCTATTACTCAAATTAATTTGGGTAAGAAATTTGTATTAGAAAAACTACCGCCTTTTTTCTATTGGCCTATATTTTGCAAAAATATGTACAATTGAAATTCATCATCTAGTAAACCAAAAGTTTACTGATCCTACTACTTTTAACATTTGGCATGGCCGGTTGGGTCATCCGGAATCTGTTAGTGTTATGCCCTAAAGGCAATCACTTGTACATTGTATATCACACATTTTATTTTAATAAAAGGCATTATTTATCTCACAGTTTCTTTTGTTTACTTTTATGTAAAATAACTGTTAAATAAAGTCCCTAGTACAACACTCTATTAAGAAAATCATGATATGAGATTTCTACTACACTGTATAGTGTTAGTACTTAAATAGTCCCTAGTCGTAGTATTAATGAGATAGGATGATACAAATTCTTGGTGGCTTTTCTTGGTGTTGTGGGTGTTTTTGTTGGCTATATTTCAGCTCAACTTAAAGGAACAAAAAAATAGAGATTCTTGTGACCCAAAATGAGAAAAAACCAAATAACTACCTACACTCTTTCACACCCTTGAAGAACAAAGCTTCAAAGACTCTCAAGATGAGTAGAAAGTTCTACTATAATCTCACCCTAATATCCTTGAAGCAACAAAGGTAAACAAGAACAAATAGAATAGAGAAAATAGGCACCCAAATATTAGATTTCAAACAAACCCTAGAAGAACAAAGCAACTAAGACCCATTCAAAGAAACCACATTGGATTATCTAAAAGATTCATACACTCTTACAAAAGAAGGACTAACCCTTTAGCTTGGTTTTGAACAAGATGAACAAGGAGGCTAGGGCCTCTCAAGATTTTCTTCTCAAATTTGAATTAAAGTGAAGTGTATTATGTTTTCAAATCACTAAAGGTGCTATTTATACTATCCTAACCCTAGCAAAGTAATTCCTGAGATTTAATTACAGTTTTGGGTCATAATAAGTCTTTACAAGCAATTAGAATTGAAGAAAACCAGAGAAAAGCATTAAAACGCGGAGCTGTCGTTGGCTGCCCAGGGTGGAACCGACGCCGGTTTGGGCACTACAGCCAGCGCCGGCTGTGTTCTGCCTTCGGACGGCCAAAAGCCGGATGAGTACATTATTGAGCAGAATGAAGCCAGCACCAGGTAGGTTGCTTGGAGCCGGTGCCGGCCATCCTCTGGTGGCCTCCTTTTTGGTCTAGTTTCGTCCTTCTTCATCGCCGGCCCTTGTCCTTGCATGGCCACACCTCCCTCTCCTTTATCTTGACCTCCATGATGAAGCGAAGTCTCATCACAGGGTACATTGTGAGGTAAATGAAAGTAGTTGAGAGGGTCAATAAAGGATTCACCACTCCTAATAGTAGGGACGAATATCTCATGGCCACTTGTAAGATTTACTACTCGAGAAGTCATTGGCCAAGGCGACTGTGCATTGGAAATAGTTCTAATTGATACACATCTAGAGTAGTGGGTTCCTGCTATAAGTACTATTATATTCGGGCCAGAATTAATATATATTCTGGAGGGAGTTGGCACTAATTTTGTACTCCAAACTAATTGAGATATTGTATGGTGAAAGGAGTTAATTGCACTGTAGTTTGTTATTGAAGGGTTCATGTCAAGCTACTTGACTTCCTGGACTTTTAGGTGGTTATGATGTGTTGCTAGATACCGCTTATGATCTGGGAATATGGGTTTATTATTTGATGAATTAATAAACCAATCATGATTAGAATTAATATGATTAATTCTAATTTATTATGGATTATTAATCTCAAAGACGTTTGGATTAATTCATGTTCATTACCAATTGACTGGGAAACCTAATAGGTCACACACAATAGAGGATTATATACTCAAGATGTTATTTGATAACATAGCGGGGTTAATTGCGAGAAAGAGAAGTTGTTGTGGCCAAATTATAAGTAGTTATAATTTATAGGCCAAATTGTAATTCTGAGAACTTGGTATTTCCAATTACGATTAGGGAATTCCAACTATTTTAGAATTCTCAGTTGGTTTATTTTTCCAACAGATTTCGTGTAATATATAGAGGATATATGCACGAAGTTTCTTGGGTGTAAGACATGAAAAACAACTCCAAACCCTAGGGCAACTCACGACATTCTTTCTTCTCTCTCTCGTTGATATTAATCATAACCCTAGCCGCCATTGTTGTTTCTACTAGCACAGAAATCTTGGTACTTGAGTGTTCCTCCGTGTGGATTTCTGTTAGAGATAATCACACACTATGATTATAGTGGTTAGACGTTCAACTCTCATGGCGTTTGATCAAGAGAAATGCTAGATCGCTCCTTGACTTGAAGAAGGAAAAATTTTGTTTTCCACATGATCAAAGTAAGGTAAAAGCTATTACCTTTGATCAAAGTAAGGTAAAAGCTATGTCTTCTTTTCCAGGCATATGCGAATCTTGGGTTGGTATCTCATTTTATTCTTCCACTGCGGTATATATGATATGAGTCAGATACCCAACAATGGTATTAGAGCCATGCTACGTGTAGTTTACAGACATTGTTTTTGGCATGAAAAACTGTTTTCATGTATTCGTGTTTGTCTTTGTTCGCTGTGAAAATTATTTTCACTCGAGTTGAAATTGTTTCGAGCATTATATGATTGTGTAAAAGTTACAACATATTTCGAAAGATATTTTCTTTATGTGCTACTCCCTCTGTCCCATTAAAATTGACCTACTTACTATTTTGGGATGTCCCATTAAATTTGACACTTTCCTTAAAAGGAAAGTTTTTACTATACAATTTATTATAAAATAATCAATATACCCCACATATATTATATTTATATTCTTAGATTTGACATAAAGTATTATGGGACCCACATATTTTTTATTTTTATTATATTATATTTTGTTATATTATTATTATATTCTAATTTTTACTTTTACATAAAATATCGTGCCAAGTCAACCACTATCAATTTTAATGAGACGGAGGGAGTAAATGTTTTCTGCAGAAAAACATTTTCTTGAACATGGTTGTTGCCTTCCATTTCATCCTAATTTTCTATTTTGGTTTTGTTTAAACTAACAAATTGGTTGTTGTTTTGAGTTTCAAAATAGAAAATACTGCTGAGAATTGTTCTCACTAAAAATCTGCAGAAGAAGAAGGCACCAGAAATGGAAAATTTTCAAAAATCTTTGCCTTATTCCCGACTACAGTCGACACCAGCTCTTGCTCCTAGCCGGCGCCGGTTCCATGCTGTTTCGTAAACGTCTAGAAATCGTTTTTGGAAGAAAATTTTTCTTAAAACCCGAATGCAGCTGGTGCTAGCTCTGGATTCCAAATCGGCGCCGGTTCTGCTCGGTTTGTGACGTTCCAGCTATTTAAAAAAAAAATTTCCGAAATAGAATTTTGAAAGGAAAAAACCTCATTTGATGAGAAGTTGTAAAATAAAAATTTTTTCAAGGGGGCACTACCCCCCTGACCCTACCCATTGATCGACCAACTGGACTGCCCTTTTCACTGCCAGAGACGGGACCCAAAAGCATTTTCTCAAAATTAGTTTTGAGACAAACAATTTTATGTTCAAAAATAGTGATTTTGAAAATTTAAAATTATTGTATTTTTCTAAAATATTGATTTTAGAATTTGTTTTATTTTTCCAAAATAGTGATTTTGAAATCATAAAAATTATATGTTTATTTTGTTTAAGCATAATAAATGGCATGGTGGATGGTTATTGTCTAAAACCAATTATATCTGTTTATGCATTTTACAGTTTTTGTTTTTTTTTATGAAATAAGGCTTGCGTGTCCTACCTTCTCTAGAATTCTTGTGTAATTCTCTTCTCATCTAACTCCCTTTGAATGTAACTCAAGGTTTTCTCTCTTTAGGACACTATGTAATCAATTTACATAGGTTAGATGGGAGTAGAATTATTTTATTTTAGAGATGGCAACCAAAATAAGGCAAGAAGGTACGACCTTGTACTTAAATCATGCATGAACACATAAGGTTAACTATATTAATTTCTTTTATGGCTCAAAGGAATTAATTTAGGGTAAAGTCCTTAACCACACCATGTATTCGCTTTATTACCATGATTATCAATATTGTGATTTATTGATTTTTATGCATGTCATTTATTGAAATCACTAAAAGGAGCAAATTTCAATTAATATTAAACCTAATTCCTTCCATTAATATAGTATGAACGAGTGTCCTTTTTCGAGATCAGGTTGTTGGGAAAACCCAAGCCTACTTGGCATTGGGCATGTTTAAGCTATATAATTAAATTCCTTTAGAATTAAATTCCTTATTAATGAGTTGGGTTTAACTAAATTCTTTATCCTGGTTGGGCAAACTCAAACATAAAGAAATTTAGAGGAAAAGTTGGGGTAGCCCAAAAGGCTTTAAGATTAAAAGTTGTTAATCACCTAATGATGCTGTAATTACATACGATGTAATTGGTATTGGATACCTACCAATGAACTCAATAATAGCTTGTTAGGAAAACCTAAGGTTATTCTTGAGGATGTTGGATACCGGTCCAGTAGGAAAGCTTCCAACAGGCTTTCCCGAATCAGTAGTGGAGGCTATTGGTTTGAGTAAAATAGTGGAGTAAAAATACTTTAATTAAAGTCTTAATTATTTGTATTTCATGTGCAGATACAGTAGCTAATCCTCTCTATCTTTACATCTAGGACACTTGCATCATGTCAACAAACTTAAACCTACGTAGCATCTTGGAAACCAACAAGTTAAATCAATCAAACTACCTTGACTGGTATAGAAATTTGAGAATCGTTCTCAAATAAAAAAAGTTGCTCTGCGTGCTAGATGCTCCAATTCCGCCACCACCAGCTCAGGATGCTTATGTTGATGAGCATGCTGTCCACATAAGCCGTAAGGAGAATAGTGATACAACATCATGTATTATGCTAGCTTCCATGACTTCTGAGTTGCAAAAACAGTACGAGCATATGGATGTTCAATCGATTATACTACATCTTCGAGAGCTGTTTGATGCCTAAGCCAAAACTGAGAGATATGAGATCTCAAAGCAACTATTTCGTTGCAAAATGGTAGAGGGTTCTTCTGTGGCCACTCATGGGCTGAAGATGCTAGGCTTGATAGAGAAGCTTGGATCTCTCGGGTTTACAATGGATCATGACTTAAGTGTTGATTTAATTCTACAGTCTTTGCCTAATAGTTTCTCACAATTTGTGATTAACTATTAGATGAACAAGATTGAGTCTCCCATTCCTGAGTTGATCAATCTTCTCCAAACTGCGGAGTTCTCCATGAAAAAGGATTCCAATGTAGTTTTAATGGTAGAATCTTCTACTAAGAAGAAAGTTCAAAAGAAGAAGAAGGCTCCCATAAAGCCTAAATATGGTGTGAAGAAGAAGTACGCAGCTACCAAGGGCCCATGCCATCGTTATGGTAAGATGGGCCACTGGAGGTGCAACTGCAAAGCCTACTCGAAGACCATTAAGGACAAGAAGAAGAAGGAGAAGATTACAATCACTTCTACTTCTACTCCGGGTATGTTTATGATTAAGATAAATACTGCCTTTAAAAATGTGATATTGGTATTAGATACCGGATGTGGATCTCATTTGTGTAATAACTTGCAGGGACTAAAGAGCAGTACAAGGCTAGAGAAAGGCGATGTGGACCTATGTACTACAAATGAGGCAAATGTTGCTGCACTTGTTATGGGGACATACGAGTTGAACTTGCCTTCGGGATTTTTTTCTAGAATTACAAAACTGTTATTATATACCAGTTCTAATGAAAAATATTATCTCAATTGTGTGTTTAGACTTAAATGGATTTCATTTGATAGTTAAGAATAAGTGGTGTTCTTTTTCATTGAATGATATTCATTATAGTTCAGCAACTCTTGTTAATGGTTTATATGTTCTAGACTTGGATAATCCAATACTCAATATAAACAATAAGACACTTAAAATAGATAACTCAAACACCTCTTACTTATGGCATTGTTGTTTAGGCCATGTAAGTGAAAATCATGTTTCTAAGTTACACAAACTTTGTGACTTAGGGTCATTTGATTATGAATCATATGGCACATGCGAGTCTTGTTTACTAGGTAAAATGGCTAAAACACTTTTTTCAGGAAAATGAGAACGGGCCAAAGAGTTATTAGAACTCATACATTCTGATGTGTATGGCCCAATGTCAATACAAGCAAGAAGAGGTTATAACTATTTCATAACCTTTATCAATGATTTCTCACAATAAGGGTATTTGTATATAATAAAATACAAATTTGAGGCCTTTGATAAGTTCAAAGACTTCAACAATGAATTAGAGACACAACTTGGCAAAAGTATTTAGACTCTAAGATCTAATCGAGGAGGAGAATACTTGAGCCAAGAGTTTCTGAGTTATCTTAGAGATAATGAGATAATATCTCAATGGACTCCACCACATACACCTCAACATAACGGTGTATCTAAGAGAAGGAATCGAACCCTTCTAGACTTGGTATGGACCATGATGGCTTCTGCAATCTACCAAAATCATTTTGGAGGTATGCACTAGAGACTTCTGTTTATATACTAAACAGAGTTCTGATAAAAATTGGTAGATTCTGTTAGGTATCTCAGGCTCATATCATATATGACGCAGTCGAAAAATAAAACAAAATACCATCCCAGGACCCGCATATATGTGGAAAACAAGACATAAACAGATCAAAGGTAACAAATTTTTACCTTTCTTTGATCGTCCGAAGAGCAAAAATTTCTTCTTCAAGTCGAGGCGCAATCCAGAAATCCTCTTGTACAAACTCCACAAGAGTTGAACGTCTGACCACTATAATCACAGTGTGTGAGAATCTCTGACAGTAATCTACACAAAGGATACACTCAAGTACGAAGTTTTCTGTGCTAGTAGAAACACTAAGTGGCGGCTAGGTTTCTTCACGTTTTTTTTGCAAAACGAGAGAGAGAGAGAGAGAAGAAGAAGAGAAGGTTGTGTTGCTAGGGTTGGAGTTTTCGTATGTTGTGCACCAGCTAGGGTTTCGTGTTTCATCTATATGTCACAGAAAATCTTGCTGAAAAATCCTCCATCCTAGAATTATAGAACAGTTAGAATTCCCTATTTGTAATTGGAAATATCAAGTTCTCACAATTACAATTTGGACCATAAATTATAACTAATTATAATTTGTCCACAACAACTTCTCTTTCTCTCAATTAACCTCATTATGTTATCAAATAACATTTTGAGTATATAATCCTCTATTGTGTGTGACCTATTAGGTTTCTCGGTCAATTTGTAGCAAACATGAATTAATCTAAATGTCTTTGAGATTAATAATCCACAATTAATTAGAATAAATCCTATTAATTTTAATTAGGATTGGTTTATTAATTCATCCTATTAATTCTAGCAATACATCATGACCACCCAAGAGTCGAGGAAGTTAAGTGGCTTGACATAAACCCTTCAATAACAAACTGCAGTGCAATTAACTCCTTTCACCATACAATATCTCATTCGGTTTGGAGTACAGAATTAGTGCCAATTCCCTCAAGAATTAATTCTGACCCGAATACAATAGTACTTGTACCAGGAACCCACTACTTTAATTAAAACTATTTTCAATACACATATGCCTTGGCCAAGGACTTCTCGAGTAGTAATTCCTACAAGTCGCTGTGAGAAATTCGCCCCTACTATTAGGAGTGATAAATTCTTTATTGACCCTCTCAACTACTTTCGTTTATCTCACAATGTACCCAATATCCATCTCATAGGCAGCCCTCGATCGAGCACCGGAGATTGGAATTAAAGTACAATGCTCAACAAACAAAGTACCTTGGAGATCTCAAGTCTAAGGATACTTGCACGTTTACTATATTGAGATTATATCACTGGCACTAAATAGTTATCCATGTGATTTTCTCAAAGCTAGGTCATCCAATGAACTTGTTCCATTAATAGGCATCCATGTGTTAACTTTGAGTATTTCAATACTCACAAATATGAGAACCACTACCCGATCATATCAGAAAGTCTAACATATGCTAGTCTTAACGTATTAATGATGTTCCATCTCATTAATACTATGACTATGAACTATTTAAGTACTAACACTATACAGTGTAGTAGAAATCTCATATCATAATATCTATTATAATTTCCTTAGCACAGTGTTGTACTTGAGACTTTATCGAATAGTTATATTACTTAAAAGTAAACAAAAGAAACTGTAAGATAAATAATGCATTTTATTAAAATAAAATGTGTCATATTCAATATACAAGTGATTACCTCTAGTGCACAACACTAACAGATTCTACCCCATTTGAGATGTTCTTTGGTAAGAAACCAAAGTTATCTCACTTGCGAGTATGGGGTTGTCCTTCCTTTGTCAAAAAGGCTACAGTCAGACAAACTTGATAGTAAGTTTGACAAGTGTTTGTTTGTGAGATATCCGAAAGAATCTTTTAGATATTACTTTTACCTACCCTCTGAAAACAAAGTGTTTGTTTCGTAACATGCTGTCTTCTTAGAGAAGGAGCACATGCTCAAAGAGGACAGTGGGTGTAAAATTAAACTTAGTGAAGTCAAGAAGACCAAACAAACAAGGATCAACCTTCTGATCCCACATCTATTGAGAGAATAGATGAACCTTCTACTACATAAGATTCTCATAGATCTAGTAGAATACGTGTGGTACCTGAGAGATATGAATTTCTCATTAGTGACCACAATGACGTATTGCTCATAGAAGAAGATGAGCCTACTACCTACAAGGATGTTCTGAATAGTTTAGAATCTGGCAAGGCTTGAGGCCATGAAGTTTGAGATGGATTCCATGTACAACAACCAAGTATAGACTTTGGTTGATCCACCCAATGGAATTAAACCTATTGGTAGAATATAGGTTTTCAAGAAGAAAACGGATATGGATGGTAACTTAGTTATCTATAAAGCACGTCTAGTGGCAAAGGATTATCGTTAACAACATGGTATTGATTATGATGAAACCTTGTCACCAGTAGCCATGTTAAAATCCATCAGGATACTCCTAGCCATTGCTGCTCATTATGATTGTAAGATTTAGCAAAGGGATGTGAAAGCAGCTCTCCTATATGGAAATCTGACTGAGGAAGTGTATATGACACAACCTGATGGTTTCACATCCAATGATAGCACAAAGGTGTGCAAACTGTAAAGGTCCATTTATGGACTTAAGCAGGCTTTTAGGAGTTGGAACATCCATTTTGATGAAATAATCAAAGAGTTTGGTTTCATTCAAAACTTAGATGAGCCTTGTGTATACAAGAAGGTTAGTGGGAGTGCAATCGTTTCCTTATTGCATTATGTAGATGACATATTACTAATAGAAAATGATATACCTATCTTGCAAACGGTTAAAATTTGGTTGTCCAAATAATTCTCCATGAAAGACCATGGTGAAGCAACTTATATTCTTGAAATAAGGATCTATAGAGATAGATCTAAAAGGTTGCTTGGCCTTTCGTAGTCTACATACATAGACAAAGTGTTAAAGTGGTTTAGCATGGATCAATCTAAAGGGGGATTCTTACCCATGTCACATGGTGTAAGCCTTTTAAAGTCAATGTCTCCTAAGACACAAGTTGAAATGGATCACATGAGTAAGATTCCATATACTTCGGTAGTTGGATCTATCATGTACGCTATGATATGTACAAGGCTTGATGTATCTTGTGCTCTTAGTTTGACGAGCAGATACCAATTTGACCCTAGTAAGCGTCATTGAGCAGTTGTAAAGAACATCCTTAAGTACTTACGAAGGACTAATGATGTATTCTTAAGATATGGAGAAGGTGATTTGAAAATAAACGGGTATACTGATGCTAGTTTTCATTCTGACAAATATAATTTCAAATCACAATCTAGCTATGTGTTTATATTGTGCAAATGGGCAATAAGTTGGATGAGTTCTAAACAAGAGACTATTGTCGACTCTACCACAGAAGCTGAGTACATGGCTGCCTCTGAAGCAGCTAAGGATGTAAAGATAGAGAGAGTTCCCGCGGAAAAGAACATAGCTGACTCGCTTACAAAAGCACTATTCCAAAAGAAACATGATTATCATGTTGAGTCATTCGGTATTAAATACATGAATGATTGGATTTAGTGTAAGTGGGAGTTTGTTAGTGTTATGCCCTAGAGGTAATCACTTATACATTGGTGACACATTTTATTTTAATAAAAGGCATTAGTTATCTCAAAGTTTCTTTTGTTTACTTTTGTGTAAAATAACTGTTAGATAAAGTCCTTAGTACAACACTGTATTAAGAAAATCATGATAGCGGTTCCTACTACACTGTATAGTGTTAGTACTTAAATAGTCTCTAGTCATAGTATTAATGAGACTGGACATCATTAATGCGTTAAGACTAACATGTGTTAAACTTCCTGATTTGATTAGGCGGTGGTTCTCATATCCGTGAGTATTAAGATACTCAAAATTAACACATGAATGCTTTTTAATGGAATAAGTATATTGGATAACCTAGCTATGAGATAATCACATGAATAACTATTTAGTGCCAGTGATGTAATCACAATATAGCAAACGTGCAAGTATCCTTAGACTTGAAATCTCCAAGGTACTTTGTTTGCTGAGCATTATGCATTGATTCCAATCTTTGGAGCCAGATTGAGGACCGCCTATGGGATGGATATTGGGTACATTGTGAGGTAAATGAAAGTAGTTGAAATGGTCAATAAAAGATTCACCACTCCTAAAAGTAGGAGCGAATATCTCACGGCCACTTGTAAGAATTACTACTCGAGAAGTCCGATGTGAAACCCCACCTAAAGCCAACCCTAGAGTAAGGGGGTCGGGAATGCATATCATATTATTTTGCATGAATATATATGTTTTTGAATGATTTTATGTGCTTTAGAGTTGTGGATTATAGGTTAAAATGCTTAGTTATGCTTATCGAGTAGGAGGGGTAAAATGGTAATTTTGCTTGAGGTCAAATTAGGAAGATAGCTTGAGAATTAAACAAGAAGAATATGTGGATGAGAAAATAAGAGCAAGAGTTGTTGTGGTTTAGTGGTTAGAGCTTAGTGAATTAATTTCTAAGGTCATGAGTTCGAATCCCATCATTTAAGCTTTTGTCATGATTATCTTAACTAAGTTTGAAATTTTGTTTTCTTGCATTTCATGGAAATAGGAATGTTGTCTTAGGGGAGACATGAAGAGAATGTCCTAATCTTATTCTCATGTCCTAAAAAGAATTCTAGAGGAATTCTTGTCCTTTTATTACCTCTAGCTTGTCCTAACATCTTTATAATTTAAAACCATTAAATCCTTTCTTTTAAATTCCAAAAAAAAAAAAAAAAAAAAACTGTGATAATCCCTCCACCATGAAATTCGAAAGTCAGCTTTGGAGGTTGGGAAGTTGGCCGAAAGTAGGAGGAGAAATAGGAAGGGTTTCCAAGAGAAAATCAACCACCATGAAAGCACCTTCAAACTCACCTTCATGTTGTTCATATCCTAGTGAAGGAAAATCTGGAAATTTTCCAGATTTTTTGCAGACCACTTCTTTGAAAATACAGCCAATAAACCCATTCATTTTTTGCCAAGAAAATGGTTATTTCATGTGGCTTGAAAGCTGGAAAAACTGTGCAATTTTCGGACTGCACAAAACAGCACTAAACGAGGAAAATTTCTGGGCATTTCGCCACTTCCAATCAAGGAAATGAAGCTGTTTTTAGTTCATCTTCAAGCCAGAAAAACTTCCCTATATTTGTCCAAAAATAAGGCTGAAAAACCATCCTTGGAAGACCCTCAAACACCCCAGAAGAACCTCTGAAAATCGAGCCAAGTGAGTGCAAAAATTCTGCACAAAAAAATCTGCAATCTTCGAAACTAAGAACAACCATGAAACCAGATTTTTTTTTTCCAGCTTTGCTCTCTTCTAGCCTAGGCCGAAAATCACCTTCAACCTCTGCAAAATTGAACCTTGCTCAGCTATAGACTGAACACCATTAACCCCACACTCACCTTAAGCATAAGGACTCCATAGCCACACCACAAAACACTCCTAAGATCACTCCATTCTAACTCTTTTTGAACTTCAAATAATTTCAGCATTTTACTCCATTAAAATCACTCTTGCATTAGGCAAATAAACCAGAAGTTCCTCTGCCATTTAAGACTGAATTTCAGCCAGCCTTGGAGCAACATTAACCTTCCATCAATTCAGCAAAACCACCATGTTCAGCCAGCACCATTGAAGACCATAGAAACCTCTCTTGATCAAAACACCATAGCTAACCTCTTACCTTAAACATCTCCACCATTTCCTCCATTTAAATTTCAAAAAAATCCAATCATTCTCTCTCCTTCTTGCTGAAAACCGAAACCCTCATTCACTCCATACCATTCGGCCAGCCTTCTACCAAAATTCGTGCAGCACTTCTTCCAAATTCTCTCCATTTTCACCTAGAATACCAAGAACACACACAAACCTTCTTCAAGCCTAACCCTACTCTAAACACCTCCAATCACTCTCAAATACTCCAAATCACTTCCATTTAATCTCTAAACTTCATTTCTGGTATTTATAACACAAAACCTCGCAAACAAGAATTTTCGAGCGGATCAAAATTAACTTTTCTTTGAAGGTCTCAATAACATCCACAAGGTAAGTCAAGAACAACCTTCTTGTTCATCTTCTTCCATTCGATTGTACTGTTCTAATGCTCTCTCTCTCTCTCTCTCTCTCTCTCTCTCTCTCTCTCTTTTCCAACCGAAATGGTTGATCAACCATCAACCATGGCCGTTTTTCCATTGGATCATTCAAGGCTCTCAATCGCGTGGACTTTCTTAATTCTTCATCGAAGTATTCATCAAATCAAGTATTTTTCCTTTAATCCTTCTTTTAATTCAGTATTCATGTCTCTTAGATATTGATAGGAAGAATGAAATATGGATAAGGGATTGAGTATATGCATGTGGATTAAGGGATGGAGTTACTACATGATGATTGTTGTATATGACTAGGATGTATGTGTTTCCCTTTCGAATCAATGTATGTTCTTCATGCTTAATGAATTTTATGGATGTTTGAAGCATGATTAGATATTATGACACCAAAGGTGATTAGGCTTTTATGTTCTTATTTTTCCATGGAAACCATGATTGATGATTATGCTTAGTAGGATTTTGGCCATGTGATGGTATGAGATAGTTCAAGTGTATGTTCATGAATGGAATAATATATTGTTGATGACGGAGAATGTGATCATGAATCCTTTCTAGCAATAGGAAAGTCATGGAGAAAAAGTATTTTCTTGTTAAGGCTAGATTATTTTTATTAACAAATTTTATTACCTTGAATAGAATACTACTATATTTTTCTCTATAAAGTTTGAAACTCTAGGGAAATTTGGAGTGGTTTATTAATTAAAATATTAATATTTCCTTTATCAAGTAAATGAGATCTTTTATTAAAAATAATATATATAGTAATAAATTCTTTACAATAAATAAAATATTATTTATATTAAAATCTATTTGTTATTTATTAATTAAAATTTAAAATAATTCATTCATTATTAATTTTATTTATTACTAATTATTTATTATCTATTTAAAAATTAATTAAAGGTTATTTGTAATTAAATATTTTTTTTATAATAAAGCTATTTTCAAACCACCATTTATTAGTACTATTTAGGACTTAATATTCAAACCTTAGTTTATTTAGTAAAAATAACACTCAAGAATTATTAATTGAGTCTATGATTTGTTAGCAATTATTTTAAAACCCCAAGTTATTTTAACTTATCAACTAAAACTTATTTTATAAAATTCTTTCTCACCTAGCCTTAAAGCTTAGGACATTAGGGTCATGGCTAGTCATGGTTGTAATTAGTTGAGCTAAAAAATTATTTATGTAATGCAAGTATAGCTCGAATGTAACCTTATGTTTTGTGTATACCCCAGACGGGGTTAGGTCAGCCTTGGAAGACTTTTGAGTTGAGCAAGCAAAGAATCATGTAAGCTCCTGCATGGAGTTTTGTGAAGACCAAAAAGTTATTGTGGCAAGGAAAATATGATGTATATGGACATTTATTTTGTAAAGGCAATTAAAGACTGTGTTTTCCTTTTTATTTTAGTCAAGCAAATCATTTGAAAGTTAAACAAGCAGTTTTACACAAAATGCTAAACTTTTTCTAAAACCCAACTTTGACAAGACTTTTAGAAACCCTTAATTGCTATTTTCAAATAAAGTGGATTATGATCAATTTTCTCCCAAGTGGAACAATCAACGTTGAGTACTCAAAAAGGGTAGACCACCAGGACTAGTCTTTGAAGGGTTATGGTAAGTCTCTCAGTAGGTGGCCACCTTTGAGGGGTGAGTCCTTCCTAGATAGGATGCCAGTCCGGTTGGTCATACCGGTCCCAGCTAGCAAGTCTCAGCCATATGGACTGTGTTTTTCGGAGTGGACAACCGGTAAGTTTGGGTGTAGAGATGGAGGAGTATCTCACCCGGTAGGCTGTACACCTACCTTTTATCAGCTTGCACAAAGTGTGGCATTCTGCCTGTTATTTAGTCATGGGGCCCAACGTGTGGTAACTCATGGTAACTCATGGCTTCCCATTTGAGTGGTTGTATTTATTGTGCACAAGTATAGTTTGAAAAGTGAAACGCCACTCTTTATTTTCAACACTTATTTATTGCTTGCCAGCACCTTTTTCTTATGAAACTTATACAACTTGCATACATGAATTATTTTACCTGGAACACTCAAAGCACACACGGGCTTACTGAGATTTATATCTCACCACCTTTTATACCATGTTTTCAGGAAGATCCGGCTGTGGAGGTCATTAGCTAGATGTTGCCTATGCTTTGAAGACTCATGTTATTTACTTTATGTGATGTTTTGAGGGATTGTTGCGAACAGTTTATTTGGATTTATTCCAGTACTTATCTTTGGGGTTATAATAAGGTTAATTTTAAAGTCTTTATTTTATTTTATTTTTATGTAACCTAGTTATAAAGACCCATTGTCATCTGGACGGAGCGACATCCTCGGCCCTGATGGGCCTAGGTAGTGGGGTGTTACATCCTTGGCCAAGGCGACTATGTATTGGAAACAATTCTAATTGATACACATCTAGAGTAGTAGGTTCCTGGTACAAGTACTATTATATTTGGGCCAGAATTAATATATATTCTGGAGGGAGTTGGTACTAATTACGTACTCCAAACCGAATGAGATATTGTATGGTGAAAGGAGTTAATTGCACTATAGTTTGTTATTGAAGGGTTCATGTCAAGCCACTTGACTTTTTGGACTCTTGGTGTGAAACCCCACCTAAAGCCAACCCTAGAGTAAGAGGGTCGGGATGCATATCATATTATTTTGCATGAATATATGTGTTTTTGAATGATTTTATGTGCTTTAGAATTGTGCATTATAGGTTAAAATGCTTAGTTATGCTTATTGAGTAGGAGGGGTAAAATGGTAATGTTGCTTGAGGTCCGAATAGGAAGATAACTTAAGGATTAAATAAGAAAAATATGTGGGTGAGAAAAAAAGAACAAGAGTGTTGTGGTTTAGTGGTTGGAGCTGTGGAATTAGTCTCTAAGGACATGAGTTTAAATCCCATCATTTAAGTTTTATCATGATTATCTTAATTAAGGTTTAATTTTTGTTTCTTGCATTCCATAAAAATAGGAATGTTGTCTTTGGGGAGACATGAGGAGAATGTTCTAAATCTTATCATTGTATCTTAAAAAGAATTCTAGAGGAATTCTTGTTCTATTTATTACCTCTAGCTTTGTCCTAGCATTTTTATAATTCAAATGAACCAAAACCACCAAACCTTTCTTTTAAATTCCAAAAAAAAAAAAAAAAAATCTGTGATAATTTCTCATCCATGAATTTTGAAAATCAATCTTGGAGGAGGGAGGTTGGCTGAAAATAGGAGGGGAAATAGGAAGGGTTTCCAAGAGAAATCAATCACTATGATAGAACCTTCAAATTCACCTTCATGTTGTTCATATTTTATTGAAGGAAAATCTGGAAATTTTCCAGAATTTTTGCAGACCATCTCTTCGAAAAATTCAACCAGTAACCCCACTCATTTGCTACCAGAAAAATGGTCATTTCATGTGACTTGAAGGCAGGAAAATCTGTACAATTTTCGGACTGCACAAACTGTGCAAAACCAGGAAAAAATTCTGGGCATTTCGCAGCTTTCAATCAAGAAAATGAAGCTGTTTTAGTCCATCTTCAGGCCAGCAAAACTCCTCTGTATTTCTATAGAAAGAAGGCTGGAAAATCACCTTTGGAAGACCTTCAAACCCCCTCAAGACCCAGCTGCAAATCGGGCTGAAGAAGTGCGAAAATTCTGCACAGAAATTCTTCACCAATCTTCAAAACTTTGAACAACTTGAAACTAGAATTTTTCCAGCTTTGCTTCCTTCAAGCCTAGGCCGAACATCATTGACCTTTACACTTACCTTGAATACATGGACTCTATAACCACACCTCAAAACCTTCCTAAGATCACTCCATTCAAACTTTTTTTTTTGAACTTCAAACTAATTTCAGAATTTTACTCCATGGAAACACTCTTGTATCAAGCTAAGGAACCAGAATTTTCTCTACCATTTAAGACTAAATTTCGGCCAGCCTTGGAGCAATATTGACCTCCATTCATTTCATCAAATCCACCTTGTTCAGCCGGCACCATTGAAGAGCATAGATTCCTTCCTTGATCAAACACCATAGCTAACCTCCTACCTTAAACAACTCCACAACTTTCTCCATTTAAATTTCAAAAAAAAATTTGATCACTCTCTCTCCCACAAGCTGAAAACCAAAACTCCCCTTCACCCTAGACCATTCGGCAAGCACCCTACCAGATTTCGTGCAGCATTTCTCCCACACTCTCTCCATATTCACCAAGAACACCAAGAACACATACTAAACTTGTTCAAGCCTAAACCTACTCTAAACACCTCCAATCACTCTCAAATACTCTATATCACTTCTATTTAATCCCTAGACTTCATTTCTAGTATTTATAACACAAAACCACGCCAACAAGAATTTTCAATCGGATCAAAATCAGCTTTTTCCTTGAAGGTCTCAAGAGCATCAACAAAGTAAATCAAGAACAACCTTCTTGTTCATCCTCTTCTATTCAATTCTCTATATACCTTTCTAGTGCTCTCTCTCTCTCTCTCTCTCTCTCTCTCTCTCTCTCTCTCTCTCTCTCTCTCTCTCTCTCGCAACCGAAATGGTTGATCAACCATCAACCATGGCTGTTTTTCCGTGGGATCACTCACGACTCTCCGTTGCGCGTGGACCTTTTTTAGTCTTCACCATAGTACTCGTCAATCAAGTAATTATTCTCAAAACCTTCTTTTTAAATTCTGAAATCATGTCTCTTAGGAGGTGATAGGGAGATAGAATATGAATGGGGGATTGAGTATATACATGTGGATTAAGGGGATGGAGTTAAGACATGATGATTGTTGTATATGACTAAGTTATATGTATTTCCTTTTGAATCAATGTATGTTCTTCATGCTTGATGAATTTTTTAGATGTTTGAAGCATGTTAGACATCATGACACCAAAGGTGATTAGGCTCTTATGTTTCTATTTTCCATTGAAGCCATTAATGATGATTATGCCTAGAAGAAAGTTAGCCTTGTGATAGTATGTGATAAGTCAAGCATATGTTCATGAATGGATTGGTTTATTATTTGATGTTGGAGAATGTGTTTAAGAATCTCTTCTAGCAATAAGAAAGTCATGGTGAGAGATTATTTTCTTGTTAAGTCTAGGTTATTTTTATTAACAAATTTTATTACTTTAATTAGAATTACTATTATATTTTTCTCTATAAAATTCGAAACTCTAGGAAGATTTGGATTGGATTATTGATTGGAATATTAATATTTGATTTATCAAATAAATAAAATCTTTTATTAAAAATAATATATATATAATAACAGTAGATAAATCTTGTATATAAATAATAATAATAAAATATTAAAATTAGTTAATGACCTTGTAGACCCTAGTTAAAACTTTTACCTATATTACTAAATATTATTTGTATTAAAATATATTTGTTATTTATTAAATAAAAATTTAAAATAATTCATGTATTATTAATTTTATTTATTACTAATTATTTATTATCTATTAAAAAATTAATTAAAACTTATTTGTAATTTAGTATTTATTTACAATAAAGCTATTTTTAAATTACCATTTATTAACATTATTTAGGGTTTAGTATTGTTCAATATTCAAACCTTAGTTTATTTATTAATAACAACACTCAAGAATTATTAATTGAGTCTATAATTTATTAGCAATTATTTTAGAACCCCAAGTTATTTTAATTTATCAAACTAGACTTATTTTATAAAATTCTTTATCATTTAGCCTTAAAGCTTAGGACATTAGGGATGTGATGGTAATAAGTTGAACTAGGATTACTTGTGTAAATGAATTTAGCCTGAGTGTAACCTTATGTTTTGTGTTTACCCCAGGCCGGGTTAGGTCAGCCTTGGAAGATTCTTGAATTTGAGCAAGCAAGAAATCAGGTAAGTTCCTGCATGGAATTATTTGAAGACCAAAAATTACCGTGGCAAGCTAAATGAGACGTGTATGGACATTCCTTATGTAAAGGAAATTAAGGACTGTTTTTCATTTTTATTCCAGTCAACCAAATCATTTGAAAATCAAACAAGCAGTTTTACACAAAATGCCAAATTCTTTCTAAAACCCAACTTTGACAAGAATTTTTGAAACCCTTAATTTCTATTTCCAAATAAAACAATGTGTGATCAATTTTCTCCCAAGTGGGACAATTAACGTTGAGTACTCAATAATGGTAGACTACCAGGACTAGTCTTTGAAGGGTTAGGGTAAGTCTCTCCGTAGGTGGCCACCTCTGAGGGGTGAGTCCTTCTTGGATAGGATGCCAGTCCGGTAGGTCATGCCGGTCCGAGCTAGCAAGTTTCAGTCATGTGGACTGTGTGTTTTCGGAGTGGACAATCGGTAAGTTTGGGTGTAGAGATGGAGGAGTATCTCACCCGGTAGGCCGTGCACCTACCTTTTGTCAGCTTGCACAAAGTGTGGCATTCTGACTATTATTTAGTCATGGGGCCCAACGTGTGGTAACCCATGGCTACCCATTTGAGTGGTTGTATTTATTGTGCACATATGTGGTTTGAAAAGCAAAACACCACTCCTAATTTCAATACTTATTTAATGCTTGCTAGCACTAATCTTTATAAAATTTTTACAACTTGCATACATGAATTATTTTACCTGAAACTCTCAAAGCACACAGGGGCTTATTGAGATTTTTATCTCACCACCTTTTATGCCATGTTTTCAGGAAGATCCTGCTGTGGAGGTCATTAGCTAGATTAATGCCTATGCTTTGAAGACTCGTGTTATTTTCTTTATGTGACGTTTTGAGAGAATGTTGCAAATAATTTATTTTAGATTTGTACCAGTATTTATCTTTTGGATTGTAATAAGTTTAATTTTAAAGTCTTCAATTTATTTTGTTCTATGTAACCTACTTATAAAGACCCCTTGTCATCTGGACGGGGCGACATCTCTGGCCCCGATGGGCCTAGGTAGTGGGGTGTTACAAGTGGTATCAGAGACTAGGTTTAGGTAAGTATTGATAGTATATGTTTTGATTTATTAAGTTCAAATCTTTTATCTGACCTATCTTGTTTATGTTGTAGGATGGTTAGAATGATTAGAACCGCAAGGAAAGGGCAGCAATGGCACCCTCCTATTCCTATCTACCCGAAGGACCTACCAGTGCCTCAACCTGCACCTCAGCCTGCACCGCAGCCAATCATTTCCCTGGATGACAGTAGTGACGATAAGGTCCAGATCATTGAGCCACCCCCAATACCCGTGATCGACCTGGTTACTAACAGTGAAGACGAGGAGATAGACATGGAATATGTTCCCCTCCCTCCTAGTCCCATAGTTGACTTGACAGCTGACAGTGATGACCCAGGGGAGATAGATTATGAATCTCCACCTAGACCTTCCTTTGTAACCCCACCCAATCAGGTTGAAACCAGAGAGAGTTCTAGGAGACCCGGGAAGGAGCCAATAGATGGGTTTGAAAATGGGGCTGGGATAGACTTCACTAGGAATTCTGGGGAAAGGTTATATGAGGCCAACTTTGAAGATTCTGATGAGGATTAGAATGGCTAAGTGCTGCTACGATTGGGATGGTTATTTACTGCTTTCCATAAATTCCTTTGCTAAGGATTCTCTTTTCTTTTCCCATGTTTACTGCTTTAATTCTGAATTTATGCAAATAAAAGTGCTGGGAGTACTCTAAATCTTGAGGAAAAATCTATATGCAATTCTTTATACAAAACTTGCATCTAATTTTCTTCCGCTTAAAGTTGAATGTGAATGCATGCTCAAATTGGATATTTTTAACTTTGATGCATAAACTCATTATCTGGGGAATGGTTTAGAATGGCACCCAGACGTCGTGCAGCCACATCCACCAGAAGGGTTCCTGAGGCAGAGCCCGTGACACCAGAGTTTGATACAACTCAAATGCCATCACCGAACTAGGGGGATGAGAACGAACTGGAGCCAGAAATGGGATCAGAAGAACCAGTTAGCATAACTATGACGCAAGCGTTCCAAAAGGTAACCGAGATTCTACAAACCTTGACCGAGCGGAGGAATCCGAAAAGGGAAGATGAGGTATTGGAGCGGTTTCTGAAATTTCAACCTCCTATCTTCTTGGGAGAGGCCGAACAAGACCAGAAAGCGAAACAATGGGTGGAAAAAATGGAGGACATCTTTGCTATGCTCCAGTACACTTAGAAGCGAATGGTGAAGTTTGCTGCATTCTGACTGAGGGGTTCAACTTGAGCATGGTGGCAAAGGGTTCAGGATGACTGGGAGATGATTGACCAAGACTGGACATGGGCTAATTTTGTGGAAGCATTCCAGGCAGAATATATCCCTCAGTGGATAGTTGAGAAACGGGAAGATGAGTTCCAGAATCTAAAGCAGAGAAGCATGACGGTGGCCTAATACGCACCGCGGTTCACGCAACTATCAAAGTACTGCAAGAGGCTGGTGGATACTGAACAGAACAGAATGAGGTAATTTGTTAAGGGATTAAGGCAAGAGTTAAGAAGGGCATTAGCACCCTCTCCACCAACGACTTATTCGAGGGCTGTAGACGCAGCCACCCGTACTGAGAATGAGGATCGCAACCGATTGGCCCCACGACCGTTTGTACCGACAAGACCGCCGCCGAGACCTTTTCAGAGGCAGCAACCTAGTAAGCACCCTGCCAACCCGCAGTGGTAGAATCGGGGAAAGCAAGCCCGAACAACACCGGTTGGTCCTGCGCAGAATCTTCCATTATGCCAGCACTGTGGGAAAAGGGGCCACATTGAGAGAAATTGTTGGTCCAGAGGAGGCGAGCAGAAATGCTACCACTGCAGAGACCCGAACCATCTGCGGAACGCCTGCCCTAAGTTTCTCCGGATCGGAGAAGGGAACCCAGCTCAGAACTCGAGGCCTAATCGAGCCAATACCTCGGGAGCTTCCGGGAGTGGAACGCAGAAGCCGCAGGTGAAAGCAAAAGTTTTCGCTCTCAACCGGGAGGAGGTTGGAGTTGATGCAGTAGTAGTGGAAGATAAGTTTACTATCCAAGGACATTCCGTTAATGCATTGATAGACCCTGGATCTACCCATTCCTATTTAAATAAGAATTGTGCACATCAATTGGGTTGGGATAGAGTAAAACTACCTTTTACCTTGTTAGTAAGTACGCCTTTGGGGAAAATTGTACAAGTGGATTGATATGTGCAGAATTGTAAAGTTAAAGTAGGGAGAGAAAGCTTGGAGGGAGATCTAATAGTCTTAAGCTATTGATGATTATGATTTGATATTGGGAATGGATTGGCTAGAGAAGCATGGGGCTAGAGTAGACTATAAGAATAAGTCAGTTCAGTTCATTAGGCCAGGATGTGATGTGTTGGAGTTCAATGGCAAGAAAGTAAAAGAATTAAAGTTTCTGATAGCCGGGGCTAAAGCCCGGAAATTGTTGAGGCAAGGATGTCAAGGATATTTGGCTTATGTAATAAACAAGCCGAAGGACCAGTGCACTCTGGAGGATACTGAGATGGTAAAAGATTTTCCCGACGTGTTCCCTGCTAAACTCACGTCTCTACCTCCCAATCGAGAAGTTGAGTTCACCATTTATCTAGTCCCAGGAGCGGAACCGGTGTCTCGAACTCCGTAACGGATGGCACCAGTGGAGCCGAAAGAATTGAAGGAACAGCTAGAAGAGTTGGTGAGATAAGGCTATATCAAACCTAGCACGTCACCCTGGGGAGCACCTGTGCTATTTGTAAAGAAAAATGACGGGACTCTAAGGTTGTGTATTGACTACCGAGGCTTGAACAACTTGACCATCAAGAATAAATATCCTCTGCCGTTAATTGATTAGCTGTTCGACTAATTGCAAGGATTCAGTTGTTACTCCAAATTGGATTTGAGGCAAGGCTACTATCAAGTGAGGATAAAGGAGGAGGATATTCCTAAGACGACCTTCAATACAAGATATGGTCACTATGAGTTTGTGGTGATGCCTTTCGGGGTAACCAATGCACCCGCGGTATTTATGGATCTAATGCATCGAATGTTCCAACCCTACTTGGACAAGTTTGTGGTGGTCTTCATCGACGACATACTTATATACTCCAGGAACCCGGAGGACCATGCAGAACATTTGAAGTTGGTACTAGAAAAGCTAACGGAGCACAAGCTTTACGCCAACTTTAGCAAGTGCGAGTTTTGGCTGGATAGTGTGGCATTTTTTGGTCACGTGGCGACCAAGGATGGGATCAAAGTAGACCCAGCAAAAGTTGAAGCCGTTTTAGACTGGACGCAGCCGGAGAACATCATAGAGATTCGAAACTTCTTGGGATTGGCTGGCTACTACCGGAGGTTTATTAAGGGGTTTTCAATTCTAGCATCTCCTATGACCCGGCTACTGAGAAAGGACGTACCCTTTGATTGGAATGGAAAACGCAAAAAGAGTTTTCAAGAATTGAAGCGGAGGTTAATGATAGCGCCTGTGCTGAGTCTACCAGAGGCAGATAAACCTTACGCACTATATACGGATGCTTCGAAGGAAGGCTTGGAAGCAGTTTCGATGCAAGATAGGAAGGTGATCGCCTATGCTTCTCGAAAATTGAAGCCTCATGAAGTCAATTATCCCACGCATGACCTAGAGCTAGCTGCCATTATGTTCGTATTAAAGAAATGGCAGCACTATTTGTATGGAGCGGAATATGAAGTGTTCACAGATCACAAAAGCTTGAAGTACATCTTCACCTAGAAAGACTTGAATTTGAGGCAGCGAAGATGGATGGAATTTTTGGAAGAGTATCATTGTCCTATCAACTACCACCCCGGGAAAGCTAACGTCGTTGCTGATACCCTGAGCTGGAAAGTCAGAATGGCCAGGCTAAGAGTACAGGAGGTTAAAATGGTTCAGGATGTGTTGGATAGAAGAGTAGAAGTGCAAGAAGAGAGGATCATTATTAGCAACCTGAAGTTGATACCAGATCTAAGGCGGGAGATTGTTGAAGCCCAGCAGAGCAATGCGGAATTCCAGCTTTTCAAGGACAAGGAGCTTAAGCGGCAAAGTGGTGAGTTCCGACAGAATGAAGCGGGAATGTTATACTTCCGGGATCGTTTGTGTATACCCGAGGAGCTCCAGTTGAGGGACAGAATTTTAGAAGAAGCGCATAAGCGCAAGTACATCATTCATCCGGGAGAGGTCAAGATGTATCAAGATCTAAAAAAGTCTTATTGGTGGCCTGGGATGAAGCGGAACGTGGTTAAGTATGTCTCAACGTGTCTAACCTATCAGAAAGTCAAAGCGGAGCACAAGAAGGTGGCAGGATTATTGCAACCGTTGCCAGTACTGAAATGAAAATGGGAAGAGGTGACCATGGACTTCGTTACCGGACCCCCGATGGCAAGAAACCAAAAAGACGCCATATGAGTAGTGGTGGATCGATTGACCAAGTCGGCGCATTTTATACCCGTGAATGTAAAGGATTCAATGGAAAAGTTAGCTCAGACCTACGTGTGGGAAATAGTTAGATTACATGGAGTGCCTTCAAGTATTGTGTCCGACCGTGATCCGAGATTTACATCCCGATTTGGGGCAAGTTTCAAGAATCAATGGGTTCTAGTCTGAAGTTCAGTACGACGGCACATCCGCAGACCGATGGACAGTCAGAAAGGGTTATTCAGATATTGGAGGATATGGTGAGAGCCTGTGTATTGGATTTCGGGGATAAAGGGATCGAAACTGTGCCGTATGCCGAGTTGTCATACAATAACAGTTATCAAGCTTCGATTGGAATGGCTCCGTATGAAGCTCTATATGGACGTAAGTGTTAGGTACCACTATACTGGAGTTGGTCAGACGATGGTCACATAAGTAAATCGGGAGAAGTATATGTTCAAGAAATGTTGGACAAGGTCAAGTTAATTAGGGAAAGGTTGAAAGCAGCCCAGAGCAAACAAAAGAGTTATGCGGACAATAGGCGGAAGAAGTTAGAATTTCAGGTGGGAGACAGCGTGTTACTAAAACTGACACCAAATAGGGGGATCCTGAAACATCCGAAAGGGAAAAAGCTGAGTCCGAGGTATTTGGGACCGTTTCCAATAAAAGAGAGAGTTGGGCCGGTGGCGTATCGATTGGATTTGCCAGGTGGGTTGACAGGAATTCACAACGTATTCCATGTTTCGCAGTTGAGGAAGTACAATACCGATCCCGGGCATGTTTTGAATGATGAGCCGTTAGTGCTACAACCCAACCTGAGCTATGTGGAGAAACCCGTAAAGATATTGGACCGAAGTATCAAGACTCTCTGGAACAAGTAGATTCCGATGGTAAAAGTGCAGTGGGAGCATCATGGCACGCGAGATGCCACATGGGAAACAGAAGAATGAGTAAAGCAGAAGTATCCCGATCTGAGATAAAGGTGCGTTTGAATTTCGGGATGAAATTCTCCTAAGGAGGGGAGGATGTGAAACCCCACCTAAAGCCAACCCTAGAGTAAGGGGGTCGGGATGCATATCATATTATTTTGCATGAATATATATGTTTTTGAATGATTTTATGTGCTTTAGAATTATGGATTATAGGTTAAAAAGCTTAGTTATGCTTATTGAGTAGGAGGGGTAAAATGGTAATGTTGCTTGAGGTCCGAATAGGAAGATAACTTGAGGATTAAATAAGAAAAATATGTGGGTGAGAAAATAAGAACAAGAGTGTTGTGGTTTAGTGGTTAGAGCTGTGGAATTAATCTCTAAGGACATGAGTTCAAATCCCATCATTTAAGTTTTATCATGATTATCTTAATTTAGTTTTAATTTTTGTTTCTTGCATTCTATAAAAATAGAAATGTCGTCTTAGGGGAGACATGAGGAGAATGTTCTAAATCTTATCATTGTGTCTTAAAAAGAATTCTAGAGGAATTCTTGTTCTATTTATTACCTCTAGCTTTGTCCTAGCATTTTTCATAATTCAAATGAACCAAAACCACCAAATCTTTCTTTTAAATTCCAAAAAAAAAAAAAAAAAAAATCTGTGATAATTTTTCATCCTTGAATTTCAAAAATCAATCTTGGAGGAGGGAGGTTAGCCGAAAATAGGAGGGGAAATAGGAAGGGTTTCCAAGAGAAATCAATCACCATGATAGAACATTCAAATTCACCTTCATGTTGTTCATATTTTAGTGAAGGAAAATCTGGAAATTTTCCAGAATTTTTGCAGACCATCTCTTCAAAAAATTCAACCAGTAAACCCACTCATTTGCTACCAGAATAATGGTCATTTCATGTGGCTTGAAGGCTGGAAAATCTGTACAATTTTCGGACTACACAAACTGTACAAAACCAGGAAAAAATTATGGGCATTTCGCAGCTTTCAATCAAGAAAATGAAGCTATTTTAGTCCATCTTCAAGCCAGCAAAACTCCTCTGTATTTCTCCAGAAAGAAGGCTGGAAAATCACCTTTGGAAGACCTTCAAACCCCCTCAAGAACCAGCTGCAAATCGGGCTGAAGAAGTACGAAAATTCTGCACAGAAATTCTTCACCAATCTTCGAAACATTGAACAACTTGAAACCAGAATTTTTCCAGCTTTGCTTCCTTCAAGCCTAGGCCGAAAATCACCCTTCAACTTCTGTAACATTGATCCTTGTTCAGCCATGGACTGAACATCATTGACCTTCACACTTACCTTGAATACATGGACACCATAACCACACCTCGAAACCCTCCTAAGATCACTCCATTCAAACTTTTTTTTTGAACTTCAAACTAATTTCAGAATTTTACTCCATGGAAACACTCTTGTATCAAGCTAATGAACCAGAATTTTCTCTACCATTTAAGACTAAATTTCTGCCAGCCTTGGAGCAATATTGACCTCCATTCATTTCATCAAAACCAGCTTGTTCAGCCGGCACCATTGAAGAGCATAGACACCTTCCTTGATCAAACACCATAGCTAACCTCCTACCTTAAACAACTCCAC
The DNA here is from genome assembly GCA_026120185.1 of Voacanga thouarsii. Classification (NCBI taxonomy): domain Eukaryota; kingdom Viridiplantae; phylum Streptophyta; class Magnoliopsida; order Gentianales; family Apocynaceae; genus Voacanga; species Voacanga thouarsii. The sequence continues at coordinate 97,495 of JANUWF010001625.1, forward strand.
AACTTTCTCCATTTAAATTTCAAAAAAAATCTGATCACTCTCTCTCCCACAAGTTGAAAACCAAAACTCCCCTTCACCCTACCAGATTTCGTGCAGCATTTCTCCCACACTCTCTCCATTTTCACCAAGAACACCAAGAACACATACTAAACTTCTTCAAGCCTAAACCTACTCTAAACACCTCCAATCACTCTCAAATACTCTAGATCACTTCTATTTAATCCCTAGACTTCATTTCTAGTACTTATAACACAAAACCACGCCAACAAGAATTTTCAATCGGATCAAAATCAGCTTTTTCCTTGAAGGTCTCAAGAACATCAACAAGGTAAATCAAGAACAACCTTCTTGTTCATCCTCTTCTATTCAATTCTCTATATACCTTTCTAATGCTCTCTCTCTCTCTCTCTCTCTCTCTCTCTCTCTCCGTCTCTCTCTCTCTTCCAACCGAAATGGTTGATCAACCATCAACCATGGCTGTTTTTCCGTGGGATCACTCACGACTCTCCGTCGCGCGTGGACCTTCTTTAGTCTTCACCATAGTACTCGTCAATCAAGTAATTATTCTCAAAACCTTCTTTTTAAATTCTGAAATCATGTCTCTTAGGAGGTGATAGGGAGATAGAATATGAATGGGGGATTGAGTATATGCATGTGGATTAAGGGGATGGAGTTAAGACATGATGATTGTTGTATATGACTAAGTTATATGTATTTCCTTTTGAATCAATGTATGTTCTTCATGCTTGATGAATTTTATGGATGTTTGAAGCATGTTAGACATCATGACACCAAAGGTGATTAGGCTCTTATGTTTCTATTTTCCATTGAAGCCATTAATGATGATTATGCCTAGAAGAAAGTTAGCCTTGTGATAGTATGTGATAAGTCAAGCATGTGTTCATGAATGGATTGGTTTATTATTTGATGTTGGAGAATGTGTTTAAGAATCTCTTCTAGCAATAGGAAAGTCATGGTGAGAGATTATTTTCTTGTTAAGTCTAGGTTATTTTTATTAACAAATTTTATTACTTTAATTAGAATTACTACTATATTTTTCTCTATAAAATTCGAAACTCTAGGAAGTTTGGATTGGATTATTGATTGGAATATTAATATTTGATTTATCAAATAAATAAAATCTTTTATTAAAAATAATATATATATATAATAACAATAGATAAATCATTTATATAAATAATAATAAAATATTAGAATTAGTTAATGACCTTGTAGACCCTAGTTAAAACTTTTACCTATATTACTAAATATTATTTGTATTAAAATATATTTGTTATTTATTAAATAAAAATTTAAAATAATTCATTTATTATTAATTTTATTTATTACTAATTATTTATTATCTATTAAAAAATTAATTAAAACTTATTTGTAATTTAGTATTTATTCACAATAAAGCTATTTTTAAATTACCATTTATTAACATTATTTAGGGCTTAGTATTGTTCAATATTCAAACCTTAGTTTATTTATTAATAACAACACTCAAGAATTATTAATTGAGTCTATAATTTATTAGCAATTATTTTAGAACCCCAAGTTTTTTTAACTTATCAAACTAGACTTATTTTATAAAATTCTTTATCATTTAGCCTTAAAGCTTAGGACATTAGGGATGTGATGGTAATAAGTTGAACTAGGATTACTTGTGTAAATGAATTTAGCCTGAGTGTAACCTTATGTTTTGTGTTTACCCCAGGCAGGGTTAGGTCAGCCTTGGAAGATTCTTGAATTTGAGCAAGCAAGAAATCAGGTAAGTTCCTGCATGGAATTATTTGAAGACCAAAACTTACCGTGGCAAGCCAAATGAGACGTGTATGCACATTCCTTATGTAAAGGAAATTAAGGACTGTTTTTCATTTTTATTCCAGTCAACCAAATCATTTGAAAATCAAACAAGCAGTTTTACATAAAATGCCAAATTCTTTCTAAAACCCAACTTTGACAAGAATTTTTGAAACCCTTAATTTCTATTTCCAAATAAAACAATGTGTGATCAATTTTCTCCCAAGTGGGACAATTAACGTTGAGTACTCAATAATGGTAGACTACCAGGACTAGTCTTTGAAGGGTTTGGGTAAGTCTCTCATTAGGTGGCCACCTCTGAGGGGTGAGTCATTCCTGGATAGGATGCCTCAGTGATGTGGACTGTGTGTTTTCGAAGTGGACAACCGGTAAGTTTGGGTGTAGAGATGGAGGAGTATCTCACCCGGTAGGCCGTACACCTACCTTTTGTCAGCTTGAACAAACTGTGGCATTCTGACCGTTATTTAGTCATGGGGCCCAACGTGTGGTAACCTATGGCTACTCATTTGAGTGGTTGTATTTATTGTGCACATGTGTGGTTTGAAAAGCAAAACACCACTCCTAATTTCAATACTTATTTAATACTTGCTAGCACTAATCTTTATGAAATTTGTACAACTTGCATACATGAATTATTTTACCCGAAACTCTTAAAGCACACACGGGTTTACTGAGATTTTTATCGCACCACCTTTTATGCCATGTTTTCAGGAAGATCCTGCTGTGGAGGTCATTAGCTAGATTAATGCCTATGCTTTGAAGACTTGTGTTTTTTTCTTTATGTGACGTTTTGAGAGATTGTTGCAAATAATTTATTTTGGATTTGTACCAGTATTTATCTTTTGGGTTGTAATGAATTTAATTTTAAAGTCTTCAATTTATTTTGTTCTATGTAACCTAGTTATAAAGTCCCCTTGTCCTCTGGACGGGGCGACATCCCCGGCCCTGATGGGCCTTGGTAGTGGGGTGTTACACTTGGGTGGTCAGATGTGTTACTAGATACCGCTCATGATCTGGGAATATGGGTTTATTATTTGATGAATTAATAAACCAATCATGATTAGAATTAATAGGACTAATTCTAATTAATTATGGATTATTTATCTCAAAGACGTTTGGATTAATTCATGTTCGCAACCAATTGACTGGGAAACCAAATAGGTCACACACAATAGAGGATTATTTACTCAAGATGTTATTTGATAATATAGTGCGGTTAATTGCGAGAAAGAGAAGTTGTTGTGGCCAGATTATAAGTTGTTATAAATTATGGACCAAATTGTAATTGTGAGAACTTGATGTTTTCAATTACAATTAGGGAATTATAACTGTTTTAGAATTCTCAGTTGGAGTATTCTTCTAGCAGATTTCGTGTAATATATAGAGGATATATGCATGAAGTTTCTGGGGTGTAAGACACGAAAAACAACTCCAAACCCTAGGGCAACTCACGACATTCTTTCTTCTCTCTCTTGTTGATATTGGCTGTAACCCTAGCCGCCATTGTTGTTTCTGCTAGCATAGAAATCTTGGTACTTGAGTGTTCCTCTGTGCGGATTTTTGTTAGAAATAATCACACATTGTGATTATAGTGGTTAGACGTTCAACTCTCGTGATGTTTGATCAAGAGAATTGCTGGATCGTGCCTCAACTTGAAGAAGGAAAATTTTGTTTTCCACACGATCAAAGTAAGGTAAAAGCTATTACCTTTGATCTCTTTATGTCTTGTTTTCCACACATATGCGGATCTTGGATTGGTATCTCGTTTTATTCTTCTGCTGCGCCATATATGATATGCGTGAAATACCCAACAGTATCTACCATGATGAGAAGTATAATTGAGAATATACATGGTCATCCATTAAAAAATAAAAGGATATTGACTTCAAAAAAATTCTCATGTGCTGCATGTTTCTTTGGAAAATTAATTATTAGACCATTACCAGTAAGAGTAGGAGCTGAAAGTCCTACATTTCTTGAACGAATTTACGGAGACATTTGTGGACCTATTCATTTGCCATGTGGGCCATTCAGATATTTTATGGTCTTAATTGATGCATCATGCCAATGGTCACATGTGTATTTTTTATCTACTCGCAATTTGGCGTTTGCAAGATTACTTACTCAAATAAATAAATTACGAGTACAATTTCTTAACCATCAAATTAAAAATATTCATTTGGATAATGCTGGTGAATTTTCATCAAATGCTTTTAATGCATATTGCATGTCAATTGGGATTAATGTTGAACATCCTGTAGGTCATGTTCATACACAAAATGGACTTCCTGAATCTCTAATTAAAATATTACAATTAATTACTAGACTATTATTATTGAAAATAAATCTCCCAACATCTACCTGGGGACATGCTATTTTACATACTGTAGCACTTGTACGTATAAGGCTAACTAGTTATCATAAATTCTCTCATTTGTAATTAGCTTTTATTTCAGAACTAAATATTGTTTATTTAAGAATTTTTGGATGTGGTGTATATATTCTAATTGCACCAAACCAACATACAAATATGGATTCTCAAAGAAGAAATGGGATATATGTTGGATATGATTCTCCCTCTATTATCAGGTATGTTGAACCCCTGACAGGAGACGTATTCACAACAAGATTTGGTAATTGTTATTTTGATGAATCATTATTGCCTAAATTAGGGGGAGAATATAAGCAGTATAAGAAAGATCTTGCTTGGACAACATCATTAAATTCTCTTGATCCACACACAAGCGCGTGTGAACTTAAAGTTCAAAAGATAATTCATTTGCAAAGCATTGCAAATCAAATGCCAAACTCTTTTGTTGACTTCAAAAGAGTAACAAAATTGCATATTTCAGCTATAAATGCTCCTATTCGAATTGAAGTCCTAGCAGAACAAAAGATTATCCCTATAGCTGCTAAGTCAAAAGCATGCTAGAAGCGTGGACGACCTCTTGGTTCTAAAAATAAAAATCCTCTAAAGAAAAGAGGATTAAATGATCCAGATGATCATATTGAAGAATAGAATGATAAAGACTAAGAGAGAACTGATGACAAAGAACCAGAAGTTGAAGAAAGTAACACTGAAATTTCTATCAATTATACCATTTTCGGTAGAAGTTCGAATCGAATAGAAATAGTTATTAATAATATGCTTGCATAAAATATATCTCTTGATGTTACACAGAATAATGATGATCCTGAGCCAATATCAGTTGATGAATATCGGCATAGAAAAGATTGGCTACAATAGAAAGATGTGCTTCAATTGAAGTTAAATGCACTTATAAAATGTGAAGTCTTGGGACCTGCAGTCCGAACACCGAAAGGTGTAAAACCTGTTGGCTACAAGATGGATATTTGTGCGAAAGCGCAATGAAAATAATGAAATCGTATGATATAAAGCATGGTTAGTAGCCTAAAGTTTCTCACAAAGACCAGGTATTAATTATGATGAAACTTATTCTCCTGTTATTGATGCTATTACACTTCAATATCTTATCAGTTTAACAGTACATGAAAATATAGATATATGTCTATTAGATGTTGTCACTTCTTACTTGTATGGAAATTTAGAAAATGATATTTACATAAAAATTCCTGAAGGATTTCGCATGCCTGAAGCATATAAACATTATCCTTCTGAAAATTACTCCATCAAATTGTAGAAATCATTATATAGCTTGAAGCAATCTGGGCGCATATGGTTTAATTATCTTAGTGAATATTTATTAAAAGCTGGAATTAAAAATGACCAGGCATGTCCATGTATTTTTATTAAGAAATATGGTTCTAAATTTGTGATATTAACTATATATGTTGATGATATTAATCTTATTGGAACTACAGAAGAGCTCTAAGAAATAATTGATTATTTAAAAAGAGAATTCAAAATCAAATATTTTGGTAAAACTAAAATTTACCTTGGTTTACAAATTAAATATCTGGAAAATGGAACATTTATTCATCAATCAATATATACAACAAAGTTCTAAAAAGATTTTACATGGACAAAGTACATCCATTGAGTATTCCAATGATCGTCCGATCATTAAATGTGAATAAATATCTTTTTTGGCCTCAAGAAGATGATGAAGAACTCCTTGGTCTTAAAGTACCATATCTCAGTGCAATTGGTGCCTTGATATTGCATTTGTTGGTAATGTATTAGCAAGATTTAGTTCTTCACCAACACGACGATATTGGAATGGAATTAAACAAGTTCTTTGATATCTCCAAGGTACAATTGATCTCTGATTATTTTATTCAAATAAAACCAACCCAACATTGATAAGTTATGCAGATGCTGGTTATTTATCTGATTCACATAAAACACGTTCTCAAACGGGCTATCTATTTACATGTGGAAATACTCCTATATCATGGCATTCTACAAAACAATCTGTACCAGCTACTTCTTCAAATCATGCTAAAATTATAGCCATTCATGAAGTAAGTTGAGAATGTGTATAGTTAAGATCAGTGATTCATTATATCTGAGAAAGTTATAGATTATCATCTATAAGAGATATTCCAACTCTTCTTTATGAAGACAATGCAGCTTGCATAACTTAATTATGAGGAGGATATATTAAAGGAGATCGGACAAAATATATTTCACCAAAATTCTTCTTTACTCATGAACTCCAAAAGAAATGTGAAATTGATGTGCTACAAATTCGGTCATGTGACAACCTCACAGATATTTTCATGAAGACTTTACCTAGTGCAACATTTGAGAAGTTGAGATATAAAATCTGTATGCGTCGGTTCAAAGATTTAAAGTGATCATCTCATTAGGGGGAGTAAAAAGCAGACATATAGAATAGTGTACTCTTTTTCCTTCACTAGATTTTTTTCTCACTGGGTTTCTATCTAATAAGGTTTTAACGAGGTATATTCTTTATGTAATGAACATCTAAGGGGGAGTGTTATGAATTTGTATTGAATCAACTAATTCCATCAGTGGATATAGTGTCCACCATTAAAAGTAAATGGAGACACCACTAATACATGTTAGTGGAAGATGATTCATTCCACTAATAGAGCTCTATAAATAGCGCTCTTCTCCAAGCTTGAGAGATACCAATTGTGAGAGAATTGTTAGAGAAAATTGTGAGAGAAAAGAAAGAGAGAAGTTTGAAGAAATTCTTGTGCAAATAATAGTCAGAGATTTATTGTGTATAGATTTTATTCTGAAACTGCCAAAATTTTATAACATGTTTTTCCTTTTCTTATTAACACATTAGTTTTCCATGCCCTTTGTCATAGTTATGGAGGCATATATTCTTGTTTCTCAAACGATTAATTTCTAAAAATAACTTCAAAATTAATTTATTTCTCTTTATTTTTACTTGAACACTTTATTCTCTTATTTTTTAGTCCTAACTCTTAGGAGAAATATGTACAAATGATACCATTTTTTTTTACAAAAAATTTACTCTTAAAATTATTTGCATTTAGATAAATTTGTTTCAACTATAGTTCTGAGGGCGAATTTTTGCTAACCTATACCACATTGAGGAGAAAAAATGTCGATTCATAAAATTTATTGGTCTTTCTCGCCATCTATGCCATCCACCACCTACAAATAAGGGTAGGGCCGTAGCCAAGTAAGTGAACACATGATCCCGTTGAAGTGGCAAAATTCCTATAGGATGTAGTGCACAGTTGTGAAGGTGCACCCATACACATTTTGGTGTAGCTGAGGAAAATTTGGGGACTCATTTAAAAGTTCAATCTTATTTTATATTTATATTAAAAAAAAGGAAATGGGTGAGATGGGTGCTGACAGAAGACTCCTTTCAATTCTCCTCTCATTACTTTTCTTACTTTTCTTTCATCTTTTCTTTTCCTTTTCATTCTCCTTTCACTTTCGATCAACAAATTTTATCTCATCTCTTTACAATTCACACAACAAAATATCTTAAACTCAAATGTAGGATTATCTTCAGACTTTTGTTACAATTATATGTCCACATAAATTATTCCATTTTTTAGAAATTGTTTTAGCAGTAAATTTTAAACAATTTTCAGCATTTTCCTAAGACCCTAATTTAGAAGCTCCATTAGTTGGGCTTATTAACACTAATATATATATATATATATGTATATCTCTCTCTCTCTCTTAACTTTCCTTTTTTTGGGCATCATTTTGCTTTTTTTTTCTAATTTTTTTTTTGTTTTGAAAATTTAAAGAAAATGTGGGATTTGATACATTTTAGTAAAGCATGACATTTGAAGATAATAATAGTTTGGAATTACATTGAGATTAGTATTCAAATTAGACTAAATTTTTATTAGTATTCTTGCTATATATGGTGTTTGTCATCTATACTAAAATAACTAAAAGGATGTGCACCTATCATTTTATTGTAATTTTAGTGGCAAATATGTAAGTATCATTCTCTCAAGGAACCTAAGTAATTCACTGCTATTGTAAAATCCAACAAACTCAAAGGATTAAATAAACTAACTAAATAAAAAAACAAATAAAGGATTAATACAATACTTTGATAAAAATTACTATCATTAGAAGTTAAGAACTACATAAGTAATCTCTTCTAAACTATTCTTGTATGTCCATTCTATTGATTTAATGATCAATTTAGGTTAACTTGGTCCGGAGGAATTCCTAAGTTAAACCATACTTTCTCTCGAGTTATATAGTTTCTACCTATAGATTATTTGATTGAAATCTTTTTGTAATCAAAACTCTTAAGGATACATTACAACTCTTTGAATTCCTTCTTTACATAGGAATACCCTAAACTAAAAGAATTATGTCACCATATCTCTACGCATGCATGCAACTCTTATCATTCATGAATGATCTATTCAAATACATAGCTTTAAAGAATAGAAGGAAGTTGTGAGCAAAAAAACAACTCACAATATAAATCATGAACAATCCAAATAACATGAATATCTCACCAAATAAAAAAGAATAAATTAACAATTGAGTTTAGAGTTCATCTTATCGAGTTCTTTTAAAGAAGTTAGAACATAATAATATAGAAAACAACAACTAAGGTAAGAGAACACAAATTCGAAAGATTCATTCTCATGGATCTTCAATGTTACTAGTTTCTCCTTGAATTGACAGATACTCCATTTGAAAGCTCCTTTGCTTTCCTTTGTGAATAATGATGTTTTTTTAACCTTCTAAAGGTTATATACTCTTACGATCAAAGATTTCCCTAAAAACTCCTCAAAACCTCTTTTTATATCTAAAAAGAAGGGTTTTGCAACCTATTCTAGGTTAGACCTAGCCTAATGTTAGGATTACGCACTAGAAGTAATAATTTCTACAATTTATTTTAATATTTGTTGAATAAAATATATCATTATCTTTCAATTACTTTGTTTCATAAGCATATATGCATAAAGCTAATAGATAGAGTCCCAGCATATTGTAAAGTGTTAAGAAAATTATAATAGAGATCATGAAGTGAGATTTCTGCTATACTATATAGTACTTGTGCTTAAACTATCCCTAGTTATAGTATTGATGAGACGGAACATCATTAATGCGCCAAGACTTGCACATGTTAGACTTATGGATTGGATCGAGTGATAGTTCTCCCTTCTGTGATATCTAAAGTTAACACATGGATGCTTGTTACATGAACACGTTGTTAGGTTTCACGATCATGTAATCATATTACAGGCAGAATTAAAATGCGAAACTTCACTCTAGATCCCCCTTATTTGTAATGAATGGACCAAAGAAAATGATGAAAATTACCTACGGTGGCGTCTTTGTAAACAATTTTTTTCTTTTGCTGAAGGCGCGATCCAAGAAGAGTGGTTGCGCTTTGTCAATCATCAACCAGAGACAGTTTGGTATCAACCCTTTACAATCTCAGTATGAGATTGTCTCTAACACAGTCCACAACACTCAAGTCATCGAAATTCTATGCTAGTGGAATGAGTTCAAGAGACTAGGGTTTATGTGATAACCACAAGAAGAAGACGAAGCGGAGAGCTATTTTTTTTCCCTAGAAAAAAACTCATTATTTTTTTAGTTAATAGTCAAAACCCACGGCATGCATATGAAAATAGCGTCCGTGTTTTGGTAACCAGAATCCATAATGAATATGGATTTTTTAATTACCAGTTACTATTATAATTATTATTAATTATAATATGACCTACAAATTATGAATAATTATAATTTGACCACAACAACTTTTTCTTTTCACAATCAACCCTGTAATGTTATCAAATAACATCTTGAGCACTCAATCCTTTATTGTGTATGACCTATTAGGTTTTTTGGTCTATTGGTAGCAAAATATAAATTAATCTAAATGCCTTTAAAAATAATAATTCTTAATAATTTAGAATTAACTTATTAATTCTAATTAGGATTGATTTATTAATTCTCTAAGTAATAAATCCATATGCAGCATATCCTGAGTGGTATCTAGCAACACATTATGACCACCCAAAAGTCCAAAAAAATCAAGTAGCTTGACTTGAACCTTTCAATAGCAAACATCAGTACAATACACTCCTTTCACCATACAATATCTCATTTGGTTTGAAGTATGGAATTAGTGCCAACTCTCTCCAGAATATCAATTAATTCTGATTTGAATATTTTAGTACTTGTTTCCTGGACTCTACTACTCATCATGTGTATCAATTGGAATTATTTTCAATACATAATTGACTTGGCCAAGAACTTCTTAAGTATTGATTCTTACAAGTGGCAATGAAATATTTGCCATTACTATTAGGAGTGCTGAATCTTTTATTGATCCTCTCAACTACTTTCTTTTGCTTCATGTTGTATCCAATATCCATCCTATAGGCGGTCTTGTTTGGACTCCAGAGATTGGAATCAAAGTCAAACACTTAGCAAATAAAGTACGTTGGAGATCTCAAGTCTAAGGATATTTGCACATTTGTACTAATGAGATTCTATCATTGGTACTAAATAGTTATCCGTGTGATTATCTCATGGCTAGGTCATCCAATGTATTTGTTATGGCAACAAGCTTCCATGTATTAACTTTTGGTATCACAATACTCACAGATGTTAGAACTACCACATGATCAAATCAGAAAGTAGAATGCGTGCTCGTCTTAACGCATTAATAATGTCCTATCTTATTAATATTATGATTAGGGATAATTTAGGCACAGACACTCTTCAATGTAGTAGGAACCTCATATCATAATCTCTATCCTGATTTCCTTAACACAATGTTGCACTTGGAATATTATCCAATAGTTATTTTACACGAAAGTATAAATAAAACAAACTGAGAGACAAAAAATGTATTATTTTTATTCAATAATGCATAATATACACAATACATGTGATTGTCTCTAGGGTATAACAATAACCAACTCCCACTTGCACTGGAGCCAATCATTCATATATATAGTACCGAATGACTCAATATGTCTGTCATTTTTGTTTTAGGATAATGATTTTGCAAGTGGGTCAGCCATGTTCTCATTCGTGGGAACTATCTCTATCTTTACATCTTGTCTATCTATGGTTTTCCTAATCAAAGAAAATGCCTGAGTGCATGCTTGGATCGCTAGTAAGACCTTGGCTCTTTTGCTTATGTAATTGCTCTATTCTTGTCATAATATAGAGATATTGGTTCAGCAACGCTGGGAACCACTCCAAGCTTCATCATGACCTTCTTGATCCAAACAGCTTTCTTAGCTGCTTCAGAAGCAGTTATGTACTCTATTTCAGTCATTAAATTGGCAATAATATCTTGTTTGGAAGTCTTCCAACTTATTGCCCCTCCACGAAACGTAAACACGTAGGTGGACTGTGATTTGAAATCATCTTTTTCTGATTGAAAATTAGCTTAGTATACCCATTTATTTTCAAATCACCTCTCCATATACTAAGAATGCATCTTTAGTCCTTCACAAGGATTTAAGGATATTCTTCATAGCTGCCCAATAACTCTCACCAGGTTTAGATTGGAATCTGCTCGTCAAACTGAGAGTACAAGATACATCGGTCCTGGTATATATCATCACATACATGATGGATCTGACTACTGAAGTATATAGAATCCTACCCATGTGATCTTTTTCAACTTGTGTCTTTGGAGACATCTACTTTGAAAAGCTTATCCCACAGGACATAGGTAAGAATCCTCTTTTGGATAGATTTATGCTAGACATTTTTAGCACTTTGTCTATGTATGTAGACTGTGAAAAACCTAACAACCTTTTTTATCTATCTCTATAGATCCTAATTTCAAGATTATAGGTTGCATCTCCAAGTTCTTTCAAGCAGAATTTCTTGGACAACCAAACTTTTACTGACTGAAGGATAGGTACATCATTTTCTATTAACAATATGTCATCTATATAAAGTAATAAGAAATCTACTACACTCCTACTAACCATTTTGTATTCTCAAGGTTCATCCATATTTTAAATTAAACCAAACTCTTTTACTGTTTTATCAAAATAGATGTTCTAACTCCTAGAAGCTTGCTTAAGTCCATAAATAAACATTTGCAACTTTCACACTTTTGTGTTATTATTGGATGTGAAACCCTCAAGTTGTGTCATATACACTTCCTTAGTTAGGTTTCCATTTAGAAAAGCTGTTTTCACATCCATTTGCCAGATCTCATAATCATAATGAGTGGCAATAGCTAGGGGTATTCTGATGGATTTCAATATAGCAACTGGTGAGAAGGTTTCATCCACTACAAGAAATCTGCCAATTTGCCATGGACAAATCCGTGGCTAAACTGGAATTTGCCACGGATCTGCGATGGAATTGGTCCGTAGAAAATACCTTAGTCGCTAAGCATTTTTTTGCGAGGGAAATTTTTTTCTATGGCATTTTGCCATGGATTGTTAAAGTTGGTAGCACCTTAAACAAGAAATATTGAGAGGGAACCATAGAAAATCCGTAACAATGTGCCATGGATTTGCCACGGAAATAATATGAAAATAATCTGTCCATGGCAAATCTGTGGCAAATTACCATGGATTTACCATAGATACTTTATTTAGAAATACTTTCCGTGGCAAATCCATCGCAATTTGTCATGGATTTGCTATGGATACTTTATTAGAAATATTTTCTGTGGCAAACCTGTGGCAATCTGCCACAAATTTACCATGGAAGCAAAGTTAAACAAGCTATTCGTGGCAATCCGTGGCAGGTAGCCACTAATTTGCCATGGATACTTCATTTAAAATATGTTCCGTGGCAAATCCGTTCACGGATTTGCCATGGAAACGTTATTTTTTTCATAGTAAATTGTCACAGATTTTCCATAGATTATTAAAAATTAAAATTTATTAAAATTAATTTTTTTTTGAATTTAACCCTGTACACATTATTTTTTTAATTATTTTTTATTTGTATTTAACCCTGCACATGTACAATTTCCTGCCAAACATAATAGAATCAACTTATTCAACACCAAATATAATAAAACACAAAATTCTCATTGCTAAACAATTCAAAAGTAATATCCTCAATAATCAAAGCATAAATAATTTACAAAGTCCCAGGAAAATGTATTACAACATGTACGAGAAGTAGGAATACATGAAGTTTAAGTTTTAAGATAACAAATTTGAAGATATCTCTTCCCAAAGTGCCATTTGACCCTTGAGGACTTAGAATCTACTATGAAGTTCCCCACGTATTTCAATCAACCTTTTATTTTCTATAGGTTTCCATTTGTTTCATTTGTCAGGTTTGGAAGACTTCATTTTAGAATGAGGCATGCCTAATTCTAGCTCACCGTGATTGTTTTCAGACTTCTGAGCATGTTCCCCTTGTGAAAGAAAACCATCTTTACCACATTCTGATTGATCACCTGGTGCTGATCCAACAAATGGCTTCCAAAAAGCATCCGACGCCACACCATTAGGGTAAAATCTCTCATATGATTTGGAATTCAAATTAATCTCATCCTCAAATATTAGTCCATTGACACTAATCCCATGTCCTACATGAATGATGATATAAAATTAAAATATGGAAATAACTTCTAGTAGTTTGATGAGGATTGAGGGTGGAAAAATTAAACATAGACATATCTCAACATCTACAGGAACTTAAGGAAATCCCAGAATCAGACATATTCAGTTCCAAATGCCAACAGATAATCTTTATGTTAGTGTCCCAGCTTTTTTTATTAGTGTTTTTAATAGGCACATCATCCAATCCATGTTGCTAAATTACATGTGGCCCTACTAAGGACCATTAGTGAACTATATTAGATTATTTGAACATAATTTGGATGAGTAAGACAAATTTCAATCATCTCCAAATGCTTGCATTTAAGCAGGAAAGATGTATAACATAAAGACAAATTTCAATCATCTCCAAATGCATGCATTTATGCAGGAAAGATGTATAACATAAATTTTATGCATTAACACATTCATTCTTTCTTCACCTAAGGTAAGAGGATGTGAATGAAAACATTTTGATTTTTGTTCTATAATGCTTCCAAGTTGTGCACGACCATCACCATCTTCTTGGATTCCAGTAGGTTAAGTCTTTCTTTCATGACCATCAACTACGTTTCTCAATGCTGAAATCCCAAAGCTTACATGTGACTTCTCAAACAGCTTTTCACTGATCTCATCAGCTATGACCCCTGTTGGGTTTTCTGTGGCAATGGTAATAACTTCAAGCCTTTTACTATTGAAATCCCAAATCTAGGATGTAACTATAACATGCCTTACCCTACCACGAAAGCATAACAGGAGCAACACAATTTTTCGTGAGAAATTAGATAGGCAAAAAAAAAAAAAAATTATCTCAGAAATTTTATAAAAATGCAATCCAACTGATTAAAAGTAGATGACATAAAACAACATAGCATTATCATGCCCTCACTTTGGATTGAAACAAGCAAAACCTCCAAGCATGAATTTGACAGCTAAAATATTATATAAGTATGATAGCATTTTTTGAAGCAGCGTAATCTCCAGCGTGAATTTGATAGTTTGCTCTCGTAATATACTAGGTTATTGTGATTATAACTCCCAAAAGCTAGTTCATAGAAAATTGGCTGAGAGTCAAAATTGACTATTACCATATGAACAATTATCACTTTGAAGATATCAATCATCCTGAAAGTACATAAGGAAATCCCAAAAGAGAACTGAATAGAGAACTCAAAAAGAAATGAATAGAGAACTCAAAAATTGAATAGAGAACTGAACATAGAACTCAATAAGAACAGGAAATCCTATATGAGAACTAAACAAAGAACTCAATAAGATGAGAACTTAAAAATTGACTTTTCCCCTTCCTTCTTGTCAAAATTGACTATTACCATATTTTGATCATTCTAAACAAATCCAAAATCTTTGTAGACAGAGCCAATCATTAATTCCCAGTTGTGGGGTGAATGGAATCCAATACATAAATCAGTTAATAAAAGAATAGAAAAAGCTTTGACTGTGTCGCTTAGGTTATATAGGAATTCCTGGGCCCAAGAGTTAAGAATAACAAGTTCTTTATTACTCAAAATAGAATAACCTCTTAGAATAACAAAACAGATTATATTTATCGATAAGTGAAAAATCGTATTGATACGATCCTCATTGTGTATCTTGATTGATTGGATCATTTTTTTTAGAATCGATATCAGACATCTTGAAAGTACATAAGGAAATCCCAGATGAGAACTAAATAGAGAACTCAATAAGAAGTGAATAGAGAGCTCAAAAATTGAATAGAGAACTCAATAAGAACAGGAAATCCTAGATGGAAACTGAACAGAGAACTCAATAAGATGAGAACCCAAAAATTGACTTTTCCCCTTCTTTCTTGTCTCTTTCTCTCTTCCCCTATTCCCACACATAGCCTTTCATCTCCCTTTTCCCCTTCCTCCTTATCTCTTTCTCTCCTCAGCCATCCCTCTCATTTTCCCGCACATAACCTTTCATCTCCCTTTTCCCCTTCCTCCTTGTCTCTTAATGGCAACAAAATCTATCCAACAGTACTCTATTTTTACACAGTCATTGCAAGTACCTTAACAACATCAAAACTCATCATGTTTTAACAAAGGAGATCACAAATATATTGCATTACATGTCAACCAGCGTAGAACAAGCAAGTACACTTTCCCTTGTTTAAGCTTTAACTTCAACTTATAAAGAAATTTCTTTCCAACCAAGTATAGGGGTGAATTTAAATCAAAAAGTTCAACTTAACAATAATTGCTTCAATTATCATTTTTACCAAAGATATACACAAGGAAAACACACATACAAATATTGTAAAAGTATAAGAAATAAACAATTAAATTTATGACTACAGAACGATCTCCATACAAAGTGAAAAAAAAGAAGCAAAATTTGAAGAAAATTAGCAAAGGGAAGCAATAATCTTACCCGAAGAGGCGAGCTGAGGTGGTTAGAAGAACATACAGAAAGAAGAGGAATAAGCAATGAGGTTTAGATTGGGAAGTAGAGCTGTAGCACATAGACAGCATTGATGAAGATGTGACACAGTGTAGCCATGAACGCACAGATAAGTAAAGCGAAAGCATCAGAAAGGCACACGCCTTTCTCAATCCTATCGATGCCTCGACCATTGTCTCTATTAAATCAACACAACAAGAAAAGAAGCCGCAACAACAGAAATCCTGACACAGATACAACCTCTAAGGAGAAGGACTAAAGATGGGAGAACGGAGAAGATGGCGTGGGGGGGGGGGAGGAGGGGCGGGGTCGGCAAAAGGGGGAAGGATCTGCAGGGGAAGAGGGCGGAGACAGAGCGTGGGGGGGAGGGGGGATTGTGGGGTCAGGGGCAGAGGCGGGCGTGGAGGGAAGGGAGATGGGAATGCGGGGGGTGGCGGGGTGGAGGCTGGCAGAAGGTGGAGGGTGTGTGGGGGGGAGGGGGCTAGCGAGGTGGGGGATGTGAGAAGGGGTCGCGGCGGGTGTTGGTGGAAAGTGGAAGTGTCTATCGGGCAAAGGATCCAGCTATGCCTTTAGGACAAATTATAGCATATCTTACTCAAATAAGAAGCCACAACAAGTCCTCCGTAAATGATTTACCCAAAAATTATAGCAAAAAAATTTAATAAATCAGAAAAAAAAAGAAAAAAATGTCATGGAAAATCTGTGGCAATCAGTCATGGAATTGCCATGGATTAGTGGCAATTTTGTGATTCTGTGGTAAATTCGTGGCAAATAGCCATGAAACACACAACAAAAATTTGTATATGTATATGCAATATAAAATCATATACTTCAATATAAAAAAATATTTTGTATATATATATATATATATATATATTTTAAAATTTTATATACTATCAATTATACTATATTTTTTATTAAATGATTTTTACATATATATGCATAAATTCATACCCAACATAACCCACACACACATATACAATCATAATCATAAATACACACACACACACAATATAATTAATGAAATTTTATTATTCTTTTTATCACTGTTTTACCTAACATATTTTTTGTATATTCTAAATGGTAATATAATTAATTGTATAGAATGAAAATAAATACAATAAAAATTAGAATAAAAAATAAAAAAATAAATTCGTGAAAAATCCTTTGCAATTTGGTAGGGATTTGTCACGTAGGGATTTGCCACGGACCAACACAATCCATGGCAAATCCGTAGCAAATTGCTATGGATTTTCCACATAAAATATTTAATGAATTTTTTTAATTCTTTTTTATTACTATTTTTCCTAACATATTTTTTGTATATTCTAAATCGTAATATAGTTTATTGCACTGATATTTCCAATGGCTTTTGTTGTAAAAAAATAATAATTATAAAATAGCTTTAATTTTTTTTAATCCACACATATATTTCTACACAAAAATATTACATTCTATTTTAAATTCGTATCAATTCTTTTTCAAGAATAAATAAGTTAGAGATAAAAAAAATTTATAAAACATTTGACCATTTTAATAAAAATGTATGGAATAAAAATAAAAATAATAAAAATTAGAATAAAAAATAAAAAATAAATTCGTGGCAAATCCCTCGCAATTTGCTAGGGATTTTTCATGGACTATCACAATCCATGGTAAATCCATAACAAATTCGTGACAAATTGCTAGGGATTTGCCACGGAAAATAATTAGTGAAATTTTCTTATTCTTTTTATCACTATTTTACCTAACATATTTTTTGTATATTCTACATGGTAATAGAGTTAATTGCACTGATATTTCCAATGGCTTTGGTTGTCAAAAAAAGAAAAAAAATTGTATCATATCTTTATTTTTTTTTAATACACACATATATTTCTACACAAAAATATTACATTCTATTTTAAATTCATAACAATTCTTTTTCAAGAATAAATAAGTTAGAGATAAAAAAATAAAATCTTTATAAAATATTTGACCATTTTAATCAAAATGTATTGAATAAAAATAAAGATAATAAAAAATAGAATAAAAAAGGAAAAATAAATCCGTGGCAAATCCCTCGCAATTTGCTAGGGATTTGCCACGGAAAATAATTAACTATATTACCATTTAGAATATACAAAAAATATGTTAGGTAAAATAGTGATAAAAAGAACAAACATAATAAAAATTAATGCAAACCAATATAATTAATAAATTAGAACAAAAAAAGAAAAAAGTTTGTGGCAAATCCATGGCAATCTGGCATGGAATTGCCACGAAATTAGTGGCAATTTTGTGATTCCGTGGCAAATCCATAGCAAACAGCCATGGATTTTTTGCCACGGAATACACAACAAAAATTTAACCATTTCTTTTTATCACTACTTTACGTAACATACTCTTTTGTATACTCTCAATTATTATATAGTTTTTTACAACAATTTTCAATGGCTATTACAATCGAAATAAAATAAAATTATATCGTTTCTTTAAAATTTTTAATTTTAATACAAATGTATATTTCGATTCTCAAATATATATATATATATATCTATATATATATATATATATATGTATATACATCTCATTTTCAATTCTATTTCAAGAATGAACGCATTAGAAAATAAATAAATCAAGATACTTACAAAATATTTCGCCATTGTTATTTAAAAGGTATGGAACAAAAATTAATATAAACCAATATAACTAATAAATTAGAAAAAAAGGAAAAAAAATCATGGCAAATCCATGGCAATCTGCCATGGAATTACGACATAATAACTGGCAATGATTGGCATAATTTTGCCACGGAAATTTTTCCATTGCAAATCGGTGGCTAAAGATTGACATAATTTTTTGACACTTTTTTTCGCTATCGATTTGCAACAGATTATGTTTTCATCGTTGTTTGCTACTATTTCCGTCGCAATTGCGTGGCAATTTGCCACGAATTTGCTATGGTATCTTTTCCCTGGGAAGTTGCTTGTATTTTGCTGTTCCATGGAAAAATCCATCGTTGATTGCCATGGAATATTTTCTGTGGCAAAAGTCCGTAGCAGATTCACATTTTTCTTATAGTGATCATGGTTAATATCATGTTGTTGACGATAACCCTTAGTCACCAATCATGCTTTATAGGTAACTATATTACCATCCATGTCAGTTTTCTTCTTGAAAATCCATTTGGTTATGAGCAATCCTTTAAACAAGTTGCATCTAACTTCTTTCTACTTATACTTGGTTATGTATGCTTGCACCACTAAAGCAATTTGATAATTGAGTGCATACATTTAACATCTGGGTATGGTATAGAATGGCACCCAAGAGACGTGCAGCTTCTTTAGCCAGAAGGATTCCGGAAGTAGACCGGGTAGCACCGGAAGTTGAAACCGAACAGATGCAATCACCCCATCAGGGTAATGGACAAAGTGATCTCGAGATGGGCATGGGGTCTGATTCCCCAGTAGATGTGTCAATGGGCCAGACACTCAACAAAGTGGTTGAGATTCTTCAGACGCTGATCGAGCGAAGGCACCCTAGAGGGGAAGACGAGGCATTGGAGAAATTCTTAAAGTTCCAACCGCCCATCTTTATGGGTGAAGCGGAGCAAGACCAGAAGGCTGAGCAATAGGTCGAACAAATGGAAGACATTTTTGCAACGCTCCAGTATTCGGTGGAACGGATGGTTAAGTTTGCAGCCTTTCGATTGAGAGGGCCAGCTCGGGCATGGTGGCAGCGGGTCCAAGAGGATTGGGTGATGGATGAGCAAGAATGGTCGTGGTCCAACTTCGTTGAAGCCTTCAGGGCTGAGTACATCCCTCAATGGATTTTGGAGAAGCAGGAGGACGAATTTCAGAATCTGAAGCAGGGGAGCATGTCAGTGGCTCAATATGCATCGCGATTTACGTAATTGTCGAAATACTGCCAAAGGTTGGTCGACACCGAGCAGAATAGGACGAGGCAGTTCGTCAAAGGGCTAAGACTGGAGCTGAGGAGAGCATTGGCACCTGCTCCATCGACATCTTACTTGGGGGCGGTGGACGCAGCTACTCGCACGGAGAATGAGGACCGTAGCAGGATGGCGGTCAAGCCTTTCCAGCCGCCAAGGCAGCAGCAGGGACATTTCTCGAGGCCGTAGCTTCAGAAGCGCCCTGCTAATCCTCAATGGCAGAACCGGGGAAAGCAAGCCCGGACAGCACCAACTGGACCTGTACTGAACCTCCCGACATGCAACCAGTGTGGGAAGAATGGCCACACCGAGAGCAATTGCTGGTCCAAGGGTGGAGATAGAAAGTGCTAACATTGTAGTGACCCGAACCATCTGAGGAATACCTGCTCCAAGTTGTACCGGGACGGGCAAGGAAACCCGGCTCACAACCCGGGTCCCAATCGAGCCAACGCCACTAGAGCATCCGGGAGTGGAGCACCGAAGCCGCAAGTGAAGGCCAAGGTATTTGCTCTTAACAGAGAGGAAGTTGGGGCTGATGCAACGGTGGTAGAAGGTACGTTCACTATTCAAGGACGTTCCGTTAATGCTTTGATTGATCCTGGCTCTATTCATTCCTATATAAACAAGTTGTGTGCATATCATTTGGGTTGCGATGGAGTGGTGCTACCTTTCATTTTAGAGGTAAGCGCACCTTTGGGGAAAATGGTGCAAGTGGATCGGTTTGTGGGGGATTGTAAGATTAAGGTGGGGAGAGAAAATCTGGAGGGAGATTTTATTGTGCTAGACATTGAGGACTATGACTTGATTTTGGGGATGGACTGGTTAGCCAAGCATGGGGTTAGGGTAGACTGTAAAAATAAGTCAGTTCAGTTCGTTAGGCCGGGTTATGATGTGTTAGAATTTAATGGCAAGAGAGTGAAAGAGCTGAAGTACTTGATCGCGGGGGCTATGGCCCAAAAATTGTTAAGGCAGGGATGTCAGGGTTATCTGGCTTACGTGATGAACAAGCCTAAGGACCAGTGTACTCTGGAGGACACGAAAGTGGTGAAGGATTTTCCCGATGTATTCCCAGCGGAGCTTGATTCTTTACCTCCTAGCCGAGAAGTGGAATTCACAATAGACTTAGTTCCCGGAGCGGAACCAGTATCGCGGACTCCATACCTGATGGCACCGGCAGAGTTGAAAGAGTAGTTGGAGGAGTTAGTAGGACAAGGCTATGTTAGACCAAGCACGTCGCCCTGGGGAGCGCCTGTGCTATTTGTAAAGAAGAAGGACGGAACCTTGAGGCTATGCATCGACTACCGAGGGCTGAACAATTTGACGATTAAGAACAAGTACCCCCTCCCACTGATTGACGAGCTGTTTGATCAGCTGCAAGGATCCAGTTGCTATTCCAAGTTGGATCTAAGGCAAGGTTACTATCAGGTGTAGATAAGAGAAGACGATATTCCTAAGACAGCCTTTAACACCCGCTATAGACATTACGAGTTTGTGGTGATGCCATTTGGGGTAACTAACGCTCCAGCAGTATTCACGGACCTAATGCACCGAGTATTCTGACCCTATTTGGATAAGTTTATGGTAGTCTTCATCGATAATATTTTGATCTACTTTAAGAGTCCGGAGGAGCATAGGGGCATCTGAGGCTCGTGTTGGAGAAATTGCGGGAGCACAAGCTGTACGCCAAATTCAGCAAGTGCGAATTCTGGTTAGACAGTGTGGCATTCCTTGGCCATGTGGTGACCAAGGAAAGAATCAAGGTAGATCTGGCAAAGGTCGAGGCGGTATCAGAATGGAAGCAGCCGGAGAATATTACTGAGATCCGGAGTTTCTTGGGATTGGCCAGATACTACCGAAGATTTATCAAGGGATTCTCGACGCTCGCATCGCCAATGACCCTTTTGTTGAGGAAGGATGTTCCGTTTGTGTGGAACGAAAAATGCGAGAAAAGTTTTGCAAGAGTTAAAGAAGAGACTGATGACATCACCGGTATTAAGTCTACCGGAGGAAGGCAAACCTTACGCGCTATACACCGATGCTTCGAAAGAAGGACTGGGAGTGGTGTTGATGCAAGAGAGGAAAGTAATTGCTTCTGCTTCTCGGAAGCTAAGACCCATGAAGTGAACTACCCTATTCACGATTTGGAGCTGGCGACTATAGTGTTCGCCCTAAAGAAATGGCGACACTACTTGTATGGGGTGGAGTATGAGGTGTTCACCGACCATAAGAGTCTGAAGTACATCTTCTCTCAGAAGGATTTGAACTTAAGGCAACGAAGGTGGATGGAATTCTTGGAGGAATACCGTTGCCCGATCAACTACCATCCCGGGAAGGCCAACGTTATGGCAGACGCCCTAAGTAGAAAAGTTGGAATGGCTAGACTGAAGGTGCAGGAAATACAAGTAGTTCAGGATGTATTGGACAGAAGGGCGGAGGTACAAGATAAAAGAATCGTCATCAGCATTTTGAAGTTGGTGCCGGATTTGAAGCAAGAAATAGTGGAAGCTCAATGAAGCAACACCGAGTTTCAAATTTTCAAGGATAAGGAGCTTAAGCGACCGGATAGCGAATTTTGTCATGATGAGACGGGAACTCTTCATTTCAGGGACCGATTATGTGTACCCAGGGAGCAGCAATTAAAGGACAGAATTTTAGAGGAGGCGCACAAGAGCAAGTACGCCATTCACCTGGGGGAGGTCAAGATGTATCAGGATTTAAAGAGAGTATACTGGTGCCCCAGAATGAAGCGAGATGTGGTCAAATATGTGTCGACTTGCCTTATTGGCTAGAAAGTTAAAGCGGCGCATAGGAAGTCAGCAGGGCTATTGCAGCCATTGCCAGTGCCAGAATGGAAGATGGAGGAGGTGACTATGGATTTCGCCACCGGACTTCCCGTGTCAAAGACCCAGAAGGACGCCATATAGGTGGTGGTGGATCGACTGACCAAGTCGGCCCACTTCATCCCGATAAATGTGAGGGATTCCATGGAGAAGCTGGCTCAGACATATATTCGAGAAGTAGTCCGACTTCATGGAGTACCTTCGAGCATAGTGTCAAACCGAGACCCGAGGATTACTTCTCATTTTTGGGGAAAATTCCAGGAGGTAATGGGATCGAATTTGAAATTCAGTACGACGGCGCATCCGCAGACTGATGGGCAGTCAAAAAGGGTAATCCAGATATTGGAAGATATGTTGAGAGCCTGTGTCTTGGATTTCGGGGATAAGTGGATTGAGTGTGTACCGTATGCCGAGCTATCTTATAACAACAGCTAGCAGGCCTCGATTGGGATGGCACCGTACGAGACATTGTATGGGCGGATGTGTCAGGTACCATTGTATTGGAGTTGGACGGAAGATGGACATTTGAGCAAAACCGGAGAGGTCTGTGTCCAAGAAATGTTAGATAAAGTGAAACTGATTCGGGAGAGGTTAAAGGCAGCTTAGAGCCGGTAGAAGAGCTATGCGGACAACCGGAGAAGAGAATTGGAATTTCAAGTAGGGGATCGTGTATTTCTGATGCTAACACCCAACAGGGGGATTTTGAAGCATCCGAAGGGCGGAAAGTTAAATCTGAGATATTTGGGGCCGCTTTTGATTAAGGAAAGCATTGGACCGGTAGCTTACTGATTAGACCTGCCGGTTGGGTTGACGGGTATCCACGATGTGTTCCATGTGTCATAGTTGAAGAAGTATAATGCGGATCCCGGTCATATATTGAATGATGAACCATTGGTGTTATAGCCAGATCTGAGCTACAAAGAGAAGCCTGTGTGGATATTGGACTGCAGTGTCAAGACCCTACGGAATAAGCAGATACCGATGGTTAAGATTCTGTGGGAGCACCATGGCACGCAGGATGCCACATGGGAATCAGAAGAATGGGTTAAGCGGTAGTATCCAGAGCTGAAATAGAGGTATGCTTGAATTTCAGGACGAAATTCTTCTAACGAGGGGAGGATGTGAAACCCCAGTCAAAACCAACCTTAGAGTAAGAGGGTTGGGATGCATATCATGCTTTATTTCATGATTAAATACATTTTCATATGATTTTATGTGCTTTAGATTTGAGTTTTATTGTTTTGAAGTCTTGTTGGTGAGTATTGTGTGAGAGGGGCAAAATGGTAATTTTTACCCAAGGTGAAAATAGGGAGATAGCTTGTGGAAGGAATAGGAATTAATTTTCTAGTTAAAATAGCAACAAGAATTGTTGTGCTTTAGTGGTTAATGCCTTGGAATTAATTCTTGAGGTCTTGGGTTCGAATTCCATCATAGAAGCTTTAGTTTGATTAAAATTTTATTTTTGCTTAGGGAGGATTAGTTTCGGCCTTAAGGGCCTAGAGCAAGGTGGTGATAATGACCTAGGAGAGACATGTTAGGAGGATTCTCATTTCACTCCTTTGCTCTTCTCGAAATTCTTAAAGGGAATTCATTCTCCCCTGATCTTTAGTTATTCTTAATTTTCAACTCCTTAGTTTGATCAAGATGTTCTAGCCTTTTTCTTTCCAGAAAAATTCAGTAAAGTGCCGAGGTCTTATTGGATCAAAAAGTCCAAGTAAAAGGCTTCGCATGGTCTGGAAAATGTGGATGAATTGTGGGAAATTCCAAGAGGAAAATCCCTCTCGTAAGTTTGCTGAAATTTCACTCTATAGCTAGTTCACCTTCCTTCTTGGTACGAGCTGAAATTTTCCAGCTTGTGTACCTTCAAAATGTCGAACTTCAAGCTAACATTCCCTTCCAAATTCTGACAAATAAATGGCCTTAAGTTCAGCTTGAAACATGAATTATTTCTGCCATTTTCGGACTGCACAAAGACTGGGCAAAACCAGTGAAAAATTCTGGGCAAATCGCTACCTTGGAGGCTCAAAACCAAGCTGTTTTCTTCTAGATTTTGTGCAGCACCTTAGCCATGTTTTTCCTCCATGAAGAAGGCTGGAAACTAGCCTTGAATACCCCTGAAACCCCCCTCCCAGCTCACTGCAAATCGGCTGGAAGTGGCAGATGAAATTCTGCCCAGAAAATTCTGTGCAGCGAAATTCTGGGCAGTTA
Organism: Voacanga thouarsii; assembly: GCA_026120185.1. Lineage (NCBI taxonomy): Eukaryota > Viridiplantae > Streptophyta > Magnoliopsida > Gentianales > Apocynaceae > Voacanga > Voacanga thouarsii. The sequence continues at coordinate 122,695 of JANUWF010001625.1, forward strand.
AATGTCCAGCTTGGTTACCTGTTCTTCTTCCAGCCAAAACACCAACCTACTTCTGTCAAAACCTCCCTTAAACCACCATTAACAGAGCTCCAATAGTTCCCCTGAGCTTCTGGACGAAAGGCAGCAATGGCTGTCCGAAAATCTCTCCAACAAATCCCTGCAATTTATCTTGATTGGTTTCCAAAATTTCAGCCATCTTGTTTACCAACTTTCCATAAAATCTTACACCATTGACCAGACATCTTCTTCACCACTGTGCACCTTAGTTTTGGCCATCATAAGCCTCATTGAACCAGCTTTAATTCCTCAGAAAAGCTGCACATTTCGTCGGCCATAAGAGACTTCAAAGTTGTCCAAATAATCAAGATATTCTTAGAATATCTAGTTTCCAAATTCTCTTCCAAAAAATATTCTTTAAGGATTGTAACAACTAACCTTTCCTTTCCCTTCCAAATAAGAAAAACAGCTCCCTAAACCCTACAGAATTTTAGCAGCCCTAATTCCACAGAAGTTCTGCAGCTGCTGCTAACCTCTCTCTCTCGATTTTCAATAGCCACCAAGAACTCACACACTACACCAAGAACACCTACTACTTTTTTTCACTTAATACACCTTCAAACCACTTCAAACCCTCACGAAAATCTCCAGATTTGATCTACTCTTTGCTGTGAATCCATCAACACCATTATTAATATCAATCTCCACAAATCATCTTGCTACTTTGGATCAAAACCAGAAATTTTTGTGAAGGTCAAGAACATCTTCAAGGTAAACTTACTGTACAACTTCGTCTTCTTCAAACTTGATCTCCAATGAGAACTTATGTTAATAAACATACTAATGATCTCTTCTTCCCCCCCCTCTCTCTCTCTCTCTCTCATGGCCCGAAACTCCCTCTGTTGGCCGAATGGTCTCTTTTTCCATGACCATGCTTTCGCCACCTCTCCTGGACAAGATTACCCATCTAGGAGTTAAGATCTACTCTAAACTCTTTCAAAGCATTCATCAACCAAGTAAGTACCTGCAATCTTTCTTCTAAACTCTAGAATAATGTCTCTAGGATGGTGTTGTTAAAAGATGAATGGCGATGGGATTAAGTATGTGATGTTGATGATTGAAGCATGAGTACATGTATGATTGTGAAGGAGATGGGATTTATGTATGGAAGGATTATATTGGTTGGTTATATGTGGAATTGAGTTTGATGCATGTCATAGGTAGTATGTGTGATGAAGTATGCTAGAGATTATGTCACCTTTGGTGGATAGGAGTTATATGCATGACTAGAATATTGAAGCCATGATCATGTTTATGCTAGTAAAGGGTTAAGTCATGTCTTAATAAAGTTAGATATATGCCTATATTCAGGATTTGGATGATTAAATGAATTGAATGATTGTGTATGTTCTTGATGAGTATGGCCATAGAAATTTGACCATGATCTAGTTGTCCCTAAAACCAATTTTCACTTTATGCATAAAATACTCAATAAAATAATATTGCTAGTATTTTCGAAAAAACCTTGGGAAGGATAGATTTGGAATTATTATATAAATATAAAGGACATTTTAGTCAAATAAATAATAATTTTGCTAGAAAATAAAATAAATAAATATTATTTAAAATAAAGAGATCAACTAAAACTTTATGAGAATGATTCATAATTAGTAAAATAATTGCTAAATCAAAACCCTTAAGGATTTACTTATTATTTTCTAAGAAAGGCTTATTAAATTTAATCTCAACTAGTTTTAGCTATCAATTATTTTCTAACAACTAAACTATCATTAAATCACTATTTTACCTAGTACCACCTATGACTCTTGATCAAATAAACTCTAGATTTTTCTTAACAAGTTCGAAAATTTCAACTTATTAGAATTTATTTCCCAAACCATTAATTATTTTAAATAACAAATTAAACTTAGCTTATAAACCTATTTAATTAGTGTCTTGCCTTAAAGCTTGGGACACTAGGATCATGGTAGTAGTAAATTGAGGAAGTGGATTGTAGCTTGAATCTGATTAAGATTTGTATTTACCCATGTGGGGTTAGGTCAGCTGTTCGAGACCTTGTTGTTCTGAGCAAGAATCAGGTAAGCTCCTGCATAAAACCTATCGATGTGGAATGTTTTCCTTATGGCAAGCTAATATATGGAGTGTATGGACGCTCGTTTATTTGAAGGCAACTGAGGGTTGAATTTGTTCTCATTTCCAACACTTAAATTATTTGAAAGTTACTGAGCAGATTTTCCAAACTTAAAACTTTTTCTGAAACTGATTTATCCCAAAACTTTGGAAACCCTCAAATTGCTATTTTCATGAAGAGCAATGCTTCGTTCATTTTATCCCAAGTGGGACACGTCGTTGAGTACTCAATAAGGGTGGACTGCTAGGACTGGTCTTTGAAGGGTTAGGGTACGTCTCTAAGTAGATGGCCACCTCTGAGGGGTGAGTCCTTCCCGGATAAGATGTTAGTGCAGTGAGTCGTGCCGGTCCGAGCTAGCAGTTTGTTTTTAGTCAAGTGACTGTGTTTTGCCGGAATGGACACCCGGTTGTTGTTTGGGTATAGGGAAGAAGGAGTATCTTGCGCAGTAGACCAATCACCTACTTTTTTCAGTCTGCACAAAGTATCGGCATTCTGATCGGTTATGGGGCCTAATGTGTGGTAACCCATATCCCTTTCTTTTGAGTGGTTGATTTCATTACTTATGTACGGCTAAATAAGCCAAAACACCACTCTTACTTTTGACTAATGTTTATTGCTTGCCAATGTTTCTCATATTAAAGTTTCACACTCTGCATCTACGAACTGATTTTACTAAACATCCAAAGCACACACGGACTTACTGAAATTTCTATCTCATCACCTTTCTATCATGATTTCAGGATGATCCTGTTGTGGAGTTGAGTGGCTAGTAATATCTGCTTTGGAAGAGAATGTGTCTTTTGTTTTTATGTATTGCTTTGGGGAGGCGAGAGTGGATAATTTTATTTATGGTTTTTGTTTTGCAGTATTTTTGGGTTGTATAAATTTTTAAGTGAAGTATTATTTTATTTCAGCAATTTTATTTGTGTGACCTAGTTATAAAGACCCCTTGTCCTTTGGATGGGGCGACATCCCCGGCCCTGGCGGGCCTAGGCTTCGGGGTGTTGCAAGTGGTATCAGAGCCTAGGTTATACGCAAATATTGATGATTTATGATTTATATATTTAAGTTTAAATCTTATCTAACCTATTTTGTTAATGCTATAGGATGGTTAGACTACTTAGGACAACAAGGAAAGGGCAGCAGTGGCACCCGCCTTACTATCTAGACCAAGAGGACCTTCCAGTTCCCCAACCTGCCTCTCAGCCAGTTGTCCCTATAGGGGATAACAATGATGTCGAGGTTATCCCTATGGAGGATAGCAGTGATGATGAGTTTGACCTTATTGAGGATAGTAGTGAGGACGAGGTCCAAATCCTAGAGCCACCTCCAATCCCGGTAATAGACATAAGCTCTGATAGTGAGGATGATGTGATGATAGTGCAGCCTGAACCCCACCCTCCTAATCCCGAAGTGAATTTAGCAGCAGCTAGTGATGACCCGAGAGAGATAGACTATGAGTCTCCACCTAGGCCTTCGTTCATTCCTTCCTTCAGCCGAGTTGAGGCCGGAGAGAGTTCCAGGCACCCTGGGAATGAGCCAATTGAGGGATTTGCTAGCGGGGACGGAGTAGATTTTTCTAAGAACACTGGGGGTTGGTTGTATGAGGCTGATGATGAGGGTTCGGACGAGGATTAGAGAACTGAGAGTTATTTTGTTTTAGATGATTATTTATTTGTTATCTTTCAAGAACTAGTATGTCAAAGATTTTCAATTTTATGTACTATTCACAATTTTGGATTTATGCAAGTCAATTTTTGAAATCAAAATTTATGAGCAATCCTTTAAACAAATTGCGTCTAACTTCTTTCTACTCATACTTAGTTATGTATGCTTGCACCACTAAAATAATTTGAAACTTGAGTGCATACATTTAACATCTGGGGTATGGTATAGAATGGCACCCAACAGACATCCAGCTTCTTCAGCCAGAAGGATTTCGGAAGTAGACCGGGTAGCACCGGAAGTTGAAACCGAACAGATGCAATCACCCCATCAGGGTAATGGACAAAGTGATCCTGAGATGGGCATGGGGTCTGATTCCCCAGTAGATGTGTCAATGGGCCAAGCACTCAACAAAGTGGCCGAGATTCTTTAGACGTTGACTAAGCGAAGGCACCCTAGAGGGGAAGACGAGGCACTGGAGAAATTCTTAAAGTTCCAACCTCCCATCTTTATGGGTGAAGACGAGCAAGACCAGAAGACCGAGCAATGGGTCAAACAAATGGAAGATATTTTCGCAACGCTCTTGTATTCGGAGGAGCGGATGGTTAAGTTTGCAGCCTTTCGATTGAGAGGGCCAGCTCGGGCATGGTGGCAGCGGGTCCAAGAGGATTGGGTGATGGATGAGCAAGAATGGTCGTGGTCCAACTTCGTTGAAGCCTTTAGGGCTGAGCACATCCCTCAGTGGATTGTGGAGAAGCGGGAGGATGAATTTTAGAATCTGAAGCAGGGGAGCATGTCAGTGGCTCAATATGCGGTGCGATTTACGTAATTGTCGAAATACTGCCGAAGGTGGGTTGACACCGAGCAAAATAGGACGAGGCAGTTCGTCAAAGGGCTAAGACCAGAGCTGAGGAGAGCATTGGCACTTGCTCCACCGACATCTTACTCGGGGGTGGTGGACGCGGCTACTCGCATGGAGAGTGAGGATCACAGCAGGACGGTGGCCAAGCCTTTCCAGCCGCCAAGGCAGCAGCAGGGACATTTCTTGAGGCCGCAGCTTCACAAGCACCCTGCTAATCCTTAATGGCAGAACCGGGGAAAGCAAGCTCGGACAGCACCAACTGGACCTGCATTGAACCTCCCGATATGTAGGCAGTGTGGGAAGAAAGGCCACACTGAGAGGAATTGCTGGTCCAAAGGTGGAGATAGAAAGTGCTACCACTGTGGTGACCCGAACCATCTGAGGAATACCTGCCCCAAGTTGCACCGGGACGGGCAAGGAAACCGGCTCACAACCCGGGTCCCAATCGAGCCAACGCCACTAGAGCATCCAGGAGTGGAGCACCGAAGCCGCAAGTGAAGGCCATGGTATTCGCTCTCAACAGAGAGGAAGTTGGGGCTGATGCAGCGGTGGTGGAAGGTACGTTCACTATTCAAGGACGTTCCGTTAATGCTTTGATTGATCCTGGCTCTACTCATTCCTATATAAACAAGTTGTGTGCATATCATTTGGGTTGGGATGGAGTGGAGCTACCTTTCATTTTAGAGGTAAGCGCACATTTGGGGAAAATGGTGCAAGCGGATCGGTTTGTGAGGGATTGTAAGATTATGGTGGGGAGAGAAAATCTAGAGGGAGATTTGATTGTGCTAGACATTGAGGACTATGACTTGATTTTGGGGATGGACTGGTTAGCCAAGCATGGGGCTAGGGTAGACTGTAAAAATAAGTCAGTTCAGTTCGTCAGGCCGGCTTATGATGTGTTAGAATTTAATGGCAAGAGAGTGAAAGAGCTGAAGTACTTGATCGCGGGGGCTATGGCTCGGAAATTGTTAAGGAAAGGATGTCAGGGTTATCTGGCTTACGTGATGAACAAGCCTAAGGACCAGTGTACTCTGGAGGACACGGAAGTGGTGAAGGATTTTTCCGATGTATTCCCAGTCTATGAAGGGTTAGGTTAAGTCTCTCAGCAGGTGGCCACCTCTGAGGGGTGAGTCCTTCCTGGATAAGATGTCAGTCCAGTGAGTAGTGTCGGTCCGAGCTAGTAGTTTGTTTTCAGTCAAGTGACTGTGTTTTGCCGGAATGGACACTCGGTTGTTGTTTGGGTATAGGGAAGGAGGAGTATCTTGCCCAGTAGGCCGATCACCTACTTTTGTCAGTCTGCACAAAGTGTCGGCATTCTGACTGGTTAATGGGGCCCAACGTGTGGTAATCCATATCCCTTTCTTTCGAGTGGTTGATTTCATTACTTATGTACGGCTAGATAAGTAAAAACGCCACTCTTGCTTTTGACTAATTTTATTGCTTGCCAATATTTCTCATATTAAAGTTTCACACTCTGCATCCATGAACTGATTTCACTAAACATCCAAAGCACACACGGACTTACTGAGATTTCTATCTCATCACCTTTCTATCATGATTTCAGGATGATCCTGCTATGGAGTTGAGTGGCTAGTAATATCTACTTTGGAAGAGAATGTGTCTTTTGATTTTATGTATTGCTTTGGGGAGGCGAGACTGGATAATTTAATTTATGGTTTTTGTTTTGGAATTTCATGGATTTACTCTTGGAGTATTTTTGGGTTGTAATAAATTTTTAAGTTAAGTATTATTTTGTTTCAGCAATTTTATTTGTGTGACCTAGTTATAAAGACTCCTTGTCCTTTGGACGGGGCGACATCCCAGGCCCTGGCGGGCCTAGGCTTCGGGGTGTTAAACCATTAGGCTCTGATTTGTTATTATATGTCTATTTTTCTTAGATATGTTATGGTGAGGTATGTGATCAATAAGTGCTAAGCAGTTGTTGACTTGTATTTTCTTAGTTTTGGTTTTGCTAAGGTGATTCGGATTGGATACATGTTTTGGGATTGGCAAGTATGGTTATTTTGTAAAGCATACACTAGGTTTATTTTGAAGTTTGACAGAAGATGTATTTGGCTAATAGGAGTCCTATATTTCTGCATTTTTGTATTTCTACTGCATTTCTACTCAAGAAAATCCATGACCTTCTACATTTATGCATTTCTACTCTGGAAAATCCCTGACCTTCTATATTTCTGCATTTCTACTACATTTCTACTCAGGAAAATCTATGACCTTCTATATTTCTGCATTTCTGCATTTCTACTCAGGAAAATCCACGACCTTCTATATTTCTGCATTTATGCATTTCAACTACATTTCTACTCAAGAAAATCCATGGCATTTCTGCATTTTCTATTGCATTTTTTGTACTGCATTCCTTATGTAACATACTCAAGCACAAGATTTGATTGTTTTTATGAACTACTTTTTTTGAGACTACACAAAAATTTCTGTCTATTTTTTTGAAATTATGACTTGTATTTTTCTACTACACAAGATTTAAGGAAGAAGATTAGGATCTTATGTGCAACAGAAAAATTTCTGTCTATTGTTCAGAAGATTATGAACTACTGCATTCCTAAAGTTATCTTTGTTGAATGTGAACATGGTCATTAAGGAATATTATCACTTCTAACTCTTTATAGAAGAAGATTAGGATCTCTTAAAAGAGTCCCTGGGTGTAGGGATAAACTTGCAACATCAAATTCACGGCCATCACTGATTGTTGTGCTGCTTCAAATTTTCACCATATTGAAATGTCGGATGCCGATGCTATTCTTGTCTCTTTTTTATCTTATTCAACGGTGGCAAAAGTTTTTTGTCCTCATTATAACTCTGCCAGTAATCATTTTTTTGTTCTGGATGACTTGTTTTGGTGGACGGGTGTCTGTTTAAGATGTATACTCCTATTTTTAAGATACGATTCAACAGTTGGAAGGTGTGAAAAATCCATAATCTAACTAGGCAAATAGTCTGTCCAATTACCTTAACTCGTGCAGCTACTCCCTTCATACCATTAATCATATAGTCATGTGTACCTTTAAAGAATTTGGCAGCCCATTTTACTTAGGGTGAGTCTTTTGTTTGACAAAGTGGTACAAAACCTATCTGAATTTGGTAGCCCATTATGCTCTGATTTGTCATTATCTATATATTTTTCTTGGTTATATGTTTTATGGTGAGCTATGTGATCAATAAGTGCTGAGCAGTTGTTGACTTGTTTTTTCTATGTTCTAGTTTTGCTAAGATGATTCGAATTGGATATATGTTTTTGGATTGGCACGTAGGGTTATTTTGTAAGGTATACACTAAGTTTATTTTGAAGTTTGACAGAAGATGTATTTGACTAATGGGAATTCTATATTTCTGCATTTCTACTACATTTCTATTCAGGAAAATCCGTGACCTTCTACATTTTCTGCATTTCTGCATTTCTATTACATTTCTACTCTGAAAAATCCCAGACCTTCTATATTTCTGCATTTCTGCTGCATTTCTACTCAGGAAAATCCATGACCTTCTATATTTCATCATTTTTTCATTTCTACTGCATTTATACTCAGGAAAATCCATGGCATTTCTGCATTTTTTGTACTGCATTCCTAACGTAACACACTCAAGCACAAGATTTGATTGTTCTTATGAACTACTTTTTTCAAACTACACAACAATTTCAATGTTATCCAAGTAGACCATAAACATGTAAACAAATTCCATGATAGTTGATGATGGTTTTATTCTTCTTTGTTGTCTCTTTGTTGGATAAGTATCTTATGCCATGTGCCATGGTCTTCATTAGAATGTGGTGTTCACTGAATTATCTATAGCCATAACAAAAATATTTAGTTGTTAACAACAGGGCAAAAAAATTTCTACAAAATTTGCCTGCTTCGATATCAAATATCATTCTTATTTCCTTGAGAGTTATATGAATTTGATGTGTATATAGTGCATTTACACAAGATTTCATACATGCACTAAAGGGAAGCTGTGTATAACCTTTTGAAACTTCTAGCTCTAAGGCGAAGATTTCATACATGCACGCGGTTGTATCTTTAACTGTACTGTTTTCTTCTTCAAAGAATTAATTCATCTTTGAATTTAGCTAATTTTGTGAATATTAGTAATTGTACTGATGCTGAGCCACGAGAGTTTTTGAATGTCATATTGAATTTGGGTGATTTATGAAGTGAATTTTATGTTATTTCTATGACTTTAAGGCCTAAATGTTTTTGCAATCCTTGGATATTGAGGCATTGACAGTGTTTGCTTTGATTTGTCATTTGCTGTCTATTTTTCTTGGATATATATTTTATGGTGAGGTATTTCATCAATAAGTGCTGAGTAGTTGTTGACTTGCATTTTTTAATTTCTAGTTTTGCTAAGGTGATTCGGATTGGATATTGAATTTAGCTTATAGTTCTATTGTTTTAAACTGTGGAAATTGGTGGAAGGGATTAGAAACTATGTTGGATTTATGTTGGTGTGGTTGTGTTTCTTTTTGAATTTTTGTGGGTGATTTGTGGAGTTGTTGAAGTTGTGATAGTGGGAAAAGTTTCTCCTTCCAATTTCCTGTGCATTTTCCTTTTTGCTCTTGTTTTAGTACCATTCTACAAATAAACTAAACTAATACAACATGCTACCACCATGTTTCCCATTAAAAGAAACAAGGGTGAAACCTCTTCTTCCCAAGCTCCACCTTCTTAGTTTGAGCCTATTGTTCTGTTGAGGCATTTTTCTTGGATATATGTTTATCTGCATTTTCCATTACTTCATAAATCATCAAATAAGGATGAAAAATGCACTAAAACAACCTTCTTCCCCACCGGTTAACACCCTAACATTGAACATCTTACAACAAAAAGTTTCCCCATAACTACATGCATTCTTTAAACTTCAGCCATCAAAACATACATCAAAAGGTTCCTTAATGTGAGTGAAGTGGCTTGAAAAAATGTTAGTGAAGTGGCTATAGTGAGGGGGATTCTTGTCCTTTTGTTAATGTGACTGAAGTTGCTGCTCCTGCAAGCTCTGAAACAACCCCTCTATCTACTCTTTTCTCTATTTACTTTTCTCCTCTCTTTCAATTACATAGTTACTTATTTTCTATGCATTATTTTCATATGGCACCTGGTAGGAAAGGAATGCAAAAAAAGGGCGAAAGGTAGGGCGATATGTAGCCCAATCAAATAATGACTCCGAGGGTCAATCATTGAATTCACCCCCAACAGAAAACTAGGATTCTCCAAATACTAGCCACAGAGCAGCAGATGATTTTCATACTCCACCACCTACGTTGCCTGCTCCTACTGATGCCCACAATGACAGCAATTCCAGAGAAAGTGTCCAACTAGAGATTCATTCTGAGCAAGCCGAGTCAATCACTCACAATGAGCGAGTTGCGCCTATCACTCGTAATGATCAAGTTGAGTCTACACTAACTCAAGAGAATGTACAAAACTCTAACTTATCTACAGCTATTACTACGCCAGCACAGGGCAAGATTGAATGTTGGATTGAAGGGGATGAGTAAGTGATTTCAAAATTTGTTATTTTCTGAAATTTAGTATTCATTCTAAATATATCAAGCAAAATCCTTAAATATTTATTTTTCTATTGTAGGATTCTTTGTAATGCCAAGCCGCTCAACAAACCAGTGTGATCTATTCGTCCAACAATAGAATCTATGTTTTCGGGACCATATCCTACTTGGAAAAAGGTCCCACCTACCACAAGGGATGTATGGTACGCTGAGTGGGCAGTAAATATTAAATTTATTTTTTCAATTATAGGTATAGGTTATATTTTATGCTTTTTATTCTAATTTGGTAATTTTGTATGGGAAAATTACAAAAAATATATATATAGGACCACAAATATGATTCCATTATGAGAGCAAAATGGGGGGAAAAAAAAGCCAATAACAATTATAGGTACTTGATGGAAGAAGTACGAAATGGACATATCTCTCATGATTTCATAAAAGAGGAGCATTACAATGAGTTTCGAGCATATTAGGATAGTGATGCATTCAAGAAAACGTCAAAGACTATGTCAGCAAATAAGAAGAGTGTTTTAGGAGCCTCAAATCGTTCAGGAGGATCTATCCCAGCAACTGTACATAAGAGAAAGCTTGTATAATACATAGAATTTTGAAACTTGTGTTAGGTTTATTGAAATAGTGTTAGGTACATTGAAACTTGTGTTGGAACAATTGGTTTGATTGTGGTAGACTTCTGACTTGATTGCTTTTTGTTCAGGGAAGTTGATTTTTGATTGGTGAATTGAGTGGTAATATACTACTACATGGAAATTTTTGAGTTAAGTGGCTGGAAAAATGTGAGTGAAGTGGCTTCAGTGAGGGGGGTTATGGTCCTGTTGTTTAGGGTTGGAAAAATGTGACTGAAGTGGCTAGAAAAATGTAAGTGAAGTGGCTACAGTGAGGGGCGTTCTTGTCCTCTTGTTTAGGGTTGGAGGAAACCTGTTCTTAGTTGGGGCTATTTTTTTGGGAGGCTGTTTTGCTTGGACTATTTTAGTAGCATGTATAAATTTTGTTATTGGCTTATTATTGATACTATACTGTTTTTATTGTTACAGGCAAGGTACTAAGAGGAATTACAAAAAGAGACGGAGCTAATAACAAATTAAACACCTAAAGGGGAGCAACCAAAACTAGTTAACAAGTTTGATGTTTGGTTGCGAGTTGTAGGACCAGCAAAAAAAGGTCATACAGTCTATGGCATAGGATCCCTCAGTTTGAGCTGCCTAAAAAAATCTACTGCATACAAGTCATCCTCTTCATCTTGTTCATCAGCACAGTCCACAGAATATGTCCAAAGGTTGGAATTGCAAAGTATTGATGAATCATTATATAAGGCTATTTAAGAACTACGAGAAGCAAATGAACGCTTGCAATCTGAGGTAAAATCCTTAACATCAGAAGTCAAGGAACTTAAAGGAGAGGATGCTTCACGAGCTGGATCTTAAATTTATTTCATATTTTGCACTACTGAAATAAAATATTATTTTAAGCTTATAACAAATTTACTTTATTTGTTGTTTATTCCACATCAGAGTTTGATGTACTTTTGTTATGGATATTGATGTTCTTTCAATATGGATGTATGACTTTTGGTATGAATGTACTTTTAATATTATGTAGAATTTCTTTATTAAATATGTGTATGGATTAAATATTGATAATATAATTCTACTTACTAATAGAAAGCTATCGGTACTTACCAACAAAACAATTTGTTGGTACATACCAATTAAATTTTACAAGTTCTTAGCAACAAAAAATCTGTTGGCATTTACCAATATAAATTTTTAGGTAGTTACCAACAGATTTATTTGTTGCTACATACCAACAGAAATTACAAACACAAAATTGCAGGTGCATACCAACAGATTTATCAGTTAGTACATACCAACAGCAATCTATAAGTTCTTTCCAACAGATCGCTGTTTGTACGTAACAACAACACCTTGCAACGACTTACCAACAGATTTATCTGTTGCTATATACCAACAGAACATGTTTGAAGCACCAACTAAATTATATTTGGTAAGCTATCAATACGCGTTTTCTTTTTCGACATTTACCAACTAAGTACCAACTAAATCGTTTCTTGGTAATGAATAATAATTACCAACAACAAAAATATACCAACTATGGAATTATTGGAAAATTACCAACAACATTACCAATTAAACAATCAATTGGAAAAAATACTAACAAAATACACAATTCAAAATTTTCCAACAACTTTACCAACGACATTGTTAATTTGTTGGTAACGTATTAAAATTACCAATAGAAAATACTTAATCCCCAAAAAAAATCATTACCAACTGAAATATAATGTTACCAACAATAAAATCTATTGGTAATTATCAACAAACTTAAAAATCTCTTGTTGGTAATGCTTTCCAACAAGCATTTTACCTACAAATCAAATTCTATTGGTAATCTGTTGGTAAACTAGTATTACTAATAGAAATTGGACACCTACCAATAGAATTTGATAGTTGGTAATCATGCAAGAGGGTGATAAAAATCCACCTAAGCATCATGCCAAAGCTAAAGAAGGGGGATGGAGATTCAAAGCTCAATCCATAGTGCAAAGGAAGAACTTAAATTATGAAGGCTATCAATGGAGAATTCATGCTAATCAAGCTACCAAGCCAAGGAAAATGAACACATTAAAGTAGTGGGTGCTAAAAACAATATTGGAAAAGCTTCAAGAAGACAAATCAAGAATAAAGAAAGTTGTTAAGTGATGGAGGATCGAAGAAGGGCCAAGAAGATCAAAGCTTTAACAACAATTAATATGGAGGGCCAAGGGAGCAAAAGAGGAGGTTGAAAACACAAGAAAAGTCTATTGTGTGGACAAGCTTACCAGGCACCAGGCCTTCTTGGCCTGTTGGCCAATTTGGGCTACACCAACCCTGCGCCAGGCCCATCTAGAAGACCTACTGCTAGGTATGTTCGGCCACTAGCCCTGTTTTGTGATTTTTTTTCCTGTTTTATTTTATGTTTATTTCTAATTTAATTCTCACTACTTTTATTATGTAATAGGGATATTTTAGACCTTTGAAATACTCAAATGGCTGAGATTTCATCTCACCTTTGTTAGGTTTAATCTCACTTGCCAAGAAATTTGCACTGCGTACAACAACCATTTAGAGAAGAGGTTTTCTTGATTTCAAAAGAAGAAAAACATAACCTAAAGCTGCTAAATATTACCATGAACCTCCCTAAACTTGTTTTCATCAATTTATTCAACAAAACATCACAATAATTGCAGAAAAAAAACCTTAACGGCAAGAACACAAAAAATTCAGCCAGCATTAGAGACAGAAAAAAAGAAGAAGTAAAGTTTGTTACCTTCTCAAGTGAAATGGAGAGTTGGGCAGCTCAATATATCAAAGTATCAAGCTTCCCCAAAATGATATTGATCTAGATTGCTACAAAAAAAATAGAAGAAAATGACTGAGGAAAGTGAAAAGTAGAGGTTGTCAGTTGTATGGAGAGAAAATGGGAGTTGTTTGCCAACGCTAGGGTATTAAAGGAAAGTCTTGATTGGGTCTTCATTTAACCTAGTCAAGATTGACCAATAGGTCAATTTAGGGGCTTCCATTTTAATTAAAAGTATTTAGAATATATAAAGTACTATTAGTGCTTTACGATTGTTTCCAAGTAATTTTTCCAAAATTCATAATATGCTTTCTCATTCATATAGTGCCTACTAAACAATGAGTTTTCAAAATAGTAATTTTTTTCAAAATGACTTTTAACTCAATATTACCTTCAAATTCTCAAATACAAAATTTATAAATTCCAGAAATCCCTAGACGATATTATTATCATAAAATTACTATTTAAAAAAATAGTTTGGTCAATCAATAAATTTTCAAAATTATAATTATTTCTTTATAAAATCAATAAATTACTTATTTAAGGAAAATTTCCAATCTAACACTCAAGCAAATGTTTGTCATGCCTATTCACCCTTTCAAGTGCCACCATACACATAAAAATATTTACACATTAATTTCCAATCTAACAATCAAGCAAAAGAGGAAGTTTGAATAAATCATACTTTAAAATTACCTCACTTTTTTCTCTTAATTTTATATATTTTAAACAAATGATTTTTTGTACATTAAAAAGGTCTTGTGTTTATTTACAATTATCCGCTCTTATATCATAAGGGAAAAATGAGAAAAATGATTTTCAATCTTTTTAATATGAATTAATATAATAAAAGAATTTTTAAAAAATATAAAAAATCTAATGCGTGGCAGATCCCTCACAGACTACCACGTATTAGTCACAGAATAATTGAGAAATTTATTCTTCTGTGGCAGATCGTTGGTAGATTACTACGGATGTGCCATGGAATCACCTCAATTGACCAATTTCATGATAAATTGCCATAGATCTGCGAGGGAACTAGTAAATAAAAATAAATTTAACATTCTTTTTTATCTCTATTCTACCTAACACACACACACACACACACACACACACACACACACACACACAAAACACACATATATTTGATGTATTCACAATCACTATACATTAAATTACACTCAAAAGGCTCAAAGAAATATTTCAAAATAAGTGGCATGCTTATATTTGCTATTTGTTGTTACACGTGTAATTTACTTCATAATTACAAGTAATTAACATATGAATATTATAAAAATCTATAAACAATAAGGTAGTGTTTCAAAAATGGAGATAAAGGAGTACAAAAATTCATATTTGTTCTCAATAGGTATTGAATTAGAATTAATATGAAGCAATATAACAAAAAAATTGGCAAAAAATGTAAAAAATCAAATTCGTGGCAGATCCCTCGCAGACTGCCACGGATTATCCACGGAATAATTGAGAAATTTATTCTTTCGTGGTAAATTCGTGGCAGATTGCTACGAATTTGCCACGGAATCAACTCAATTGACCAACTCCGTGGCAAATTGCCTCGGATTTGCAAGGGAACCAGCAAATAAAAATAAATTTAACATTTATTTTATCTTTATCTTTCTTAACACATTTTTTATATATTCTCAGTCATTATACATTAAAAGTAACATGCTTATTTTACTAGTTGTTACAGATATAATTTACTTTATGAACAGAAATAACATATGAATATTATTGTAGTCTATAAACAATAAGCTAGTGTTTAAAAAATGAGATAAAGGAATACAAAAATTCATATTTGTTCCTAATAGTTCTTGAATTAGAATTAATATAAAATAATTGACAAAAATGTAAAAAATCAAATGCATGGCAGCTCCCTCATAGACTGCCACAGATTAGCCACGGAATAATTGATAAATTCATTTAGTCGTGGCAAATTCATGGCAGATTGTTACGGATTTGGCACTGAATCAACTCAATTGACCAATTCCATAGCAGATTGCCATGGATTTCTGAGGGAACCAGTAAATAAAATTTTAAAACACATTTAATTAGTAATTGTAGTTGAGGATATTTTTACTATATGATTTTGTGTTGAATTATTTCTAAACTTATGGTATTCCAATTCTCAATATTTGATTACTTGATTCTATGAGTCAAATCAATTAGCCCAGGACTAATTAATTAAATATCTTGTGACCTCTTAATTTACTTTACAAACTAGATTAAGGGAAAAACTTTGTAATTAAAGAGTGGTTAATATCGCCTAGAATATTGGGGTATTATTTTCTTCCATTAGAAAGACTTTTATGTTGCTTAGAATATGGAGATATTAATTGTTTAATTGAGTTGTTTCTAATGCTTCTTAATTTTAATTGGGGAGGTAGAACATACTATTTGATTAATCTAAGAATAGAATTTCATGACTTGCAAAACGAGTGAAATTTGCTTTTGAAACTCAAATTGGTATTTAGGATTGGGAATTAATTATATGAAAGATATATTCTTCACTTGTGATATTTTTTCACTACTTGTCTTTTCTTCTTATTCTTACTCCTTAATTATCTTTGTGACTTTTCTTGTGTGACTTGATTTTCTCTAGTGCATGTAGTTTACTTGCTTTTATTTCTTTATTTTATTGGCAAAACAATAAAGACTAGGGTAAAATACAGTAGGAGCCTACGTTTCTTTGGACTTGACAATTCCTATTTCCTATACTATAAAATATTTATACGTATCCATATGTGTGGTTTTAGTGGTAGCATTTTAATTAAAACTTCATTGATTGTGGCCCCTTGTTGTTAATTTTCCAACACTACAAAACACACATCAAATATAAACATAGAATTTTAAGTTAATATTTGTTCTATGATTGTATGACTAGTTCTCATTTTGGGTTTTAGTAAATATAGATTATGGTAAAAATAACTGAGAGTGAAAGCAAGGTAATACAAAAGCTAAAAAATTCATTATTATTGTATTTACTAGGGATTTATATTAAGTTGTCAAAAGAATGAAAAGAAAAATATTAAGAGTAACGTAACGTAAAAACTACAAAATCTTCACTACAAATCCTTACTAGGCATTTGCTTTACCTAACTACAAGAAATAGAAAAAGAAAATGAATTGAAAAAATTGAGAGAATAAAGAGGGTAATGCAAAAGCTTAAAATCTCTACTTTCTCTCTTTGTTAGACGATTACATTACACATCTAAAGTAAGCCTATAGACGAGTCTTATGTTTAATAAATGGATTTGGTAGTTAGGAGGCCATAGAACATGGAATTAACTCATTAGGCCTCCCTTACATGAATCACTTCATTCACATTTGAAACTTAAAGAATCAATATGGAACACTTTGACTAAGCATGTACTTGGTTATTCAATTTCGTTGGCATTAGCTAAAGAGGATTTTACCTATGGTTTTAGACATGATTATTACATCAAAGGGAAAATAATACTTATTTTAACTTCCCTAAGCCACCTAGTGAGCTTACTATGGATGCCCCAAGACAAAAGACTAGCGGCCTAGGGAAGTTCAAGTACCATAGGTATCCTAGAACACTTTAATCTTGCCTGAATTCTAGAGGATAGGTAGCCTAGGGAAGTCTAAGAACCCTTGGCTTCCCAAAGCATGTCCTATTGGCCATTTTCCAGAAGGTAGATATGAATGACTAAAACGAAAAATATCAAAGAAAACGCAACGAAAAATTTTTCAGTTTTCTGAGCCACATTTAGGAGAGAGTACTTACTTTTCCTTATTGGTCGTGGTTTAAACGACATAGGGACGGGTTACCTTTGAACTTCTTGCGTTGGAGGGGGAAAGGGAGAGGGACGTGCATGCCATTCAATAGGAACTCCTGCCAATCTTCTACCCTTATGCATCAAGCATCTCCAAGCTTCTTGTCTTCGTCTTCTGAAGTATGACTCTACCTTGCTTTTGGGTTAGCTTCGTGATGGCTCCTTTTGGATAATTAAAATCCTCTTTAGAGAGAAGGAAGAGAAAAGGCGAAAGCCACAGAGAGAGGAAAAGATGGCACACTTCGGAAGAAAAAACTCAGGAAGAACAACTTGATAATTTTTTCCTCCTTATGTCACTATATTCGGCCAGCCTAGGGCTTTCTCAAGACCTAATGCCTGAAAACATGAAGCCCTAATAGGCTAGGTGCCCTGCCCAAAACCAATTCAAGACTGGCCCAATCCGCTTAATTAAATAATTATCTTTTCTGGGCCTCATTAAATACCCAAGACTAAATAGTTAATTCTAATTGGACTCTTAATATACGCCAACATATATAAACCCATTTAATTAAATTATTCTAGCTGGATTCTCCTAATTAATTAATTACCTTTTCTAGGCCTCATTAAAACCCGAGACTAATTAATTAATTCTAATTAGACTCTTAGAATAAATTTTATTTCTCTTCTAAATAATTATCTATTAAATCTAGATTGTGTCTAAACAACACCAAGGTAACTTGAGCTCCTCCGGAGACCAAGAGACATTTATTCATGGCTACTAAAATGACCAAAATGGCCTTACTATTAAATAGCCGCTGATGCATAAATTTTGGGAGTATAAAAATCATCAAATAAAAATCCATCCCTTAGTCAAGTATTAAATAAAACATTAATCCCAAAAAATACACACACGAGCTAGTATACTCATCGTAAGCATAGTATATGAAATTAACGACTATCGTTCCTCAAAGGAATAAGTATACATAAATCACTTTTTATTCATTGTTTAACTGACCCAATAAAGTAAGAGAATAATAAAAAGAAAATTAAAGAAATATATACAACTCAAGGATGTAGGTTTCCGCAATTTAGACAATTATTATAAAAAATATGATAATGAACCAACTAACAATTCTCTCAATTAATTATCATCTTGGTATCATGAAGGAATGTAAAGTAAAATTCAATCGTTAGTTAAATCCTGAATTCACCTAAATAAATTTCACTTTCGTGTCAATCCATGGAATCCTATATTTTGATTAATATTAACAGATTTGTGAATCAAGCTAACATAACCAAAATATACATTAAACTCATCATTATATTTTGATTAAATTAGCAGATTTGTCAACCAAGCCATCCTAACCAAAATATACATGAATCTTAATTCCTTACAACCATGAAATTAACAAATGACCTTATGTCAAGGTGACATCAACTTAACATTTGATCACTTTTTTATTGGGTATCTCAGGCTCGTATCCTATACGGCGCAGTGGAAAATAAAATGAGACACCATCCCAAGACCCGTCTATATGTGGAAAACAAGATATAAAGATAATAAAGGTAGCAGTTTTTTACCTTTGTTTGATCATCCGAAGAACAAAAATTTCTTCTCCAAGTTGAGGTGTGATCCAGCAATCCTCGTGATCAACCTCCAAGTGAGTTGAACATCTAATCACTATAATCACAGTGTGTGATTATCTCTAATAGCAATCCACACAGAGGAATACTCAAGCACCAAACTTTCATGTGCTAGCAGAAACAAGATGGCGGCTAAGGTTGTTTCTCAAGACAATCGAGAGAGATAGAAAGAAGAGAAGGTCAAATGTTGTTGGTTTTTCGCGTGTCACTTTTTAGCTAGGGTTCCGTGTGTCTTGTTAATATGTCACACGAAATTTCCCTTCCCAAAACTGAGAATTCTAATCCTATTAGAATTTTCTAATTGTAATTGGAAACATCATGTTCTCACAATTACAACTTGGACCACAAATTATAACTAATTATAATTCGTCCACAATAACTTCCCTTTCCCTCAATTAACCCCATTATGTTATCAAATAAATCTTGAGTATATAATCCTCTATTGTGTGTGACCTATTAGGTTTTCCAATCAATTGGTAGTGAACATGAATTAATTCAAATGTCTTTGAGATTAATAATCCATAAATAATTAGAATTAATCATATTAATTCTAATTAGGATTGGTTTATTAATTCATGAATTAATAAACCCATATTCCCAGATCATGAGTAGTATCTAGCAACACATCATGACCACCCAAAAGTCTAGAAAGTCAAGCAGCTTGACATGAACTATTCAATAACAAACATTAGTGCAATTAACTCCTTTCACCATACAATATCTCATTCGGTATGGAGTACGGAATTAGTACCAACTCCCTCCAAAATTAATTCTGGCCCGAATACAATAGTACTTGTACCAGAAACCCATTACTCTAGATGTATAATAATTGGATCTGTTTTCAATACACAATCGCCTTGGCCAAGGACTTTATGAGTAGTAATTCCTACAAGTGGCTGTGGGATATTTGCCCCTACTATTAGGGGTGGTGAATCCTTTATTAACCCTTTCAACTACTTTCGTTAACCTCACAATGTACCCGATATCTATCCCATAGGTAGCCCTCGATCGAGCTCTTGAGATTAGAATCAAAGTACAAAGCTCAACAAACAAAGTACCTTGGAGATCTCAAGTCTAAGGATACTTGCACGTTTGCTACATTGAGATTATATCACTGGTACTAATTAGTTATCCATGTGATTATCTCAAAGCTAGGTTATCGAATGAACTTGTTCCATTAATAAGCATCCATGTGTTAACTTTGAGTGTCTCAATACTCACGGTTATGAGAACCACTGCCTGATCAAATCAGGAAGTCTAACACATGTTAGTCTTAACGCATTAATGATGTCCTGTCTTATTAATACTATGACTAGTGACTATTTAAGTACTAATACCATCTAGTGTAGTAGGAATATCATATCATGATCTCTATGATGATTTCCTTAGCACAGTGTTGTACTATGGACTTTATCGAATAGTTATGTTACTTAAAGTAAACAAAAGAAACTGTAAGATAAATAATCCTTTTATTAAATTAAAATGTGTCATATACAATGTACAAGTGATTGCCTCCCGGCCACAACACTAACAAACTCCCACTTGCACTAAAGCCAATCATTCATGTATCTAATACCGAATGACTCAATATGACAATCATGTTTCTTTTGGAATAGTTCTTTCGTAATCGTGTCAGCTATGTTCTTATCTGTGAGAACTCTCTCTATCTTTAAATCATTCTTATCTACAATCTCCCGGATCAGATGATAGGGTTGAAGTATATGCAATAATCTCTTGGTTGGAACGTTTCCAACTTATTGCCCTTCCACACAACTTGACCACGTAGTCGGATTGTGATTTGAAATCATCTTTGTCAGTTTGAAAACTGGCATCAGTATACCCTATTTTCAAATTACCTTCTCCATATACTAAGAACATATCCTTAGTCCTTTGTAAGTACTTAAGAATGTTCTTTACAGCGGCCTAATGACCCTCACCAGGGTCAGATTAGTATATGCTCGTGCAACTGAGAGCAAAAGATACATCGGGCCTAGTACATATCATAGCGTACATGATAGATCCAACTGCCGAGGCATATGGAATCTTACTCATGTGATCCCTTTCAACTTGTGTCTTGGGAGGCATCGACTTTGAAAGGCTTACACCATGGGACATGGGTAAGAATCCCTTTTTGGATTAATCTATGCTAAACCTCTTTGGCACTTTATCTATGTATGTAGATTGCGAAAGACCAAGCAACCTTTTGGATCTATCTCTATAGATCCTTATTTCAAGAATATAGGTTGCTTTTCCAAGGTCTTTCATGGAGAATTGTTTGGACAACCAAATTTTCACCATTTTCAAGACAGGTATATCGTTTCCCATTAGTAATATGTTATCTACATAAAGTGATAAGAAAACGATTGCACTCCCACTGACCTTCTTGTATACACAAGGCTCATCCATGTTTTGAATGAAACCAAACTCTTTGATTGTTTCATCGAAATGGATGTTCCAACTCCTAGAAGCCTGCTTAAGTCCATAAATGGACCTTTGCAACTTGCACACCTTTGTGCTATCATTGGATGTGAATCCCTCAGGTTATGTCATATACACTTCGTCAGTCATATTTCCATTTAGGAAAGCTGTTTTCACATCCATTTGTCAAATCTCGTAATTATGATATGTAGCAATGGCTAGGAGTATCCTAATGGATTTCAACATGGCTACTGGCGAGAAGGTTTCATCATAGTCAATACTATGTTGTTAACGATAACCTTTCGCCACTAGTCGTGCTTTATAGGTAACTAAGTTACCATCCATGTCCATTTTCTTCTTTAAAACTCACTTGCATCTAATAGGTTTAGTTCCTTTGGGTGGATCAAGCAAAGTCCATACTTAGTTTTCGTACATGGAATCCATCTCTAACTTTATAGCCTCAAACCATTTGTCAAATTCTAAACTATTCAGAACATCCTTGTAGGTAGTAGGCTCATCTTCATCTATGAGCAATACGTCATTATCTATAATGAGAAATCCATATCTCTCAAGTGCCACATGTATCCTATTAGATCTATGAGGCTCTTGTGTATTAGAAGGTTCATCTATTCTCTCAATAGATGTGGTGTTAGATGGTTGATCCTTGTTTGTTTGATCTTTATGAGCTTCACTAAGTTTAATCTTACTCCTACTGTCCTCTTTGAGCATGTACTCCTTCTCTAAGAAGACGGCATGCTTGGAAATAAACAATTTCTTTTCGGAGGGTAGGTGCTGGGTATCTCTGGCTCGAATACTAGATGGCGAAGCAGAAAATAAAACGAGATACCCTCCCAGGACCCGTCTATGTGTGGAAAACAAGACATAAAGAGAGTAAATGTAACAGCTTCTACCTTTGGGTGATCGTGCGAAGAACAAAATTTTCTTCTTCAAGTTGAGGCGCGATCCAACAATCCTCGTGATCAACCTCCACGTTTGTTGAACGTCAACCCACTATAATCACAGTGTGTGATTATCTCTAATAGTAATTCACACAGAGGAATACTCAAGCACGTAGTTTTCTGTGCTAGCAGAAATTCTATGTGGTGGCTAGGGTTCCTCTTCAGGATCAAATTGAGGGAGAAGAAGAAAAGGTTTAGGTGGCTACTGTTTTTCTCACGTGAAATCACCCTTAGGGTTTTTCGGTTATATCATCATAAAATAAAAAAAAATCACTAAAAATCTGGAATTCTAAAATAATTAGAGTTCCTTAATTGTAATTGAAAATATCAAGTTCTCACAATTACAACTTGTACCACAAATTATAACTAATTCTAAATTGTCCACAACAACTTCTCTTTCTCTCAATTAGCCCCACAATGTTATCAAATAACATCTTGGGTATATAATCATCTATTGTGTGTGACCTATAAGGTTTCCTAGTCAATTGGTAGAAAATATGAATTAATCCAAACGTCTTTGATATTAATAACCCATAATTAATTAGAATTAATCCTATTAATTCTAATCAGGATTGGTTTATTAATTCATCAATTAATAAACCCACATTCCCAGATCACTAGCGGTATCTAGCAACACATCATGACCACCCAAGAGTCCCGGAAGTCAAGTGGCTTGACCTGAACCCTTCAATAACAAACTTCAGTGCAATTAACTCCTTTCACCATACAATATCTCATTTGGTTTGGAGTACTGAATTAGTGCCAACTCCCTCTAGAAATAATTCTGGCCCGAATACAATAGTACTTGTACTAGGAACCCACTACTCTAGATGTGTATTAATTGGAACTATTTCCAATACACAATCGCCTACAAGTGGCCGTGAGATATTCGCCCCTACCATTAGGAGTGGTGAATTCTTTATTGACCTTATCAACTACTTTCGTTTACCTCACAATGTACCTAATATCCATCCCATAGGCGGCCCTCGATCGAGCTCCGGAGATTGGAATTAAAGTACAAAGCTCAGCAAACAAAGTACCTTGGAGATCTCAAATCTAAGGATACTTGCACGTTTGCTATATTGAGATTATATCACTGGCACTAAATAGTTATCCATATGATTATCTCAAAGCTAGGTCATCCAATGAACTTGTTCCATTAACAAGCATCCATGTGTTAACTTTGAGTATCTCAATACTCATGGTTATGAGAACGACTGCCTAATCAAATCAGGAAGTCTAACACATGCTAGTCTTAACACATTAATGATGTCTTATCTCATTAATACTATGACTAGGGACTATTTAAGTACTAACACCACCCAGTGTAGTAGGAATCTCATATCATGATCTCTATCATGATTCCTTTAACACAGTGTTGTACTATGGACTTTATCAAATAGTCATATTACGTAAAGTAAACAAAAAGAAACTTTAAGATAAATAATGCATTTTATTAAAATAAAATGTGTCATATACAATGTACAAGTGATTATCTCTAAGGCACAGCACTAACAAACTCCCACTTGCACTAGAGCCAATAATTCATGTATCTAATACCGAATGACTCAACATGACAATCATGTTTATTTTGGGATAGTTCTTTCGTAAGCGGGTCAGCTATGTTCTCATCCGTGGGAACTCTTTCTATCTTTGTCAGATTGAAAACTAGCATCAGTATACCCGTTTATTTTCAAATCACCTTCTCCATATACTAAGAACATATCCTTAATCCTTCATAAGTACTTTAGGATATTCTTTACAGCCACCCAATAACCCTCACCAGGGTAGGATTGGTATTTGCTCATCAAACTAAGAGAATAAGGTACATCGGGCCTAGTACATATCATAGCATACATGATAGATCCAACTGCCGAGGCATAAGAAATCTTACTCATGTGATCCCTTTCAACTTGTGTCTTGGGAGACATCGACTTTGATAGGCTTACACCATATGACATGGGTAAGAATCCCTTTTGGATTGATCCATGTTAAACCTCTTTAGCACTTTATCTATATATGTAGACTGTGAAAGACCGATCAACCTTTTAGATCTATCTCTATATATCCTTATTCCAAGAATATAGATTGCTTCTCCAAGATCTTTCATGGAGAATTGTTTGGACAACTAAATTTTAACTGTTTGCAAGACTGGTATATCGTTTCCTATTAGCAATATATCATCTACATAAAGCAGAAAGAAAACGATTGCACTCCCACTAATTTTCTTGTATGCACAAGGCTCATCTATGTTTTGAATGAAACTAAACTCTTTAATTGTTTCATCAAAACGGATATTCCAGCTTCCAGAATCTTGATTAAGTCCATAAATGGACCTTTGCAGCTTGCACACCTTTGTGCCATCACTGGATGTGAAACCCTCAGGTTGTGTCATATACACTTCCTCAGTCAGATTTTCATTTAGGAAAGCTGTTTTCACATCCATTTGCCAAATCTCATAATCATAATGAGCAGCAATGGCTAGGAGTATCCTGATGGATTTCAACATGGCTACCAGTGAGAAGGTTTCATCATAGTCAGTTCTACGTTGTTGATGGTAACCTATCACCACTAGTCGTGCTTTATAGGTAACTAAGTTACCATCCATGTTCGTTTTCTTCTTGAAAACCCACTTGCACCCAATAGGTTTAATTCCTTTGGGTGGATCAACTAAAGTCCATACTTGGTTGTCGTACATGAAATCTATCTATGACTTCATGGCCTCAAGCCATTTGCCAGATTTTGAACTATTCAGAACATCCTTGTAGGTAGTAGGCTCATCTTCATCTATGAGCAATACGTCATTGTGGTCACTAATGAGAAATCCATATTTCTCATGTGCCACACGTATCCAACTAGATCTATGAGGTTCTTGTGTATTAGAAGGTTCATCTATTCTCTCAATAGATGTAGGGTTAGATGGTTGATTCTCGTTTGTTTGATCTTCAGGAACTTCACTAAGTTCAATCTTACTCCCACTGTCCCCTTTTAGCATGTGTTCGTTCTCTAAGAAGACGGCATGCTTCGAAACTAACAATTTATTTTCGAAGATAGAAGTAATATTCGAAAGATTCTTTCGAATATCCCACAAACAAACACTTGTCAGACTTACTTTCACGTTTGTCTGACTGTGGCCTTTTGACAAAGGTAGGACAACTCCATACTCGCAAGTGAGATAGCTTTGGTCTCTTACCAAAGAACATCTCAAATAGGGTAGTATCAACCGATTTTGTCGGAACTCTTTTTAGTATATAAACAGAAGTCTCTAGTGGATACCCCCAAAATGATTTTGGTAGGTCTGCAGAAGCCATCATGGTCTGTACCATGTCTAGAAGGGTTCGATTCCTTCTCTCAGATACACCATTATTTTGAGGTGTATGTGGTGGAGTCTATTGAGATAATATCCCATTATCTCTAAGATAACATAGAAACTCTTGGCTCAAGTATTCTCCTACTCGATCAGATCTTAGAGTCTTAATACTTTTGCTAAGTTGTTTCTCTATTTCATTCCTAAAGTTTTTAAACCTTTCAAAGGCCTCAGATTTGTATTTCAATAAATACAAATACCCGTATCGTGAGAAATCATCGATAAAGGTTATGAAATAGTTATAACCTCTTCTTGCTTGTATTGACATTAGGCCACATACATCAGAATATGAGTTCTAATAACTCCTTGGCTCATTCTTCTTTTCCTAAAAAAGGAGTTCTAGTCATTATACCAAGTAAACAAGACTCGCATGTGCCATATGATTCATAATCAAATGATCATAAGTTACCAAGCTTGTGTAACTTAGAAACACGATTTTTGTTTACATGGCCCAAATGACAATGCCAAAAGTAAGAGATGTTAGAGTTATCAATTTTAGGTGTAACACCCCGGAAAACCTAGGCCCGCCAGGGCCAGAGATGTCGCCCCGTCCAAAGGACAAGGGGTCTTTATAACTAGGTCACAAATAAAAATTCCTAGAATAAATAATACTCAAGCTAAAAGAATTTATTACAACCCAAAAATACTTCAAAAGTACATCCATGAAATTCCAAAACAAAAATCATAATTAAAATCATCCACACTCATCTCCCAAAGCAGTACATAAAATAAAAAAAACGCATTCTCTTCCAAGGTAGCTACTCACCCACAACAGGATCAACCTGAAATCATGATAAAAGGTGTTGAGACAGAAATATCAGTAAGTCCGTGTGTGCTTTGGGTGTTTAGCAGAAACAGTTCGTGGATGCAAAGTGTGAAATCTTTATAAGAGAAACATTGGCAAGCAATAAACATTAGTCAAAAGCAAGAGTGGCGTTTTGGCTCTTCTAGCCATACATAAGTAATGAAATCAACCACTCGAAAGAAAGGGATATGGGTTACCACACTTTGGGCCCCATAACCGATCAGAATGCCTAACACGTTGTGCAGACTGACAAAAGTAGGTGATTGGCCTACTGGGCAAGATACTCCTCCAAACAACCGTCGGGTGTCCATTCTGGCAAAAACACAGTCACTTGACTGAAACAAAATAAACTGCTAGCTCCGACCGACACGACTCACTGGAACTGGCATCTTATCTGGGAAAGACTCACCCCTCAGAGGTGGCCACCTACTGAGAGACTCACCCTAACCCTTCAAAGACTAGTCCTAGTTGTCCACCTTTATTGAGTACTCAACGACATTTCCCACTTGGGATAAAATGAACAGATCATTGCTCTGCAAGAAAATAGCAATTTGAGGGTTTCCAAGGTTTTGAGCGAAATCAGTTTTAGAAAGAGTTTCGAGTTTGGAAAATCGGCTCATTAACTTTTGAATAATTCCAGCGTTGGAAATAAAGATGAATTCAACCCTCAATTGCCTTCAAATAAACGAGTGTCCATAAACTCCATATTTAGCTTGCCATAAGAAAACATTTCACATCGATAGATTTTATGCTGGAGCTTACCTGCTTCTTGCTCACAACAACAAGGTCTCGAACAGCTGACCTAACCCCACATGGGCAAATACA
Organism: Voacanga thouarsii; assembly: GCA_026120185.1. NCBI lineage: Eukaryota > Viridiplantae > Streptophyta > Magnoliopsida > Gentianales > Apocynaceae > Voacanga > Voacanga thouarsii. The sequence continues at coordinate 150,070 of JANUWF010001625.1, forward strand.
AATCTTAATCAGATTCAAGCCACAATCCACTTCCTCAATTTCAAATCAACTCAATTCACTACTACCATGATCCTAGTGTCCCAAGCTTTAAGGCAAAACAATAATTGAATAGGGTTATAAGCTCAGTTTAATTTGTTATTTAAAATAATTAATGGATTAGGAAATAAATTATAATAAGTTGAAAGTTTAAATCTCGTTAAGGAAAATTTAGAGTTTATTTGATCAGGTGCCATAGGTGGTACTAGGTAAAATAGTGATTTAATGACAGCTTAGTTGTTAGAAAATAATTGATAGCTAAAACTAGTTAAGATTAAATTTATTAAGTCTTTCTTGGAAAATAATAAGTAAATCCTTAAGGGTCTTGATCTAGTAAATATTTTATTAAGTATAAATCTTTTCCATAAAGGCTTTAATTAATTTCTTTGTTTTAAATAATATTTATTTATTTTATTTTCTTGAAAAGTTGTTATTTATTTGACAAAAATATCCTTTACATATATTATAATTCCAAATCTACCCTTCTTAGGGTTTTTGAAATTCTCTAGGAAAAATTATTAGTAAATATTTTATTCATGAAATAAAATTTGCTTAGGGACAACTAGACCATGATCAAGATTCCATGGTTAACCATAATCAATAACATACTCAATCCTTCAATCCATCAAATCATCCAAGTCTTGCACATAGGCATAGATCTAAATTTACTATTACATGATTTAACCTCTACTAGCATAAACATGATAATGGCTTCAAAATCTAATCATGCACATAAATCCTATTCACCCTTGGTGACATAATCTCTAGCATGCTTCATCACAAATATTGCCTATGACATGCATCAAATCTCAACCCATCATTAAATCCACCAATATAATCCTTCCATGCATAAATCCCATCTCCATCTCAATCATACATATACTCATGCTTCAATCAACAACATCACATACACAAACCCATCGCCATTCATCAACCTAGAGACATGATTCTAAATTTTAAAGAGAGGATTGAAGGTACTTACTTGATTGATGAATGACTTGAAGGAGTTTAGAGAAGATCTCAACCCCTAGATGGCTAATCTTGTTCAAGAAGGGTGGCGAAAGCATGGTCATGGGAAAAGAGACCATTTGGCCAAGGGAGGAAATTTCGGTCCTTGAGAGAGAGAGAGAGAGAGAAAGAAGAAGAGATCATTAACATGCTTATTCATATAGGTTTTCATTAGAGATTAAGTTTGAAGAGGATGAAGTTGTTAGAATAAGTTTACCTTGAATATGTTCTTGTTCTTCACAGAAATTTCTACTTTTTGATCCAAAGTAGCAAGATGATTTGTGGAGTTTGATGTTAATAAGTGTGTTGATGAATGCACAGCAAAGAGTAGATCAAATCTGGAGATTTTCGTGAGGGTTTGGAGTGGTTTGGAGGGGTATTATGTGTGGAGAATGAGTAGGTGTTCTTGGTGTAGTGTGTGTGTGTGTTCTTGTTGCACGAAGAAAATCGAGAGAGGGAGAAGAGAAGTTGCCGATTTTTCTAAGGAGTTGTGGCTGCCGAAATTTTGTAGGGTTTAGAGAGTGACTTCTCTGATTTGGAAGGGAAAGGAAAGACTAGTTGTTACAATCCTTGAAGAATATTTTTAGGAAGAGAATTTGGAAACTAGATATTCCAAGAATATCTTGATTTTTCTAGACAGCTTTGAAGTCTCCTATGGCCGACTGGATTGGTGTAGTGTGTGTGTGTTCTTGTTGCATGAAGAAAATCGAGAGAGAGAGAAGAGAAGCTGCCGATTTTTCTGAGGAGTTGTGGCTGCCGAAATTCTGTAGGGTTTAGGGAGTGACTTCTCTGATTTGGAAGGGAAAGGAAAGACTAGTTGTTACAATCCTTGAAGAATATTTTTAGGAAGAGAATTTAGAAACTAGATATTCCAAGAATATCTTGATTTTTCTAGACAGCTTTGAAGTCTCCTATGGCCAACTGGATTGTGCAGTTTTTTGGGGAATTAAACCTGGTTAAAGGAGGCTTGTGATGGCTGAAACTAGGGTTCACAATGGTGAAGAAGATGTCTGATCAATTGAGCAAAATTTTATGGAAAGTTGTTAAACAAGATGGCTGAAATTTTGGAAAGTAATCAAGCTAAATTGCAGGGATTTGGTTGAGAGATTTTCGGTCAGCCATGGAGGGAATTTCGTGCAGAAGCTTCAGCGAACAATGGAGCTTTGTTAACGGAGGTTTAAGGGAGGTTTTGACAAAAGTAGGTTGGGGTTTTCGGTTGAAACAAAATAGGAAACAAGCTAGACAAAAATTCTGCTCAGGAATTTCGCTGAACAGAAATTTTCTGGCAGAATTTTCGTCTGCCATTTCCAGCAGATTTGCAGCGAGTTTTGAAGGGGATTTCAGGGGTATTCAAGGCTGGTTTCGAGCCTTCTTTATGGAGGAAAAACATGGCTAGGGTGCTGCACAAAATCTGGGAGAAAACAGCTTGGTTTGGAGCTCACAAAGCTGATTTTCGTACAGGAATTTTTCCTGTTTTGCTCCAGCTTGTGCAGTCCGAATTTGGGCAAAAACTTTCAGGTTTCAACTGATCCTAAAGACCATTTTTCTGGTAGCATTTGGGGGGGGGGGGGGGTACAACAAGCTGATAAATTTCAGCTCATTCCATGAAGATGGATGAACTAAGTTAGAGGAAAAATTTCAGCAAGCTTTCAAGAGGGATTTTCCTCTTGAATTTTTCCCACAAATCATTTACATTTTCCAAACCATGAGAAGCCTTTTACTAGGACATTTTGATCCTAAAAGACCTTAGTCCTCTACTGAATTTTCTGGAAAGGAAAAGGATAGAACACCTTGATCAAACTAGTGAGTTGGAAATTAAGAAAAGCTAAAGATCAAGGGAGAATGAATTCCCTTTAGGCATTTCACGAAGAACAAAAGAGTGAAGTGAGAATTCTCCTAACATGTCTCTCCTAGGACATCATCACCACATTGATCTACGCCCTCATGGCCGAAACCATCCTTTTCCAAGCAAAATAAAATTTACTCAAGCTAAAGCTTCTATGATGGACTTTGAACCTTAGACCTCAAGAATTAATTCCAAGGCTCTAACAACTAAACCACAACAACTCTTGTTGCTATTTCTACTAGAAAAATTATTTCCTATTCAATCCACAAGCTATCTCCTTATTTTCACCTCGCGCAAAAATTACCATTTTGCCCCTCTCACACATCACTCACCAACAAGACTTCAAGATAATAAAAATCAAATTCAAAGCACATAGAAATCATATGAAAACATATTTAATCATGAAATAAAGCATGATATGCATCCCAATCCCCTTACTCTAAGGTTGGTCTTGACTGGGGTTTCACATCCTCCCCTCCTTAGAAGAATTTCGTCCCGAAATTCACGCATACCTCTATTTCAGCTCGGGATACTTCCGCTTAACCCATTCTTCCGATTCCCATGTGGCATCTTGCGTGCCATGGCGCTCCCACTGAATCTTAACCATTGGTATCTGCTTATTCCAGTGGGTTTTGACTCTGCGGTCCAATATCCAAACAGGCTTTTCCACGTAGCTCAAGTCTGGCTGCAACACTAACGGTTCCTCATTCAACACATGACCGGGATCCGCATTATACTTCTTCAGCTGTGACACATGGAACACGTCATGGATACCCGTCCACCCATCCGGTAGGTCCAACCGGTACGCTACTGGTCTGATTCTTTCCTTAATAAAAAACGGCCCCAAATACTTCGGATTTAATTTTCCACCATTCGGATGCTTCACAATCCCCCGGTTGGGTGATAGCTTCAGAAACACACGGTCCCCAACTTAAAATTCCAATTCCCTCTTCTGATGGTCCGCATAACTCTTTTGCCAGCTCTGAGCCGCCTTTAACCTTTCCCGAATCAGTTTCACCTTGTCCAATATTTCTTGACACAAACCTCTCCGGTTTTGCTCACGTGTCCATCTTCCGTCCAACTCCAATACAACGGTACTTGACACTTGTGCCCATACAAAGCCTCGTAAGGTGCCATCCCGATCGAGGCCTGATAGCTGTTGTTATAAGATAATTCTGCATAAGGTACGCATTCTATCCACTTGTCCCCAAAATCAAGAACACAGGCCCTCAACATATCCTCTAATATTTGGATTACCCTTTCTAACTACCCATCAGTTTGCGGATGCGCCGTCGTACTGAACTTCAAATTCAATCCCATTGCTTCCTGGAACTTTCCCCAAAAATGAGAAGTAAACCTCAGGTCTCGGTCTAACACTATGTTCGAAGGTACTCCATGGAGTTGAACTATTTCTCGAACATATGTCTGAGCCAGCTTCTCCATGGAGTCCTTTACATTTATCGGGATAAAGTGGGCCGACTTGGTCAGTCGATCCACTACTACCCATATGGCGTCCTTCTGAGTCTTTGACATAGGGAGTCCGGTGACGAAATCCATAGTCACCTCCTCCTACTTCCATTCTGGCACTGGCAATGGCTGCAATAGTCCTGCTGACTTCTTATGCTCTGCTTTAACTTTCTGGCAGGTGAGACAGGTCGATACGCACTTGACCACATCTCGCTTCATTCCGGGCCACCAGTATGCTCTCTTCAAATCTTGATAGATCTTGACCTCTCCCGGATGAATTGCGTACTTCCTCTTGTGTGCCTCTTCCAAAATTCTGACCCTTAGTTGTTGCTCCTCGGGTACACATAATCGATCTCTGAAATGGAAAACTCCTACTTCGTCCTGACAGAATTCGTTATTCGGTCGCTTAAGCTCCTTATCCTTAAAAATTTGAAACTCGGCGTTGCTTCGCTGAGCTTCCTCTATTTCTTGCTTCAAGTCCGGAAAAAACTTCAAGTTACTGATAACAATCGTTTTGTCTTGCACTTCCGTCCTTCTGTCCAATACGTCCTAAACTACTTGCATTTCTTGCACCTTCAGCCTAGCCATCCCAACTTTTCTGCTTAGGGCGTCTGCCACCACGTTAGCCTTTCCGGGATGGTAGTTGATCGGGCAACGGTATTCTTCCAAGAATTCTATCCACCTTCGTTGCCTCAAGTTCAAATCCTTTTGAGTGAAGATATACTTCAGGCTCTTATGGTCGGTGAACACCTCGTACTCGGCTCCATACAAGTAGTGTCGCCATTTCTTTAGGGCGAACACTATAGCCGCTAGCTCCAAGTCGTGAGTAGGGTAGTTCACTTCATGCGGTCGCAACTTCCGTGATGCATAGGCAATCACTTTCCGCTCTTGCATCAACACCGCTCCAAGTCCCTCTTTCGAAGCGTCGGTGTACAGTGCATAAGATTTGCCTTCCTCTGGTAGACTCAATACTGGTGCTGTCATCAATCTCTTCTTTAGTTCTTGGAAGCTTTTCTCGCATTTCTCGTTCCACACAAACGGAACATCCTTTCTCAACAAACGGGTCATTGGCAATGCGAGTATCGAGAATCTCTTGATAAACCTTCAGTAGTATCCTACCAAACCCAAGAAACTCCGGATCTTAGTAATATTCTCCGGATGCTTCCAGTCTGATACCGCTTCCACCTTGGCCGGATCTACCTTAATTCCCTTCTTAGTCACCACATGACCAAGGAATGCCACACTGTCCAACCAGAATTCACACTTGCTGAACTTCGCGTACAGCTTGTGCTCCCTCAATTTTTCCAACACGAGCCTCAGATGCTCCGCATGCTTCTCCGAACTCTTGGAGTAGATCAAAATATCATCGATGAATACTACTACAAACTTGTCCAGGTAAGGCCGGAATACTCAGTGCATCAGGTCCATGAATACTGCTAGAGCGTTAGTCACCCCGAACGGCATTACTACGAACTCGTAATGCCCATATCGGGTGTTGAAGGCTGTCTTGGGGATATCTTCCTCTCTTATCCGCACTTGGTAATATCCTTGTCTTAGATCCAACTTGAAATAGCAACTGGATCCTTGCAGCTGATCGAATAGTTCGTCAATCAACGGGAGAGGGTACTTGTTCTTAATCGTCAAATTGTTCAGCCCTCGGTAGTCAATGCACAGCTTCAAGGTCCCGTCCTTCTTCTTTACAAATAGCACAGGCGCTCCCCAAGGCGACGTGCTTGGTCTAATATAGCCTTGGCTAACGAGCTCCTCTAGTTGCTCTTTCAACTCTGCCAGCGCCATCCGGTACGGAGTCCGCGATACTGGTTCTGCTCCGAGAACTAAGTCGTTAGTGAACTTCACTTCTCGACTAGGAGGTAGAGAATCCAGCTCCACTGGAAATACATCGGGAAAATCCTTCCCCACTTTCGTGTCCTCCAGAGTACACTGGTCCTTAGGCTTGTTCATCACGTAAGCCAGATAACTTTTACAACCTTGCCTCAATAATTTTCGGGCCTTAGCCCCTGCAATCAAGTACTTCAACTCTTTCACCCTCTTTCCATTAAATTCTAACACATCAGAACCCGGTCTGACAAACTAAACTAACTTATTTTTGCAGTCTACCCTAGCCCCAAGTTTGGCTAACCAGTCCATCCCCAAAATTAAGTCATAGTCTTCAATGTCCAACACAATCAAATCTCCCTCCAGATTTTCTCTCCCCACCATAACCTTACAATCCCTCACATACCGATCCACTTGCACTATCTTCCCCAAAGGGGTGCTTACTTCTAAAATGAAAGGTAGCTCCACTCCATCCCAACCCAAATGACATGCACACATCTTGTTTATATATGAATGAGTAGAGCCAGGGTCAATCAAAGCATTAACGGATCGTCCTTGAATAGAGAACGTACCTTCCACCACCGCGGTATTGGCCCCCCCAACTTCCTCTCTGTTGAGAGCGAATACCTTGGCCTTCACTTGTGGCTTCGGCGCTCCACCTCCGGCTGCTCCCATAGCATTGGCCAGGTTGGGGCCCGGGTTCTGAGCCGGGTTTCCCTGCCCGACTCGGTGCAGCTTAGGGCTGGTATTCCTCAGGTGGTTTAGGTCACCACAGTGGTAGTACTTCCTATCTCTTCCCTTGGACCAGCAATTCCTTTCGGTGTGGCCTTTCCTTCTATACTGCCTGCAGGGCGGGAGGTTCAGTGCAGGTCCAGCCAGTGCTATCCGGGCTTGCTTTTCCCGGTTCTGCCAGAGATGATTTGCAGGGCGCTTGTGGGATTGCTGCCTCAGAAAGTGTCCCTGTGGTTGTCTCAGCGGTTGGAAGGGCTTGGCCGCCATTCTGCTACGGTCTTCATTCTCTGTACGAGTAGTAGCATCCACCGCCCCCGAGTAAGTTGTCGGTGGAGCAGGTGCTAAAGCTCTCCTCAGCTCCGGTCTTAGCCCTTTGACGAACTGCCTCGTCCAGTTCTGCTCGGTGTCGACCAGTCTTCGGCAGTATTTCGACAACTGCGTGAATCAGGCTGCGTATTGAGCCACAGACATACTCCCCTGCCTCAGATTCTAAAATTCGTCCTCCCGTTTCTCTACAATCCACTGAGGGATGTACTCCGCCCTGAAAGATTCAACGAAGTTGGACCACGTCCATTCTTGCTCATCCATTACCCAGTCCTCTTGGACCCGCTGCCACCACGCCCGAGCTGGTCTTCTCAACCGAAAAGCCGCAAACTTAACTATCCGCTCCTCCGAATATTGGAGCGTTGCAAAGATATCCTCCATTTGGTCGACCCACTGCTCGGCCTTCTGGTCTTATTCCACTTCACCCATAAAGATAGGCGGTTGGAATTTCAAGAACTTCTCCAACGCCTCATCTTCCCCTCTAGGGCGCCTCCGCTCGGTTAGCGTCTGAAGAATGTCGGCCACTTTGCTGAGTGTCTGACCCATTGACCCATCTACCGGGGCATCAGACCCCATGCCCATCGCAGGATCACTTTGCCCATCACCCTAATGGGGTGATTGCATCTGTTTTGGTTCAACTTCCGGTGCTACCCAGTCTGTAACACCCCGCTACCTAGGCCTGGCGGGGCCGGGGATGTCGCCCCGTCCAAAGGACAAGGGGTCTTTATAACGAGGTCACACAAATAAAATAGTGGAATAAAAATAATAAAAATAATACTTCAACTTAAGATTTATTACAACCCAAGGATAAATTCACGAATTCCCAAAAGGAAATAAATCCATAAATAAAATTATCCACTCTCGTCTCCCCAAAGCAATACATAAAAATAAAAGACAACATTCTCTTCCAAGGCAGATAACACTAGCTACTCATCCCCACAGCAGGATCGGCCTGAAATCATGGTAAAAAGGTGATGAGACAGAAATCTCAGTAAGTCCGTGTGTGCTTTGGGTGTTCAGTAAAAACAGTTCGTGGATGCAAAGTGTGAAATCTTTATAAGAGAAATATTGGCAAGCAATAAATATTTGTCAAAAGCAAGAGTGGTGTTTTCCTCTTTTTGAAACCATATAAGTGCACAATAAAATCAACCACTCATAAAGGTGGTCATGGGTTACCACACGTTGGGCCCTATAACCATACAATGGTCAGAATGCCACACTTTGTGCAGACTGACAAAAGAAATACTGACAAACAATGAATGATGTTCAAAAATAAGAGTGGCATTTTGGCTTATCTAGCTGTACATAGGTAATGAAATCAACCACTCGAAAGAAAGGGATATGGGTTACCACACTTTGGGCCCCATATCCGGTCATAATGCCTAACACATTGTGCAGACTGACAAAAGTAGGTGATCGGCCTACTGGGCAAGATACTCCTCATTCTCTATACCCAAACAACCGCCGGGTGTCCATTCCGACAAAAACAAGTCACTTGACTGAAACAAAATAAACTACTAGCTTGGACCGGCATGACTCACTGGAACTGGCATCTTATCTGGGAAGGACTCACCCCTCAGAGGTGGCCACGTACTGAGAGACTCACCCTAACCCTTCAAAGACTAGTCCTAGTAGTCCACCCTTATTGAGTACTCAACGACATTCCCCACTTGGGATAAAATGAACAAAGCATTGTTCTTCATGAAAATAACAATTTGAGGGTTTCCAAAGCTTTGGGAGAAATTAGTTTTAGAAAGCGTTTCAAGTTTGGAAAAATCTGCTCAAAGACTTTTAAATAATTTAAGCAATGCAAATAAAGATGAATTCAACCCTCAATTGCCTTCAAATAAACAAGTGTCCATACACTCCATATTTAGCTTGCCATAAGAAAACATTTCACATCGATAGGTTTTATGCAGGAGCTTACCTGATCCTTGCCCACAACAAAGGTCTCCAACAGCTGACCTAACCCCGCATAGGATAAATACAAACCACAATCAAACTCAAGCCAAAGACTCACTTTCTCAAATAAAACCAACTCAACTTACCGCAATCATATCCCTAGTGTCCCAAGCTTTAAGGCTCAATAATAAATAAAAAGGTTTATAAAATAATTCTAGTTTGACATTAAAATAACTAGAGTTTGGGAAATTTGTACAAAAAGTTGAAGGTTTAAATCTTGCTAAAAATAAATTATGGTTTATTTGAAAAAGGGTCCAAGGTAGTATTAGGTAAAATAATGATTTATTAATAATTTAGTTGTTAGAAAATAATTGATAGCTAAAATTTGTTGAAAATAAATTTAATAAGTCTTGCTTGAAAAATAATAAGCAAATCCTTAATAGGTTTTGATTAAAAGATAATAATTAAATTTTTAGTAATAAATATTTTATTAATTATAATTATTTCCATAAAAGGCTTTAATTGATTTTATCATTTTAAATAATATATATATATATATATTTTCAGCAAAAACTATTATTTATTTGACTAGAATATCACTATTTTATATAAAATACCAAATCCACATTTTCCCATGGTTTTCAAAATTTTACTAGAAAAATCATATTATTAAATATTTTATTAATGAAATAAAATTTAGCTTAGGGACAACTAGATCATGATCATATTCCTATAGCCAACCACAATCATGAACATATACAACCCTTCAATTCATCAAATCATCCAAATCATGCATACAAACATAGATCTCAATATCAAAATATGATCTAACCCCTACTAGCATAAATAAGATCATGGTTTTAATAATCCAACATGAATATAAATCCTATTCACCAAAGGTGACATAATCTCTAGCATACTTCATCACAAATACTACCTATGACATGGAGACATGCATTAAATCTCAAATCATCATACAATTGACCAAGATAATCCATCCATGCATAAATCCCATCTCCTTCATATTCATACATACATTCATGCTTCAATCTCAACAATATATATATATATACCTAAATCCTATCGCCATCCACATACTATCATCATCATCATCCTAAAGACATGAATCTAGAGTTTAAAAGAAAGGTTGAAGGGACTTGACAGGTTGAGGAATGCCTTGAAGGAGTTTAGAGTAGATCTGAACTCCTAGATGTCTAACTTTGTCCATGGGAGATGGCGAAAGCATGTTCATGGGAGGAAAAGTCATCCGGCCATGAGAGAGAGAGAGAGAGAGAGAGAGAGAGAGAGAGAGAGAGAGAGAGAGAGAGAATGAGAGAGACCATTAGCATGTTTATTCACATAGGCTCTCACTAGAGATCAAGATTGGAGAAGATGAAGTTGTTAGAATAAATTTAACTTGAAGGTGTTCTTAACCTTAATAGAAATTTCTGGTTTTGATCCGAAGTAGAAAGATGATTTGTGGAGTTTGATGTTAAAAATGGTACGGATGGACTCACAACAATGAATAGATGAAATCTGGAATTTTTAGAGGTAGTTTGAAGTGATTTGGAGAGGTATTAGGTGAAAGGAAGGAGTAGGTGTTCTTGGTGTACTATGTGTTCTTGATGGTTGAAGAAAATCGAGAGATGGGAATGTGCAGCTGCCGAATTTTTGTGAGAGATAGAGATAGACGAATTTCTGTAGGGTTTTGGAGGTTGATTCTCTAATTTGGAAGGGAAAAGGAAATGTTAGTTGTTAAAATCCTTGAAGAATATTTTTGGGAAGCAAATTTGGAAACTAGATATCACAAGAATATCTATGATTATTGGGGAGCTTTTGGAGATCTGCCATGGACAAATTTCTGGGCAGTGTTTTGGTTGAATGAAAGATGGTTGAAGGAGGCTTAGGGTGGCTGAAACTATGGAGTATAATGGTGAAGAAGAGGTCTGGTCAATTGAGTGATATATTATGGATAGTGGTGGTGGAATAGGAGCATCTAGCACGTAGAGCAACTTTTCCAATTTGAGAATGATTCTCAAATTTCTATACCAGTCGAGATAGTTTAATTCGGTTAACTTGTTGGTTTCTAAAATGCTACGTATGTTCAAGTTTGTTGACATGATGCAACTGACCTAAATGTAAAGATAGAGAGCATTAGCTGCTTGTATATGCACATGATATGCAAATAATTAGGACTTTAATTAAGCTTATTTTTACTCCACTATTTTACTCTAACCAATAGCCCCCACTACTGATTCGGGAAAGCCCGTTGGAAGCTTTCCTAGTGGATCGGTATCCAAATTCCTCAAGAATGACCTTGGGTTTGCCCAACAAGCTACCCTTGAGTTCATTAGTAGTTATCCAATACCAATTATATCGTATGTAATTACCGGATCATTAGGTGATTAACATCTTTTAATCTTAAAGCCTTTTGGGCTACCCTATCTTTTCCTCTAAATTTCTTTATGCTTGAGTTTGCCCAACCGGAATAAAGAATTTAGTTAAACCCGACCCATTAATTAGGAATTTAATTCCAAAGGAATTTAATTTCATAGTTTGAACATGCTCAATGTTAAGTAGGCTTGGGTTTGCCCAACAACCTGGTCTCAAAAAAAGGACTCTCGTTCTTACTATATTAACGGAAGGATTTTAGGTTTAATATTAATTGAGGGATTTGTTCCTTTTAGTGATTTCATTGAATGACATGCATAAAAATCAATAAAATCACATAATTGATAATCATGGTAATAAAGAGATTACGTGGTATGGTTATGGACTTTTCCTAAATTAAATTCTTTGAGCCATAAAAGAAATAAATATAGTTAACCCTATGTGTTCATGCATAATTTAAGTAGAAGGTCTTACCTTTTCGCCTTGTTCTGGTCGCCATCTGCAGAATAGAATAATTCTACTCCTATCTAACCTGTGTAAACTAATTACATAATTTCCTAAAGAGAGAAAACCTCAAGTTAGATTCGAGGGGAGTTAGATGTGAAGGGAATTATACAAGAATTCTAGACAAGGCAAGATACGCAGGCCCTATCTCATAAAAACAAAAACTGTAAAATGCATGAACAGATATAATTGGTTTTAGTCCATAACCATCCACCATGACATTGACTATGCTTAAACAAAATAAACATATACATTTATCATTCCAAAATCACTATTTTGGAAAGACAAAACAAATTCTAAAATCACCATTATAGAAAGATACACTAATTTTAGATTTTCAAAATCATTATTTTGAAAAATAAAATTGTTTGCCTCAAAACTAATTTTGAGAAAGTGCTTCAGGGTCCCATTTCTCATCAAATGAGATTTTTCCCTTTCAAAATTCTGTTCTAGAATTTTTTTTTTAAAAAAAAATACCTAGAAGTCACAAACATAGTAGAACCGGCGTCGGTTTGGAAGCCGGAGCCGGTGTCGGCTCTATTCTAGTTTTTTAAAACAAAATTCCTTTTGCAAAACCAATTTCTGGACATTGCAAATAGAATGGAACCAGCGCCGGCTTGGACACCGGAGCCGGCGCCTCCTGTGTTCTGAAACAATGGCAGCAATTTTTCAAAAAAATTCTAGAACTATTTCTGGTGCTTTCTTCTTCTGCAAATTTTCAGTGAGAACAATTCTCAATAGTATTTTCTGTTTTGAAGCTCTAAACAACAACTAATTTGTTAGTTTAAACAAAAATCAAAATGGAAAATTAAGATGAAATGGAGGGCAACATCCATGTTGCAAGAAACATTTTTCCTACAGAAATTTTCAGCACCAAAGAAAGCATCTTTTCTAAATATGTTGTGACTTTTACACAATCATATTGTGCTACGGATCCAATCCATAATGATCGAAATGATTTTGACTCAAGTGAAAATGATTTTCACAGTAAACAAAGACAAACACGAAAATAGTTTTTCATGCCAAAACAATGTCCGTAGACCACACATAGCATGTCCCTGATACCACTGTCGGGTATCTCAGGCCCGTATCCTATACGGTGCAGTGAAAAATAAAACAAGATACCATTCCAGGGCCCACCTATGTTTGAAAAACAAGAAAGAAAAATAACAAAGGTAGCAGCTTTTTACCATTGTTTGATCGTCCAAAAAACAAAAATTTCATCTGCAAGTTGAGGCGCGATCCAGCAATCCTCGTGATCAACCTCCACGTGAGTTGAATGTCTAACCACTATAATCACAGTGTGTGATTATCTCTAATAGTAATCCACACAGAGGAATACTCAAGCACCAAACTTTCATGTGCTAGCAGAAACAAGATGGCGGCTAAGGTTGTTTCTCAAGACAATCGAGAGAGATAGAGAGAAGAGAAGGTCGAATGTTGTTGGTTTTTCATGTGTCACTTTTCAGCTAGGGTTCCGTGTGTCTTGTTAATATGTCACATAAAATTTTCCTTTCCAAAACTGAGAATTCTAATCCTATTAGAATTTTCTAATTGTAATTGGAAACATTATGTTCTCACAATTACAACTTGGACCACAAATTATAACTAATTATAATTTATCCACAATAACTTTCCTTTCTCTCAATTAACCCCACTATGTTATCAAATAACATCTTAAGTATATAATCCTTTATTGTGTGTGACCTTTTAGGTTTCATAGTCAATTGGTAGTGAACATGAATTAATCTAAACGTTTTTGAGATTAATAATCCATAATTAATTAGAATTAATCCTATTAATTCTAATTAGGATTCCTTTATTAATTCACCAATTAATAAACCCATATTTTCGTTTCATGAGCGGTATCTAGTAACACATCATGACCACCCAAGAGTCCAGGAAGTCAAGTAGCTTGACATGAACCCTTCAATAACAAATATCAGTGCAATTAACTCTTTTCACCATACATTATCTCATTCTGTTTGAAGTACGGATTTAGTGTCAACTCCCTCCAGAATTAATTCTTGCCTGAATACAATAGTACTTATACCAGAAACCCATTACTCTAGATGTCTATCAATTGGAACTGTTTCCAATATACAATCGCCTTGGCCATGGACATTCTGAGTAGTAATTCCTACAAGTGGCCGTGAGATATTCGCCCCTACTATTAGGAGTGGTGAATCCTTTATTGACCCTCTCAACTACTTTTGTGTACCTCATGATGTACCCAATATCCATCCCATAGGCGGCCCTCAATCGAGCTCTAGAGATTAGAATCAAAGTACAATGCTCAGCAAGCAAAGTACCTTGGAGATGTTAAGTCTATGGATACTTGCACGTTCGCTACATTGAGATTATAACACTGGCACTAAATAGTTATCCATGTGATTATCTCAAAGCTAGGTCATCCAATGAACTTGTTCCATTAACAAGCAACTATGTGTCAACTTTGAGTATTTCAATACTCACGGTTATGAGAACCACCGCCTGATCAAGTCAGGAAGTCTAACACATGCTAGTCTTAATGCATTAATGATGTCCTGTCTCATTAATACTATAACTAGGGACTTTTTAAGTACTAACACCATCTAGTGTAGTAGGAATCTCATATCATGATCTCTGTCATGATTTCCTTAACACAATCTTTTACTATGGACTTTATCGAACAATTATATTACTTAAAGTAAACAAAAGAAACTATAAGATAAATAATGTATTTTATTAAAATAAAATGTGTCATATATACAATGTACAAGTGATTGCCTCTAAGGCACAAACCAAACATTTTTTTCTGAAGTCCTAACTTTATCGTTCAAATCTATTAAGATTTAACAAATACGAAATCAATGCAATGAAACACCAAACATAGTTTTGTCTAGTTAATTAGAAGAATTTGCATTAATAACTAATTATATCAAGTAATTAAAAACCACAGATGATAAAGTATTGATCAAATAATTCAATCAACACAAAATCATAAATCCCAAAATAATGTTATATTACAATAAAAACATTAAATACATCATTGTTTAAGGACTAGAAGATAAAGATAAAAGAAAGCACTTACAGACAAGCCTCTTTCTTAACCCTTGTAGACTCTCTTAAACAATCCTCCTTAATTTGGGTAAACTTCTCCTTTAATGAGTGATTGGGAATTTTTTCTTTTGAATCCACGTCTCTCTATGTATATCTCTCCTCATTTGTGTTTTCTTGTGCTTTTATAGACCTCTTGCATGCAAAATTCGTAGCTTAGGAAGTCTTGGCCGAGTAGCATTCAAAAAATACTAAAATCTTTAGAAAAATTTCAAAATTTGTGCACAGAATATTAGCCTTCCAGAGTGTACCTAGCACTGGGTACTTTCGAGCCACCTGGCAGCAGGTACACACTATTCTTCCTCTGGAGTTTTCCTCTATTTTTTGGCAGTTCTCATCGGCAGATAGAATGGATCCAGCGCCAAATATACTTGCCAGACCTGGTGCTAGGTTTGTTTTGGTTTTCCCCAGAAAGTTGTTCAAATTCCTCTGCTAGATTAGAATGGACCAGGCGTCTGGTCCGTTGGCTGGTCTTGGCACTAGGTCTGTTCTAGAATTGTTCACTTTCTGCTCGAATTGTTCTAGAATTGTTCACTTGCCAGACTCGGTGCCAAGTTTGTTCTGGTTTTTCCCAGAAAGTTGTTCAGATTCCTCTGCTAGATTAGAATGGAGTAGGCATCTGGTCTGTTGGCTAGTCTTGGCGCTAGGTCTGTTCTAGAATTGTTCACTTTCTGCTCGATTTCATCTCAAATCTACACACATTTGTCAAAAACACTTTTTATAAGCAAAATGTCAAATAGGAAGGAACATGCCTAGTTATTACAACCAATGTATCTCACAACAACCTTAAATTACTGGAAAAATAAATAGGATTTTAGCCCCTATCACATACCCCCACACTTGAACATTTGCATGTCCTCAAGCAAAACACTTTAGTCCAAGAAAATTATCAAGAAAACACAACCTCTTACTCATTCCAAAAACCCTTTACAACATTGCCAAGGATTATAACTTACTTCAAACATTAGATACAACTCTTGTTATTCATACCCTTTGAAAACATTTCAAACTTTGAAATATTGGATAAGACATCACAAAACTCTTTAAGTCAAAATAATCAAGTGTATACCTTAGTCTAAGAAACTTATTTCACTCTTCAAGTTAAAATATAAAGAACATGAATCACATAAGTCGAGCCATCTACCAATTCAAACATTATAAATCCAAAAATTACACAACCTAAGTCATGATGTAAGGAAAGCTCTCTAATCTTTTTCTCTCTAATTTTCTAATAACTTAGGGAATTGACTGCCTCAAGCGTATGGATTTCTCTTTACACGCCGTATTGGCCCCCTTTTAGCCATCACTTTTCATTTTTTTTCAATAACATTCCTCTAAACAATTCTTTATTTCTTTTATTTTAGGGAATTCATAGCCTCAAGAAAGCATATTTCTCTTCACTATCCATATTGGCCCCTATAATCAAGCAAAAAGAAATTTTTTCTCATCTTCAGAGAGGAAGCAATCAACTCATTTTTCCAATTCTTCAACTCACAAGAATGTTTCACAATTTTTTCCACAATAGTTTCTCTCAAAGATCTTTTATCACCTGATATTCCTCATCAAAACTCAAAGCTTAGCAAAATTTAAACTCATAATACAATAGTCCAATATACTCTTCCCGTATTCATCATATCCTCCATATTCATACTAGATCAGTCAAATAGCATTCAAACACCAATGCATAAACAAGATTAATCAAAAGTCATAAGTCTCCCAAATTATCCTATCCAACAAAACCCATTTCATCAAAATCCACCTAATGAATGAAAAAACTCATATCTAAGTAAGAAAAACCTTGCTTAACAATGAAAGCCACTAAAATTTTTGAAACATGTTTCCCAAAAATGATATATGGAAAAATATTTCTTCAACCCCATTCTCCCCCACACTTAAACTAGACATTGTCCTCAATAGCCAAAGATAGAACAATTAAAGTACAACCAAGAAGACCAAAATGAACAAATAAGAAGAAGAAAGTGAAGAAGATACTTCCATTACACCGTAGTACTACCTTGTTTGAATCCACCACAGGGAAGAGTTACAAGAAAAGTCATAAGGGTACCTAATTAAAAAGAAACAAAATAAAGAGAAACACAAATCTAGAAAAAGAAAATAATGAGACAATAAAATAACGAAAATGATAATGAAAACGAAGCACAAGGGAGTACTGGATAATCAAGGCTAATAAAGGAGAACGTCAAGATTCTCTAAAGTGTCAAGGTCTTCACCCAAATGATCCCCTAAGTTGGGTGAGAAACCTCAATAACTCCAAATGGCAAACTTGATGTACCTTATATGGGCCTAACCATCGAAACTTTAACTTACCCGAAAAAAGTCTAAGCCTAGAATTAAACACTAACACATTATCTCTTTTTTCAAATTCATGGGAAGATTGAATATGCCTATCATGCCACTGTTTCATCTTATCTTCATAAATTCGCGAATTATGGTACACATCGTTATGCCACTCATCCAACTCATTTACTCGAGGCATTCTTTGTTGTCATGCAAGATGAATGTTAAAATTAACAAGTTTAATTGCCCAATAAGCCATATGTTCAACTTCTACAAGTAGAGTACAATGATTTCCATTAGAAAAATCAATAGGGAATTGCACCAATAGGTGTTTTAAAAGCAGTCCTATAAGTCCAAAGAGTAACATCTAGCTTCAAACATCAATCTTTTCTTGTATGATTAACCACTTTTTCCAAGAATCTTTTTATTTCTCTATTGACCACCGTAACTTAGCCAGTAGTTTATGGATGATAGGGGGTAGCAAACTTATGAGTAACCCCTAAATGTTTAAGAACCTTATCTAATTGGGAATTACAAAAGTGGGTTCTCTTATTACTGATGAGCACCTTAGGTACTTCAAACAGGGAGAAAAGTTTTTTTAGAAATTTTACAACAACCTGCGCATCATTAATAGGCAATGCTTGTGCCTTAACCACTTTGATACATACTCAACCGCAACTAAGAAGTATTTGTTACCCAACGAACTAGGAAAAAGGCCCATGAAATCAATTCCCCAACAATAAAAAATTTCACAAGCTTGAAAAATTTGTAATGGCATCTCATTAGATTTAGAGATATTACCTGTATGTTGACACCTATCACAATATTGAACAAACCTATAATAGCCCTTGAAGAGTGTAGGCTAATAAAAACCAGACTTAAGTACCTTTCTTATGGTGTTGTTAGCTTGGTAGTGGCTTCTTACGTGTTCTTCATGACAATGTTTCAAGATATTGATGCTTTTCCACGGAATCCACACACCTTCGAATGATTTGATCCGCAGAACACCGTAACAAGTATAGATTTTTTCAAAAGTAATGCTTTACTTCGGAGAGGAATTTCTTATTTTGTTGTACCTTGAAGTCTTATGGAATAATTCCATCAACCAAGTAATTAGCAAAATCTACATACCATGGTTGTTGAGAAATCTCACCATCAACAAATAAAAGTTGTTCTTCCAGGAAGCAATCATTTATGTCTCATTCAACCAATAGCTCAAGGTTAGGATTTTCCAACCTTGATAAGTGATTTGCAGCTAAATTTTTCACTCCCTTCCTTAATCTCCATGTCCAATTCCTGCAATAATAAAACCCATCTTATCTATCATTGTTTAGAATCATGCTTGTTCAATAGGTACTTAAGGGCAGAATGATCCGTATACACAATGACTTTGAAAAAAAAAAAAGGATTTGAACAAAATTTATCAAAAGCAAACACTATGATAAGCAACGCTTTCTCCGTTGTTGTGTAATTCTCTGGTGCCGTCATAAGAGTTTTGCTTGCATACTAAATCGGTTGGAAGTGCTTATTCCTCCTTTGTCCAAGCAACTGCGCCCACTGCATAATCACTTGCATCACACATTAATTCAAAAGGAAGAGACGTATCCAATTTAATTAAAATAAGAGAATTGATCAATTTTGTTTTAAGCACATTGAAATCATTGAGACATTTTTCATTAAAATCAAACATAGCATCTTTTTTCAAGCAAAGAAGTAAGGGGTTTAGAAATCTTTGAAAACTCCAAGATAAACCTCCTATAAAAACTTGCATGCCCAAGAAAGTTTTGAATTGCCTTCATGGAAGTTAGAGGAGGGAGTTTCTTAATTGCCTCAATTTTGGCCGTATCAACCAGAATACCTTTTCTTGAAATTTTGTATCCTAATACTATACCTTCTTGCACCATGATGTGGCATTTTTTCCAACTAAGCATGAGGTTGTCTCTTTACACCGTTGAAGTAACTTTTCCAAATTGGCCAAACACAAATTAATGGAATCCCCAAAAATAAAAAAAATCACCCATAAATACCTACATGATATCTCCCACAAGCCCTTCAAAAATAGCTATCATACACCGTTGGAATATTCTGGGACTACTGCAAAGACCAAAAGGCATATGTCTACATGAAGAAGTACTAAAAGGGCATGTAAAGGTGCTCTTCTCTTGATCCTCTAGTGCTATGGGAATTTGAAAGTATCCGAAAAAGCCATCTAAACAGTAATAAAACTCATGTACGACTATTCTTTCTAACATTTGGTCAATGAAAGGGAGAGTAAAATGGTTCTTCCTAGTGGCCTCGTTCAATTTTATATAACTAATGCAAACCCTCCAACTGGTTACCAATCTCAATGGGATCAACTCATTTTTTTTCATTAAGGCTCACAGTTATTCCTCTATTCTTTGGTATCACTTGTGTTGGACTAACCCAAATACTATAAGAAATTGGGTAAATGATGCCGAAATCTAAGAGTTTAATCACGTCAACTTTTACCACATCACTCATGTTTGGGTTCAACCTATGTTGGGGTTGTACTATGGGTTTGGTTCCTTCTTCTAATAAGATTTTTTAGTATAAAAGGAATAGCTAATTCCCTTAATATCCATGGTTTTCCATGCAATGAATTCCTTGTATTTTCCCAATAGACTTACTAATTTGGTCTATTGTTCACAAGTAAGGTCTTTGGCAATGATCATGGGCAAGTTTTCATCTTTTTACCAAGAATGCATATTCCAAGTGCTTGGGGAGGTCTTTTAAGTCAAATTTCGGTGGTTCCTCAATGGATGACTTCATCCTTCCCAAACTACCATATTCAATTTCCTCAAACTTTCCTAACTTATGGCCCTTATTCGAGTCCTCCAAATATGCCATAGGTTGTTCTATATAACATTGAACAAATGATTCCTGCATAAAGTTAAAGATAGGTTCACCAAAAAAATCAACCCTTAGACAAGAATCATCATAAGAAATAGGATGTTGCATGCTTTTGTGGATTTTGATAATGACTTCCTTGTCCCCAACCCCAAGTGTCAATTTTCCTCCATGAACATTAATTATGGCTTTGGCAGTTGCTAAAAAAGGTCGACCTAGGATTAAAGGGACTTTAGAATCTTCATCCATATCAAGAATAACAAAATCCATAGGAAATATAAATCTAACCAATTTAACTAGTACATCTTCCACTATTCCCCTAAGATATTTAATAGGTCTATCCACAAGTTGAATATTCATCCAAGTAAGCTTGGATTCACGTAGCCCTAGCTTTTTGAATATTTTATATGGTAAAAGATTAATATTAGCACCTACGTTTGCTAATGAATTGCAAAATGTAAGAGTCCCAACAAGACAAGGAATAGAATACTCCCTTGATCAATTTTTTTTCATGGCAAAGTCTATTGGTCTTGCAAGATAGCTAAGCATTCTTCACGTAAAACTGCTATGGATAATTCCTCCAACCTTTTTATTGTCGACAAGCATACTTTTGAGAAATTTTTGCATATTTGGGCATGTACACCAAGGCCTCACTAAGTGGAATGTTTATGTGAAGTTGTTTAAATATTTCCAAAAAGTTGTGAAATTGTGCATCCTTTTCTTACTTTATGTATGCAAGTGGGGTATGGTACCAGTGGTTGAAAATCTTATTTTTTAGTTTATTTTTCAAAGGAGTTAACAAGAGGGGTTGGTTCAGACCCATCTTCTTTAGATGATACCAGTTCTGTACTGGGATTGGGTAGCTCCTTACCACTTCTTAAGGTAATGGCAGCTGAATCATGTTATGCTTCTACTCCTAATGGCAACTTTATCACTAAATTCGTTAAAAGCCAAATTTGCCTTTCCATATTTCTAACCACGCCCTCAAAATTTGCCAATATGTCATTTATGTAAGAAAAATGTTTAGTTACATGGGTGGCAACTTTTTCCAACACCTCTTCTATGGCAATGCAGTTAGATGGTTGAGATGTCATCTTGTAAGATAAGTTAGGATACCATCCCATGCTCCAATTGGCCATCTTACCCATACAAAATAACATGTTAGCATCAAATATACACATTACACTATGGAATTAAGTTAGTTAGTTAGTTAAGGTACATCTTTACAAGTTTGGTTAGAGAAAATTACAACATAGAGAGATGTTACCAATACAAGAATAGAAGAAAACAAAATATGGAAACCAGTCATATAAGGAACATATATACATATTCAGATATTTACATATAGACATATAAATATATAAACATTGTTAAATTAATAAAATCTAAGATTTCATGATATTGTTCCTTGGCAGCGGTGCTAGAAACTTGATGCGTAGATTTTGGGTGTATAAAAATCATCAAATTTAAATCCATTCCTTAGTCAAGTTTTAAATAAAAAATTAATCCCAAAATAAACATATGAACATGTATACTCATCGCAAGTATAATATACGGAATTAACGAGTATCGATCCTCAAAAGAACAAGTACACATTAATCACTTTTCATTCATTGTTTAACCGATCTAATAGAGTAAGAAAATAATAAAAATAAAAATAAAAAAATATAAACAACTCAATGATGTAGGTTTATGTAATTTAGACAACTCTCTAAAAAAACATGACAATGAACCAACTAGCAATTTTCTCAATTAATTATCATCTTAGCATCATGAAAGAATGTATAGTAAAATTTAATCATTTGTTAAGTCATAGATTCACTTAGATAAATTCCACTTTGTTTGTCAATCCATGGAATCCTATTTTTTGAGTAATATTAAGAGATTTGTCAAATAAACTAACATAAATAAAACATGCATTAAGCTCATCATTATATTTTGATTCAATTAGCAGATTTGTCGATTAAGCCATCCTAACCAAAATATACATGAATCTCAATTCTTTACAACCATGAAATTAGCTAGTGACACTATGTAAAGGGGACATCAACTTAACCTTTGATCACTTAATTCTAAAATCCGAACTACATCATTCAAATCTATTAAGATTTAACAAATACGAAATTAATACAAAGAAACTCCTAACATCATTTGTCAAGTCAATTAGAAGAACTCGTATCAATAACCAATGATATCAAGTAACAAAACACCAAAGATGATAAAGAATTGATCAAATAACTAAATCAACATAAAATCACGAATCCCAAAATAATATTAAATTACAATAAAAATAGTAAATACATCATTATTTAAGGAAAAGAAGACAACGATAAAAGAAAGCACTCATAGACAAGCTTCTTTCTTCACCCTTAAAGACTCTCTTGAACAATCCTTCTTGATTTGGGTGGACTGCTCTTTTAGTTAGTAATTAAGAATTTTTACTTTTTAATCCACCTCTCCCTATGCATATCTCTCTTCTCTTGCATTTTCTTGTGCTTTCATAAGTCTCTTGGATGCTAAATTCATGGCTTTGGATGTCTTGACCGAGTAGGATTTGGAAAATACTAAAATCATTAGAAAATTCCTAAATTTGTGCATAGAATATTCGCTTTCCAGAGTGTACCTGGAATCGAGTACCTTTAACCCACTTAACACTATGTACACACTGTTTTTCCTCTGGAGTTTTGCTCTACTTTGGTCAATTCTTATTGGCGGACAGAATGGACTGTACGCCAAGTATACTTTCCGGACCTGGCGCCAGGTTCGTTCTGGTTTTTCCCTAAAAGATGCTTGAATTACTCCATTGGACCAGAATGGACCAGTGCTTGGTCCTTTGGGTGGGCCTGGCGCCAGGTCTATTATGGAATTGTTCACATTTTGCTCAATTACAACTCAAATCTGCTTAAATTAGCCAAAAACACTTCTTACAAGCAAAATGTAAAATAGGAAGGAATATGCCTAATTATTACCACAAATATATCTCAAAATAACTTCAAATAAATAGAAAAATATCGGTGATGTTAGCCCCTATTGGCCACATTTTATCATTTCAAATATTTCCCTTTATCACCATATGAAAAAATTGACTCCAAGAATAATATTGTTAAAGCAATGTCTCCGACCTAAGGTGTAATGATGGAAATGCACCTCTATGTAACACCCATTAATGAGATAGGATAAATGTACTAACACCCATTTCAATGACATCTACCATCCTTAGATCTCTAGTCCGATAATCCATAACTCACCCGATTGTACTTGCTTATCATTGGAAGCCACGTAAAAACACACATTGTAGAGTTACGTTTGCAGTGCCTTGGATCATTAGATTATCCCAGACAATCACAAAATGGGTGATTTAACCTCACTAAGTGAAGCATAAAAACTCTGTTGTATGAGTCTGTCTTAACTAACTAGAGTAATACACCAAATATACAAGGATACTGATCTCAGAAAAGAAATCTCACGCAATACACATCAAAGTATAAAACCCTAGTTTCGCTAAACCACCAACTTATAGGCAAGTATGAAGATATCTTTCTACATTGTAGTAGTAATATTCTGCTCTCTATAATTATAGTATTTTATAGAGACCACAACTATAGGTCTAGTTCTACGTATTCGAAATATGCTTATGCCAACGACGTGAGTGAACTACTAACTAATTCAAGCTAAACCATTTCTCATTGGAAATCATAGCATAATAGTCTTACCTTTGATGAAATGCCCAGTTCTATCAAACGACTAAGAACTCAATTTTTACTTATATGACAAGTACCCATGGTTTATACCTTACCGTAAAGAATAACCCAACACATTGACAATTAGTTGTTGTACTAATACCTTTAAATGTGCACTAATAGAATAAACAGAATAAATTGAATGAATAAATATTTTATTGCAATATATTTGCACATAATACATAGTCTTTGAGGGTATATTTTCTAACACTCTCCCAATTGCACAACAAAAGCTAAGAAAGTCCATAAGTGCCTACCCCTATGACATCTAAGTGTCTACGAAACACATTTTCTATCAAAGGCTTCGTAAAGGGATCCGCCAGATTATTGACAGAGAAAATCTGATCGACCACAATCTCCCGTTTCTGGATGAACTCTCGGATGAGGTGATATTACCTCTCTATGTGCTTGCTCTTCCTATAGTTTCGAGCTTCCTTGCATTGTGACAATACTCCAAAGTTGTCACAATAAATGGTGACAGGCCTATCCATGTGCGATACTACTCTAAGTTCTATGAGGAACTTCCAGAGCCACATAGCATCTTTAGAAGCTTTTAAAGCAACAACGTACTTGGCTTCCGTGGTAGAATCAGCAATGCCAAATTGCTTGAATCTTCTCCATGAAATTGTTCCTCCGGATAAAGTGAAGACATATCCACTAATAGATTTTCTTTCATCTGCCTAGAAGTCTGAGTCTGTGTAACCAGTAAAAACCAAATCATCAACACAATATACAAGCATATAATCTCTCATTTTCTTGAGATATTTAAGTATATGCTTTACAACTTGACAGTGAGCTTTTACTGGGTTTAACTGATATCTACTAACCATACCTATTGCATAGCAGATATCTAGCCTAGTACAAAGTATAGCATATATGAGACATCCCACAACCGAAGCATAAATGATCCTGCCCATTTTCTGCTTCTCTTCCTGTACCAGAAGACACTGCTTGGAAGATATGGATAATCTATGTCTAAAGGGTATAATAGCCCATTTACATTAATCAATGCTATACTTGATCAATATTTCTTCAATGTAAGAAGAATGCGATAAGCCTAACATTCTTTGCTTCCGATCTCTAAGAAGCTTGATACCTAGAATGTAGCTAACGTCCCCTATGTCTTTCATACTAAATTGACTTGATAGCCAAACTTTGACGGATTATAATGTCCCCACATCACTTTTAATAACTAGAATATCATCTCCATAAAGTACCAAGAAAATCACTTTGCCTTTGACTGATTTCCTATACACACACGGTTCATCCACGTTTTGAATGAAACCATAAGCTTTCACAATTTTGTCAAAACGTATGTTCCATGCTTGTAGAGCTTGCTTAAGTCTAAAGAGAGACTTCTTAAGCTTACCAACTATTTGTTATTGACCTCTAGTAACAAAACCATCTGCATGGGATATACAGATGTCTTTGCTATGATAGCCATTTAAGAAGGCCGTCTTAATATCCATTTGTTATATCTTCTAGTCATAATGACATGCGATGGCTAAGGGAATTCAGATAGACTTAAGCATGGCTACTGGAGAAAAGGTTTCCTTATAATCGATCTCTTCTTTCTGAGTATAACCTTAAGCAACAAACATTACTTTATAGGTTTCAATCTTTCTATCTGCACCTATTTTCCTTTTGTATACCTGCATATACCCAATTGGTTTTATCCTATCATGCAAAGTGACAAGATTGTAAACCTGATTGAGGTACATGATAGAGGCTAAATTAGTCATGTTTTTTCTAGTTATTTGAGGTTCTTTTATGATATATTTTGTTCAATAACTAGTCATATTTCTTCATATTTGAGATTTTATCCTTGGAAAGGTGTTTTGTTCATTATTTCAGATTTTTAGGGTAAAACAAAACAAAAATGTCATATAATAAAGGAGAGGCGGTGCCCGCTAGGATAGAGGAACCGGCACCGGCCATGCACTGGATTGCACAAACTTCGAAGCGAAAAAAAATTGTCAAAATAGAAGGGAACTGGCACCGGCTCCAAGAGTCAAGATGGCACCAGCTGCATTCTGGTTTTCATTGTGTAAAATTTGGAGAAAAATCGGCGTATGAGTAGAAAAGTAGAACACAACTGGCGCCGGCTTCGAGCGCCGAGCTAGCGCCGGCTATGCCCTGAAGATAATGCGGTGCTTGATTTTTTCTACGCAGTTTTTGGTAATCTGTGGAGTTTTAGTATCTTCCAACTTTTACTCGACCAAGAACTCTGTACCTATGAGTTTAGGCACTTATTAAGCCTATAAATAGATGAAAAACACAAGGGAAAAAGAGAGAATTCATTGATCATAATAAAAAACCACTCAATTAAAGGAGGAATTCTTCAATTCAAGGAGGGTTGTACAAGGTCTTCAAAGGAAGAAGAAAGAGGCTTGTCTATGAGTGCTTTCTTTTACTTTATTTTCATTTTCTTGAACAATGATTTGTTAATTGTTTTATTGTAATTTGACATTGTTGTAGTTATTCATGATTCTTAGAGTTATTTAACCTTTTGATTAATTGATTGTTATTCTTGGTATTTGATTACTTGTGCATATTACGAGATTAATTGGGTTAGGTTTTCCTATTAGCTTGCTTGGACAAAGCGGTTGATGGTGGTCTCGATTAATTAGTTTCATATTTGTTAGCTTTTAACTTGCTTGGATAAAGGGGTTCAGAGTAGGGACAAAGTAATTAAGGGTTAGTTGATGTCTGCTAGGATATGGATTCATTAGTTAATTTCATGCATAATTTGCCAGGAATGGGTATTAAATCAAGGACTATAGTTAATGCATATTTTGGTTAAGACTGGTTAGGACAGGATATGTGATGCTAAGTTTCCTAGAAGATAGGGGTTCATGGATTGGAGAAAGAAGTAAATCTATATTATCCTTCATGATGTCAAGAGAATAATTAGTTATGATAAAGATTAAGTACTTTAGGTTATGTATGTCAAGATAATGGTTTAAGTTACATAATTCTACATCCTCGATATGTATATATTTTCATTTGATTTTCTTTTATTTTCCTTTTTATTTATTTTTTACTTTATCGAGTCGGTTAAATAATTAAAGAAAGGTGATTATTATCTACTTGTTCCTTGAGGATCGACACTCGTTTGAACCCTATGCTTGGTTAATGATGAGTACGCTTGCTCATATGTGTGATTTGGGTTAAACGATTTAATTTAAACTTGTTTGGGAATATGCTTAATTTTTGTATGATTTTTACACCGAAGTCCGAACACATCAAGTTTTTGGCGCCGTTGCCGTGGAACAATTGCGTTTAAGCTTAGATTTTGTTGATTTAACCATATAAATATGTAAATATGTAAGATATGTATACTTGTTCTTTTCACTAAAAGGTGCTATCTTTTGTATTTCATGTATTCTTGGGTACCCTTGTAACCTAACTTACTAACTCTGACTATGTTCTTTTCACTAACTTTGTAACCTTGTAATGCTGTTTTTATCAGTAATTCTGTATCTAACTCACTTCTATGTGTAGGAAAAATGGCGAATTGGAATCCGAGGTAAACTAATGAGGGGCAGTACTTCCATTGAACTCCTAAGATGACACTCACAGCATCAGAATCAGCAGAGCTTGAAACTTTAATTGGGAAATTTGCTCTTCATGTCACGAGACGTTTCCAAGACATCGATTTCATAGTTGAGAAATTCAAAGCAATGATTTGCAACATGGAATGACAAATTTAGTTTTTGACAGACATGGTGATAAATCCCACAACCTAACCTCAATAGCAAGTGGGGAAACAGCTGCTATCACATTGCGAAGCGGAAAAGAATTACCAGACAGTCCAGCTGACAACCAGCGTCGGTTGGAAAAAGAGAATCGGCACCAGCTATCCAAAAAACCCAAGACCACACAACACAGAATTGAACTGGTGCCGGCTAAGGAACTAGAATTGGCGCCGGCTACCCCCTGTCCGTCTCCTGAAAATCCCCCTTTTCAATCTAACATACCGTATCTTACCTATTTACACAAAGCCCAAAAGGATGCCCAATTCGACAAATTTTTTGTGGTATTTAAACAACTGCACATAAACATCCCCCTCAGTGAAGATTTAATTCATATGCCCAAATATGCCAAGTTTCTTAAAAGCATGCTTGTCAACAAAAAGCGATTGGTAGAGTTGTCCACACTGGTCGTCAACGAAGAATGCTTAGCCATCTTACAGGACAAACCGAATTTGCCACATAAAGAAAATGATCCAGGGAGTTTCTCTATCCCGTGTTTAATTGGCACTATTCGTGTCTGTAATACATTAGCTGACCAAGATGCTAGCATTAATTTATTACCATATAAAATATTCAAAAGGCTAGGCCTAGGAGAACCACAGCCCACGAGGATGAGTATTCAACTCGCGGATAGATCTACCAAATATCCTAGGGGCATAATAGAAGATGTGTTGGTAAAAGTTGATAAATTCATATTTCCCGTGGATTTTGTTATTCTTAACATGGATGAAGATTCCAAAGCCCCTTTAATCTTAGCTAGACCCTTCCTAGCTACAACAAAAGCATTAATTAACGTTCATGGGGGGAGGTTAACACTTAAGGTTGGGGATGAGGAAGTAGTCACTCAAATCCACAAGAGCATGCAACACCCTGTGTCTTCTGATAATTCTTGTCTAGGAATTGATATTCTTGATGAACTTATTTTTGAGTTGATACAGGAATCCATTGAGGAGGAGTTGATGGAAACAGCAATGGTGTATTCAGATGACTTTCACAATGAGGATGCAATGCAGAATAAAGTGGAAATAGAGAAAAGTAGTTTAGGGAGAATAAAATCATCTATAGAAGATCCTCCTAAACTGGACTTAAAAGACCTACCGAGCATTTGGAATATGTGTTCTTGGCTAAAGAATGTAAGTTGCCTGTCATCATTGCCAAAGATCTCGATCCAGAACAAAAGACCAAGCTGGTAAGTATGTTGGGAAAATATAAGGAAGTGATAGCTTGGAAGATCACTGATATTAAAGGCATTAGTTCATCCTTTTGCATGCACAAGATCTTAATGGAGGTAGGTGCAAAATCCATAGTGCAGCCCCAACGTAAGTTGAACCCACATATGAGTGAAGTGGTAGAAGGTGAGATGCCGAACACCCATTGGTTCGCTGATTTTACTAATTACTTGTTTGTAGGAACTGTTCCACAAGCTCTTATAATGCAACAAAAGAAGAAATTCATCTTTGACGTAAGTCATTATTTTTGGGAAGATCCATATTTATTTAAGTGTTGTGCGGACCAAATCATTTGTAGATGTGTGGACTCTAAGGAAGGCAAAGATATTCTTAGATATTGTCATGAAGGACTTGCTGAAGGCCACTACCAAGCCAATAACACTGTAAGAAAGGTGCTCGATGCCGGATTCTATTAGCCCACATTGTTTAAAGATGCCCACAGGTTTGTCCAAAATTGTGATAGGTGTCAACGTACAAGTAACCTTTCTAAATCTAGTGAGATGCCATTACAAAATTTTCAAGATTGTGAAGTATTTGACTGTTGGGGAATAGATTTTATGGGACCTTTCCCTAGTTCTTTGGGCGATAAATATATTTTAGTGGCAGTAGATTATGTTTCTAAATGGGTAGAAGCCTAAGCTTTACCTACTAAAGATGCAAGGGTTGTGGTAAAATTTTTGAAAAAGCTTATCACCTGTTTTGGTGTGCCTATGGTATTCAGTAGTGATAGAGGGACTCGTTTTTGCAATGCACAAATGAAATAAATTCTCAAACATTTAGGTGTGAACCATAGACTTGCTAGCCCTTTTTATCCCCAAACAAGTGGACAGGTTGAAGTGGTTAGTAGGGAACTCAAAAGAATCTTGGAAAAAACTGTTAACCATACTAGAAAGGATTGGAGTCTAAAATTAGACGACACTCTTTAGGCATACAGGATAGCCTGTAAGACACCAATTGGCACGACTCCGTTTTGGTTAGTTTATGGCAAAGCATGTCACTTACCTGTTCAAATTGAGCATAAAGCTTCTTGGGCTATTAAACTTGTGAGCCTTGATCCTGAGTCAACTGGTAAGTCCAGGTCACTTCAACTAACCGCCTTGGAAGAATTGCGGGCAGAGGCTTATGATAGTTCAATACGATATAAGAAGCGGGTCAAAAGATGGCATGATAAGCATATCATTCAACAATAGAAAATTGAGAAAGGCGATCAAGTGTTGTTATTCAACTCTCGGTTGTGAATTTTTCCTGGTAAGCTCAAATCTAGGTGGATGGGACCACATGCGGTAAGCACGTTTTCCTATTTGGAACCCTTGAACTCAGTCACCCCACGGGGCGCACTTTCAAGGTCAATGGTAATCGCATGAAACGCTATGTTGGTGAGGCTCTGAGAAATACGGAATACGTGGAAATGCTCTTGGAAACTGCCCAATAGACCCTCAAGTTGGTTTTTCTTTCTTTTGTTTTTTCTTTATTTTTCTTTTCTAGTTTTTATGCTTTGGTGTGCTCTTTTGTATTTTTCCTTTGAGGTACTTTGCTACTGCCTCGTTCTTCAAGCATTCAGTTCTTGAACAACACAATGCACAATGAATGAAAGTTTATTTTTCTTATCTCTTCCCCTTTATATTTTTTATCCTATGGTATGGTTAATTCTTTGTTATATTTATTTAGCCATTGAGGACAATGTCCAGTTTAAGTGTGGGGGAGTGATTTGATTGACAAGTCTTCTATACATATACTTTAGCCTTCTTGAAAATTTTGAGCGTAAATTTTTTATATCATTAATTTTTTCTGATTTTTTGGGGATTTCAAGCTATATTTTTAATGTATGTCTTTATGATGGATTATATAGCATATGTTCTAGATTATTTATGGCTTATGCATGACTTTTTGCACGCACTTAGATGAAGTAGTTCTTGATCTAATGCTTTGCATTATTCTTAAACTTGTTTTTCTACTAAAATTTATGGAGCATTCTAGAACTTACTTGAATGACTCTCAAGGAGAAATAAGAAAGTCGGTCATGATTTAACTTAGGGATGACGGTAATAGGCCTTCTTTGGATAGTTTAAGCTTTTCAAGCCTACCTATTGTCATATTATCCCTAATGCCTATTTTGAGCCTAAATTGTTGATTTCTTTCATTAAAGCCAATCACAATATTTTGTCCATTGCTTGTAGCTAAGAGTTTAAATAATTTTCCAAATCTTTATTCTCTTGATGGATGAAAGTATGTGAAAGAAAATGTTGAGGAAGAATGTTGGGATAAAGATCATGACTAGTTACTTTCAATCATGGATCAATAATGAGTTGAGCTAGAAAAAGGAAAGAGGAAAGTGAAGGAAGAAAGAGAAGAAAAAGAAAAGAGTGATTGAAAACAAGAAAAGAAAAGAAGAACAGC
This sequence comes from Voacanga thouarsii, assembly GCA_026120185.1. NCBI lineage: Eukaryota > Viridiplantae > Streptophyta > Magnoliopsida > Gentianales > Apocynaceae > Voacanga > Voacanga thouarsii. Next base: position 181,502 of record JANUWF010001625.1, read on the forward strand.
AGTAAGAGTGAAAAGAATGAAAATTGAGTAGAAAAAGAAAAAGAGAAGAAAACAAAATGCTGCTAGAAAGAATGAAAAAGAGAGAAGAAGTGAGAAAAAGCAAAAATAGCAGAAGTGATGAAAAAGAAGAGTTGAAAGAAAAAGAAAAAAAAATACAAGATTTGCATGAGTGGAGTGGTAATTGCTGAATAAGGTTATGGTTTGATTGATTTTTGGAATAGAAGAGCAAGAAAAGTTGGAAATTATTGATTCATTTTGTTTATCCTTTTCTTGCGAACTCTTAGTTTCTTTGAGTTTTGATTCTCCTGTATGCTTCATTTGATAAGCTACATTACACGTTTTTAGCCTTATATTACAAGCTCGAAAGTCCTACTTAATCTACATAGAATCATGATGTGTCTCGGATTAATGGAGAGAGTGTATGAAAAGTAAGCATATGGAATGCATATTCTTTTTGAACTAAATTCTTTCCAATGGTTTGAGGATATTGTGAAGTATTATGATGGTTCTACTGAATCATTATCATTAACACAAGTCTTGCATTAGTTGTGAAAGATGTAGTATCATGTGTTTTATCTTCTTGAATGAAGAAAGCATTAAAGATAGGGTTTTGAAATTGATTAATTGATTTGTTAAACCTTGTGTTTTCTTATTTATTCTTGATACTTTGCTTGAGAACAAGCAAAGAGCTAAGCGTGGGGGAATATGATAGGGGCTAAATTAGTCATGTTTTTCCTAGTTATTTGAGGTTGTTTTGTGATATATTTTGTTCAATAACTAGTCATATTCCTTCATATTTGAGATTTTACCCTTAGAAAGGTATTTTGTTCATTATTTCAGATTTTTAGGATAAAACGAAACAAAAACATCGCAGAACAGATGAGAGACGGCGTCGGCTAGGATAGAGGAGCCGGCGCCAGCCATGCACTGGATTGCACCAACTTTGAAGCGATGAAAAATTGTCAAAACAGAGGGAAACGGGCACTGGCTCCAAGAGTTAAGGTGGCACCGGCTGCACTCAGGTCTTCATTGTTCAAAATTCAGAGAAAAATCAACAAATGAGTAGAGAAGCAAAACACAACCAGCACCGGCTGTGCCCTGAAGATAAGGCGGTGCTTGATTTTTTCTACGCGATTTTTGGTAATCTGTGGAGTTTTAGTGTCTTACAACTTTACTCGGCCAAGAACTCTGTACCTACGAGTTTAGGCATTTCCTAAACCTATAAATAGATGAAAAACACAAGGGAAAAAGAGAGAGTTCGTTGATTATCATAGAAAATCACTCAATCAACGGAGGAATTCTTCAATTCAAGGAGAGTTGTAAAAGAAGGTCTTCAAAGGAAGAAGAAGGAGGCTTGTCTATGAGTGCTTTCTTTTACTTTGTTTTCTTTTTTTTTTTTTAACAATGATTTGTTAATTGTTTTATTGTAATTTGACATTGTTGTAGTTATTCATGATTCTTAGAGTTATTTGATCTTTTGATTAATTGATTGTTATTCTTGGTATTTGATTATTTGTGCATATTACGGCATTAATTAGTTGGGTCTTCCTATTAACTTGCTTGGACAAAGAGGTTGATGGTGGTCCTGATTCATTAGTTTCATATTTGTTGGCTTTTAACTTGCTTGGATAAAAGGGTTAAGTGTAGGGACAAAGTAATTAAAGGTTAATTGATATCTACCAAGATATGGATTCATTAGTTAATTTCATGCATAATTTGCCAGAATTTGGAATTAAATCAAGGACTATAGTTAATGCATATTTTGGGTAAGATTGGTTGAGACAAGATATGTGATGTTATGTTACCTAGAAGATAAGGATTCATGGATTGGATAAAGAAGTGAATCTAGATTATCCTTCATTATGCCAAAAGAATAATTAGTTATGATAAATATTAAGTACTTTAGGTCATGTATGTCAAGATAATGGTTTAAGTTACATAATTCTACATCCTTGACATGTATATATTTTTATTATATTTGTTCTTTTATTATCCTTTTTATTTATTTTTCACTTTATCGAGTTCGTTAAACAATTAAAAAAAGGTGATTAATGTCTACTTGTTCCTTGAGGTTCGACATTCGTTTGAACCCTATGCTAGGTTAATAATGAGTACGCTTGCTCATATGTGTGATTTGGGTTGAACGATCTAATTTAAACTTGATTGGGAATGTGCTTAATTTTTGTATGATTTTTACACCCAAGTTGTAACACCCCGCTACCTAGGACAAGGGGTCTTTATAACTAGGTCACACAAATGAAATAGCGGAATATAAATGATACTTGAACTTAAAATTTATTACATCCCAAAATAAATATCAATCCAAGAGTAATTCCTAAAATACAAAAAACAAATCCGTAATAAAATTTATCCACTCTCATCTCCCTAAAACATTACCCAAAAATAAATCTTCAGAAAATCTTCCAAAGCAGGTATAATCTAGCTACTCATCCCCACAGCAGGACCGACCTGAAATCATGGTAAAATGGTGGTGAGACAGAAATCTCAATAAGTCCGTGTGTGCTTTGGGTGTTCAGTGAAAACAGTTCGTGAATACAAAGTATAAAATTCTTTATAAGAGATCACTGGAAAGCAATAAACATCAGTAAAAACACAAGAGTGGTGTTTTGGCACTTCCAGCTATATATAATTTATAAAATCAACCACTCGAAAGAAAGGATTACGGGTTACCACACGTTGGGCCCCATAACCGGATGGTCAGCATGCCACACTTTGTGCATACCGCCGGTCAGAATGCCACAGTTTGTGCAGACTAACAAAAGTAGGTGATCGGCCTACTGGGCAATATACTCCTCCTTCTCTATACCCAAACGACAACCGGGTGTCCATTCCGGCAAAACACAGTCACTTGACTGAAAAAGAACACTGCTAGCTCGGACCGGCACGACTTACTGGACTGTCATCTTATCTGGGAAGGACTCACCCCTCAGAGGTGGCCACCTACTGAGAAACTTACCCTAACCCCTCAAAGACTAGCCCCGTAGTCCACCCTTATTGAGTACTCAACGACGTTTCCCACTTGGGATAAAATGAACAAAACACTGTTCCACATGAAAAATGGCAATTTTAAGGGTTTCGAAAGTCTTTGTCAAAATCAGTTTTAGAAAGAGTTTTGAGTTTGATTAAATCTGCTCATTGATCCTTAAATAATTCAATTTTTTGAAATAAGAAAAAATTCAACCCTCAATTGCCTTTACATAAATGAGTGTCCATACTCTCTACATTTGGCTTGCAATAATAAACATTTCACATCAATCATGTTTTCTGCAGGAGCTTACCTGATTCTTGCTCACAATAAAAGGTCTCCAACAGCTGACCTTACCCCGCATGGGCAAATATAGATCACAATCAATTTTGAGCCACAATCCACTTCCTCAATTTTAAATCAACTCAACTTACTACTACCATGATCCTTGTGTCCCAAGCTATAAGGCCAAACAATAAATAAATAGGTTTATAAGTTGAGCGTAATTTGATATTTAAAATAATTAATGGTTTGGGAAATAAATTCTAATAAGTTGAAAGTTTAAATCTTGCTAAGAAAAATTTAGAGTTTATTTAATCACGAGTCCTAGGTAGTATTAAATAAAATAATGATTTATTAATAAATTAGTTGTTAGAAAATAATTGATTGCTAAAATTAGTTGAAAATAGATTTAATGAGTCTTGCTTGAACAATAATAAATAAATTCTTAATGGGTTTTGATTAAAAGATAATAATTAAATTATTTGTAATAAATATTTTACTAATTATAATTATTTCCATAAAAGGCTTTATTTGATTTCATTATTTTAAGTAATATATCATATATATATATATATATATATATATATTATTTTTCTAGCAAAAGCTATTATTTATTTGACTAAAATATCCTTATTATATATAATAATCCAGATCTACCCTTCCTAGGGTTTTTCAAAATTACTAGTAAAATTATATTATTAAATATTTTATTCATTAAATAAAATTTAGCTTAAGGACAACTAGATCATGATCAAATTTCTACGGCTAACCACAATCAAGAACATATACAATCCTTCAATTCATCAAATCATCCAAATCATGCATATAAGCAAAGATCTAAATTTATCAAGACATGATCTAACCTCTACTAGCATAAATATGATCATGGCTTCAATAATTCAACATGAATATAAATCATATTCACCAAAGGTGACATAATCTCTAGCATACTTTATCACAAATACTACCTATGACATGGAAACATGCATCAAACCCCAAATCATCATTCAATCAACCAAGATAAACCTTCCATGCATAAATCCCATCTCCTTCACAGTCATACATATATTAATGCTTCAATCTCAACAATACATACTCAAATCCTATCACAATCCACATACTATCAACATCATCCTAGAGACATGAATCTAGAATTTACAAAAAAGATTGAAGGGACTTACTTGGTTGAGGAATACCTTGAAGGATTTTAGAATGGATCTCAACTCCTAGATGCCTAGCTTCGTCCAGGAAGATGGAGAAAGCATGGCCATGGGAGAAGAAGCCATCCGGCCAAGAGAAGAGAGTTTTGGCCATGAGAGGAAGAGAGAGAGAGAGAGAGAGAGAGAGAGAGAGACCATTAGCATGATTATTCATATATATTTTCACTAGAGATCAAGATTGGAGAAGATGAAGTTGTTAGAACAAACCTACCTTGAAGGTGTTCTTGAACCTTCACAGAATTTTCTGGTTTTTGATCCAAACTAGCAAGTTGGTTTGTAGAGTTTGATGTTAAGAATGGTGTTGATGGACTCATGGTAGTGAGTAGGTTAAATCTGGAAATTTTAGAGAAGGTTTGAAGTGGTTTGGAGGGGTATTAGGTGAAAGGAAGAAGTAGGTATTCTTAGTGTGTTGTGTGTGTTCTTGAAGGTTGAAGGGATTTGAGAGATTTTGTTTTGCAGCTGCCGAAATTCTATGAGAACTAGGGCTGCCAAATTTTTTGTAGGCTTTAGGAAGATGGCTCTCTGGTTTGGAAGGGAAAAGGAAAGGCTAGTTGTTAAAATCCTTGAAGAATATTTTTAGGAAGCAAATTTGGAAACTAGATATTCAAGAATGTCTTGATTATTGGAGAGCATTGGAAGTCTGCCATGGCCGACTATTTTGAGCAGTATTTCGGTTGATTGAAAGTTGGTTTAAGGAGGCTTATGGTGGCCAAAAACAAGGAGCATAATGGTGAAGAAAAAGTCTGGTTATTTGAGGGATACTTTATGGAAGGTTGCTAAACTATGGTAGCTGGAATTTTGGTAATCAATCAAGCATGATTGCAGAGATTTGTTGGAGAGATTTTCAGGGCAGGCATGACTGAATTTCGTGTAGAAGCTTAAAGAAGATAATAGAGCTCAGTTACTGAAGGTTTAAGGGTGGTTTATGCAGAACAAGAATGGGGTTTCGGCTAGGAGAGAATTAGGAAACAAAGCTGGACAAAAATCTGCACAGCATTTTCGCAGGATGGAATTTTTCTTGGATAGTTTTCAGCTGCCATTTCCTAGCCAGCTTGTAGAGAGTTTGAAGGGGAATTTCAAGGGCTTTCAAGGCTGGTTTCCAGCCTTCTTCATGGAGGAAAAACATGGCTAAGGTGCTGAACAAAATCTGGAAGAAAATAGCTTGGTTTTGGATCTCCAAAGCTGCGGTTTGCATAGTAATTTTTTTCTGGTTTTGCACCACTTTTGTGCAATCCGAAAATAGCCAGAAAAATCCAGATTCTAGGCTGAACAAAAGGGCCTTTTCCTGGAAGCATTTGGGAAGGAATAATGGTTAAGAATTTCGACACCCTGAAGGCATACAAAGCTGGAAAATTTCAGTTCTATGCATGAAGGGAAATGAACATAGCTAGAGTGAATTTTTAGCAAGTTCACTAGAGGGATTTATCCTCTTGGAATCTCCCACAACTCTTTCACATTTTCAGACCATAAGATGCCTTTCACTAAGACATTTTGATCCTACAAAACCACAGTACTTTACTGAAATTTCTGGGAAGGAAATGGGTAGAACAATTTGATCAAACTAATGAGTTGAGAAATAAGGAAAATCAAAGATTAAGGGGAAATGAATTCCCCTTAAGTATTTTGTGTAGGGAAAAGGAGTAGAATGAGGATACTCCTAACATGTCCCTCTTAGGACAACTTCTGTACCCTACACCAAGCACATAAAGCCGAAATTATTACTTCCCAAGCAAAAATAAAATTTAACCAAGCTAAAGCTCTTATGATGGAATTTGAACCCAAGACTTCAAGAACTAATTCCAAGGCTCTAACCACTATGCCACAACAACTCTTGTTCTTATTTCCCCTCTAAAAAAAATATTTTTTATTCAATCCTCAAGCTATCTCCCTTTTTCCACCTCAAGCAAAATTTACCATTTTGCCCTTCTCAAGCAATACCCACAACCAAGCCTTCAAGACAATAAATCTCAAATCTAAAACACAGAAAATCATATAAAAATATATTTAAACATGCAATAAAGTATGATATGCATCCCAACCCCCCTTACTCCAAGACTGGTTTTGACTAGGGTTTCACACAAGTTCGGACACATCAGTACATGGACTCAATCTTGGTATTCATGGCTAGCTGCCATTTGTCTGCATCTGCATCAACAATGGCCTCCTCATATCTAGTGAGATCTTGTTGCTGATGATCTAGGACTAGATCATAGATCAATCCGGTCCACCTTTCTGGAACTCTTGTGATCCTCCCACTATGACGAGGCTTAGTTTGTATAGGAACATCCGGTTGTGTTTCTCTTGGTTCCTCGATCGGGATGTTAGAAGTACCTGAAGTTGCATCAGTGAACAACTTCTCTTTTAATTGTATTCTGCTTGAACCCGTGGTGGATGTAACTTGTTTATCTTCTAAGTATCTAGCATTAGTACTAACAAATACTTTATGCTCTTGAAGATGATAGAAATATTCACCTCTTGTTCCTTTTGGATAACCAATATAGTAGCATAACTCTGATCTTAGTTTGTAGCTTATTTTCTTTTGTCAGTATATAAGTTGGACAACCCTATATCTTGAGATGGTTTAAACTATGCTAGTCCACATCTCATAGGGTGTCCTAGGTACTAATTTGGAAAATACCAAGTTTAAAGTATATGCCGTTGTTTCTAAGGCATACCCCTAAAAGAAAATAGGAAGAGATGCATTACTCATCATGCTTATAACCATTTCCAGCAAAGTTCCAGTTTGTCTTTTAGCTACTTTATTCTGATACAGAGTCCTAAGTGCAATTAACTGAAATACTCTATCGTGATGTACTAAGTAGTCCTTAAACTCCCCGAGGAGCTACTCTCCACCACGATCCTATCTCAAAGTTTTAATTAATTTACTTATTCAACGCTTCACTTCAGCCTTAAACTCATAAATTTATCAAAAGGGTTAGACTTGCACCTCATCAGATAATTGTAACCAAAATGAGTGTGATCATTTGTAAAAGTGATGAAGTATTCCAAGCCTCCTCTAGCAGGTGTAGCCTTCGGACCACAAATATATGTATAAACTAGTGGTAGTATTTCCATAGCTCTATCTACCTTTTGGGTAAAGGACCTTTTGGTCATTTTACCTTTAAGGTAAGATTCACACTGAGGCCATTCTTCTAGTCTCGATGAAACTATAGGCCCATCGTGGATTAGCTAGCCTCTAAATCCTATTTGGCTTTATATGTCCTAATCTTAAAGGCCACAAATACGAGTCATTTGATATTTCCTTTCTCTTTTTATTATCAGGTTTAGATTGAATATTGTTCATTTGATTTTGAATAGAATGTATATAAACAAGATTCCAATACATGTTTCCTGTACAAATTAAACTACTATCCCTACTGATGGAAACACCAGAATAGAAAGAAACAGAATATCCTTGATTCATCAATTTAGAAATTGAAATTAAATTCTATTTAAAACAAAAAACATATAAAAATCTTTTAAAATTAACTTCCTATTACAATAAAAAATAAGCTCACGTTCCCCTACTGCTTCAGCCCATATTCTTGCTCCATTACCTACTCGAATTTTATACTCACTCTTGTTGAGTCTCATTGTTTCTCTGAATCCTTGAAAAGAGTTACATACATGGTCAGTGACTTCATAATTAACTATCCAGGAATGTTGATCCAACCATCAATATTGACTCTAGGCATAGAGTAATACCTGAAATAAGCTTGGCAAAAAAGTCTGAACAATCTTTCTTCTATTGCCCCGTCTTGCCAAACTTGAAGTGTTTGCATTTGGGCTTCCCGTTCGGCTTCACCTAACCAGATGCTTTGGGCTAGGCCCTTGCATTGTTTTGGAGCTTCCACTTCTTGGATTTCTTAAGCCTTGCCTTAATTCCAGAAGAAGAAGTAGAACGAGAGATCAAAACCTTTGACATGGGCTTCATGATCTTCTCTGCCGCCTGGAGCTCTTTCATAAGCTACGTAAGATTCATATCCAACTTGTTTATGTTGTAGTGCAAGTTGAACTGAGATTATGAATCAGGTAAAGTTTCAAGAACCATGTCAATTTTGCTCTCATGATCTATTACCGCGCCTAGAACCTTGGCTTTCTCAAAGTAAGCAATTATCTTGAGTAGATGCTCTCGAACCAATACCCCGTCAGCCGTCCTTGTGTTCATGGTTACCCTAAAAGCTTCTTGCCTTATGGACCGATTCTTATTAGCAAACATGGTATGCAATGTCAAATCCATGTCATACACAGTGGCCATGTGTTCATGCTTAGATTGGAGCACACTAGACATGGAAGCCAACATGTAGCATGTAGCCATCTCATCAGCTTTCTTCCATGCCTTCTATGCCTCTCGATCCTGATCAGTAGATTCTTCCCCAATCTCTGGACAGGGATCCGTAAAAACATACTTGTACTCCTCAGCAATGAGTACTATGTTCAGGTTCCTCTTCCAGTCCCATAATTTGGGCCTGTCAACTTATTCTCCTTGAGAATAATTAACAATGGACTGAAATAAGATATTTTTGAAATATTGCAAAAAATATTCATTTAGTTTGCAATAAATAAAAATGCACATTGTTTATATTATTTCTTTAACAATAGATAACTCTTAAAACTATTATCAATAATATAAATAGTTTTGACTGTTAAAATAGCTAGCAAACAATAGATTAATATTTTTCATAAATGCACATTCAAAAGTAATATTTTTCATGTTCAAACTATTCATTTATTCCCGAGTGACTAAACAATAGATTAAACTTCATCAATTTAAAAATTAATGACTTTGTTTAATCCTAAGATGGTTCCATCCTTTTCTATCTATTTTCATTCAAATTATTCATCCATACATAACTAAAACTATTGCAGAAAATTAACCTCATACAACGGTTTCAAAACATGATTACATTAAGGAAAAAATTAAGGTACAGAACTTCAGCAGTACTCCCATTTTCTTGGACAATTTTTGCATAACTACCTATGGACAAAGTGGACCTGGTGGCTAGTCACTTGGGCCCACCTAGTGCCGGATCTAGTAAGTTTCACCACAAATTCCAGCAGGGCAGAGTTTGCCAGGTGCCTAGTCCAATTGGCCCACCTAGCGCCGGGTTAGCTTTGCAGTGCAGTGATTTTTGGAAAAAATCAAGCTTTTCAGCCACTTTTCGCCCCTCAAAAATTCCACCAATCACATTCTTCAGTCCCCAAGATTTACAGGTTAAAAGAATACAACGAAATGCTAAACCAGGCATAAAAAACATTCCATTACAAATGCCTATGCCTCTAACAATGAGGTATACAATGAATCTACTTAAAACCATAAAAACGATTAGAAAACCATTAGAATACACAATTCTAAGTGTTTAACCACGAGACGTACATGAACTCTACAAACCAACATATGAGGGATCATATGAAATCACAAAAGATTCATTTTTTAATAGTAAAGGAATCACATTTTCCAGTTTTTAACCCTAGTACATGCTCCTAGATGAAAATCAATGTCTGATACCACTTGAATGATCAAAACGGAAAACATTAAAAGGAAACACAGTGGAAAAATTTTCAATTTTTCGAGCCACATCTAGGATTGAGAGTATTTACTTTTCCTTATTTTTTAGAAAATGACTCATTGAAGGAGGAATTCATCAAATCAAAGAGGATTGTTAAGAGAGTCTTCAAGGAAGAAAAATGAGGCTTGTCTATGAGTTCTTTCTTTTATTTATTTATTGTTTTAAAAAAATGATGTAATTAATGTTTCCATTGTAATTTGGCATTGTTTTTGGAATTCATGATTTCTTGAATTAATTTACTTTTTCGATCAATTCATTATTTATCTTGGGATTTGATTACTTGCTTTTCTTATGGAGTTGGTTGATTGATTTTTGTTATTAACTTGATTGAAAAAGGGCTAGTAATGACTTCAATTAATTAGTTTCATATTTGTTGTCTCTTAACTTTCTTGAAAAAGGGGGTTAATTGTTAAGAACTTAGTAATCAAATGTTAGTTGATGATTGCTAGAATATGGATTTATTCACTAATTTCATGTTTTAAATCACCTAAAATAAAGGGTTTATATGGGAATTGATTTTAATACATCTTTTTGGTAAATTGGTTGAGACAGAATATGTTCAGTAATTGAACTAGAAGATAGTGGTTCCATGGATTGCAAACGAAGTGAGTCTATTTTAAATCATTCATAAGACTAGGATAATAATTGATTTTTATAGGCGCTAAGTGATTCATTGTCATGTTTTCAAAAGCCTTTGTCTAAGTTGCATAATTTCACATCCTTGAGTTGTACATATTTTTAATTTTTATTTTTATTATCTAATCACTTAATTGGGTTGGTTAAACAATGAATGAAAAGTGATTAGTGTGTACTTGTTCCATTGAGAATCGATACTTGTTAATTCCTTATATTATGCTGGCGATGAGTATACTTACTCGTATATGTATTTTAGGATTAATGTTTTTAATTAAAATTTATGTAAGGGATGGATATAAATTTGATAATTTTATACATCTAAAATTCATGCATCATGTTGTTGGGCATACCCAAACCTACTTGACATTAAGTTTGTTCAAAATATAGAATTTGATTCTAAATTAAATCGATAGATTTAACTAATATCCTTTTCCTGATTGGGTGAACCTAACTATAAAGAATATTAGAGGCAAGGTTAGCTAAGTGTTGGACAGTATACCCACAAAGACTATGTATTCTGTGTAAATATATTGCAAATAGACAAAGTGCTATATGGGTCCACTGGACCTGGTGCTAGGTCTACTTTGCCCAGCAGGAGTTCTGGAAAAACAAAGTAGACCTAGGGCTAAGTAGGTCCAATAGACCCGTCGCCAGGTCCACTAAATTCATTCAATTTGATTTGTTTCTTATGTCATTGCACATTTAAGGTCCAAGTATGATAAGTAATAGCCTATGTATTGAGTCGTTCTTCACAGTAAGGTATAGACCATGTGTGCTTGTCATGCAAGAAAAATTGAGTTCTTAACCGTTTGATTAAATTAGACATTTTATTAAGATAAAACTATTATGCCATGAGTTCCAATGAGAAATGTGTTAGCTTGAATTAGTGAGTAGTTCACTCACATAATTGGCATAAGCGTATTATGAATACATAGAACTGGATCTGCAGTAGTGGTCTTTCTAAAAGTAATACAATTATAGAAATCGAACTATTACTGCTACTGCATGGACGAAAACCTTCATACTTGAGTATAAGTTGGTGGCCTGGTGAAGTTAGGGTCTTGTACTTTAATGTATGTTGGTTGAGATCTCTTTTGTGAGATCAATAACCTTGTATGTTGGGTATAGTACTCCAATTAGTTAAGATAGACTCACGCAACAGAGTTTCTATACTTCATTTTGAGAAGTTAAATTACCCCCTTGTGATTACCCATGATAATCTAATAATCTAAGGGCCTGGGAACTTGACTCTAGAATGTCTGTTTTTGGGTAGCTTCCAATGATAAGGAAGTAAATTAGAGTGAATCATGGATTATTGGACTACAAATCTAAGGATGGTAGATGTCTTTGAAATGGGTGTTAGTACATTTATCCTATCTCATTGATGGGTGTTACATAGAGAGGTATTTCTGTCATTTTACCTGTAGGTCTGAGATATTGTTTTAGTAATATTATTCTTGGGGGTTAATATTTCTATATAGTGATAAATGAAATATTTAAAATGGTAAAATGAAGGAATATGATAGTAAGGGTATTTAGATCATTTTAGTAGCCATGAATAATTTGTCTCTTGGTCCATGGAGTAGCTCAAGTTACCTTGGTGCTGTCTAAACACAATTTAGGCTTCACGGAAAATTATTTGGAGGAGAAATAAAATTTATTCTAAGAGTTCAATTAGAATTAATTTATTAGTCTTTGAATTTTCACAAAGCCCAAAAAGATAATTAATGAATTAGGAAAATTTGACTGGAATAAATTATTTCATTGGGCTGATATATGCTGACATGTATTAAGAGTCCAATTGAAAATTGTCTTAGGTATTTGATAAAGCCTAAAAAAATAATAAAAAAGGATTAGTTTATGAGCCCAACAGCAAGCCCATTAGGGCTTTGTGTGTTTTGGCCACTAGGGTTTCATTAAGCCCTAGGGTGACCAAACTATATAGGAAATAGATGGAAAGGTTTTCCAACCCTAGCTCTCTCCCTTATGTATGTGCAGCCGCCCATCATCTTGTGTTTCCTTTTCCTTCTCTCCTTTCTCTCTAGAAGTAATCTTGGTTATCCAAAGGAGCTTTCACCAAGCTAACCCAAGAAGAAGGTAGAGTCATACTCTGCTAGACTAAGAGAAGATGCTTGGAGAAGTTTGAAATGCAGGAGTAGAAGATTAGCTGGATTACCGGTCGAACCACCGAGGCCTTCTTCTCCCTTTCCATTGCAAGATCCAGTGCTACTCGACACGTTGTTGGTTAGTTCACGACTAAACAAGATAAGTAAGTACTCTATCCTAACACGTGGATTGGAAAATTGAATATTTTACCTCTACATTTTCCATTTTTTATCCTTCAATTAGTATCAGAGCCAAGGTTTTCATAAATGAGCATATACTATGGTTAAAAACATGAAAAGGTCGCTCCTTTACTATGAAAAATGAATCTTTTGTGAATTCATATGATCCCTCATACATTGGTTTCTAGATCTCATGTATGCCACGTGGTTAGAGGCATAGGATCTTCTATTCTAATGGTTTTCCTATTGTTTTTCTAGTTTTGAGTAGATGCGATGTATGCCACGTGTTTAGAGGCGTAGGTACTTGTACAGGTATAGTTTTATGCCAAGTTTTGCATTTCCCTTAACCTATAAATATTGGGGACTGAAGAACATGGTTGATGGAATGGTTGAGGAGTGGAAAATGATTGAAAAGCAGGATATTTCAAGAAATCGGTGAACTCCATAATAGACCGGGCGCTGGGTATCCAATGAACCTGGCACCTGGTCCATTATGCTCTGCTGAATGGAGAAATAGAATAGACCTGACAGCAGGTGGGTCTAATGGACCCGACACCAAGTCCATAATATCCAAAAATAAAAAAATAAAAAAAGGTAGACCCGGAAGGCGGATGCAGTAATTTTATCTAAGAAAAGAGAGAGCACTGTTGAAGTTTTGTACCTTAATTTTTCCTTAATGTAAACATGTTTTGAAATCATTGTATAAGGTTAATTTTCTGCAATAGTTTTATTTATCTATGAATGAATAATTTGTATGAAATTTTGTAGTAAAGGTTGTAACCACCTTGGGAATATCCAGGATAATCTAATAATCTAGGGCCCTGAGAACATAACTCTCGAATGTGTGCTTTTGGGTTGCTTCCAATGAGAAGTAAGTGCATTCGAGTGAGTCACAGACTATTGGACTAGAAATCTAAGGATGGTAAATATCTCCGTAATGGGTGTTAGTACATTTATCCTATCTCATTGATAGATGTTACATATAGAGGTATTTCGATCATTTCACCTGTAGGTCGGAGACATTGTTTTAGCAATATTATTCATGGGATCAATATTTTTGTATGGTGATAAATGGGAATATTTAAAATGGTAAAACGTAACTATTTGATAGTAAAGGTATTTTCGTCATTTTAGTAACCATGAATAATATGTCTTTTGGTCCTCGGAGTAGCTCAAGTTACCTTGGTGTTATCTAGACACAATTTGGGCTTCATAGACAATTATCTGGAAGAGAAATAAAATTTATTCTAACGTCCAATCAAAATAAATTAATTAGTCTTGGGTTTTTCATAAACCCCAGAAAAGATTATTAATGAATTCAGAAAATTAGACTAGAATAAATTATTTTATTGGGTTGATATATGTTGACATATATAATGGGTCCAATTCAAAATTATCTTGCGTATTTGATAAAGCCCAAAAAAGGTAATAAAGAGGATTGGTTTATGAGCCGGACAAAAAGCCCATTATGGCTTAGTATGTTCTAGCCCACTAGGGTCTCATTAAGCCCTAAGGTAACCAAAATATATAAGGAAGAGATGGAAAGGCTTCCCAGCCCTAGCTCTCTCCCTTATGTGTTTGCAGCCACCCCTCTTCATGTGTTTTCTCTTCTTTCTCTTCTTTCTCTCTAGGAGTGGATCTTAGTTATCTAAAGGAGCTTTGACCAAGTGAACTCAGGATCAAGGTAAAGTCATGCTCCGGAAGACTAAGAGAAGAAGCTCGGAGAAGTTTGATGTGTAGGAGTAGAAGATTGGTAGGAATACCGTTCGAACCACCGAGGCCTCCTTCTCCCTTTTCCATTGCAAGATCCAGTGCAACCTAGCACCTTATTGGTTAATTTGTGACAAAAGAAGACAAGTAAGTACTCTCTCCTAAGATGTGGATCGAAAAATTGAAAATTTTCTACTGTGTTTTCTTTGATGTTTTTTGTTTTTCATCCTTCACTAAGAACTAAACACTTTTAGATTAAAAGACGTTAATCACCTACTGATTTGGTTGTTGCGTTTGATACAATCAATTTGGATACATACCATTAAACACAAGAATGGTTTGTTGGGGATGCCTAAGGTTATTCTTAAGGAATTAGATATTGGTACACTAGAAATGCTTCGTACGGGCTTTCCCGTATCAATAGAGGGGGCTGTTGATTTGAGTAAAATTGTGGAATAAATGTGCATTTAAATGAAAGACCTAATTAAATGCATTTCGTGAGCATAGACATTGCCTAGTATCTCTTATCTTTCATCTTGGTCATTTGCATCGTGGCAACAAAATTGAACATACGTAGCATATTGGAAATGAACAATGATACGAAATTGCGAGCACCAAAATTTAGAAGTTAAACTCAAGAACAAAGACCCAAGACCCAAGAATTGGTCACCCAACTCTATACCAAAATGTCTATAAAGTAAGAACCCTAGGTGAATGAACAACTAGAACCCAAATTCTAGTAGAATTTGGCCAAGTACTTTAATACCTAAACATTCTTGAATCTACAAAGAATTCAAGAACAAGTGGGATGGAGAAAAGTTGACAGTCTTCAAGGTTTCCCAACAAGAACACTAGGTAAGAATAAATGCACCGAATACCTAAGATAAAGAAACAAGTTGGATTAGCCTAAGGAATTTTGAGGCTCTAAACATATGTGGGTCTAATTTCTTTACTTGGTCTTGAAAGGAAGAATTAATGAGGAATTCTTCTCTCCAAGGGTTCAACACTTTATTCATTCTTTTAAAATCTAAAATATGAAATCTATTAAAAAAGAGACTATAATTAGGTATTTATAGGCCCCAAGTTGCCCTAACTAATTAGTAGACAAAACATAGAAATTAGATGGCCTTAATACAAGTTTTTAGGCCCTATTACATGTCTTAAAGTAAGTTAAAATATAGTAAAAAGTTGTGGGGATCAAAATAAAAATGTTAAAAGATGAAACAAGAAAAAATAGGAAAATTTCAGGTTGGACCCAACTTGGGCCGGTGCGTGATCCAAGTACACACACCCGGCGCCAGGCCGGTTCTGTCCAAAATAGAATTAGGTTGACTTTAGGCCGACGCCGAGTCCAAAATTCTCACCTGGTGGTAGGTAGGCTCTGTTCACACCCCATTGTTTTGTTACACTCTAAAACTTACTCCTTGGACCTCCATTTCATTTCTCTTTATTTCCTTGATCCTCTAAATGAATGTTTGTCGTCTTGAGCCCTTCTTGATACTTCTTTGGTCTTCAATCCTTGTTTAATGATTGTCTTGATCCTCTACATGGATTGTTGCTTGTGTTGTGCGTCCTTTGGCCTTCCTGTACTATCCATTTCTCACAATCTTCTTAGACTTGGGTTTGGTAAACTTGTTGCCTTGAAAATTCTCTTCAATCCTCTTGAATATTGTTCTTACAAATGGAACCACAAAGTGTGATTTTATCCTTCTTCCCCCTTTTTGAAAATGACCTTCATACCTAATTTGATTCCTATCATTTCTCCCTTCTTGAAGTTGAATCATCTTCGAATCAATACCTGCATTATAATTTAAACAATACATTTCTGTGTGAAGGTAAAACTTTAATCTTTGAATCCTTATCAACTCTCTTATTTTCTCCCTTCTCAACCTAAGCCCTCAACCTCATTTTACCTCCATTAAATTTCTTTTTCTCAACCTCTTGTTTGGCTCTCTTTTGCATCACACTACTTTATGTTTACCTCTCTCCATGCTTTTTTACTCTACTATTTTCCCCTTTTACCTCAAACATTTTCATTTAATCACTCTTCTCATTTAGCTCTCTCTCTTTTATTTCGTCTTCTTTTCGTTCACACTTCTTTTCTTCCTTTTTCTCTCTCACTTTCCTTTCTTTTTCCCTCAAAAGATTTTAATCTTTTCTAACCTCACTAGAGGGCATTAGGAGAAAGGTAAACTTCCATCCCTCTTTACTCAATGCATAAGTGTTTCTCCTACCATTGTACATCACATCTTTATTAAACAACTAATGCCTTCCCAACAACAATTCTCCAACATACATAGACATCACATCACATAGTACCTCATCTTCATAATTCCCCATGCTAAATGTAACATTAGCTTGTTTGTTTATCTTCACCTCACCACAATCATTGACCTATTAAATCTTGTTTGGATTAGGATGCTTCATGGTCTCCATACCTAACTCTTCCACCATTGTAGTACTTATCACATTTGTACAACTTGCAGAATCTATCATCAAACTACATGACCTTTGATTAATTTTACATCTTGAGTAGAAAATATTTTCCCTTGAGAATCATTCATATCCTCAACAACATAAGTACCTAAGACTCGACTAGCAACACCAATTAATGAATTTATTTGCTCAACAACTTTTCCCCTTTCAACATCTACTCCCTCTTTAGGTTTTGTGCTCTCCCAAGAAAATGGTCTAGGTATTTCACTTTTCACAACCCCACATACTCCCTCTTTCTTTTGTTGATGTGAGCTCTTTCCCAATTCATTGTTACTTGAAGCATTTTTGGTACCTTTATCTTTAGTACATATTTGCTTCTCATCAACCACATCATTATTGTGCTCAACCCCTTCTTCATTATCCCCATCTTGGTCTTCATTCCTTTGTATTAACAAACTTTCCCCAACTTCTTAATGTTTTTCCTCACTCATTTGATTTTTCAATGCTCTTTCTTTGGCTTCTTCTTCTATTTTCTCTTCTTTCTCAATTTCTTGTACCTCAATTTTGTTCACTCTTTTCAACCCGTTGCTCCTCTCTTTTCTTTTCCTTGTATTTTTTCTCCCATATCTCAAACTTTTTGTTCAATTGGCTATATTGCAAACTAAAGGACTTCCAACAACAAGCAAGTGAAGTGTGTTCATAGCTAGAACAATACTCACAATGGATCACTTAACTTCTTTGCAACATATTCCTACCCCATTGACTTTTTCTTCTAGACAATCACATGTGACATAGCCATAATCCCAAAATAATCCCAACAAATAGAACATGCATAATCTTGCTTTCTTCTCAACCCACTCTTGGAAGATTATTTTTGTGGTCCTTCATTATGTTCTTCTAAATACCCCATGCTCTCGTAGTCATCCTGTTCATATCTCCAATCATGCTCATTATTCCTACAATTAGTACTTCTAGCTGAACAAGGCTTTTCATAGCAATTATATCTTCCACTTTCATTCCAAATAACCATAGTGACATTTCCTTTCAATAGAAGTACCCACAAAATTTAAGTAGAAAATAGAAAGGAATTTCTCACTTTACTCCTTCACGTGTTTATATTCTTTCAATGACACTCTTCTCTTATGTATACTCTATTTTGGCTTTTAACAAAATAAGCTAACCCTTTTGCCCTTTTCATACTCTCAATTCCAGACTTAAGTTTTTCTCGAAGTCTCCCCAATCCAAATGATTTAGTTCCACTACCTAAAGCCAACTAAATTCCAAGGGTTCAAGAAAAAAGATGTTCCTAAGAAGAAACGAGCTATCACTATATGGATAACAAGGATGGGACTGAATCAATTAAGAATTTCCACAATTAGTTGTCACATAAACTATAGGATTTGTTATGAAGATGTGTAATGACAACACTAGTCAAGCACCACAAGGATTCAAATAAATGAGGATACTAAGGAATATGACTCAAGATTTACAATATTCAATTCAATCCCATGTACCTCAAGGAGATGTCAATATAAATATTTAACCCACCAAAAACAAGATTATATCAAGTAAGTTCAATGGAAGTGATAAATGTAAGCTAAGAACCCTTACAAGACTTTGTAAAGACACTGAAGCATTTCATCAAGCACTTGGTAGGCAACTAGTTCAAATGAGGATTTTCAAATGTTAGGATACAATCACAACCTCAAGAATTTAATTTGATGATCAATCAGCTCATGAAGGCAACAAAATCCAAAGAAATTCAAAAACTCCAAGAGATAAATTGGTATGATCCAAAATGCTCCAATTTGTTTTCCAAGCTATTAGACAATCAAAAACTCCAAGAGATAAATTGGTATGATCCAAAATGCTCCAATTTGCTTTCCAAGCTATTAGACAATTCACAAGAAAGTTTGCTACTAGCAATTAGAAAGTTTAATTCTACAAAAATCAAGTTAACAAGTAAGAAAATCTATAGGGATTCAACAAACAAAGCTTTGGTTGTCATATAAGCACATTCCTAAGTCATAAGACCACACATCAAGCACTTGGTATGCAACCTCGTAACTAAAAGTAATTCAAAATTTTCAACCATATAGCCACTCCAATACTCAAGATTCACAAGTAAAAATCATTCCTACTGATAGATATAACATCAAGGAGCAATTTTAGAGCAACAACATGGACAAATTTTGTGTTTTAAAGGTCACAAAATAGCACTAAACGGAGTTACGGGATTGTTTTTGTGTTTAGATTTTTTGCAGCAAAACACCCAATAAACCCTAAGATTTCTGAATTTTTGATAAGGCCGAAATTAGTCATATTTTTACTAGTTATTTGAGGCTATTTTGTGGTATATTTTGTTCAATAACTAGCCATATTCTTTTATATTTGAGATTTTACCCTTGAAAAGATATTTTGTGCATTATTTTAGATTTTAAGGGTAAAATAAGATAAAAATGTTACAAAATAGAATAGAGGCGGCACCGGCCAGTACAGAAGAACCAGCGCCGGCCACGTGTTGCTGACACGCACTTTGAGGTGATGGAAAAATCGTTTGAACAAGGCTAAATAGAACTAAACCGGTATAGGCTGGGAGGCTAGAGGCTATGCCGGTTGCACACTGGAAAGATTGGAGCAAAAACAAAGAAAAATTGGTGAACGGACAAAGAAACCAGATCACAACCGGTACCAGCTGTGAGGCTGTAGGCGACGCCGGCTGTGCCCTGATGTTGAGGCGGTGCCTTGATTTTCGCATGCGATTGTTGGTAATTTGCAGAGTTTTAGTATTTTTCTACTTCTAGTCAGCCAAAAACCCCACACTAACAAATATAAGCACTTGGAAAGCTTATAAATAAAGGAAAAACACAAGAGAATGGAGAGAATTCATGAATCATAATAGAAAATCACTCAAATCAAGGAAGAATTCTACCAAATCAAGGAGGATTGTGCAAGAGGGTTTGCAAAGGAAGAAGAAAGAGGCTTGTCTAAGAGTGCTTTCTTTTACTTTGTTTTCTTTTTCTTGAACAATGTTGTATTAATTGTTTTATTGTAATTTAACATTGTTTTAGGTATTCATGAGTTTTAGAGTTATGTGATCTTTTGATTAATTGATTGTTCTTCTTGGTATTTAATTATTTGTGCTTATTACGAGATTAATTGGTTACTTATTTCTATTAACTTACTCGAACAAAGGGGTTGATAGTGGTTTCAATATATTGATTTCATATTTATTGGCTATTAACTTACTAGACTAAAGGGGTTAATTGCTGAGGATTGGGTAATTAAAGGTTAATTGATGTTTGCCAGACTAAGGATTTATTGATCAATTTTATGTTTTAAATTTTCCAGACCAAGGAAATTTAATCAGGGATTGTGTTCAATGCATCTTTTAGGTGAATTAGTTGAGACAGATCAAGTGATGCTAATTTATCTAGAAGATAGTAAATTCATGGATTGACCTAACAAGTTAATCTATCTTAATCCTTCATGATGCCAAGAGAATGATTAATTATGATAATAGTTAGGTACCTTAAGATCATGTTTGTCAAAACAATGGTTTAAGTTACATAATTCTCCATTCTTGACATGTATATATTATATTATTTTATTTTTTATTTTTATTCTTTTTCACTTTATTGAGTCGGTTAAACAATGAAAAAAAAGTGATTAATGCATACTTGTTCCTTGAGGATCGACACTCGTTTGAACCTTATGCTACGTTAATGATGAGTATGCTTGTTTATATGTGTAATTTGGGGTTAACATTTTAATTTAAACTTGATTGGGAATGTGCTTATTTTTACATGATTTTTATACCTAAATAAATTCGCATCAATTTTCAAACTTTAAATAGCTACCTAAACATCAAACAAACATGTAAGTTCAATTTCACAACAAACACACGGCATAATTTGAAGTTTTCGACTATAAAAAATCTCAAGAAATGAGTTGCGGGATTCACATTTGTAGCAATGGTTTAGATGTGGTTTCCACCTTGTTTGAGCACAAAACAAACAAACATTCATGTCAAATGATTCCTCAAACAGCATACCAACATATAAGGTCAATTGAACATCGAGTTCATGTCATAACATTAAGTTTCAAGCATTCAAAAATAGCACAAAAATAAGCGACGAAAATTTGAGAAAATTTAACAAGCTATTGAAGAAGGTTGTAATTTTTCCAAAAGAAAGTTGTGTTAAAAAGAATGAACACAACTTTCCTCTTATACCAATTTTGATACGAGCTTGGGAGCACCAAAATTTGGAAGCTAGACTTAAGAACAAAGACCCAAGAATTGGTCACCCAATTCTATACCAAAATGCCTATAAAGTAAGAACCCTAGGTGAATGAACAATTAGAAACCAAATTCTTATACAATTTGGCCAGTAACTTTAATACCTAAACACCCCTAAATCTACAAAGAATCTAAGAACTAGTGGGATAGAGAAAAGTAGGTACCCTTCTAGGTTTCCCAACAAAAACACCTGGTAAGAATAAATCCACCTAATATCCAAGATGAAGAAATAAGTTGGATTAACCCAAGGAATTTAGAGACTCTAGAAGAAGGTAGGCCTAATTTCTATGCTTGGTATTGAAAGGAAGAACTAAGAAAGAATTCTCCTCTACAAGAGTTTAGCACTCTATTCAATCTTTTAAAATCTAAATTCTATTACAAAATAGCTAGGCTATAATAGAGTATTCATAGGCCCCAAGTTACCCTAACTAATTAGTATGCAATGCATAGAAATTAGATGGCCTTAATATAAGTTTGTAGGCCCTATTACATGACTTAAAAGACGTAAAAGCATAATAAAATCCATGGTAATCAAAATAAAAATGTAAACAGCTAAAGAAGGCAAAATAGGAAAATTTCGGGCTGGACCCGATTTGGGCAAGCGCCAGGTCTAAATTCTCACCCGAGGCCGAGTAGGCCCTGTTCATCCTCTATTGTTTTGTTGCACTCCAAAACTTGCTCCTTGGACCTCCATTCATTCTTCTTTTTTTTTTTCTTGGTCCTCTAAATGAAATGTTGGTAATCTTGAGCTCTTCTTGATATTTCTTTGGCCTTCAATCCTTGTTTAAAGATTAGCTTAATCCTTCACATGGATTGTTACTTATTTTTTGCGTTCTTTGGCCCTTCATTTTCTATCCATTTCTTCACAATCTTCTTAGATTTGGGTTTGCTAAATTTGTTTCCTTGAAAATTCTCTTGAATATTATTTTTACCCATAGAACCATGAAGTGTGATTTTGTCATTCTTCCCCTTTCTTGAAAATGGCCTTCATGCCTAATTTAGTTCCTATCAAATAAACTGAACAATACCAACTTTATGGACTAGTAGAGGAATTTCAGAATTGTTCTCAAATCTAAATATTTGCTCTATGTGCTAAATGTTCCTTTTCAACCAGCTTGAGCTATTGATGCTCGTACTGAAAAGCTTGAAGTCCATAAGAAGTACTAAGAGGATAGCGACATAATATCTTATATCATGCTGTCATTAATAAATCTTGAACTTCAAAAACAACATGAGTATATGGATGCTTATACTATCATCTTTCATCTTAGGGAGTTGCTAGAAAAGCAAGCTAGAATGGAGAGATTTGAGATCTTAAAGCAATCATTCCACTCTATGATGGAAGAAGGTGCTTCAGTGGCTATGCATGGACTTCAGATACTGGGTTGATTGAGAAGCTAGGATCTCTCAGTTTTGTGATGGACTATGAATTTAGTGTTGACTTAATTCGATAATCATTGCCAAGTAGTTTTGCATAATTTGTGATATACTACAAAGTGAATAAGATTATATTCACATGGCTGAGTTGATTAATCTTCTCAAGATGGTAGGAGGCTCTATCAAGAGAAAGAAAAATGTAGTAATTCTAGTAGATTCTTTAACTTCTTCTAAAAAGAAGAAAGTTCCTCAAAATAAGAAGAAGAAGAATCCAACCAATCCAAAGGGTGGAATGAAGAAGAAAAAGACAGCTACCAATGTACCATGTCACCATTATGGCAGATAGGCCATTGGAAGAGCAACTGTAAAGGCTACCTGCAATCACTATAGGAAAAAAAGGAGAAAGAGAAGCATGCATAGACTTCTACTTGTACTCTAGGTATGTTTATGATTGAGATTAATACTACTTTTAACAATAAGATATGAGTATTGGATACTAGATATGGATCTCATTTATGCAATAATTGGTAGGGATCAAAGAGCAGCAGGAAGTTAGAGAAAAGTGATGTGGACCTACAGGTTACAAATAGAACAATGGTTGTTGAGGACTTATCATTCTCACTTGTCTTGAGATTAGTTCTAGAATATGTAAACTATTACAATATACCATTTTGTCAATTACTTGTATTAGATTTACTTGGATTTTATTTAATTTTTAAGAATAAAAGTTTTTCCTTTTCATTAAATTTGTATCCATTTTGGTACTGTAGCTTTGATAAATGGATTATATGTTCTAGATATGAAAAATCAAGTTCTTAACATAAACAATAAGGAACAATGAAAAGATAACCCATGCCATCTTACTTATAGCATTGTCATTTAGGTCATATAAATAAGAATTCTATTTCAAAGTTATACAATTTTGGTGACTTAGGATCATTTGATTATGAATAATCTGATATATGTGAATCATCTTTACTTGGTAAAATGAATAAAAAACATCTTTTTCAAAGAAAGAGAAAAGAGCTAAGCAATAATGTATATTGATGTTTTTACATGGATGACATTGTAAGGAAGAAAAGGTTATCCATACTTTATAACCTTTGTTGACGATTGTTCACGATTTGTGTATTCGTATTTAATGAAATACAAATCTAAAACCTTTGATAACTTCAAAAAATTTAGGAATGAAGTAGAGAAACTACCTAGTAAAAGTATTAAAAATCTAAGATCTGATCATGGAAGGGAATACTTAAGCCAAGAATTGCAAAATTATCTTAGAAATAATAGAATATTATCTCAATGGACTCCTTTGCTTGCACACGAATAGAATGGTGCATCCAAAAGAATGAATCGAACTCTATTAGAATTTTAAATTTCAAAATTTTGTTCGTGATGCGTAAATTTTAGGTGTATAAAAATCATTAATCTTAAATGCATCCATTAGTCAAGTTTTAACTAAAATAATAATCCCAAAATATAAATACGAGGAAGTATACTAATCGCAAGCATAGTATAGGGAATTAATGAGTATCGATCCTCAAAGGAACAAGTACACACCAGTCACTTTTTATTCATAGTTTAATAGACCCAATAAAATGATATACTAATAAAGGGGGAAAAAATATACAACACAAGGATGTAGGAATATGTAATTTAGACAACAATCATAGAACACATGATAATGAATCATCTAGCAATTTTCTCAATTAATCATCAACTTGGCATCATAAAGGAATATCAAGTAAAATTCAATTGTTTCACAAGTCATGAATTTACTTATATAGACTCCACTTCTTTCCCAATCCATGGAATCACTATTTTTTGATTAAATCACCAGATTTCCCAATCAAACCAACAAAACTAAAACATGCATTAAACTCAATTCCTCATAAACATGAAATTAGCTAATGACCTTTTGCTCAAGGTGAAATTAACTAATCTAAGATCACTTTAGTCCTTTAATCTTAACTTCATTTCCCAAGTCCAATAAGATTTGATTGTTAGTGTTGTGCCCTAGAGGCAATCACTTATACATTGTATATGACACATTTTATTTTAATAAAAGGCATTATTTATCTTACAATTTCTTTTGTTTGGTTTTATGTAATATAACTGTTCGATAAAGTCCCTAATACAACATTGTGTTTAGGAAATCATGATAGAGATTATGATATGATATTCCTACTACACTGTATAGTGTTAGTACTTAAATAGTCCCTAATCGTAGTATTAATGATATAGGACATCATTAATGCGTTAAGACTAGCATGTGTTAGAATTCCTGATTTGATCAGGCGGTGGTTGTTATATCCATGAGTATTGAGATACTCAAAGTTAACAAATGGATGCTTGTTAATGGAACAAGTTCATTGGATGACCTAACTATGAGATAATCATATGGACAACTATTTAGTGACAATGATATAATCTCAATATGGCAAAAGTGCAAGTATTCTTAGACTTGACATCTCCAAGATACTTTGATTCCAATCTTTGGAGCTCGATCGTGGGCCGCCTATGGGATGGATATTGGGTACAGTGTGAGATAAACGAAAGTAGTTGAGATGGTCAATAAAGGATTCACCACTCCTAATAGTAGGGGCGAATATCTCACGGCCATTTATAGGAATTAATACTCGAGAAGTCCTTGGCCTAGGCAATTGTGTATTGGAAATAGTTCCAAATGATACACATCTAGAGTAGTGGGTTCCTGTTACAAGTACTATTGTATTTGGGGCAGAATTAATTCCAGAGGGAGTTGGCACTAATTCAGTATTCCAAACCGAATGAGATATTGTATGGTGAAAGGAGTTAATTGTACTGTAGTTTGTTATTGAATGGTGCATGTCAAGCTACTTGACTTTTGGGACTCTTGGGTGGTCATGATGTGTTGCTAGATACCGCTCATGATCTGGGAATATGGGTGTATTAATTGATGAATTAATAAACCAATCCTAATTATAATTAATAGGATTAATTATAATTAATTATGGATTATTCATCTCAAAGAAGTTTGGATTAATTTATGTTTGCTACCAATTGACTGGGAAACCAAATAGGTCATACACAATAGAGGATTATATACTTAAGATGTTATTTGATAACATAGTGGGGTTAATTGCGAGAAAGAGAAGTTGTTGTGGCCAAATTATAACTAGTTATAATTTATGGTCCAAAATTGTAATTGTGAGAACTTGATATTTCCAATTACAATTAGCGAATTTTAATAGGATTAGAATTCTCAGATTTAGTAGGGTTTTTCGGTTTAAATGTATGACATACTTTAAACCCTAGGCAACAAACAACTTCTTCCTCTTCTCTCTATTTTTCGTTTTTCCTGAAAAACAAGTAGCCTTAACCACCACTTTTATTTCTGCAAGCACAAAAATATTTTGGTGCTTAAGTGTATCCTCTGTGTGGATTACTATTAGAGATAATTACACACTGTGATTATAGTGGTTGGACGTTCAACTCTCGTGGTGTTTGATCAAGAGGATTGTAGGATCGTACCTCGACTTGAAGAAGGAAAATTTGTTTTCCACACGATCAAAGAAAGGTAAAAAAATTGTTATCTTTATGTCTTTTTTCCACACATATGCAGATCCTGGGATAGTATCTCGTTTTATTTTTTGCTACGCCATATACGATATACGTGAGAGATACCCAACATTGACAAATATCAAATCAATGCAACAAAACTCCTAACATCATTTCCCAAGTCAATTAGAAGAAACCGCATTAATAACCAATGATAACAAGTAATAAAGTACCAAAGATGATAGAAAATTGATCAATAACTAAATTAACATAAACTCATGAATCTCAAAATAACATCAAATTACAATAAAAATATTGAATACAACATTTTTTAAGAACAATAAAACATAAGTAAAAGAATGTACTCATAGACAGGCCTCCTTCTCTTTTGAAGACTCTTTTGAACAATCCTCGAATGGTGAATTTCTCCCTCTTTAAGTGATTATTTTTTGCTCTTGGATTCACACTCTTTCTCTTGTGTTTTCACTTGGCTTTGTAGGCTTCTTTGTTGCCAAATTCGTTACTTGAGGAGACATGGCCAAGTAGGTTTCAGAAAATACCAAAATTTTTGGAAAATTGTGAAATTCGTGCACAGGATTTTTGCCACTCCAGAGTAGACCTGCCGCTGGGTCCAATTGACCCAGCTGCTGCCATATGTATTCTATTTTCCTCCTGAAACTGCTCTATTTTTCACTGTTGGGGAAGATTAGACCGAGCGCCTTATCCACTTGCCAGGCTTGGCGCCAGGTTTATGTTAGAAAATTCACATTTTCACTATAAATCAACTTAAATCTGCACAAATTTGTCAAAAATATTTTGTACAAGCAAATGTCAAAATAGAAAGGAAAATGCCTAGTTATTTCCAAAAAAAATATCTCAATTTAGCTTCAAATAAATAAGAAAATAATGATGATGTTAGCCCATATCACATACCTCTACACTTAAACTTTTGCATGTCCTCAAGCAAAAATACTTAAGCCAAGAAACCTCGTTAAAAAAATACAAAAGCTTTTTCATTTCAAAAATTTGAAACATAACAAGAATTATAACATCATTTAAAACTTTAGATAATACTCTTGCTATTCATCAAACCCTTTGAAAATAAGTCAATATTTGAAACATTTGACAGTACATCACAAAACTCTTAAAGTCAAATTAACCGCATTTATACCCTAGTCTAAGAAATTCATTTCACCCGTCAAGTAAAAATATAGATAACAAGAATCACATAGGTCAAACCATCTACCAACTCATGATTTATAAAGAAAAAAAATTGCAGAACCCAAGTCATGATGTAAGGAAAATGCTCAAAACTTTTTTTCCCAAATTTTTTTATAATGATTTGGGGAATTGATAGTCTCAAGTGCTTAGATTTCTCTTCACACACCGTGTTAGCCTTCTTTTAGTCATCACACCTCATTTTTTTAACATTCTCCCTCTCTCTCTCTTACTTTTGGGAATTCATAGCCTCAAGAAAGTGGATTTCTCTTCACTATCCGTATTGGCCCCTATAAACAAGCAGCAACAATACTTTCTTATGTTCAAAGAGGAAACAATAATAATCAACTTGTTTTCTCAATTTTTCAACTCACAAAAATTTTTCACAATCTTTCCTCACAAAGGTCTTTTATTTCCTCATATTCCTCATAATAACTTAAAGCTAAGTAAAGTTTAAACCCATAATACAAGAGTTAGCCAATAAATATTCCCCACACTCATAATATTTTCCATATTCAAACTAGATAAGTTAAATAATATTCTAACACTAATGCGTAAACAAGATTAATCTAAATTCTCATGTCTTAAAAATATCCTATCCAATAAACCAATTTCATATAATCCACTAAATGAATGACAAAAATTTTGAAAATTTTCACACAAAAATGATATGGAAAATATCTTCAATACCTAAACCCCTCCCCCCCCTCCTCCACACACACACATAAACTGGATATTGTCCTCAATGGCCAAAGATACATCAATGAAAGCAAAGCCAAGAAGATCAAAATAAATAAAGAGGAAGAATGAAGAGAATAAAATACTTCCATTACACATTAGGTCCAACATTTGTGAATCGACCACAAGGAGTAGTCATTAGAGAAGTCACAAGGGTACCTAACTCAAAAGAAACAAAATAAGAAAACATAAATATGGAAAAAGATAAAGAAATGCAAAATAAAAGAAAAGAGAACTAAAAGCTAGAAAAGATCATTAAAATGTAAAAAAAAAGAAATAACAGAAAATAAAATAAAATATAAGTGCAAAGAGTAGATCAAGAGTCCTCAGACTTATCATCATCATCATCATTACTATCACCCGCTGCTAGACTTGTGGAGGCCCCAGTGGATTGCTGAATCAAGGTTGTCAGCCTTTGCTGCCGAACATCTTAGCTCGATGGAGGTTAGTAATGCAGTCTCGTAGTTGGAAGAGGATATTCATTTGGCTCTCCAGTTGGTCCTCCATTCCTACCCCAAAATTTGTACAAGAATGAGAGTGAGTAGTATAGGTGCAAAGTCGAGTAGACTGCTCCTATTTCTCCTCCTCATCGAGGGGAAGTTCTACCATCCCTGGGTATTGGACCCCAAAAGGCTTCTTCCATCGCCTCACCCTCTCATCTTACCAGTAGCCACAATGAACCAAAGTATGCTCAGTTGCTAGGTCTTGGTCAGTAGTGGGCTCACTAATCTCTCCATCTAAGCTCACTCCAACGTTACGTAGGATCTGCATACTAACCAAAGGGAATTTGAGAGCATTAGCAACTATGCTAGAGTAAACAACCTCTCACATGATCTGAATAATAATAGGGGCATGAGGAATATGCTCACTCTTTATTATCTTGTCAAGAATGTTAAGATCAAGGGTACTAGACTCATTGAAACCACTAGCCTTAGGTTAAATATTGCAAGCAAAAATATAGACTGTAGCACACAATTGAGCCCTAAGATCATTATTGGAGTAATAGCAGTTTTAATCGATTTGCCCCATCATCCACATATTCAACCTTATCCACACAGCACCCAAATCCCATGTAGGCTCAGAAAAAATCTTTTGGTTATTATGGTCCATAGCAATCCATGGCCCCTCATCAAGTACTTCTCAAATCTTGGCTAATCTAGCCTTCTCAAACTCAATGGGTAGCCCTTTAACCATAGTAGAAATAACAAAGGAGTTTGGCCAGTTGTCTAATTTGATTCTCAAGGTTGCACATGGACACCTCCGAATTTCTCTTGGTTGCATCCATTCCTTGAAACCATGTCTCTGTAGCACTTTCTAATTAGTTAACCAACTCTTCCAATAGTGGCTTAGGCTGTGGTGCATTGAAAGGCAAAGGAGGTTGAGTCCTAGGATTTTCAAAATTAGAAGAAGCCTGGGTTAGTTTTGGTTATTCTACGAAAAGTTAGGATGATTCCTCCAACCAAAGTTGTAGGTGGTGCTATAGGGATTATTACCTTATCTTCCACTGCCTACAAATATGGCTTGCTCTAATAACTCTTGTGATGACCCAATGTTTTGGTACTCATGGTTTGGATGCCCTTCCCAACAAAATTACAATTAACAACCGTTACCTATCCTTGGGAATATGATATCACCATTTGCACCATTTTTTGTGTTAGTGCCTCCATCTTGGCCTCCAAAACCACAATCGTACCCACCTTGTGTACTCCATGAACCGCTCTTGGAGGTTTTAGAAATAGTGGAACTTCTTGCAAATGCATCAACTAATTGCCTAGTTGCAAAACTCAAACTACTATGAAAAATTTGCATTTGCATGCCTAGCTCGAACCTATGATGAAGATAGTTTCTTAGCTTCTCCTTAAACCTCTCCTAACTTTTATAAAGATTTTCATATATTAACTATTGGAAGGCAAAAATATCGGTGCTAAGCTTGGATGCTCTATCTGGGGGAAACTATTTTGACAATAATTTTTCAACTAAAACATTCCAAGTGGTAATAGATCCGATTGACAAGGATTTTAACCAAGATTTAGCCCTAACTCTCAAAAAAAGGGAAAAAACCTTAGTTTGATGGCATCTTCAGAAACATCATTCATTTTGAAAGTGTCACAAATTTCTAAAAAGCTCACAAAATGGGCATTAGGATATTTCTTAGGTAGCCCATCAAATTGTATCATGTTTTAGATTATTTAGATTATATTGGGCTTTAGTTCAAATTTGTTAGCCTCTATCCTAAGTCTCGTGATACTTGGGCCTATACCCGAGATTGCAGGTTTCACAAAATCATCAATAGTCCTCCTACCATTACCACCATTACCGCCATTGTTGGGTTGATTAACCTCCCTGTCTTTTCTTACCCTTTCATTCACAATCTTTCATACCTTTATGAGGGTTCTCTCAATCTTAAGATCAAGATCTACTATGTCGGCTTTAGATCGTTAGGTCATATACTAAGGGCAAGATCTACAGAAAATATTAGATAATAAGATTAAAGAATTTACACTTTGGACAGTTAGTACATATTCACAAATTGAAGTTAGAAAAGAATACAACATGCAGAGATATTAAATTACAAGTATAAAAATAAAAAAATTTGGCACCTATTCATACAAAGAACATATCTACACATTCACATATTTATTTATAAATATATAGACAAATAAACATGGTTAAATCAATAAAATACTAGCATTCACGATATTGTTACCCGACAATGGCACTAAAAATTGGATATGTAAATTTTGGGTGTATAAAAATATCAAATTTAAATCCATTCCTTAGTTAAGTTTTAATTAAAACATTAATCCCAAAATGCACATATGAGCAAGTATACTCATCGCAATCATAGTATAGGGAATTAACGAGTATCGATCCTCAAAGGAATAAATACATATAGTCACTTTTCATTCATTGTTTAATTGGCCCAATAAAGTGAAAAAATAATAAAGAGAAATATAAAAAATATATACAACTCAATGATATAGCAATATACAATTTAGATAACTACCCTAGAACACACGATAATGATTCATCTAGCAATTATCATAATTAATCATCATCTTAGCATCATTAAGGAATATAAAGTAAAATCTAATTGTTTCCCAAGTCATGAATTCACTTATATAGACTCCACTTCTTTCCCAATCCATGGAATCATTATCTTTTTATTAAATTAGCAATTTCCATATCAAACCAACAAAACCATAACATGCATTAAACTCAATTCCTCATAAACATGAAATTAACTAATAATCCTTTGCTTAAGGTGAAATCAACTAATAATTGATCACTTTAATCCTTTAACCTTAACTTCGTTTCCTAAGTCCATAAGATTTGACAAATACAAAATTGATGCAATGAAACTGCTAAAATTATTTCCCAAGTCAATTAGAAGAAATCACATCAACAACCAATGATTACAAGTAATCAAATGCCAAAATTGATAGAAAATTGATCAATAACAAAATTAACATAAAACCATGAATTCCAAAATAATGTTCAATTACAATGAAAACATTGAATACATCATTGTTTAAGAACAAGAAAATAAAGGTAAAAAAATGCACTCATAGACAAGCCTTCTTCTTCTCATTTGAAGACTCTCTTGCACAATCCCCCTTAAATGGTGAATTTCTCCCTCTTTGAGTGATTGGAATTTTTGATCTTCGATTCACACCCTTTCTCTTGTGTTTTCTCTTGGTTTTATAAGCTTTTTTGAAGCCAAATTTGTTGCTTGAGTAGTCTTGGTCGAGTAGGATTCATAAAATACCAAAATCATTGGAAAATTATCAAATTAGGGCACAAGATTTTCACAACTCCAGAGCAGACTTGGCAACAGGTCCAGTCGACCCACCTGACACTGGGTGTGTTCTATTTTCCTCCTGAAACTGCTATGTTTTTCACTGTTTAGGGAGACTAGACCTGGCGCCTAGTTACATTGCCAGGCCTAGAAGGACATGTATGCTGGAAAATTCACTTTTCTGCTCGAAATCAACTTAAATCTATATAAATTTATCAAAAAGACTTTCTACAAGCAAAATGACAAATAGCAAGAAATATGCCTAGTTACTACAACAAAAGCATCTTAATTTAACCTCAAATAACTAGGAAAATAGTGATAATCTTAGCCCCTATCAGTTTGAACCATGATGGCTTTTACAGAATTACCCAAATGGTTTTGGGGACATGCACTGAAAAATATTATTTATATTTTAAATAAAGTTCCATAAAAAAATGGTTGATACACCCCCTTACAAGGTTTTTTTTTTTTTTTTTTTTTTGGTTGTATGCGACCAAGCTTAGCTCACTTGAGAATTTGAGGATCTCCTATTTGTGTTAAAAAAAACAAAATTAGATAAACTTCAGAACAAGTGTGATTAGTGTTTGTTTGTCGAATACCAAAAAGATTCACATAGATATTATTTCTTTCTTTTTTTTAACAAACTAAGTGTTTTTATAGATTTATTTCTTCTTTGAAATGGAATTCATGCTTAATGGTGATAGTGAGAGTAAAAATTAAACTTATAGATTGAAGAAGAACAAACAAACAATGATCAATAGGATGATCCCGAGTCTATTGACAAAATAAACAAACCGTCAAAAACCTAAGAACCTCATAGATCAAGTATGATAAATTTGACAGATAAAATATGTGGATTTCTCATTAGTAACCATAATGATGTTTTGCCCATTAAAGAAAATAGGCCTACTGCTTACAAGGAAGTTAAAAATATTTCAGAATCTGACAAATGGCTGGAGGGCATAGTGTCAAAATTGCATTCCATATGTGACAACTAAGTTTAGACTCTGGTTGATCCAGCCAAAGGTATAAAACTTATAGGGTGCAAATGGTTTTTGACGAAGAAAACTGACACGGATGATAAAGTTATTACCTATAAGATATGATTGGTTGCAAAAGATTATCATCAATAATATGGTATTGACTATTATGAGACATTTTCTCCAGTGATAATACTAAAATCTATTAGAATACTCGGAGCACTTGGTGCTTATTATAACTATGACATTTGGCAAAGAGATGTGAAAATAACATTCCTTAATAGAAATCTAACTGAGAAAGTGTATGTGACACAACTTGAGGGTGTCATATCTAAGGATCACACTAATTAGTGTGAGCTGCAAAAGTGATAGGGGCTAAATTTAGCAATATTTTCTTAGTTATTTGAGGGTATTTTGTAATACATTGGATGTAAAAAATAGTCATATTCCTTGCTATTTGATATTTTACCTTTGAAAAGGTATTTTGATTATTTTATGTAGAATTGTATGAAAAATGAGAAAAACTATCGCCATTGCAGTACACGGCCAGCGCTGGCTGTGCTGAGCACTACTGGCGCTGGCCCTAGTCTGGAATGCTTGGGAAAAGACTAAAAAACAGAGCACGTTGTGCATGCTCGGAACATGGCCGGCGCCAGCCATGAGGGGCTGAGCCGGCACTGTCTGCATGTTGTACAATGTTGGCGAGTTTTCCTTTTCCAAGCAGATTTTGGAAATTTCATTAGATTCTTTTGGGAAGTCTTTCAAGAATGGAAAAGGATTCTTGTAGGAACTTTTTGGCAATTAGAACTCCTACAAATACAAGAGAATAATAATGTACAAACTAGTTTTCAGAGTTTACAATTCTTCAACGTAATATCTTTAGAAAAATCCTAGAGAAACACCAAGATTTTGGAGGATCATGGTGATTCTTGGAGAAGAAGAGGAGGTAGCTCGAGAAGGTTTCATGGAAGAAGAAGAAGGCTTACTTATCTCTGAGTGATTTCTTTTTCTCTTCTATTTAATTTATTGACAATT
The DNA here is from genome assembly GCA_026120185.1 of Voacanga thouarsii. Taxonomy (NCBI): domain Eukaryota; kingdom Viridiplantae; phylum Streptophyta; class Magnoliopsida; order Gentianales; family Apocynaceae; genus Voacanga; species Voacanga thouarsii. The sequence goes on from JANUWF010001625.1 coordinate 215,614, forward strand.
TGATTTTAATGTTTTAATTGTAATTAGAGGATGTTTTTGGATATGTGGCTTTGTATTGATTTTAGTTATCTGATTAAGTGATTGTTATTTTTCGTATTTGATTACCCTTATTAAGTACTCAACGTTATGTTTATTCTACTTGGAAAATGTAAAATCAATGAAGAGCTTTCTTTGAAGAAGCAATTATGGTTTTCAAACAACTTTGGGTAAAAAATTGTTTAAGGAAAGCTTACTGTGTTGCTCAAAAAATTGTTTGCTTGACAAAAAATATATTATTTTAGAAAAAGGAATATATTGACCATAGTTGCATCTAAAGGTACATCTTCCACGACAATCAATGCATTCGACTTGCAGAAAAACATTTGTTCACAAACATCCTTATGCAATGACTTACCTGATCTGTTGATTTTCTATGATACAATAGCCTTCCAAGATAATTCAAGACAACCTAACCCCACCTGGGGTAAATACAGGGTATAAGTCCGAACATCCAGGCAAAGCTGGCTTTAAATAAATAATTTCTAGCCTAACATACTTAACCTCAACTAGATACAACAACATCTAGTTATGACAACAACGCCTTAAGCTTTAACACTAATTGATAAGGTATTTTATAGAATAAGATTAATTTGATAAGTTAAAATAAATAGGTATTGTAAATAATAAATTATAATATTAACTATTTATTAACAAATAATAAATAATGAGTAATATTAATAAATAAAATTAGTAATAAATAATGAGTACTATTAATAATAAATCCTTAATAAAATTGTTAATAAATAATAAATAATATTATTACAAATAATAAGTTATAATAATAATATATTATAAATAATTAATAATAAATAAATTATTCTCATATAAATAATATTTAAGAGTGTAAATAAAATTTTTAGTAAGGCTACCTAATAATAATATGAATACAAAAGACATTTGATATTAATTCCAAAATATTATTATTTATATCTAACAATGTTTAAAAAATATTCTATTTATTTATCTATTAAAATACCAATATTTTAAATAATTATTAGTTTCAAAATATTTATGTTCACTAAAATTAGTTAATTAAATTAAATAATAGTAGTAATAGTAATAACAATAATAATAAGAATAATAATGATAATAAGAATATTACTAACAATAATAAAAATAGTTCTTATAATAAATTTTAATGACTATAGTGAAATACTAGAGAAAATTTATATACATATTCATACACACATTCATCCAACAAATAACATGTTGATTTATCTAAATATAGGCTTGTATTAACATACATCACAATAAGGGTGATATTCTACTAGCCATACTATTATTTATGGATTTCTTGAAAAATCTAACATCGTGAAGGCATAATCAACAATGATGGTTTAATGTCTATCATACATCAAACTTCCATAAAACTTGTAATCATAATGAACAAACAATGATCTTAAGGCATAATCCATACTTCTTGAGTCATGGCGTTCATTCAAAGCTTCACGTCTTAAATCTATTCCTTTCACCCACATACATATCTCCAACACCACATTATTCTATTAACCTATCAAATCCATCATCTAAAAGTCTTGAGTTCGAGAATTTAAAGCGAAGATCAAGAGAGAAATACTTGATTTGAGGAAAGTTAGATAAAGGCATCACCTTGCTTAATGGAGGTCCTTGAGTGCTTAGGAGTCCTTCCTTGCTTGAAGTAAGTCTAAGAATGGCCATCCAAGTTTGGCCAACACAAAGAGAGAGAGAGAGAGAGAGAGAGAGAGAGAGAGAGATGATAATAGAGAGAAAGAGATTAGGGTTACATTGAAATGGTGATGATGAGATGAAGAAGGTCTAAGGTGTTTAAAGTTACCTTCTTGATGTTCTTCTTGTTCTTAGCCATCAAGGAGTGTTTAATGCAAATGGAGGATCAACTTTGGTATTTTTAATGTTAAAGAGCGGCCCTGGAGTGAGTAGGGACTGAATCCTAGTTGGTTTGAAGGTTCTCAGAGTTATTTGGGACGAGTAGAGGTGGTTCAAGGTTGAAGAAGCTTAGTGTGTGTTCCTGGTGTTCTTGAGAGAAATTGAGAAAGTGTGTGCTTTTGCGCGTGTGTGAATGATGGCCGAATGGCCTAACTTAGGGGAGTCTTTGAAGGTACGTAAAGCGGGAAAACACGGAGCACGTAGCAGAAGCGAACATAAAAAAACTGAAAAAATAATAACAGGGATTCTAGGGCAGGGACGGCACCGGTTGTGCCCTGTCCCAATCCTGAGGTTTTAAGAATTTTACCTCTTTTTCTTGTTCTAAGTGTTGGCTGTACCGAAACATGTGCAACCGGTGTAGGAGTGCTGGTAGAAGCCTTTGGTGCAATACCGGCAAGCCCCCTACTCCGCATTTGCATGTATGTCAACGACGAACTCTCGGTCTTCTAGTATATAGCCTACCTAACTACTGTTCAGTGAACAACTAACGAGCTAGGGAATTTTCTTGAGTGAGAGAGAGAGAGACGTTTGGCTCTACAGAGGAGCTTCACTCTTGTGTGGTAAAACAACGATGATTATTATTAACCCTAATCACCTTGTTTAACCTAAAATAAAATAAAAAAAAAGAATACTAGGTTAAACTAGACTGGACTATTGGACTCTTAGTTTAACCTATTGGGCTTAATTAATTATTCTAGATAGAACCAACTTAATGGCCCAACAAATAATTACTTTTCCAGCCCAAATAAACCTATCCAATTAAATAAGCCTAAATCAGTCTAGTCCCAGGTTAATCCCTAATTATTCAAACTGGACCAAAGTCCTGAATAATTAATTAACCCACCAAACCAATTTAATTAATTCTCTCTTCATGGACCTTTATTTTATTCTAACCCAATAATTAAATTAGGCTACTTAAATAAAATAATTCCATTTAATTTAAGATCAATTTCATAGCCCGTATTTAATTGGCACTCACGGTCTATACTGGGGACCAAAAGACACACCGTCTTGGCTACTAAAATGACCAAAATACCCTTACCATATAAATAGCTGTATTTTACATTTTAAATATTTCCTAATATCATCATAAGGAAATATTGACCCTAAGGATAATGTTGTGTTAGCAAAGTCTCCAACCTACAGGTGTAAAGACTAAAATACCCCTCTATACATTGTTGTACATTTAGAGAGGAAGAAGTGTACTAACATGTCTCTAAATGACATCTACAATCCATAGGCCACTAGTCCAATGATCCATAACCTCCTGGATTGTTTTTGCTTTCCAAGGGAGCTACACTAAAGCAAACATCCAAGTCATGTTTCCTAGGGCCTTGGATATTCAGATCATTCAGACAACCACAAAAGACGATATAGTATAGAAACTATCTTGTACAAGTCTGTTTTAACTAACTAGTCACACATACCCAACATGCAAGTATATTGGCGGTATGATAGAACCTCTACTATAGCATATCAAAGTATATGCTTCCAGCTTCGTCACACAACCAAGTCATACTCAAGTCGTAGAGTACTAGTCCACGCTGTAGCGGTAGTAGTCTAGGTTTCTACCATATAGTACTTTTATGAAACCACTACTACAGGTCTTATTCTATGTATTCTAAATATGGTTATATCATGAAGTTAGTGGACTACTCACTGGCAAAAGGTAAGCCATTCCCTATTTAGAATTCACAACATAATAACCTAAACATAATGAGATTCCCATTCTCATCAATCGGATAAGAACAAAAGTTTATGTGCTAAGTAACCTGTGATCCATACCTTATTGTGAAAGACCTCCATTCACATGGACCACTTACTTAAACATAATGGGTCTTTTTCAAATGTAATTGTGCACAAATAAAATTGTAAATTTATAATAAATTTCTGAAAATAAATTTTTTTATTAAAATATTTGATTTTTTACATCAGAAATCTAGTCTAAGAGGGCATACATCCCAACAATCTCCCACTTGCACTCAAAGACTAAGTAAGTTCGTAGGTGCCCACCCCTATGTCGTTTTAGTATCTCTTGAAGACTCTCTCAGCCAAAGGCTTAGTGAATGGATCTGCTAGATTGTTCTTGGAAGCAATCTATTCCACCCCGACTTTATGTTTCTGGATAAAATCCCAGATCAGGTAGTACTTCCTTTCGATGTGCTTCCCATTCTTGTGGTTCCTATGTTTTTTTTATTGTGATACTACTCCAGTGTTATCTCAATACATCACAATTAGCCTGTGCATGTGTGGCACGACTCCAAGTTCTGAAAGAAACCTTTGGAGCCAGACTGCTTCTTTGGATGCCTCCGAAGCTGCCACATACTCAGCTTCCATGGTTGAGTCAACAATGCAAGATTGCTTGATACTCTTTCATGAAATAGCTCCTCCAGACAAGGTGAAGACATAACTATTAGTGGATTTTCTCTCATCCTTATCCACCTGGAGGTCTGAGTATATGTATCCTATAGGAACCAAGTCATCAACCCTGTAAACTAACATATAATCTCTCATTCCTTTAGGGTACTTGAGTATATACTTTACAGCTTGCTAATGAACCTCCCGAGGTTTTGATTGATATCTGCTAACCAAGCCTACGACAAAGTATATATTTGGCTTAGTACATAGCATGGCGTACATGAGACTTCCCACAGCCAAAGCATAGGGAATCCTACTCATTCTGTCATTTTCTTCTTAAGACTTAGGACAATCCCTTGAAGAAAATGACAACCCATGTCTGCAAGGAAATAGAGCTCCCTTGCATAAGTCCATGCTATACCTGCGAGCATCTTATCAATGTATGTCGCTTTGGATAATCCTAACATTCTCTACTTTCTATTTCTAAGAAATCTAATCCCGAGAATGTAGCTGGCTTCTCCCAAGTCTTCATACTGAATTGAGTAGACAGCCAAACCTTTGTAGATGATAATGACCTTACATCATTTCTAATGATTAGAACATCATGCACATACAAGAAAAAAAAAAATCACATTAATGCCTTCAAGCTTCTTGTACACGTATGGTTCATCCTCGTTTTGAACAAAACCATAAGACTTTATAGTCTCATCAAAACAAATGTTCCATGCTCTTGATGCCTGCTTAAGTCCATAGATGGACTTCTTAAGCTTGCAAACTATATACTCTTGGCCCTTAGCAATAAAACATTTCAGTTGGGACATATAGATGTCTTCACTAAGATGGCCATTTAAAAATTTCATCTTGACATCCATTTGACATATCTCGTAGTCATAATGACATGCGATGGCAAGGAGGATAAGGATGGACTTAAGTATGGCTACCGAGGAAAATGTTTCCTCATAATCGATTCCTTCTTTCTGAGTATACCCTTTTACCATAAGCTAAGCTTTGAAGGTTTCCACCTTCCCATCTATTCCCATCTTTCTCTTGTATACCCACTTACACCCTATAGGTTTTATCCCTTCAGGTGAAGCTACAAGATCCCAAACCTGATTGAGATACATAGACTCAATCTCGACTTTAATTACTTCATGCCACAGATTTGCATCGGCATTAGCAATAGCCTCCTCGTATCTTGTTCCTAATGGTCGGAGACCAGCTCGAAAGCTTCTCCTGCCCATCTATCCGGAACCCTAGACACTTTCCTACTATGACGAGGCTCCATATATATAGCCTCTTGAGGCTGTGCCTCTTCTTATTCCACAATCGGGTCAGAAGAAGTTGCTTCCGAAGATAACTTCTCCTCTAGTTCCAACCTAGTTGAACCTTTTGTGGAAGTACTTTGATCATTCTCTAAGTATCTAGCATTGGTACTAACTAGTACTTTCTACTCCTTAGGATGATAAAAGTAACCACCCTTTCTCCCTTTTAGATACCCAACAAAATAGCATAATTCTGATATTGGTTCCAACTTGTCTCCCTTGACCAGTACATAAGCTGGATAACCTCATATCCTGAGATGATTCAGACTTGGCTAATACCCAGTCCACATCTCATAGGGAGTCCAAGGTACTAACTTGGAAGGCACCAAGTTCAAAATATATGCCGCTGTTTCCAGGGCATATCCCCAAAAGGACACCAGAAGAGTAGCATGATATATAATGCTTCGGACCATTTCCATCAATATCCTGTTCCTTCTCTCAGATACTCCATTCTACTAGGGCATCCCCTTCGTAGAGAGCTGGGATACTTTCCCATGATGTACCATGTAGTCCTTGAATTCACCAAGTAGGTACTCTCCACCATGATCCGATCGTAAGGTCTTGATTAATTTACTTGTTCGATGCTCCACTTCAGCTTTAAACTCTTTGAACTTGTCAAAAAAGTTAGACTTGTGTCTCATTAGGTAAACGTAACCAAATCTTGTACAATAGTCCATGAAAGTGATGAAGTATTCAAAACCTTCTGTAGCTGGTATAGACAAAGGACCACATACATCAGTGTGAACAAGACTCAATACCTCATTGGCTCTATCCGCCTTAGGGGCAAATGAGTCCATGAATGAGGCAAGACTTACACTGAGGCTAATTTTCCAATCACAATGAGGCAAAGGGCCCATCATGGATCAACCTCTGAATCCTAGTTGAGTTGATATGACCCAACCTTAGATGCTAAAGAAAATAGTCATTGACATTGGTCTTTCTCTCCTCGTTAAAGGTTCAGATTGAGCGTTATTTAATTGATTGTTGATAGGGTTTAAGAAAAATAAATTTCCATACATGTGCCCAGTACATAGAATTTCATCGTCTCTACTGATAGAAATACCAGAATGGAATGATACAGAATATCCTTGATTTATTAGTTTTGCAACTGAAATCAAATTTTGTCTAAATCTAGGTACATATAAAATATCTTTCAAAACCACTATTCTATTACAATAAAAAACAAGATACAACTCTCCCACTGCAAGGGCCTAAACTTGTGCTCTATTTCCCTCACGTAGTCCATGTTCACATTTCTGGAGTTTTCTTATCTTTCTAAACCCCTGCAAGGAGTTACAGATGTAATCAGTGGCTCCTGAATCAACAATCCAAATGGAAGTTGATCCAACCATTGATATAGACTCTAGATAGAAAATATTACCTGTGGGGTTTTTCTTGGCTTGAAGATCTCGACACTCCTTTTTCCAGTGTCCCTTTAGTTCACACTTGAAGCACTTGCCCTTGGGTTTGTTTTTGGGCTGGGTCTTGAGTTGGCTCGCTGATTTCCCCTTCTTCTTCTTGAACTTTCTGGGCTTGGGCCCAGTTCTAGGATATGAAGCCTTACCAATCATTGCCTTTGACTGTGGCTTTATGACCTTCCCCGCCATCTGGAGCTCCTACATCAACTCAGTCAAACCCATGTTCAACTTGTTTATGTTATAGTTAAACTTAAACTGAGTGAAAGAACCCAGTAGAGATTCGAGAACCATGTCCACTTGGCTCTCGGGGTTAATGACAGCCCCTAAGATTTCTGCCTCCTCAAAAGCAACAATCATTTTAAGCATATGCTCTCTGACTAATGCTCTCTCAGCCATCTTAGTGTTTATGAAGGTTCGAAGAGCCTCCTGCCTTGCGGGCCGGCAATAAATAGCATGCTAGAAAACTATAGACGTTTTCATGCTATTCTATTTTTTAAACCTAAGTTCCCAGATAATAGAATTAAACACATTAATTAATTAATTAATGGTCTTGTTTAATCCTAAAATCCCTTACTAATATTTTTCATGCAAAAGTATTCCATGAATATTAACTATTACAAAAATATTAATTTCGTCTGGTATGGACCCCAAAACCAAAAGAAATTGCAAGAAAAATTACAAGGAAAAAAAAAAATTCTCCTTGGTCCACTGCACCAGCCGCACTGGATCATGCAGCCATATGCATTGTGGTCCATTGCACCCGCCGCACAAAACCCAAACTCATGGGAAAAAAAAAAAACCCCCCACGCGCAGTAGCTTTCCAGAGCCAAGCTGGCGCCGGCGCTGGTTAGGCTCTGTTCGCCTCTTCCTGCAGTTTTTTTTTTTCTGCGAATTTCCCCTATTTTTCTGTACAGCTTCTGGTATCCATGGCTCTCTGATTCCAATCCAAATACAATGAAATCAATCAAAACCAACAACTGCTAATACCCATAAAATTGGGCTTACATGATTTACTAAGAAAAATAGTAAATTACATATTCCTATACCTCCACCCGCGAGGTTTAACAGAGAATCTATCCGTACCATAAATAACGAAGGATCACAATTTTTAATCACACATATGTGCTCAGTTTTATTCATCTAGATGCTTGCTCCCTATATTTTTACAAAAAACCTTCATACTCTGATACCAATTGAAGGTACGTAAAGCGGGAAAACACAGAGCACACAGCAGAAGTGAATGTAAAAAAAAAAAAAAAACTAGAAAAAAAAGAATAGGGATTCTAGGGCAGGGCCGGCACTGATTGCGCCCTGTCCCAATCCCAAGGTTTTAAAAATTTTAGCTATTTTATCTCGTTTTAAGTGTTGGATATACCGGAACGTATGCAACTGTTGTTGGTGTACTGGTAGAAGCCTCTTGTGCGATTCTTACAAGCCTCCTACTCTGCATTTGCATGTATGTCAATGTCGAACTCTCGGTTTTTCAGTATATGACCTGCCTAACTACCGTTTGGTGAACAACTAACGAGCTAGGGATTTTCTGGAGAGAGAGAGAGAGAGAGAGAGAGAGAGAGAGAGAGAGAGAGAGAGAGAGAGAGAGACGTCTGGCTCTACAGAGAAGGAGCCGTCACTCTTGTGGGGTAAAACAACGATGATTATTATCAACCCTAATCCCCTTGTTTAATCTAAAAAAAAAAAAACTCTAGCTTAAACTGGACTGAGCCATTGGACTCTTAGTTTAACCTATTGGGCTTAATTAATTATTTTAATTTGAACCAACTTAATAGCCCAACAAATAATTACTTTTCCAGCCCAAATAAAACCAGTCCAATTAAATATACCTAAATCAGTTTAGTCACAGGTTATTCCCTAATTATTCAAACTGGGCCATAGCCATGAATAATTAATTAACCCACCAAACCAATTTAATTAATTCTCTCTCCATGGACCTTTATTTTATTCTAGCCCAATAATTAAATTAGGCTACATAAATAAAATAATTCCATTTAATTTCAGATCAATTTCTTAGCCCGTATTTAATTAGGACTCACGATCTATACTGGGGACCAAAAAACACACCGCCTTGGCTACTAAAATGACCAAAACACCCTTGCCATATAAATAGCTATATTTTGCATTTTAAATATTTTCTAATATTACCATAAGGAAATATTGACTCTAAGGACAATGTTGCGTTAGCAAAGTCTCCGACCTACATGTGTAATGACTAAAATACCCTTCTATACATCGCCATATATTTAGAGAAGAAGAAGTGTACTAACACCTCTCTAAATGACATCTACCATCCTTAGGCCTCTAGTCTAATGATCCATGACCTCCTGGATTGTTTCCGCTTTCCAATGGAGCTATCCTAAAGCAAACATCCAAGTCATGTTTCCTAGGGCCCTAGATATTCAAATCATTCAGACAACCACAAGGGGCGATATAGTATAGAAACTATCCTGTACAAGTCTGTCTTAACTAACTAGTCACACATACCCAACAAGTAAGTATATTGGCCCTACGATAGAAGCTCAACTATAACATATCAAAGTATATGCTTCTAACTTCGTCAAACCATCAACTCATACTCAAGTCGTAGAGTACTAGTCCGCGCTGTAGCAGTAATAGTCTAGGTTTCTACCATATAATACTTTAAAGAAACCACTACTATATGTCCTGTTCTACATATTCTAAATACGGTTATATCATGAAGTGAGTGGACTACTCACTGGCTAAAGGTAAGCCATTCCCCATTTAGAATTCACAACATAATAACCTAAATATGATGAGATTCTCATTCTCATCAATCGGTTAAGAATAAAAGTTTATGTGCTATGTAACCCATGATCCATATCTTATTGTGAAATACCTTCATTCACACAGACTAATTATTTAAACATAATGGGTCTTTTTCAACCTTAATTGTACACAAATAAAATTCTAAATTTACAAACAATTTTTGAAAATAAATTCTTTTATTAAAACATTCAATTTTTTACATCAGAAACCTAGTCTAACAGGGCATACATCCCAACAGGCTTTTGGTTATCCGAGAAGGAGAGAGAGAGTTTCAGCTTTTACAAAATTCAAATTGAGTGAAAAGTGGAGATGTTTGAGGTATAGGATTAGGTAATAGTGTTTGCTCTTGGAAGGTTTCTTGTCCTTCAATGGTGTATGGCTGAACTAGCTCTGGTTTGATCATGGAATGGAGAGTTATTCTAGATTTGGGCTGGATGAAAATGTCTATGGAATAACAGAGGAATTTCTGGTTTTATTATCTTTCTAGGTGAGTGTTTAATGGTACAAAATCTGAAATTTAATTTAAAGTTTGAATAATTTTGAATGGAGTGAAGATAGAAGTGTTTGGAGGTATGTTAATGGAGTCCTAATGATCAAGGTAGATAGAGAAGCCAAGGTTTTCTGTCCGTGGCTGCATTTGGCCAAAAATATGATGAAGTTTCATGAAGAAAATTGGACTTAGCATTGAATAGGAAAAGTGGGAAAAAAATTCAGGAATTTAAGCTAAACAACTCTTAGGATTTGAAATGGTTTTGTGCAAAATTTTTGGACTTCTTTGAAATGGTTTTGCAGCTGGAATTTAGAAGTGTTTGAAGGTGCATTAATGGTGGTTTTCCAGCCACCATCTTGGAGGAGATAGAAGAAAGTTTCAGGTATTCTTGTGCACAAATGAAGGGCTAAATGTTCATGCCCAAGGCTTGGTTATTTGCTGGAAATAAATTCTGGTTTGGGGTAGCTTGTATGGCTGTGAAATTCCAAAGTTTTTCAGCTTTCATCATATACACAATGGTTGGTTCTTTGCAAGAGTTAGGTAGCGAAAGGTGGCTGAAAATTTCAAAAATGAGCCAAGAAGAAAATCTGAAGAATTTTCCATATTTTAACCAAAACAAGAACAAGAAGACATTAAAGTTGTTGAAGGAGTAACTATGGAGATTTAATTGAGAACTTCTTCCTATTTCTCCTCCACAATTTTGGGCAACATCCCATCCTACAACATCTGGAATTTTTGAAATTCCAAGTAAGGAATTTTCCAAGACTTTTGTAGATATAAAAAAGAATTACAGAAATAAGAGTAGTTTAAATTTAAGGACGTTAGAACAAGGCTTGCAAAAATAATGGACATAAAAATTCTTGTAGAATTCCTTTTAGGAGATGATCACAAGGTTAAGACATTACCGTTGTGTCTTCCTAAAACAACATTCCTAACTTTAAGGAATGTAGGAATGTAAGAAAAAGGAAAATCTAAACATTGGTTAAGAGAATTATGAATAAAACTTAGGTGATAGGATCTGGACTTAAGATGTTAGAGATTAAATTACAAAGCTCTAACCACTTAACCACGCTGACTCTGGTTTAATTTTCCCAACCAAGTCCTCTTCTTATCTAAGCCTCAAGCCATCTTCCTAATTCGACCTCAAGTAAAATTACATTTTTACCCTTTCTAGTCAACAACTACAAATAAACCATATAACTCATATAATACCATTCTAAAGCACACGAAATCATTCAAGAAATATATTTCAAGTAAGATGATATGATATGCACCCCATCCCTCAAACTCAAGGGTAGGTTTAGGTGGGGTTTTACATCCTCCCCTCCAAAGAAGAATTTCGTCCCAAAATTCTGCGTCTATATTTCTCTCAAGTCAAGATTTTTGGGTTCATCCATTCTTCTGCTTCCCACGTGGCATCTTATGCACCGACATGCTGAACATCAAATCAAAACCCATAGTTAGTAGAACTTTACCCCAAGCTATGATGGAGACCTCGGGTCTCGATCAGAGGCGATACTTGTGGGTATTTCATGCAACTTTACTATTTCCTGTACATATGTTTGAGCTATCATTTTCATAAAGTCCCTTACACTTACGGGGATAAAATGCACTGCCTTTGTTAGTCGATTAACTACGACACAAATGGCATCCTTTTTGGTCTTTGACATAGGCAAGTCTGTGACAAATTCTATCAATACCTCCTCCCATTTCTATTTTGGTATTGTCTATGGTTGCAATAATCTAGCTGGCCTCTTGTATATCGTGATGCTCCCATAATGTTTCCACCTTTGGTATCTGCTTATTTCAAAGAGTCTTGATGCTTCAATTTAGAATCTTAATCAGCTTCTCTATGTAGGTTATAACAGTAAAGGCTCCTCATTAAAACATATTTCGAATCAGGATCGCATATCTTTAGCTGAGATATATGAAACACGTCTCGTAATCTCCATAAAATTGCCGGTAAGTCCAATCTATAAACGAAAGTACCATCATTCTCTTCCTATTATTCGTATAGCTCTTTTGCCAACTCCGAGTTGTCTTCAGTCTTTCTCTTGTTACTTTTAGCTTCTCCACACTTTCCTTGAACATGAACTTCACCGGATTTGATAATCTACCTATCTTTCGTTTATCCCTACTTTAGTGGTACTACACACGTCTGGTTTTGCATCGCTTCTTATAGGGCAATCCCAATAGAAAATTGGTAATTGCTATTGCAGGCCAACTTTCATACGGTATGTATTCAATCCATTTATCAACAAAGCCCATCATACATGCCCTAAACATGTCCATTAGTATTTGAATAAGTCTCTCCGGCTGGCTATCAATTTTGGAGGATATGCTACAGTATAGAACATCCATCTTCATCCCATTATCTCTAGAAACTTAGTCTAAAATCTTGTAGTGAACCTAGGATCTCACATAGATACTCGATGACATCCTATGCAGCCTCTACTTGGGCTAAGGCTATTTTAAAATCACCCCTGATTACCGCTCATTCCAAAAATAGAACTATGCTCAATTAGACTTCCACTTACCAAATTTAATGAAAATTTATACTATTGCACTTTCTAACACCAATTTTGATTGTCTCATGTCCTTAAGGGCAGTCAAAATACATCAGTTGTTATCTAAAAAGGCACCATAAAATTATCTAAGTAGGATTGAAATCTGATACATCTACATCATAATCATTAGAGCCTTTGTCAATCAGTATGATATCACCACCCGTCCTTTGTACCTATTCCCAATGTTATTCGCAATCTCAAGTATATCTTCTTCACATATTCACACTTAATAGTATCCTTATCTTAAGTTTAACTAAGGAGTAACAATATATATCTTTCGTAACCAAACTATCTAATATTCTCAGGTCTATATATACCTTTAAAATTCCAACATTTTATTATACCACTATTACTGGGTCTCGCAGGCTACAACACCAGACTAGATATCTTTAGTATTCCTTCCACAACGGTTTATAAACCTTTGTTCTTAATATTATGCTCTACACTTCCTTCACCTTACCTCTTCTAAAATTTAATTGTACCCATCTAATCCTCAAAAAGTCAGTATTCAATCTCTATAACCATCTTAACTCCTTGCTTTGACAACCAATCCTTGTCTAATATGCTATCATATTCCAAGAAAGAAAACAAGTCAGATTCCTAATAAATTTTACTTCTCCGGCTAAAATTTCATCTCGCAAATAAAACCTATAGTTCCCTACTTCCTGGCATGATGAGGAATGCTTAAATAATTAATAAGAAAATCTATAACTATTCGTAGCTGACAAATTTGACTCTTATGGTGTAGCTTAACTACTCCAATGAATAGCACACTATACAATATATATATGTATATATATATATATATATATATATATAGGCTATGTAGAACAAAGACTGAAGAGCATATTCTTTTAGCAGAAATAAAGAATTAACCTAGCACCACGGCTATATCCGATCTCATGTCCTTTCTACTCAATGAACTTGGTCATCAGCTATAGCCTTAACTTATTTCCTTCAATAACTACATTTCCTCAGCTGGCTGAATTCAGCAGTAGGGTTCTAACCGGGCCTACCCAACCGTCACCTTAGAAGATCCCTCAAGTTCTATCTCTTGCTCTTCTTCGTGCTCTTATCGTACATCTAGCTACGAGTGCTCTGTTAGCTTGTCTTCAGGTGTTGAAGGTTTCTTGACATGACCAGTTGTGCCTGTTGTTGCAATTTTACGTCTAGGTGCCATCTCCAATCATTATCACCACAATTATAGGTCGACAAATGTATACGTATGAAAGCAAGCATATAATGCAAATATAACATATATAAATTTCGCTCACTTATTGAACATATGAGAGTATTATTATTATTTTTTTTTTTGAACGAAGTGAAATACTCAAAAGCTTTATTCAAAATAAATCATACTTTAACACAAAGAAACTAGATATCATAGTTGATACCTCAATTGGAATCAGATACTTATATACAAGAAAGTAAATAAGGTGATGAACTCCATAAACAGATTTCTTAATCAACAAATTGTATCACAAACCTACTAAGTCTTCTTGCTGCTCTAATCATCACTCGAGTAGTCAGAAATAGATTCTTCGAACCATCATTCTCTTCTCTTCTTGCAGTCTATTCCTAATCCAACCTTAAGTGTACAACCATTAGTTCTACTCTTCCTAGGACTCTCCTCCACCTTCCTTTTTCCCTTGTCCATCACCCCTAAGACTGACTCCCTAAGTGCAGTCATACCCGAGTGAGTCTATCCTTCTGAATGGGTCCCTCATCACCAGACTCCTCAAAGTCATAGCCAAAAGGGATAATGTCAAACTCTCCTATTGGTGGAGACCGAGGAAGCATAACTGCCTCCCCCATCCTCCTCATCAGACTCTTTCATCCCCTCTTTTATTTTCCTATCAGAATTATTCATCTCTTATCCTCTCTCATCGTCAGCATCATTCAGTTCCTCACCTCCCTTAGCATCAACATTACCCCATCTCCTCTTTTTCCTCACTACTAAAGTCAAGATCAGGAGCTTCTTCCTCAGCCTCACTATCTGAGACTAAATCAACCTTTACTATGGGAGGTCCACCATTTGTACATCCTCAACACCTCCCTCCTATTCAGTTAACTCTAGTGCAACAATCTCAACCTTCATATTCTTTTCCTTACAATCATTATGCATAATAGTATTAGAAACCTCAATCTCATTGTCACTTCTCTCTAATTCAAATCAATTTGACCCAAGTTCGGGTTCCATGCCCAAAAAGGATAGGTCTACTATAGGAACTACAGTAGGTGTTCTACCACACATAAAAGGCCAATCTTAGGCAACAGGCACGGATCGCCTAACCATCCTACAATAGGACACATTGATTAGCACTAGAGATTATAAAGCTTAATTTTATAAATCTAAATATTGCCAATAGCTACCTAAACCTAGTCTCTGATACCACTTGTAACACCCTACTACCTACGTACCTCAAAAGAGGTAGGGATGTCGCCTTATCCATAGGACAAGGGGTCTTTATAACCAGATAATAGAAAGCATAGAAGGAAATAACTTAATAACGGACTTATTACAATCCCAAAATGATACTTTTATAAGTCTTAAAGAAAAAAAAAATGGTAACTAAAATCTCTAACAAATAAATACATTAGGATAAATCTTCTAAGCTCATGGCAACATAAGTAAATTAACCTTCCAAGCAGGATCAACCTGAAGATATTATATAAAAGGTGTGAGAAATATTTTTCAGTAAGTCTTGTGCGTGCTCATGTATTTCAGGAAAAACAATTCATGTATGCAAGTTTTGAAAAAGTCATAAAAAATAGTCTACAAGTTTAGAAATTTATCTTTGAACACTGAGTGGTGTTTTATCACCGTTTGTAAAGTAAAAATGCTCAACTTGAAAAGAAATAACCACTCTATAAAAGTTGACTATGAAATCATGCATCATAAATGGACATGGCACCACACTTTATGCACCGTATCAAGAGAACGGTCAGGATGCCACACTTTGTGCATCATGAAAAGAGAATGATCAAGATGCCACACTTTGTGCATACTGATACAAGGTGGGTGTACGACCCACTGGGTGTGATACTCCACCATCTCTATACCCAAATATACTGATTGTCCATTCCATAAATAAACAATCCACCTGAACTATACTACTCTCTCGAACCGGCCTGACCAACAAGAACTATCATCTTGTCTAGGCAGGGTTCACCCCTCAGAGGTGGCTTCCTACAGAGAGACTTAATAAACCCTTCAAAGATTAATCTAAGTAGTCTGTCCTAGTTGAGTACTCAACACTATGTTAATTCCACTCAAAAAATGTAAAATCAATGAAGAGCTTTCTTTGAAGTAGCAATTATGATGTTCAAACAACTTTAGGCAAAATATGGTTTAAGGAAAATTTATTGTTTTGCTCAAAAATTTGTTTGCCTGACAAAAATTATTTTATTTTAGAAGAAAGAATATATTATTGATAATTACATCCCAAGGTACATCTTTCATGACAATCAGTGCATTTGACTTGTAGTAAAGCATTTGTTCACAAACATCTTTATGTAAGGAATTCCCTAATCTCATGCTTTTCCTTGATACAATAGCCTTCCAAGATAGTTCAAGACAACCTAACCCTACTTGGGGCAAATACAGGGTATATGTCCTATCATCCATGCAGTACTTGCTTTAAATAAACAATTCCTAGCCTAACATGCTTAAGCTGAACTAGATACCACAACATATAGTTATGACAACAATGCCTTAAGCTTTAATACTAGTTGGTAAGGTATTTTATAGAATAAGATTAATTCTATACGTTAAAATAAATAGGTGTTGAAAATAATAAATAAATAATAAATTATAATATTAACTATTTATTAACAAATAATAAAATAATGAGTAATATTAATAAATAAAATCAGTAATAAATAATGAGTACTATTAATAACAAATCCTTAATAATATTGGTAATAAATAATAAATAATATTATTACAAATAATAAGTAATATTAATAATAGATTATAAATTATTCTCATATAAATAATATTTAAGAGTGTAAATACAATTTTTAGTAAGGCTACCTAATAATAATATGAATATAAAAGACATTTGATCTTAATTCCAAATTATTATTATTATTATTATTATTATTATTATTATTATTATTATTATTATTATTATCTAATAATGTTTAAAAAATATTCTATTTATTTATCTAATAAAATACCAATATTTTAAATAATTATTAGTTTCGAAAATATTTGTGTTCACCAAAATTAGTCAATCAAATTAAATAATAATATTAAATATATTAATAATAATAATGATAGTAAGAATAATACTAAAACTAATAAAACTAGTTCTTAATATAATTGTTAATGACTATAGTGAAATACTAGAGAAAATTTATATACATATTCATACACACATAGATCCAACAAATAACATGCCAATATATCCAAAAATAGGCTTGTATTAACATACATCACAACATGGGTGATATTCTACTTGCAAAATATTACATTATGTACGCATAATCAACAATGATGATTTAATGTCTATCATACTTCAAACATCCATAAAACTTTTAATAATAATGAACATACAGTGATCTTAAAGCATAATCCATATTTCTTGAGTCACAACGTTCATTTAAAGATTCATGTTTGAAATCTATTCCCTTCACCCACATACCTATCTCCAACACCATATTATTCTATCAACATATCAAATACATCATCTAAGAGTCTTGAGTTAGAGAATTTACAGCGATGATCAAGAGAGAAGTACATGATTTGATGAACATTAGATGAAGGTATTACCTTGCTTAGTGGAGGTCCTTGAGTGCTTCAGAGTCCTTCCTTGGTTGAAGTTTGTCCGAGAATGGCTATGCATGTTTCGTCCATGAGCGAGATAGAGAGAAAAATAGAGAGAAAGAGATTAGGGTTACATTGAAATGGTGATGATATGATGAAAAAGGTCCAAGGTGTTTAAAGTTACCTTCTTGATGTTCTTCTTCTTCTGGCCCGTGAAGGTGTGTTTGATCTGAATGGCGGATCAACTTAGGTGTTTTTCATCTTTGTTGGTTTGAAGGTTCTTGGAGTTATTTGGGATGAGTAGAGGTGGTTAAACGTTGAAGAAGTTTAGTATGTGTTCTTGTTGTTCTTGAGAGAAATTGAGAGAGAGAGTGATTTCGTTTGTGTGTGTGAATGATGGTCGAATGGCCTAGCTTTGGGGAAGCTTTTAGTTGTCCAAGAAGGAGAGGGAGAGTTTCAACTTTTTCAAAATTCAAATTGAGAGATGAGTGGAGATGTTTGAGGTATAGGATTGGGTAATGGTATTTGCTCTTGGAAGGTTTCTTGTCCTTCAATGGTGTATGGCTGAACTAGCTTCGGTTTGATCATGGAATGGAGAGTTGTTCTAGCTTTGGGCTAGACGAATATGGCTATGGAATAGCAGAGGAATTTCTGGTTTTATTATCTTGCTAGGTGAGTCTTTAATGGAACAAAAATCTAGAATTTAATTTGAAGTTTGAATAATTTTCAATGGAATGAAGATAGGAGTGTGTTTAGGTATGTTAATGGAGTCATAATGATCAAGGTAGACGGAGAAGCTAAGCTCTTCTGTCCATGGCTGCATTTGGCTGAAAATGTGATGAAGTTTGAGGAAGAGAATTGGACCTTGTATTGAATAGGCATAGCTGGAAAAGAAATTCTGGAATTTTAGCTAAAGAACTTTTAGGTTTTTAAATGGTTTTGTGCAGAATTTTTGGACTTCCTTGAAATAGTATTGAAGATGGAATTTAGGAGTGTTTGAAGGTCTATTAATGGTGGTTTTCCAGCCACCATCTTAGAAAAGAAAGAAAAATGTTTCAGGTGTTCTTGGGCACAAATGAAGGGCTAAATGTTCATGTCCAAAGCTTGATTATTTGCTGGGAAAAAAATTTCTGGTTTGGTGTAGCTTGTAAGGCTGCGAAATTCCAAAGTGTTTCAGCTTTCATGTTCACACAAGATGGTTGGTTCTTTGCAAGAATTCGGTAGAGAAAGGTGGTTGCAAATTTCAAAAACCAGCCATGAAGAAAATCAGGAAAATTTTCCTGATGTTAACCAAAACAAGAATAAGAAGATAATGAAGTTCTTGAAGGAATAACTATGGTGATTTAGTTGAGAACTTCTTCCTATTTCTCCTCCACAATTTCGGCCAACCTCCTATCCCGCAAGAGCTGAAATTTTTGAAATTCTAAGCAATGAATTATCTATGACTTTTGTAGATATAAAAAATAATTAAAGAAATATGAGTAGTTAAAATTCAAAGAGGTTAGGACATGGTTTGAAAAAATAATGGAGATAACAATTCTTCTAGAATTCCTTTTAGGATAATATCACATGGTTAAGATATTACCATTGTGTCTTCCCTAAGATAACATTCCTAACTTTAAGGTATTTAAGAAAAAGAAAAATTCAAACATTTGTTAAGATAATTATGAATAAAACTTAGGTGATAGTATTTGAACTCACAACCTTAGAGATTAAATCACTAAGCGCTAACCACTTAACCACGCTAACTCTGGTTCTAATTTTCCCAACCAAATCCTCTTCTTATATAAGCCTCAAGTCATATTCCTATTTCGACCTCAAGTAAAATTACCTTTTTACCCTTTCTACTCAACAAGTACAAATAAACTATATAACCCAGATACTACAATTTTAAGGCACACGAAATCATTGAAGAAATATATTTCATGAAATATTATATGATATGCATCCCATCTCCCTAACTCTAGGGTAGGTTTACGTGGGGTTTTACAACTTGTACATGCAGCGAGTGGAGGTATAGGATCTTCTAATCATTATTTTTCTTTACTTGCTAGTTTTTGAGTTTTTGGTAGAATCTGAAGTACACCTCGCGAGTTGTGGTATAGGCAATTGTAAAATTATGTTTTTACATAAAAATATTTTATTTTGCGTAACAATTTGGATTGTAGATATAAAAAATCAGCAAATACTAGCAAAGGGCTAAAGAAAAAATGTTGAAAAAGAGAAACGGCCGAAATAAGGGATGTTGGAGCTATCTCATAAAATCACATCGAAGGTGAACAGTGACCAAGTAGCACTAGTTCACCCTATCCTAGTTGGCACTGGCTCAAGCCTACAAAAAAGATGGCACCGCCCTACCTAGCCCAACTAGCACCGGCTCTACTATGGTTTGACGCGATCTCGACAATTTTTCTTTATATTTTATACAAAACTAATAATTTGTGATCTTTATTTTTATGAATAATATTTATTTATTTCTATAAATAAATTTCATAAAAATGGTAGTTGGAACCACCATAGGATAAAACAAGATTACATTTATATATGATGTTTAATTGTTCCTTATTTGATACATAGGTTGATACAATAGAAAGTCCATGAAAATAATTTATTTTATTTTGGCCATGCTTTATTCTTATATTGTGCACAAGGAATAAATTATGTTTCAAGTAAATATAGCAATTTAGATATTTCTAAAGTGAGATTTATGAATTTTTTTTCTTAAATGAGTTGTGCCATTGAGATAAGAAAATAATTTAAATCCAACATCTTTAAAACTAATTAGCTAGATTTTTTCTTTGAAAAATAAAAGTAAAACCCTTTAAATAAAATACTAATTAGGAGAGGGATTCCAGCAGTCACATGGCTTCCATCTTGTTCTGCATTAGGGATTGTATAATTCACTTGAGTCATTGTGGGAATGCCCCTATATCGGATAGTTTTCCACGAGAATCTAGTTTTAACAGATTGAATCAAACTAATCTAGCATAAGTGTTATATTTGACCAACCCATGTTGGAGTCTATAACACTATATTGCCTAAAATTCATGTGAAATAGTAGTTTGCCCATGTTGGAGCTAATTTCTAGATCATAAACTACACACCTAAGTAGTAGGTGGTCATACACCCAACTTAGAAAATGATTAACCATCCCCATAAGCTATGTTATTTTTTCTAAGAGCTAAAATTTAACATTTTGATAATATTTTAAGGATTTATCTATTATCAGGATAAATGTTATGTACATTTTAAATGTATATTTTATTTGAATAGAGACAAACTTATAAAAAATTTTATAAATTTTTACAGAACTATCTAATGGAGGTTTGTTTAGTCTTTTGGCCATTATTCTCCCAGAGAATAGGTTCACTGGCCCAAACTATGAGGATTAGAAAAAGGACTTGAACATAGTACTCACTGCTGAAGAGCACAAGCATGTCTGGTAGACCCCTATCTCTAGATTTGGAAAAATTCCATTGTGGAAGAGCGAGAGGCCGAGAAGGTATGGAAGAAAGCCGATGAAATAGCTAGATGCTATATGTTAGTTTCCATACATAATGTTCACCAATCCAAACTTGAGAACAAGGCCATTGCTTACGACATTGACTACTTTCTATAGGAAATGTTTGCTGAAAAGAACCGCTTGCAAGGTACCAAACTCTTAAGGCAATCATAAACACTAGGATGGCTGAGGGAGCATCAGTTCAAGAACATATGCTCAAGATGATTGTTATATTCTAAGAAGCTAAGGTGCTTGGTGCAATTATTGAACCTAAGAGTTAAATAGACTTAGTGCTTAAGAATTTGCTAGAATCTTTTACTCTGTCCAAGTTGAATTACAACTTAAATAAGATGAGCATAACTCCTTCAAAGATAATGAATGAGCTCCAGGTGGTACAGAAGAACATGAAGCCCAACTTTATAGTTTTGTTGTTAAATATCTCATCTTTTGGAACTATGCCCAAAGCTAAGAGGTTCAAGAAAAAGATGATGAATACAGTTGTATAAATCGGTCCTGGGCCCAACACGAAGCCCGAAGGGAAGTTCTTTAAGTATGGTAAGAAGGGTCATTGGAAAAAGGATTGCCTTGTTTTCATAGCCAAGAACATAGGTACATTCTTTTCTACAAGTCTATTTTAATAGTTGTATCTTCATGCATATGGATTGCAAATTTTGGAGCTAATGACCATACCCGTAACTCCTTGTGGGGGTTAAAAAAGATATGGTGACTCAGTAAAGGAAAGTATACACTTCAAGTTAGCAGTGGAGCTAAAGTTTGAGTAGAAGCAGTGGGAGATATAACTTTATGTTTAGATTTAGATAGTATTCTTGTTTTGAAAAGTATTTTTTTTGTTCTAGTTTTTAAACATATTATGATTTAAGTATCTCACTTAAAAGATCAAGGCTTTTCTATTTCCTTCTGTAACACCCCACCTTTCCATAGCATAGCGGGCTTCACTTTTGTAGGATGTTGCCCCATCCAGTTGCCTAGACAAAGGCTCTTTATAATGAACTTAACTTAGTACACAACAAAAAATTACTCAAAATGCATTTTATTAAATACAAGAAGATACATCATATGGAGTCTATCTTCTAATCCCATATTTAAAACACAAAAAATCCGAGATACAACATGAGCCTCTGGGAGTTCACCGTTCTTCCATTGCGCCTCTGTTCCCTAAAATTTTTCAAAGAGAAATAATACATGTGTGAGTGGAAATCACTCAGTCAGTTCCTTTATTTCAATGAGCATTTTAGCTAAGTATTTTTCTGATAAACCTAAATGCTTTTCCAATATAGCTAAGCATTTTTCTGATATGTCATAACATAAGCTTTTGTGCTTAAAGCTATCCACTTTCTGAGTTTACTCAATCTATATATATATATATATATATATATATATATGTATGCGAAATGTGTTCCATCACATATACATGGAATTGTTTTATTTAATCATGGATATGTTCATGACTTGGAAGCTTCCATTCAAAACGATATGAAGTTTTGTGATAAAGGTCGAAATGCTATCTCAAGAAGAAATATGGAAAATTATGAAAATTTTAATTTCCTTATATTAGCATTTCTTAGTTGTGAATCTTGGCATGGTAAACTGAGTATGTAATGATCCTTAATATAGGTGGTTCGCATTAAGAATTCAATGAAAGCTAGGATAATATATTTTACTGTACTGAAGTAGGACACAAGGTGAGTCCCACTTGTTTTAAAAACCTTATTTTATGTTAGTGAAATTATGTTTTACGGAGAAATGTTCTATGAATCCTTTTGGTTTCTCTAAAAGAGAATATGGTATTTCTGAGAAAGTAATTACATTATGCCATGTTACATTTGAATAAAAACATGGATTTTCATTACTAGAATTATTTATAGTACGTGAAGGTTTCCTAAAGAATAGCATTGAGGTTGAGGAACCATTGTGTTTTCCTAAATAAGATATGGTTTTCCTAACTGAGGACTTATTTTTCCGAATGGGATATTTTGGAAACTTTAGGGAACTTATTTTATTGTACAAAAATGATTTTTTATTTTTTTTATCCTATTGCACTATGGTTTTGGAGACCAATCTCTCAGTATAAGATTAACTTTTCAAAAATAGTATTTGAATCCCAGGAATTATTTTACTAGTAGTTTTTTGTGAATAAGATAATTTAATGGACTTGTGAGCCGATGAGATTAATTAACTGGTCTTGTGAGCCAGTAGGATCAACTTTTGGAAAATCATATTTTGGCCCCGAAAATGATTTTCATATGCTCGGATATGAGCTTTTGTGATGGGAAAGGAATATTGTGAATTCTTGAGTACTCAAGAGGGGCTTTATAATAATTAATAATTTCATTTATAGTGGAATCATACTATAACTTCGAAATTCAAATTTATTCATCAGAAAATTCATTAGTACATGATCTTCAATTCTTTTTACAATCTTTCAAACTGAAACATATAATATTTTATATTGCTTATTTCTTCATCCTCACACTTCCATTACACACTCTGATCACCAATCTCTATATTATAGCCAAAAAACATATATGAAAACGTGTGAGTACAAAACACTTTGTGAGTCCCATTTAATTTACAAACTATTTTTGCAAGTGATTTTCTGAAATATATGAAAATTAGTATTTTATAAAGTATGGATATTATGTGTCCCACCGAATTTGTTTTCATTGTAAAATATGTTATGATTATGTTCATAGGACTAAAGTTGTAGTGGTATTAATGTAAAGGTAATGCTTGGACTAACGTTCCTTTCGGAGGTTATTGCGATGTGAATTATAAAAGATAGTGGGACTATTAATTTCTATGTTAAGAAAAATGCTTGACTTGTGTCAAATTTAAGATCCCATCAATTATTTATCAAAGCAAAATGAGAAACTACACAAAGTCTGAAGAGAAACGATTTCAACTAGAACAACAGAAATTTGGAAATTACATGAAGAAACTAAGTATATTTAAGTTTGACACTAAAATATTACAATGGAAAACATAATGCAACGGATGAAACATGTATTTTGGACATATTAGATCACTCTAATCCTAGAAAATATCAAAAAGGTAGAATATTGGATGTATCTACCCGTAGAATTTTGGGTTGACAATGACATATTTATAATTCTTAACTGTAGAGTGTACCAAGAAGGAATTATGACACGAGACGATTCCACTTATAAAAGTACTCTAGAATCATTATCCTACAGAAAATATCCACATAGGAAAAATAAAAATAGGATGGCAGAAAGATATTCTGAACTATTTCTAGGATAAACGAATTTCAGGGATGAAATTCCATAAAGGCGGGGAGGTTGTAATACCCTGTATTTTCACATTTTTGTTGGTGATAACTTTTGATAGAATGAGAATTTGTATCAGTGACTAGAATAATAAATGACCAATGCACTAAGATGAATATTTTGATATGATAAACATTTTCAAGGACCCAGATAGAATTTTGAATTTGTTCTACCCAAACTATTATTTTTCAGTCAACGATTACTTTAAATAAATTGAGAATTTGGGTAAGTGCTCAGAACAAAAGTTAATCAGTGCAATAAGACAGACGTTTTGGTATAACTTGAGCTATCGGGGGTATTGTCATAATTTTAACCGCAATTGGAACTTTGACCGCAAATTGCAAAGAATCGAGAAATAATTGAGAACTTTGAATCTAGCTATTTTAGTAAAACTCAGTGATTTTGTTGGTGGAATAAATTATTTTCCTGATATGGACCAAAATTTTAGTTATTTTTCTGAGAAAAAATCTAAAATGCAGTTGAAAGTGAAACAAGTGGCATAATAAGACTGCTGGATGAAAACAAGTGTTAAATGGTGTTTGGTTATTTCATAAAGATTATTGAATAATTTTTGGAAGATAATAATTAAAGAAAAAGTTTGGCGAATAAGAAAACCACACTTGTCATGATATCCCACAACCATTATTTATTGTTAGTTGATATTGAGCCCAAGGAATGGTGGTGGTAGTGTTGTAAAAAATCCATAATTTCATCCAAATAAGAAAGGATATGGAGAGAAAGAAAAATAAAAGGAAAGGAAGGAAAATATACAGAAAAATAAGGAGAAAAAGAAAAAGGAGAGAGAAAGGGTTTTCAAGGAAGAAGAGAAGGAAAACATGGAGCAATTCAAGCTTGGAGAATCTTATACACATGGTAAAAGCTCGTACTTCATGAATTAAAGTTGTAGAATGAATCACAAGGACCGTTTTGGTAATAATTTTATTGAGAAATTCATGAAATTTATAGTTTTATTTGGAAATTTAGCTATGTTTTTTTGAAGTTGTTGTGTGTGCTATGTGTGCCAGTTGCTTGGGGAAGCTATATGCTATGTTTTATATGGTGTATGAAGGTGTTTTGATGTAGTTTCATTGGCGGTTTAGGGCCATACAAGAAGGCATAAACAATGAAAAGGAAAACTAGCTTAATCGTTAAAGAAAATGAATTGTTGTTATTGTTGTTTGCAATTGTTAATCTTGATGTTGGAAAATATGATTTTGCAGGGCTAGGTATCTCAAAAAATCATAGAAATGAAGGCTTTTTTGATAAAGTTTGAAGTATATTAGATGTTATATGAATGTTAGAAGTAAAGGAGAATGGATTAATAATGGTGTTTTGTGATTAGAATGGGTAAAACATGGAAAGGTGAGGTTGTTTTATGCTCAGAAGTAAGAAATGGAGCAAGGGTTGTTTGACTGACGTTCATAATAATGAAGTCGAAGATCTTATGAGAATTTTGATACAAAATTAAGGATAATTGGAGTTTCATATCAAAAGTTCGGAAGAAAATAAAAATATGTGTCAAAGCTAGAAAATGTAGAGACTATTTTAAAGGAAATGAATTTCGTTGTTATTTCGATGATGTTCAAGGCTGAATAAGGAAGTTGTAAAGGCTTATGAAGGTCTTCCATTCATTTGGAAAGAAAGGAATAAAGGTGTGAGTGATGGATTTATTTATGAGAAGAATTGCTATCTCAAGAAGAAACAAGGAAAACTAGGAAAATAGTAATTTCCTTATATTATCATTTCTTTGTTGTGAATCCTACCATGATAAACTAAATACATAATGATCCTTGATATAGGTAGTTCGCATTAAGGATTCAGTGAAAGTTAGGACAATACATTTCATTGTACCGAAATACGACACGAGGTGAGTACCTTTACTTCTAAAACTGTTTTAGCTAAGTATTTTTTTGATAAAGCTAAATGCTTTTCTAATATAGCTAAGCATTTCTCTAATATATTATAACATGTGCTTTTATGCTTAAAGCTTCCTACTTTCTAAGTTTACTCAATATGTATGTATACATATAGATACATATATGTATGTATACATACATACATATATATATATATGCTAAACTTTTTCCATCACATATATATGGACATGCTTTATTTAACATCATGAATATGTTCATGATTGCAAGCTTGCTTTCACAATGATACGAAGTTTTATGATAAGTGTTGAAAGGCTTTTAAAGCACTCTATGTGTTATATGAAAGATACGTTGCTTCCTATTTGAATGAACTTTGGAAACTATTATAAGGAATATAGGGAACATTTGGATAATGATATTTTGGCCCCGAAAATGATTTTCATATGCTTGGATACGAGTTTGTGTGATGGGAAAAGAATATTATGGATCCTTGAATACTCAAAAGGGGCTATGCACTTAAACTAACTTACGTGGGTTTCAGACTGGTGTCCGATTGGTGGCCATCTCTGGACTGTGATCTCTTATTTCATGAGGTGACAATATTTGATGTTTATTCATCCTTAACTAGCACCCATTATCCAAAATAGAAATAGAGGGACATACTGAGTGATTTCCACTTGCTCATGTATTAATTCCCTTTGAAAAATTTTAGGGATCAGAAGCACATTGGAAGCACGGTGGACTCCCAAAGGCTAATGTTGTATCTCGAATCTATTGTGCATTAAATATGGTATCTAAAGATAGAATCCACATACGTTATTGTATTTAATAAAAATCATTTTGAGCAAATTTCCATTGTGAACTAAGTTAAGTTCGTTATAAAGAACCCTTGTTTAGGTAATTAGACTGGGCGACATCCCACAAAAGTGAAGCCCGCTACCCTATAGAAAGGTGGGGTGTTACAAATCATATCCGAGCATATGAAAATCATATTTGGGGCTAAAATATCTTTTTCCAAATGTTCCTTAGATTCCTTATAAGAAATTCCAAGGTTTGTTGACATAGGAAGCAACATGTCTTTCATATAATGCATAGAGTGCTTTAAAAGCATTTCAACATTTTCTCATAAAACTTTGTGTCCTTTTGAAAGCCAGATTTCAAGTCATGAACATGTTCATGATATTAAATAAAACATTTCCATGTATATGTGATGGAAAATATTTGCCATATATATATATATATATATATATATATATATATATTGAGTAAAGTAAAAAAGTGGGAAGCTTTAAGCATAAAAGGTCATGCTATGATATATCATAGAAATGATTAGCTATTTTACAAAGCAATTAGCTTTATCAGAAAAACACTTAGTTAAAACGGTTTCAGAAATAAAGGGACTCATCTTGCGTCCTACTTTGGTACAATAAAATGCGTTTTCCTAGCTTTCAATAAATCCTTAACGCGAACTGCCTACATCATGGATCATTATATACTCAGTTTAGCATGCTAGGATTCACAATTAAGAAATGCTAATATAAGGAAATTACTAGTTTCCTAGTTTTCCCTATTTCTTCTTGCGATAGCATTTCTTCACATAAATAAATCCATCACCCACATCTTTATTCCATTCTTTCAACATGAATGGAAGATTTTCATAAGCCTTTACAACTTCTTTATTGAGACATGAACATCATTGAATTAACTACGAAATTCATTTCCTTTAAAATTGTTTGTACATTTTCCAACTTCAACAAATTCAAATTGACAACATAATCTTTTTCAATAATTAGGTGGGCCCACACCTTTAATAAAGATAATTGAGCTATTATGTGTGACCTACTACATTTAATAAAGTGACATTATTGTATTTATTTTGTTAGCATTTTAATTATTTCCATAGCTTTCTATGTTTTTCTAAAAGCTTCCATAATTATCTAGAAATGGTGAGTCATCACCTAAAGGTTGTAGAAATGGTAAATCACTTACCATGTGTCCCAATCCAATCTCTTTACTTCTCCCTAAGTGTTTTATGTCATTGATGATTTAATCCATGACCTAAGCAAAGCTTCCTATGTATACTTCTTAGCACCTATAAATAGGGAAAGAAGAAAGAAGAACAAGATTAGAAGCAAGAAGAGAGAGAGGGACAAAAATAGGGAGAGAAAAAAGAGAGGAAGTAAAGAAAGAAGAACAAAAGAAAGAGAAAAGAAAGAAGGCAAAAAGAGGAAAAGAGAGGAGGAAAGAAGAAAAAGGAATACATATGAAGAAGTAGAAATATTAAGAGATTGATTTTGCACATTGATGTGAATAAGATTGACTTGAGGAAATAAGTAAAGAAAGCAAGTTGAGTCTCATTTATTGTATGAAAATAGTTTTTGGCAACTAATTTTCAGAAATATGTGAAAAATGAGTATTTTATGAACATAGATATTGTTTGTCCTACTGGATTCATTCTCATTATGAAATATGTTATGTTCATGTTACTGAATTCTGACATTATCCTTTAAAATTGTTGTATTTGTCTTTCAAATTTAAGATGAATCTTAGATTATGATTTGGCACAATACTAGGAGATACTCTATGCAGTCAATGGGATAATAGTAGGTGATCCCATTTTCTCTAAAGGGGCAATAGCCTTCAGAACCATGTGTTTTTCCTAATGTGCATGAACTGTTTTACAATAGATAACAAGGTTTTCACCTGCAATAATTAAAGATTTATTTTTCAGTGGAAAGATGCAATAAAATTCTTTTACGTGTTTTTGAAGAAAAAACAATAGCACAAATAGGACTCACTGAGTGATTTCCACTCACAGGTGTATTATTTTTCTTTGAAAAATTTTTGGGATCAGAGGTGCAGCAAATCCCCGGTGGACTCATAGAGGGTCATGCTATATCTTAGATATATTCTACTATAAATATGGTATCAAAAGACAAACTCCATGTATCTTTTTGTATTTAATAAAAATCATTTTAATCAAATTTCCACTTTATACTAAGTTAAATTTATTATAAAGACCCCTTGTCGGGGGAACTGGATTGGGTGATATCCCACAAAAGTGAAGCCCGCTACGCTATAGAAAGGTGGGGTGTTATACATTCATTTCTAGTGTTACAATTAGTAGAAATGGAATTTTCATTTTTTCTAGAAAAATATATGGAAACTTGGTAATTTTGAGTCCTATAAGTCATCAAATCAATAACACATAAATTAAACCAACTAATAAGAAGTGGAAGACCATGGATAATGAATCGTATTTATGGCATATTAGATTGGGACATATTAGTCCTAATTGGATTTAAAGGCATATCCATGATGGGCATTGGGCTCATTAGGGTCGGAAGAGTGTCCTCAACACCAATCTATCCAGGGTAGTCCCATGTAAACTCTTTTATTAAGCTAGACACAACCAAGAACCTCAATGTGAAGTTAAACAAGTTTATGCCAAACTAATGTGATCCACTCAACTTCTCCAATCAAGAATTCAAACAAAGTGATTCATATAAGATAAGATCAAACAACTCACTCAAGTCTCGTGGCTTTACCCAAGTACAGGTATTACACATGTTACATTGCAATACAACAAATCCTTACACTTTTGAACCACAATACAACAATGAAATTCAATTTGAATTGGCAAAGTAGGAACCGATTATTTTTTATCTTTTGGGAATGTATTCATAATGATTTTAACTTATGTGCTCTTGTTGCATCCCTTACATTGTTGCTTGATTTCATAATGATTTTTATAATGATTTTTACTTTCTTTATCTTTTTCTTGCATTTTCTTTTCTTTGTTTTTTCATCGCGCGTTGTTTTTTGTTATAGGACATGAATTTTGCATTCTAGGAGCCTTTTTTCTCCTCATTTTGGTAGGTGCATTGAGCAACATACCTTATGCTCCTATTTATATTTTTCTAAAAAATATATAATAAATAAATGAAGATTTCTATATTACAACATACAACACAAATGAGTGAATGAATATTTGGGAAATGCTGGGAAACTAGAGATAAGACTACAACCTATAATATATATTTCATCACCATGCTTTTATCCATTTTCAAAGAATCGAGCTTTATAAACCTTTTCAAATGCATAAGCAAAATTAACTCACTTATCCAAACTTGGTCTATTTCATGCCCAATATCTAAGTGTATATAAGAATAACTTCTCTAGGAAAGTCATATGCGGAATTCCTAAGCAAAAAGACAAATATTAACTCCAAACTAGCACATATCAACACACATAACAACAAGCCTTGAAAAACTAACCCATCAATGAGAAAAAAATCAAAAACACTTTAGCCAATATGCAAAAACAAGAAATTTTAACCTAAAAATAAGAAAATTTTGAAGTAAATAATATAAAATTATAAAGAAAATATTATTCTACCTTTCCCTCACACTTAAAAGGGACAATATCGTCATCATTCGAAAATCAAACAATATAAGCATTTTACAAGTCAATAGATAACATAAATTATACAAGTCAAGTCATTTTACCAATTTAAGCATTATAAACTTAAATTTACAAAACTCGAGTTATAGAAACAAGGAAAAACACTCCACTCTTTTTTTTTTTTTTTCGTGACTTTGGAAATTGATAGCCTCAAG
The DNA here is from genome assembly GCA_026120185.1 of Voacanga thouarsii. NCBI lineage: Eukaryota > Viridiplantae > Streptophyta > Magnoliopsida > Gentianales > Apocynaceae > Voacanga > Voacanga thouarsii. The sequence continues at coordinate 246,607 of JANUWF010001625.1, forward strand.
TGCATGGATTTCTCTTTACACACCCTATTAGTCCCCTTATAGTCATCATCAAATTTTCAACATATGTTTTTCTTTGCACTTTCTTTTCATTTTTTCTTTTTGCCTTTGGGAATGCCTCAAGAGAGTGTGATGCTTCTTTGTTTCTTCTCTTCCACTCACCGTATTGGCCCCCTTTTCAACAAAAGGTCTCTCTCATTTCATTTCTTTTTTTTTTTGTTTAGTGATAAAAGCATATAATTTTTTCCATTTTTTTTCACTCAAAATTTTTTCCTCGCATTCCTTATTCAAACCTCAAAGTCAAGCAAATTTTAAATCCAAAATACATGAATTAATCAACAACTTTTCCCATATTTCATCATATCATCAATATCCTAACTCAAAGAATAAAAGAAAACTCAAATGCCAAATATAACCAAGGTTAACGTAAATTCTCAAGATTTAGCAAAATCCAACTTCATACAAAAATTTACCTTTTTAACTAAAATCCAACCATACTGAATGATAAAACCATATGCAAAGTAAAAAAGAAAGTTATAACTTCATTATAAATGAATAAACCTAATTTAGCTCCAAATCTTCAAACTTTCAAATTTCAAAATTTTCATAGAAAGTTTTTTCAAGATGGCAAAATGGTTGTCCAAATCTCAAATTCCAAAGTAACTCAACAACAAGAAAACACCAAGATAATTGATAAAAACTTGGACCAAGAATATCACCAAACCACTCCCTCCACACTTTAATTGGACAATGTCCTTATTGACCAAAAAATAATCACAAGAAAGCATCTCTAATGGGTCAAAAAAATGATAAAAGGGTAGAAAGTTTAAGTAATACTCCCCAAGTGCAGATTACCTCCGTGATAAGAGAAGTTCATCCTTCAAGAGGTTGGAAGAATTATTGCCAGCGAAATTCAACCTACAACAAGAAAACCAAACACATAAGTAAAAGCCTAAAAGGGAATTGAAAAGAAACAAGTTAAAATCTTAATAAAAATCAAAAGAAAATAAGAATAGAAAGTAAAAGCCTTTAAATCCCCCCTCAAAGTAGAGCCTCCAAACAGGCTTCCAGATTGTCCAAAAGAACCACCAAATAGACCACCACGACCTTCAAATGACTCATGAGGTCATCCTTATCCCACACTTTGCACACGGTTCTCTTTTCTTTGAAGAATTTTTCCAAACATTTGATGCTCACAAAAAAACAAGGAGAATATCCAATGTAGATATCAAAAGCACAATGTAAACCAACTTTAATCATCATAGCAAAATATCACAAGGAGGCGCAATTTCCATATTTGCAAAACTTGCAAAAAAATGCATAGATAACATTGAGAAGAAATCACGAGACTCAAAATCCATTCTATGCATTTTTTTACAACCAAATAAACTCAACAAAGATATGTACTTGTCCAGTGAATTTTTCCACAAAAATACATGTACAAAATTCCAAGAAAATCAAGAGGGTGAAATCTACCTTAACATGAAGAGAGTTTTGCACTAGTGTATTCCCTAATATGTGAGCTTTAAAACTTTAAATTCTTGGGGGATAATTCATAGATGAAGAAGAGCAGTGTGAAAAAGAAGAGAAGAAGACTAACGTAGTGAAATATACCACAAAGAAAGGAATTTGGGATGGGGTTGGTTACTCACGTGATAAATAAGAGACAAAAATAAGAAAAGAAAAAGAAAAAAGGGAAAAAAGAAGGAAAGACAAAATAGGAAGAATTTGGGAAGAAAATAAAAAGATTAACAAAACAAACAAAAAGGGGAGATTATATATATATATATATATATATATATATATATATATTTGGTGCGGTTACTGTTAGGCAGAGCTAGCCCGACGCTAGGTCAGCTCTGACACATCAATTTTTATTTTTTTTTTAAATTCTGTTTCTTAAAAAATAGCAATGATAAATAAAAGATATCCTAATGGAATGCATGAATATAGTACAAACCAAATCAAGGATAAAAAAATATTTTTTCTTTTAATCTAAAACAAAAGAAACATATAATTAAAAATTAATCCTAAGTGAATGCATGGGCACAATACATGTAAAATAGGACTGTATAAATTAAAAATTAAACTATATATATATATATATATAAAGAAATAAAAAAAATAGATAAAATAAACTAAATTCAATTCGTCTAAAATATCATGCCAGAATAAGTCCAAACGTGACAATAAAAAGAGTTAGTATTGACTCCCAATTATAGACGTAAAAATAATCAATCATCAATTTTAAATGCATCCCTTAGTCAAGTTTTAATTAAAACATTAATCCCAAAATACACATATGAGCAAATATACTCATCGCAAGAATAGTATAGGGAATTAATGAGTATCGATCATTAAAAGAACAAGGACACACTAATCACTTTTCTTTCATTGTTCAACTGACCAAGTAATGTGATAAAGAAATTACAATAAAATTAAAATTGTGTGTGTGTGTGTGTGCGCGTGTAACTCAAGGAGAGAAAACCATGCAATTAAATAGTTGTTTTCAAAAGCATGACATGAATTATTGAACACTTCTCACAACCAACTATTTTCTTGGCATCATGAAGGAATATAAAGATATATTCCACTTCATTTGTCAATCTATGGAACCCTATATTTTGATTCATATTAACAAATTTGTCATTCAAGCTAACATAACCAAAACACGCATTAAGCTGATCATTATATATTTTGATTAAATTAGTAGATTTGTCAATCAAGCCATCCTATCCAAAATATACATGAATTTCAATTCCTTAAAATCGTGAAATTAGCTAATGACCCTATATGAAGGCGAAATCAACTTAACTTTTGATCACTTAGTTCTAAAATACTAACTTCATTGTTTAAATCCATTAAGATTTAACAAATTCAAAATCAATGCAACAGAACTCCTAACATAGTTTTGTCAAAGTCAATTAGAAAAACTCGTATCAATAACCAATGAAATCAAGTAATCAAACACCAAAGAAAATAATAAATTAATCAAAGAACTAAATTAACTTAAAATTATAAATCCAAAAATAACATCTAAATACAATTAAAGAATTAAAATCACCATTGTTCATGAAAAGGAAAACAAATGAAAGAGATAAATACTCTTAGACAAGCTTTACAATGTCAAACGAAAACCCCTCCAACAATCAATGCTCCTTTAGTAATTTCTCTAGAGAAAATATTGGTGATGCACTCTAAAAAATATATCTAAGCTCTACATTGTGCACCTCCTTTCCTAAAGTAATTGGCCTTTATTTATAGGCTTAAAAAGTTCATAAAAGAATCCCAAGTAAAGAAGGAGTAATATCCTAAAAATCCAAAACAAAAAAGGAATAGCAATTTTCCTAATAAAATTGTAAATAAAAATAAAGGATAAAAGCGGTCCACTGACTTTAAATTGAGAAATTGAGAATTGGAAAACCATTGGACGTGATTTTGTCATGTTGCACTGAAGTCATTCTTGTTATTTGTTGAAATTGGCTTCAATTTGAGTTACACGGATTCATTAAAGCTACTGAGCCAATCTTCCTTTTCTTCTTGCATCGGCTCATCTGAGCCATGAAAGCCTTCTACCTTTTTCTCCTCATGCGCGACTTCTCCGAAGCTTCTATATTTTTTTATTTTGCTTTTGTCCTTTTCCCCTTTGATTTATGTCATTGCTTTTCATCCTTTGGCCCACCGAATTCAATTGAGATTTGAGAATTCCCTTTTTTCTTTTTCCTCTGTTGTTTTTGTTTGTTTGCTTAGCCATGACTGCGTCCTTAGCCATTAACTCATTTTCCTCTGCAATTTCAATTGCTCCTCTATTGTATTTTATTCCTTTCCTCTGGTTTCCTTTGTTATGCTTGTATAGGACCAAGTAGGTCCATTTTCTTGGGTTGGTGCCGGGTCTATACTTGAAAAATACACAATTAGCTCCAAATTTCACCAATTTTTGCATAAAATTATTTTTATTACTGAAATATCAAATAGGAAGGAATATTACTGTGTTATTGTGTTAAAAGTGACTTAAATTAGTCTCAAATAACTAGGAAAATAACAATGATTTTAACACCTATAGAGTGCTTAAGAAAAAATAAAGATATGTTCTTAGTTTATGGAGGACAAGAAGGAGAGCAAGATGTAAATGGTTACACTAAAACTAGTTTTCAGTATGACGTAAATGATTGTAGATCACAATTCGGTTTTATATTTTGTTTGAATGGAGGTGCTATAATCTGAAAAAGTTCAAAGTAAAACACTGTGGTCGATTCTACTACAGAAGATGAGTACGTAGCTGCCTTAGTTGAAGATAAAGAAGCAGTTTGGATCAAAAAGTTCATTACAGAACTAGATGTAGTTCCTAATATTGTGAACCCAGTGGATCTTTATTGTGATAATAGTGGAGCCATTATATAAGCTAAGAAACTAAGATCACATCATTGATCCAAGCATATACTTAGACGTTTTCATCTAATTCGGGAAATTGTTGATAGAGGAGATGTAAAAGTATGCAAGGTATCAACTGATGACAATGTTGTAGATCCACTGACAAAGCCTCTTCTATCGTCTAAAGATGATAGTTATACCAGATCAATGGGATTACGGTTTATGTTAAATTGGTCTTAGTGCAAGTGTGGGAATGTTAAGGATACGCCCTAAAATAGTTTACATCTATACTATTGTTGTTTTGTATTTTGTTATAATATAAGGCATTTCTTTCCATAAATAGTGCATTTAGTTTTTTGGTCATCAAGTACATGACTTGATAATAAAATCAAATAAAAAATAGAATGACTATTCTTAAATTGTCCCTAATAGATTATTATTAGTGGAACAATAATAATGTAAGATTAGTATGTTTGTTACTTGATAGCTATATTTTATTGGTCATAGTTATATGGAATATCAAGTCAAAACATAAATATATGTTAGAGAACATTGTATTAGACATGACCCACTGTGAGAGTACTTCATGCGACATATCATAAGTACTTTCTAGACCTAATGATATTAGAAGTCCTTCGACCTGAATTCATCATAGTTTTTTACTTAATAAATTCTATATATTGATAGTTGTCTAAAGTTGTCTTTAACCAATTAATAAAATTAGACCACTATTAGATGTAGAATAAACTAGAAAGAGGAATACAATTGATAGTGAATGAATTTGTCCATGCCATTCTTGGGAGAGATGTCCATATGTCCCTTGATAAGTTAGGTTGTAAAAATGAATGGTCGTACTCAAATATATCAATTTGAGATACTGATATCATTTTTTTGAATATTTTACTATGAGTTCAAGAAATAGTTGGGTGACATGCTCTGTGCCTTATGTTTAATCTGGATATCGTGTGACAAAAGGAATAAATATAAGTTTATGGTTTGGTTGAAAGAGATCACTGATTTTCATTTAACTTGGACAGTTATAATATTTTGCTAGAAACCTCTTATAACTTGTGGACATTTAAATGAGATATAGGCATATTTGCCAATGTTAGATGAACCTATATCGTCACACATTAAGCAGACACGTTAGGCTATTTTTCTGGTTACCAGGTTCGATGCATATGAAAATGTGTCTAGGTTCATCGAACGTAGAAAAATGACTAGGTACAATGAATCTTGAAATATGTCCACATTCGATATATTTAGAAGATGTCCATATTATAAGAATCTAACTTGATGAATTAATTAGTTTAATTACCAAGATAATGGCAAAATCTTATCATATCTTTTTTAAATTTAATTTGAACTTAAAATAAGATATGATAAGATATGATAAGTGTTGGACTCTAGGAAGTTCATGTGAATTTAAAAGAAAAGCCTAGCGGTCTTCTTGTGGCAGACTTCTCATAAAATTTTTGTGCCTCCATAACCATAAAATTTAGCCTCTGAAAACCCTAGGTGCTAGCACACTCGGGTAATGAACTGAGTTCGCCATGTCTATCTGACAGAGGACGCTCCCACATTGCAACGTCAGTGATAGTCTGAAGTGCACATATGCCTAGAAATTTGAAGGCCAAAGTCTTACTTCTGACAATACAGAAATAATTCTATAAACTGTTAATCGACCTAAATCGTTTGACAGGGGTCCTCGGAAGGGATTTGTGGATGTTTTTTGTATTTAGGAGTCCACGAAACATAACAGCCTCGTCGTAGTGGGAGGGTGTCTAGGGTTCCAGAAAAGTAGATTGGAGAGGTCATTAACCTAGTCCCCGATCACTAGGGACAAGATTCTACTAAATACGAGAAGGCCATTGCTCATGCCTATGTAGACCTATGCCTTAAAGTAATGAAAGCTAAGATTGAGTCAATGTACTTCAATCAGGTTTGGGATCATGTAATTTCACCTGAAGAGATAAAACCCATTAAGTGTAAGTGGGTATACAAGAGGAAAAGGGGAGCGGATGGGTATGTAGGAATCTTCAAAGCGAGGCTTGTGGTGAAAAGGTACACTTAGAAAGAGGGAATCGACTATGAGGACACCTTTTCCCCGGTCGCCATGCTTAAGTCTATCTGTATCCTCCTTACCATCATATGTCATTATGACACTGAAATATGGCAAATGGATATCAAGAAGGCTTTTTTTTAATGACCATCTTACCAAAGACATCTATATGTCCGAACCGAAAGGCTTTATTGCTAATAGACAGGAACATATGGTTTGTAAGCATAAGAAGTCCATCTATGGACTTAAGCAGACATCTAGAGCATGGAACATTCATTTTGATGAGACTGTAAACTCTTTTTATTTTGTTCCAAATGAGGATGAACCATGTGTGTATAGGAAACTATATGGCATTAATGTGGTTTTTCTTGTACTATATGTGGATGATATTCTACTCATTGGGAATGATATAGGGACATTGTCATCTACTAAGGTTTGGTTGCCTAGTTAATTTATTATGAAAGACTTGGGAGAAGTTAGTTACATTCTCGAGATTGAGCTTCTTAGAAATAGGATGCTAATAATGTTAGGATTATCCTCAGCCACAAGCATTGACAAGATCTCGGTCAAGTTTAACATAGACTTATGTGAAGGAGCTCTAATTCATTATAGACATGTGTTGTGTTTTTGCTCTAAGGACTATCTTGAAATAGAAGAAGAAAAAGACAGGATGAGTTAAATTCCCTATGTTCGGCTGTGGAAACTCTCAAGTACGCTATAATATGCACTAGGCCAGATGTCTACTTTATCGTAGTTATAGTTAGCAAATACCAGTCAAACTATGGGGAGGTTCATTAGCCAGTTGTAAAGCATATTCTTAAGTACCTCAAGGGAATGAAAGATTATATTTTGCTTTATAGGGTTGATGACTTGGTTCCTACACATACACAAACTTAGACTTTGAGGCGGTTAAGAATGAGAAAAATTTCACTAGTGGATATGTCTTCATCTTGTCTGGAGGGATAATTGATGTATATTTATTTGGGTATAAAAATCATATTAAAATATTAATCCCAAATTACACATATGAGCAAGCGTATTCATAATTAACATCGCATAGGGTTCTAACGAGTATCAATTCTCTAGGAATAAGTATGCATTAATTACTTTCGTTTCATTGTTTTACCGACTTAATAAAGTGAAAAAGAAATAAAAAGGAAAATAAAACAAAATAAAAGAATATATACATGTCAATGATGGAGAATTAAGTAACTCAAACCATTATTTTGACAAACATGATCTTAAAGTACTTAATCATTATCACAACTAATTATTCTCTTGGCATCATGAGGGATTAAGATAGATTCCCTTCTTTTTCAATCCATGAAATAATTGTCTTCTAGATAAATTAGAATTACTTAGTCTCGTCTCAACTAATTCATCCAAAAGATGCATTGAACACAATCCTTGATTAAATTTCCTTGGTCTCGTAAACTTAAAACATGAAGCTAACCAATGAATCCTTGGTCTTGGTAGACATCAATTAACCTTTAATTAATCAATCCTCATCAATTAACTCCCTTGGTCTTAGCGAGTTAATAGAAAGAACTAATCAATTAATCTCATAATAAGCGCAAGTAATTAAATACCAAGAATATCAATCAATTAATCAAAAGATCAAATAGCTCTAAAAATCATAAATACCTAAAACAATGTCAAATTATAATAATAAAATTAATACATCATTGTTCAAGAAAAAAAAAAACAAAATAAAAGAAAGCACTCATAAACAAGCCTCCTTCTTCTTCCTTTGAAGACCTTCTTGCACAATCCTCCTTGATTTGGTAGAATTCCTCCTTGATTTGAGTGCTTTTCTTTTTAGATCAATGAATTATCCCATTTTTCTTTGTGTTTTCCATCTATTTATAGGCTTAGAAAGTGCCTAAACTCGTTAGTGTAGGGCTTTTGGCCAATTAGAAGTAGGAAGATACTAAGTTTCTGCAGATTACCAAAAATCATGTGCAAAAATTAAGGCACCGCCTCAATATCATGTCACAGCCGGCGGTGCCTTGGCTGCCTAGAGCTGGTACCGGTTGTGTTATGTTTCCTCAGTTGTTCGCCGATTTTTTTCTTGATTTCTTCGTAACGTTTTCCAGAGTGCAGTCGACGCCGGTTCCAGCATCCTAGCCAACACCGGTTCGGTTCTATTTTGGTTCATCTCAGTGATTTTTTTGTCACCTCGAAGTGTGCGCCAATAGCACGTGACCGGCGCTGGTTCCTTTGTCTTGCCGGTGCCGACTCTGTTCTATTTTGCGACCTTTTTACCTTGTTTTACCCCTAAAATCTGAAATAATGCACAACATACCTTTTCATGGGTGAAATCTCAAATATGAAAGTATATGACTAGTTATTGACCAAAATGTACCACAAAATAGCCTCAAATAACTAGGAAAATATGACTAATTTAGGCCCTATCAATAATTTCATGGAGGTGTATTAAGTCTTATTATATTGCTAACTTAACCGTGGAAGCTGAGTATGTGGCTCAAAAAGTTTCTTTCAAAATTTTGAGTCATGCTACGGATAGACAGGCCAATTGTTCTTTATTGCAAAAACAATGGCACATCTTGCAATCTAAAGAACTTAGGAACCATACGAAAGGGAAGCACATTATTCAGAGACAAGAAATCGTAGACTAGATAGCCCTAGAGAATAATCTTACAGATCCATTCATCAAGCCTTTGGCTAACAGAGTTTTTAAAAGACACTTAGATGCCATAGGGGTAGGCGCCTATGGACTTTTTTAGTCTTAGAGTGTAAGCGGGAGATTGTTGGATTATATGCACTATTAAAATAAATTTCTAATGTATTTTTATTAATATTAATAAAAGATTTATTATCAAAGTTTATTTGTGAATTTATATTATTATTTGTGCACAATTACACTGGAAAATACCCATTGTGTTTAATTAAGTAGTCCATGTGAATAGTGGTCTTTCAGAGTAAGGAATGGATCATAGATTACTTAACACATAAATAATTGTTCTCAACTAATTGATGAGAATGGAAATCTCGTAATGGTAAGGTTATTGTGTTATGAATTCCAAGTAGGGAATGGCTTACTATTAGCTAGTGAGTACTACTCTCACTTCATAACATAAGCGTATTTCAAAGGCGTAGAACTAGGACTTGTAATAGTGGTTTCTGAAACTACTCTATGGTAGAAACTTAGACAACTACTACTATAGCGTGGCCTTATACTCTACATCTTGAGTATTTGTTTGTGGTCTGACAAAGCTAGAAACATATGCTTTGATATGACATAGTTGAGGTTCTATCGAAGGACCAATATACTTATATGTTTGGTATATATAACTAGTTACTTAAGACTGACTTATATAAGATAGCTTCTATGCTATATTACCCCTTGTGGTTGTTCGAATGATGTAATAATCCTGGGCCCTGGGAAAAATAACTGGGATATTTTCTTTAGGGTAGCTCTTTAGTAAAGTGAAAACATTCTAGAGAGTCGTTAGAGGTCTAAAGATGCTATATGTCATTTATAGAGGTGTTTGTACACTTCTTCTTCTTTAATTGTAGATGGATATTTTGGTTATTATACTTATAGGTCGAAGACATTGCTAACGCAACATTATCCTTGAGGTTAATATTTTTTTACGGTGATATTAGAAAATATTTAAAATGTAAAAAATTAGTATTTTATAACAGTGGTATTTTGGTCATTCTAGTAGCCAAGGCAATGTGTCTTTTGGTTCTCGGAATAACCCATAAGTCCTGATGGATTTGGGTTGAGGAAATGGTCTGTTATAAAGTGGATTTTATTTTATTTTAGTAGCTTGGTTTATTTATTGGGCTGGAATAAAATCAAATGTTCAAAGAGAGAATTATTTATTAGTCTGGTTTAGTTAGACAATTAATCATTTAGGGTTTGAGCCCAGAATGAATAGTTAAGGTTGGCCTAGTATGAACAAGGAATGGCTTAAGGAAAATTATTTGGTCTAATTTTTGGTTAATTAATTAATTATCTCTTGGGCTTGTATTAGCCCTAATCCAGTTAATTAATTTTTTAGCTAGCCAAACAAGTTAGACCAGTAGTCCATGTTTAATCCTTATTTTGTTAGGGTTAAACAAATGTTGGTCCTCCGACTGAGTGTTCAGCATCGTATTCTATTTTTGAAATTCCAAAAGGATATCATAGGATTTTTTGAATAGCTATTTATCTAGGGTCTTTGTGATTTTTGGGATTTTTCACATGCTAAAGTAAGCCAATAGAGTGTTGGAAAAGAAAAAAAAAAGTGTTTTCACCTCTTTTTCTCTAGCCTCTCGTCTCTCTATTCTATAGAATAGAGGAACAACACCTCTTTGATCATTGATTGTTAGCACTGAGTCAATGAAAGAAGACCATTTTTCCTTTCCTATTAGCATTCACCGTGCTTCAAGTAGAGGTTGCATTCGGAAAGGCTAAGAGTTTGGCGTGAATGAGAAAAGGCATCATCTAGCATTACAACAGCCTGAAACTATGCAAGGACAACTATAGGTTTCAAGGAGTCTACTTGAATTGATTCCATCTATTCCAATTGTACAGTCAACGCAAATTAAAAAAAGGCCGAGGTATAATATTCTTCCGTTGCACTATTTTTATGCTTCTGTATGCATGTTCTTTTAGCTGCTCCTTCCCTCAGTAAAAATAAAACAATCTAATTTGTGAGACTCAACAAGAATGCATTGGACTTTTAGGTAAATTGTGTGAAGGAGTTGAAGTATGTGATTTCGAGAATAAAATCTCGCAAACATCTTAAGTAAGGATGTCAAGTATATTTGGTTTACATTATCAATTAGCCAAAAAATTAATGCACAATGGAGAATACAACAGTGGTGAAGGATTATCCAAATGTTTTTCTAGAAGTATTGATAATTTTGGCTACTTTGAGGGATTTGGAGTTTACTTTTTAGTTGGAGTTGGGAGCTAAGCTGATTTTTCAGAGTCCTTATTTGATGGCACTGTTAGAGCATAAATAAAGATGAAGGAACACTAGAAGAAATTTTAAGTCAAGGTTATATCTGACCAAGTATCTCGTCTTGGGGAGCACTAGCACTATTTGTTAAGAAAAATGATGGAACATTACAGTTTTGTATAGATTACCGTGGATTGAATAATTTGACGATCAAGAAGAAATATCCTCTTACTTTGATTGATGATTTGCTCGTTCAACTCAAGGTTCAAGTTGCTTTTCCAACTTTAATTTGGGATACCATGAAGTAAGAATCTATGGAAATGATATACCAAAGATTGCATTTAATAAACAATACGGTCATTAAGAGTTTGTTATATTGCTATTTGGGTTTACTAATGGCCCAATGATGTACATGGACTTAATGCAGCTTATCTTTTGATCATTTTTGGATAAATTTTTTGTGATCTTCATTGATGATATTTTGATTTGTTCTAGAAGTTTGGAAGAATAATGCGCTGTGGAAATTAAAACGAAATCCACTTAATTAAATCATTCATATGTAATTAAATGAGATAGGAGAAGGAAGAAAAATTTGTTACATCGATAACGTAGCTTTAAAATTTTTCTTCGCGGTCACGGAATCTTTCTGTAAATTTGTTCAAGCACTAACCATCAAATTCTAGGAATAGGAATTTTAGAAATATTGATTTACATGAGAATGTATTCAAAAACAACCAAAGTTTTCTACAAGAAAAATTATATGGCGGCTAGGGATTTAATTTGGAGAATAAAAGAAAAGCTTTTTGTTTTTCTAGAAAAGTAGCTTCTTCATATTATTCTTATAACATAGATGGCAGCTTAATTTTCCTACATTCAGAAAAGAAAACCTTTCCATTTTCTATATAAAACATAATATGTTTATCACATTGCTAAAGGCATCCAGCCTTAATCCATTTGAAGAACAAAAGCCTTTTCTTATTTTGTTTTTTTTATGGTCTTAGGGCTTCAAAAATTACAACTAGGCCTTGAAGCTTTATTAATTTCAATTTCATCCAAACAATTATAATACATTAAATTAGCCCATAATAATATCAAATAATATATTAAGTAGCAGTTCATCTATTGTTTGTGACCTACTAGGTTTTCTAGTCAATTGATAGCTAAACATGAATTAATCCTTAACAATTAGAATTTATTCATTAATTCTAATTAGGATTAATACTTTAATTCTTTAATTAAGAAATTCATATTTAATATATCATGGACATTATCTAGCAATGCATCCTGACTACCCAAATGTCTAGAAAGTCGAGTGGTTTGACTTAAACCTTTCAATAGCAAAATATTAGTGCAATAGACTGCTTTTATCATTCTATTTCTTTTTCAATTTAGAGTACAAAATTAGTTCCAACTCCTAGTTGAATATAATTTATTCTTGTCTGAATTTATTAGTACTAGATCAGGAGTCCATTACATAATACATGTATCATTCCCAAACTATTTACAACATATAGTCATTTTCATCGAGGACTTCTCAAGTAACGACTCCATACAAGTAGCCGTGAGATATACACCCCTACCATAAGGAGTGTTGAATCATGTATTGACCCTTTCAACTACTTTCTTTTACTTAACGTTGTACCAAATATCCATCCTATAGGTCATCCTAATAAGATTCCAAAGATTAGAATCAAAATACAATGCTTTGTAAATAAAATATCTTGGAGATCTCAAGTAGAATGATACTAGCACATTTGCTAAACTATGATTTTATCATTGATACTAAATAGTTATCCATGTTATTCTCTTATAGTTAAGTCAGCGAAATAGTTATTCATACTATAGTAGGAGTCTCACATTATATCTCTATCATAATTTCATTAACACGGTACTATGTGCTTTGGACATTATCTAATAGTTTTATACACACATATGTAGAATGATCAATTAAACTAAAAGATAAATAATACTTTTTATTGATGCATGTGCAAAATATATTATGCCAATGATTGGCTTTAAAGCACAACTCTAACAATCTCCCACTTACACAAGACCCAATCATTATGTATCAAATATTGAGTGACTAAACATGGCTACCATGTTTCTTTTGGGTTAATGCCTTAGTAAGTGGATCATCTATGTTACGATCTATAGGGTCTCTCTCTATCTTAAATCTTTTCTATCAATAATTTCTCTAATCAAATGATATCGCCTAAGTATATGCTTGGATAATTGATAAGATGTGGATCTTTTGCATGTGCAATGGCTCCATTGTTGTGATACGTCTTTTCATGTATTGGAAATAGTATAAACAATCCACAAAAATTAAGTTTTAAATTAGAATGCTCAGCACTAAATCCACACATATGGGCAAGTATACCTGTTACATAATATGGGGAATAGTAAATATCCAATCCACAGAAACATAGTGATATGAGCTAAATTGGTTATAGTTTGCTTAGTTATTTGAGGCTCTTTTGTAATACATTTTGTGAAATAACTGGTCATATTCTTTTATATTTGAGATTTTACCCTTGGAAAGGTATTTTGGTCATTACTTCAGAATTTTGGGTAAAACAAAGCAAAACCGTTGCGAAGCAGAGCAGTGGCGGCATCGGCTACAAGGTTGGAATCGGCGCCGGCTGCACTCTAGAACGTATGCGCACAATTCGGAGAAAAATCGGTGGACGAGTGGAGAAATAGAACTAAGGAGGTGCCGGCTCCGAAGGACCAAGGTGGCGCCGGCTGTGGTCTGTCCCTAAGGCGGTGCTGCGATCTTTTAACGCGTTTTTGGAAATTTGAAGAGTTTTAGTAGCTTCCAACTTCTACTCGGCCAAGAACTTTGTACCTACGAGTTTAGGCACCTCTTAAGCCTATAATAGATGGAAAACACAATGGAAAAGGGGAGAATTCGTTGATCATCATAGAAAATCACTCAGTCCAAGGAGAATTCTTCAAAGTTCAAGGAGGGTTGTACAAGAAGGTTTTCAAAGGAAGAAGAATGAGGCTTGTCTATGAGTTCTTTCTTTTACTTTGTTTTCTTTTTCTTGAACAATGTTGTATTAATTGTTTTATTGTAATTCGACATTGTTTTAGATATTCATGATTTCTAGAGTTATTTGATCTTTTGATTAATTGGTTATTATTCTTGGTATTCAATTACTTATGCTTATTACGAGATTAGTTAGTTGATTCTATCCATTGACTTACTAGACCAATGGGTGTTGATGGGTGTTTCGATTTATTAGTTTCATATTCTGTTGGTAATTGACTTGTTGGACCAAAGGGGGTTGATTGTTTAAGAACTGGTAATTGAAGATTAATTGATGTCTTCCGATACCAAGGGTTCATTGATTAATTTCATGGTCTAAATTCATCGAGAGCAAGGGAATTTAAGTAAGGATTGTATTTAATGCGTCTTTTGGATGAATTAGTTGAGACAGACAAAGTGATTCTAATTTATCTAGAAGATAGTGATTTCATGGATTGACCATCAAAGTGAGTTTACCTTCATCCTTTATGGTGCTAAGAGAATGATTGGTTATGATAATGGTTAAGTTCTTTAAGATCATATTTTTCTAAACAATGGCTTGAGTTACATAAATCTACATCCTTGACATATACTTATTTTTACTTTTACTTTTATTTTTATTTTTATTTTTATTTATTTTTCACTTTATCAAGTCGGTTAAACAATAAAAGAAGGGTAATTAATGTCTACTTGTTCCTTGAGGATCGGCACTTGTTTTAACCCTATGCTCAGTTAATGATGAGTACGCTTGCTCATATATGTGATTTGGTTTTAACATTTTAATTTGAACTTGATTGGGAATGTGCTTAGTTTTGTATGATTTTTATACCCAAGTCTGAACGCATCACTTAGCAATTACCACTACTTTGCTCTCATCTTATTGTTTAGCCAAAATGAATATAGTGATAAATTAAATAAAACTAACTAAAATAAAGTACTATAATAAAGAGTACATCAGACCCACATGAGAAAAGTCACAAGGATCATCAAGGAGTAAGAATACGAGAAAGCCCAAATACAAGAACAAATCCTTAATAAACATATCAAGTAGAGTGCACACCATTACGTTTATCAAATCCTAATTCGAGCACCTATATGAATTTTCAAGAATAAACCTTACTCACTCTCAAGTGATGAGACTTCTTTCCTAAGCCACAACTAATAAGTATCTCTACCTAATTAATTAACCCAATGAAGTATTATTGTAACACCCTACTACCTATGCCTATTAGGGCCGGGATGTTGCCCCGTCCACAGGACAAGGGGTCTTTATAACTAGGTCATACAAAATAAAATAAAAGAAATACTACAAAATTTAACCTATTACAACCCAGCAATACATGAACAAATTCAAAAAAATAATTGTCTGCTACTGTCTCTCAAAAGCAATACATAAGAAAAATAGTAGAGGGTCTTCAAGACATAGACAACATTCTAGCTAATGACCTTCACAGTAGGATCGACCTAAAAACATAGTATAAAAGGTGGTGAGAAAAAGATCTTAGTAAGCCCGTGTGTGCTTTAAGTGTTTCACGTAAAACAGTTCATGTATGCAAGTTGTAAAAGTTTCATAAAAGAAAGTGTTGGCAAGCATTAAATGAATGTCATAAATGAAGAATGGTGTTTTGCTTTCCAAAACAGACATGTGTATAATAAATGCAACCACTCAGAAGAGGTAGCCATGGCACCATATGTTGTGCACCACGACAATACAACGATCAAAATGCCACGCGTTGAGCATATTGACACAAGATAGGTGTACGGCCTACAGGGTGAGATACTCCACCATCTCTACACCCCAAACTTACCGGTTGTTCACTCCGAAAACCCACAGTCCACTTAACTGATCTTGCTAGCTCGGACCGGTATGACCTACCGGACTGGCATGCTATCCAGGAAGGACTCACCCCTCAGAAGTGGCCACCTACTGAGAGACTTACCTTAACCCTTCAAAGACTAGTCCTAGTAGTCTACCCTTATTGAGTACTCAACGTTGTTTGTTCCACTTGAGAGAAAAAGTGATCATACAATGATTTACTTGAAAATAGCAATTATAGTTTCTAAACATCTTTCCAAGTTGGTTTTATTAAATGTTGAGCGTTTTGTGTAAAATTGTTTGCTTAGTTTTAAATAGCTTGCTTGACTGAAAGAAAACGAAAATTGCCATAATTGCTTTACAACAAAAATTCTCATATACATTGAGTTGGCTTGCCACATTTGGTCTTCAAATGACTCCATGCAGGAACTTACCTGATCTTCTGCTCTTCTGAAACTGAAAAATCCTCCAAGGTTAACCAAACCCCGCTTGGGGTAAACACAATTCATAAGATAACCTTCGAACCATATCTGCCTTACATAAACAACCCCTAGTTCAACTAGTCACAACCACAACTAACCATAACCATAATGTCGTAATCTTTATTACTAGTTGATAAAATATTTTGTAAAATAAATTTAGCTTGATGAGTTAAAATAACTAAGGGTTCTAAAATAAATAATAATAAGTTATAGTTTCAAATAATAAATTATGAGTATTATTGCTAATAAATAAACAAGTGTTAAATATTGTATAATATTATGCCCTAAATAATCTTGGTAAAAGGTACTATTTAAATAGTACTATTATTAGAAATAATAAATTACACTATAATTTTTAATTAATAATTAATAGATAATAAATGACCAATAAAATTAATAATAAATAAATTATACTTAAATTTTAATTATTAAATAATAAATAAATTTTATTATATATAATATTTATGGATATAGGAAATTTTTTAGTGCGGCTAATTATGGTCTACAAGGTCAGTAAATATTTCCAATATCTTATTATTTAATTGTTATTATTTCCTTTTTAAAAACATTTTATTTATTTAACTAAAAAATGTTAATATTCTAATTAATATTCTATTTCCCAACCTTCCTAATGTTTTCGGATTTTATAGAGTAAAATATAATAATAATTCTAATTAAATTAATAAAATAATTTTACAATTAACAAAGAAAATAATCTTTTACCATGATTTCCTATAGTGAGAAAAGATTCACAAACACATTCCCTAATATCAAATAATAAGCTAATCAATTTATGAATATACACTTGAACTAACACATACTAGCACATGGCCAATCTCTTACTTGGCATAATCATCATTCATAGCTTTATTAAAAATTAAGAACATAAAGGCCTAATCACCATTGGTGTCACAACATCTAGCATGCATAAACATCCATAAATCTCCTAACCGTGATACACATATATTGATTCAACAGAAAAATCCATGAGATCTAATCATAATTTCAACTCTTATGTCATAACTCCATCCCCTTCATCCACATACATATACGCAAACCCCATTTACATTCAATCTTCCTATAAATATCTAAGAGATATGAATTCAAAAATTAAAAGGAAGATTTAAGAAGAATTACATGATAGATGATCACTTGATGAAGGTTTGTTGATTAGTGAAGGTCCACGCATTTGAGAGCCTCTAGTGGTTCGAAAAAAACATCCATGGTTGATCATCACCATTTCGGCCGAGAGAGAGAGAGAGAGAGAGAGAGAGAGAGAGAAGGGCATTGGAATGGAACATTAAAAGTTGAGTAGAAGAAAAAGAACAAGAAGGTCGTTCTTGTTTTACCTTTTGATGTTCTTGGAACATTCTATAAAAAAACTGGTTTTGATCCGTTCGAAAATTCTGGTTTGCTTGATTTCATGTTATAAAAACAAGAAATGTACACTAGGGACTAAATATGAGTGATCTGGAGTATTTAGGAGTGATTGGAGATGTTTAGGATAGGTTTAGACTTGAAGAGGTGATGTGTGTGTTCTTGGTGTTTTGAGAGAGTTTGAGAGAAAATGGCTTGCAAATTTCTAGAATTGTTGTTGGCCGAATGACCTTGTGTAGTTAGGAGTTTCGATTTTAGCAAGAAGGAGAGAGAAGTGGTCAGTTTTTTTGAAATTCAAATGGAGGAAAATAAGGAGTTATTTGAGGTAGAGGATTAGTTAATGGTGGTTGTTCATAGGAGGTCTCTTTGCTCTTCAATGGTGTAAGGCTAAACAAGCTAGTCTTAGTGCAACGAATGAAGGTTGTTCAGTTTATTAAGCTGGCCAAAACTTAGTCTATAATGGCAGAGAAATTTAAGTTTGATCACTTGCTACAAGAGTGTTTTAATGAAGCAAAAATTATGGAATTAGTTTGAAGTTCAAATGAGTTTTGGATAGAGTAATCTTAGGAGCTTTTTGGGGTGTGATCATGGAGTCCAAGCACTCAAGGTTAGTATGAAGGTCATTGGAGTTTAGTCCACTGCTGAACGAGGTCCAATTTTTAGAGATTTGAATGAAAGCTTTTCGGCCTTTGCCTTGAGAAACCAATCTGGAAATTTTATGGTTTTCAATTCTTCCAAAGCACCGAGAATGAAGATGGTTTTTTGGTGCAGAATTTTTCTACTTCCTTCGGCCCGATTTGTAGCTAGTTTTTTATAGTGTTTGAAGGTATTTTAATGGTGGTTTTCCAAATGGTCATTTTTGAAGAAAAATAGAGGAAGTTCCAGCTATTCTTATGACTTAAAGGTGGCTTCAAAATCTAGCTTCAATGCAGCGAATTTGCTGAAGGAAAAATTTCTGGTTCTTAAAGGTTGTGCAGTCCAAAAATTCTCAGAATTTTCTGCCTTCAACCTTAAATGAAATGAGCATTTTTCTAGCAACAAATGGGGTAAGAATGTTGGCTGAACATTCAAAAATAACCTAGCCGAAATTCTGTAAAATTTTCCAAACTTTCCTTTACCAAATCATGAACAAAATGAAGGTAGAATTGAAGGTATAACTATGGTGATTCATTTTCCTTGGAAACCCATCCTAACTCTCCTCCCTATTTTCAGAAATCCCTTATCCCTCAAGGTTGATTTTTGAATTTCAAGGCTAGGGGTTTATCATAGAATTTTTTTGGAATTAAAAGAATGGATTAATTGATTAAGGCTAGTTTAAACTATAATGATGTTAGGACAAGGCTAGAGAAATTAAAGGGGATAAGAATTCCTCTAGAATTCATTTTAGGACATGATCACATGATTAAGACATTATCTTCATGTCTCCCTTAAGACAACATTTCTACCTTTAAGGAATCTAAGAAAATAAAAAAAATTCAAACATAGCTAAGATAATCATGAATAAAACTTAAGTGATTGGATTTGAGCTCAAGACCTTAGAGATTAATTTACAAAGCTCTAACCACTTAACCACAACAATTTTTGTTCTTATTTTCTCACCCAAATATTCTTCCTATTTAAACCTCAAGCCTTCTTCCTATTTTGACCTCAAGAAAAATTACCTTTTTACCCTTTCTACCTAACAATCACAAATAAGTTGTTTAACCTATAAATCATAATTCTAAGGCACATAAAATTATTCAAATAGTATATTTTTATGCAGAATGACATGCTATGCATCCCATCCCCCTTACTCTAAGGTTAGCTTTAGGCGGGGTTTTAGAATTACAGACACTCATAACCCAAAAGGTACACGGAATCCCCAATATTCCTATGTTTAGGCAATATTGAAACCCATTGACTGCCAGGTTCTAATTCTTCAACTTGTCTCTAAAGTATTAGACCAATTAATTTGGTGTTCAATTTCAAACCCAATCTTTCGAAATCATTAAGAGTAAAGCGATTAATTAAATAAATCAATCACATCCAAACAATTAATCCAACACAATAATACCTAAGTAGTCAAATACAAGATATTGGAATTCAATAAATCATATTAACAACTCAACAAAAGAATATAGATTAGGGTTTATGTCTCAAATACTACTAAAAGCATATAAACACCTATATTGTTAAAGTGTAATATAAAAAAAAAAGAAAGAACGTCACTCATAGATAAGATCTTAAACTTCTTCCTTGGATTTTCCTAAACAACCACTGCTTCATCTCCTTGCTTCCCCATGAAACACCATTTCTTGGTGTTTCTGATATGAATTCTTGTGTGTGGCTTTTCTTGGTGTTGTGGATATTTTAGTTGGGAATGTGTTCAGCTCAAACAATGGGACCAAAACAAGGGTTCTTGTGACAAAAAGAGAGAAAACATAATAACAACCTACACTCTTTCAAACCCTTGAAGAAAAAAGCCTCAATGATCCTCAAGATGAGTAGAAAGTTCTACTATAATCTCACCCTAATATCCTTGAAGCAATAAAGGCAAACAAGAACAAATAGAATAGAGAAAATAGACACCGAAATATTAGATTTTAAACAAACCTTAGAAGAACAAAACAACTAAGACCCATTCAAAGAAACAACATTGGATTATCCAAAAGATTTATAGACTCTTACAAAAAGAGGACTAACCCTTTAGCTTGGTCTTGAACAAGATGAACAAGAAGGCTAGGGTCTCTTAAGATTCTCTTCTCAAATTTGAATTAAAGTGAAGTATCTTCTCTGTTGTCAAATTACTAAAGGTGCTATTTATACTATCCTAACCCTAGCTAAGTAATCCCTGAGCTTTAATTACAGTTTAGGGTCATAATAAGTTTTTACAAGCAATTAAAAGGGAAGAAAACCGGAGAAAAGCATTAAAACGTAGAGCAGTCGTCGGTTGCCTAGGGGGAAGCCAGTGCCGGTTTGGACATCACAGCCTTCGCCGATTTGGATCTATCTTTGAGCCAGTTCATGTTATGATTGAGGTGCTATTAGATAGAATGGAGCCAGCGCCAGTTTGGTTGCTTGGAGCCGGCACCAACTGTCCCCCGTAAAGTCGCCTTTGGTCAAGTTTCTTCCGCCATTGCTGTTGGTTTGAGTTCTTGTTGGGGTCCTTCATGGATGGTCATCAACATGCACTCTTGGCTAGCTTCCTCAACCTTCCAATCCTCTTTCATCCTCAAGCATGGTTTGATGATCAATTGGAAATCATCTTGAAGCTTCTTAGACCTATCTCTTGTCATCGATCCTTGTCCTCCATGATGAAGTGGAGTCTCATCATCTCCTCATTCTTGAAAAGGATTCGTCTTCGAATCATCACCATCTTCTGCATCAAAGGGATAGAGGTCACTAACATTAAAGGTAGCACTAACATGATTCTCACCAGGTAGATCTATCTTATAAGCATTATCTCCAACTTTGGCAAGAACTTGAAATGGTCCATCCCCCCGTAGGTCTAGTTTACTCCGTCGTTATGTGGGGAATCTCTCATTGTGAAAGTGCACCCATACCTAATCGGCTGGCTCAAATGTCACCTTTTTCATTCCTTGATTGCGCTTATGGGTAATCTCTTCATGACGTTTTGCAAAGATTTTTTTTACGTTCTCATGGAGTGCTTTCACCATTTCTGCCTTCTTAGCTCCATCGAGGTTCACCCGTTCACCTATAGGCAAAAGAACCAAATCTAAAGGAGTTAGAGGATTAAAACCATATACAATTTCAAAAGGAGAATATGAAGTGGTAGAGTGAATAGCCCTATTGTAAGCAAACTTAATGTGTGGTAAGCACTCCTTCCAATTTTTCAAGTTCTTCTTGATCAAGGTTCGCAAAAGTTGGCTGAGTGCTCGGTTGACCATCTTCGTTTATCCGTCCGTTTGAGGATGACAAGCTGTGGAAAATAAGAGATTAGTACCAAGTTTATTCCATAAAACTCTCCAAATGTGGCTAAGGAATTTAGTATCCCTATCCAAGACAATAGTCCTTGGAATCCCACGCATTCTCACCACTTCCTTAAAGAATAAATCTGCAATAGAAGATGCATCATTAGTTTTAGAACAAGCCACAAAATGAGCCATCTTAGAGAATCGCTAAACAATCACAAATATAAAGTCCTTACCCCCCTTGGACCTAGGTAATCCTAAGATGAAATCAATTGAAATATTAACCCAAGGCACATTAGGTGTAGGCTAAGGAGTATAAAGACCATGTGGAAGGAATCTAGACTTAGCTCTCCTACAAATAATGTATTGAGAACAATGTCTTTCCACATCCTTTCTCATTTTTTTCCAAAAGAAATGTTTCTTATGGATGCTTACGGTTTTTGCAACACTAAAATGCCCTATTAGTCCCCTACTATGGGCTTCCCTAACTAGCAACACCCTAATAGAACCCTTTGGCACACAAAGCCTTGCCTCCCTAAATAAGAAACCATCATGCCTATAACATTTAGCAAATGCACCTTTCTTACAAGCATGTAAAATATCCCCAAACTCCTTATCATTAACATACAAATCTTTCACAAATTCAAAACCAAGAAGTTTAGCATCCAAAAATTTGAGGAGTGCATACTTTCGAGATAGTGCATCCGCTACCATATTTTCCTTACCCTTCTTGTATTGAATAACATATGAAAATGTTCCAAAAAACTCCATCCACCTTACATGCCTCTTGTTTAAATTTTGTTAGCTCTTGAGTTGTTTAAGGGTCTTTTGATCCGTATGAATGACAATCTCTCTTGGCAAAAATTAGTGTTGCCAATATTCTAAGGTCCTTACCAAGGTAAAAAGCTCTTTGTCATAGGTAGAATAATTGAGGGCTGCCTTGGAAAATTTCTCACTAAAGTATGCAATGGGTTTTCAATCTTGGGTCAAGACCGCACCTATCCCCACCCTACTTGCATCACACTCTATGTCAAAAGCTTTTTTAAAATTGGGAAGAATAAAAATTGGAGCTTGGTTCAATTTGACTTTGAGAGTTTGAAAGGCTTGTTGTTGGGCTTCCTCCCACCTAAATCCCACATTTTTCTTTACCACTTCGAGTAGAGGGGCTGCTATAGTGCTAAAATTTTAGATGAACCTCCTATAGAAACTAGCTAGCCTATGGAAACTACGTACTTGGGTAATGGTGGTAGGGGTTGGCTAATCTTGGATGGCTTTCACTTTTCCCTCATCAACTTCAATCCTTTTGGAACTCACAACATACCCAAGGAATGTAATCCTCTCCAAACAAAAAGAGCATTTCTCAAGATTAGCATACAATCTCTCCCTTCGGAGGGCAATAAGCACACTTTGAACATGATTCTAGTGATCAACATATGATTTACTATAGATTAGTATATCATCAAAGTAAACAATAACAAATTTCCCATTGAATTCCCCTAAAACATAGTGCATTAATCGCACAAAGGTACTAGGAGCATTAGACAATCCAAAGGGCATGACAAGCCACTCATACAACCCTTGTTTAGTCTTAAAAGCTGTTTTCCATTGATCGCCTTCTCTTATTCTAATTTGGTGATAACAAGATTTTAAATCAAATTTTAAGAAAGTGCATACACCAAATAGCTCATCAAGCAAATCATCTAGCCTAGGAATGGGAAAGTGGTATTTTACCGTTATGTTGTTGATAGCACGACAATCTACACACATACGCCATGTCCCAACCTTTTTGGGCATCAAGAGAACCGAAACCGCATATGGGCTTAGGCTCTCTCACACATGTCCCTTCTCAAGTAATTCCTCCATTTACTTTTGCAACTCCTTAGATTCCTCTGGGTTGCTTCTATATGCCGGTCGGTTAGGGATGACGGCTCCAGGCACAAAGTCGATTTGATACTCAATTCCTCTCAAGGGTGGTAGTCCTCCGGGCACCTCATTTGGGAAAACGTCTTCAAAGGAATAGCTGCAATTTCATAAGGTAAAGATAATGTGGAATCATTAGTAGAAATATAAGAACCATTGCAAAAAAGAAGAATAATCGGTTCCTTAGCTTCTATAGCCTATATGGCCTCACTTTCTTTTACAAAGAAGTTCACTCTTTTCTTACCTCCCCACTCTTATCCTTGCTCACTCCTATCCTTGATTGTCAAAGGCACTTGTTTGTTTAACCTCTCTCTCAACTCCTTTTCTTTTCTCTTTTGTTCTTGCTTCTCAATTTCTTACTTTTGCTTTACTTCTTGTGCTCCCTTTTTCTTTTCTCTTTCCTTCATGATTCTTTGATCTTTGTCCACCTTACTAGGGGCCATGGGGGTGAGGGTAAACTTAGTTCCCTCCTTGTTTAACACCCTACTACTACATATCCAAAAAGGGCGGGGATGTCGCCCTGTCTCGGAGGATAAGGGGTCATTAAAATGAGGTATAAAAAGGTAAAGACAACCAAAGAAATCAAACTTAGATAAATAATGGAAAACTCTTATTACATCGGCTCAAACACGAGCAAAACTAAACAAATACAAATGTCCAATCAGAAACTTGAACCAACATTGTCTCCTAGAACATAATGGAAAAAAATAACAAAAACTTTAACTATCACATGCCCCGCTTGCTCAGCATAATCTATCTCCTGAAAACATGATATAAAACAGTGTGAGATTCAATCTCAGTATGTCCTGTGTGTGCACATAGTACTTTGAACAGTTCGTGTATGCATAGTGAAAAATATTTGCAAAAATATTCGACAAGTCATAAATAATTTTCTCTTTGCAAGGAATAGATTTTTCTCATTGTCACATTTTATACAAAATAAATCAACCACTCGAATAAATAGTCATGTCACCACACGTTAGGCTCCATGAGGACAAGGCACCACACTTTGTGCACCTTGCTTGGACCAGATTACCACACGTTGGGCGTTCTGATCAAGGTAAGTGTACAACCCACCGGGTGAGATACTTCTCCTTCTCTACATCCAACAAAACCATCTGGGTGTCCATGCCAGGAAAATAAATAATACCTTACCAGGTACGAATTCTAGCTCGGACCGGCCTGACCAACCAACACTGTTGCCTTTTCAAGCCGAGCTTATCTTCTGGAGGTGGCCTCCTGCTAGAAGACTTACTTAAGCCCCTCAAGACTAGTATTGTTAGCCTACCCTTATTAAGTACTCAACGAACATATTCGTTAATTCCTGATTCAAAATATTTCCATATCTTGGCTTTGTAAAACATGATTTTCTTTAGAAGAGTTTCCTAAAAATTTAGGAGAAAGAATAGTGTTCTTGATAAAATCGTTAGTTTGACAAAACAGGTAAAAGAGTAAATATCCATGTTTACAACACAAGCAAACATAGTTTAACAATAGCTTTACAAAGCTTTACCACATAGACTTGCCATCAAAACATTTAACAAAAGAGTTAATGCATGGACTTACTTGATATGCCTCAAATAAACAAGATAAAATCATAGCTTGCTTCCTACAAATACCCTCCTAATCTAGAATTGCATAATATCATGATCAGGGTCTCAGTCGATTCAAAGGTGCATTAAACTCATTTATTCACATAACAATTCACAATCCATTATCTACCTCCAAATAAACTATCTACTTCTCAAAGTTCATACACTATGACCCTACATCCATTAAAGACATGATTAATATATCAAAAAGGTCTTGACTTGACCATCACAATTCACATCCGTCATTATCACAATAAAACATGGCATTACTATCCATCGAATATGCTTAATTAATTACTCGACTCAAAATATTCATCTATCCCCACCAAGCACACATATCATGCTATCATACTTCCATAGACCTCATCAATCTTATTAGACCTTAACTTCGACATCAAGGGTAAGAATTCCCTTACCTTGAAACAACCGGGTTATCAAGATCTCGATGCTCCTATGGTGATCGTCCTAAGTTCGTTTGACAAGAAGAGAAAAGCTGCCTTCTTTGCTTCCTTTTGTCCGAAGGTAGCCAAAGAGGATGAAATAAGCCTTTCGGTGGCATGATTCAAGGGAAGGAAAAGAGAAGAATTGACGGAAGAAAGGATTCAAGAGGTTAAGATGATTTTTGCTTACCTTAGGTTGTGATCGATTTTTTGCTAGGAATTGCTCTTGGGAGTTTTGAAAATTGCAGAAGAGTTCTTGCTGGAATTTTCTTGTAGGAAGGAAGGAATGGTCGGCTACTATGATTTAGGGTTAGAGAAGTTTGATTTAGGGGTAGATGGTGGTGCTAAGAAGGATTCCTAATGGCTTTAGGTTTCTTAGACAGTAAGGGCAAAAATTGCAGCTTGCTGTACCCCTTTTTGCTGCTGAAATTGGGAAGGTTTAAGAGGAGAAAATAATCTGGAATTGTTCTCTTATGCTGGCCAAAATATTGCTCAAGAAAAGGGCTGTGTGTGTTCAAGTCTTTTTGGCTAATCAAGGAAGAGTTTGCACAGCTTTTAGTCACTGAAAATCCTGTGCACATGAAGTAGTTTTTGTGAGAAAATTTGCTGAACAAAAGAGGGAAAATTCAGGCTGTTTTGGTTGCTAACCTGTCCATAATTAGAGAGGAAATAATGAGTTCTTTAGACATTGAAATTGGCCAATTCAATAGGGATTTTTAGTGGTGGTTGGAGTGCAGAATTTTCGGTCATTGCATTAAGCAAAGCCAGCCAAAAATTCTGGTTTGAAGATGGCTAAAATTCTGGAATTTTTTGTGGATAAAATCTGATTTTGTGTCGCCATAGTAATATGATTTGGTGAGGGGTGTTCTAGGTGATTTGAGCTAGGGTTTGAAGAGTTTGATTGCACTTAGGAGTGCAGGAATTTCATGCATCTTGTGAATTCAGAAGGCTGGCGAAATTCTGCAGGAAAAAGAGAGAAAGAAAAACCTAGTTGATTTAGGATTGAAATAAAATCTATTTTTCTAAAGGATTTAGGATAAGATTTCCTAGTATTGAAAGAGTTTGTTTTGAGCTAAAGCACCTTCAAAGGTGGCTGCACTAAGCTGTAAAATTTTTTAGATTTTTAGCTAGGGTTCTATGTTCAAAATCAACAATGTATCTAACTAGAAAAATAACAATTTAGTTCCAACTATCAATTACAAAATCTGATACATTAAAACCAAGCTGAATTCTAATTATTCTAACGAGGATTTTCGAAAATCAAAGAAATTAAACTTTATCCTTATAAAAAATCCTTGAATTTAGGAGATAAATATGAAAACATATCTCCTTAGATGATGGCACTGAAATTCACTAGGATGGCTAGGGTTTTTCGGCCAAAGCATGAAGAAATCTAGAGAAAAGAATTCAAAAGGAAAACTAAGCTTCACAAGGGTAAGATTCGAACTCGGGTCACCAAGGAAAATCATCAAACCCAACTGCTATTCCAAATCAACTCCGATGATAATATTTCTCTAGGAAATTCTTCCCACCCTAATTCTTATCCCTCCATCTCCTCTACTAAACTTCACTTAAAACAACACTCAAGTAATGCAACAACACATTTAAATAATTTTATGCAAGCATAACCTTGAAAATCACATACACCCATGCAGCAAAAATAATTTGAAGATATCACATAAAATGCGAGATGCTATACAATGCATGACTTTTTCCCCATAGGTCAAAGGTGGTTTTGGGCGGGGTATTACATCCCCTCCCCCTTAAGAGAATTTCGTCCCGAAATTCAGATTCCTTACCCTTAGTGCATATTCGGATTCTTCCGACTTAACCATTCTTCCATTTCCCATGTTACATCTTGTGCTCCATGATGATCTCAAAGTATCTTTACCATAGGTATCTGCTTATATCCAAAGGTCTTGATACTCCGCTCCAAAATCTTGACTGGGTTTTCCACGTAGCTCAGATTCGGATGCAACTCCAACGGCTCCTCATTAAGCACATGACTTGGATCGGTGTAACACCCCGCTACCTAGGCCTGCCAGGGTCGGGAATGTCACCACGTCCAAAGGACAAGGGGTCTTTATAACTAGGTCACACAATTAAAATAGCGAAATGAAAATAATAATTTAACTTAAGAATAAATCCACGAATAAAACCATGAATAAAACCCAAGAATAAATCCACGAATAAAACCATGAATTCCCAAAAGAAATACAAATCCATAAATAAAATCATCCACTCTCTACTCCCCAAAGCAATACATAAAAATAAAAACAACATTATCTTCCAAGGCAGATAACACAAGCTACTCATCCCCATAGCAGGATTGGCCTGAAATCATGGTGAAAAGGTGATGAGACAGAAATCTCAGTAAGTCCGTGTGTGCTTTGGGTGTTCAGTGGAAATAGTTCGTGGATGCAGAGTATAAAAAATTTATAAGAGAAATATTGGCAAGCAATAAACATTAGTCAAAAGCAAGAGTGGCGTTTTGGCTTTTTCAACCATACATAATTTATAAGATCAACCACTCGAAAGTAAAGATTATGGGTTACCACACGTTGGGCCCCATAACTGGATGGTCAGTATGCCGACACTTTGTGCATACTGCCGGTTAGAATGCCGACACTTTGTGCATACTGCCGGTCAGAATGCCGACACTTTGTGCAGACTGACTAAAGGAAGGTGATTGGCCTACCGGATAAGATACTCATTCTTCTCTATACCCAAACAACAATCGGGTGTCCATTCCGGCAAAACATAGTCACTTGACTGAAATAAAAACTGCTAGCTCGGACCGGCATGACTAAGTAGTACTGACGTTTCTCTAAGTTGAGTTCATCTTCTGGAGGAGGCCTCCTGCCAAAAGCTCACTCTTGCTCTTCAAAACTAGTACTACCAGTCTACCCCCATTTGTTAGAGTTCGTGGACTCCTAAACGCGGAAAACATCCACGAATCCCTCCCGAGGACCCAAGTAAACGATTAAGATGATCTAAGGTTTAAGAATTACCTCTGGTTGTTGTAATCGAAATCCTTCGATTCTGGTTGCGCTGTTGTACGTTCAACCCGAACAATCACCATACGTTGCAGTATGCGAACGTCCTCTATCGGATACACACCGCGAACTCGCTCGATACCCGGGCAGTGCTAGCGCCTAGGGTTTGAGAGGGTTTTTTTTCTCTTTCTGGTAGAGAATGACACGAATGTTCTCAACCGAAAAATTGGACTTCTGAAAAGACGGCTAGGGTTTTCTTAAAAAACCCCCGAACCTCTTCGAGTCCAACCCTAATAATATCTTATCATATTCTAATTTAAATTCAAATTAAATTAAAACTGATATGATAAGATTCTGTCATTATCTCGGTAATTTAACTAATTAATTTACCGAGTCGATTCTTATAATCTGGATATCATCCAGATTCATCGAACCTGGTTACCAGAAAAATAACCTAACAAGTTCGCTTATTGTGTGACCCTATGGGTTCATTTAACACTGGCAGTGTGCCTAAATCATATTTAAATGGCCCACAAGTTATAAGCGGTTTCTAGCAAAACATTATAACTATCCAGGTTAAATGAAGATCGATGATCTCTTTGAACAAAACCATAATCTTATATTTAGTCCTTTTGTCACACGATATCCAGATTAAGCATAAGGCACGGAGCATGTCATCCTTATTAAGCTTAATCAATTATTTCTTGATTTCATAGTAGACTGTTCAAACAAATGATATCAATATCTTAGATTGATATATTTGAGCACAACCATGCATTTTAACAGTCTAACTTATCAAGGGGCCCATGGATATCTCTCCCATAACTGAGAGGGGCAAATTCCTTCACAATCAATCATATTCCTTCCCTTGATTTATTCTATATCCAACAGTAGTCTAATTTGTTATCTGGTTAAAGACAACTTTAGACAATGTCAAAATATAGAATTTATCAAGTAGGAAACTATGATGAATTTAGGTCGAAGGACTTTCAATATTATTATGGCTAGAAAGTACTTCTGACATATTCCATGAAGTACTCTCACAGTGGGTCATGTACAATACAATGTTCTCTAACATTTATTTATGTCTTGACTCGATATCACAAATACCCATGGCCAGTAAAACATAGCCATCAAGTCACAAACATACTAATCTTAATTTATTATTATTCCAATAATAATAATCGATCAGGGACAGTTTTAGAATAGTCATTGTATTCATTGTAGGGTTTTACTATCAAGTCACATACTTGATGACCAACAAAACAAAACTAACTATTCATGGAAAGGAAAGCCTCATATTATTATATAAAACATAATGACAATTGTATAAGTACAAATTGACTAAGTAGTACTGACGTTTCTCTAAGTTGAGTTCATCTTCTGGAGGAGGCCTCCTGCCAGAAGACTCACTCTTGCTCTTTGAAACTAGTACTACCAGTCTACCCCCATTGAGTACTCAACGTAACATATCCCACTTGGGAAGAAAATGAAGAAAACACAGTTCCACTTGAAAATGGAAATTCAGGTTTTCGAAAGTTTGGGGCAAAATTGGTTTTAGAAAGAATTTTCGGTTTTGAGTAAAACCGCCCCTTGATTTACAAATAATTTATTTGTCAGAAATGAGAATGGAAATAATCCTCAATTGCCTTTACAGAAATGAGTGACCATGCACTCTACATTTAGCTTGCCATAAAAGGAATCATTTTTTCATCAAACAGGTTTTATGCAGGAGCTTACCTGATCCTTGCCCACAACAAAGGTCTCCAACCGCTGAACTAACCCCACATAGGGTAAATACAAACCACAATCAAACTCAAGCCAAAGACTCACTTTCTCAAATAAAACTAACTCAACTTACTACAATCATATCCCTAGTGTCCAAAGCTTTACGGCTCAATAATAAATAAAAAAGGGTTTAAAAATAAAACTAGTTTGATATTAAAATTACTAGAGTTTGGGAAATAGGTACAAAAAATTCAAGGTTTAAATCTTGCTATAAATAAATTATGGTTTATTTGAAAAATGGTCCAATGTGGTATTAGGCAAAATAATGATTTATTAATAATTTAGTTGTTAGAAAATAATTGATAGCTAAAATTTGTTGAAAATAAATTTAATGAGTCTTACTTGAAAAATAATAAACAAATCCTTAATAGGTTTTGATTAAAAGATTAAATTTTTAGTAATAAATATTTTATTAATTATAATTATTTCTATAAAAGGCTTTAATTTATTTTATTATTTTAAATAATATATATATATATATATATATATTATTTTTCTAGAAAAACTATTATTTATTTGACTAAAATATCACTATTTTATATAAAAGACCAAATCCACATTTTCCCATGGTCTTCAAAATTTTACTAGAAAAATCATATTATTAAATATTTTATTAATGAAATAAAATTTAGCTTAGGGACAACTAGATCATGATCATATTCCTATAGCTAACCACAATCATGAACATATACAACCCTTCAATTCATCAAATCATCCAAATCAAGCATACAAGCATAGATCTCAGTTTATCAAGACATGATCTAACCCCTACTAGCATAAATATGATCATGGCTTCAATAATCCAACATGAATATAAATCCCATTCACCAAAGGTGATATAATCTCTAGCATACTTCATCACAAATACTACCTATGACATGCATCAAACCTCAACCAACATGCAATCAACCAAGATAATCCTTCCATGCATAAGTCCCATCTCCTTCACAAACATACATATATTCATACTTCAATCTCAACATTATATATATATACTCCAATCCTATCACCATCCACCTATTATCAATATCACCCTAGAGACATGCTTCTAGAGTTTAAAAGAAGGGTTGATGGTACTTACTTGGTTGATGAATGCCTTGAAGGAGTTCAGAGTAGATCTCAACTCCTAGATGTTAAACTTTGTCCATGGGAGATGGCGAAAGCATGTTCATGGGAGAAAAAGTCATCCGACCAAGAGAGGGGAATTTTCGGCCATGAGAGAGAGAGAGAGAGAGAGAGAAACCATTAGCATGTTTATTCTCATAGGCTTTCACTAGAGATCAAGATTGGAGAAGATGAAGTTGTTAGAATAAATTTACCATGAAGGAGTTCTTGACCTTAACAGAAATTTCTGGTTTTGATCCGAAGTAGCAAGATGATTTGTGGATTTTGATGTTAAGAGTGGTGTTAATGGACTCACGACAGTGAGTAGGTCAAATCTGGAAATTTTAGAAAGGATTTGAGATGGTTTGGAGGGGTATTAGGTGAAATGAACAAGTATGTGTTCTTGGTGTACTATGTGTTCTTGAAGGTTGAAGAGAATAAAGAGTTCTTGGATGGAGGCTGTCGAAATTCTGAAGAGATTAGGGCTGCCAAACTGTTTCTAGGGTTTAGAAAGATGGTTCTTATGGTTTGGAAGGAAAAAGGAAAGGCTAGTTGTTAAAATCCTTGAACAATATTTTTGGGAAGCAAATTTGGAAACTAGATATCCCATGAATATCTTTGATTATTGGAGAGCTTTTGGAGATCTGTCATGGTTGAATTTCTAGGCAGTGTTTTGGTTGAATGAAAGCTGGATGAAGGATGCTAGGGTGGCTGAAGTTATGGAGTATATTGGTGTAGAGAAGGTCTGGTTGTTTGAGGTATATTTTATGGAAAGTTGTTAAATCATGGTGGCTGGAATTTTGGTATCCAAATCAAGGTATGATTGCAGAATTTTTTTGAAAATCTTTTAGGCATCCATGGCTGGATTTTCGTGCAGAACTTTGGGAGGACAATGGAGTTATATTAATGGAGGTTTAAGGGTGGTTTTTGCAGAAAAAGGATGGAGTTTCGACTAGGAGAGAATTAGGAAACGAAGCTGGAAAAAAACCACTGCACAGATTTTCGCAAGGCTGGAATTTTTTGGGCAGTTTTCGGCTGCCCTTTTCCCGGCAATTTGCAGAGGCTTTGAAGAGAAATTTCTGGGGATTTCAAGGCTGGTTTCCAGCCTACTTCATGGAGGAAAAACATGGCTAGGGTGATGTACAAAAAGTGGAAGAAAACAGCTTGGTTTTGGACCTCCAAAGCTGCGATTTGTACAGGATTTTTTTCTGGTTTTGCACCATCTTTGTGCAGTCCGAAAATAGCCATAAAAATCCAGATTCTAAGCTGATCAAAAGGGCCATTTTCTGGCAGCATTTGGGAGGGAATAACGGTCAAGAATTTTGACACCTTGAAGGCACACAAAGCTGGAAAAATTTCAGTTCTATGTACAAAGGGAAATGAACATAGCTAGAGTGAATTTTTAGAAAGTTCACTAAGCAATTTAATTCACTTGAAATCTTTCCCCCCCATCCATTGTTTCGGTCCATATGATGTCTTTTACTAAGACATTTTGAACCTTCAAAGCCACAACACATTGCTGGAATTTTTCTAGAATACAATTGTTTTGAACAAATTGAACAAACTAATGAATTGAGAAATAGGAAGGACTAGGGTTCATGAGGGAATGAATTCCCCTTAGAAATTTCGAGTAGAGTACAATCACCTACTTGGAACTCCAGTTCCCTCCTCCTAGAATCTGCATAGCTTTTATGTCAGCTTTGTGTTGCTCTTAGTCTTTCTCGGATAACCCTCACCTTGTTCGTCATTTCCTTAATACATACCTCACCAGTTCTTCTAATATGCCCCTCTTCTGTCCATCTACAGTATATTGGTACTTGACATTTACGCCCATATAATGCTTTGTACGGTGCCATCCCAATCGATGCCTAGTAACTGTTGTTATATGCCAATTCAGCATGCGGTAAACTCTCCGCCCACTGGTCTTCAATGTCCAAAATACACGCTCGGAGCATATCTTCTAGTAGCTGAATGACTCTCTCGGATTGATCGTCTGTCTGCGGATGAGCAGAGGTGCTAAATTTCAATGTAGTACCCAAAGACTCTTGAAACTTGCTCTAGAATCTTGAAGTGAACCTAGGGTCCCTATCTGATACAATGCTTGATAGTACACCATGCAACCTTATAATTTCCCGAGTATACGTTTGAGCCAACTTTTCCATCGAGTCCCTTACTTTCACTGGTATAAAATGCGCTGTCTTGGTTAGTCGGTCCACCACCACCCAAACTGCATCCTTGTGTGACTTGGTCATCGGATGACCAGTTACAAAATCCATAGTCACCTCTTCCTATTTCCACTCGGGAATTGGGAACGGTTGCAATAAACCTACAGATTTCTTATGCTCTATCTTAACTTTCTGGCAGGTCAGGTGCGTTAACACATACTGAACCACATCTCTCTTCATTCCAGCCCACTAATGTTTCTTCTTCATGTCATGGTACATCTTTACATCCCCAGGGTGTATATACTTGCTCTTGTAAGCTTCGTTCAATATCCTCTTCCTGAAGTCTTGATTGTCAGGTACACATATTCGGTCCCGAAAATACAGTGCCCCCTTCTCGTTGGTCTGAAAATCTTTTCCTCCCCACGCAATTTCTTTCTTCTTGAAGGTCTAAAATTCTACATTGTCATGTTGGGCTACTACGATTTCCTGCTCCAGATCAGGCTTCAGGGTCAAGTTGCTTACACAGATCTTCTTCTCTTGAACTTTCGCTTCCTGCTTCAGGATTTCCTGCATTATTGACACCTCCTACATTCTTAAATGTGCTATCTTCACTTTACGACTCAAAGCGTCAGCTACCACATTCGCTTTGCCAGGGTGATAATTAATGGGACACCTGTATTCCTCCAAGAACTCCATTCATCTACGCTGTCAATAGTTCAAGTCCTTCTACGTGAAGATGTACTTCAAGCTCTTATGGTCAGTGAAGAGTTCATATTGGGCTCCGTACAGATAATGTCGCCACTTTTTCAAGGCAAATACTATAGCTGCCAGCTCCAAATCATGAGTCGGATAATTAGCTTCATGGGGCTTTAGCTTCCTGGATGCATAAGCTATGACCTTCCCATCCGGCATCAGCACAACTCCTAGACCTTCTTTAGATGCATCCAGATAAAGTGCATAGGGCTTGTCAGCCTCGAGTAGGCTCAATACGGGTGCTATAATCAACATCCTCTTAAGCTCTTGGAAACTCTTCTCACACTTCTCATTCCAAGCAAAAGCAACATCCTTCTTTAATAGTCGCGTCATCGGTGAAGCCAGGGTAGAGAAATTCTTAATGAAACGCCGATAGTACCCAGCCAACCCAAGAAAACTTCGTATCTCAGTAACGTTCTCCGGTTGTTTCCAATTAGCTATGGCATCCACCTTAATCCCATCCTTGGATATTACATGGCCGAGGAAGGATACCGAGCTTAACCAAAACTCATATTTACTGAACTTAGCAAAAAGCTTGAATTCCCTCAGCTTTTCCAAGACCAACCTTAAGTGCTCCGCGTGCTCCTCCAGATTCTTGGAGTAGATTAAGATATCATCAATGAAGATAATCACAAACTTGTCCAAATATAGCTGGAAAACTGGATGCATCAAATCCATGAAAACTGCCGGTGCATTGGTTACACCGAAGGGCATTACCACAAATTCATAGCGGCTATACTGCGTGTTGAAAGTAGTCTTAGGAATGTCTTCTTCCTTCATCCTTACCTAGTAGTACCCTTGCCGCAGGTCTAACTTCGAAAAGCAAGCGGCGCCTTGAAATTGATCGAACAACTCGTCAATTAAGGGTAGAGGGTACTTCTTCTTGATCGTTAATTTGTTCAGTCCCCGATAATCAATGCATAACCTCAAAGTACCATCTTTCTTCTTGACAAATAACACCGGGGCTCCCTATGGTGACGTACTCGGTCGAATGTAGCCTTGCCTCACCAACTCTTCCAATTGCTCCTTTAACTCCTTCAGCTCCGTCGGTACCATCCAGTAGGGAGTTCTTGACACAGGTTCTGCTCCAGGAATTAGGTTCACAGTAAACTCGACTTCCCGTTCAGGGGGTAGAGAAGTGAGCTCAGCAAGAAAAAAGACTGGAAAGTCTTTTACCACCTCCGTACTCTCCAAGGTACACTGATTCTTGGGTTCATTCAGAAGATAGACCAAATATCCCATACATCCTCTTTTGAGCAACTTCCGGGCCTTAGCACAAACAATTAAGAACTTCAGTTCCTTTGCTCGCTTACCGTTAAATTTAATCACATCCCGACCGGGTCTCACAAACTGCACTGTCTTGATCTTACAGTCCCCACGAGCTCCGTGCTTCGACAACCAATCCATACCCAGGACCAGGTCATAATCCTTCATGGGCAGAATTTTGAGGTCTGCTTCCAAAATTTCCTTACCTACCTCATCTTCACAGCTTCCCATTCTCTTATCCTCTTCTACCACCTTTCCTAAGGGTGAGCTTACTACTATAGGATAACTCATTTCATTCCCAACCCAGATGTGATGCACATGCTTTGCTTACGTTAGAGTGTGCGGATCTTGGATCTATCAAAACATTAACACGATGACCTTGGATAGAAATGTTACCTTCGATCATGGCTGCATCCGTTCCGACCTCTTCTCTGTTCAAGGTAAAGACCTTGTCCTTCACTTGAGGCTTCTGACCTCCCGTTCCAACTGTTCCAGCAACAGCACCTCTATTGACTCGTATTGGTTGAGTAGGGGTTGTTTGCCCAATCCTTAAAGGTTTAGGGCAGGCGTTTCGTAGCTGTCCTGGATCTTCACAGTTGAAGCACCTCCTTCCTCCCCTATTGCCCCAGCAATTCCTCTCGGTGTGGCCACGCTTTCCACAGAGTCTACAATTCAGGTTACTTCGCATCGGTCCAACCATAGGCACACGAGGTTGCTTACTCCAATTTCCCCACGATATAGAGCCCGCAGGTCGCTTGTTACCCGAAGGCCTCATTGGTGGACGATTCCATTGAAAATGTCTGTTCACCGGTCGATACCAATCCTCATTCTCTGTCCGGGATGCTGTGTCCACGGTGCTGGTGTACGAGGTTGGCGGTGATGGAGCCATTGCCTTTCTCAAATCTGGCCTCAGCCCTTTCACAAATTGCCGGGTGCACTTCTGCTCCGTGTCGACCAAGCATTTGCAGTACTTGGACAACTACGTGAATCGGGCTGTATACTGAGCAACTGACATGCTTCCCTGCTTGAGAGTTTGGAACTTATCCTCCCTCTTCTCAGCTACCTATCGGGGAATGTACTCAGCATGAAAAGCTTCAGTAAAGTCGTCCCATGTCCATTCCTGCTCCTCTCTGTCCCAGTTACTCTGTACTCGCTGCCACCATGCTCGTGAAGGTCCCCTCAGCTGAAAAGTAGCAAAACTTCACCATTCACTCTTCTGAGTACTACAGAGTGGGAAAAATATCCTCCATCTGTTCAATCCACTGTTTTGCTTTCTCATCCTGCTCCATCTCCACTTGGAATGTAGGAGGTTGGAACTTCAGGAAACGTTCCAGGGCCTCATCCTCTCTCCGCGGTGATTTCTTAGCCGCCTTGTCCACTTTCACAGTTAGATTCTGTAGGATCGAAGCCATCTTATCAAAAGCCTATCCTATGGTCACATCCCGAGACCTCTCTGAAGCAAACTTTTATTCTAGCTGCAAATGCTCCTCCACATCGGGTGTGGAATGGTGCATTTGCTCAAATTCTGGAGTTGAGGATGCACTTTCCTACACGTTTATGCTGTGAATGACTGTCCTGCATCTTGGTGCCATCTTAAATCACATACACCCCAAGTTAGATAGTTACAAAGGGGAAAGAAGTGTGCTCAGGTGCATGATTAGTTAATAGTAATGTTATCTACTCACTTTAAAAGAGAATTTGATGATGTTATGCATGGAAAAACTAAGTAATAAATAAAATTCATGCTTTTCATATAAACCATGCTTCCGTAAAGAAGGGGTTATCACATACGGTACCCTTTTTTTTTTCCCAATAAAATAGTAAAGCCCTATAAGCAACATACTTCTTTAAAAAGAACAAATAAACAAAGGAATGCAATTCCTGAAAAAGAAAGAGTAAACGCCATTGGTCTTCTATACTTGACTATCTCTAGTGTCAATAGAGGCATCAGAGTCGTCAGAGGCTAGTTTCACAAGCTACCCTACGGAGCTATCGGGTCTCCCTATGTAACCCCTTGAAAAACCAACGCTCTCACCTGGCTGTCCTAACTCACCTTTATGGCCCCTCTTGGCTCTCATGGCCATCTCGTAGAGCTCATCCAAAGCTAATCTAACCGCACCCCTAGGCGCAAGCCTCTCATTCCTCGAGTCAGATAGATCGAGCAACCCCTTTCTCCTCAACTTTGCATCTATCCCCAGTCCATATCAAAGTCCACACCCCTTAGGACCCTCTTCTAGCTTCCTCTTCCCCTTATCTTCCATTCCTAGAGCGGACTGCCTAAGTTCCGTCTCTCCCGGGGTAACTCCATCATTCGGCCTGTATCCCTCACCACTGAACTCCTTCGGATCATACCAAGTAGGAATCCTATCAAATTCACCTATCTGCAGGGTTTGGGGAACCTCTTTCACCTCCTCATCCTCTTCTTATATCCCAACCATCTCTTCTTCACTCTCATCGTCTCCCTCATTCCCAAGCTTATCTGCCTCCTCCTTACTCAACTCTGCCATGTCCTCATTCTCCTCACCCTTGCTGGCAAGCTCAACTACCTCCCCCTCATCATCCCCCATAACTCTCCTAGGCTCCCACCAACCTCCATCTCTACCTCAACCACCGGGTTGTCTAGCATAGGCGGCTAATGCTCTATCCTTGAATCAGACGAGGGTGGATCTACTATGGGTAGTGGGGCAGGTGGATTCCCGTAGCCAGCGAGCCAGTCTTTGATAGCCGATACAACTCTTTTGACCATCCTATAAACAAAAGGTAAAAATTAGCACCAGATCAAAATACTTAAGAAAATAAAATCCAGTAAGTCAAATAATTGCCTAAACTTAGGCTCTGATACCACTTGTAACACCCCGCTACTACGTACCTAAAAAGGGTGATGAGGTATAAAACTGTAAAGACAACCAAAGAAATCAAACTTAGATAAATATTGGAAAACTCTTATTACATTGGCTCGAACACGAGCAAAACTAAACAAAAATAAATGTTCAATCAGAAACTTGAACCAACAATTGTCTCCTAGAACACAATGGAAAGAAATAACAAAAGCTTCAACTATTACATGCCCCGCTTGCTCAGCATAGTCTATCTCCTAAAAACATGATATAAAAAAGTGTGAGATTAAATCTCAGTAAGTCTTATGTGTGCACATGGAACTTTGAACAGTTCGTGTATGCATAGTGAAAAATATTTACAGAAATATTCGGCAAGTCATAAATAATTTTCTCTTTGCATGGAATGAGTTTTTCTCATTGTCACACTTTATACAAAATAAATCATCCACTCAAATAAATAGTCATGTCACCACACGTTGGGCTCCATATGGACAAGGCACCACACTTTGTGCACCTTACCTGGACCAGATTACCACACGTTGAGCTTTCTATCAAGGTGAGTGTACAGCCCACCGGGTGAGATACTCCTCTTTCTCTACACCTAACAAAACCATTTGGGTGTCTATGCCGAGAAAATAAATAATACCTTACCAGGTACAAATGCTAGCTCGGACCGGCCTGACTAACCAACACTGTCGCCTTTTCAACCCGAGCTTATCTTCTGGAGGCGGCCTCCAGCCAGAAGAATTTCTCAAGCCCTTCAAGACCAGTATTGTTAGCCTACCCTTATTGAGTACTCAACGAACACATTCGTCAATTCCTGATTCAAAATATTTCCATATTTTGACTTTGTAAAATGTGGTTTTCTTTAGAAGAGTTTTCTAAAAATTTAGGAGAAAGAATAGTGTTCTTGATAAAATTGTTAGTTTGACAAAACTGGTAAAAGAGCAAATATCCACGTTTACAACCCAAGTAAACATAGTTTAACAATAGCTTCACAAAGCTTTACCACATAGACTTGCTATCACAACATTTAACAAAAGAGTTAATGCAGGGACTTACTTGATATGCCTCAGATAAACAAGCTAAAATCAGAGCTTGCTTCCTTCAAATACCCTCCTGATCTAGAATCGCATAATATCGTGATTAGGGTCTCAGTCGATTCAAACATGCATTAAACTCATTTATTCCCATAACAATTCACAATCCATTATCTACCTCTAAATAAATTGTCTACTCGTCAAAGTTCATACACTATGACCCTACATCCATCAGAGACATGATTAATAGATCAAAAAGGTCTTGACTTGACCATCACAATTCATATCCGTCATTATCATAGTAAAACATGGCATTACTATCCATCGAATATACTTAATTAATTACTCAACTTAAAATATTCATCTTTCCCCACCAAGCACATATATCATGCTATCATACTTCCATAGACCTCATTAATCTCATTAGACCTTAACTTCGACATCAAGGTAAGAATTCCCTTACCTTGAAACAACCGGGTTATTAAGATCTCGATACCCCTATAGTGATTGTCCCGAGTTTGTTTGAGAAGAAGAGAAAAGTGACGGGCAGAGAAACAGGGGAGCTTGCTTCAATGGGGAAAAACAGGGGGGGGGGAAACACAAGCCTTAAAGGCCGCATGGAAGCGTAAAGATCATACCTTTGCGCGCTTTAAACCTACTAGGTTGAGTATGAGTGGATTGAACGATAGGAATCGCTTCGCTTTACCCACTAGAAGAAGCTTCTGGTTGATAACCCGCTAGCCTCCTACTTCGCCTTATTTGCATGAACGCCATGCTTTTCAGCTCTCAGAATATGCTACTGTCCAACTTCTAGTCGGTGAACACAATAGTGAAGAAAAACGGTCTCAAGTCTCCTTGGTTCTCTTGCTATTGGTTAGCAAAGCTCCAAGGAGGAAAATAGAGGGTGAGGAGATGTCAGAGAGAAAGAGCCGCATGAGAGCCTCTTGTTGTTAGGGAGATTAGGGTTTTTTCTTTTACCAGAGACTTGTTTATTGGTCAGCCAAAACTAGGTCTCTAATTATCTGATAAACATATCCCCGGGATATCAAATTTCAAACATCTGGATGTTATCCTGAGAATAAGTTTGGCTAAACCCTAAACTCATCTGAACCATATCCGGAAAAAACTCTACGGTCCAAGCTACTGGGCCGAAATAATTTTATTATTTTTCTTGGACCCAAAATGCCCAAAATAATAAACAGTAATTATTTATTTCTTGGGCTTATAGAAATAACCCAATAAATAATTAATGAGCCCAAATGAACCAAAATAATTAATCTTTAATTAAAGCTTAGTTTGTTGTATTAATATCTTGGGCTTATATAAATAACCCAATAAATAATTAAATATTAATTGTTTTTCCTTGGTTTAAGCCCAGGTTAATTTCATAATTATTCAAACTAGACCTAGGCCCTGAATAATTAATTAACCAAATAAACCAAAAAATTAATTTCTCTCAACTCCTAATTTTATTATTTTTTTTATTACAGTCTAATAATAAATTAGGCATCCTGAATAAAATAAAATAAAATAAAATAAAATAAAATCCTCTTGAGCTGAAACCAATTCCTCAATGCAAAATTAATTAGGACTTAAGGGCTATTTCGAGGACCAAAAAGACACATCACCTTGGTTGCTAAAATGACCAAAATACCCCTGCTATATAAATAGTTGTATTTTACATTTTAAATATTTTCTAATATCACCATAAGGAAATATTGACCCCAAGGACAATGTTACATTAGCAAAGTCTCCGACCTACAGGTGAAATGACTAAAATACCCCTCTACACATCACCGTACATTTAGAGAGGAAGAAGTGTACTAACACCCCTCTAAATGACATCTACCATCCTTAGGCTTCTAGCCCAAGAATCCATGACTTCCTAGAGTGTTTTTGCTTTTTAAGGGAGCTACCCTAAACCAAACATCCAAGTCATGTTTCCTAGGGCCCTGGACATTTTAAACCATTCGGACAACCACAAGGGGCGATATAGTGCAGAAACTATCTTGTGCAAGTCTGTCTTAACTAACTAGTTATATATACCCAATACACAAGTATATTGGTTCTACTATAGAACCTCAACTATAGCATACCAAACCATATGCTTCCAGCTTCGTCAGACCACCAACTCATACTCAAGTCGTAGAGTACTAGTCCACGCTTAGGAAATTCTTCCCACCCTATTTCTCGTCCCTCCATCTCCTCTACTAAACTTCACCTAAAACAACTCTCAAGTAATGCAACAACACATTTAAATAATTTTATGTAAGCACAACCTTGAAAATCACATGCATGCAAAAATAATTTGAAGATATCACATGAA
Organism: Voacanga thouarsii; assembly: GCA_026120185.1. NCBI lineage: Eukaryota > Viridiplantae > Streptophyta > Magnoliopsida > Gentianales > Apocynaceae > Voacanga > Voacanga thouarsii. Next base: position 288,797 of record JANUWF010001625.1, read on the forward strand.
GTGCACGATGCTATGCAATGCATGACTTTCTCCCCATAGGTCAAATGTGGTTTTGGGCGGGGACCGCCGTTATCGTTGCCTGACTGGACCCAAAAGGCATTTTCTCAAAATTAGTTTTGAGAAAACAATTGATATATGTTTCTAAAATATTGATTTTAGAATTTGGTTTATTTTTCCAAAATAGTGATTTTGGAATAATCAAGGTTATATGTTTATTTTGTGTAAACATAATTAATGGCATGTTGGATGGTTATGGACTAGAACCAATTATATATGTTCATGCATTTTACAGTTTTGGTTTGTAACGAAATAGGTCCTGCGTGTCCTGCCTTCTCTCAAATTCGTATGTAATTCTCTTCTCATCTAACTTCCCTCGATGTTACTCGAGGTTTTCTTTCTTTAGGAAATGATGTATGTAGATTACATATGTTAGATAGAAGTAGAATTATCTTATTTTGGAGATGGCAACCAAGACAAGATGAGAAGGTAAGACCTTCTACTTAAATCATGCATGAACACATACGGTTAACTATATTAATTTATTTTATGGCTCAAATAAATTAATGTAGGGTAAAGTCCATAACCATACCACATAATCGCTTTATTACCATGATTGTCAATTTTGTAATTTATTGATTATTATGCATGTCAATTGTTGAATCACTAAAAGGCAGAAATCCCTCAATTAATCTTAAACCTAATTCCTTCCATTAATATAGTAAGAACGAGAGTCTTTTGTCAAGACCAGGTTGTTGGGCAAACCCAAGCCTACTTGACAACGGGCATGTTCAAGCTATCTATGTAATTAAATTCCTGATTAATGGGTTGGGTTTAACTAAATTTTTTATCCCTGTTGGGAAAACTCAAGTATAAAGAAATTAGAGGAAAAGTCAGGGTAGCCTAAAAGGCTTTAAGATGAAAAGTCGTTAATCACTCAATGATCCGGTAGTTACATACGACGTAATTGGTATTGGATACCTACCAATGAACTCAAGGGTCGCTTGTTGGGCAAACCCAAGGTTATTCTTGAGGAATTTGGATACCAGTCCACTAGGAGAGCTTCCAACGGGCTTTCCCGAATCAGTAGTGGGGGCTATTGGTTTGAGTAAAATACTGGAATAAAAATGCATTTAATTAAAGTCCTAATTATTTGCATTTCATGTGCATATACAAGTAGCTAATGCTCTCTATCTTTACATCTCGGACACTTGAATCATGTCAAACTTAAACCTACGTAGCATCTTGGAAATCAATAAGTTAACCAAATCAAGCTACCTCGACTGGTATAGAAATTTGAGAATTGTTTTCAAGTCGGAAAAGTTGCTCTACGTGCTAGATGCTCCCATTCCACCACCAATAGCTAAAGATTCTCAAGTTGATAAGCATGTTGTCCACAAAAGGCACAAGGAGGATGGTGATATAGCATCATGTATTATGTTGGCATCCATGATTCCTGAGTTGCAAAAACAGCACGAGCATATAGATGCTGAATCGATTATACTACATTTTTTAGAGCTGTTTGATGCCTAAGCCAGAATTGAGATATACGAGATCTTGAAACAACTGTTTCGTTGTAAAATGATAGAGGGTTCTTCTGTGACCACTCATGGGCTAAAGATGCTGAGCTTGATAGAGAAGCTTAGATCTCTTGGTTTCACGATAGACCATGACTTAAGTGTTGACTTAATTCTACAATCTTTACCTAATAGCTTTTTCACAATTTGTGATTAACTATGAGATGAACAAGATTGAATCCACCATTCCTGAGTTGATCAATCTTCTCAAAACTGCCGAGTCCTCTATGAAGAATGATTCCAATGCAATTTTAATGCTAGCATCTTCTTCTTCTAAGAAAAAGGTTCAAAAGAAGAAGAAGAAGGCTCCCATAAAGCCCAAAGGTGGTGCGAAGAAGAAGGATGCAGCTACTAAGGGCATATGCTATCATTGTGGCAAGATAGGCCACTGGAGGCGCAACAGCAAGGCATTCGTGGAGACCGTTAAGGACTAGCAGAAGGAGAAACTTACAAGCCCTTCTACTTCTACTTCGGGTATGTTTATGATTAAGCTATATACTGCCATTAGAAATAAGAAATGGGTATTAGATACTGGATTTGGATCTCATTTATGCAATAACTTGCAGGAACTAAAGAGCAGTAGAAAGCTAGAGGAAGGCGACATGGACCTATGTATGGCAAATGGGGCAAAGGTTTCTACACTTGCTCTGGGGATATATAAGCTAAACCTGCCTTCGAGATCAATTCTAGAATTACAAACTGTTACTATGTACCAGTTTTAATGAAAAATATTATTTCAGTTGTGTGTTTGGACTTAAATGGATTTCATTTGATATTCATTATGGTTTAGCAACTATGGTTAATGGTTTATATGTTCTAGACATGGATAATCCGATTCTCAATATAAATAATAAGAAACCTAGAATAGATAACTCTAACACCTCTTACTTATGGCATTGTCGTTTAGGCCATGTAAACGAAAATCATATTTCTAAGTTACACAAGCTTGGTGACTTAGGGTCATTTGATTATGAATCATATGGCACTTGCGAGTTTTATTTACTAGGTAAAATGGCTAAAACTCATTTTTCAGGAAAATGAGAATAGGCCAAGGCATTATTAGAACTTATACATTCTGATGTATGTGTTCCAATGTCAATACAAGCAAAGGAAGGTTATAACTATTTCGTAACCTTTATCGATGATTTCTCACGATATGGATATTTGTACTTAATGAAATACAAATCTGAGGCCTTTGAAAAGTTCAAAGACTTCAAGAATGAAATATAGAAATCACTTGGCAAAAGTGTTAAGACTCTAAGATCTGATCGAGGAGGAGAATACTTGAGCCAAGAGTTTCTGAGTTATCTTAGAGATAATGGGATATTATCTCAATGAACTCCACCACATACATCTCAACATAATGGTGTATCTGAAAGAATGAATTGAACCCTTCTAGACATGGTATGGACCGTGATGGCCTCTGTAGACCTACCAAAATCATTTTGGGGGTATGGACTAGAGACTTTTGTTTATATATTAAACAAAGTTCCAACAAAATCAGTTGATTCTACCCCATTTGAGTTGTTCTTTGGTAAGAAACGAATGTTATCTCACTTGGGAGTATGGGGTTGTCCTGCCTTTGTCAAAAGGCCACAATCAGACAAACTTGATTGTATGTCTGACAAGTGTTTGTTTGTGGGATATCCAAAAGAATCTTTTAGATATTACTTCTACCTACCCTCTGAAAATAAAGTGTTTATTTCGAAGCATGTCGTCTTCCTAGAGAATGAGCATATGCTCAAAGGGGATAGTGGGAGTAAGAATGAACTTAGTAAAGTTCATGAAGATCAAATAAACTAGGATCAACAGTCTAACCCCACATCTATTGAGAGAATAGATGAACCTTCTGACACACAAGAGCCTCGTAGATCTAGTAGGATACATGTGGCACCTAAGAGATATGGATTTCTCATTAGTGACCACAATGACGTATTGCTCATAGATGAAAATGAGCCTACTAGCTACAAGGATGTTCTAAATAGTTCACAATTCGGCAAATGGCTTGAGTCCATGAAGTTAGAGATGGATTCCATGTACGACAACCAAGTATGGATTTTAGTTGATCCACCAAAAAGAATTAAACCTATTAGGTGTAAGTGGGTTTTCAAGAAGAAAACGGACATGGATGGTAACGTATTTACCTATAAAGCACGACTAGTGGCAAAGGGTTATCGTCAACAACATGGTATTGACTATGATGAAACATTCTCGCCAGTAGCCATGTTAAAATCCATCAGAATACTCCGAGCCATTGCTGCTCATTATGATTATGAGATTTGGCAAATGGATGTGAAAACAGCTTTCTTAAATGGAAATCTGACTGAAGAAGTGTATATGACACAATCTGAAGGTTTCAGATCTAGTGATGGCACAAAGGTGTGTAAGCTGCAAAGGTCCATTTATGGACATAAGCAAGCTTCTATGAGTTGGAACATCCATTTTGATGAAACAATCAAAGAGTTTAGTTTCATTCAAAACATGAATGTGCCTTGTGTATACAAGAAGGTCAGTGGGAGCACAATTGTTTTCTTATTACTTTATATAGATGTCATATTGCTAATAGGAAATGATATACCTATCTTGCAAATGGTGAAATTTTGGTTGTCCAAACAATTCTCCATGAAAGATCTTGGAGAAACAACCTATATTCTTGGAATAAGGATCTATAGAGATAGATCTAAAAGGTTGCTAGGTCTTTCACGTTCTACATACATAGATAAAATGCTTATGAGGTTTAGCATGGATCAATCCAAAATAGGATTCTTACCTATGTCACATGGTGTAAGCCTTTCAAAATCGATGTCTCCCAAGACACAAGTTGAAAAGGATCACATGTGAAACCCCAATCAAAACCAACCTTAAGGGGGTTGGGGTGCATATCATATTTCATTACATGTTTAATATATTTTTACATGATTTTATGTGCATTGAATTTATGTTTTATAGTCTAGAGGGCTTGATTATGACTACTGAGTGAGAAGAGCAAAATGGTAATTTTTACATGAGGTGGAAAAAGGGTGATAGCGTGAGGATTGAATAGGAAATTTGTATTTAATATTTTTTTAGAGGAAACAAGAACAAGAGTTGTTGTGGTGTAGAGGTTAGAGCCTTAGAATTAATTCTTGAGGTCTTGGGTTTAAATTCTATCATAGGAGCTTTAGCATGGTTAAATTTTATTTTTTCTTGGAAAGTATTATTTTCGGCCTTATGTGGTTGGAGTAGGGTAGAAAAGTGGTCCTAAGAGAGACAGGATAGGAGTATTCTCATCCTACTCTTTTGCCTTGCACAAAATTCCTAAGGGGAATTCATTTCCTCTTGATCCTTAATTTTTCCTATTTCCCAATTCATTAGCTTGTTCAAATTGTTCAAGCCAATTTTATTCTAGAAAAATTCCAGCAATGTGCTTTAGCTTTGAAGGTTCAAAATGTCTTAATAAGAGACATCTTATGGACCGAAACCATGGAAGAGGGGGAAAGGATTTCAAATGAATTAAATTACTTAGTGAACTTTCTAAAAACTTCATTCTAGCTAAATTTATTTTCCTTCATGCATGGAACTGCAATTTTCCCAGTTTTGTGTGCCTTCAAGGTGTCAAAATTCTTAGCCACTATTCCCTCCCAAATGCTGCCAGAAAATGGCCCTTTTTATAATCTTAGAACTTGGATTTTTTTTGGCCATTTTTGGACTGCACAAAAGCTGTGCAGAACCAGGAAAATTTCCGGGCAAATTCACAACTTTGGCGGTCCGAAACCAAGCTGTTTTCTTTCAGTTTTTGTTCAGCATCATAGCCGCATTTTTCCTCCATAAAGAAGGCAAGAAACCAACCTTGAATGACCTCTAAAATCTCCTTCAAACTCCTTGCAACCTGGCTGAAAAATGGCAGCTGAAACTGCCCAGAAAAATTCCAGTAATAGCGAAAATCCTGTACAAAAATTTTCAAGCCTTGTTTCCTAATTCAGCCCTAGCGGAAACTCCATCCTTCTTTTGCACAAATGACCCTTAAACCTCCATTAACTGAACTCCATTATCCTCCCCAAGCTTCTACATGAAAATCCAGTCATGGATGCCTAAAAGATTAGTAAAAAAATTCTGCAATCATGCCTCTATTTGGATACCAAAATTCCAGCCACCATGATTTAACAACTTTCCATAAAATATACTTCAATCAACCAGACCTTCCCTTCACCGTTACACACATTATTTTCGGCCACCCTTAGCCTCCCTCAACCAACATTCATCTAGCTTAAACACTGCCCAACAATTCGGCCATGGTAGACTTCCCAAAAGCTCTCCAACAATCAAATATATTCTTGTAATATTTAGTTTCCAAATTTGCTTCCCAAAAATATTCTTCAAGGATTCCAGTAGCTAGCCTTTCCTTTTCCCTTCCAAACCAGAAAATTAGCTACCAAAATACTTCATGCAGTCGGCCAACCCTAATCCTTACAGAATTTCGACAGCCTCCAATCCTAAAAGCTCTCTACTCTCTTCAACTTCAAGAAAACATAGCACATCAAGAACACATACTCCTTCTATTCACCTAATACCCCTCCAAATGACTTCAAACTTCTTCTAAAATTTGCAAATAGAATCTACTCACTGTCGTGAGTCCATCAACACCCTTCTTAACATCAAACTCCAAAATCCAACTAGCTATTTTAGATAAAAAAAACCTGAAATTTTGTGAAGGCTCAAGAACACCTTCAAGGTAGGTTTGTTCTAACAACTTCATCTTGTCCAATCTTGATCTCTAATGAATATATGTATGAATAAACATGTTAATGGTCTATCTATCTATCTATCTATCTATCTCTCTCTCTCTCTCTCTCTCTCTCTCTCTCTCTCTCTCTCTCTCTCTCTCTCCTTCTTGGCCGGATGGCTTCTTCCCCAATGCCATGCTTTCTCCACCTTCCTTGGACGAATTAAGGTGAATATATGGAAGAAGTAGGTGTATACTAGAGATTATATCATCTATGATGAATAGGATTTATAGTCTTGTGTGATTATTGAAGCCATAATTATATTTATGCTAGTAAAGGTTAGATCATGCCTTAGTAAGTCTAGATTTATGTTTATATACATTATTTGGATGATTTGATGAATTGGAGGGTTGTAAATGTTCATGATTATGGTTAGTATTAGAACTATGATCTTGATCTAGTTGTCCCTAAGCTAATTTTTATTTCATGAAAAAAATATTTAATAATATGATTTTGCTAAGTAATTTCGAGAAAACCCTAGGAAGGGTAGATTTGGAATATTATATATATTAAGGATATTTTAGTCAAATAAATAATAGCTTTTGCTAGAAAAATAAAATATATGGATATTATATAAAATAATGAAATCAACTAAAACCTTTTATGGAAATAATCATAATTAGTAAAATATTTATTACTAAAAATTTAATTATTCTATTTAATCAAAACCCATTAAAATTTTATTTATTATTTTTCAAGCAAGACTCATTAAATTTATTTTCAACTAATTTTAGTTATTAATTATTTTCTAACAACTAAATTATTAAGAAATCATTATTTTATCTAATACCACCTAGGACTCTTTATCAAGTAAACTCTAAATTTTTCTTAGCAATATTTAAACCTTTAACATGTTAGTACGTATTTCCCAAAACATTAATTATTTTAAATATCAAATCAGGCTTAGCCAATAAACCTATTTATTTATTGTTTGGCTTTAAAACTTGGGACACTAGGATCATGATAGTAGTAGTGAGTAGAGATGTTTTAATTTGAGAAAGTGGATTTTTGATTGAGTTTGATTATGGTTTGTATTTGCCTATGCGGGGTTAGGTCAGCTATTGGAGACCTTTTATTGTGAGCAAGGATAAGGTAAGCTCCTGCATAAAACCTGATTGATGAAAAATGTTTATTATGGCCAGCCAAATGTAGAGTGCATGGACACTCATTTCTGTAAAGGCAATTGAGGGCTGATTCCATTCTTATTTCAGTCAAACAAATTATTTGAAAATCAATAAGAAGATTTACTCAAACTCAAAGCTCTTCCTAAAACTAATTTTGACAAAGGCTTTGGAAAACCTTTATTGCCATTTTTAAGTGGAACTGTGTTTGTTCTCTTTTTCCCAATTGGGATAAGTTATGTTGAGTACTCAATAAGGGTGGACTACTAGGGCTAGTCCGTGAGGGGTTAGGGTAAGTCTCTCAGTAGGTGGCCACCTCTAAGGGGTGTGTCCTTCCCGGATAGGACATCAGTCCAGTAGGTCGTGTCTGTCCTAGCTTGCACAGTTCTCATTCAGTCAAGTGACTGTGTGCTACCGAAATGGATACCAGGTTGTTGTTTAGGTATAGAGAATGAGGAGTATCTTGCCCAGTAGGCCGATCACCTACTTTTGTCAGTCTGCACTAAGTCTGGCATTCTAACCGGCAGTATGCACAATGTGTGGCATGCTGACCATGCGGTTATGGGGCCCAACGTGTGGTAACCCATTATCTTTTCGTTTGAGTGGTTGATTTTATCGATTATTTATGGTTGGAAAAGACAAAACAACACTATTGCTTTTGACTAATGTTTAATGCTTGCCAGTGATCTCTTATAAAGAATTTTATACTTTACATTCACGAACTGTTTTCTCCCGACACTTAAGCACACACGGACTTACTGAGATTTCTGTCTCACCACCATTTTTACCATGATTTCAGGTCGATCCTGCTATGGGGATGAGTAGCTAGATAGTGCCTGCTTTGGAAGATTTTCTGATAATTTATTTTGTGTAATGTTTTGGGAAGATTAGAGTGGGTGAATTTTATTATGGATTTTTTTTTTGGTATTCTTAGATTTATTCTTGGACTTATTTTTGGGATGTAATAAATTTTAAGTTCGAGTATTATTTTTTTATTTTATTTCGCTATTTTATTTGTGTGACCCAGTTATAAAACCCCTTGTCCTTTGGACAGGGCGAAATTCCCGGCCCTGGCGGGCCTAGGTAGCGGGGTGTTACAAGTGGTATCTGAGCCTAGGTTTAGGCAATTAATGTTAGTATATGTGCTATTTATTTAAGTTTAAATCTTAATCTAACCTATCTTGTTGATGCTGTAGGATGGTTAGAATGCTTAGGACCGAGGGGAAAGGGCAACAATAGCATCCTCCTATTCTTATTTACCTAGAAGACCTTCCATTACCCCAGCCTACTCCTCAGCCAGTTAATACATTGAAAGATAGCAGTGATGATGAGGTCCCGATCTATGAGCCACCCCAATCCCAGTAATAGATATAAGTTCTGACAGTGAAGATGGGGAGATAGCCGTAGAGCATGTTCCCCACCCTCCTAGTCCCATAGTGGATTTATCGGCAGATAGTGATGACCCAGGGGAGATAGACTATGAGTCTCCACCTAGGCCTTCTTTCAACCGAGTTGAGCCCGGGGAGAATTCTAGGCGCCCCGAGAAGGAGCAAATGGAGGGGTTTGCCAGTGGGGTTTGGGTAGACTTTTCTAAGAACTTTGGGGGATGGTTGTATGAGGCTGACGTTGAAGATTCTGATGAGGACTAGAAGGGCTAAGAGCTATTAGGATCAAGATTGTTTATTTTCTGCTTTTCGTGAACTTTTATGTTAAGGATTTCATTTCTATTTGTTGTTTTAATTTCAAATTTCTGCAAATAAGAGTACCTAGAGTACTCTAAAGTTTGAGAAATTTTTTTTTATGCAATCCTTTATACATAAACTTGCATATGATTTTCTTTTACTTAAACCTGAATGTGAATGCATGCTCAAAATGTTTTAAACTTGAATGCATACACATATTTATTTGGGCATAGTTGAGAATGGCACCCAAGCGCTGTGTAGCCATATCAGGTAGAAGGGTTTCGAGAGCCAATCAACTGGCATTGGAAGTCGAGACAGCCTAGATGCAAACACCCAACCAGGGTAATGGGAGTGATCCAGGCATGGGGACGGGGTCTAAAGCACTGGTTGATGTGTCGATGGGCAAGCATTCAGTAAGATGGCAGAGATCCTACAGACCCTATACGGAGCCGAATATGAGGTGTTCACCAACCACAAGTGTCTAAAGTATATCTTCACTCAGAAGGACCTAAATTTGAGGCAGCGATGGTGGATGAAATTTCTAGAAGAATACCATTGTCTAATCAGCTACCACCCCGGGAAGGCCAACGTCGTGGCAGACGCCCTGAGAAGAAAAGTTGGAATGGCCAGACTAAGAGTGCAAGAAATCCAAGTGGTTCAGGATGTGTTGGACAGAAGGGTGGAAGTGCAAGATAAAAGAATTGTCGTCAACAATATGAAGTTGGTATCGGATTTGAAGCGAGAAATCGTAGAAGCTTAGCAATGCAACGCCGAGTTTCAGCTTTTCAAAGACAAGGAGCTCAAGCGACTAGGCAGTGAATTCCGTCAAGACGAGGTGGGAGTTTTGCATTTCAGAGATCGATTGTGTATACCTAGAGAGCAGCAATTAAAGGACAGAATTTTGGAAGAGGCGCACAAGAGCAAGTACGCCATTCATCTGGGGGAAGTCAAGATGTATCAGGACTTGAAGAGAGCCTATTGGTGGCCCAGACTGAATCGGGATGTGGTCAAGTATGTTTCGACCTGTCTCACCTGCCAGAAAGTCAAAGCAGAGCACAAGAAGTCAGTGGGACTATTGCAGCCATTGCCAGTGCCGGAGTGGAAATGGGAAGAGGTGACTATAGATTTTGTCACCAAAATTCCCATGTCAAAGACTCAAAAGGATGCCATATGGGTAGTGGTGGATAGACTGACCAAGTCGGCCCATTTTATACCAGTGAATGTGAGAGACTCGATGGAGAAGCTGGCTCAAACTTATGTTCGAGAAATCGTCCGACTGCATGGTGTGCCTTAAAGCATAGTGTCAGATCGAGACCTAAGGTTTACATCTCAATTCTGGAGAAAGTTTCAGGAAGCAATAGGGTCGAGTCTAAAATTCAGTACGACGGCACATCCACAGACTGACGGGCAGTCAGAGAGGGTGACATAAATATTGGAGAATATGCTGAGAGCCTGTGTTTTGGACTTCGGAGATAAATGGATAGAGTGTGTACCATATGTAGAATTATCATATAACAACAGCTACCAAGCTTCGATCGAGATGGCATCGTATAAGACTTTGTATGGGCACAAATGTCAAATACCGTTGTATTGGAGTTGGTCCGAAGACGGTCATGTGAGCAAAATCAGAGAAGCATGTGTCCAAGAGATGGTGGATAAAGTGAAATTGATGAGGGAAAGGTTAAAGGCGGCACAGAGTCAGCAGAAGAGCTATGCGGATAACCGGCGAAGAGAATTAGAATTTCAAGTCGGGGACAACGTATTTTTGAAATTGACGCCGAATAGGGGAATTTTGAAGCATCCGTAGGGTGAAAAATTGAATCCAAGATATTTGGGGTCGTTTTCGATTAAGGAAAGGATAGTACCGGTAGCTTACCGACTGGATCCGCCAGAATGGTTGACGAGAATCCATGATGTGTTTCATATGTCACAATTGAAGAAGTATAATGTGGATCCCAGTCCTGTATTGAATGATGAACTGTTAGTATTGCAGCCAGACCTGAGCTATGTGGAGAAGCCTGTGCGGATATTGGACTGCAGTGTCAAGACTCTCCGGAACAAACAGATACCTGTGGTTAAGATTTAGTGGGAGAACCATGGCATGCAGGATGCCACATGGGAGTCAGAAGAATGGGTTAAGCGGAAGTACCCTGATTTGAAACAGAGGTATGCTTGAATTTCGAGACGAAATTCTTCTAAGGAGAGAAGGATGTGAAACCCCAATCAAAACCAACCTTAGAGTAAGGGGGTTTGGGTGCATAACATATTTCATTGCAAGTTTAAATATATTTTTATGTGCATTGAATTTGTGTTTTATAGTCTAGAGGGCTTGATTATGACTATTAAATGAGAAGGGTAAAATGATAATTTTTGCTTGAGGTGGAAAAAGGTTGATAGCTTGAGGATTGAATAAAAAATTATTATTATTATTATTATTATTATTATTATTATTATTATTATTATTATTATTATTATTATTATTATTATTATTATTATTATTATTATTATTATTATTATTATGAGAGGAAACAAGAACAAGAGTTGTTGTGTTGTAGTGGTTAGAGCCTTAGAATTAATTCTTGAAGTCTTGGGTTCAAATTCCTTCATAGGAGCTTTAGCTTGGTTAAATTTTATTTTTGCTTGGGAAGTATTATTTTCGGCCTTATGTGGTTGGAGTAGGGTAGAAAAGTGGTCCTAAGAGAGACAGGATAGGAGTATTGTCATCCTACTCTTTTGCCTTGCACAAAATTCCTAAGGGGAATTCATTTCCTCTTGATCCTTAATTTTTCCTATTTCTCAATTCATTAGCTTGTTCAAATTGTTCAAGCCAATTTTATTCTAGAAAAATTCCAGCAATGTGCTGTGGCTTTGAAGGTTTAAAATGTCTTAGTAAGAGACATCTTATGGACTGAAACCATGGAAGAAGGGGAAAAGATTTCAAGTGAATTAAATTCCTTAGTGAACTTTCTAAAAACCTCACTCTTACTAAGTTCATTTTCCTTTATGCATGGAACTGAAATTTTCCCAGCTTTGCGTGCCTTGAAGGTGTCAAAATTCTTAGCCATTATTCCCTCCCAAATGCTGCCAGAAAATGGCCCTTTTGATCAGCTTAGAACTTGGATTTTTCTTGCAATTTTCAAACTGCACAAAAGCTGTGCAAAACCAGGAAAATTCCTAGGTAAATTCACAACTTTGAAGGTCCAAAACCAAGATGTTTTCTTTCAGTTTTTGTTAAGCATCTTAGCCACATTTTTCATCCATAAAGAATGCTAGAAACCAGCCTTGAATGACCTCTGAAATCTCCTTCAAACTCCCTACAACCTGGCTGGAAAATGGCAGCCGAAACTGCAAAAGAAAAATCCAGCCATAGAGAAAATCCTGTAAAGAAATTTTCCAACCTTGTTTCCTAATTCAGCCCTAGCTGAAACTCCATCCTTCTTCTGCACAAACCACGCTTAACCCTCCATTAACTGAACTCCATTGTCCTCCCCATGCTTCTGCACAAAAATCCAGTCATAGATGCCTAAAAGATTTGCAAAAAAATTCTGCAATCATGCCTCTATTTAGATACCAAAATTCCAGCCACCATGATTTAACAACTTTCCATAAAATATACCTCAATCAACCAGACCTTCCCTTCACCATTACACACATTATTTTTGGCCACCCTTAGCCTCCCTCAACCAGCATTCATCTTGCCAAAACACTGCCCAACAATTCGGCCATGGCAGACTTCCCAAAAGCTCTCCAATAATCAAATATATTATTGTAATATTTAGTTTCCAAATTTGCTTTCGAAAAATATTCTTCAAGGATTCCAGTAGCTAGCCTTTCCTTTTCCCTTCCAAACCAGAAAATCAGCTACCAACACCCTTCAAGTAGTCAGCCAACCCTAATCCTTACAGAATTTCAGCAGCCTCCAATCCCGAAAGCTCTCTACTCTCTTCGACTTCAAGAACACATAGCACACCAAGAACACTTACTCTTTTCTTTCACCTAATACCCCTCCAAATCACTTCAAACTACTTCTAAAATTTCTAGATTGAATCTACTCACTGTCATGAGCCCATCAACACCCTTCTTAACATCAAACTCCAAAATCCAACTTGCTATTTTGGATCAAACGCCAGAAATTTGTGAAGGCTCAAGAACACCTTCAAGGTAGGTTTTTTTTTAACAACTTCATCTTCTCCAATCTTGATCTCTAATGAATATATGTATGAATAAACATGCTAATGGTGTCTCTCTCTCTCTATCTATCTATATATCTCTCTCTCTCTCCTTCTTGGCCGGATGGCTTCTTCCCTAATAGCCATGCTTTCTCCCCCTTCCTTGGACGGATTTAGGCATCTAGGGGTTGACAACCATTCAAAACTCCTTCAAGATATTTAGAAATCCAGTAAGCCATTTTAACCCTTCTTTTAAATTTTAGATTCATGTCTCTGGGATGATGTTGATAGAAGATGAATCATGAATAGGGTTGAGTAAATATTGTTGTGATGAGTTGAGATAGATGTATGAATATATGTCTGAATATGTTGGAGATCGGATTTATGCATGGATGGGTTATCTTGGTTGATTGTATAATGTTTTCAGGCTTAATGCATGTCTCCAGGTCATAGGTAGCATTTGTGATCAAGTATGCTAGAGATTATGTCATCTATGATGAATAGGATTTATATTCATGTGTGATTATAGAAGCCATGATTATATTTATGCTAGTAAATGTTAGATCTTGCCTTAGTAGGTCTAGATCTATGTTTATATGCATAATTTGGATAATTTGATGAATTGGAGGGTTGTAAATATTCATGATTATGGTTAGCATTAGAACTATGATCATGACCTAGTTGTACCTAAGCTAATTTTTATTTCATGAATAAAATATTTAATAATATGATTTCGCTAAGTAATTTCGAAAAAACCCTAGGAAGGGTAGATTTGAAATATTATATATATTCAGGATATTTTAGTCAAATAAATAATAGCTTTTGCTAGAAAAATAAAATATATAGATATTATATAAAATAATGAAATCAACTAAAACCTTTTATGGAAATAATCATAATTAGTAAAATATTTATTACTAAAAATTTAGTTATTATATTTAATCAAAACCCATTAAAAATTTATTTATTATTTTTCAAGCAAGACTCATTAAATTTATTTTCAACTAATTTTAGTTATCAATTATTTTCTAACAACTAAATTATTAATAAATCATTATTTTACCTAATACCACCTATGACACTTTTTCAAGTAAACACTAAATTTTTCTTAGCAATATTTAAAACTTTAACATATTAGTACTTATTTCCCAAAACATTAATTATTTTAAATATCAAATTAGGCTTAGCTTATAAACCTATTTATTTATTGTTTGGCCTTAAAGCTTGGGACACTAGGATCATGATAGTAGTAGTGAGTTGAGATGTTTTAATTTGAGGAAGTGTACTTTGGCTTGAGTTTAATTGTGGTTTGTATTTGCCCATGCGGGGTTAGGTCAGCTATTGGAGACATTTTTTTGTGAGCAAGGATCAGGTAAGCTCCTGCATAAAACCCGAATGATGAAAAATGTTTATTATGACAAGCCAAATGTAGAGTGCATGGACACTCATTTCTGTAAAGGTAATTGAGGGCTGATTCCATTCTTATTTTAGTCAAACAAATTATTTGAAAATCAATAAGCAGATTTACTCAAACTCAAAGCTTTTCCAAAAACTAATTTTGACAAATGCTTTGGAATTCCTTAATTGGCATTTTCAAGTGGAACTGTGTTTGTTCTCTTTTTCCCAATTGGGATAAGTTACATTAAGTACTCAATAAGGATGGACTACTAGGGCTAGTCCCGAGGGGTTAGGGTAAGTCTCTCAGTAGGTGGCCACCTCTAAGGGGTGTGTCCTTCCCAGATAGTACGTCAGTCTAGTAGGTTGTGCCAATCCAAACTTGCACTGTTCTCTTTCAGTCAAGTGACTGTGTGTTTCCGGAATAGACACCGGGTTGTTGTTTGGGTATAGAGAAGGAGGAGTATCTTGCCTAGTAGGTCGATCACCTACTTTTGTCATTATGCACAAAGTGTGGAATGCTGACCATGCGGTTATGGGGCCCAACGTGTGGTAACCCATGATCATTTCTTTTGAGTGGTTGATTTTATTGATTATTTATGGTTGGAAAAGCCAAAACACCACTGTTGCTTTTGACTAATATTTAATGCTTGCCAATGATCTCTTGTAAAGAATTTTATACTTTGCATTCATGAACTATTTTCTCCCGACACTTAAGCACACACGGACTTGCTGAGATTTCTGTCTTACCACCATTTTGACCATGATTTCAGGTCAATCCTGGTATGGGGATGAGTAGCTATATAGTGCCTGCTTTGGAAGATTTTCTAATAATTTATTTTATGTAATGTTTTGGGGAGATGAGAGTGGATGAATTTTATTATAGATTTGTTTTTGGTATTCTTGGATTTATTCTTGGACTTATTTCGCTATTTTATTTGCGTGACCTAGTTATAAAGACCCCTTATCCTTTGGACGGGGCGATATCCCCGACCCCGGCTGGCCTAGGTAGCGGGGTGTTACATCACATGAGTAAGATTCCATATGCTTCGCCAATTAGATCTATCATATACGCTATGATATGTACTGGGCCCGATGTGTCTTGTGATTTTAGTTTGACAAGCAGATACCAATCAGACCTTGGTGAGGGTCATTGGGCTGCTGTAAAAGAATATCCTTGAGTACTTACGAAGGACTAAGGATGTGTTCTTAGTATGTGGGGAAGGTGATTTGAAAATAAACGGGTATACTGATGCCAATTTTCAATTTGACAAAGATGATTTCAAATCACTATCCGACTATTGCCGACTCTTTGACAGAAGCTGAATACATAGCTGCTTCTGAAGCAGCTAAGGAGGCTATTTGGATCAAGAAGTTCGTGACGGAACTGGGTGTGGTTCCTATTGTTGTTGGTCCAATAACTTTGTATTATGATAACAACGGAGCCATTGCACAAGCAAAGGAGCCACGGTCTCATCAACGATCCAAACACGTAATGCGACGCTATCATTTGATCCAGGAGATCATAGATAGAAATGATGTAAAGATAGAGAGAGTTCCCATGAATGAGAACATAGCTGACCCGCTTACAAAAGCACTATCCCAAAATAAACATGATTGTCATGTTGAGGCATTCGGTATTAGATACATGAATGATTGGCTTTAGTGCAAGTGATAGTTTGTTAGTGTTGTGCCCTAGAGGCAATCACTTGTACATTATAAATGACACATTTTATTTTAATAAAAGGTATTATTTATCTTACAGTTTCTTTTGTTTACTTTGAGTAATATAACTGTTCAATAAAGTCCCAATACAACACTGTGTTAAGGAAATCATGATAGAGACCATGATATGATATTCCTACTACACTAGATGGTGTTAGTACTTAAATAGTCCCTAGTCGTAGTATTAATGAGACAGGACATCATTAATGCGTTAAGACTAGCATGTGTTAGACATTCTGATTCGATCAGGCGGTGGTTCTTATAACCGTGAGTATTGAGATACTCAAAGTTAACACATGTATTCTTGTTAATGGAACAAGTTCATTGGATGACTTAGCTTTGAGATAATCACATGGATAACTATTTAGTACCAGTGATATAATCTCAATATAGTAAACGTGCAAGTATCCTTACACTTGAGATCTCTAAGGTACTTTATTTTCTGAGCCTTGTGCCTTGATTCCAATCTCTGGAGCTCGATCGATGGCTGTCTATGAGATGGATATTGGGTAAATTGTGAGGTAAACGAAAGTAGTTGAGAGGGTTAATAAAGGATTCACCACTTCTAATAGTAGGGGCGAATATCTCACGGCCACTTGTAGGAATTACTACTCATAAGTCCTTAGCCAAGGCGTATGTGTATTGGAAAGGGTTCCAATTGAGACACATTGAGAGTAGTGGGTTCCTTGTACGAGTATAATGATATTCGGGCCAGAATTAATATATATTTTGGAGGGAGTTGGCACTAATTCCGTACTCCAAACCGAATGAGATATTGTATGGTGAAAGGAGTTAATTGCACTGTAGTTTATTATTGAAGGGTTCATGTCAAGCCACTTCACTTCCTGGACTCTTGGGTGGTCATGATTTGTTGCTAGATACCGCTCATGATCTGGGAATATGGGTTTATTAATTGATCAATTAATAAACCAATCCTAATTATAATTAATATGATTAATTTTAATTAATTAAAGATTATTAATTTCAAAGACGTTTGGATTAATTCATGTTCGCTACCAATTGACCGGGAAACCTAATAGGTCACACATAAAAAAGGAATATATACTCAAGATGTTATTTGATAACATAGTGGGGTTTATTACAAGAAAGAGATGTTGATGTGGCCAAATTATAATTAGTTATAATTGATGGGACAATTTATAATTCTGAGAACTTGATGGGTTCCAATTGCAATTGGAGAATTGTTTGGAATTCTCAGATGTGGTTTTTGTAGAGGCTTTTAGTTATATGAGATATAATCAAAGTGGTTTTATTGTTGAGCAAGAAGTCATACAAAACAAACAAAAAGGCACACATGAAGGAATGGGTGCCAATGCTCCTTTTTATCAACACACATGAAATAATGTGCGTGGGGCCATCCTCTCAAGAGAATAATAGAGATATGATGTTCATGTTCTCTTGTACATCTCTCTCTCTCTCATGTGGCTTCTTCCAAGTGGGAATCCAAACTCTTCTTCTTCTTCTTCTCTCTGTTTTTGCTTAGGAAGTAGAACAAGAAAGAAAAACCCCAGCCACCATTGTAGTTTTCAGCTAGTACAGAAAATCTTGGTGCTTGTGTGAGATCCTCTGTGTGGATTTCTATTAGAGATAATCACACATTGTGATTATATTGGTTGGACATACAACTCTTGTGGTAATTCTTCAAGAGGATTGCTAGATCGCGCCACAACTATCTTACTCGAAGAAGGAAAATTTTGTTTTCCACACAAACAAAGAAAGGTAAAAGTTCTTATCTTTGTTTCTTTGTTATATATATATATATATATATATATGTCTTGTTTTCCACATATATGCAGATCCGGGTTGGTATCTTGTTTTTATTTTTCTGTTACACCGTCTATGATACGCATGAGATACCCAACATCCACTCCCATTTGTCTCATTTGAGCACTAACTTGCTCCCACCATACCAAAGCATACTCCAAAAATCCCAAGATAGCCAACGTCAATTTGGACCTCTCACTATAGGTATGGCTCTCTTGGAATATCTCCATTTTGTTCTCCTACTCAAAATATGCTTCGGGGTCACTCTTACCATAGAATGTGGGCACTTTCAATTTAATATGGCTCAACTCCATTTCCACGTCATTTGCTTCCCTCCTTCCTCCTCTATTACCCCATCGTCTATGATGTTCTCCAAATGCCTCAACTTGTTCCCCTTCATACCACTCATCAACTCCTTCAAATTCTCGTTCTAACCCTCTTAGATTGTTCCCTCCATTCCTTCTTTATCCTCTACCTCGTCCTCCCCTCATAATCTTCTTGAGTTCTACTAGGTCCACTTAGGTTAGGCCTAGAGATCTCTTGTTCATAGGCCATGGTGATGGGATATTTGCTTACTTATACCTGAAATACAAAGAGATTAGAAAGAAAAATAGATCCTCACTGCTCTTCCTTGTGTGTTGGCTCTCAAGGTTGATCACTCCACTCTCGTGTTTGCTCTCTTAAGCTCTTTTAATGATAGGCTTACCCTCTTACCTTTTTTTTCAACACTCATGCCTTCTTGTTTAATCCTAATCCTCTCCAATGGCTAAAATTTTAGTCCAACTTAGTGAATCACACAAATCAAAAGAATTTCCCAATTAGGGGGTCTTAGAGGAATTTTAACAAACACTTGTTGGGCGCCTCAAGAAAATAGGTTTTAAGTGAAGAATTTGAAAAAAAAAAAAATTGGACTCAATCAACACAAGAAAAAGCACTATATGTAAAGGAAACACTTCTAATCAAGAAATAGACAAGAATTATCAAGAATAAAAAAACAAGAACAACTAGAACTAGGATGAGGAAAAACAAGATGATCACAAAGGTGCAATAGAAAAATTGAGTTCAATGAACATGGAATTCAACAATAGAGTGATATACTACGTCCTAATATACCAAGGAATGAAATTATGAATCAAAGATCCCAACTATAGCAAAAAATATTCTCATAGAATACTTATCAAACACCTTGGATGCAATTCTCGTCAATTAAGAACAATCAGTATTTTCACCCATATTGAAGCTAAATTTCACCACATTCATAAGATAAATTTGTTCCAAGGATTATAAAAACATCAAGGAGCAATTTCCTATCAGAAAAATCAAGATATAACAAAACTTTCAAGAGCTTTTAGGAGCAATTTTTTGAGTGACGGGATTTTTCTCTGTTTTCTTTTTTTGCACTTTATAGGGCTCCTTTTCTTACTTTCAAGCTTTGATGGGAATCAAGATTTTCTTGCTCTAATACTAAACTCTTTGATAAGAATTATTGTGTGTAGCTTTTCTTGGTGTTCTGGTTGTTATAGTTGGGAATGTGTTCAGCTCAAACAGTGGGATCAAAACTCAAAACTCAAAACTCAAAACTCTTTCTAAAACTGATTTTGATAAAGACTTTGGAAACCCTTAATTGCCATTTTCATGTAGAACAGTGTTTTTTCATTTTCTCCTAAGTGGGATATGTTACGTTGAGTACTCAATAAGGGTAGACTGCTAGGGCTAGTCTTTGAAGAGTTAGGGTAAGTCTCTCAGTAAATGGCCACCTCTAAGGGGTGAGTCCTTCCCGAATAAGATGTCAGTCCAGTAGGTCGTGACGGTCCGAGCTAGCAGTTTATTTTTCAATCAAGTGACTGTGTTTTGCTGGAATGGACACACGGTTGTTGTTTGGGTATAGAGAAGGAGGAGTATCTTGCCCGGTAGGCCGATCACCTATCTTTTGTTAGTCTACACAAAATGTCGGCATTCTGACTGGTTATGGGGCCCAACGTGTGGTAACCCATGACCATCTTTTTGAGTGGTTGATTTTTTGATTATGTATGGTTGGAAAAGCCAAAACATCACTCCTGCTTTTTAATAATGTTTTATTGCTTGCTAGTGATCTTTTATAAAGAATTTATACTTTGCATACACAAACTATTTCCACTGGACACTCAAAGCACACACGGACTTATTGAGATTTCTATCTCATCACCATTTTTACCATGATTTCTAGTCGATCTTACTGTTGGGATGAGTAGTTAGTGTTATCTGCCTTGGAAGAGAATGTTATCATTTATTTTTATGTATTGCTTTGGGGAGTTAAGAGTGGATGATTTTATTTATGGATTTGTGTTTCTTTTGGGAATTTGGGATTTATTCTTGGATTTAATCTTGAGTTGTAATAAATTTTAAGTTAAAGTATTATTCTTATCCCGCTATTTTATTTGTGTGACCTAGTTATAAAGACCCCTTATCCTTTGGATGGGGTAACATCCCCGGCCCTGGCGGGCCTAGGTAGTGGGGTGTTACAAGTGGTATCAGAGCCTAGATTATAGACAAATAGTGATAGTGTTTGTTCTATTTACTTATGTTTAAATATTTATCTAACCTATATTGTTGATGTTGTAGGATGGCTAGGATGCTTAGGACCACAAGGAAAGGGTAGCAGTGGCACCTGCCTATCCCTATATACCCGGAGGACCTTGCAGTTCTCCAGCCTGCCCCTCAGCCAGTTATCCCTCTGGAGGATAGCAGTGACGATGAGGTCTAGATCATTAAGCCACCCCTAATTTTTGTGATAGACATAAGTTCTGACAGTGAGGATGAGGTGATGAAAGTGGAGCATGAACCCCACCCTCCTAATCCCGAGGTGGAATTAGCAATAGATAGTGTTGACTTGGGGGAGATAGACTATGAGTCTCCACCTAGGCCTTCTTTCCTTCATTCTTTCAACCGAGTTGAGCCCGGGGAGAGTTCTAGGCGCCCGAGGAAGGAGCCAATGGAGGGATTTGGTAGCGGGGTTGGGGTGGATTTTTCTAAGAACTCTAAGGGATGGTTATATGAGGCTGATGATGAGGATTCTGATGAGGACTAGAGTACTAGGAGTTATATTGATTTGGATGTTTATTTGTTTATTATTTTTCTAGAACTTTTATGTCAATGATTTTAATTCTACTTTCTATCAAAATTTTGAATTTATGTAAGTCCATTTTTGAAAGAGAATTTATTCCTTAGGCAAAATTTACATCTGATTTTTGTTTACATATATTTGATTATGAATGTATGTGTAACTAAAATGATTTGAACCTTAAATGCATACACTTATCATTTGGGATGTGGTTTAGAATGGCACCCAAGCATCGTACAGCTTCAGCAGGTGGAAGGGTTCCAGAAGTAAATCAAGGGGCACCGGAAGTAGATACAGTCCAGATGAAACCACCCAACTAGGGTGAAGGGAATAGTCTGAATATGGGATCGGGGTCTGAAGATCCGGTTGATGTGACCATGGGCCAGGCATTCAGTAAGATGGCCGAGATTTTACAGTCTATGACCAAGCGACGGAACCTAATGGGTGAAGACAAGGCCTTAGAGTGCTTCCTGAAGTTTCAACCGCCCACCTTTATGGGCGAAGTTGAACAAGACCAGAAGGCAGAGCAACAGGTTGAGCAAATGGAGGATATATTCGCAACGCTCCAGTACATCGAAGAGGGGATGGTTAAGTTTGCAGCTTTTCGATTGAGAGGACCAGCTCGGGCATGTTGGCAGCGGGTCCATGACGACTGGGAGATGGTCGACCAAGAATGGACGTGGTCCAACTTCATTGAAGCCTTCAGGGTTGAGTACATCCCACAGTGGATTGCAGAGAAGCAAAAAGACGAATTCCAAAATCTGAGGTAGGGAAGCATGTTTGTGGCCCAGTACGCGGCCCGGTTCACCCAGTTGTCCAAGTACTGCAAGAGATTGGTGGACACCGAACAGAATAGGATGAGGCAGTTCATCAAAGGGCTGAGACTGGAGTTGAGTAGAGCATTGGCACCTACTCCACCAACAACCTATTCGGGGGCTGAAGACGCAGCTACACGAACCGAAAATGAGGACCACAGCAGGATGGCGGTAAAGCCCTTCCAGCCGCCAAGGCAGCTGCAGGGTCACTTCCCGAGACCGCAACCCCAGAAACGCCCCGCCAATCATCAATAGCAGAACTGGGGAAAGCAAGCCTGGACAACACCGGGTGGACTTGCCCCGAATCTCCCATCATGTAGGCAGTGTGGAAGGAAAGGCCACACCGAGAGGAATTGTTGGTCCAAGGGTGGTGAAAGGAAATGCTATCACTGTGGCGACCCGAACCACCTGAGGAACACCTGCCCCAAATTACACCGAGTCGGGCAAGGAAACCCAGCTCAGAACTTGGGGCCCAACCGAGCCAACACCACATGAGCATCCAGGAGTGGAGCACCGAAGCCGCAAGTGAAGGCCAAGGTATTCGCTCTCAACAGAGAGGAAGTTGGGGCCGATGCAATGGTGGTAGAAGGTACGTTCACTATTCGAGGGTGTTTCATTAATGCTTTGATTGATCCTGGCTCTACTCATTCCAATATAACACAAGTTGTGTGCATGTCATTTGGGTTGGGATGGAGTGGAGCTACTTTTCACATTAGTGGTGAGCACAACTCGGGGAAAATGGTGCAAGCGGATTGGTATGTGAAAGATTGTAAAATTAATGTGGGGAGAGAAAGTCAGGAGGGAGATTTGATAGTATTAGACATTGAGGATTATGACTTGATTTTGGGGATGGACTGGTTAGCCAAGCATGGGGCTAAGGTAGACAATAAAAATAAGTCAGTCCAGTTCATCAGACCAAGTTGTGATATATTGGAATTTAATGGCAAGAGGGTGAAATAATGTAAGTATTTGATCGCGGGGGCTAAGGCCCAGAAATTGTTGAAGCAAGGGTGTCAAGGGTACTTGGCTTACATGATAAACAAGCTGAACAACCAGTGCACTCTGGAGGACACTGAAGTAGTGAAGGATTTTTCCGATGTGTTTCCGACGGAGCTTGATTCTCTACCTCCCAGCCGAGAAGTGGAATTCACCATCGACTTAGTTCCGGGAGTGGAACCAGTATCGCGGACTTCGTACCAGATGGCACCGGCAAAACTGAAAGAGTTGAAGGAACAATTGGACGAATTAGTAAGCCAAGGTTATATCAGACCGAGCACGTCGCCCTGGGGAGCGCCTGTGCTATTTGTGAAGAAGAAGGATGGAACTTTGAGGCTATGCATCGATTACCGGGGGTTGAACAACTTGACGATAAAAAACAAGTATCCCCTACCGTTGATTGACGAGCTATTTGACTAGTTGCAAGGGTCTAGTTGCTACTCTAAAATGGACTTGAGGAAAGGGTACTACCAAGTGTGGATAAGAGAGGAAGATATCCCCAAGACGGCGTTCAACACCGGATATGGACACTACGAGTTCGTGGTGATGTCGTTCGGGGTGATTAAAGCCCTAGCAGTATTCATGGACCGGATGCACCGAGTGTTCTAACCCTATCTGGACAAGTTTGTGGTGGTCTTCATCGACGAAATTTTGATCTACTTCAAGAGTCTGGAGGAGCATGCGGAGCATTTGAAGCTCGTACTGGAGAAGCTTCAGGAGTACAAGCTGTAAACCAAGTTCAGGAAGTGCAAATTCTGGTTGCACAATGTGGCTTCCTTGGCCATATGGTGACAAAGAAGGGAATCAAGGTGGACCCGACAAAGATTGAAGCGGTATCAGACTGGAAGCAGCCGGAGAGTATCACCGAGATCCAGAGTTTCTTGGGACTGGCTGGTTACTACCGAAGGTTTATCAAGGGATTTTCGACACTCACTTCGCCAATGACCCAACTGTTATGATAGGAAGTTCCATTTGTATGGAATGATAAATGTGAGAAAAGTTTTCAAGAACTAAAGCGCAGATTGATGACATCACCGGTATTGAGTCTACTGGAAGAAGGGTGTAACACCCCACTACTACGTACACTAAAACGGCGAGGATGTCGCCTCGTCCCAGAGGACAACGGGTCTTTAAAACGAGGTATAAAATATAAAGGCAAACCCCAAAAGGTTCAACATAGATAAATAGAGGAAACTCTTATTACATCAGGCTCAAAATGGAGCAATACAAAATAAAACAAATATCGTTCAGAAGCTTAAACAACCATTATCTCTTAGGACCAAAATTGAAAAAGAAAATAGCAAAAGCTTCAACTACCACATGCCTTGCTTGCTCAGCATAGTCTATCTCCTGAAAATATGATATAAAATAGTGTGAGATTAAATCTCAGTAAGTCCTGTGTGTGCACATAGTATTTTAAACAGTTTGTGTATGTATATAGAAAAATATTTGCCGAAATATTTGGCAAGTCATAAATAATTTCATTTTTGCAAGGAGTGGGTTTTTCACATAATTGTACTGTATACAAAACAAATCCACTACTCGAATCAAGGTCATGTCGCCACACGTTAGACTTCATGAGGACAAGGCACCACACTTTGTGCACCTTGCCGGGACCAGATAGCCACACGTTCGGCGTTCTGAACAAGGTGAGTGTACAACTTACCGGGTGATATACTCCTCCTTCTCTACACCCAACAAAACCATCCGGGTGTCCACGCCGAGAAAATAAATAATACCTTACCAGGTACAAACAAATGCTAGCTTGGATGTGGCCTCTTGCCAGAAGATTTACTAGATGTGGCCTCTTGCCAGAAGATTTACTCTAGCCCTCAAAGACTAGTATTGTTAGCCTACCCTTATTGAGTACTCAACGAACATATTCATTAATTCCTGATTCAAAATTTCCATACTTTGGCTTTGTACAACGTGGTTTTCTTTAAAAGGGTTTTCTAAAAATGTAGGAGAAAGAATAGTTTTCTTAATAAAAACTGTTAGTTTGACAAAACTGTTTAAAGAATAAATATCCACGTCTACAACCCAAGTGAACATAGTTTAACAATAGCTTCACAAAGCTTTATAACATAGACTTGCCATCACAACATTTAACAAAAGAGTTTATACAGGAGCTTACTTGATATGCCTTAGGCAAATGAGATAAAATCACAGCTTGCTTTCCACAATTATCCTCCTAATCTAAAACCATATAATATCAGGATCAGGGTCTCAATTGATTCAAACATGCTCTAAACTCATTTATTCCCATAACAATTCACAATCCACTATCTAATTCCGAATAAATTATCTAAACCCCAAGGTTCGTATACTATGACCATATATTCATTGAAGCCATGATTATTATATCGAAAAGGCTTAACTTGACCATCACAACTCATCTCCATCATTACCATAATAAAACATGTCATAGCTATCCATCGAATAGGCTTAGTTAATTACTCAACTCAAACTACCCATTCATCTTGCTATTGGACCTCATCAACCATATTAAACTTTAATTTCGACATCAAGCGTAAGTATTCTCTTACTTTGCAACAACTGGGTTAGCAAGATCTTGATGCTCCTATGGTGATCGTCTCGAGTTCGTTTGATTAGAAGAGAAAAGCTACCTTCATTCCTTCCTTTTGATCGAAAATAAGTAAAAGGGATGAAATCAGCCTTTAGGTGGCGTGAATCAAGGGAAGAAAAAGAGAAGAATTGATGGAAGAAAGGAATTAAATGGTTGAGATAGTTTTTACTTAACTTAGAGGGTGATCGGTTTCTTGCTAGGCGTTGTTCTTGGGATTTTTGAAAATTGTAGAGAGGTTCTTGCTGGAATTTTTTTTGTAGAATGGAGAGGGTAGTTGGCTACTGTGTTTTAGGGTTAGAGAATATTGGTTTAGGGTTAGATAGTGGTGTTTAGAAAGACTCCTAATGGCTTTAGGTTTCCTGGACAGCAAGGCAAAAATTGCAGCTTGCTGTGCACCTTGTTGCTGCCGACATTGGGAGGGTTTAGGAGGAGGAAATGTTATGTAATTTGCTCCCTTCTGCTGGTCGAAATATTGCCTAAGAAAAGGGCTGAATGTGTTCAGAGTTTTTGGCCAAAACAAGGAAGAGTTTGAGTAGGTTTTGGGAGCTAAAATTCTGTGCAAGAATGCTTTGTGTGCTGTGCGAAATTTCTGAACAAAAAGGGAAGAAATTCTGGGCTATTTTAGTTGTTGTTCTACCATAAACCAGAGAGGAAGAGTGAGGGGTTTAGGTGCTGGAAATTGGCTTAATCAACAGAGAGTTTTGGTGTGCTTTGGAGTGTAGAGTTTCGTGTGTTAGAGGGTGCAAAGCTGGCCGAATTTCTGGTTCATAAGATGGCCGAAATTCTGGAATTTTAGTGAGTAAAATGTGGTTTTTGTGTGGCTAAGGTAATTTGAATTGATGAGGAGTGTTCTAGGTGTTTTAAGCCAGGGTTTGAAGTGTTGGACTGCACTTAGAAATGATAGAATTTTGGACAGCTTGTGCTGGCACAAGGCTGCTAAAATTCTTCTAGGAAAGGAAAACAAAACCTAGTTGAAATAAAATCTGATTTGCTAAAGGATTTTGGATAAGATTTCCTAGTATTGGAAGAGTTTGAGTTGAGCTAAAATCCCTCAAAAAGTAGCGGCACTAGCTGGAAAATTTTTCAAATTTTTAGCTAAGGTTCTAGGGTCAAAATCAACAAGGTTTCCAACTAGGAGAATAACTCTTTAATTCCAACTATCCCTTACAAAATCTAATAAGTTAAAATCAAGTTGGAATTTTAATTTTTCAGCTAGGGTTTTTCGAAAATCCAAGAGAACAAAAGCTGAAAATAAAGGTGATCTTTATTCACATAAAAAATCCTCGAATTTAGGAATTAACTATAGAGACTTATTTCCTCAGAGCAATGGCGCTAAAATTTCTCTAGGATGGCTAGGTCTTTTTCGGCCAAGACTTGAAGAAGTCTAGGGAGAAGAATTTTCAAAAAGAAAGATAAGATTCGTAAGAAGTAAAATTCGAACTCGGGTCACCAAGGGAAATCACCAACCTCCCCGCTATTCCAAATCAACTCCAATACTAATATTTCTCTAAGAAATTCTTTCCACCCTAATTCTCATCCTTCCATCTCCTCGACTAAAATTCACTTAAACAACTCTTAAACAACACAAATATTTCTCACCAATTAATTCAAATGCAAAAGAAACCTTAAAAATCATATGCACCCATGCAAGAATAATTTTAAGATAGCACATGAAATGCGAAATGCTATGTAATGCATGTCCTTTTTCCCCATAGTCAAAGGTGGTTTTGGGCGGGGTATTCCAAATCAACTCCAATGCTATGCAATACATGTGAAATGTTCGTCATTTCCTGAATGAATACCTCACCAATCCTTTTAACATTCCCCTATTCCGTCCATCCCCAGTGTATCGATACCTGGCATTTTCGCCCATATAGTGCTTCGCACGGTGCCATTCCAATCGATGCCTGATAACTATTGTTATATGCCAATTCTGCATGTGGTAAACACTCGATCCACTTGTTTCCAAAGTCCAAAATACATGCTCAGAGCATGTCCTCCAGTATCTAGATGACTCTCTCAGATTGACTATTGGTCTGCAGATGAGCAGAGGTGCTGAATTTTAATGTGGTACCCAGAGACTCTTGAAACTTGCTCCAGAATCTCGAAGTGAACCTAGGGTCTCTATCCGACACAATGCTTGACGGTACACCGTGCAACCTTACAATTCCCGGGTATACATCTGAGCAAACTTTTCCATCGAGTCCCTTACGTTCATTAGTATAAAATGCGCTGTCTTGGTCAGTCGGTCCACTACCACCCAAATTGCATCTTTGTGTGATTTGGTCATCGGAAGGCCAGTAACAAAATCCATAGTCACCACTTCCCATTTCCACTCAGGAATCGGTAATGGTTGCAGTAACCCTGCAGATTTCTTATGCTCCACTCTAACCTTCTGGCACGTCAGGCAGGTTGACATATGCTGAACTACATCTCTTTTCATTCCAGCCCACCAATATTTCTTCTTTAAGTCTTGATTCATCTTTACCTCCCCAGGGTGTATGGTATACTCGCTTTTGTGAGCTTCGTCCAGTATCCTATTCCTCAAGTCTTGGATGTCAGGCACACAAATCCGGTCCCGAAAGTATAATAACCCCATCTCATCGGTCCAGAAATCACTTCTCTCGCTCCTTGAAGGTCTGAAATTCCACACTGTCCTGTTGGCCTGAAACAATTTCCTGATCTAGATCAGGTTTCAGGATCAGGTTGCTTACGCAAATCTTCCTTTCTTGGACTTCCGCCTCTTGCTCCAGGATTTCTTGGACTGCCGACAACTCCTGCATTCTCAAGTGTGCCATCTTCACTTTTCGACTTAAAGCATCAGCTACCACATTCGCTTTGCCCGGGTGATAACTAATAGGACACTTATATTCCTCCAGAAACTCCATCCATCTATGTTGCCGAAGATTCAAGTCCTTCTACAAGAAGATTTACTTCAAACTCTTATGGTCAATGAAGACTTCGTATTGAGCACCGTACAAGTAATATTGCCACTTCTTTAAAGCGAACACTATAGCTGCCAGATCCATGTCGTGCGTTGGATAATTAGCTTTATGCGGCTTTAGCTTCCTAGACGCATAAACTATGGCTTTCCCTTCCTGCATCAGCACAGCTCCTAGACCTTCCCTGGACACGTCTGTATAGAGTGCATAGGGCTTGTCAGCCTCGGGTAGGCTTACTACGGGTGCTGTAATCAACCTCCTTTTAAGCTTTTGGAAGTTCTTCTCGCACTTCTCACTCCAAGAAAAAGCGACATCTTTCTTTGACAGTCGCATCATCGGTGAAGCCAGAGTAGAAATTTTTTTAATAAAACGCCGATATTACCCAGCCAACCTAAGGAAACTTCGTATCTCGGTGATGTTCTCCGGTTGTTTCCAATTAGCTACAGCCTCCACCTTAGCAGGGTCCACTTTGATCCCATCCTTAGATACCACATAGCCGAGGAAGGATACCGACCTTAACCAAAACACACATTTACTAAACTTGGTGAAAAGCATGAATTCCCTCAGCTTCTCCAGGACCAACCTTAAGTGCTCCGCGTGATCCTTCGGGTTCTTGGAGTAGATTAAGATATCATCGATGAAGAATACCATGAACTTGTTTATGTATGGTTGGAAAACGCAATGCATCAAATCCATGAAAAATACCGGTGCATTGGTTACACCGAACGGCATTACCACAAATTCGTAGTGGCCATACCGCGTGTTGGAAGCAGTCTTAGGAAAGTCTTCCTTCTTAATCCTCACCAGATAGTATCCTTACCGCAGGTCCAACTTCGAAAAACAAGCGGCGCCTTGAAGTTGATCGAACAGTCAATGCATAGCCTCAAGGTATCATCTTTCTTCTTAACAAAAAATATTGGGGCTCCCCACAGCGACGTACTCAGTCGGATGTAGCCTTACCTCACCAATTCTTCCAGTTGCTCCTTTAACTCCTTCAGCTCCGTCGGTGCCATCCGATAAGGGGTTCTTGACATCGGTTCTACTCCGGGAATTAGGTCCACGGTGAACTCAACCTCCCGTTCAGAGAGTAGGGAAGTGAGCTCAGTAGGGAAAACATCTGGAAAATCTTTTACATCTTCCGTACTCTCCAAGGTACATTGATCCTTAGTTTTGTTCAGGAGATATGCCAAATATCCCGTACATCATTTCTTGAGCAACTTCCGGGCCTTAGCACCAGCAATTAGAAATTTCAGTTCATTCGTTCGTTTGCTGTTGAATTCAATTACATCCTGACCAGGTCTCATAAACTACACCGTCTTGATCTTGCAGTCCACATGAGCTCCATACTTCGACAACCAGTCCATGTCCAAGATCAGGTCATAATTGTCTATGGGTAGAATTATGAGGTCGGCCTCCAGAATCTCCTTCCCTACCTCAACTCCACAACTTCCCATTTTCTTACCCGCTTCTAGCACCTTTCCCAATGGTGAACTTACTACTAGGGTATAGGGTAATTACTTTCCTTCCCATCCCAGATGTGATGCACAAACTTTGCTTACATAAGAGTGTGTTGATACTGGATCTATCAAAACATTAACAAGGCAACCTTGGATAGAAAGGTTACCTTCGATCATGGTGGCATCCTCTCCGATTTCCTCTCTGTTCAAGGCAAAGACCTTAGCCTTCACATCGGGCTTCTGGCCTCCCATTCCAGCTGGTCCAGCAGCAGCACCTCGGTTGACTCCCATTGGCTAGGTGGGGGCTATCTGTCCAATCCTTAAGGGTTTAGGGTAGGCGTTCCTCAAATGACCTGGGTCCCCACAATTGAAGCACCTCATCACGCTCCCATTGCCCAAGTAATTCCACTCGGTGTGGCCCCACTTTCTGCACAGTTGGCAATTTAAGTTGCCTTGCATTGGTCCAGCCATGGGCACTTAAGGCTGCTTACTCTGATTTCCCCACGGCAAAAGCCCGCAGGTCGCTTATTACTTGGAGGCCTCATTGGTGGACGATTCGGTTGGAAAGGTCGGTTCACCAGTCGATGCTGATCTGCATTCTCCATCTGAGAAGCTGCGTCCACGGCAGCAGTGTACGACGTTAGCGATGATGGAGCTAATGCCTTCTTCAAATCTGGCCTCAGCACCTGCACGAATTGCCGTTTGCGCTTCTGCTCCGTGTCTACCAAGCACTTGCAGTACTTGGACAACTGCATGAACCGGGCTGCAAACTGAGCAATGGACATGAACCCTGCTTGAGGGTTTGGAACTCATCCTCCCTCTTCTCAACTACCCATCGAGGGATGTACTCGGCCTAGAAAGCTTTCGTAAAGTCATCCCAAGTCCATTCCTACTCCTCTCTGTCCCAGTCACTCAGTACTCGCTGCCACCATGCCCGAGACGGTCCTCTCAACCGAAAAGTAGCAAACTTCACCATCCTCTCTTCTGAGTACTGCAAGGTAGCAAAAATGTCTTCCATCTATTCAATCCACTGCTCGACCTTCTCATCCTGCTCCACCTCCCTCTGGAATGTAGGAGGTTGGAACTTCAGCAAACGCTCCAGGGCCTCATCCTCTCCCTGCGGTGGTTTTCTGGCCACCGTATCCACTTTCTCTGTTCGATTCTGTAGGATCGAGGCCATCTTGTCGAAAGCCAGACCCATGGTCACATCTCGTGATCTCTCCGAAGCTAACTCCTGTTCTCATGGCAATTGCTCTTTCACGTCTGGTGTGGAACGATACATCTTCTCAAATTTCGGAATGGAGGATGCACTTTCCTGCACAATTCTGCTATGTACGACTGTTCTACATCTTGGTGCCATCTTTGATCACATTCACTCAAAGCCAGATAGTTACCAAGGGGAAAAGAGTATGCTCAGGTGCATGATCAGTTAATAGCTATGCTATCCACTCATTTCAAAAGAGAATGTGATGATATTATGTAGGGTAAAATCAAGTAATAAAACTCATGCTTTTCATATAAACCATTATTTCGTACAATAGAAGGGGTTACCACATGCGATGCCCTTTTATTTAATAAAATAATAAAGCCCTATAAGCAACATGCTTCTTTAAAAAGAATAAACAAATAAAGGAATGCAAATCCCGAAGGAAGAAAAGTAAATGCTGCGGGTCTTCTATACTCGACTCTATCTAGTTTCAACAGAGGCATCGGAGTCATCAGAGGCTGGTTCCACAAACTACCCCACGGAGCTATCGGGACTCCCTATGTAGTCCCTTGCAAAAGCAACACCCTCACTTGATTGCCCTGGCTCAGCCTCATAGCCCATCTTGGCTCTCATGGCCATATCATAAAGCTCATCCAATGCAAATCTAACTGCACTCTTAGGCGTAGACCTCGCACTCCCCAAGTCAGATGGATCAAGCAACCCCCCTCTCCTCAACTTAGCATCTATTCCCAGTCCATATCGGAGTCCACACCCCTTAGGACCCTCTTCTAGCTTCCTCTTTTAATATGAATTTTTTGTGTGAATTTTTCTTGGTGTTGTGGTATTTTGGTGGCTATGTGTTCACCTCAATCAAAGGGAACCAAAACAGGGACTTTTCTTGTTACAAAAGGAGAAAGTAACCTAACTATCTACACACCCTTCAAACCCTTGAAAAACAAAGCCTCAAAGACCCTCAAGATTAATAGAAAGTTCTACTAGATTCTCATCCTAACATCCTTGAAGCAACAAAGGCAAGCAAGAACATGTAGAATAGAGAAAATAGGCACGCAAATATTGAATTTTAAACAAACCTTAGAAGAACAAAGCAACTAAGACCCATTCAAAGAAAATAATATTGGATTATTCAAAGGATTAATAGACTCTTACAAAAAGAGGACTAACCCTTAAGCTTGGTCTTGAACAAGATGAACAAGGAGGTTTGGCCTCTCAAGATTCTCTCTCAATCTCATTTCAAAATGTTATGTGTTGTGTTTTCAAATGACTAAGGTTCTATTAATACTATCATAACCCTAGCTAAGTAAACCCAGATGTTCTATTACAGTTTTTGGGTGATAATAAGTCTTTACAAGCAATTAAAAATGAAGAAAGCTGAAGAAAAGCATTAAAAAATGGGACTGACGGTGGGTGCCCAGAGTGCAGCCGGCGCCGGTTTGGACATCACAGTAGGCACCGGTTGTGTTCTGTCTTCGGCGATTGAATTGCCCAAATACAGCCATTATGGACAGAATGGAGCCGGCGCCGGCTATTCTCTGGAGGCTCGTTTTTAGTCTAGTTTCGTCCATCTCCCCCTCCTTTATTTTGAACTTCATGATGAAGCAGAGTCTCATCATATCCCTCTCATTGAAAAGGATTCGTCTCCGAATCTTTGCCTTCTTCTTCATGGAGTGCCTTCACCACTGCCACCTTCTTAGCTCTATCAACGATCATCCATTCATCCATAGGCAATGGAATCAATAAAAAAGGAGTTAAGGGACTAAAACCATTCATAATTTCAAAAGGGGAATAAACAGTGGCTGAGTGAAAAGCCCTTTTGCAAACAAACTCAAATTGTGGCCAGCATTCCTCCCATTTATTCAAGTTTTCCTTGATTATGGCCCGCAAGAGTTGGGTAAGTGTTCGGTTGACCTCTTCTTTTCAAACAACAACTTCAAATACTTCAGGCATAGCTACAATGGTATTAGGAAAAGATAATGAGAAATCATTAGTAGAAACATAATAACAATTGCATAAAAGAAGAATATCTGGATCCTTGGCTTCCTTAGCCTCTATGACCTCACTTTCTTTTTCAAAGAAATTCACTCTTCATTTACCTCCCCTCTCTTGACCTTACTCACTCATACCAAACTCTTTTTCTTGCCTCTCTTTTTCTCTCCTCTCAATTTCTTGTTTTGGATTAACATCCTGCGCTCCCTTTTCTTTTCTTGCTCTTTCATGATTCTTTAATCTTTGTTCACCTCACTAGGGACTTGGGTAATGGTGGTAGGGGTTGGCCAATCTTGGATGGCTTTCACCTGTCCTTCTTCAAGCTCAATCCCATTGGCACTCACATCATACCCAAGGAATGTAATCCTCTCCAAGCTAAGAGAGCATTTCTCAAGTATATTCCCATCTCTTCTACCCACTCTATCTCCTCCACTATTTTTGATGTCATTTTGTGAATTTGAACTGGATTCTTCATTCTTACTAGTCTCACTTATTTTCATTTGCTTTTGTACCACCTTTAGCTAACTTCTCTTTCTCTCCTCTTATGGATGCGAGCTTTCTTCAACTTCATGAGTACTTGAAGCACTTTGGGAACCTTCATCTATAGATCATATTTATTCATCCTTTATCTCAATTTTTGACTTCTTTGGCTCTTCAATAAATTCCATACTCTTTTTCTCAATTTCTTCCTGCAAATTCTTCTCTAACATTTCTAATAGGTTTGACTCATCCTCTAGAAAGAATAAAATGTTATAATATTCCTTAGTCACCCTATTTGTTGACCTCAGTGGATCTACATCTTCTTTTTCACCATTACTAAGCTCCTCATCAAGCTCATCAACATTTTCCTTAACTACTTCATGCACTACTTCTTCATTTTGATTGAGCATTTCTTGGTCTTTGGCTTCCCTTTCTAGCTTATCCTCCTTTTCAAAGCCACGCAATTCATTTTGTTCAACCTTCGTAATTGTTTCTTCACTTCTTGCCCTTCTTGGGTCCTCAACATCTACAACATTTTTCTTGGCCACTTTGGCCTCAAGTCTAGATTTTTGCTTCTCAATTTGTCTTTCCCATTTGCAAATGTGCATCTCATATAATCTTTCATATGCCTATTTATTTGGACAGTCAAACATTGTGTGTCTTGTACTACAATAAATCTCACAAGTTAATCCTCTACTACTCATTTTTTGTACTATACTTATAGAAGTTTGGGATCTCCCCTTTTTCCGTGCGACTCTTCCT
Organism: Voacanga thouarsii; assembly: GCA_026120185.1. Lineage (NCBI taxonomy): Eukaryota > Viridiplantae > Streptophyta > Magnoliopsida > Gentianales > Apocynaceae > Voacanga > Voacanga thouarsii. The sequence goes on from JANUWF010001625.1 coordinate 323,361, forward strand.
TTCCATTTAGTTGTTGTAGCAAACTTGGACAACTTTTGCACTCATGCTCCCTCTCCTCATTATTTTCTTCTCTCCTACCTCCTCTATGGCTCCTTCCTCTATGTTGTTCCTCAAAGGCTGCAATGTGCTCCCCCTCATACCATTCTTCAACTTCATCAAACTCTCTTTCTAGCCCTCTTGGGTTGTCCACACCATTCCTTTTCTTGGCCCCTTCTTCCTCCTCCTCTCAAGCCATGTCTTTCTCCTCTCATAGGAGCTTGTTGAAAACCCCCAATAGAGTGTTCACCCCACTCTTCCCTTTGTTGGGCATGTAATGGATGAGTGTGGGCATCACTATCCCTCATTCTAGGGCTAGGTGCTTCAAATCGTTCTTGGCCTCTCCTTTGTGCAACGGTAGATGATTGTTCAAGATGATTTATCAACTCCCTTTTCATGTTTTGGAATCCACTTCGCATATTCCTCATCATAGCTTGCAAGTCTTCACACAAAACCCAAGCATCAATGGGTTCTTCTTGAGGTCTACTAGGTCTACTTACATTAGGCCTAGAGATATCTTGTTCATGGGCCATGGTGGTAGAGTATTTACTTATCTATACCTGCAAAACAAGAGATTACAAAGAAAAACCGATCCTCACTGCACTTCCTTGCATGTTGGCTCTCAAGGTTGATCACTACACCCTCGTGTTTACTCTCTTAGGCTCTTTTAATAATAAGATCACCCTCTTGCCTTTTTCTCAACACTCAAACCTTCTTGTTCGATCTCAAATCTCCCCAATAGTTGAAGATTTAGTCCAGCTGAGTGAGTCACACAAATCAAGAGAATTTTCCAATTTGGGGGTCATAGGGGAATTTCAAACAAATACTTGTCGGGCACCTTAAACAATCAAGTTTTAGGTCAAGAATTCAAGAAATAGTGGATTCAATCAATTGAAGAACAAGCACTAAGCACACAAGGAATAATTCTAAGCAAGAAATAAACAAGAATTATCAAAACTAAGAGACAAGAACAACTAAAACTAGGATGATGAAGAACAAAATGGTCACAAGTGCACAATAGAGAAATTGAGTTCAATGGTCATGTAATTCACTATTAGAGTGATATAACAAGTCATAACAACCCAAATAATCAAAATCAAGAATCAAAATTCCCAACTATAGCAAAAAACACTCTCATAGAACATTTATCAAACACCTTTGCTGCAACCTCGTCACTCAAGAGCAACCAGAATTTTCGCCCATATTCAAGCCAAATTTTAACACAATCATAAGACAAATTTGTTCCCGAGGATTATAATAACATCAAGGAGCTATTTCCCAACAGAAAAATCAAGATACAACAAAAATTTCATGACCTTTTTGGAACAATTTTCTGAGTTACGGAATTTTCTGTTTTTCTCTTTTCTTCACTTTGTAGGGCTCATTTTACTTGTTTTCAAGCTTTGATAGGAATCAAGCTTAGCTTGATCTGATACCAAATTCATTGATAAAACTTTTTGTGGTGGCTTTTTCTTGGTATTGTGGTGTTTTGGTGGCTATATGTTCAGCTTAATCAAAGGGAACCAAAATAGGGACTTTTCTTGTTACAAAAGGAGAAAGTAACCTAACCGTCTACACACCTTTCAAACCCTTGAAGAACAAAGCCTCAAAGATCCTCAAGATGAATAGAACGTTATACTAGATTCTCACCCTAACATCCTTGAAGCAACAAAGGCAAGCAAGAACATGTAGAATAGAGGAAATAGGCACCTAAATATTGAATTTCAAACAAACCTTAGAAGAACAAAGCAACTAAGTCCCATTCAAAGAAAACAACATTGGATTATCCAAAAGATTTATAGACTCTTACAAAAGGAGGACTAACCCTTAAGGTTAGTCTTGAACAAGATGAACAAGGAGGCTTGGCCTCTCAAGATTTTCTCTCAATCTGATTTCAAAATGTTGTGTGTTGTCTTTTCAAATGACTAAGGTTCTATTTATACTATCATAACCCTAGCTAAGTAAACCTTGACGTTCTATTACGGTTTTTAGGTGATAATAAATCTTTACAAGCAATTAAAAATGAAGAAAACCGGAGAAAAGCATTAAAAAGCGGGGCTAACGGCGGGTGCCTAGAGTGCAGTTGGCACCAGTTTGGACATCACAGCCGGCGCCGGCTGTGTTCTGTCTTCGGCAGTTGAATTGCCCGAACACAGCTATTATGGACAGAATGGAGCCGACACCGATTTGGCTGCTTGGATCCGGCGCCGGCTATCCTTTAGAGGCCTCCTTTTTTGTCTAGTTACGTCCATCTTCATCGCCGGCCCTTGTCTTTGCATGGTCACACCTCCCATTTCTTTATCTGGAACTCATGATAAAGCAAAGTCTCGTCATCTTTCCCTTATCCACCACTTCTAGTGCTGACTACCCATGTTTCCCCTCTCCCGGGGCATCTCCATCCCTCGGCCTATGTCCTTCACCACTGGGCTCCCTAAGGTCATAGCAAGCAGGAGTCCTATCAACTTCTCCTATCTGTGGGGTCCGGGGAACCTCCATTACCTTCTCATCCTCTTCTTCTATCCCCGCCATCTCTCCCTCATTCTTATCGTCTCCCTCATTCCCGAGCTCATCTACCTCCCTCTCACTCAACTCAACCATCTCTTTATCTTCCTCTGACTCACTGGCAATCTCAACTACCTCCCGCTCATCATCCCACTCGTACTCTCCTAGGCTCCCTTCAACCTCTATCTCCGCCTTAACTACTGGGTCGTCTAGCACTAGGGGCTCATGCTCTCACTTCGAATCAGACGAGGGTGGACCAGCTACGGGTAGTGGGGTAGGTGGATTCCCGCAGCCAACGAGCCAATCTCTGACAGCCGATACCAACCTTTTGACCATCCTATAAGCAGAAGGCAAAAATTAGTACCATATCAAAATACTTAAGGAAGTAGAACCCAGTAAGTCTAGTAATTGCCTAAACCTAGGCTTTGATACCACTTGTAACACCTCACTACTACGTGCCCTAAAAGGGTGGGCATGTCGCCCCATCCCGGAAGACAAGGGGTCTTTAAAACGAGGTATAAAATATAAAGGCAAACCCAAAAAGGTTCAACTTAGATAAATAGAGGAAACTCTTATTACATCAGGCTCAAAAGGGACCAATACAAAATAAAACAAATATCGTTCAGAAGCTTAAACAACCATTATCTCCTAGAACCAAAATGGAAAAAAAAAAATAGCAAAAGCTTCAACTATCACATGCCTCTCTTGCTCAGCATAGTCTATCTCCTGAAAACATAATATAAAACAGTGTGAGATTAAATCTCAGTAAGTCCTCTATGTGCACATGGTATTTTAAACAGTTTGTGTATGCATAGAGAAAAATATTTGCAGAAATATTTGGCAAGTCATAAATAGTTTCCCTTTTGCAAGGAGTGGGTTTTTCACATAATTTCACTTTATACAAAACAAATCCACCACTCGAATCAACGTCATGTCACCACACATTGGGCTTCATGAGGACAAGGCACCACACTTTGTGCACCTTGTCGGGACCAGATTGCCACACGTTGAGCGTTCTGGTCAAGGGGAGTGTACAGCTCACCGGGTGATATACTCCTCCTTCTCTACACCCAACAAAACTATCTGAGTGTCCATGCCGGGAAAATAAATAATACCTTACCAGGTACAAATGCTAGCTCGGACCGGCCAGACCAACCAATACTATCGCCTCTTCAAGCCGAGCTTATCTTCTGGAGGTGGCCTCCTGCCAGAAGACTTACTCTAGCCCTTCAAGACTAGTATTGTTAGCCTACCCTTATTGAGTACTCAACGAACATATCCGTCAATTCTTGATTCAAAGTTTCCATACCTTGGCTTTGTACAATGTGGTTTTCTTTAAAAGAGTTTTCTAAAAATTTAGGAGAAAGAATAGTTTTCTTGATAAAAATCGTTAGTTTGACAAAACCATTTAAAGAATAAATATCCACGTCTACAACCTAAGCGAACATAGTTTAACAATAGTTTCACAAAGCTTTACAACATAGACTTGCCATCGCAACATTTAACAAAAGAGTTTATGCAGGGACTTACTTGATATGCCTCAGGCAAATGAGATAAAATCACAGCTTGCTTTCCTCAATTATCCTCCTTATCTAAAACCATATAATATCACGTTCAGGGTCTCAATTGATTCAAACATGCTCTAAACTCATTTATTCCCATAACAATTCACAATCCACTATCTAATTCCAAATAAATTATCTAAACCCCAAGGTTCATATATTATGACCATATATTCATTAAAGACATGATTATTATATCGAAAAGGCTTAACTTGACCATCACAATTCATCTCCATCATTCCCACAATAAAACATAGCATAGCTGTGAAACCCCACCTAAAACCAACCTTAGAGTAAGGGGGTCGGGAATGCATATCATATTATTTTGCATGAATATATATGTTTTTGAATGATTTTATGTGCTTTAGAATCGTGGATTATAGGTTTAAATGCTTAGTTATGCTTATTGAGTAGGAGGGGTAAAATGGTAATTTTGCCTGAGGTCAGAATAGGGAGATAACTTGAGGAGTAGATAAGAAAAATATGAGGGTGAGGAAATAAGAACAAGAGTTAGGGTGGTTTAGTGGTTAGAGCTTGGTGAATTAATTTCTAAGGTCTTGAGTTCAAATCCCATTATTTAAGTTTTATCATGATTATTTTCATTAAGTTTGAATTTTTGTTTTCTTGCATTCCATAAAAATAGGAATGTTGTCTTAGGGGAGAGATGAAGAGAATGTCCTAAAAAGAATTCTAGAGGAATTCTTGTCCTATTTATTACCTCTAGCTTGTCCTAACATCTTCATAATTCAAAACTATTAAATCCTTTCTTTTAAATTCAAAAAAAAAAAAAATTCTAGGATAACTCCTCCACCAGGAAATTTGAAAATGAGCTATGGTGGTTGGGTAGTTGGCCGAAAATAGGAGGGTAAATAGGAAGGGTTCCAAGAGAAAATCAATCACCATGAAAGGACCTTCAAATCTACCTTCATGTTGTTCATACTTTAGTGGAAAGAAATCTCGAAATTTTCCAGAATTGTTCCAGACCCTTTCTTCGAAAATTCAGGCCATAATCCCATTCATTTACTGCCAAGAAAATGGTCATTTTATGTGGCTTGGAAGCTGGAAAAACTGTGCAAATTTCGGAATGCACAAAACAGCACCAAACCAGAAAAAAAAACTGGGCATTTCGCAGCTTGCAATCAAGGAAATGAAGTTGTTTTTAGTTCACCTTCAAGCCAGCAAATCTCTTCTGTATTTGTCCAGAAATAAGGCTGAAAAAACAACCTTGGAAGACCCTCAAACACCCCAGAAGAACCTCTGAAAATCGAGCTAAGAGGGTGCAAAATTCTGCACAAAAAATTCTGCAATCATCGAAAATTCTGAACAACTTGAAACCAGAATTTTCCAGCCTTGCTTCCTTCTAGCCTAAGGCCGAAAACCACCTCCAACCTCTGTAAAAATTGAGCTTGCTCAGCTGTAGACTGAACATCATAAACCCCACTCTTACCTTGAGCATAAGGACTCCATAGCTGCACCACAAAACACTCCTAAGATCATTCCATTCAAACTCTTTTGAACTTCAAATAATTTCAGCATTTTACTCCATTAAAATCACTCTTGCATTAGGCTAATTAACCAGAATTTTCTCTGCCTTCATGGACTGAATTTTAGCTAGCCTTGAGCAACATTAACCTTCAATCATTTCGTGAAAAACTCCATGTTCAGCCGGCACCATTGAAAGACATAGAAACCTCTCTTGATCAAAACACCATAGCTAACCTCTTACCTTAAACCTCTCCACTATTTCTTCCATTTAAATTTCAAAAAAAAAAATCTGATCATCCCCTCTCTTTCTAGCTGAAAACTGAAACCCTCATTCATTCCATACCATTCGTCCAGCCTTCTACCAAAATTCGTGCAGTATTCTTCCAAATTCTATCCATTTTCACCTAGAACACCAAGAACACACACTAACCTTCTTCAAGCCTAACCATACTCCAAACACATCCAATCACTCTCAAACACTCCAAATCACTTCCATTTAATCCCTAAACCTCATTTCTGGTATTTATAACACAAAACCTCGCAAACAAAAATTTTCAAGCGGATTGAAATCAACCTTTTTCTTGAAGGTCACAAGAACATCAACAAGGTAAGTCAAGAACACCCTTCTTGTTCATCTTCTTCCATTCAATTATATCATTCTAATGATCTCTCTCTCTCTCTCTCTCTCTCTCTCTCTCTCTCTCTCTTCTAACCGAAATGGTTGATCAAACATCAACCATGATCGTTTGTTTCGTTGGACCATTCAAGACACTCCATCGCGCGTGGACCTTCTTTTATCTTCTTCGAAGTACTCAACAATCAAGTATTCATTCTTAAATCTCTCTTATTAAATTCTGAAATCATGTCTCTTAGGTATTGATAGGGAGATGGAATATGATTGGGAGATTGAGTATATGCATAAAGGGATTGGGGTTAGGACATGATGATTGTTGTATATGACTAGGATATATGTATTTTCCTTTCGAATCATTGTATGTTCTTCATGCTTAATGAATTTTATGGATATTTGAAGCATGATTAGACATTATGACACCAAAGGTGATTAGGCTTTTATGTTCTTATTTTTCCATGGAAACCATCATTGATGATTATGCTTAGTAGGATTTTGGCCATGTGATGGTATGCAATAGTTCAAGTGTATGTTCATGAATGGAATGGTTTATTGTTTGATGATGGAAAATGTGATCATGAATCTTTTCTAGCACTAGGAAAATCATGATAAGAGATTATTTTCTTATTAATTCTAGGTTATGTTCATTAACAAAATTTATTACAAAAAAATTAGAATTACTACTATATTTTTCCTCAAAATTCGAAACACTAGGGAATTTGGATTGGAATATTTAATTAGGCTATTAATATTTTTATTAAACAAAAATTTAATAAAATTCATTTATTCTTAATTTTATTTATTATTAATTAATTATTATCTATTAAAAAATTATTTAAATTAAAAATTATTTAATTTATGATTTATTTATAATAAAGCTATTTTTAAATTATCATTTATTAAAATTATTTAGGAATTAATATTATTTAAAATTCAAACCTTAGTTTATTTATTATTAATAACACTCAAGAGTTGTTATTTGAGTCTATAATTTATTAGCAATTATTTTAGAACCCCTAGTTATTTTAACTTATCAAACTAGACTTATTTTATAAATTTTTTTTTAGCATCTAGCGTTAAAGCTTAGGACATTGAGGTCATGGTTAATCATGGTTGTAACTAGTTGAGCTAAGAATTATTTATGTAAGGCGGGTATAGCTTGAATGTGACCTTATGTTTGGTGTGTACCCCAGGCGGGGTTTGGTCAGACTTGGAAGACTTTTGGGTTTGAGCAAGCAAAGAAGCAGGTAATGTATGAAGTTTTGTGAAGACCAAAAGTTATTGTGGCAAGCAAATGTAATGTATATGGACATTTATTTATAAATGCAATTAAGGACTGTTTTTCCTTTTTATTTCAGTCAAGCAAATCATTTGAAAATTGAACAAGCAGTTTTACACAAATCTCAACTTTTTCTAAAACCTAACTTGACTAGACTTTTGGAAACCCTTAATTGCTATTTTCAAATAAAGCAAAGTTTGATCAATTTTCTCCCAAGGGGAACAATCAACGTTGAGTACTCAATAAGGGTAGACCACCAGGACTAGCCTTTGAAGGGTTAGGGTAAGTCTCTCAGTAGGTGGCCACCTCTGAGGGGTGAGTCCTTCCTGGATAGGATGCCAGTCCTGTAGGTCATACCGGTCCGAGCTAGCAAGTTTCAGTCATGTGGACTGTGTGTTCAAGAGTGGACAACCGGTAAGTTTGGGTGTAGTGATGGAGGAGTATCTCACCCGGTAGGCCGTACACCTACCTTTTGTCAGCTTGCACAAAGTGTGGCATTCTGACTGTTATTTAGTCATGGGGCCCAACGTATGGTAACCCATGGCTACCCATTTGAGTGGTTGTATTTATTGTGCACATGTATGGTTTGAAAAGCGAAACACCATTATTTTCAGCATTTATTTATTGCTTGCCAGAACTTTTCCTTATGAAACTTTTACAACCTACATACATGAGTTATTTTACCTTAACCACTCAAAGCACACACGGGCTTACTGAGATTTTTATCTCACCACCTTTTATGCCATATTTTGAGGAAGATCCTGTTGTGGAGGTCATTAGCTAGAATGTTGCCTGTGCTTGAAGACTCATGTTATTTACTTTAAGTGTTGTTTGAGAGATTGTTGCAAACAATTTATTTTCGATTTGTTCCAGTACTTATCTTTTGGGTTGTAATAAGCTTAAATTTTAAAGTCTTTATTTTATTTTATTTTTATGTAACCTAGTTATAAAGACCCCTTATCCTCTGGACGGGGCGACATCCCCGGCCCTGATGGGCCTAGGTAGTGGGGTGTACAATAGCTATCCACCGAATAGGCTTAGTTAATTACTTGACTCAAACTACCCATTCGTCATGCTATTGGACCTCATCAGCCATATTAAACTTTAATTTCGACATCAAGGGTAAGTATTCTCTTACCTCGCAACAACTAGGTTAGCAAGATCTCGATGCTCCTATGGTGATCGTCCCGAGTTCATTTGCTTAGAAGAGAAAAGCTACCTTCGTTCCTTCCTTTTGACCAAAAATAAGTAAAAGGGATGAAATCAGCCTTTAGGGTTTTTCGAAAATCCAAGTGAACAAAAGATGAAAATAAAGGTGATCTTTATTCACATAAAAAAATCCTCGAATTTAAGAAATAACTATAGAGACTTATTTCCTTAGTGCAATGGCGTTGAAATTTCTCTATGATGGCTAGGTCTTTTTCGGCTAAGACATGAAGAAGTCTAGGGCGAAGAATTTTCAAAAAGAAAGCTAAGATTCGTAAGAAGTAAAATTTGAACTCGGGTCACCAAGGGAAATCACCAACCTCCCCGCTATTCCAAATCAACTCCAATACTAATATTTCTCTAAGAAATTCTTTCCACCCTAATTCTCATCCTTCCATTTCCTCGAATAAACTTCACTTAACCAACTCTTAAACAACACAATTATTTCTCACCAAATAATTCAAATGCAAGAGCAACCATAAAAATCACATGCACCCCTGCAAGAATAATTTTAAGGTAGCACGTAAAATGCGAAATGCTATGCAATGCATGACTTTTTTCCCCATAGTTAGAGGTGGTTTTGGGCGGGGTATTACAAAGGGAAACCTTACGCGATGTATACCGACGTTTCGAATGAAGGACTGGGAGCAGTGTTGATGCAGGACCGGAAGGTAATCACTTATGCTTCTCGGTAGCTAAGACCTCATGAAGTCAACTACCCCACTCATAATCTAGAGCTGGTAGCTATAGTGTTCGCCTTAAAGAAATGGTGACACTACCTGTATTCAGCTGAATATGAGGTTTTCACCGACCATAAGAGTCTGAAGTATATCTTCACTCAAAAGGATCTGAACATAAGGTAGCGAAGGTGGATGGAATTCTTTAAAGAATACCGTTGTCCGATCAACTACCATCCCGGGAAGGTAAACGTTGTGGCGGACGCCCTAAGCAAGAAAGTTGGAATGGCCAGACTAAGGGTGCAGGAAATGCAAGCAGTTCAGGATGTGTTGGACAGAAGGGTGGAAGTGCAAGACAAAGGAATTGTTATCAACAATTTGAAGTTGGTGCCGAATTTGAAGAGGAAAATCGTAGAAGCTCAGTAAAGCAATGCCGAGTTTCAGCTTTTCAAGGATAAGGAGCTTACATGGCTGGGCAGTGAATTCCATCAAGACGAGATGGGAGTTCTACATTTCAGAGATCGATTGTGTGTACCCAGAGAGTAGCAATTAAAGGACCGAATTTTGGAAGAGGTGCACAAGAGTAAGTACGCCATTCATCCGGGGGAAGTCAAGATGTATCAGTACTTCAAGGGAGCCTATTGGTGGCCTGGACTGAAGTGGGATGTGGTCAAGTATGTTTCGATCTATCTCATCTGCCAGAAAGTCAAAGCGGAGCACAAGAAGTCAGCGAGACTATTGCAGCCATTGCTAGTATCAGAATGGAAGTGGGTGGAGATGACTATAGATTTTGTCACTGGGCTTCCCATGTCAAAGACTTAAAAGGACGCCCTATGGGTAGTGGTGGATCGACTGACCAAGTCGGCCCATTTCATACCAATGAATGTGAGGGACTCGATGGAGAAGCTGGCTCGAAATTATGTTCGAGAAATAGTCTGACTACATGGAATGCCTTTGAGCATAGTGTCAGACCGAGACTTGAGGTTTACGTCTTGTTTTTGGGGAAAGTTTCAGGAAGCAATGGGGTCGAATCTGAAATTCTGTACAATGGCGCATCCGTAGACCAATGGGCAGTCAGAAAGGGTTATTCAAATATTGGAAGATATGCTGAGAGCCTGTGTCCAGGACATCGGGGATAAGTGGATAGAGTGTGTACCGTATGCCGAAGTGTCATATAATAATAGCTACCAAGCCTCAATCGGGATGGCATCGTATGAGGCTTTCTATGGGCACAAATGTCAGGTACCATTGTATTGGAGTTGGTTTGAAGACGGTCATGTGAGCAAAACTGGAGAAGTATGTGTCCAAGAAATGCTGGATAAAGTGAAATTGATCAAGGAAAGGTTAAAGGCAGCACAGAGCAGCAAAAGAGCTATGCAGACAACTGGCGGAGAGAATTGGAATTTCAAGTCAGGGATAGTGTATTTTTGAAATTGACGTCGAATAGGGGAATTTTGAAGCATCTGAAGGGTGGAAAGTTGAATTTGAGATATTTGGGGCCGTTTCCAATTAAGGAAAGAATAAGACCGGTAGCTTACCGATTGGACCTGCCAGATGGGTTGACGGGAATTCATGTTGTGTTCCATGTGTCACAATTGAAGAAGTACAACACTGATCCCAATAATGTATTAAATGATGAACCGTTAGTGTTGTAGCCAGACCTGAGCTATGTGGAAAAGCCTGTACGAATATTAGACCATAGTGTCAAAAGTCTCCGGAACAAACAGATACTGATGGTCAAGGTTCAGTGGGAGCATCATGGAATGCGAGATGCCACATGAGAATCAGAAGAGTGGGTTAAACGGAAGTATCCCGAGCTGAAATAGAAGTATGCTTGAATTTCGGGACGAAATTCTTCTAAGAATGGGAGGATGTGAAACCCCAGTCGAAACCAACCTTAGAGTAAGGGGGTTAGGATGCATATCATACTTTATTGCATGTTTAAATATATTTTTATATGATTTTACGTGCATTGAGTTTGTGTTTATTAGTCTAGAGGGCTTGATTATGATTATTGAGTGAGAAGGGCAAAATGGTAATTTTTGCTTGAGGTGGAAAAAGGGTGATAGCTTGAGGATTGAATAGGAAATATTTTTTAGAGAGAAAATAAGAACAAGAATTGTTGTGGTTTAGTGATTAGAGCCTTGGAATTAATTCTTGAGGTCTTGGGTTCAAATTCCATCATAGGAACTTTAGCTTGATTAAATTTTATTTTTGCTTGGGAAGTGTTATTTTTGGCCTTTTGTTCTTTGGAGTAGGGTAGAGATGTTGTCCTAAGAGAGACATGATAGGAGTATCCTAATCCTACTCTTTTGCCCTACACAAAATTCCTAAGGGAAGCTCATTTCCTCTTGATCCTTAATTTTTCCTATTTCTCAATCTATTAGGATGTTCAATTTGTTCAGGCCAATTTTATTCTAGAAAAATTCCAGTAATGTGAAGTGGCTTTGAAGGTTGAAAATTTCTTAGAGAAAGACATCTTATAGACCAAAACCATAGAAGAGGGGCAAGGATTTCAAGTGAATTAATTTCCCTAGTGAACTCTCTAAAACTTCACTCTAGCTAGGTTCATTTTCCTTTATGCATTGAACTGAAATATTTTCAGCTTCTTGTGCCTTCAAGGTTTCGAAATTCTTAGCCATTATTCCCTCCCAAATGATGCCAGAAAATGGCCCTTTTGATTAGCTTGAAACCCGAATTTTTCTGGCAATTTTCGGACTGCACAAAGGCTGTGCAAAACCAGAAAAATCCCTGGGCAAATTCGCAGCTTTAGAGGTCCGAAACTAAGCTGTTGTCTTCCAGTTTTTGCTCAGCATCTTTGCCACATTTTTCTTCCACAAAGAAGGCTGAAAACCAGTCTTGAAAGACCCCTAGAATACCCTTCAAAATCTCTACAAGCTGACTGGAAAATGGCAGCCGAAAACTGCCCAGAAAATTCCAGCCTTGCAAAAATTCTTTGCAGGAAAACTTTCTAGCTTTGTTTCCTAATTCACCCCTTGCCGAAACCTCAGCTTTCTTCTTCACAATCCCTCCTTAAACAGCCATGAGCTAAACTCCATTGTCCTCCCCAGGCTTCTGCACAAAATTCAGACATGGCTACCCGAAAATCTCTCCAACAAATCTCTGCAATCATGCTTGATTAGTTACCAAAATTCCAGCCACCATAATTTAGTAACCTTCCATAAAATATCCCTCAAACAACCAGACCTTTCCTCCACCATTATACTCCTTATTTTTGGCCAGCCTTAGCCTCCTTCAACCAGCCCTCATCCAGCTGAAATACTGCATAAGCAGTCGGCCATGGCAGCTTCCCAAAAGCTCTCCAATAATCAAAGATATTCTTGTTATATTTAGTTTCCAAATTTGCTTCCCAAAAATATTCTTTAAGGAATTCAACAACTAACATTTCCTTTTCCCTTCCAAACTAGAAAATCATCTTCCAAAACCCTACAAGAAATTTAGCAACTCTAATCCCTACAGAAATTCGACAGCCTCCAATCCCAAAAACTCTCTATTCTCTTCAACCTTCAAGAACACATAGCACACCAAGAACACCTACTCCTTCCTTTCACCTAATACCTCTCCAAATCACTTCACACTTCTTCTAAAATTTTTACATTTCATCTATACTCTACCGTGAGTCCATCCATACCATTTTTAACATCAAACTCCAAAATTCAACTGGCACATTCGGATAAAAAACCAGAAATTTTGTGAAGGCTTAAGAACACCTTCACGGTAGGTTTATTCAATCAACTTCATCTTCGCTAATCTTCAATCTCTAATGAACATATATGTGTTTAAGCATGCTAATGGACTTTCTTCTTCTCTCTCTCTCTCTCTCTCTCTCTCTCTCTCTCTCTCTCTCTTGACTTAACACTCACTCTCTCTTGACCGAATGATTTCATCAACCATGACCATGCTTCGTTCATCTTCTTTAGATGAATTTATACATCTAGGAGTTGAGATCCATTCGAAACTCCTTCAAGGTATTCATCAATCAAGTAAGCCTTTTAACCCTTCTTTTAAATTCTAAATTCATGTCTCTAGGATGATGTGGATAGAAGATGAATCATGAATAGGGTTGAGTATATATTGTTGTGATAAGTTGAGAGTGAAGCATGAATATATGTATGAATATGTTGGAGATGGGATTTATGCATGAATGGATTATCATGGTTGATTGTATGGTGTTTTAGGGTTTAATGCATGTCTCCATGTCATAGGTAGTATTTGTGATCAAGTATGCTAGAGATTATGTCACCTTTGGTGAGTAGGATTTATATTCATGTTGGATTATTGAAGCCGTGATTATATTTATGCTAGTAGAGGTTAGATCATGTCTTAATAAATTTAGATCTATGCTTATATGCATGATTTTGGTGATTTGATGAATGGAAGGGTTGTATATGTTCATGATTGCGGTTAGCCATAGAAATATGATCATGATCTAGTTGTCCCTATGCTAATTTTTATTTCTTTAATAAAATATTTAATAATATGATTTTTCTAGAAAATTCGAAAAACCCTAGGGAGTGGATTTGAATTACTAAAAAGATATTTTAGCCAAATAAATGGTAGTTTTTATTCAAGAAATAAAATATATAGATATTATATAAAATGATAAAATCAACTAAAACCTTTTATGAAAATAATCATAATAAGTAAAATATTTATTATTAAAATTTTAATTATTACCTTTTAATCAAAACCTATTAAAGTCTATTTATTATCTTCCAATCAAGACCCATTAAAATTTATTTTCAACTAATTTTAGCTAGCAATTATTTTCAAACAATTAATTATTAATAAATCATTATTTTACGTAATACCTAAGACTCCTCGCCAATTAAACTCTGAATTTAGCTTAGCAAGATTTAAACCTTCAACTTATTAGGACTTATTTCCCAAAACATTAATTATTTTAAATATCAAATTAGGCTTGGCTTATAAACCTATTTATTTATTGTTTGGCCTTAAAGTTTGGGACACTTGGATCATGGTAGTAGTGAGTTGAGTTGTTTTAAATTGAGAAAGGGAATTTTGGCTTGAGTTTGATTGTGGTTTGTATTTGCCCATGCAGGGTTAGGTCAGCTGTTGGAGACCTTTTATTGTGAGCAAGAATCAGGTAAGCTCCTGCATAAAACCTGATTGATATAAAATGTTTATTATGGCAAGCCAAATGTAGATTGCTTGGACACTCATTTCGGTAAAGGCAATTGAGGATTGATTTCCTCCCTATTTCAGTTAAACAAGTTATTTGAAAATCCATAAGCAGTTTTACCGAAACTCAAAACTCTTTCTAAAACTGAATTTGATAAAGACTTTGGAAACCCTTAATTGCCATTTTCATGTAGAACTGTGTTTTGGTCATTGTCTCCCAAGGGGGATATGTTATGTAGAGTACTCAATAAGGGTGGACTGCTAGGGCCTGTTTTTGAAGGGTTAGGGTATGTCTCTCAGTAGGTGGCCACCTCTGAGGGGTGAGTCATTCCCAGAAAAGATGTCAGTCCAGTAGGTCGTGCCGGTCCGTGCTAGCAATTTATTTTTCAGTCAACTGACTGTTTTTTGCTGGAATGGATACCCGGTTGTTGTTTGGGTATAGAGAAGGAGGAGTATCTTGCCCAGTAGGCCGATCACATATCTTTTCTCAGTCTGCACAAAGTGTCGGCATTCTGACCGGTTATGGGGCCCAACGTGTGGTAACCCATGACCACCATTTTTGAGTGGTTGATTTTATTGATTAGGTATGGTTAAAAAAGCCAAAACACCACTCTTGCTTTTGACTAATTTTTATTGCTTGACACTGATCTTTTATAAAGAATTTATACTTTGCATACATGAACTATTTTCACTGGACACTCAAAGCACACACGGACTTACTGATATTTCTATCTCATCACCATTTTTACCATAATTTCAAGTCTATCCTGCTGTGGGGATGAGTAGCTAGTGTTATCTGCCTTGGAAGAGACTTTCGTCATTTACTTTTATGTATTGCTTTGGGGAGTTGAGAGTGGGTGATTTTAATTATGGATTTATGTTTCTTTTTGGAATTTGCGGATTTATTCTTGGATTTAATATTGAGTTGTAATAAATTTTAAGTTAAAGTATTATTTTTATCCCGTTATTTTATTTGTGGGACCTAGTTATAAAGACCCCTTGTCCTTTGGACGGGGCGACATCCCTAGCCCTGGCGGGCCTAGGTAGTGGGGTGTTACACATAAATTACCCCAAGTCATACTATTAATAAGATAGGACATCGTTAATGCATTAAGATTAGCACGTGTAGTACTTCTTGGTTTGACCAAGTGGGGGTTCTCATATCCGTAGGTATTGTAATAATCAAAGTTAACAAGTGGATACTTCTTACTAGGACAAGTGCACTGGATGCCTAGCTATGAGATAATAACATGTATCATTATTTTATCCTAGTGATAAAATCTCGTCATAGCAAATGTGCAAGTATTCTTAGACTTGAGATCTTCAAGGTACTCTATTTGCTAAGAATTTTACATTGATTCCAATCTCTAGATTCCGGACAAGACTACCAGTGAGATGGATATTTGTATAACGTGATGTAAATGAAAGTAGTTGAGAGGATCAATGAAGAATTCACCACTCCTAATTGTCGAGGTGAATATCTCAGGACCACTTGTAGGAATCACTTCTCAAGAAGACCATGGCCAAGCCGACTGTATATTAAAAGTAGTTCTAATTGATATACATGATGAGTAATGGATTCTAGGAACAAATACTAAAATATTCGGGCCATAATTAATTAATAGTCTGTAGGGAGTGGGCACTAATTCCATTCTATAAATCGAATAAGATATTGTTTGGTGAAAGGAGTTTTTCGCACTGCCGTTTGCTATTGAAAGGTTTTTGTCAAGGCACTTGACTTTTTAGACTTTTGGATAGTCATGGTGTACTGTTAGATGCTGCTCATGATCTACTAAATATAGATGGATTACAGGGCTGATGATTTGGTTCCTACAGGATACACAGACTCAGACTTCCAGGCGGATAAGGATGAGAGAAAATCCACTAATGGATATGTCTTCACCTTGTCTGGAGGAGCAATTTCATGGAGGAGTATTAAGCAGTCTTGTATTGCTGACTCAACTATGGAAGTTGAGTATGTGGCAGCTTCAGAGGCATCCAAGGAAGCAGTTTGGCTCCGAAAGTTCCTTTCAGAACTTGGAGTCGTACCACATATGGACAGGCCGATTGTGATGTATTGCGACAACACTGGAGCAGTATCGCAATCTAAGGAACCTTGGAACCACAAGAATGGGAAACACATCGAGAGGAAGTACCACCTGATCCGAGATTTCATCTAGAGACGGGAAGTCGTGGTGGAACATATTGCCTCAGAAAATAATCTAGCAGATCCATTCAGCAAACCTTTGGCTGAAAGAGTCTTCAAAAGATACTTAGACGCCATAGGGGTGGGCACTTATGGACTTACCTAGTCTTAGAGTGCAAGTGGGAGAATGTTGGATTGTATGCCCTCTTAGACTAGATTTCTGATGTAAAATCGAATATTTTAATAGAAGAATTTATTTTCAGAAATTGTTTGTGAATTTACTTTTTGTTTGTGCACAATTTTCGTTTGGAACAGACCCATTTGTGTTTAAATAAGTGGTCCATGTGAATGGTGGTCTTTCACAGTAAGGTATGGATCACGGGTTATTTAAACACATAAACTTTTGTTCTTAACCTGTTGATGAGACTGGGAATCTCATCATGTTTAGGTTATTATGTTATGAATTCCAAATGGAGAATGGCTTGCCTTTAGCCAGTGAGTAGTCCACTCACTTCATGACATAAGCGTTTTTCGAATACGTAGAACATGACCTGTAGTAGTGGTTTCTAAAAGTACTATATGATAGAAACCTAGACTACTACCGCTACAGTGTAGACTAGTACTCTACGACTTGAGTATGAGTTGGTGGTCTGGCGAAGCTGGAAGTATATACTTTGATTTGATATAGTTGAGGTTCTATCGTAGGGCCAATATACTTGCATGTTAGGTATGTGTGACTAGTTAGTTAAGACAGAATTGTACAAGATAGTTTTTACACTATATCGCCCCTTGTGGTTGTCCGAATGGTCTAAAATGTCCAGGGCCCTGGGAAACTTGACTCGGATGTTTGCTTTAGGGTAGCTCCCTTGGAAAGCGGAAACACTCTAGGAAGTCGTGGATTATTGGACTAGAAGCCTAAGGATGGTAGATGTCATTTAGAGGAGTGTCAGTACACTTCTTCATCTCTAAATGTACGGCGATGTGTAGATGGGTATTTTAGTCATTTCACCTGTAGGTCGGAGACTTTTCTAATGCAGCATTATCCTTGGGGTCAATATTTTCTAATGGTGATATTAGGACATATTTAAAATGCAAAAATACAGCTTTTTTATGGCAAGGGTATTTTGGTCATTTTAGTAAACAAGGCGGTGTGTCTTTTGGTCCCCAGTATAGATCGTGAGTCCTAATTAAATACGGGCTAAAGAATTGATCTTAATTAAATTAAATTTATTTTATTTAAGTAGCCTGATTTAATTATTGGACTAGAATAAAATAAAGGTCCATGGAGAGAGAGAATTAATTAAATTAGTTTGGTGGGTTAATTAATTATTTAGAGTTTTGGCCCAGTTTGAATAATTAAAGATTAACTTGGGACTAAACTAATACAGGCTTAATTAATTGGTCTGGTTTATTTGGGCTGGAAAATTAATTATTTATTAATTGGTTTTAGTTAGAATAATTAATTAAGACCAAAAAGGTTAAACTAAGAGTCCAAAGGCCCAATCCAGTTTAACCTAGGGTTTTATTTAGGTTAAACAGGAGAAAAGTAACTAACGTTGTTTTTCCAGTGCTTCCTCTCTGTGGAAAAATACCAGACGTTTTTTCCTCTCCCTCTCCAGAAAATATTCTTTAGCCCATAGGTTGTTTCACCAAAACGATATTAGGCAGGCCATTTACTAGAAGATCGAAAGCTAGGCGTTCATCTACATGCAAAGACGAAGTAGAAGGCTTGCAGTGATTGCAGCAGAAGTTTCCATGAGCGTGCCTACCCCAGTTCTGCATATTCCAGTTCAGCCGATTTTGAGAACAAGAAGAAGAGGTAATGAGAAAATAATTTTTTTCCCTTTTTCTTCTTCACGCAGGAGTTCTGCATTTTTTGTTGTTCCTTGGCTGTCTTTTTGGCTATGTTTTGCTTGCAATTTTATCTTCACACACAACCGATCTCTGAAATGTTGTATTCCCGCCTCGTCTTGATGGAATTCACTGCCTGGCCACTTAAGCTCCTTGTCCATGAAAAGTTGAAACTCGGCGTTGCTTTGTTGAGCTTCCACGATTTCCTTCTTCAAATCCAGCACCATCTTCAAATTGCTGATGACAATTCCTTTATCTTGCACTTCCACCCTTCTATCCAACACATCTTGAACCACTTGAATTTCTTGCACTCTAAGTCTGGCCATTCCAACTTTTCTGCTCAGGGCGTCCACCACAACGTTGGCCTTCCAGGGATGCTAGTTGATCAGATAACTGTATTCTTCCAAGAATTCCATCCACCTTCGCTGCCTCAAGTTCAGATCATTTTGAGTGAAGATATACTTGAGACTCTTATGGTCGGTGAACACCTCATATTCAACTCCATACAGGTAGTGTCGCCATTTCTTTAGGGCAAACACTATAGCTGCCAGCTCCATATCATGAGTAGGGTAGTTGACTTCATGAGGTCTTAGCTTCTGAGAAGCGTAAGCGATCACCTTCCGGTCCTGCATCAGCACTGCTCCCAGTCCTTCTTTTGAAGCATCGGTATACAGCACGTAAGGTTTCCCTTCCTCCGGTAGACTCAACATCGGTGTTGTCATCAGTCTGCGCTTCAGTTCTCGAAAAGATTTCTCGCACTTCTCATTCCACACAAATGGAACATCCTTTCACAATAATCGGGTCATCGGCGATGCAAGTGTTGAAAAGCCCTTTATAAACCTTCGGTAGTAACCAGCCAGTCCTAAGAAACTTCGAATCTCGGTAATATTCTCCGGCTCTTTCCAGTCTGATACCGATTCTACCTTTGCCGGGTCTACCTTGATTCCCTCCATAGTCACTACATGGCTAAGGAATGCTACACGGTCCAACCAGAACTCGCACTTACTGAACTTGGCGTACAACTTACTCCATTGTCACTCCGACAGGTTCTTCAGACCCCATTTCCAAATCTAGTTCACTTTTGATTCCCCGGTTGGGTGGCTGCATTTGAGTCGCCTCCACCTCCGGTGTCACATGTTCTGCTTCCAGAATTCTTCTGCTTGATGTGGCTACACAGTGCTTGGGTGCTATTTTCTACCATGCCCAGATAATGAATGTATGCATTCAAGTTTAAAACATTTTGAGCATGCATTCAAATTCAGGTTTAAGAAAAAGAAAATCATATGTAAGTTTTTGTATAAAGAATTGCATAAAAAATTTCTCAAACCTTAGAGTACTCCAGGTACTCTTATTTGCAAAAATTTGAAATGAAAGCAGAAAATAAAAAGGAAATCCTTAACATAGAAGTTCATGGAAAGCAGAAAATAACTAATCTTGATCCTAACAGCTCTTTAGCCCCTCTAGTCCTCATCCGAATCTCCAAAGTCAGCCTCATACAACTATTCCCCTAAATTCTTAGAAAAGTCTACCCCAACCCCGCTAGCAATTCCCTCTCTTGGCTCATTTCCAGGGTGCCTAGAACTCTCCCCGGGCTCAACTCGGTTGAAAGAAGGAAGAAAAGAAGGCCTAGGTGGAGACTCATAGTCTATCTCCCCCGGGTCATCACTATCTTCTGCTAAGTCCAACTCGGGATTAGGAGGGTGGGGTTCATGCTCCACTATCATCACCTCATTCTCACTGTCAGAACATATTTCTATCACCGGAATTAGGGGTGGCTCAAGGATCTGGACCTCGTCATCACTGCTATCCTCCATAGGGTTAACCTCATCATCACTGTCATCCTCCATAGGGATAACCGGCTGAGGGGCAAGCTGGGGAACAGGAAGATCTTCCTGGTATATAGGGATATGCGGGTGCCATTGCTACCCTTTCCTCGCGGTTCTAAGCATTCTAACCATCCTAAAACATAAACAAGATAAATTAGATAAAGATTTTAAACTTAAATAAATGGAACATATATCATCAAAATTTACCTATAACCTAGGCTCTGATACCACTTGTAACACCCCACTACCTAGGCCCGCCAGGGCCGACAATGTAACCCCGTCCAAAGGACAATGGGTCTTTATAACTAAGTCACACAAATAAAATAGTGGAATTAAAATAATACTTTAACTTAAAATTTATTACATCCTAAGAATAAATCCATGAATTCCCAAAACAAATCCATAAATAAAATTATCCACTCTCAACTCTCCAAAGCAATACATAAAAATGAATGACAACATTCTCTTCCAAGGCAGATAACACTAGCTACTCATCCCCATAGCAGGATCGACCTGAAATCATGGTAAAAAGGTGATGAGACAGAAAACTCAGAAAGTCCGTGTGTGCTTTGAGTGTCCAGTGGAAATAGTTCGTGAATGCAAAGTATAAAACCTTTATAAGAGAAATACTAGCAAGCAATAAACATTAGTCAAAAGCAAGAGTGGTGTTTTAGCTTTTTCAACCATACATAATCTATAAAATCAACCACTTAAAAGAAATGATCATGGGTTACCACACGTTGGGCCCTATAACCGGTCAGAATGTCGACACTTTGTGCAGACTGACAAAAAAGGTAGGTGATCGGCCTACCGGGCAAGATACTCCTCCTTATCTATACTCAAACAACAACCAGGTGTCCATTCCGGCAAAACACAGTCACTTGACTAAAAAATAAACAACTGCTAGCTCGGACCGGCACGACCTACTGATAGGAGCTAAATTAGTTTTACTTTGCTTGGATATTTGAGGCTCTCTTGTAATACATTTTGTGAAATAACTGGTCATATTCTTTCATATTAGAGATTTTACCCTTGGAATGGTATTTTGGTCATTACTTCAGGATTTTGGGTAAAACAAAGCAAAACCATCGTGAAGCAGAGCAGAGGCGACACCGGCTTCGAAGGACAAAGGAAGAGCCGACTATGGTCTGTCCCTGAGGCGGTGCAGCGATCTTTTTACGCGTTTTTGGAAATCTGAAGAGTTTTAGCAACTTCCAACTTCTACTCGGCCAAGAACTTTGTACCTACGAGTTTAGGCACCTCTTAAGCCTATAAATAGATGGAAAACACAAGGGAAAAGGGGAGAATTCATTGATCATCATAGAAAATCACTCAGTCCAAGGAGAATTCTTCAAAGTTCAAGGAGGGTTGTACAAGAAGGTTTTCAAGGAGGGTTGTACAAGAATGAGGCTTGTGTATGAGTTCTTTCTTTTACTTTGTTTTCTTTTCCTTGAACAATGATATATTAATTGTTTTATTGTAATTCAACATTGTTTTAGATATTCATGATTTCTAGAGTTATTTGATCTTTTGATTAATTGGTTATTATTCTTGGTATTTAGTTACTTATGCTTATTACGAGATTAGTTAGTTGATTCTATCCATTGACTTGCTGGACCAAAGGGGGTTCATGCGTGTTTCGATTTATTAGTTTCATATTCTGTTGGCAATTGACTTGCTGGAACAAAGGGGGTTGATTGTTTAAAAATTGGTAATTGAAAATTAATTGATGTCTTCTGAGACCAAGGGTTCACTGATTAATTTCATGTTCTAAATTCACCGAGACCAAGCGAATTTAATTAAGGATTGTGTTTAATGCGTCTTTTGGATGAATTAGTTGAGACGGACGAAGTGATTCTAATTTATCTAGAAGATAGTGATTTCATAGATTGACCATCAAAGTGAGTCTACCTTCATCCTTCATGGTGCTAAGAGAATGATTGGTTATGATAGTAGTTAAGTTTTTTAAGATCTTATTTGCCTAAACATTGGCTTGAGTTACATAAATCTACATCCTTGACATATACATATTTTTATTTTTATTTTTCTTTTCAATTTTCTTTTTATTTGTTCTTCACTTTATCGAGCCAGTTAAACAATTAAAGAAGGGCAATTAATGTCTACTTGTTCCTTGAGAATCGACACTTGTTTTAACCATATGCTTAGTTAATGATGAGTATGCTTTCTCATATGTGTGATTTGGGTTTAACATTTTAATTTGAGCATGATTAGGAATGTGCTTAGTTTTGTATGATTTTTATACTCAAGTCTGAATGCATCACCTACTGGATTGACATCTTATCCGGGAAGGACTCACTCCTCAGAGGTGACCACCTACTGAGAGACTGACCCTAACCCTTCAAAGACTAGTCCTAGCAGTCCACCATTATTGAGTACTCAACAACGTTTCCCACTTGGGAGAAAATGAATAAAACACCGTTCCACATGAAAAAGCAATTAAGGGTTTCCAGAGTCTTTGTCAAATTCAGTTTTGGAAAGAGTCTTGAGATTGAGTAAATCTGCTTATTGATTTCCAAATAATTTGTTTGTCTAAAATAAGGAAGAAGTTAATCCTCAATTGCCTTTGGAGGACTGAGTACCCATGCACTCTACATTTGGCTTGCCAAAATTAAATATTTTACATCAATAAGGTTTTATACAGGAGATTACCTGATCCTTGCTCACAATAAAAGGTCTCCAACAGCTGACCTAACCCCGCATGGGCAAATACAAACCATAATCAAACTCAAGCTAAAATCCACTTTCTCAATTTAAAACAACACAACTCACTATTACCATGATCCTAGTGTCCTAAGCTTTAAGGCTAAACAATAAATAAATAGGTTTATAAGCAAAGCCTAATTTGATATTTAAAATAATTAAGGTTTTGGGAAATAAGTACTAATAAGTTGAAGGTTTAAATCTTGCTAAGAAAAATTTAGAGTTTATTTGATGAAGAGTCCTAGGTGGTATTAGGTAAAATAATGATTTATTAATAATTTAGTTGTTATAAAATAATTGATAACTAAAATTAGTTGAAAATAAATTTAATGAGTCTTTCTTGAAAAATAATAAATAAATTTTAATGGGTTTTGATTAAAAGATAGTAATTAAATTTTTTGTAATAAATATTTTACTAATTATGATTGTTTCCATAAAAGGCTTTTGTTGATTTCATTATTTTATATAATATCAACATATACATACATATACACATATATATATATATATATTTTTCTAGCAAAAACTATTATTTATTTGACTAAAATATCCTTATTATATATAATAATCCAAATCTACCCCTCCTAGGGTTTTTCGAAATTACTAACAAATCATATTATGAAATATTTTATTCATGAAATAAAAATTAGCTTAGGGACAACTAGGTCATGATCATATTTCTATGGCTAACCACAATCATGAACATATACAATCCTTCAATTCACCGACTCATCCACATCATGCATATAAGCATAGATCTAGACTTACTAAGGCATGATCTAACCTTTACTAGCATAAATATAATCTTGGCTTTAATAATCACATAAGAATAAAAATCCTATTCATCGTACATTACATAATCTCTAGCATACTTGATCATGAAGACATGCATTAAACCTAAAAACATCATACAATCAACTAAGAGAACTCATCCATGCATAACTCCCATCTCCAACATATTCATACATATATTCATGCCTCAATCTCAACTCATCACAACAATATATAATCAACCCTATTCATGATTCATTTTCTATCAACATCATCCTAGAGACATGAATCTAGAATTTAAAAGAAGGGTTAAAAAAGCTTACTTGATTGATGAATACCTTGAAGGAGTTTCGAATGGATCTCAACCCCTAGATGTCTAAATCCGTCCAAAGAAGATGAAGGAAGCATGGCCATGGAGAAGAAGCCATTCGGCCAAGAGAGAGGGAGTGTTCGGTCAAGAGAGAGAGAGAGAGATCGATAGATAGATAGATAGATAGAGAGAAAAGAAGAAAAAAGTCCATTAGCATACTTATACACATATATGTTCATTACAGATTGAAGATTAGCGAAGATGAAGTCGATTGAATAAACCTACCTTGAAGGTGTTGTTGAGCCTTCACAAAATTTCTGGTTTTTTATCCAAAAGTGCAACTTGGATTTTGGAGTTTGATGTTAAAAATGGTCGGGATAGATTCACGGTAGTGGATAGATGAAATCTGGAATTTTTAGAAGAAATTTGAAGTGATTTGGAGAGGTATTAGGTGAAGGGAAGGACTAGGTGTTCTTGGTGTGCTATGTGTTCTTGAAGGTTGAAGAGAATGGAGATCTTTTAGATTGGAGGCTGCCGAATTTCTGTAGGTTTAGGGTTGGCCAAATTGTTTGGAGGGTTTGGTAGATGATTTTCTGGTTTGGAAGGGAAAAGGAAAGGCTAGTTGTTGAAATCCTTGAAGAATATTTTTGGGAAGCAAATTTGGAAACTAAATATACAAGAATATCTTTGATTATTTGAGAGCTTTTGGAATGCTGCCATGGCTGAATTGTTGAGCAGAGTTTTGGATGGGTGAAAGCTAGTTGAAGGAGGCTAAGGGTGGCCGAAAATAAGGAGTATAATGGTGAAGGGAATGTCTAATTGTTTGAGTGATATTTTATGGAAGGTTGTTAAATTATGGTGGCTGGAATTTTGGTAACTAAACAAGCAGGATTGCAGTAATTTTTTTCGAAAATCTTTTAGGGCAGCCATGATTGGATTTTTGTGCAGAGGGTAGGGGAAGACAATGGAGTTCAGTTCATGGCTGTTGAAGGGAAGACTGTACAGAAAATTGGAGGAGTTTCGGCTAGGGCTGAATAAGGAAACAAGGTTGGAAAAATCGCTGCACAGAATTTCGCAAGGCTGGAATTTTCTGGGCAGTTTTCGGCTGCCCTTTTCTAGTCGGCTTGCAGGGAGTTCAAAGGAGATTTCAGGGGTCTTTCAAGGCTGGTTTCCAGCCGTCTTCATAGAGGAAAAACATGGCTAAGGAGCTGTGTAACACCCCACCTTTTTACTTTTAGTTAGTTACAACCTGTAATAGGATGAGAATTTATATCAATGGCCAGAACAAAAGTTGATCGGTGTATTGAGACGAACACTCTAGAGAAATAAAATTTTATCGGGACCTGGATGTAATTATTGGATTTGTTTTACCCGAGCCCTAAATTTTTTGAAGGCTATTAAGACTAAAAGAATAAGAATTTTAGGGTACTCTAGAAAGAGAAATTGATCTTTGTAATGAGGCGCACATTTTGGTGCGAATTATGCTACCCGGGGTATCGGGGGCATTTTCGTCATTTTGACCGCACTCGCGACTTTGACCGCAAATTTGACCAAGTAGAGAGGGAATTGAACAATTTAAGTATTACAAATATATTCAGTGGATTTTTTGGAGTTGGGTAGTGAAATAAAATATTTTTTATTACGGACCCGATTTTGGTCATTTCTGAAGAAAATGAAAAATTACGGTTGGAAATATGACGTGTGGCTTCTTATAATTGGTGGATGGAAATAAGTGTCATTTAGTGACTGGTTAATGTGGCCAAGTGTTTCTATTTGATTGGTTGTGATAAAAAAAAAAAAAAGGAAGAAGAAATAAAGAAGAATGGCCTACAAGAAATAAATAAGAATGGTTCACAAGAAATACATAAGGATGGCCCAGAAGCATGAAAAGTTTGACCAAGTTGGACCACCTTTTGACTTCATTTGACCAAGCTTAATTAAGCTAATATTGATTTGAGTAAGTTAATCAATATTGATTATGCATGGCCATGCAAGATTAGAAAATATCTATAATGTTCTAAGAGTTTTTTCCTTTTTCTATAAATTTCTTTAAGGTTCTAGAGCACTCTAAAGTTTTCCATAAGTTTCTACAAGTGATGAGTCATCACCTAAAGTTTTCTAGAAATTGTGGTTAATCATTCCATGTGTACCAATTACATTTCAAAGCTTCCTACTCAAGAGTCCTACATAAGCCATGACAAAAGCATGTGATGTAAGGCATTACATAAGAAAAGCTTCCTATACATGCCTTCTAACATCTATAAATAGGCAATGAATGAAGCAGGCATATATATATTTGTATCTAAGGATCATAGAGACAATTTACAACAACTTTGACGTTAATCGGATTTACGGAACAAAAGTTATGGTGAAAATAGTGACGGGATTTTTACTACTAGAAATTTGTGTGCAAAACTGAATAGAATGGACAATAGAATTGGTACTCCAGGAATTGGAAGTAGTAAAGAATGTCTTAAGGATACTTTACAATTGGGTTGACATCATTTGGATTTGTGGATTAAAAGTTATGGGCAAAATAAGTTAGGGTGTCAAACTGGAATATTGCAGAATGTTAAGGAAAGAATGAATAGTGAAACTAAGTCAAAACTACTGAGGCTGTTTTTGCCCAGTACCGTGATACTGGAACCAGAAACCTAAAAACGGCCTCAGCTGAATTAAAGTTAAGAGTCTCACGGTCATTTTGATATATCATGGAGCCAAATCAGAGCTGTAAATTAAAAGTTATGTGCAAAACAAAATGGTATGTCAAACTAGTGAAATTCTAGAAAAGTAGTCCGAAAATGAATGGACTTAAGAGTGATTAATTATGTGATTTTAGACAAAACAATTAGGGAAACATGAAGTGAATCCCTTTTTTCTGAAGTGAGAAAGGATGTGGAAAAAGTAAAAGGAAAGAATTGATCAAACGATGGAAAAACGATGCAAACGAAAGTTGAACGTTTTTCTTAAGCATCGGCTAACCGTTGGCCCTAACGGCTAAACGACGGTTGAACGTTGGCTAACCGTCGGGAACGTCGGCTACCCGACGGCTATTTTTTGGCCAAACACCAATTGACCCGAAAATAATGTTTGGTGTAGGTTTAGCGACAACAGCTAACGAAATGTCAAAAACGGTAGGAACGGAGGTTAGACGGTCGTGAACGGAATGAGAGGCTTAGGACACGAGGTGAGTCCCATTGATTTCTAAAACTTTTTAAAGGCTAGTGTGCTTTGATTTTCCATGACATGCTATGTTTTATGCCATTTTGGAAATCCTCGAATATGTTTAAGGTTTACATGAGCAAGATTTCCTTTTATGCTGTTTCGGACTCGAATGAATTTCATATTCTGCTTGGAAACCTTACTGGATGTTTAAAACACGGATTTTGTGAATTTAGTCCTTTTGGATTAAATATTTGCAATTTTTGAAAAATGGTAAATCTCGAAATCCAGTATTTGGAGAATAATCCAAATATCCTTATTGGAATATTTTATGAAAACTCTTGGAACTCGGGTATTCGCTAAATGACCGAATTATCCTTATTCGAACTCTTGTGAATATATTTCAAATTGGGTAAGGGTAAAATGACCAAGATACCCTCAAAAAGTCTTTTGGAACCTGGTATGGGTAAGATGACCCGAATGTCCTTGGAAAATGACTTTTGTGATTGAGTACGAGAAAAGTAACCCGATTACTTTTGCAAGCACGTTTTGATGTGTGAGTAAAACCTCTTATCTGGTTTCAGCATGATTTTGGAAAATATTGTTTTGGCCCCAAAATGTTTTCATTGAAGATCTTGCGGGATCAGATAACCCTCTGGCCTGATCAGTCAAATGGGGTTGGTATTGTTGCATTGAGTACTCAACAAGGACTTTGATCTTTGTACTAGCCCATGTTAGAGATAGACGACCCCAAGTAACCTGATTAGTTCTGGGGATTGTCTTACTCCAAACAGGGCGACAGGACATTGTGACGAGTTGTCCCTGGCTAGGCGTTGTGAGCCCGGCAATTGCCTGTTGATTATGATTGGTGGGTTGTTCACATGAGACCGAAAAGGAACACTCGGTGTGTTCAACCCCTTGCCACCTCAATGGTGATTGATGTCAGGATTGGGACCCCTGGCTTATGGTGGCAAGTAAAAGATCCCTAAGTGCATGGTGAGGTACATTAGTACGCTGCTCACCCTTCCGGCATAACACGGGTGACATGCTGTAAGGCGAAGTCCCTGGCACAAGAGACTGTATAGCCGAAGGTGAAGTTCCTTGAACTTTTCATGCGGGTCGCACTTCTAGATGGGGAAGAACCCGCATTTATTGAATTGGGGGTCATGTGTTTGAAAATTTCTATTTTTTGAACGTATATGATAAAATGACTTGAATTTATCAATCATTGCTATTTTCCCTATTATATAATTTACTTCAGCAAAGATTTTGAAAATCGACTCTCTTTTAAAGGAAACACTGGCACATACACGGGACTCACTGGGTGATTTTTCACTCACACTTGTCTTTTATCTTACTTTTTTTTTTTGTAGGATCCGGAATTGGAAGAACCTACAAATATAGGATGATACCACAGTGACAGCAGAATAGGTCCGGATGTCTCCTATTTGGACCTTATATACTCTGTTGATTATTCGTTATAAAG
The DNA here is from genome assembly GCA_026120185.1 of Voacanga thouarsii. Lineage (NCBI taxonomy): Eukaryota > Viridiplantae > Streptophyta > Magnoliopsida > Gentianales > Apocynaceae > Voacanga > Voacanga thouarsii. The sequence goes on from JANUWF010001625.1 coordinate 352,175, forward strand.
ATCCCTTGTCTGGGTATCTGGATGGGGTAACCCCCAATATTGGTATGCTTCTGCTGTTACCTTGAGTTGGGGTGTTACAATTGGTATTAGAGTGTAGTTTTACATAACTGTGGTGTTATCTTAGGGAGTGATAGAACTCTTCCATTATTTAGGTATGACGGATAGGAGTGATAAGTGCAAGCGCCCCATAAATGAGTTTAGTGATGATGGGAAGGAAGAGATAGAATAGCACTCGGGTGTGAAAAGAATTGGAAGGATTAGGATTATCCACCGAGCAGGTGTGCCAGGATGCTTTACTTGGATAGGATCCGACCCTAGCTGCCATCATACATCTCATCTCGCTAGGAGTGCATTTGACCCTGTAGTGCCTGGTATTACCTTAATTGTGCGAGACCTAAGTCTCGAAAGGACTCCTAATCCCGAGAGGTTGTCGTCACGACATAAGGAGATGGGTGGTTTTTTTTTTTTTATTAAACTGATGGCGATATTAAAACACGCCATCAGGATAGTGATGAGGAGCATAGTGTCCCCGATGGTGTAGTATTGTCTGAGGATAATGAGAAGGAATTTGGTGGGGATACTCTGGGAATATTAGAAGATGAGATATTATGTTTCGAGGATGTTAAGATAGGAAGAGATTAGGAGGTACCCGAGATGAAGATACTTGTGGTCGAAGAGTTCGAAAAAGAATTGGAAAGTGACTGCAGACATACTGGTTTGGTTACACCCTGATGCAGAGAAATGTGAAGGATTCAATACAGCTGAATCCTATACAATTCCTACTAGTTTAGAACTAAAGAGAATGTTAGCATAAATGAGGATATGAGTAAGAGAAATCGAAGTGAATTTTGGAGTACAGGTCAGAAAAGATTTGGAAGACCTCCATGACAGAAGAAAGGAATGATGCAGAGGAGTAGAGGCCTGATTGGAGGACAACCCTCTTTTAGATGCTTTAATTATAGGAAGAAAAGATATAAGAGTTTCAATTTCCCTCACCCCCAAAGGATAGGAGGATAAAATTGAGCAGGAAGAAACAATCAAGAGCAGAGGGCAGGACTAGAAAGAGAAAACATAGACATGCTTCTACTCCTATAGCCGAACCTGCTAAACCAAGTAAATGCCCGAGTGATTGTATCAAATAAGATGGATTATCATGTCGTAGTAGTGAAAGGTATACTTTTTAGCTTTAAATCATGATGCTAAAGTATTGGTAGATTCTACACATTCCTTACAGCTAATGTATTTCTTGATGTTATGTGGATAAAAATGAGGAAGAAATTTCATAAGGAATGCTTGTCAATGCCCTATTGGAAAAGTAAATGAATAGTGAGAAAGCACATAAGGAATGTAAGATCTTGGTAGGAAATGAAATTTTAGAAGAGATTTGATATGCCTACCCATGGAGGACTAAGATACTATCTTGAGCATGGACTGGCTACCCCAGCATCATAATCAGGTTGACTGAAGATATAAAGCAGTACAATTCTGTTAGCCTGGAAACCTATATAGGAATTTGTAGATGAGACTGGAAAGAAAGGTAATACTTGTTTATCAGGACTCAAGGCCTGGAAGATAATTGACAATAGTGTACTGGGACTATGTAATTAATAAGTCAGGAAGGGTTGAGAAACCTAAAGAAGTTTCTATTATAAATGAGTATTTGGATGTTTTTCTAGTGGAATTGAAGGAATTGCCACTGAAGAAAGAAGTAGAATTTTCTATTAAATTAGTGACATTGGCAAAGCTATTTTCACGAACTCCTTATTGAATGGCACCTACAGAATTACAGGAGTTTAAGAATTAAGTACAGGAATTAATGGAGACAGAATTCATTTGGCCTAGTACTTCATTTTGGAGAGTACCTATCTTGTTTGTTAGATGTATATAGATTTATAAGGTTAAATGAAGTAATGATAAAGAATAAATATCCATTGCCCATGATTGATGAATTGCTTACGAAGAGCAGGATGATTCTTAGAGTAAAACTTGAAGCAAGGATATTATTAAGTTCGGATTCGAAAGAAAATATATTGAAAACTGCATTTAACACGATATGGCTTTTCAAGCTTGTAGTGATGCCCCTTTGGTGTCACTAATGCCTGTTGTTTAAAGATCTAATGCACCGGCCATTTCGGCCCAATTTTGTGGCTATATTCATAGATGATATTCTGGTGTGCCACAAAGATCCCTATGATCATGAACGATAATCTTCAGAAAATATTAGGAAAGTTAAGATAGTCTAAACTATATACAAAATTTAGTAAGTGTGAGTCTTGGTTACAAGAAGTAGCATTCCTGGGACATATGATATCCAAAGTCGCGAGTATAATAGATCCTGTAAAAGTTAAAGTAGTGATGAATTGGAAACGTCCTGAGATCCTGACTAAATATGATGTATTCTATGATTTGTAGGATATTATCGGAGATTTACTAAGAAATTTTCTAAGATTACATTACTTTGAGTCGACTCACCCAGAAGAAAGTTCCTTATGATTGGACTAGAAAATATAAGGGAAAATTCCAAGAGTTGAGAAAAGGATTAAGCTCTACTCCTATTTTAATATTGCCATTAATGGACAAGCCTTATAAAGAGTACACAGATGTGTCAAAGAAAGGATTGAGAGCAGTATTGATGCAGGAGAGAAATGTGATAGCTTATATGTTTAGGAAATGGAAACCCCATGAGGATAATTACATTATACATGATTTGGAGTTAGTTGCTATTGTGTTTGCCCTTTTGAAGTGGAGACATTATGTGAAGCTAGTTTAGAAGTCTCCACTGACCACAAAAGTTTGGACATGCTTTTACTCGAAAAGGATTTGAACATAAGGCAAAGTTGATGAATGGAAATTCTAGAAGGATTTTAATGACCAACCAAGTATCATCCTGGAAAAGAAAACACAATAGTAAATGCCCTTAGTAGGAAGGCAAATTTATTAGCTCTTCGGACGTTACAAATTTTGGAATTAGAAGTGTTTGCAGCAGATGGAGAAATAAGGATAAGTAATACTTCCATTCAACCTGCCTTCCTACAATAGTCGGGGAGAGAGCAATATGAAGATGTAAATCGCAAAAGTTAGTGCAGAAGAAGCTAAATACAGGAGGAGATGAGTTCTGAAAGGAGAATAATGGGATTAATTGCTATCGGGGTTGGTGTTGTATTTTGAAACAATATGCGAGGAGATAAGATATTTAGTGGAGACACCTTGGAGTAAGTATACCACCCATCAAGAGGCTGCAAAGATGTATTAAACCTAAAACAACATTATTGGTGGATTGGTAAGGAAAAGGACAATTCGGACTTTGTAAACAATGTTTAATCTGTCAAAAAAAAAAAAAAAAATGGGGCCCATCAACAATGGTCTGGAGGGTTACAACTATTATATACTCTATTGTGGAAATGTAATGAAATTACTATAGACCTCACTACAGGATTACCTATGATAGAGAAGTAGCAAGATACTATTGGGTGATAATGGATCGACTAACTAAGTCTGCTCATTTCATTCCTATTAATTAACAGAATTCCTCAGAGCAGTTGACTGAACTCTATATGAAGGGAGTAATCAGACTGCATGAGTGTCCTCTAGTACTGTGTCAGATCAAGATCAGAGATTTACCTCAAAGTTTTGGACTAAGCTACAGTAGAGGTATGGGACCACAATAAAGTTCAGTATAGCAGTGCACCTATACGCGTATGGACAGATTGAACGAGTGAATGGAATTTTCGAAGACATGTTCTAAGCATGCATTTTGAAATTTGAGGTGTAATAAATGGATAATTTAGCACATGCAGAATTCATACACAATAATAGTTAATAATTAACAATTGGAATGGTCCCATTCGAAGCTCTTTATGGAAGGAAATAAAGTCTAAAAGAAGAATGGGTGAACAAAATGATTTGGGACTTGGAAAAGTCCAACATGCTGTGAAGATAATTAACATCAAGTTGGAGGCAGTTCAGAGTAGACAAAAGAAGAAAGAAATCGTACGGATCGACGAAAAAGAAATTTGGAATCTGAGGAATGAGATTATGTATTCTTGAGGTTGACTCCACAATGACAATAGGGAATCAAAGAACAAGTAAAGATACTGGACCAAACCCTATTGTCGAGAGGATTGGGAAAGTAGCCCATCAAGTTGGAATTACCAATAGAACTTCAAGTTATACACAGCGTGTTTTATGTACCCCAACTTCGAAAGTATGTGGCTAATTTTACTGTGAAACCCCACCTAAAGCCAACCCAAGAGTAAGGGGGTCGGGGTGTATATCATATTATTTTGCATGAATATATATATTTTTTGAATGATTTTATGTGCTTTAGAATTGTGGTTTATAGGGTAAAAGGCTTAGATATGCTTATTGAGTAGGAAAGGTAAAATGGTAATTTTGCTTGAGGTCAAAATAGGAAGTTAGCTTGAGGATTAAATAAGAGGAATATGTGGGTGAGAAAATAAGAACAAGAGTTATTGTGGTTTAGTGGTTAGAGCTTTGGAATTAATCTCTAAGGTCATGAGTTCAAATCCTATCATCTAAGTTTTTATCATGATTATCTTAATTAAGTTTGAATTTTTGTTTTCTTGCATTCCATAAAAATAGGAATGTTGTCTTAGGGGAGACATGAAGAGAATGTCCTAATCTTATCATTGTGTCCTAAAAAGAATTCTAGAAGAATTCTTGTCCTTTTTATTACCTCTAGCTTGGTCCTAACATCTTCATAATTTAAATAAACCAAAATCCATTAAATCTCTTCTTTTAAATTCCAAAAAAATTCTGTGATAATTTTTCAACCTTGAATTTCGAAAATTAGTCTTGAAGGATAGAGAATTAGCTGAAATTATGAGAGAAGTTAGGATGAGTTCCCAAGAGAAATAAATCACCATGATTATACCTTCAATCCTACTTTCATGTTGTTCATATTTTTAGTGAAGAAAATCTAGAATTTTTCTAGAATTTTTGCAAACCAGCTTTTCAAAAAATTCAGCCAGTAAACCTACTCATTTGCTGCCAGAAAAATAGTCATTTCACGAGGCTTGAAGGCTGAAAATTCTGTGCAATTTTCGGACTGCACAAATTGCACAAAACCAGGAAAAAATTCTGGGCAGTTTCGCCACTTTCAACCAAGAAAATGAAGATGTTTTAATCCACCTTCAAGCCAGTAAAACTCCTCTGTTTTTCTTCAGAAACAAGGCTGAAAAACCAGCCTTAAAGGACCCTTGAACATCTCTCAAAACCACTGCAAAATGGGCTGAAGCATTGCAGAAAACTGTACAGGAATTTGCAGCACACCTTCGAAACATGAGCACTGTGAATCCAGAAATTTCCAGCCCTGTTCCCTTAGCCATAGACCGAAGAAACTACACCCAAACCTTTACAAATTGAACCTTCTTCAGCCATGGACTGAACACCATTAACCTTCACACTTACCTTGAATACTTGGACTCCGTAACCACACCTCAAACATCTTCTAAGATCACTCCATTCAAACTACATTTGAACTTCAAAATTTCTAGAATTTTTCTCCATGAAAACACCCCTTGTATTAAGTTATACAACCAGAATTCCTCTGCCATTTAAGCTTTGAATTTCGGCCAGCCTTAAGCCTTATCAGACCTCATACATTTCAGCAAAGCAAAACAAACCAGCTAGCACAATTGAAGAGCAAAGAAACCTCCTTTAATCAAACACCATTAGCTAACCTCCTACCTCAAACAACTCCACAATTTTCTCCATTCGAATTTCAAAAAAAATCTGATCACTCTCTCTCCCACTAGCTGAAAACCGAAACTCCTATCTACCCCAAACCATTCGGCCAACAACACTCCAGAAAATTGTGAGCCTTTTCTCTCATTCTCTCCATTTTCACCAAGAACACCAAGAACACACACTACTTTTCTTCAAGCCTAAACCTACTCTAAACACCTCCAATCACTCTCAAATACTCCAGATCACTTCTACTTAACCCCTAGACTTCATTTCTGATATTTATAACACAAAAACACACAAACAAGAATTTTCAATCGGATCAAAATCAGTTTTTTCTTGAAGGTCTGAAGAACATCAACAAGGTAAATCAAGAACAACCTTCTTGTTCATCCTCTTCCATTCAATTCTCGATATACCTTCTCTAATGCTGTCTCTCTCTCTCTCTCTCTCTCGGCCGAAATGGTTGATTAACAACCATGGCTGTTTTCTTACTCTTGGACAATTCAAGACCCTCACTCGCATGGACCTTCTTAAATCTTCATCGAAGTGATCACCAACCAAGTATTTCTCCTTTACATTTCTTTTTAATTCTGAATTCATGTCTCTTTGATGTTGATAGGGAGAATAGTATATGAATGGGGGGTTGAGTATAAGCATATGTTTAAGGCGTTGAGAGTAGGACATGAGAGTGATTGATCATGTTTAAGCTATATGGACTTTCTTGTCAATCAATGTATGATCATTATGTCTTAAGAAAATTATGAATGGTTAAAGCATGTTAGATGAAATGACACTTTTGGTGAATAGAATTTTCATGTTCTTATCTTCATTGAAGCCATGGTTATGATTATGCTTAGTAGAGATTTTCCATGTGATAGCATGTGTAGATTTAAGCCTATATTCATGAATGGATTAGTTTGTTGTTTGATGTTAGAGAATATGTTCATGATTCTTGTTAGCAGTAGGAAAATTATGATCATGATCTTGTTGATCCTAAGTTATTTTAATTAGCAAATTTCAGTATCTTAATTAAAATTATTACTATATTTTTCCTCTCGGATTTCGAAATTTCTACGAAGCTTTGGAAATAGGGTGTTAAATGAAATATTGATATTTTACTAGTCAAATAAATAATATTTTTCATTAAAAATAATATATGCATATGTATAATATTAAATAATATCTTTTTATATAAATACAATTAATAAATAAAATATTAATGTCCTTGTGGGCCTATAGTCATAAATATTATTCATGTTCAAAATTGTTTGTTATTTATTAAAAAAAATTAATCTAATTTATTTATTATTAATTTTATTTATTACTAATTATTTATTATCTATTTAAAAAATTAAAAATTAATTGTAAATTTATTCTTTATTTAAGTAACATTATTTTTAAATTACCATTTATTAATATTATTTAGGACTTAATATTATTCAAAATTCAAACCTTAGTTTCTTTATTAATAACAACACTCAAGATTTATTATTTGAGCCTATAACTTATCAGCAATTATTTTTACAACCCCTAGTTATTTTACCTTATCAAGCTAGACTTATTTTATAAAATCCTTTATCATTTAGCCTTAAAGCTTAGGACATTAGGGGCATGATTGTAATAAGTTGAATTAGGAATATTTGTGTAAGTGAATATAGCTTGAGTATAACCTTATGTCTTGTGTTTATCCCAGGCGGGGTTAGGTCAGCCTTGGAAGACTTATGAATTTGAGCAAGCAAAGGATCAGGTAAGCTCCTGCATGGAATTTTGTGAAGACCAAAAATTACTGTAGCAAGCTAAATGCGATGTGTATGGACATTCATGTTGTAAAGGCAATTAAGGACTGTTTTTTCCCCTTTTTATTTCAGACAAGCAAATCATTTAAAAATTAAACAAGCAGTTTTACACAAAATGCTAAACTTTTTCTAAAACCCAACATTGACAAGAATTTTAGAAACCCTTAATTGCTATTTCCAAATAAAGCAATGCGTGATCAATTTTCTCCCAAGTGGGACAATCAACGTTGAGTACTCAATAAGGGTAGACTACCAGGACTAGTCTTTGAAGGGTTAGGGTAAGTCTCTCAGTAGGTGGCCACCTCTGAGAGGTGAGTCCTTCCTGGATAGGATGCCAGTCCGGTAGGTCATGCCAGTCCGAGCTAGCAAGTTTTAGTCATGTGGACTGTGTGTTTCCGGAGTGGACAACTGGTAAGTTTGAGTGTAGAGATGGAGGTGTAACGCACCCAGTAGGCCGTACACCTACCTTTTGTCAGTTTGCACAAAGTGTGGCATTCTGACCGTGGCTTAGTCATGAGGCCCAACATGTGGTAACCCATGGCTACCCATTTGAGTGGTTGTATTTATTGTGCACATGTATGGTTTGAAAAGCGAAACACCACTCCTTATTTTCAACACTTATTTAACGCTTGCAAGCACTTTCTCTCATGAAACTTTTACAACTTGTATACATGAATTATTTTACCTGAAACACTCAAAGCACAAACGGGCTTACTGAGATTTCAATCTCATCACCTTTTATACCATGTTTTCAAGTTGATCCGGCTGTGGAGGTCAATAGCTAGACTTGTTGCCTATGTTTTGAAGACTTCACGTTATTTTCTTTATGTGATGTTTTGAGAGAATGTAGCAAACAATTTATTTTGGATTTGTTCCTGTACTTATCTTTTTGGTTGTACTAAGTTTAATTTTAGAGTACTTATTTTATTCTATTATATGTGACCTAGTTATAAAGACCCTTTGTCCTTTGGACGGGATGACATCCCCGGCCCTGTTGGGCCCAGGTAGTGGGGTGTTACATTTACTCACATTTTGAAAGAAGAACCCATTGAGTTGGCTCTAAGCTTGAAGAATGAGGAAGAGACGTTAAGATAGTGTAGTATGATGAAAAGAAATTGCGGAATGAGAAAATTCCACTTGTGCAAGTATCGTGGAATCATCATGCTGTGTAAGATGCAGCTTGGGGAAAAACGAAAGCGAGGATATTGAAAAAGTACCCATATTTATTCCAAGTATAAGCCAAATTTCGAGGACGAAATTTTTGAAAGGAGGGGAGAATGTAACACCCCATCTTTTTACTTTCGATTGGTTACTACTTGTAGTAGGATGAGAATTTATATCAACGGCCAGAACAAAAGTTGATCGATGTATTGAGACGAACACTCTGGAGAAATAAAATTTTATCGGGACCTGGATGTAATTATTGGATTGTTTTACCCGAACCCTAAATTTTTGGAAGGCTATTAAGATTAAAAGAATAAGAATTTTAGGGTACTCTAGAAAGAGAAATTGATCAGTGCAATGAGGTGCACGTCTTGGTGCGAATTATGCTACCCGGGGCATCGGGGGCATTTTCGTCATTTTGACCGCGCTCGCGACTTTGACCGCAAATTTGACCAAGTAGAGAGGGAATTGAAAATTTTAAGTATTATCGATGGATTCAGTGGATTTTTTGGAGTTGGGTAGTGAAAAAAAATATTTTTCATTACGGACCCGATTTTGGTCATTTCTGAAGAAAATGAAAAATTACGGTTGGAAATGGGACGTGTGGCTTCTTATAATTGGTGGATGGAAATAAGTGTCATTTAGTGATTGGTTAATGAGGCCAAGTGTTTCTATTTGATTGGGTGCGATAAAAAAAAAAGGAAGAAGAAATAAAGAAGAATGGCCCACAAGAAATAAATAAGAATGGTTCACAAGAAATACATAAGGATGGCCCACAAGCATGAAAAGTTTGACCAAGTTGGACCAAATTTTGACTTTATTTGACCAAGCTTAATTAAGCTAATCTTGATTTGAGTAAGTTAATCAAGGTTGATTATGCATGGCCATGCAAGATTAGAAAATATCTATAATGTTCTAAGAGTTTCTAGCTTTTTCTATAAATTTCTTTAAGGTTCTAGAGTGCTCTAAAGTTTTCCATAAGTTTCTACAAGTGATGAGTCATCACCTAAAGCTTTCTAGAAATTTTGGTTAATCATTCCATGTGTTACTATCACATTTCAAAGCTTCCTACTCAAGAGTCCTACATAAGCCATGACAAAAGCATGTGATTTATGGCATTACATAAGCAAAGCTTCGTATACAAGCCTTCTAACATCTATAAATAGGCCATGAACGAAGAAGGCATATATCTTTGTGGATTAAAAGTTATGGGCAAAACAAGTTAGGGTGTCAAACTGGAAAATTGCAGAATGTTAAGGAAAGAATGAATAGTGAAACTAAGTCAAAACTACTGAGGCTGTTTTTGCCCAGTACCGTGATTCTGGAACCAGAAACCTAAAAACGGCCTATACTGAATTAAATTTAAGAGTCTCACGGTCATTTTGGTATATCATGGAGCCAAATCGGAGCTGTAAACTAAAAGTTATGTGCAAAACAAAATGGTGTGTCAAACCAGTGAAATTCTAGAAAAGTAGTCCGAAAATGAATGGACTTTAGAGTGATTAATTATGTGATTTTGGACCAAAAAAAATAGGGAAACATGAAGTGAATACCTTTTTTATGAAGTGAGGAAGGATGTGGAAAAATTAAAATGAAAGAATTGATCAAACGATAGAAAAACGATGCAAACGAAAGTTGAACGGTTTTCTTAAGCATCGGCTAACCGTCGGCCCAAACGGTTAAACGACAGTTGAACATCGGCTAACCGTCGGGCACGTTGGCCAGACGTCGGCTACCCGACGGCTATTTTTTGGCCAAACACCAATTGACCCGAAAACAATGTTTGGTATAGGTTTAGTGACAAACAGCTAATGAAATGTCAAAAACTGTAGGAACGGAGGTTAGACGGTCGTGAACGGAATGAGAGGCTTAGGACACGAGGTGAGTCCCATTGATTTCTAAACCTTTTTAAAGGCTAGTGTGCTTTGATTTTCCATGAAATGCTATGTTTTATGCCATTTTGGAAATCCTCGAATATGTTTAAGGTTTACATGAGCAAGATTTTCTTTTATGCTATTTCGGACTCGAATGAATTTCATATTTAGCTTGGAAACCTTACTGGATGTTTAAAACACGGATTTTGTGAATTTAGTCCTTTTGTATTAAATATTTGGGATTTCCAAAAAATGGTAAATGTCGGAATCGAGTATTTGGAGAATATTCCAAATATCCTTCTTGGAATATTTTATGAAAACTCTTGGAACTCGGGTATTCGGTAAATGACCGAATTATCCTTATTGGAACTCTTGTGAATATATTTCAAATCGGGTAAGGGTAAAATGACCCGGATACCCTTAAAAAGTCTTTTGGAACCTGGTATGGGTAAGATGACCCGAATGTCCTTGGAAAATGAATTTTGTGATTGAGTACGGGGAAAATAACCTAGTTACTCTTGGAAACACGTTTTGATGTGTGAGTAAAACCTTTTATCTGGTTTTAACCTGATTTTGGAAAATATTGTTTTGGCCCCAAAATGTTTTCATTGAAGATCCTGCGGGATCAGATAACCCTCTAGCCTGATCAGTCAAATGGGGTTGGTATTGTTGCGTTGAGTACTCAGCAAGGACTTTGATCTTTGTACTAGCCTATGTTAGAGATAGATGACCCCAAGTAACCTGATCAGTTCTGGGGATTGTCTTACTCCAAACAGGGCGACAGGACATTGTGACGAGTCGTCCCTAGCTAGCCGTTGTGAGCCCAGCAATTGCCTGTTGATTATGGTTGGTGGGTTGTTCATATGAGACCGAGCGGGGACACTCGGTGTGTTCAACCCCTTGCCACCTCGATGGTGATTGACGTCAGGATTGGGACCCCTGGCTTATGGTGGCAAGTAAAAGATCCCTAAGTGCACGGTGAGGTACATTGGTACGTTGCTCACCCTTCCGGCATGACACGGGTGAAGTGTTGTATGGCGCAGTCCCTAGCACAAGAGACCGTATAGTCGAAGGCGAAGTTCTTTGAACTTTGCACGCGGGTCGAGCTTCTAGAAGGGGAAGAACCCGCGTTTATTGAATTGGGGGTCATGTGTTTGAAAATTACTGTTTTTCTAACGTATATGATAAAATGACCTGAATTTATAAATCATTGCTATTTTCCCTGTTATATAATTTACTTCAGCAAAGATTTATAAAATTGACTCTCTTTTAAGGGAAATACTGGCACAAACTCGGGACTCACTGGGTGATTTTTCACTCACACGTGTCTTTTATCTTACTTTTTTTTTTGTAGGATCCGGAATTGGAAGAACCTAAGGATAGAGGATGATACCACAGTGACAGCAGAATAGGTCCGGATGTCTCTTCTTTGGACCTTATATACTCTGTTGATTATTCATTATAAAGACCCATTGTCTGGGTATCTGGACGGGGCAACACCCAATATTGGTATGCTTCTGCTGTTACCTTCAGTAGGGGTGTTAAAAGCTGAGCAAAACCTAGAAGAAAACGGCTTGGCTTCGGACCTCCAAAACTGTGAATTTGCCCAGGAATTTTTCTAGTTTTGCACCACCTTTGTGTAGTCCGAAAATGGCCAGAAAAATACAGATTCCAAGCTAATCAAAATGGCCATTTTCTGGTAGCATTTCGGAGGGAATAATGGCTAAGAATTTCAACACCTTGAAGGCACAAGAAGTTGGAAAATTTTCAGTTCAATACATGAAATAAAATGAACCTTGCTAGAGTGGAGTTTTAGAAAGTTCACTGGGGAAATTTAATTCACTTGAAATCCTTCCCCCTCCTCCATGGTTTCGGTCCATAAGATGTCTTTTACTAAGACATTTTGAACCTTCAAAGCCACAGCACATTGTTGGAATTTTTCTAGAATAAAATTGGCTTGAACAAATTGAACTTCCTAATGGATTGAGAATTAGGAAAAATTAAGGATCAAGAGGAAATGAATTCCCTTTAGGAATTTTGTGTAGGGCAAAAGAGTGGGATTAGGATACTCCTATCGTGTGTCTCTTAGGACAACATCTCTACTCTACTCCAAGCAACTAAGGCCGAAAGTAATACTTCCCAAGCAAAAATAAATTTTAATCAAGCTAAAGCTCCAATGATGGAATTTAAACCCAAGACCTCAAGAATTAATTCCAAAGTTCTAACCACTACACCACAACAACTCTTGTTCTTAATTTCTCTCTAAAAATATTTTCCTATTCAATCCTCTAGCTATCACGGTTTTTCCACCTCAAGCAAAAATTACCATTTTGCCCTTCTCACTCAATAATCTTAATCAAGCCCTCTAGACTATCAAACACAAATTCAATGAACATAAAATCATATAAAAATATATTTAAACATGCAATGAAATATTATATGCATCCCAACTCCCTTACACTAACGTTTTTTTTGACTGGGGTTTCACATCCTCCCCCCATTAGAAGAATTTCGTCCTGAAATTCATGCATACCTCTATTTCAAATCAGGGTACTTCCGCTTAACCCATTCTTCCGACTCTCATGTGGCATCTTGCGTGGCATGGTGCTCCTACTGAATCTTATCCATCGGTATCTGTTTGTTCTATAGAGTCTTGACACTGCAGTCCAATATCCGCACAGGCTTCTCCACATAGCTCAGGTCTAGCTGCAATACTAACAGTTCATCATTCAATACATAACCGAGATCCGCATTATACTTCTTCAATTGTGACACATGAAACACATCATGGATTCCCGTCAACCGATCTGGCAGGTCCAATTGGTAAGTTACCGGTCCAATCATTCCCTTAATCGGAAACGATCCCAAATATCTCGGATTCAACTTTCCGCCCTTCGGATGCTTCAAAATTCCCCTATTCAGCGTTAATTTCAAAAATTCTAATTTTCTCCACCGGTTGTCCGCATAACTCTTCTGCTGACTCTGTGCCGCCTTTAACCTTTCCCTGATTAATTTCACTTTATCCAGCATTTCTTGGACACATATTTCTCCGATTTTGCTCACATGGCCATCTTCGGACCAACTCCAATATAACGATACTTGGCATTTGCGCCCATACAAAGCCTCATACGGTGCCATCCCGATTGAAGCTTGATAACTGTTGTTATATGACAGTTCTGCATACGGTACACACTATATCCGTTTATCTCCGAAGTCCAAAACACAGGCTCTCAGCATATCTTCCAATATCTGTATCACCCTTTCTGACTGCCCATCGGTCTGCAGATGCGCTATCATACTAAATTTCAGATTCGACCCCATTGCTTCCTGAAACATTCCCCAAAATTGAGATGTAAACCTCGGGTCTCGGTCTGATACTATGCTTGAAGGCAGTCCATGCAATCGAACTATTTCTCGAACATAAGTCTGAGCTAGCTTCTCCATCGAGTCCTTCATATTCACCGGTATAAAATAGGCCGACTTGGTCAGTCGATCCACTTCTACCCATATGGCGTCCTTTTGAGTCTTTGCCATGGGAAGCTCGGTGACAAAATCTATAGTCGCCTCCTCCCACTTCCAAACCGGTATTGGCAATGGCTGCAATAGTCCTGCTGACTTCTTGTGCTCCGCTTTAACTTTCTAGCAAGTAAGACAAGTCGAAACATACTTGACCACATCTCGCTTCAGTCCGGGCCGGCAATACACTCTCTTCAAGTCCTGATACATCTTGACTTCCCTGGGATGAATGGCGTACTTGCTCTTGTGCACCTCTTCCAAAATTCGGTCCTTTAATTACTGCTCACCGGGTACACACAACCGATCTATGAAATGTAGAATTCCCGCCTTGTCTTGATGGAATTCACTGCCTAGCCACTTAAGCTCTTTGTCCATGAAAAGTTGAAACTCGGCGTTGCTTTGCTGAGCTTTCACGATTTCCTTCTTCAAATCCGGCACCATCTTCAAATTACCGATGACAATTCCTTTATCTTGCACTTCCACCCTTCTGTCCAACACATCCTGAACCACTTGAATTTCTTGCACTCTAAGTCTTGCCATTCCAACTTTTCTACTCAAGGAGTCCACCATAACGTTAGCCTTCCAAGGATGGTAGTTGATCGGATAATGGTATTCTTCCAAGAATTCCATCCACCTTCGCTGCCTTAAGTTCAGATCATTTTGAGTGAAGATATACTTCAGACTCTTATGGTCGGTGAACACCTCATATTCAGCTCTATACAGGTAGTGTCACAATTTCTTTAGGCAAACACTATAGCTGCCAGCTCCAGATCATAAGTAGGGTAGTTGACTACATGAGGTCTTAGCTTCTGAGAAGCGTAAGCGATCACCTTCCGGTCCTGCATCAGCACTGCTCCCAGTCCTTCTTTTGAAGCCTTGGTATACAACGCGTAAGGTTTCCCTTCCTCCGGTAGACTCAATACCGGTGCTGTCATCAGTCTGCACTACAGTTCTTGAAAACATTTCTCGCACTTCTCATTCCACACAAATGGAACATCCTTTCGCAATAATCGGGTCATTAGTGATGCAAGTGCCGAAAATCCCTTTATAAACCTTCGGCAGTAACCAGCCAGTCCTAAAAAACTTCGGATCTCGGTAATATTCTCCGACTGTTTCCAGTCTGATACCGCTTCTACCTTTGTCAAGTCTACCTTGATTCCCTCCTTGGTCACTACATGGCCAAAAAATGCTACGCTGTCCAACCAGAACTCGCACGTACTGAACTTGGCGTATAGCTTGCTCTATTGTCACTCCGACAGGTTCTTCAGACCCTATTTCCAAATCTGGTTCACTTTCGATTCCCTGGTTAGGTGGCTGCATTTAAGTCGTCTCAACCTCTGGTGTCACAGGTTCTGCTTCCAGGATTCTTCTGCTTGATGCGGCTACACGGCACTTGGGGTGCCATTTTCAACCATGCCCAGATAATGAATGTATGCATTCAAGTTTAAAACATTTTGAGCATGCATTCATATTCAGGTTTAAGTAAAAGAAAAACATATGCAAATTTTTGTATAAAGAATTGCATAAAAATTTTCTCAAACCTTATAGTACTCCAGGTACTCTTATTTGCAAAAATTAGAAATGAAAGCAGTAAACAGAAAGGAAATCCTTAACATAGAAGTTCATGCAAAGAAGAAAATAACCAATCTTGATCCTAACAGCTCTTTGTCCGCCCTAGTCCTCATCTGAATCTCCAAAGTCAGCCTCATACAACCATTCCCCAGAATTTTTAGAAAAGTCTACCCCTAACCCCGCTAGCAATTCCCTCTACTGGCTCCTTTCCAGGGTGCCTAGAACTCTCCCCGGGCTCAACTTGGCTGAAAGAAGAAAGGAAAGAAGGCCTAGGTGAAGACTTATAGTCTATCTCCCCCAGGTAATCACTATCTTCTGCTAAGTCCACCTCAGGATTTGGAGGGTGGGGTTCATGCTCCACTATCATCACCTCATTCTCACTGTCAGAACTTATGTCTATCACCGGAATTGGGGGTGGCTCAAGGATCTGGACCTCGTCTTCACTACTATCCTCCATAGGGTTAACCTCATCATCACTGTTATCCTCCATAGGGATAACCAACTGAGGGGCAGGCTGGGGAAGAGGAAGGATTTCTTGGTATATAGGGATATGCGGGTGCCACTTCTACCATTTCCTCGCGGTTCTAAGCATTCTAACCATCCTACAATATAAACAATATAAATTGGATAATGATTTTAAACTTAAATAAATGGAACATATATTATTAATATTTACCTATAACCTAGGCTCTGATACCACTTGTAATAACCCGCTACCTAGGCCCGCCAGGGCCGGGGATGTCACCCCGTCCAAATGACAAGGGGTCTATATAACTAGGTCACACAAATAAAATAGCAGAATTAAAATAATATTTTAACTTAAAATTTATTACATCCCAAGAATAAATCCATGAATTTCCAAAACAAATCCATAAATAAAATTATCCACTCTCAACTCCCCAAACCAATACATAAAAATGAATGACAACATTCTCTTCCAAGGCAAATTACACTAGCTACTCATCCCCACCGCAGGATCGACCTGAAATCATGGTAAAAAGGTGATGAGACAGAAATCTCAGTAAGTCCGTGTGTGCTTTGAGTGTCCAGTGGAAATAGTTCGTGAATGCAAAGTATAAAACCTTTATAAGAGAAATACTGGCAAGTAATAAACATAAGTCAAAAGTAAGAGTGGTTTTTTAGCTTTTTCATCCATACATAATCTGTAAAATCAACCACTCAAAAGAAATGATCATGGATTACCACACGTTGGGCCCCATAACCGGCCAGAATGCCGACACTTGTGCAGACTGAAAAAAAAGGTAGGTGATCGGCCTACTGAGCAAGATACTCCTCCTTCTTTACACTCAAACTACAACCGGGTATCCATTCTAGCAAAACACAGTCACTTGACTAAAAAATAAACAACTGCTAGCTCGGACCGGCACGACCAACTGATAAAAGCTAAATTGGCTTTACTTTGCTTGGTTATTTGAGGCTCTTTTGTAATACATTTTGTGAAATAATTGGTCATATTCTTTCATATTTGAGATTTAACCCTTGGAATGGTATTTTGGTCATTACTTCAGGATTTTGGGTAAAACAAAGCAAAACCGTCACGAAGCAGAGCAGAGGCGGCACCAGCTGCAAGGCTGGAACAGGCGCCGACTGCACTCTGGAACGTATGCGCACAATTCGGAGAAAAATCAACGGATGAGTGGAGAAACAGAAGTAAGGCGGCGCTGGCTGTGGTCTGTCCCTGAGGCGGTGCTACGATCTTTTTACATGTTTTTGGAAATCAGAAGAGTTTTAGCAACTTCCAACTTCTACTCGACCAAGAACTTTGTACCTACGAGTTTAGGCACCTCTTAAGCCTATAAATAGATGGAAAACACAAAGGAAAAGGGGAGAATTCATTGATCATCATAAAAAATCACTTAGTCCAAGGAGAATTCTTCAAAGTTCAAGAAGGGTTGTACAAAAAGGTTTTCAAGGAGGGTTGAACAAGAAGAAGGCTTGTCTATGAGTTCTTCCTTTTACTTTGTTTTCCTTTTCTTGAACAATGATATGTTAATTATTTTATTGTAATTCGACATCGTTTTAGATATTCATGATTTCTAGAGTTATTTGACCTTTTGATTAATTGGTTATTATTCTTGGCATTCAATTACTTATGCTTATTACGAGATTAGTTAGTTGATTATATCCATTGACTTGCTGGACCAAAGGGGGTTGATGGGTGTTTTAATTTATTCGTTTCATATTCTGTTGACAATTGACTTGCTAGACCAAAGGGGGTTGATTGTTTAAAAATTGGTAATTGAAAATTAATTGATGTCTTTCGAGACCAAGGGATCATTGATTAATTTCATGTTCTAAATTTGCCGAGACCAAGGGAAATTAAGTAAGGATTGTGTTTAATGTGTCTTTTGGATGAATTAGTTGTGACGGACCAAGTGATTCTAATTTATCTAGAAGACAGTGATTTCATGGATTGACCATCAAAGTGAGTCTACCTTCATCCTTCATGGTGCTAAGAGAATGATTGGTTTTGATAATGGTTAAG
This sequence comes from Voacanga thouarsii, assembly GCA_026120185.1. NCBI lineage: Eukaryota > Viridiplantae > Streptophyta > Magnoliopsida > Gentianales > Apocynaceae > Voacanga > Voacanga thouarsii. The sequence continues at coordinate 370,312 of JANUWF010001625.1, forward strand.
ATTTTTAAGATCATGTTTGCCTAAGCATCGGCTTGAGCAACATAAATCTACATCCTTGACATATACATATTTTTATTTTTATTTTTCTTTTCAATTTTCTTTTTATTTGTTCTTCACTTTATCGAGTCAGTTAAACAATCAAAGAATGGTAATTAATGTCTACTTGTTCCATGAGGATCGACACTTGTTTTAACCATACGCTCAGTTAATGATGAGTACGCTTGCTCATATGTGTGATTTGGGTTTAACATTTTAATATGAACTTGATTGGGAATGTGCTTAGTTTTGTATGATTTTTATACCTAAGTCTGAACGCATCACCTATTGAACTGACATCTTATCCGGGAAGGACTCACCCCTCAGAGGTGGCCACCTTCTGAGAGACTGACCCTAACCCTTCAAAGACTAGTCCTAGCTGTCCACCCTTATTGAGTACTCAACGACATTTCCCACTAGGGAGAAAATGAATAAAACACCTTTCCACATGAAAAAGCAATTAAGGGTTTCCAGAGTCTTTGTCAAATTCAGTTTTGGAAAGAGTTTTGAGATTAAGTAAATCTGCATATTGATTTCCAAATAATTTGTTTGTCTGAAATAAGAAAGAAGTTAATCCTCAATTGCCTTTGGAGAACTGAGTGCCCATGCACTCTACATTTGGCTTGCCAAAATTAAATATTTGACATCAATAAGGTTTATGCAGGAGTTTATCTGATCCTTGCTGACAATAAAAGGTCTCCAACAGCTAACATAACCTCGCCTGGGCAAATACAAACCATAATCAAACTCAATCCAAAATCCACTTTCTCAATTTAAATCAACTCAACTCACTTTTACCATGATCCTAGTGTCCTAAGCTTTAAGGCTAAACAGTAAATAAATAGGTTTATAAGCTAAGCCTAATTTGATATTTAAAATAATTAAGGTTTTGGGAAATAAGTACTAATAAGTTGAAGGTTTAAATCTTGTTAAGAAAAATTTAGAGTTTATTTGATGAAGAGTCCTAAGTGGTATTTGGTAAAATAATGATTTATTAATAATTTAGTTGTTAGAAAATAATTGATAACTAAAATTAGTTGAAAATAAATTTAATAAGCCTTGCTTGAAAAATAATAAATAAAATTTTAATGGCTTTGATTAAAAGATAATAATTAAATTTTTAGTAATAAATATTTTACTAATTTTGATTATTTCCATAAAAGGCTTTCGTTGATTTTATTATTTTATATAATATCTACACACACATACACACGCACACACACACACACACACACACACACACACACACACACATATATATATATATTATTTTTCTAGGAAAAAATATTATTGATTTGACTAAAATATCCTTATTATATATAATAATCCAAATCTACGCCTCGTAGGGATTTTCGAAATTACTAGTAATATCATATTATGAAATATTTTACTCATAAAATAAAAATTAGCTTATGGACAACTAGGTCATGATCATATTTCTATGGCTAACCACAATCATGAACATATACAATCCTTCAATTCATCAACTCATCCACATCATGCATATAAGCATAGATCTAGACTTACTAAGGCATGATCTAACCTTTACTAGCGTAAATATAATCATGGCTTTAATAATCACACAAGAATATAAATCATATTCATCATAGATGACATAATCTCTAGCATACTTGATCATGAACACATCCATTAAACCTCAAAACATCATACAATCAACCAAGATAACCCATCCTTACCTAACTCCCATCTCCAACATATTCATACATATATTCATGCTTCAATCTCAGCTCATCACAACAATTTATACTTAACCCTATTCATGATTCATCTTCTATCAACATCATCCTAGAGACATGAATCTAGAATTTAAAAGAAGGGTTAAAAAAGCTTACTTGATTGATGAATACCTTGAAAGAGTTTCGAATGAATCTCAACCCCTAGATGTCTAAATCCGTCCAAAGAAGATGAAGGAAGCATGGCCATGGAGAAGAAGCCATTTGGCCAAGATAGAGGGAGTGTTCTGTTAAAAGAGGGAGAGAGAGAGAGAAAAGAAGAAGAATGTCCATTAGCATGCTTAAAAACATATATATTCATTAGAGATTGAAGATTAGAGAAGATGAAATCGATTGAATAAACCTACCTTGAATGTGTTCTTTAGCCTTCACAAAATTTCCGGTGTGTTATCCAAAAGTGCGAGTTGGATTTTAGGAGTTTGAGTTTAAAAATGGTATGGATGGATTCACGGTAGTGTATAGATGAAATCTAGAATTTTTTGAAGAAATTTGAAGTGATTTGGAGAGGTATTAGGTTAAAGGAAGGAGTAGGTGTTCTTGGTGTGCTATATGTTCTTGAAGGTTGAAGAGAATGGAGAGATTTTGGATTGGAGATTGCCGAATTTCTGTAGGTTTAGGGCTGGCCGAATTGTTTGGAGGGTTTGGTTGATGATTTTCTAGTTTGGAAGGGAAAACGAAAGGCTAGTTGTTGAAATCCTTGAAGAATATTTTTGGGAAGCAAATTTGAAAACTAAATATACAAGAATATTCGTGATTATTGGAGAGCTTTTGGAATGCTGCCCTGGCCGAATTGTTGAGCAGTTTTTCATCTGGGTGAAAGCTAGTTGAAGGTGGCTAAGGGTAGCCAAAAATAAGGAGTATAATGGTGAAGGGAAGGTCTAGATTTTTCTAGGGATATTTTATGGAAGGTTGTTAAATTATGGTGGCAGGAATTTTGGTAACTAAACATGCATGATTGCAGTAATTTTTTTAGGAAATCTTTTAGGACAGCCATGATTGGGTTTTCATGCAAAAGGTTGTGGAAGACAATGGAGTTCAGTTCATGGCTATTTCATGGAACACTGTACAGAAAATTGGAGGTGTTTCGGCTAGGGCTAAACAAGGAAACAAGGTTGGAAAAATCACTGCACAGAATTTCGCAAGGCTGGAATTTTCTGGGCAGTTTTCGGCTGCCCTTTTCCAGTCGGCTAGCAAGGAGTTCGAAGGAGATTTCAGGGGTCTTTCACGGCCGGTTTCCAGCCTTCTTCATGAAGGAAAAACATGGCTAAGGAGCTGAGAAAAACCTAGAAGATAACAGCTTGGTTTCGGACCTCCAAAGCTGTGAATTTGCCCAGGAATTTTTCTGGTTTTGCACCACTATTGTGCAGACCAAAAATGGCCAGAAAAATTCAGGTTCCAAGCTGATCAAACGGGGAAATTTCCGGCAGCATTAGGGAGGGAATAATGGCCAAGAATTTTGACACCTTGAAGGCACAAGAAGCTAGAAAATTTTCAGTTCAATACATGAAAGAAAATGAACCTAGCTAGAGTGAAGTTTTGGAAAGTTCACTAGGGAAATTTAATTCACTTGAAATCCTTCCCCCTCTTCCATGGTTTCGGTCCACAAGATGTCTTTTACTAAGACATTTTGAATCTTCAAAGCCACAACACATTGTTGGAATTTTTCTAGAATAAAATTGGCTTGAACAAATTGAACATCCTAATGGATTGAGAATTAGGAAAAATTAAGGATCAAGAGGAAATGAATTCCCATTAGTAATTTTGTGTAGGGAAAAAGAGTAAGATTAGGATACTCCTATCATGTCTCTCTTAGGAAAACATCTCTACCCTACCCCAAGTACCTAAGGACGAAAGTAATACTTCCCAAGCAAAAATAAAATTTATCAAGCTAAAGCTTCTATGATGGAATTTGAACCCAAGGCCTCAAGAATTAATTCCAAAGTTCTTACCACTACAGCACAACAACTCTTGTTCTTATTTTCTCTCTAAAAATATTTTCCTTTTCAATCCTCAAGCTATCAACCTTTTTCCACCTCAAGTAAAAATTACCATTTTGCCATTCTCACTCAATAAGCATAATCAAGCCCTCTAGACTATAAAACACAATTTCAATGCACATAAAATCATATAAAAATATATTTAAGCATGCAATGCAATATGATATGCATCCCAACCCCCTTATTCTAACGTTGGTTTTGACTGGGGTTTCATATCCTCCCCTCCTGAAAAGAATTTCCTCCCGTAATTCAAGCATACCTCTATTTCAAATCTGGGTACTTCCGTTTAACCTATTCTTTCGACTCTCATATGGCAACCTAAATGCCATGGTGCTCCCATTGAATCTTAACCATCGGTATCTGTTTGTTTCGAATAGTCTTGTCACCACGGTCAATATCCGCACAGGCGGTTATGCGATCTTTTTACGCGTTTTTGGAAATCTGAAGAGTTTTAGCAACTTTCAACTTCTACTCGTCCAAGAACTTTGTACCTACGAGATTAGGCACCTCTTAAGCCTATAAATAGATGGGAAACATAAGGGAAAAGGGGAGAATTCATTGATCATCATAGAAAATCACTCAGTCCAAGGAGAATTCTTCAAAGTTTAAGGAAGGTTGTACAAAAAGGTTTTCAAAGGAAGAAGAAGGAGGCTTGTCAATGAGTTCTTTCTTTTACTTTGTTTTCATTTTCTTGCACAATGATATGTTAATTATTTTATTGTAATTCGACATTGTTTTAGATATTCATGATTTCTAGAGTTATTTGATCTTTTGATTAATTGGTTATTATTCCTGGTATTCAATTACTTATGCTTATTACGAGATTAGTTAGTCGATTCTATCCATTGACTTGTTGGACCAAAGGGGGTTGATGGGTGTTTTGATTTATTAGTTTCATATTCTGTTGGCAATTGACTTGTTGGACCAAAGGGGGTCGATTGTTTAAAAATTGGTAATTGCAAATTAATTGATGTCTTTCGAGACCAAGGGTTCATTGATTAATTTCATGTTCTAAATTTGCCGAGACTTAGGGATTTAATTAAGGATTGTGTTTAATGCGTCTTTTGGATGAATTAGTTGAGACGGATGAAGTGATTCTAATTTATCTAGAAGATAGTGATTTCATGGATTGACCATCAAAGTGAGTCTACCTTCATCCTTCATGGTGCTAAGAGAATGATTGGTTTTGATAATGGTTAAGATTTTTAAGATAATGTTTGCCTAAGCATTGGCTTGAGTTACATAAATCTACATCCTTGACATATACATATTTTTATTTTTTATTTTTTTTATTTTCTTTTTATTTGTTATTCACTTTATCGAGTCAGTTAAACAATGAATGAATGGTAATTAATGTCTACTTGTTCCATGAGGATCGACACTTGTTTTAACCTTATGCTCAGTTAATGATGAGTACGTTTGCTCTTATGTGTGATTTGGGTTTAACATTTTAATTTGAACTTGATTGGGAATGTTCTTAGTTTTGTATGATTTTTATACCCAAGTCTGAACGCATCTCCTATTGGACTGACATCTTTTCTGGGAAGGACTCACCCCTAAGAGGTGGCCACCTACTGAGAGACTGACCCTAACCCTTCAAAGACTAGTCCTAGCTGTCCACCCTTATTGAGTACTCAACGACATTTCCCACTTGGGAGAAAATGAATAAAACACCTTTCCACATGAAAAAGCAATTAAGGGTTTCCAGACGCTTTGTCAAATTTAGTTTTGGAAAGAGTTTTGAGATTGAGAAAATCTGCTTATTGATTTCCAAATAATTTGTTTGACTGAACTAAGAAAGAAGTTAATCATCAATTGCCTTTGCAAAACTGAGTGCCCATGCACTCTACATTTGGCTTGCCAAAATTAAACATTTTACATCAATCAGGTTTTATGCAAGTGCTTACCTGATCCTTGCTCACAATAAAAGGTCTCCAACAGCTGACCTAACTCCGCATGGGCTAATATAAACCACAATCAAACGCAAGCCAAAATCCACATTCTCAATTTAAAACAACTCAACTCACTCTTACCATGATCCTAGTATTGTAAGCTTTAAGGCCAAACAATAAATATAGGTTTATAAGCTAAGCCAAATTTGATATTTAAAATAATTAAGGTTTTGGGAATAAGTACTAATAAGTTGAAGGTTTAAATCTTGTTAAGAAAAATTTAGAGTTTATTTGATGAAAAGTCCTAGGTGGTGTTAGGTAAAATAATGATTTATTAATAATTTAGTTGTTAGAAAATAATTGATAACTAAAATTAGTTGAAAATAAATTTAATGAGTCTTACTTGAAAAATAATAAATAAAATTTTAATGGGTTTTGATTAAAAGATAATAATTAAATTTTTAGTAATAAATATTTTACTAATTATGATTATTTCCATAAAAGACTTTAGTTGATTTCATTAATTTATATAATATCCACACACACACACACACACACACACATTTCTAGCAAAAACTATTATTTATTGGACTAAAATATCCTTATTATATATAATAATTCAAATCTACCCCTCCTAGGGTTTTTCCGAAATTACTAGCAAAATCATATTATGAAATATTTTATTCAAGAAATAAAAATTAGCTTATGGACAACTAGGTCATGATCATATTTCTATGGCTAACCACAATCATGAACATATACAATCCTTCAATTCATCAAATCATCCACATCATGCATATAAGCATAGATCTAGACTTACTAAGGCATGATCTAACCTTTACTAGCATAAATATAATCATGGCTTTAATAATCAGACAAGAATATAAATCCAATTCATCATAGAAGACATAATCTCTAGCACACTTGATCATGAAGACATACAATTAACCAAGATAACCCATCCTTGCCTAACTCCCATCTCCAACATATTCATACATATATTCATGCTTCAATCTCAACTCATCACAACAATTTATACTTAACCCTATTCATGATTCATCTTCTATCAACATCATCATACAGACATGAATCTAGAATTTAAAAGAAGGGTTAAAAAAGCTTACTTGATTGATGAATACCTTGGAGGAGTTTCGAATGAATTTCAACCCCTAGATGTCTAAATCCGTCCAAAGAAGATGAAGGAAGCATGTCCATGGAGAAGAAGCCATTTGGCCAAGAGAGAGGGAGTGTTCGGTTAAAAGAGAGAGAGAGAAACAAGAAGAATGTCCATTAGCATGCTTAAACACATATATGTTCATTAGATATTGAAGATTAGCGAAGATGAAATCGATTGGATAAACCTACCTTGAAGGTGTTCTTTAGACTTCACAAAATTTCTGGTTTTTTATCCAAAAGTGCGAGTTGGATTATAGGAGTTTGAGGTTAAAAATGGTATGGATGGATTCACAGTAGTGTATAGATGAAATCTAGAATTTTTTGAAGAAATTTGAAGTGATTTGGAGAGGTATTAGGTTAAAGGAAGGAGTAGGTGTTCTTGGTGTGCTATGTGTTCTTGAAGGTTGAAGAGAATGGAGAGATTTTGGATTGGAGGCTGCCGAATTTCTGTAGGTTTAGGGCTGGCCGAATTGTTTGGAGGGTTTGGTAGATGATATTCTAGTTTGGAAGGGAAAAGGAAAGGCTAGTTGTTGAAATCCTTGAAGAATATTTTTGGGAAGCAAATTTGAAAACTAAATCTACAAGAATATCTGTTATTATTGGAGAGCTTTTGGAATGCTGCCCTGGCCGAATTGTTGAGCAGAGTTTCATTTGGGTGAAAGCTAGTTGAAGGAGGCTAAGGGTAACCAAAAATAAGAAGTATAATGGTGAAGGAAAGGTCTGGTTTTTTCTAGGGATATTTTATGGAAGGTTGTTAAATTATGGTGGCAGGAATTTTGGTAACTAAACATGCGTGATTGCAGTAATTTTTCTTTTTTTTTTTGGAAATCTTTTAGGATAACCATGATTGGGTTTTCATGCAGAAGGTTGGGGAAGACAATGGAGTTCAGTTCATGGCTGTTTCATGGAAGACTGTACAGAAAATTGGAGGAGTTTTGTCTAGGGCTGAATAAGGAAACAAGGTTGGAAAAATCACTGCACAGAATTTCGCAAGGCTGGAATTTTCTGGGCAGTTTTCGGCTGCCCTTTTCCAGTCAGCTTGCAGGGAGTTTGAAGGAGATTTCAGGGGTCATTCAAGGCTGGTTTCCAGCCTTCTTCATGGAGGAAAAACATTGCTAAGGAGCTGAGAAAAACCTAGAAGAAAAGAGCTTGGTTTCGGACCTTCAAAGCTGTGAATTTGCCTAGGAATTTTTCTGGTTTTGCACCACCATTGTGCAGACCAAAAATGGCCAGAAAAATTCAGGTTCCAAGCTGATCAAAAGGGGCATTAGGGAGGGTATAATGGCTACGAATTTTGACACCTTGAAAGCACAAGAAGCTGGAAAATTTTCAGTTTAATACATGAAAGAAAATGAACCTAGCTAGAGTGAAGTTTTAGAAATTTCACTAGGGAAATTTAATTCACTTGAAATCCTTCCCCCTCTTCCATGGTTTCGGTCCACAAGATGTCTTTTACTAAGATATTTTGAACCTTCAAAGCCACAGCACATTGTTGGAATTTTTCTAGAATAAAATTGGCTTGAACAAATTGAACATCCTAATGGATTGAGAATTAGGAAAAATTAAGGACCAAGAGGAAATGAATTCCCTTTAGGAATTTTGTGTTGGACAAAATAGTAATATTACGATACTCCTATCATGTCTCTCTTAGGACAACATCTCTACCCTACTCCAAGCACCTAAGGCCGAAAGTAATACTTCCCAAGGAAAAATAAAATTTAATCAAGATAAAGCTTCTATGATGGAATTTGAACCCAAGGCCTCAAGAATTAATTCCAAAGTTCTAACCACTACACCACAACAACTTTTGTTCTTATTTTCTCTCTAAAAATATTTTCCTTTTCAATCCTCAAGATTCCAACATTTTTCCACCACAAGCAAAAATTACCATTTTGCCCTTCTTACTCAATAAGCATAATCGAGCCCTCTAGACTATAAAACACAATTTCAATGCACATAAAATCATATAAAAATATATTTAAGCATGCAATGCAATATGATATGCATCCCAACCCTCTTACTCTAACGTTGGTTTTGACTGGGGTTTCATATCCTCCCCTCCTTAGAAGAATTTCGTCCCGAAATTCAAGCATACCTCTATTTCAAATCTGTGTACTTCCATTTAACCTATTCTTCCGACTCTCATGTGGCATCCTGCGTGCCATGGTGCTCCCATTGAATCTTAACCTTCGGTATCTATTTGTTTCGAAGAGTCTTGTCACTGCGGTCAATATCCGCACAGGCGGTGCTGCGATCTTTTTACGCATTTTTGGAAATCAGAAGAGTTTTAGTAACTTTCAAATTCTATTCGGCCAAGAACTTTGTACCTACGAGTTTAGGCACCACATAAGCCTATAAATAGATGGAAAACACAAAGGAAAATGGGAGAATTCATTGATCATCATAGAAAATCATTTAGTCCAAGGAGAATTCTTCAAAGTTCAAGAAGGGTTGTACAAGAAGGTTTTCAAGGAGGTTTGAACAAGAAGAAGGCTTGTTAATGAGTTCTTCCTTTTACTTTATTTTCTTTTTCTTGAACAATGATATGTTAATTGTTTTATTGTAATTCGACATCGTTTTAGATATTCATGATTTCTAGAGTTATTTGATATTTTGGTTAATTGGTTATTATTCTTGGTATTCAATTACTTATGCTTATTACGCGATTAGTTAGTTGATTCTATCCATTATGTTGCTGGACCAAAGGGGGTTGATGGTTGTTTTGATTTATTTGTTTCATATTCTGTTGGCAATTGACTTGCTAGACCAAAGGAGGTTGATTGTTTAAAAATTGGAAATTGCAAATTAATTGATGTCTTTCGAGACCAAGGGTTCATTGATTAATTTCATGTTCTAAATTTGCCAAGACCAACGGAATTTAATTAAGGATTGTGTTTAATGCGTCTTTTGGATGAATTAGTTGAAACGGACCAAGTGATTCTAATTAATCTAGAAGATAGTGATTTCATGGATTGACCATCAAAGTGAGTCTACCTTCATCCTTCAGGGTGCTAAGAGAATGATTGGTTTTGATAATGGTTAAGATTTTTAAGATCATGTCTGCCTAAGCATTGGCTTGAGTTACATAAATCTACGTCCTTAACATATACGTATTTTTTTTATTTTTTTTTCAATTTTCTTTTTATTTGTTCTTCACTTTATCGAGTCAGTTAAACAATGAAAGAATGGTAATTAATGTCTACTTGTTCCATGAGGATCGACACTTGTTTTAACCATATGCTCAATCAATGATGAGTATGCTTGCTCATATGTGTGATTTGGGTTTAACATTTTAATTTGAACTTGATTGGGAATGTGCTTTGTTTTGTATGATTTTTATACCTAAGTCTGAATGCATCACCTATTGGACTGACATCTTATCCGGGAAGGACTCACCCCTCAGAGGTGGCCACCTACTGAGAGACTGACCCTAACCCTTCAAAGACTAGTCCTAGCTGTCCACCCTTATTGAGTACTCAACGACATTTCCCACTTGGGAGAAAATGAATAAAACACCTTTCCACATGAAAAAACAATTAAGGGTTTCCAGAGGCTTAGTCAAATTTAGTTTTGGAAAGAGCTTTGAGATTGAGTAAATCTGCTTATTGATTTCCAAATAATTTGTTTGTCTGAAATAAGAAAGAAGTTAATCCTGAATTGCCTTTGGAGAACTGAGTGCCCATGCACTCCACATTTAGCTTGCCAAAATTAAATATTTGACATCAATAAGGTTTTATGTAGGAGCTTATCTGATCCTTGCTCACAATAAAAGGTCTCCAACAGCTGACCCAACCCTGCCTGGGCAAATACAAACCACAATCAAACTCAAGCCAAAATCCACTTTCTCAATTTAAAACAACTCAACTAACTCTTACCATGATCCTAGTGTCCTAAGCTTTAAGGCTAAACAGTAAATAAATAGGTTTATAAGCTAAGCCTAATTTGACATTTAAAATAATTAAGGTTTTGGGAAATAAGTACTAATAAGTTGAAGGTTTAAATCTTGTTAAGAAAAATTTAGTGTTTATTTGATGAAGAGTACTAGGTGGTATTAGGTAAAATAATGATTTATTAATAATTTAGTTGTTAGAAAATAATTGATAACTAAAATTAGTTGAAAATAAATTTAATGAGTCTTGCTTGAAAAATAATAAATAAAATTTTAATGGGTTTTGATTAAAAGATAATAATTAAATTTTTAGTAATAAATATTTTACTAATTATGATTATTTCCATAAAAGGCTTTAGTTGATTTCATTAATTTATATAATATCTACACACACACACACACACACACACACACACACACACACACACACATATTTCTAGCAAAAACTATTATTTATTTGACTAAAATATCCTTATTATATATAAAAATCCAAATCTACCCCTCTTAGGGTTTTTTCGAAATTACTAGCAAAATCATATTATGAAATATTTTATTCATGAAATAAAAATTAGCTTATGGACAACTAGGTCATGATCATATTTCTATGGCTAACCACAATCATGAACATATACAACCCTTCAATTCATCAAATCATCCACATCATGCATATAAGCATAGATCTAGACTTACTATGGCATGATCTAACCTTTACTAGCAGAAATATAATCATGGCTTTAATAATCACACAAGAATATAAATCCTATTCATCAAAGATGGCATAATCTCTAGCGCACTTGATCATGAAGACATACAATCAACCAAGATAACCCATCATTGCCTAACTCCCATCTCCAACATATTCATACATATATTCATGCTTCAATCTCAACTCATCACAACAATTTATACTTAACCCTATTCATGATTCAACTTCTATCAACATCATCCTAGAGACATGAATCTAGAATTTAAAAGAAGGGTTAAAAAAGCTTACTTGATTGATGAATACCTTGAAGGAGTTTCGAATGAATCTCAAACCCTAGATGTCTAAATCCGTCCAAAGAAGATGAAGGAAGCATGGCCATGGAGAAGAAGCCATTTGGCCAAGAGAGAGGGAGTGTTCGGTTAAAAGAGAGAGAGAGAGAGAGAGAGAGAGAGAGAGAGAGGAGAGAGAAAAGAAGAAGTATGTCCATTAGCATGCTTAAAGACACATATGTTCATTAGAGATTGAAGATTAGCGTAGATGAAATCGATTGAATAAACCTACCTTGAAGGTGTTCTTTAGCCTTCACAGAATTTCTAGTTTTTTATCCAAAAGTGCGAGTTGGATTTTAGAAGTTTGAGGTTAAAAATGGTATGGATGGATTCACGGTAGTGTATAGATGAAATCTAGAATTTTTTGAAGAAATTTGAAGTGATTTGGAGAGGTATTAGGTTAAAGGAAGGAGTAGGTGTTCTTGGTGTGCTATGTGTTCTTGAAGGTTGAAGAGAATGGAGAGATTTTGGATTGGAGGCAGCCGAATTTCTGTAGGTTTAGGGCTGGCCGAATTGTTTGGAGGGTTTGGTAGATGATTTTCTAGTTTGAAGGGAAAAGGAAAGGCTAGTTGTTGAAATCCTTGATGAATATTTTTGGGAAGCAAATTTGGAAACTAAATATACAAGAATATCCGTGATTATTGGAGAGCTTTTGGAATGCTGCCCTGGCCGAATTGTTGAGCAGAGTTTCATCTGGGTGCAAGCTAGTTGAAGGAGGCAAAGGGTAGCCAAAAATAAGGAGTATAATGGTGAATGGAAGGTCTGGTTTTTTCTAGGGATATTTTATGGAAGGTTGTTAAATTATGGTGGCAGGAATTTTGGTAACTAAACATGCATGATTGCAGTTATTTTTATTTTGGAAATCTTTTAGGACAGCCATGATTGGGTTTTCATGCAGAAGGTTGGGGAAGACAATGGAGTTCAGTTCATGGCTATTTCATGGAAGACTATACAGAAAATTGGAGGAGTTTCGGCTTGGGCTGAATAAGGAAACAAGGTTGGAAAAATCACTGCACAGAATTTCTCAAGGCTGGAATTTTGTGGACAGTTTTTGGCTGCCCTTTTCCAGTCGGCTTGCAAGCAGTTCGAAGGAGATTTCAGGGGTTTCAATCCTTCTTCATGTAGGAAAAACATGGCTAAGGAGCTGAGAAAAACCTAGTAGAAAACAGCTTGGTTTCGGACCTCCAAAGCTGTGAATTTGCCCAGGAATTTTTCTGGTTTTGCACCACCACTGTGCAGACCAAAAATGGCCAGAAAAATTCAGGTTCCAAGCTGATCAAAAGGGGCATTTTCCGGCAGCATTAGGAGGGAATAATGGCTAAGAATTTCGACACCTTGAAGGCACAAGAAGCTGGAAAATATTCAGTTCAATACATGAAAGAAAATGAACCTAGCTAGAGTGAAGTTTTAGAAAGTTCACTAGGGAAATTTAATTCACTTGAAATCCTTCCCCCTCTTCCATGGTTTCGGTCCACAAGATGTATTTTACTAAGACATTTTGAACCTTCAAAGCCATAGCACATTGTTAGAATTTTTCTAGAATAAAATTGGCTTGAACAAATTGAACATCCTAATGGATTGAGAATTAGGAAAAATTAAGGATCAAGAGGAAATGAATTCTCTTTAGTAATTTTGTGTAGGGCAAAAGAGTAAAATTATGATACTCCTATCATGTCTCTCTTAGGACAACATCTCTACCCAACTCCAAGCTCCTAAGGCCGAAAGTAATACTTCCCAAGGAAAAATAAAATTTAATCAAGCTAAAGCTTCTATGATGGAATTTGAACCCAAGGCCTCAAAAATTGATTCCAAAGTTCTAACCACTACACCACAACAACTCTTGTTCTTATTTTCTCTCTAAAAATATTTTCCTTTTCAATCCTCAAGCTCTCAAACTTTTTCCACCTCAAGTAAAAATAACCATTTTACCCTTATCACTCAATAAGCATAATCAAGCCCTCTAGACTATAAAACGCAATTTCAATGCACATAAAATCATATAAAAATATATTTAAGCATGCAATGCAATATGATATGCATCCCAACACCCTTACTCTAACGTTGGTTTTGACTGGGGTTTCATATCCTCCCCTCTTTAGAAGAATTTCGTCCCGAAATTCAAGCATACCACTTTTTCAAATCTGGGTACTTCCATTTAACCTATTCTTCCGACTCTCATGTGGCATCCTGCGTGCCATGGTGCTCCCATTGAATCTTAACCATCAGTATCTGTTTGTTTTGAAGAGTCTTGTCACTACGGTCAATATCCGAACAGGCGATGCTGCGATCTTTTTACGCGTCTTTGGAAATCTGAAGAGTTTTAGCAACTTTCAACTTCTACTCGGCCAAGAACATTGTACCTACGAGTTTAGGGACCTCTTAAGCCTATAAATAGATGCAAAACATAAGGGAAAATGGGAGAATTCATTGATCATCATAGAAAATCACTAAGTCCAAGGAGAATTCTTCAAAGTTCAAGGAAGGTTGTACAAAAAGGTTTTCAAAGAAAAAAAGAAGGAGGCTTCTCTATGAGTTCTTTCTTTTACTTTGTTTTCATTTTCTTGAACAATGATATGTTAATTATTTTATTGTAATTCGACATCGTTTTAGATATTCATGATTTATAGAGTTATTTGATCTTTTGATTAATTGGTTATTATTCTTGGTATTCAATTACTTATGCTTATTACGAGATTAGTTAGTTGATTCTATCCATTGACTTGCTGGACCAAAGGGGGTTGATGGGTGTTTTGATTTATTATTTTCATATTCTGTTGGCAATTGACTTGCTAGACCAAAGGGGGTTGATAGTTTAAAAATTAGTAATTGAAAATTAATTGATGTCTTTCGAGACCAAGGGTTCATCGATTAATTTCATGTTCTAAATTTGCCGAGACCAAGGGAATTTAATTAAGGATTGTGTTTAATGCGTCTTTTGGATAAATTAGTTGAGACGGACCAAGTGATTCTAATTAATCTAGAAGATAGTGATTTCATTGATTGACCATCAAAGTGAGTCTACCTTCATCCTTCATGGTTCTAAGAGAATGATTGGTTTTGATAATGGTTAAGATTTTTAAGATCATGTCTGCCTAGGCATTGGCTTGAGTTAGATAAATCTACATCCTTAACATATACATATTTTTATTTTTATTTTTATTTTCAATTTTCTTTTTATTTATTCTTCACTTTATCGAGTCAGTTAAACAATGAAAGAATGGTAATTAATGTCTACTTGTTCCATGAGGATCGACACTTGTTTTAACCATATGCTCAGTCAATGATGAGTACGCTTGCTCATATGTGTGATTTGGGTTTAACATTTTAATTTGAACTTGATTGGGAATGTGCTTTGTTTTGTATGATTTTTATACCTAAGTCTGAACGCATCACCTATTGGACTGACATCTTATCCGGGAAGGACTCACCCCTCAGAGGTGGCCACCTACTGAGAGACTGACCCTAACCCTTCAAAGACTAGTCCTAGCTGTCCACCCTTATTGAGTACTCAACGACATTTCCCACTAGGAGAAAATGAATAAAACACCTTTCCACATGAAAAAGCAATTAAGGGTTTCCAGAGGCTTTGTCAAATTTAGTTTTGGAAAGAGCTTTGAGATTGAGTAAATCTGCTTATTGATTTCCAAATAATTTGTTTGTCTGAAATAAGAAAGAAGTTAATCCTGAATTGCCTTTGGAGAACAGAGTGCCCATGCACTCCACATTTAGCTTGCCAAAATTAAATATTTGACATCAATAAGGTTTTATGTAGGAGCTTATCTGATCCTTGCTCACAATAAAAGGTCTCCAACAGCTAACCTAACCCTGCCTGGGCAAATACAAACCACAATCAAACTCAAGCCAAAATCCACTTTCTCAATTTAAAACAACTCAACTAACTCTTACCATGATCCTAGTGTCCTAAGCTTTAAGGCTAAACAGTAAATAAATAGGTTTATAAGCTAAGCCTAATTTGATATTTAAAATAATTAAGGTTTTGGGAAATAAGTACTAATAAGTTGAAGGTTTAAATCTTGTTAAGAAAAATTTAGTGTTTATTTGATGAAGAGTACTAGGTGGTATTAGGTAAAATAATGATTTATTAATAATTTTGTTGTTAGAAAATAATTGATAACTAAAATTAGTTGAAAATAAATTTAATGAGTCTTGCTTGAAAAATAATAAATAAAATTTTAATGGGTTTTGATTAAAAGATAATAATTAAATTTTTAGTAATAAATATTTTACTAATTATGATTATTTCCATAAAAGGCTTTAGTTGATTTCATTAATTTATATAATATCTACACACACACACACACACACACACACACACACATATTTTTAGCAAAAACTATTATTTATTTGACTAAAATATCCTTATTATATATAAAAATCCAAATCTACCCCTCCTAGGGTTTTTTCAAAATTACTAGCAAAATCATATTATGAAATATTTTATTCATGAAATAAAAATTAGCTTATGGACAACTAGGTCATGATCATATTTCTATGGCTAACCACAATCATGAACATATACAATCCTTCAACTCATCAACTCATCCACATCATGCATATAAGCATAGATCTAGACTTACTAAGGCATGATCTAACCTTTACTAGCATAAAAATAACCATGGCTTTAATAATCACACAAGAATATAAATCATATTCATCATAGATGACATAATTTCTAGCACACTTGATCAAGAAGACATCCATTAAACCTCAAAACATCATACAATCAACCAAGATAACCCATCCTTGCCTAACTCCCATCTCCAACATATTCATACATATATTCATTTTCAATCTCAACTCATCGCAACAATTTATACTTAACCCTATTCATGATTCATCTTCTATCAACATCATCCGTGAGACATGAATCTAGAATTTAAAAGAAGGGTTAAAAAAGCTTACTTGTTTGATGAATACCTTGAAGGAGTTTCGAATGAATCTCAAACCCTAGATGTCTAAATTCGTCCAAAGAAGATGAAGGAAGCATGGCAATGGAGAAGAAGCCATTTGGTCAAGAAAGAGGTAGTGTTCGGTTAAAAGAGCGAGAGAGAGAGAGAGAGAGAAAAGAAGAAGAATGTCCATTAGCATGCTTAAACACATATATGTTCATTAGATATAGAAGATTAGCGAAGATGAAATCGATTGAATAAACCTACCTTGAAGGTGCTCTTTAGCCTTCACAAAATTTCTGGTTTTTTATCCAAAAGTGCAAGTTGGATTTTAGGAGTTTGAGGTTAAAAATGGTATGGATGGATTCACGGTAGTGTGTAGATGAAATCTTGATTTTTTTGAAGAAATTTGAAGTGATTTGGAGAGGTATTAGGTTAAAGGAAGGAGTAGGTGTTCTTGGTGTGCTTTGTGTTCTTGAAGGTTGAAAAGAATGGAGAGATTTTTTATTGCAGGCTGCCGAATTTCTGTAGGTTTAGGGATGGCCGAATTGTTTGCAGGGTTTGGTAGATGATTTTCTAGTTTGGAAGGGAAAATGAAAGGGTAGTTGTTGATATCCTTGAAGAATATTTTGGGGAACTAAATTTGAAACTAAATATACAAGAATATCCGTGATTATTGGAGAGCTTTTGGAATGCTGCCCTGGCCGAATTGTTGAGCAGAGTTTCATCTGGGTGAAAGCTAATTGAAGGAGGCTAAGGGTAACCAAAAATAAGGAGTATAATGGTGAAGGGAAGGTCTGGTTTTTTCTAGGGATATTTCATGGAAGGTTGTTAAATTATGGTGGCTGGAATTTTGGTAACTAAACATGCATGATTGCAGTAATTTTTTTTTTTTGGAAATATTTTAGGACAGCCATGATTGGGTTTTCATGCAGAAGGTTGGGGAAGACAATGGAGTTCAGTTCATGGCTGTTTCATGGAAGACTGTACAGAAAATTGGAGGAGTTTCGGCTAGGGCTGAATAAGGAAACAAGGGTGGAAAAATCACTGCACAGAATTTCGCAAGGGTGGAATTTTCTGGGCAGTTTTCGGCTGCCTTTTTCCAGTCGGCTTGCAGGGAGTTCGAAGGAGATTTTAGGGGTCTTTCAAGGCTGGTTTCCAGCCTTCTTCATGGAGGAAAAACATGGCTAAGGAGCTGAGAAAAACCTAGAAGAAAACTGCTTGGTTTCGGACCTCCAAAGCTGTGAATTTGCCCAGAAATTTTTCTGGTTTTGCACCACCATTGTGCAGACCAAAAATGGCAAGAAAAATTCAGGTTCCAAGCTGATCAAAAGGGGCATTTTCCGGAATCAATAGGGAGGGAATAATGGCTAAGAATTTCAACACCTTGTTGGCACAAGAAGCTGGAAAATTTTCAATTCAATACATGAAAGAAAATAAACCTAGCTAGAGTGAAGTTTTAGAAAGTTCACTAGGGAAATTTAATTCACTTGAAATCCTTCCCCCTCTTCCATGGTTTCGGTCCACAAGATGTCTTTTACTAAGACATTTTGAACATTCAAAGCCACAGCACATTGTTGGAATTTTGCTAGAATAAAATTGGCTTGAACAAATTGAACATCCTATTGGATTGAGAATTATGGAAAATTAAGGATCAAGAGAAAATGAATTCCCATTAGGAATTTTGTGTAGGGCAAAAGAGTAAGATTAGGATACTCCTATCATGTCTCTCTTAGGACAACATCTCTACCCTACTCCAAGCACCTATGGCCGAAAGTAATACTTCCCAAGCAAAAATAAAATTTAATCAAGCTAAAGCTTCTATGATTGAATTTGAACCCAAGGCCTCAAGAATTAATTCCAAAGTTCTAACCACTACACCACAACAACTCTTGTTCTTATTTTCTCTCTAAAAATATTTTCCTATTCAATCCTCAAGCTATCACCCTTTTTCCACCTCAAGTAAAAATTACCATTTTGCCCTTCTCACTCAATAAGCATAATCAAGCCCTCTAGACTATAAAACAAAATTTTAATGCACATAAAATCATATAAAAATATATTTAAGCATGCAATGCAATATGATATGCATCCCAACCCCCTTACTCTAACGTTGGTTTTGACTGGGGTTTCATATCCTCTCCTCCTTAGAAGAATTTCCTCCCGAAATTCAAGCATACCTCTATTTCAAATCTGGGTACTTCCATTTAACCTATTCTTCCGACTCTCATGTGGCATCCTGCGTGCCATGGTGCTCCCATTGAATCTTAACCATCGGTATCTGTTTGTTTCGAAGAGTCTTGTCACTGCAGTCAATATCCGCACAGGCGGTGCTGCGATCTTTTTACGCGTTTTTGGAAATCTGAAGAGTTTTAGCAACTTTCAACTTCTACTCGGCCAAGAAATTTGTACCTACGAGTTTGGGGACCTCTTAAGCCTATAAATAGATGGAAAACATAAGGGAAAAGGGGAGAATTCATTGATCATAAAAGAAAATCACTCAGTCCAAGGAGAATTCTTCAATGTTGAAGGAAGGTTGTACAAAAAGGTTTTCAAAGGAAGAAGAAAGAAGATTGTCTATGAGTTCTTTCTTTTACTTTGTTTTCATTTTCTTGAACAATGATGTGTTAATTATTTTATTGTAATTCGACATTGTTTTAGATATTAATGATTTCTAGAGTTATTTGATCTTTTGATTAATTGGTTATTATTCTTGGTATTCAATTACTTATGCTTATTACGAGATTAGTTAGTTGATTCTATCCATTGACTTGCTGGACCAAAGGGGGTTGATGGGTGTTTTGATTTATTAGTTTCATATTCTGTTGGCAATTGACTTGTTAGACCAGATGGGGTTGATTGTTTAAAAATTGGTAATTGAAAATTATTTGATGTCTTTCGAGACCAAGGGTTCATTGAATAATTTCATGTTCCAAATTTGCCGAGACCAAGGGAATTTAATTAAGGATTTTGTTTAATGCGTTTTTTGGATAAATTACTTGAGACGGACCAAGTGATTATAATTTATCTAGAAGATAGTGATTTCATGGACTGACCATCAAAGTGAGTCTACCTTCATCCTTCATGGTGCTAAGAGAATGATTGGTTTTGATAATGGTTAAGTTTTTTAAGATCATGTTTGCCTAAGCATTAGCTTGAGTTACAAAAATCAACATCCTTGACATATTCTTATTTTTATTTTTATTTTTTTAATTTTCTTTTTATTTGTTCTTCACTTTATCGAGTCGGTTAAACAATGAAAGAATGGTAATTAATGTCTACTTGTTCCTTGAGGATTGACACTTGTTTTAACCATATGCTCAGTTAATGATGAGTACGCTTGCTCATATGTGTGATTTGGGATTAACATTTTAATTTGAACTTGATTGTGAATGTGCTTAGTTTTGTATGATTTTTATACCCAAGTCTGAACGCATCACCTATTGGACTGACATCTTATCCGAGAAGGACTCACCCCTAAGAGGTGGCCACCTACTGAGAGACTGACCCTAACCCTTCCAAGACTAGTCCTAGTAGTCCACCTTTATTGAGTACTCAACGATATTTCCCACATGGGAAAAAATGAATAAAACACCTTTCCACATGAAAAAGCAATTAAGGGTTTCCAGAGGCTTTGTCAAATTCAGTTTTGGAAAGGGTTTTGAGATTGAGTAAATCTGCTTATTGATTTCCAAATAATTTGTTTGTCTGAAATATGAAATAAGTTAATCCTCAATTGCCTTTGCAAAACTGAGTGCCCATGCACTCTACATTTGGCTTGCCAAAATTAAACATTTTACATCAATCAGGTTTTATGGAAGAACTTACCTGATCCTTGCTCACAATAAAAGGTCCCCAACAGCTGACCTAACCCCGCATGGGCAAATATAAACCACAATCAAACTCAAGCCAAAATCCACTTTCTCAATTTAAAACAACTCAACTCACTCTTACCATGATCCTAGTATCGTAAGCTTTAAGGCCAAACAATAAATGTAGGTTTATAAGCTAAGCCAAATTTGATATTTAAAATAATTAAGGTTTTTGGAAATAAGTACTAATAAGTTGAAGGTTTAAATCTTGTTAAGAAAAATTTAGAGCTTATTTGATGAAAAGCCCTAGGTGGTATTATGTAAAATAATGATTTATTAATAATTTAGTTGTTAGAAAATAATTGATAACTAAAATTAGTTGAAAATAAATTTAATGAGTCTTGCTTGAAAAATAATAAATAAAATTTTAATGGGTTTTGATTAAAACATAATAATTAAATTTTTACTAATAAATATTTTACTAATTATGATTATTTCCATAAAAGGCTTTAGTTGATTTCATTAATTTATATAGTATCTCCACACACACACACACATATATATTTCCGGCAAAAACTATTATTTATTTGACTAAAATATCCTTATTATATATAATAATCCAAATCTACCCCGCCTAGGGTTTTTATGAAATTACTAGCAAAATCATATTATGAAATATTTTATTCATGAAATAAAAATTAGCTTATGGACAACTATGTCATGATCATATTTCTATGGCTAACCACAATCATGAACATATGCAATCCTTCAATTCATCAACTCATCCACATCATGCATATAAGCATAGATCTAGACTTACTAAGGCATGATCTAACCTTTACTAGCATAAATATAATCATGGCTTTAATAATCACACAAGAATATAAATCATATTCATCATAGATGACATAATCTCTAGCACACTTGATCATGAAGACATCCATTAAACCTCAAAACATCATACAATCAACCAAGATAACCCATCCTTGCCTAACTCCCATCTCCAACATATTCATACACATATTCATCTTCAATCTCAACTCATCACAACAATTTATACTTAACCCTATTCATGATTCATCTTCTATCAACATCATCCTAGAGACATGAATCTAGAATTTAAAAGAATGGTTAAAAAAGCTTACTTGATTGATGAATACCTTGAAGGAGTTTCGAATGAATCTCAACCCCTAGATGTCTAAATTCGTCCAAAGAAGATGAAGGAAACATGGACGTGGAGAAGAAGCCATTTGGCCAAGAGAGAGGGAGTGTTCGGTTAAAAGAGAGAGAGAGAGAGAGAGAGAGAGAGAGAGAGAAAGAAGAAGAATGTCCATTAGCATGCTTAAAACACATATATGTTCATTAGAGATTGAAGATTAGCGAAGATGAAATCGATTGAATAAACTTACCTTGAAGGTGTTCTTTAGCCTTCACAAAATTTCTGGTTTTTTATCCAAAAGTGCGAGTTGGATTTTAGGAGTTTGAGGTTACAAATGGTATGCATGGATTCACGGTAGTGTATAGATGAAATCTTGAATTTTTTGAAGAAATTTGAAGTGATTTGGAGAGGTATTAGGTTAAAGGAAGGAGTAGGTGTTCTTGGTGTGCTATGTGTTCTTGAAGGTTGAAGAGAATGGAGAGATTTTGGATTGGAGGCTGCCGAATTTTTGTATGTTTAGGGCTGGCCGAATTGTTTGGAGGGTTTGGTAGATGATTTTCTAGTTTGGAAGGGAAAAGGAAAGGCTAGTTGTTGAAATCCTTGAAGAATATTTTTGGGAAGCAAATTTGGAAACTAAATATACAAGAATATCCGCGATTATTGGAGAGCTTTTGGAATGCTGCCCTGGCCGAATTGTTGAGCAGAGTTTCATCTGGGTGAAAGCTAGATGAAAGAGGCTAAGGGTAGCAAAAAATAAGGAGTATAATGGTGAAGGGAAGGTCTGGTTTTTTCTAGGGATATTTTATGGAAGGTTGTTAAATTATGGTGGCTGGAATTTTGATAACTAAACATGCATGATTGCAGTAATTTTTTTTTTGGAAATCTTTTAGGACAGCCATGATTGGGTTTTCATGCAGAAGGTTGGGGACGATAATGGAGTTCAGTTCATGGCTGTTTCACGGAAGACTGTATAGAAAATTGGAGGAGTTTCGGCTAGGGCTGAATAAGGAAACAAGGTTGGAAAAATCACTGCACATAATTTCGCAAGGCTGGAATTTTCTAGGCAGTTTTCGGCTACCCTTTTCCAGTCAGCTTGCAGGGAGTTCGAAGGAGATTTCAGAGGTCTTTCAAGGCTGGTTTCCAGCCTTCTTCATGGAGGAAAAACATGGCTAAGGAGCTGAGAAAAACCTAGAAGAAAACAGCTTGGTTTCGGACCTCCAAAGCTGTGAATTTTCCCAGGAATTTTTCTGGTTTTGCACCACCATTGTGCAGACCAAAAATGGCCAGAAAAATTCAGGTTCCAAGCTGATCAAAAGGGGTATTTTCCGAAAGCATTAGGGAGGGAATAATGGCTAAGAATTTCGACACCTTCAAGGCACAAGAAGCTGGAAAATTTTCAGTTCAATACATGAAAGAAAATGAACCTAGCTAGAGTGAAGTTTTAGAAAGTTCACTAGGGAAATTTAATTCACTTGAAATCCTTCCCCCTCTTGCATGGTTTCGGTCTACAAGATGTCTTTTACTAAGACATTTTGAACCTTCAAAGCCACAACACATTGTTGAAATTTTTCTAGAATAAAATTGGCTTGAACAAATTGAACATCCTAATGGATTGAGAATTAGGAAAAATTAAGGATCAAGGGGAAATGAATTCCCTTTAGGAATTTTGTGTAGGGCTAAAGAGTAAGATTAGGATACTCCTATCATGTCTCTCTTAGGACAACATCTCTACCCTACTCCAAGCACCTAAGGCCGAAAGTAATACTTCCCAAGCAAAAATAAAATTTAATCAAGCTAAAGCTTCTATGATGGAATTTGAACCCAATGCCTCTAGAATTAATTCCAAAGTTCTAACCACTACACCACAACAACTCTTGTTCTTATTTTCTCTCTAGAAATATTTTCCTATTCAATCCTCAAACTATCACCCTTTTTCCACCTCAAGTAAAAATTACCATTTTACCCTTCTCACTCAATAAGCATAATCAAGCCCTATAGACTATAAAACACAAATTCAATGCACATAAAATCGTATAAAAAATATTTGAACATGCAATAAAATATGATATTCATCCTAACCCCTTACTCTAAGGTTGGTTTTCACTGGGATTTCACAGTTGTAGGCCAGTTGGGCATATGGTATGCAATCAAACCACTTATCCTCAAAATCCTACACGCATGCCCTTAACATATCCTCTAATATCTGGATGACTTTTTCGGATTGTCCATCTGTCTGCTGATGAGCAGATATACTGAGCTTCAGAGTCGTTCCTATTGACTGTTGAAATTTTGTCCAAAACCTCGATCTAAATCTAGGATCCTTGTCGAATACAATACTTGACGGCATACAATGCAATCGAACCACTTCTCGGATATACTCTTAGCCAATTTTTCCATAGAGTCATTCACATTTATCGGAATGAAATAAGCCGTCTTGGTCAGCCTGTCAACCATAACCCACACAACATCCTTTACAGTCTTTAACTTTGGCAGCCCAGTGACAAAATCCCTCACTACTTCTTGCCACTTTCACTCAGGAATAGGCAATAGTTGCAGTAATTCGGTTGGCTTCTTGTGCTCCGCTTTTACCTTCTGACACGTCAGGTAAGTAGAGACGTATTATGCCACATCTCTTTTCATTCCCAGCCACCAGTAGGCCTTTTTCAAATCTTGGTACATCTTTACTTCTCCCGGATGAATAGAATACTTGCTCTTATGAGCCTCCTCTATTATTTTTCTCTTAAATACGGGGTCATCCGGTACACATAGCAGTTCTCGGAAATACATCACTCCCACTTCATTAGTTTAAAACTCCTTATTTTCTCTCTTTTCTTCTTTTGCCGTGAAGGCCTTAAACTCTTGGTTATTCCACTGAACCTCACTAATCTCTTGCCTTAGCCCAAGCTCCAACCCCAGGTTGCTCAAACTAATTTTCCCTTCTCCCACTTCTGCCTTTTGCTCTAAGATTTCTTGTACTATTTGAACCTCTTACACACTTAAGCTAGCTATCCTTACTTATTGACTCAACGCATCAGCTACCACATTCACTTTCCCCGAATGGTAGTTAATTGGACACTTGTATTCCTCCAAAAACTCCATGCACCTTCTCTACCATAAGTTTAAGTCCTTTTGCGTGAATATGTATTTCAAGATCTTATGATCTATGAAGACTTCATATTTTGCTCCATACAAATATTGTTGTCATTTTTTCAAAGCAAACACTATCGCTGCCAACTCCAAGTCATGTGTCAGATAGTTTATCCCGTGCGGCTTCAACTTTCTTGATGCGTAGGTAATAACTTTTTTGTCCTGCATTAGCACCACACCTACACATTCCTTAGAAGCATTCGTATACAAGGAATAGGCCTTACCTTCTTCAGGTAGGCTCAATATTGGAGCTATCATCAACCTCCTCTTAAGCTCTTGAGAGCTCTTCTCATACTTATCATTCCAGACGTACGGCATATCCTTCCTTAGCAATCGGGTCATCGGCGCCGCCAGTATAGAGAAGTTCTTAATAAAACGGCGGTAATATCCTACCAAT
The DNA here is from genome assembly GCA_026120185.1 of Voacanga thouarsii. NCBI lineage: Eukaryota > Viridiplantae > Streptophyta > Magnoliopsida > Gentianales > Apocynaceae > Voacanga > Voacanga thouarsii. The sequence goes on from JANUWF010001625.1 coordinate 395,516, forward strand.
CTAAGGAAACTCCTGATCTCGATTACACTCACCGTTGCTTCCACTTTGAGACAGCCTCAACCTTCGATGGGTCTACCTTGATTCCATCTTTAGATATCATGTGACCAAGAAAAGCCAATGAATCCAACCAAAACTCACATTCGCTAAACTTAGCATAGAGTTTATGCTTTCCCAATTTTTCTAGTACCAACCTCAAATGCTCCGCATACTCCTCAAGACTTTTTGAATAGATTAGAATATTGTCTATGAACACCACTACGTACTTATCTACGGACGGCTGAAAAACCCTGTGCATAAGTTCTATGAAAATGATGGGTGCATTAGTTACCCCAAACGGCATCACCATGAACTCGTAGTGCCCATATCTAGTGTTGAAATCTGTCTTTGGAATATCCTCCTCCTTGATTCGCACCTAATAATAACCTTACCATATATCCACCTTGGAAAAGTAACAAAAGCCTTGCAACTGATCAAACAACTCGTCATTTAAGGGTTGGGGATACTTGTTCTTGATCGAGAGGTTATTCAACCCTCTATAGTCTATGCACAACCTCAGTGTCCCATCCTTCTTCTTGACAAATCACACCGAAGCTCCCTATAGTGATATACTATGTCTTATGTATCCTTGCTTAACTAGTTCTTCTAGTTGCTCTTTCAATTCATTTAATTCTGCGGACGCCATTCAATAAGGAGTCTTTGACACTAGTTCAGCTCGAGGAACTAGATTGATGGTGAACTCGACTTCTTAGGAAGGTGGAAGAGTAGTAATTTTGGCCGGAAACACGTCTGCGAAGTTCTTCACCACCTTGGTGCTCTCTAAAGTACACTGATCCATGGGTTTATTGATTAGATAAGCCAAATATCCTACATAACCCTTCTTCAACATTTTTCGCGCCTTATCTCCTTCTATCAAGAATTTCAACTTTCTCACTTTTTTCCCACTAAAGTTTAATATGTCGCATTTGGGTCTAACAAATTGCATTGTCTTGGCCTTGCAATCCACCCTTGCTCCATTCTTCGCTAACGAGTCCATGCCTAGAATCCGATCATAGTTATCGATAGGTAGGATTATGAGATCCACCTTCAAAATCTCTTTTTCAATCACAACATCACACCTTTGAGCTATCCTACTCACATCTCTCAACCTCCCCAAAGGTGTACTCACTAGCATGGTATAAGGTAACTCTACTCTGTCCCAACCGAAATGGCATACACACTTATCGTTCACAAATGAATGAGTCGATTTAGGGTCTATTAAAATAGAAATAAAGTGACCTTGCACAGAAAGTGTGCCTTCAACTACCACTAAATCAACTCAAACCTCTTCCTGGTTTAGCACAAAGACCTTAGCTTTCACTTGAGGCTTTTGGCCTCCTCCTCCGGTTGTCCCAACTGGTGCTCCTCTGGCTGCCCCAACTGGTTTTGTTGCGGCTCCTTGCCCTATTCTGAGTGGTCTTGGACAGTTGTTTCTTAGTGTTACCACAATTGAAACATCTCTTCATCACTCCCCTTGACTAATAATCTCTTTCGGCATGACCTCGCATTCCACAATTTTGACACATCTGCGCACTTAACATAGGACCTGCTGGTACGGTCCTAGGCTACTTTCCCTTATTTCTGCAATGCATTGGGTCAACAGGTCGCTTGTGAAGGAAAGTCCGGAAAGGCCTTTCCAACAATGCATCGGTGGTCGGCTCAACTGGAAAGGATGGTTCATCAGTCGGTTCCTATTCTCATTTTCCATTCGAGTTGTCGCATCTATCGTGGCCTTATATTTCACCAGAGGAGATGATGCTAGTGCCCTCCTTAAATCCTGCCAGAGACCCTTCACAAATTGACTCTTTGCCAATAAGCTCGAGCAGGTCCCCTAAGCTTGAATGCTGCAAACTTCACTCTCATCTTCTCAGAATATTGAAGGGTCACGCGATATCCTCTATTTGGTTAACCCACTGCTTGCCTTTTCATACGTCTCCCTGAAATGTTGCAAGTTGGAACTTCAGGAATTGTTCCAAGGCCACATCCCCATCCCTAGGCACTTTCCTATTCACCTTATCCACTTTCTCAGTCAAGTTTTAAAGATTGGCGGCCATCTTGTCGAAGGCCTACCCCATTGTCACCTCTGGGGGTCTTCTAGAGGTCAGTTCCCGCTCTTGCTCGAGTTCCTCTTCCACTTCCGGGGTGGACCAACGCATCTTCTCGTATTCAGGAGTGGATGACTCACTCTCCCAAATGGTTTTTTCTCACACAATGGTCCTACACCTTAGTGCCATCTACTTGCACCCAATAGCAGCCATAGTAAGGGGAAATTCAGAGCATGCAATTGTTCAACTAATATATTTGAAATAACTTGTTAATGTATGGAAAAATAAAATTTTCAAATAATGCTTCAAGTAGAATAAAGAAATCCAATAAATCATATTTTTATTAACCAATTCCAAATTAGCACAAAATAAGGGAGATCCCACTAGTTATCCCCTTTTCTTTTGACTAAACAAAATTCAAAATAAATAATAAATTCTGAATCAAATAAATAAACAAACGACTCAAAATAAAGAGTTAGCACTAATGGTCCTAAAATTTTAAGCATCACTAGAGTCGCTGGAATCCTCGAAAGTCTCTAAAGGAGGTTCCACTAGCCATCCCGCACTGCTATTGTCATGATCTATGTTGCAATCTACATCGCAATCTCTTGAAAAACCAAAGGATCTATACTTCTTACTAGTCTACCTCATCATGAACTCTCCAGAGTCTCTACCCCTTAACTTAGCTCTCTACTCCGCATCCCTTAGTTTCTCCATATCCAGCATCAGTATACTCTTAGGTCTCCCAGACTCTAACTCATAAAACTCACTTCCCAGCAACGTTAAGGCTCCTTCTTCTATAGATAGGGTCACAAGTGTATCTATTCTAGACTTGTCATCAATCATTTCTGCCCCAAGCTCTCCTATTTCTCCCTTAACCCCAAGTCCTCCCAGCTTACCCTCACTCTCCTCCTTAATCAGTTCTCTACCTCTGATCTCCCTCTTATCATCACCCTCATACTCTACCAAGCCCTCATTCCACTCAAGTGCAAATATCTCCGGTGTTGGATCTTCGAGTCCTTCCTCTATGCCTAAGTCTTCCATCATTGGCGACTTATGGTCGATCTCATCCTCACTTGGGATCCATCCACCCTCAGGTTCCGTCTCTGACTCAGATGATGAGGAATTTAGGATAGGTATAAGGCTAGACGCTCTTCACTCACAGGACAACACATAAATGGCTAGTCTCGGGTTACAGCTGCGGATCTTCTAGTCATCTTATAAAGGAAACATAAAGAAATTAGAACCTAATATCACTCCCTAGAGTTCAAATACTATTTAATGAACCACAATTCCTAAGGTTTAGGTACTACCCAATAATATCATTTGCCTAAACCTAGGCTCTAATACCACTTGTAATACCCCACTACCTACGTACCCAGATAGGTCAGGATATCATCCCATCCAGAGGACCAGGGGTCTTTATAAAGACTTGTAAATAACAAATAATGAAAAAAAACCCCAACAAAATAAAATAAAATAATACTCTTAATTTCATCTGAGCGAAATACTTATACAAATCCAAGAGATCAAAATTAACAAACATCTCTTGAAAGAAATACAAATTTAAAAATAAAATAAACAAATGGTGATCATTGCTTATTTCTTTGCCTACTCAATATAATCACTCTCCTGAAATCATGATATAAAAGGTGTGAGAATGGCATCTCAATAAGTCCTGTGTGTGCAAGTGTCAATTATAACCATTTCGTGCATGCAGGTTTATTAAAATCACAAAATCCTGTTCGCAAGTCAATTTCATCAACAACAGTTATACAAAGGAGCCTTGCTAGTGAATCCAAAATAGTTCACACTAAATCATCGTTTAATTATATTCATAGTTCATTAGGGAGGGATTAGAATATGATCCAAACAATAATATCTTAATCCATATCATGGTTACTACCATAATAGCGTCCCAATGTATTCTTTCAACAATGGGTAGTGGGGGATCCTCCTACTAGGTTAGATACTCATTCTCCTATACACCCAACACTCTGGTTGTCTAATTCGGATTAACAATGTCTAATGGACCAATATGCTTGCGCAGACAGCCTAACTATGTAATACTGTCAGCTCTCCAAGTTGAGTTCATCTTCTGGAGGTGGCCTCCTACCAGAAGACTCATTCTTGCTCTTCAAAACTAGTACCACTAGCCTACCCCCACTGAGTACTCAACGCTCCCTATTTAGAGGCAGAATCATTTTATCCTCTTTTGAAAGTCTTTGATTAGCTTGCTTGCAAAATGTGGTTTATCGTAATAGTGTTTCCAAATCGTTTAGTGATAGTGTAAGAAATCATTTTTGAGTTTGAATAGTTGAAATTTGATAAACTCATTTAGAAAGTAAAACATCCATGTTTCCAACCCAAGTATGAGAACACAGTATAACTCAGCATGTTTAGCTAACATTTCAATCCTCTTGTCGAAATATTATATGGACATCAATTCCAAATAACATTGTAAAAATTAATTGCAAACAAGTAACATTTATTAAAAATGGTTATGCAAGGTCTTACTTGGACAAATCAACAACTAGACCCCACTCAATTGAATGCCCTTACTTCAACTACTTCCTTATCTAGAATAAATGATACAATAGTTACAATCTAAGTATTACATCCACAATTTCATTCAACATGAATTCTTATGATCTCATTAATCACCTAATTCATCCTGGTATCTAGGTAATTTAATTCACTAGAACAGATACATAAATTCCTTTGTCATACTATTGATCATAACCATGTATTCATCCAAATCAATTTATTATATGGCATCTCTTATATTCAGCTAGCATAAAATCAACATAACCAGCCCTATAAACATTAAAGATCTCATCTTTGCCTACTTAGCATAGCACTAGATTCATCATGACAAGACATATCATTGTCTCATGTCATACATGCTTTGTCTACGGCTTATATTGACATATTTGTTATTCTAGTTCTTTCATGCTTTCATGATCGACTACATAAGCATTCATAAGTCAATATACTAAAGATTAATGCCATTTAAATCAGTAAAAATAGGATCTTGAATACCTCTTACCGATCAAGACTTAAAACACAACAATTCCTTGTTGACTATCTTGAGTTCAATCGATAGTTGAAGAGATTGGTCTACCTAGATGTCTTTGATCGTTACTCACCAAGAATGGAATAAAATCAGTCCATTATGGATGTCATTTTAGGGACGAAATAAGAAAATAATGGCGTAAGAGATGAATAGAAGGGTTGAATATCGAATACCTCATAGACAGTTTCGGTTTTGTGTTTGTTCTTGGGGTAAGCTGGCCGAATTTTTGTGCAGATTGAATGCTGGTTGTTTTTGTGAGTTTGAGGGGTTAAGAGGGTAGGAAATTTCTTGGTTTGCTAGATAGAAAAGTCCAAGGTTTGGTGTTTAGGTGTTTGGAGGAGTCCTACCTTGCTATGGATTCTTTTGATCACAAGAGAAAAGTTGGACAGCTTTGGTCCTTCTATGGGTGCCAAAACTGGTTAGTAGTTTAGGGGTTATTGTTGCTAAGTTTTTGCTGCTTATGATGGCCGAAAATCTGGAAAGAATGGGAGAATAAATCTGGTTGGTTTTGGAATCTATAGTGGCAAAAATAAGAGAGGAAAAGTGAGACTTTGTGTAGCTGTATCTTGCTCGATGACTAGAGAGGTTTTTGTGAAGGTTTTTGGTAGGAAATTTCTTGCACAAGGGTGCTGATTGTAGCCAAAATTATAAAGGAATTGGAGAGGAAATTCTGGTATTTTTTTGGCTAAAACAAAGTCCTAGTAGGTTAAGGTTTTCTTCGATAACCCTAGCAAGGTTTTGGAGAGTTTTAGTCGAGCTACGATTGCTCCATTGTGTGGTGGCAGCTTTGAGGGAATTTTTCAAAAAAATATAGGTGGAAATTAGGTTATTTATTTAAGAAATAATTTAATTTATTCCCTATATTAATTTGAAGAATTTAAATGGCTATTAAATAATTATTTTTACATGATAAAATTCTGGTTTCCTTTCTCTTGAAGCTACCGAAATACTTCTTCCTTTTCCCCCCAAAATTTTCAGAATCCTTATCCAAGAGTTAAACAATTCATTTAAAATCCATATTTTATCATTTTATTCTCTTTTTAAAATTTATTTGAAGAGAATTAAAGTATGGAGACTTATCTCCTTAAGATGTGGCAGCTACAACATTAAAACATGATGCATAAAAATATATTTTATCTCCTAATAAATTACTTAGATATGGCTTTTTAAAATCCAGATTAGTAATATTTGAAGTTTTCTAAAAGATTATGATAAGATATCAGAAATAAAATTTTAATTTATTTTCAAATATTTTATAAAATAATTCCCAAGATAAATCACTGTCATAAATTTTAGGAAATTGGCTCCAAGGTGGTGGCTACCTTAGGAGTGTTTTGGCCAAGGCTTAGAAAAAATTAGAGAAGGAGAGAATAAAAGAAAAGAGAAGATTTGAAGTAGCTAGAATTTTAACTCAAGCCCATTGAGAATTAAACACCAAGCTTTATCCACTATTCCACAACAACTCTTGTATAAATTTCCCCTTAATTAAATTCCCTTAATTCCTACTCAATTGATTCATCATCTTCCTAATGAAAAAAAAAAAAACTCAACTAACTCAAATAAAACAACCATTTCAAGAACAAATTAATTCATGAAGCAACAAACTTGTGAAACTCATATTTTCATGAAAATAATTCAAATTACCAAATGCAATATAAAAGAAATGCTATGACATGCATGAATTTCCCCAGATACTAAAGGTGGGTTAATACGGGGTATTACAAACGTGCTCTAGTGAACCTCTGTTGTTCCTTCTTTATCCTTCTTAATGATAGGTTATTATTCGGGCATTCAAAAATCAAACAAAAGCCCTAAGGCCCACGTCATGTTTAAGCCATTAAACAAACCGTTAGACCTATGGCCCAGTTCATTGGGTAAAGCCTTTTAATTTAATTTAATTATTCCTGGACTGACACAAGCCCAATAATTAAATTAATTGAATATCCCAATGCATCAATATAGATCTCAAGCATTGGCCTAGTTCATTAGGTTAAGCCTTTAATTCAATTTAATTATTCCTGGACTAATTCAAGCTCAAAAATTAAATTAACTAAATAACCCAAATGGGCCAATAAATAATTCTCTCCCTTTGGACCTTTTATTTTATTCTAGCCTAATAAATAAATCAGGCTAATTGAAGAAAATAAAATCCATTTAATATAATATCATTCCCTCAGCCCAAATCTATTAGGACATATGGGCTATTCCGCTGACCAAAAGACACATCGCATTGGCTACTAAAATGACCAAAATACCCCTGCTATAAAAATAACTATTTTTTGCATCTTAAATATTTCCTAATATCACCATCAGGAAATATTGACCCCAAGGACAATGCTACGTTAGTAAAGCCTCCGACCTACAGGTGTAATGACTAAAATACCTCTCTACGCATCACCGTGCATTTTAGAGAGGGAGAGTGTACTAACACTTCTCTAAATGACATCTACCATCCTTAGACCTCTAGTCCAATAATCCATGACTCTTGGAATGTTTCTGCTTTCCAATGGAGCTACCCTAAAGCTAACATCCAACTCATGTTCCCCACGACCCTGGATATTTAGATCATTCGAACAGTCACATGGGGTGATATAGTGCATAAGCTATCTTATACAAGTCTATCTTAACTAATTAGTTATATATACCTAACATACAAGTATATTGGCTCTACAATAGAACCTTAACTACAACATATCAAAGTACATAATTCCAACTTCGTCAGACCACCAACTCATACTTAAGCAGTAGAGTGTTAGTCTACACTATAGCAGTAATAGTTTGGGTTTCTTCTAAATAGTGCTTTTAGAAACCACCATTATATGTTCTATTCTATGTATACGAAATACGCTCATGCTATGAAGTGAGGGGGCTACTTACGGGCTAAAGGTAAGCCATTCCCTATTTGGAATTCATAATACAATAACCTAAACATGATGAGATTTCCATTCTTATTAATTGGTTAAGAACAAATGTTTTTGTGTTAAGTAACCTGTGATCCATATCTTATTGTGAAATACCACCATTCACATGGATCCCTTACTTAAATACAATGGGTCTTTTCCAAACATAAATCGTGCACAAATAAAATGTAAATTCACAAACAAATTTTGAGAATAAATTCTTTTATTAATAAAATCGATAATTACATCAGGAAACTAGTCTAGATGGCATACACTCCAACAAGGATTATGCCCTAAAAAAATTTGCACTTATACTATTGTCATTATGTATTATGTAATAATATGAGACATTTCTTTCCGTGAATAGTGCATTTTATTTTGTGGTCATCAAGTACGTAACCTGATAGTAAAACCCTATAACAAAAATAATTACTATTCTTAAATTGTCTCTGATTGATTATTATTAGTGGAATAATAATAAATTAATATTAGTATGTTTGTGACTTGATGGCTATGTTTTACTAGTCATGGATACCTGTGATATCAAGTCAAAAAATAAATAAATGTTAAAGAACATTGTATTGGACATGACCCAGTGTGAGAGTACTTCATGGAACATGTCATAAGTACTTTCTTGCCAAAATAATATTAGAAGTCCTTCGACCGGAATTCATCATAGTTTCCTATATGATAAATTCTATATTTTGACATTATCTGAAGTTATCTTTAGCCAGATTATAAATTAGACTACGGTTAGATATAGAATAAATCATGGAGAGGAATATGACTGATAGTGAAGGAATTTGTCCTCAATTTTGGAAAAGATGTCCATAGGCCCCTTGATAAGTTAGACTGTTAAAATGCATGGTCGTAATCAAATATATCAATTTGAGATATTGATATCATTTATTTTAATAGTTTACTATGAAATCAAGAAAATATTGATTAAACTTAATAAGGATGATATGTTCTATGCCTTATGCTTCGTTTGGATATCGTGTGACAAAAGGACTAAATATAATGTTATGGTTTGTTTCAAAGAGATCACTGATCTTCCTTTAACTTAGATAGTTCTAATGTTTTGCTAGAAACTGCTTAAAACTTGTGGGCAATTTAAATGTGATTTGAGCACACTACCAGAGTTAAATGAACCTATAGGGTCGCACATTAAGCGAACACTTTAGATTATATTTCTGGTAACCAGGTTCTATGTATTTGGAAATATGTCTACGTTAATTAAACTTAGAAAAATGACCAGATATAATGAATCTGGAAATATGTCCATATTCGATGTATTTAGAGGATGTCCAGATTATAAGAATCTAACTTGGTAAATTAATTAGTTAAAATTCTAAAATAATGACAGAATCTTATCATATTAGTTTTAATTTGAATTAAAAATAAAATATGATAAGACATTATTCGAGTTGGACTCCAAGAAGTTCGAGTTGTTTTAAAAAGAAAACCCTAGCCGTCTTCTAATGTTAACTATTTGTCAAAACATTCGTGCCTCCAATTCATTGGAAATATTAAGCCTCTCAAACCCTAGGTGCTAGCACTCCTAGATAACGACCTAGTTCCCCGTGTGTATTCGATAGAGAACGTTCGCACATTGCAGTGTCTGGTGATCATTCGAGTTGCAAAAATACCTAAAAACCAGAAGCCAGAGGTCTTGATTACGTTAAACAGAGATAATTATGTAATCCATATATCGATCTTAATCATTTGGCTTGGGGTCTTCAGGAGGGATTCATGGATGTTTTCCTCATTTAGCTTGGTTCTATTTTTCTAGTGTAATTTTTCTTCTCATCTATCTCTCCTTGAATTTAATTCAAGGTTCCTTTATTTGAATTTTATTGTATTAGATTACATAAGGTAGATAGAATTAGAATTTATGACAAGTCAAGGAGAAGGCAATCAAGACAAAAAGGAGGACGGTGGAACATTCTTCCTAGATCATGCATGAACACTTTGGATTGACCAAATTAATTTCTTTTGTTGTTCAGGGAAATTAATGTAGTATAGTCCATAACCAAACAACATTTTTATTTTTGTGTTCTATGAATATGTTGACATTTTGCATGTATTATATGAGACCATTAATAATCACAAATCCCTCAAACTAATATTAAGCCTAATGCCTTCAATTAATATAGTAAGAATGAGAGTCATTTTTCAAGGCCAGGTTGTTGGCCTAAACAAAGCCTATTTAACATCAGTTGTGTTCAAGCTGTGGAATTAAATTCCTGATTAATGGAACCTAACTAATTTCTTTATCCCAGTTGGGTTAACAAAAGCATAAAAAACAATGAAAGTAAGGTTGGTTTGGCTTAAAGGCTTTAAGATTAAAAGATGTTAATCTCACAATGATCTGGTAATTAAATTATATGTAATTGGCATTAGATACCTACTATTGAACATATGAGGGGCTTGTTCGGCAAACCCAAGGTCATTCTTAAGGAATTTAGATATTGGTCCACTAGGAAAACTTCCAACGGGTTTTTCCCAATTCAATAGCAGGGGCTCTTGGTTAGAGTAAAATAGTAAAATAATTATGAGCTTAATTAAAAACTAAATTACTTGCATTACATGTGCATATACAACTAGCTAATTTCTCTATATTTATGTATAGGTCATCAGCATCATGTCAACCAACCTAAATTTACATAGCATCTTGGAAACCAGCAAACTTACTGAGTCAATTTTTCTGGACTAGTATAGAAATATGAGAATTCTTCTCAAGTCGGAAAAGTTACTCAAATTGCTAGATGCTCCTATTCTGCAACCACCAAGTGAAGATGTTCATGCTAATAAGCATGCTGTGCACAAGAATCATAATGAGGATTATGACATAGTATCATGTGCAATGTTAGAGTTAATGACCTATGAACTACAATAACAACTTGAGCATATGGATTCTTACACGATCATTTTACATCATCGAGAGCTATTGGATGCAGAAGCCAGAATGGAGAGATATAAGATCTTAAAATAACTGTTCCATTTTAAGTTGACAAAGGGTACTTCTGTGGCAACTCATAGGCTAAAAATGTTCGGCTTTATTGAGAAACTTGGTCCTTTTTGGTTCATAATGCACAATGAGTTATGTATTGACGTAATATTACAATTTTTGCCAAGTAGTTTTTCACAATTTGTGATAAACTACTAGATGAACAAGATTAAGTCCATAATACTCAAGCTTACCAATCTTCTCAAGACTATAGAATCCTCCATGAAGAAGGAATTCAATGTATTCATGTTGGTACCTTCACATACGTCAGGAGTCCATCGATGAGAAGCGGCTGAGGAAAGCTTCAGGAAACCCCTAAGACGAAGAAAAAGAAGGCTCCTACTAAGTCCAAAAGTGGCATAAAGAATGAGATAACTGCCAAAGGCCCATGTCATCACTGTATCAAGATGGGAAGGCGCAACTGTAAAGCCTACCAAGAGACCATCAAAGATAAGAAGGAGAAGGAGAAGGAGAATTATGTGGGCACTTCTACTTCTGCTCTTGGTATGTTTATGATTGAGAAAAATACTACCATTAAAAATGATATATGGGTATGGATACCGGATATGGATCCTATTCATGCAATGACTTGTAGGGACTAAAGGACAGTAGAAGGTTTGAGAATAGCAATATGGACCTATGTGTTGCAAATGGAACAAAGGTTGTTGCACTTGCTGTTGGGCCTTATGACCTACATTTTGCTTTAGGAATTGTTTTAGAAAATCACAATCATTATTACGTACTTGTTTTATTGAAATTATTATCTCAGTTGTTTGTTTAGACTTATATGGATTTCATTTAAGAATAAATGTTTTTTTTTTCATTGAATAATATCCATCGTGATTCTACAACTTTGGTAAGTGGTTAATATGTTCTAGACATGGATAATTCAATTCTCAATTCAAATAAAAAGAAGCCAAGGATAGACTACTCAACCACATCTTACTTATAGCATTGTCATTTAGGCTATACAAATGAGAATTGCATTTCTAAGTTACAAAAGTTAGGTGACTTATGGTCATTTGATTATGAATCATATGGCACATGGCAATCTTGTTTACTTCATAAAATGGCTAAACCTCCTTTCTCTGGAAAATGGAGAAAGGGCTAAAGAGTTATTAGGGCTTATACATGCTAATGTATGTGGCCGAATATCTATACAAGTAAGTAAAGGTTTTCACTATTCTATAACCTTTATCGATGAATTTTCGCGATATGGGTATCTATATTTAATGAAATACAAATTTGAGCCATTTGATAAGTTCGAAGACTTCAAGAATAAAGTAGAGAAATAACTTAGCAATAGTATCAAAGCTGTAAGATTCAATTGAGAAAGTGAATAATTAAGCCCAAAGTTTCAAGGTTATCTATGAGATAATGAGATATTATCTCAATAGACTCCACCATATACACCTAAACATAACAGTGTATCTAAGAGAAGGAATCAAACCCTTCTAGACATGGAATGAACCATGATGGCTTTTGTAGACTTACCAAAACCATTTTCGGGGTATGCATGATAATGGCTAAAATCATCACTATTTTGCTATTTATTTGAGGTTAAATTGGGATAATTTTGTTGTAATAACTAGACATATTGCTTCCAATTTGACATTTTGCTTGTAGAAAGTGTTTTTCACAAATTTGTGAAGATTTAAGTTGATTTCGAGCAAAAAAGAGAATTTTCAGTACACACCTGGTGCCAGGTCGGGCAAGTGAACTAGGCACTTGGTCCATTCTAGTCTGACTAGAGAGAAAATAGAGCATAACTCAGGTGAAAAATAGAACACACTCAGCACTAGGTGGGTCAAATGGACTTGGCGCCAGGTCTGCTATGCATCACTATGTGCACGAATTTAGTAATTTTCCAAGGATTTAGGTATTTTCTAATTCCTATTCAGCCAAGACTCCTCAAGCAATGAATTTGGCATCAAAGAAGCCTATAAAACAAAGAGAAAACATAAGATATTGAGAGTGAATTCAAGGAGCAAAAATTCCAATCAATCATTAAAGAAGGGATTCATCAAATCAATGAGGGTTGTTCAAGAAAGTCTTCAAAGGAGATAAAGGAGGCTTGTGTATAAGTGCTTTCTTTTACCTTTGTGTTCTTTTTCATAATCAATGGTGTATTTAATATTTTCAATGAAATTTGACATTTTTTTTCAGGATTTATGATTTCTTGAGTTAATTTAGTATTTTGATCGATTCATTATTATTCATGGGATTTGAGTACATATTTTGCTTACGGAGTAGATTGGTTGATTTTTATTATTGATTTTCTTGGAAAAAGGTTGGTAACAGCTTCAATTAATTAATTTCATATTTGTTATCTTCTGACTTGCTTGAAAAAATGGTTACTTATCTAGAACATAGGTAATCAAAGGTTAGTTGATAATTGCTACAATATGAATTTGTTGACTAATTTCATGTTTTTAAATCACACAGAATATAGGGGGTTATATGAGGGTTGATTTTAATGCTTTTTTTGGATAAATTGGTTGAGACAGAATATGTTCACTAATTTAATTAGAATATAGTGATTCCATGGATTGTAAAAGAAGTGGGACTACTTTAAGTCCTTCGTGAGACCAGGATAATAATTTATTATGATATTGGCTAAGTGATTTATTGTCATGTTTTCAAAATCTTTTGTCTAAATTGCATATTTTCACATCCTTGAGTTGTATATATTTCTTTGTTTTCCTTTTTCATATTTTCTCACTTTATTTGGGTCGGTTAAACAATGAATGAAAAGTGATTAGTGTGTACTTGTTCCTTTAAGGTTCAAGACTCGATAATTTCCTATGCTATTGTTAAGATGAGTATACTTACTCGTACGTGTATTTTGGGATTAATGTTATAATTACTTGAGTGAGGGATAGATTTAAATTTGATGATTTTTATACACCCAAAATTTATGCACCAAGTGTTTGGTGCCATTACTGGGGGACAATATCATGAAAGCTTTGATTTTGTTGATTTAACCATGTTTATATGTATATTTGTCCATATGTAAATATGTGAATATATAATTATGTATATATATTTTTTGTGTAAATAAGTGCGATATCTTGTTGTTTGAATAAATGTACTTTAAGTAACTAACTTGATTCAATATTGTACTATGCCTGTATATTACTAATAGGATTTGTAAATGTCATTAACTTTTGTTTTCTTAGGTATTTTGTGAATATTTAAGTCTTTTTATTGTTATAGGATTTATTTTTTTGTTAGTTTAAATTTTTTCTATTCTTTATTTTTTTATCGATTTGATTTTTGTTTTTCTTTGAGTGCAAGGTTGACATCATCATAGGCACAAGACCAAAAGAGTTACATGATAACAAATTGGCATTATTATAAGCTCAGATTGATGTTTTTATTAAGACATCATTAGAAGCATTAGAGAATTCTTTTGTTGCCGATACAAATTCAACAGTTCAGTGGCATGAAGAAGCTTTCCAATGATTGTGAGATCAAAGGACACAATTAGCTAAGATTGTTGATGAGACTTATGAGTTCATTCTGGCGCGTACAATTGACCATAGAAAAAAAGAGAGACTATGAGGGACAATTACACAATGTGGCATGAAAGGTATTTAATTCTACTCTATGTGCCAATAATTCTAATTTCTCTTTATCACATGATTTTTTTAGCTCCTCACAATTCTTGGAAAATAATGGTCTAAGTAATGATGTATTGAGCATAACATGCCTTAAGGAGTTGGATCTTTCAATGCTACGTTATGTGAAACCCTTTGAGTATGCTAATAAATTATACCCTTTACCCTATTCAAATGGGGTAACTTGGTATTTGTAAATGTGGTGCAAAGTAAGGATTTCTTGATCCCATCTCTAATAATTCAACTACTAAGTATGAAAGGGAATTTTCAATGTGACAAATCTTTTGAAAAGTTAAATTGGTGATGGCAAGATTGATGCATTCTTTAGATAACATGTGCACTCATATGTTGAACATACGATTTGTGTGTCTAATGGAATATTAGACAATGAAGTTTATGTGTTTTTCTTTAACTGGAATTTTTTTTTTCTTAATGCACATTACCTTTTTCAAAAATCTCTTTTCATTCTACATTCATCATGCCTATCTTCTACTTTGAGCTTTAATCTCTTTTCCAAGGGTTTGATGATGAAGCATGATGAGTGGACAGAGTTTGTATCATCGTTTTGTGTTTGGTTTTTCGTCTTCCAAATAATGAAAATATTTTAGAGTTTAAGTATGGGGGAGTGAGTCGTGTCTTTACATGCTTTGTTAGGATTTCTATTTTTCTTTTATTTAGGTGTGTCTTTATTTTGTTGTTATTTTCTTTGTGCTTTTATTTATGTTTTCTTTTGTAGGTAGGAATAAAGTCTACTTAGACTAGCCATTTTCTCTATTTCCAACTCTGAAATATATTGGAGCTTATTGCATTTGGGGAGTACTATTTCACCCTCTCTTCATTTATCATATTTAGTCTCTTTGGAGATGTTTTCTTATGTTAATTTTTGTCTAATGAGGACATTGTCCAGTTTAAGTGTGGGGGAGTGGTTTGGTGACATTCTTTGTCCAAGTTTTTCTCTCAATTATCTTGGCGTTTTCTTGGTATCGAGCAATTTTGGAAATTTTGAAAAAATTTAAAACTTTGAAAGTTTGGACATCTAATATTTTTTTTTTTTGGGTGATTTTTATTGTTGAGCAAAGCTGTAATTCTTTTTCTTATTTAGACATGAATTTTTGTTATTCATTTTGTGAATTTTTATGGAATTAGTTTATTGGATAGGATATTTGTCAAGACATGAGAATTTGGATTAATCTTGTTTATGCATTAGTGTTGGAATATTATTTGACTCATCTAGTTTGAGTATGGAGAATATGATGAATGTGGGAAAATTTTATTGGGTAACTCTTGTGTTATGGGTTTAAATTTTGCTTAGCTTTGAGTTGTGATAAGGAATGTAAGGAGATAAAAGATTTTTGAGAGGAAAGATTGTGGAAATTTTTTTTGTGAGGTGAAGAATTGAATTAAAAGAATTAGTTGATTGTTGTTTCCTCTTGAAAGATGATAAAATATTATTTTCGCTTGATTACGGGGGCCAATACGGAGTGTGAAGAAAAATCCACTTTCTTAAGGCAATGAATTCCCAAAAGCAAAAGATCGGAAAGATGTTGAAAAAATGATGAGTGATGACTATTGGAATGTATTCCCTCAAAGACTATGTATTTTGTGTAAATATATTGCAATAAAATGTATTTTCATTCAATTTAGTTTTTTTTCTCATATTATTGCACATTTAAGGTCCATGCAAGACAAGAATAGGTTTATATGTTGGGTCGTTCTTCACATTAAGCTATAGACTATAAGTACTTGTCATACAAGTAAAATTGAGTTCTTAGTCGGTTGATGGAATTGGGCATTTTATCAAGGCAAGACTATTACGCCATAAGTTCTAATGAGGAATGGTTTACCTTAAATCAGTGAGTAGTTCACTCACATAACTGGCGTATATGTATTTCAAATATATGGAACTAGACATGTAGTAGTGGTGTCTTATAAAGTACTATGATTATAGAGACCGGATTATTATTGCTGCAGTGTAGATTGGTACCCTCATACTTGAGAAGTGGTCTAGTGAACATAGGGTTTTATACTTTGACATATGTTGGGTGAGATTTTATTTTATTTTATTTTATTTGTGAGTTCAGTATCCTCATATGTTTGGTGTATTACTCTAGCTAGTTAAGATGGACTTATTTAAGAGAGTTTCTATTTTTCACTTAGTGAGGTTAAATCACCCCTTGTGATTATCCAGTGCAACTCGGCCATTCTTAGGTTAATCTACGACCAATTAGGAAAAGTAAGTACTCTTTCGTAGATGTGGCTCAGAAAACTAAAAAAATTTCCGTTGCGTTTTCTTTGATATTTTCCATTTTGATCCTTTAAGAATTATAGAGCTTGGTTTTCATCTAGGAGCATATACTGGGGTTAAAAACTGGAAAGGTGATTCATTACTACTAAAAATGAATCTTTTGTGATTTCATGTGATCCCTCATAAATTAGTTTCTTGCACCTCGCGGTTAGAGGCAAAGGATAAGGTAATCTAATTCCTATCATTTTTTCTGGTTTTACGTAGATTCGTTGTACGCCTCGTGGTTAGAGGCATAGGCACTTGTAAAGGCGTATTTTTATGCTTGCTTTTGTTTTTAACCCGTAAGTTTTGGGAACTGAAGAACATGACTACAACAGTTGTTCAGGGGCAAAAATTGCTAAAAAAATAGGATTTTTCTAGAAATCAGCGAACTCCAGAACGAACCCGGCACTAGGTGGCCCGATCAGACTAGACGCCAAGTCCACTTTGCCCAGGCAGAGGTTTTGGAGAAATAGAGCAGATCCAAGGCCAGGAGGGCCCAATGGAGCATACACCATGTGCACTCTACCCAGAGGAAGATGTACGCAATTTTGTCTAAGAAAAGGAAGAGCACAACTGATGTTTTGTACCTTAATTTTTCCTTGATGTAATCATGTTTTGAAACCATTGCGTGAGGTTAATTTTCTACAATAGTTTTATTTATCAATGGATGAATATTTTGCATGAAAATGAGTACTAAAGGTTGGAACCACATTAAGATTAAAGAAGATCATTAATTTTTAATTCATGGCATTTAATCCATGAATAGCTTGAGCATGAAAAAGTTTACTTTTGTTATCATGCTTATTTTATTTTTGTGCTCAAATGTGCAAGTTCTCGTGAGACTAAAGTCTCACTAGATAGAACGGTTTTTCATAAAACATTTTAATCTAAGAAACTTTAAAAATAAAAGAGTTCATGGTGTATTATCTTAGTTGGTTTAATCTTTGACATAGAAAATATTATTGAACTTAAGGTTATTTAATAAAGTTTTACTTGGTTATTCACTTAGAAGAGTAAAATAAATTCATAGTTTATTCTCTCAAAGGATTTAATCATTGACATAGAGAATAATATTTAATTTAACCATAAGATTATAGAAAACGTTTTTGGCCCTAAAACTCTATTTTTAATAAAAGATTAGATGGGAAAGGGGTTCCAACAACCCCATGGTTTCTATCACAACTCTCATTAGAGATAGTAGATTTCCTCGTGTCATTCTGAGCATAAACCCCTATATGATGGATTTCCACAAGTATCTAGAACTAATGGTAGAGTAAAATTAAAAGCCTAGGGTATTTGCTAGGATCGACCAGCCTACATTAGAGGTTTTTAGCACTAGATTGCCCATAGGTGGTGTGAATTAGTGGCCATCCTATTAGTGGAACTTTTTCTAGACCATTACCTATTTAGGAAGTTTTGATCCATGATGGTTATACACTTAACATAGAATGCTATTAATATTACCATGAAACTCTGTTAGCTTTTCTAGGAGCCAACCCATTTATATTATTGATAATGGTTTTAAGAGTTATTTATTATCAATGATATAATATAAAGAACGTGAATTTTTATTCTTGTAAACTAAATGAATGTTTTTTTGAAATATTTCAGAAATGTCTGGTTTAGGTCCGTTGACAATCATTCCCAAGTATGTTAGTGTTGTACCCTAGAGTCAATCACTTGTATCATGTATATTGCATAATAATCAATAAAAGAGTCATTCTTTATCTTTCAGTTTGATTGTTATATCTTATTATGCATATAAACTATTTCATAAAGTCCCTAATGCCACACAGTGTTAAGGAAATCATGATACATATTATGATATGAGATTCCTACTACACTATGTAGTGTTTGTGCATGAATAATCCCTAGTCATAGTATTAATGAGATGAGACATTATTAATACACTAAGACAAGCACATGTTATATCCATTTATTGGATCAAATGGTGGTTCTCATAACAGTGAGTATTGTGATACTCAGGATTTGTATGTGGATGCTTATTACATGTACAAGTTTATTGGATGACCTAACTTTGAGATAATCCACATGGATAGCTATTAAGTGTCAGTGATAGCATCTCATTATAGCAAATGCGCAAGTATCTTTAGACTTAAAATCTCCAAGGTATTTTATTTATCGAACATTGTACTTTAATTCTAATCTTTGGAGTCTTACAAGGACTGTCTATAGGATGGATATTAGGTACAATGTAAAGTAAACAAAAGTAGCTGAGAGGGTCAATAAAGGATTCACCACACATAATAGTAGGAGAGTATATCTCCAGGCCACTTATAGAAATCATTACTCATGAAGTCCTTAGCCGAGGTGACTATGTATTGGAAATAGTTTAAAATTGATACACATATCGAGTAATGGATTTCTTAAAAAGTACTAAAATATTTAGCCAGAATTAATAATATTCCAGAGGGAGTTGGCATAATTCTATGTTCTAGACAGAGTGAGATATAGTATGGTGAAAGGAGTTTATTGTTCTGGTTATTTGCTATTAAAAGTTTCATGTCAAGCCACTTGCCTTTCTGGACTTTTGGGTGATCAAGAGTCATTGCTAGAAGTCGCTCTTGATCTGCTAAATATGAATTTATTAATTAGAGAATTAATAAATTAATCCTATATTTTATTTAGTATTATTGATTATAAAGTTGTTGCATTAATTCATATTATTCTACCAATAAGACCAAGAAACCTAATAGGTCATACACAATAAAGGTTTGAATGCTTAATATATATTGTTTGATAA
Organism: Voacanga thouarsii; assembly: GCA_026120185.1. Lineage (NCBI taxonomy): Eukaryota > Viridiplantae > Streptophyta > Magnoliopsida > Gentianales > Apocynaceae > Voacanga > Voacanga thouarsii. The sequence continues at coordinate 415,254 of JANUWF010001625.1, forward strand.
TATTGTGTTGTTAATTAAGAGAAGAAAAATATATTTATATATGAATTATATGTTTGTTATAATTCATGGACATGGTTGCACTGATATAAACTTCAAGGGCGCAATTGTAGACATTAGATCTTGGAGGACTTAATTTTGTTTAACACAAATCCTAAAAATATAAATGTAGGAATTGTTCCCTTTTGCAGAGAGGATTCTGCAAAATCGTTTCTTCTTCATCCCTATTTTTTTGCAATTAAAACCTAGATGCTCCTCTTCTAATGGCATAGTTTTGAGTGGGTTTTGTGAACAATTCAACCTTGTGTGGATTACTGCTAGAGACAATCCTACTCTTGGATTGTAGTGGTGCGATTGGATGATCAAAATAAAGGGAATTGGTTCTTGGGTTGCTGATCAAATTTCTATCCGCAAGAAAATTTTGGTTTTTCTGCTATAGAAGGTAATCACCATTTCCTTCTTCTATTCCCATTCTAATTCCAAACACGCGATTCTTGGACAGCGATTTCATGGTTATTTCTACTACATTCTTATTTAATAAGCACGATGAAATCTAACAAAAGAGAATATGTTGACAGGCCCAAATCATGTGGACTGGAAGAGGAACTTGAATAAAGCATTTGCTCCCGAGGAGTACAAGTACGTTCTTATGGATCTCCATCCTTAGATTGGTGAAGAATCTACTAATTAGAAGCGAGAGGACGAGAAGGCATGGAAGAAAGCTGATGAGATGGCTATGTGCCATATGTTGCCTTCCATGTTTAGTGTGTTCCAATCTAAGCATGAGTACATGGCCATTGCATAGGATAGGGATTTTTTATTACGTACCATATATGCTAACAAGAGCCAGCCCATAAGCCAATAAGCTCTTAGGGCAATCATGAACACTAGGATGGCTAAGGAGGCATCGGTTTGAGAGCATCTACTCTAGATGATTACTTATTTTGAGGAGGCCGAGGTCCTAGGCACAATGATAAATATTGAGAGCCAAGTTGACATGGTTCTTTAAACTCTGTCTAATTCATATTCTCAATTTAAGTTGAACTCCAACATGAATAAGTTGGATATAAATTTCACGAAGCTTATGACAGTGCTCTTGGCAGCAGAGAAGATCATGAAGCCTGTGTTAAAGGTTTTGGTCTCTCGTTCTTCTTCTTCTTCTAGAGTAAGGCAATGTCTAAGAAATTCAAGAAGAATAAGGTCTAGAACAACGTAGGGGCCTAGCCCAAAGCATCTGGTCAGGCCAAGCCCAATAGGAAGCCTAAAGGTAAATACTTGGCAAGAGGGGGCATTGGAAGAAAGATTGTTCGGACTTCATAGACAATTCTATTTCAAGTATTGCTCTATACCTAGAGTCTATTTTGATGGTTGGATCAACATCTTCCTGGATAGTTGATTCTGGAGCCACTGACCAAACCTGTAACTCTTTGTAGAGGTTCAGAAGGATAAGAAGACTCAGCAATGGTGAGCATAGACTTCAAGTAGACAAAGAACCAAAACTATGGGCTGAAGCAATGGGAGATCTTGAGCTTATTTTTTATTGTAATTGGAAGTTAATTTTAAAAGATATTTTATATGTTTCCTATTTTAAATAGAATTTAATTCTAGATTCCAAATTGATGAGTCAAGGATATTCTATTTCTTTCCATTCTAGTATTTCCATCAATAGAGATGGTAATTTAATTTGTACAGGAAACATGTATAGAAATCTCTTTGATATACATCCTATTAAGAATAATATTCAAACTGAACCAGATAATACAACGAGAAAGGTCATATCAAATGACTTGCATTTGTGGCATCTAAGATTTGGACAAATAAATCCCAATCGGATTCAGAGACAAATCAATAATGGGCCTTTAAGTTTATTAAGACTGGAAGAATGGCCTCAGTGTTTATCTTGCCTTAAAGGTAAAATGACCAAAAGGTCCTTTACCAAAAAGGCGGATAGAACTATGAAAATACTAGTACTAGTTCATATGGATGTTTGCGATTTGAAGACTACACCAGTTACGGAAGCTATAAGTACTTCATCACTTTCACAGATAATCACACTCATTTTGGTTATATTTATCTGATGAAATGCAAGTTTGACTCTTTTGATAAATTTAAGAAGTTTAAAGGCTAAGGTGGAGCGTCAAATAGGTAAATTAATTGAAACTTTGCGAACAGATCGTGGTGGAGAGTACCTCCTCGGTGAGTTTAAGGATTACTTGGTACATTACGGCATAGTATCTTAGTTAACTATGTCTCGGGCTCCCCAGTAGAATGGAGTAGCTGAGAGAAGAAATAGAACTTTGATGGAAATGGTTAGAAGTATGATAGTCATGCGTCTCTTCCTCTTTTTTTTTATTTTTTTTATTTTTTTGTTGGATGGGGTATATTTTAGAAACAGTGGCATATGTTTTGAAATTGGTGCCTTCCAAATTTGTACCTAGTACACCCTATAAAATGTAGACTAGACAAAAGCCCAGTCTAAACCATCTCAAGATATAGGGTTGTTCAGCTTATGTTCTAACAAAAGGAAGTAAGTAAGAACCAAGATGTAACACCCCGCTACCTAGGCCTGCCAGGGCCGGAGATGTCGCCCCGTCCAATAGACAAGGGGTCTTTATAACTAGGTCACACAAATACAATAGTGGAATAAAAATGATACTTGAACTTAAAATTTATTACATCCCAAAAATAAATCCAAGAATACCAACAACAAATCCATAATAAAATTTATCCACTCTCATCTCCCCAAAACATTACACAAAAAAAATTATTAGAAAAACTTCCAAACCAGGCAATTTCAAGCTACTCATCCCCACAGCAGGATCGACCTAAAATCATGGTAAAAATGGTGGTGAGATAGAAATTTCAATAAGTTCGTGTGTGCTTAAGTGTCGAGAGAAAATAATTCGTGAATGCAAACTATAAAATTCTTTATATGAGATCACTGGCAAGCAATAATCATTAGTCAAAAGCAAGAGTGGTGTTTTGGCTTTTCCAACGATAAATAATTAATAAAATCAACCACTCAAGAGATATGATCATGGGTTACCACACATTGGGCCCCATAACGACATGGTCAGCATACCACACTTTGTGCATATCGCCGGTTAGAATGCCACACGTTGTGCAGACTAACAAAATTAGGTGATCGGCCTACTGGGCAAGATACTCCACCTTCTCTATACCCAAACAACAACTGGGTGTCCATTCTGACAAAACACAGTCACTTGACTGAAAAAGAACTCTGCTAGCTCAGACCGGCATGACCCACTGGACTGACGTCTTATCCGGGAATGACTCACCCCTCTGAGGTGGTCACCTACTGAGAGACTTACCCTAATCCCTCAAAGACTAGCCCTAGTAGTCCACCCTTATTTACTACTCAACGACATTTCCCACTTGGGATAAAATGAACAAAATACGGTTCCACATGAAAATGACAATTAATGGTTCCCAAAGTCTTTATAAAATTCAATTTTGGAAAGAGTTTTGAGATTGAGTAAATCTGCTTATTAATTTTCAAATAAATTGTTTGTCTGAAATAGGTAAGAAGTTAATCCTCAATTGCCCTTGCAAAATAGAGTGTCCATGCACTCTACATTTAGCTTGGCATAATAAACATGTTTCATCAATCAGGTTTTATGCAGGAGCTTACCTGCTTCTTGCTCACAATATAAGGTCTCCAACAGCTGACCTAACCCCGCATGGGCAAATACAAACCACAATTAAACTCAAGCCAAAATCCACTTTCTCAATTTAAAACAACTCAACTCATTACCACCATGATCCTGGTGTCCCAAGCTTTAAGGCCAAACTATAAATAAATAGGTTTATAAGCTAAGCCTAATTTGATATTTAAAATAATTAATGTTTTGAGAAACAAGTACTAATAAGTTGATGGTTTAAATCTTTCTAAGAAAAATTTAGAGTTTATTTGATGAAGAGTCCGAGGTGGTATTAGGTAAAATAATGATTTATTAATAATTTAGTTGTTAGAAAATAATTGATAACTAAAATCATTTGAAAATAAATTTAATGTGTCTTGCTTGAAAAATAATAAATAAATTTTAATGGGTTTGATTAAAAGATAATAATTAAATTTTTAGTAATAAATATTTTACTAATTATGATTATTTCCATAAAAGGCTTTAGTTGATTTCATTGTTTTATAATATAAATAAATATATATATATATATATATATATATATTCTATTTTTCTAGCAAAAGCTATTATTTATTTGACTAAAATATCCTTATTATACATAATAATCCAAATTTACCCCTCCTAGGGTTTTTTTTTTTTCAAAATTACTAGCAAAATCACATTATGAAATATTTTATTCATGAAATAAAAATTAACTTAGGGACAACTAGATCATGATCATACTTCTATGGCTAACCACAATCATGAACATATACAATCCTTCAATTCATCAAATCATCCAAAACATGCATATAAGCATAGATCTAAATTTATCAAGACAGCATCTAACCCCTACTAGCATAAATATGATCATGGCTTCAATAATCCAACATGAATATAAATTCTATTCACCAAAGGTGACATAATCTCTAGTAGACTTCATCACAAATACTATCTATGACATGGAGACATGCATTAAACCTCAAATCATCATACAATCAACCAAGATAATCCATCCATACATAAAATCCCATCTCCTTCATATTCATACATACATTCATGCTTTAACCTCAACAATATATACTTAAACCTTATGCACAATCCATCTTCTATCAACATCATTCTAGAGACATGAATCTAGAATTTAAAAGAAGGGTTAAAAAGGCTTACTTGTTTGCTGAATATCTTGAAGGAGTTTCGAATAGTTAACAACTCCTAGATGCCTAAATCCGTCCATGGAAGGTGGAGAAAGCATGGCCATTGGAGAAGAAGCCATCCGGCCAAGAGGAGAGAGATTCATCCATGAGAGAGAGAGAGAGACCATTAGCATGTTAATTCGCATTTATATTCATTAGAGATCAAGATTGGAGAAGATGGAGTTGTTAGAACAAACCTACCTTGAAAGTGTTCTTGAGCCTTCACAAAATCTGGTTTTTTATCCAAAATAGCAAGTTGGATTTTAGAGTTTGATGTTAAGAATTGTATTGATGGACTCATGACGATGAGTAGGTTCAATCTGGAAATTTTAGAAGGAGTTTGAAGTGATTTGGGAGAGTATTGGGTGAAAGGAAGGAGTAGGTGTTCTTGGTGTATTGTGTGTTCTTGATGTTGAAGAGAGTAGAGAGCTTTTGGGATTGGAGCTGCCAAAATTCTGTAAAGATTAGGGTTGGATGACTGCTTGATGGGTTTTGATAGCTGATTTTCTGGGTTGGAAGGGGAAAGGAAATGCTAATTGTTGAAATCCTTTAAGAATATTTTTGGGAAACAACTTTGGAAACTAAATATTCAGGAATAGCTTTGATCATGGGAGAGCTTTTGGAAGTCTGCCATGGTCGAATTGCTGGCAGTGTTTCAACTAGATGAATGTCGGTTGAGGAGGCTAATGGTGGCTGAAAATATTGAGTGTAATAGTGAAGGGAAGGTCTAGTTGTTTGAGGTATATTTTATGGAAAGTTGTTAAATCATGGTGGCTGGAATTTTGGTATCCAAATCAAATCATGTTTGTAGAATTTTTTTGGAAATCTTTTAGGCAGCCATGACTGGATTTTCGTGTAGAAGCTTGAGGAGGATAATAGAGTTCAGTTACTGAAGGTTTAAGGGTGATTTGTGCAGAGGAAGGATGGAGTTTCGGCTAGGGATGAATTAGGAATCAAGGCTAGAAAATTTCTACGAAGGATTTCGCTGCTTGCTTGGATTTTCTGGGCAGTTTTCGGCTGCCCATTTCCCAGTTAGTTTGTAGGGAGTTTGAAGGGGAATTTTAGGGATTTTTAAGGTTGGTTTCCAGCCTTCTTCATGGAGGAAAAACGTGCCTAAGATACTGAACAAAATCTAGAAGAAAACAGCTTGGTTTCGGACCTCCTAAGTTGTGAATTTGCCCAGGAATTTTCTTGGTTTTGCACAGCTTTTGTGCAGTCCGAAAATGGCTAGAGAAATCCAAGTTCTAAGCTAATCAAAAGGGCCATTTTCTGGAAGTATTTGGGAGGGAATAATGGCTAAGAGTTTTGACACCTTGAAGGCACACAAAGCTGGGAAAAATTTTAGTTCCATGCATGAAGGAAAATGAACTTAGCTAGAGTAAAGTTTTTTATAAAGTTCACTAAGGAATTTAATTCACTTGAAATCCTTTCCCCCTCTTCCATGGTTTCAGTCCATAAGATGTCTCATACTAAGACATTTTGAACCTACCAAGCCACAGCACATTGCTGAATTTTTCTAGAATAAAATTGTCTTGAACAAGCTAATGAATTGAGAAATAGGAAAAATTAAGGATCAAGAGGAAATGAATTCCCCGTAGGAATTTTGTGTAGGCAAAAGAGTAGGATGAGGATACTCCTATCACGTCTCTCTTAGGACAACATTTCTACCCTACTCCAAGCTCATAAGGCTGAAAATATTACTTCCGAAGCAAAAATAAAATTTAACCAAGCTAAAACTCCTATGATGGAATTTGAACCCAAGATCTCAAGAATTAATTCTCAAGCTCTAACCACTAAACCACAACAACTCTTGTTATTATTTTCCCTCTAAAAATATTTTCCTATTTAATCCTCGAGCTATCTCCCTTTTTCCACCTCAAGTAAAAAATACCATTTTGCCCTTCTCACTTAATAGTCATAATCAAGCCATATAGACTATAAAACACAAATTCAATGCACATAAAATTATATAAAAATATATTTAAACATGCAATGAAATATGATATGCATCCCAACCCCTTACTCTAAGGTTGGCTTTGACTGGGGTTTCACACAAGACCAGAGTTATGCTATTTCGTTGGATATCCAAAAGGACAAGAGATGGATATTTCTATCATCCTCAGGAGCATAAGTACTTGTTAGCACTAATGCTAGATACGTAGAGAATGAACAAGTTAGTTCTACCATAGGTTCAAGTAGAATAGAGTTAGAAGAGAAGTTGGTCACTAATTTAACTTTAGGTACTTCTAACACCCCGATCGTGGAAGTAAGAGAAACACTACCGGATGTTCCTATAGAAAATTTCTGCGAAGGATTTCCCTGCTTGCTTGGATTTTCTGGACAGTTTTCGGCTGCCTATTTCCCAGTTAGTTTGTAGGGAGTTTGAAGGGGAATTTTAGGGCTTTTTAAGGCTGGTTTCCAGCCTTCTTCATGGAGTAAAAACGTGCCTAAGATGCTGAACAAAATCTAGAAGAAAACAGCTTGGTTTCGAACCTCCTAAGTTGTGAATTTGCCCAGGAATTTTCCTGGTTTTCTACAGCTTTTGTGCAGTCCGAAAATGGCTAGAGAAATCCAAGTTCTAAGCTAATCAAAAGGGCCATTTTCTGGCAGTATTTGGGAGGGAATAATGGCTAAGAGTTTTGACACCTTGAAGGCACACAAAGCTGGGAAAAATTTTAGTTCCATGCATGAAGGAAAATGAACTTAGCTAGAGTAAAGTTTTTTATAAAGTTCACTAATCATTTGGGACAAGATCATAGATCTCTCTGATCATTTGGGACAAGATCCCACTACATACGAGGAGGCCATTATTGATACTAATGTAGACAAACGGCAGCTAGCCATGAATGCCGAGATTGAGTCCATGTACCTCAATCGACTATAGGATCTTGTCATTGTGCATAATAGTATAAAACAGATTGGGTGTAAGTGGGTATCCCTGAGGAAGAGAGGTGCGGATAGACAGGTTTAAACTAATAAAGCAAGGTCGGTTGCTAAAGGGTATACTCAGAAAAAGGTGATCGATTATATGGAAACCTTTTCACCAGTAGGGATGCTTAAGTCTATTCAAATTCTCTTAGCCATCGCATGTCATTATAACTATAAGATATGGCAAATGGATGTTAAGACAGCCATCCTCAATGGCTATTTTAGCGAAGATATCTTTATGTCCCAGCCTAAAGGTTTTGTTGCTAGAGGTCATGAACAAATGGTTTGTAAGCATAAGAAGTCTGTCTGTGGACTTAAGTAAGGGTCACGAGCATGAACATACATTTGATGAAAATCATGAAAGCTTATTATTTCACTTAAAATGTGGATGAACTGTTAGGATTTCATCATTCTTATCAAATAAGAACGCAGCGAAAATAACTATGAAATTCATTCCCAAGGATCACGTGTTTTAAATTAAAATGGGAATAGAGGAATGAAATTGAGATTATATTCTATTGCAGAAAACAAAAACATTTCTTGCGCCTACACCTCTGCTTTGTTCATCCACGTTGTGCCACTACAATCTAAGAGTAGGATTGTCTCTAGCAGCAATCCACACAAGGTTGAATCGCGCACAAGCTCGCTCAAATCTATGCTAGTAGAAGAGAAGGGGTTAGGTTTAAAAATTGGAGAAGAAAGTGGTGAAGAGGAATGCCTGAAATTCCACTATTTTCCAACATTTTTTCTCCTTCACACAACAGGGAATGTTTCCCACACTTGTAGATCTAGGATTTATGTTAATTGCAATTAAGTCCTCTAAGATCTAATGTCTACAATTGGGCCCTTTCAGTTTATATAATGGCAACCAAGTCCCATGAATTATAAAAAACTTATAATTCCCCTATAAGTATATTTTTTTTCTCTTAATTAACCCCACAATATTATTAAATAATATATATTAAGCATTCAAAACTGTATTGTGTGTGACCTATTAGGTTTCCAGGTCCTATTGGCAGCATAATATGAATTAATTCTAACTGCTTTAGAATTAATAATCCTAAATAAAATATAGGATTAATTTATTAATTCTCTAATTAATAAATTCAGATTTAATTGATCACAAGCGACATCTAGCAAAGACTCTTGATTACCCAAAAGTTCAGAAAGTCAAACGGCTAGACGTGAACCTTTCCATAGCAAAAAACTAGTGCAATAAACTCCTTTCACCATCTAGAGCATGGAATTGGTGCCAACTATATCCAGAATATTATTAATTTTGGCTCGAATATTTTAGTACTTGTTCAAGAAATCCATCACTTGATATGTGTATGAAATTTGAAACTATTTCTAATACATAGTCGCCTTGGCCAAGGATTTCATAAGTAATGATTTCTACAAGTGGCCCTGAGATATACTCTCATGCTATTAGGAGTGGTGAATCCTTTGTTGAATCTCTCAGCTATTTTTGTTTACTTTACATTGTACTCAATATCCATCCCATAAGGTGGTCCTTGTAAGACTCCAAAGATTAGAATCAAAGTACAACGCTTGATACAAAATACCTTGGAGATCTCAAGTCCAAGGATACTTGCACACTTACTATAATGATATTCTATCACTGACACTCAATAGTTTATCCAAGTGATAATCTCATAGCTAGGTCATCCAATGAACTTGTTCATATAACAAGCTTCCATTTATTAATCATGAGTATCACAATACTCACGGTTATAAGAACCATTGCTTGATCTAATGAAGGGATATAACATGTTGTAGTCCAGGCGTATTAATAATATCCCATCTCATTAATACCATGCTACGGATTATTCAAGCACACACATAACATAATGTAGTAGGAATCTCACATCATGATCTCTATCAAGATTTTTCTAACACTGTGTTGTCCTATGGACTTTATCAAATAGTTTACATGCATATATACAGATATAATAGTCAAAGTGAAAGATAAAGAATGCTTCATTTATTAATTAGTAAGCAATATACATGGTACAAGTGATTGCCTCTGGGGCACAATGCTAACTATCTCCCATTTTTATTAGAGTTAACCATTCATATATCGAATATAGAATGCCTGAACTTATTTATCATATTTCTTCTGGGAAAGTGTTTTTGTGAGTGGATTAGCAATGTTCTGATCTGTAAGAATTCTCTCTATCTTTACATCTCACCTATCTGTAATCTTTCTAATCAGATGATAGCATCTAAGTACATGCTTGAGTCTATTGTCGGTAACAGTATCTTGTTTGGAACATTTCCTACTCATTGCCCTTGCACACAACATAATTATGTAGCGAAATTGTGATTTGTAGAAGTTCTTATTGGATTGAAAGCTGGCATCACTATACCCTCTTACTTGCAAACCACCATCTCCATATACCAAGAATACATCCTTAGTCCTTCGTAAGTACTTGAGGATATTCTTTAAAACCTCCCAATGACTTTTTCTGGGGTCAGATTGGTTTCTGCTCATCAAGCTAAGAGCACATGATACATCAGGTCTAGTACATACATTACATACATAAATGACCTAATTACCAGAGCATACATAATTCTACTCATATGATCCCTTTCAACTTGTGTCTTTAGAGACATCGACTTTGAAAGGCTTACTCCATATGTCATAGGTAAGAACTTTCTTTTGGATTGATCCATGCTGAACCTCTTCAACAGTTTATCTATATATGTAGACTGCAAATGACCTAGCAACCTCTTAATCAATCTCTATAGATCCTAATTCCTAGAATATAGGTTGCATCCCTAAGGTCATTCATGGAGAACTTCTTGGATAACTAAATCATTACAGGTTGAAGAACAGAAACATTATTTCCTATTAGCAATATGTCACATACGTAAAGCAATAAGAAAACAACTGCACTTCCACTAACCTTCTTATACACACAAGGTTCATCCATATTTTCAATGAAACTAAATTCTTTAATTGTGTCATCAAAATGGATGTTCCAACTCCTAGATACTTGCTTAAGTCCATAGATAGACTTTTGCAACTTGCAAACTTTTATGCCATCTTTGGATGTGAAACCTTCAAGTTGTGTCTAATATACTTCTTTGATCATGTTTCCATTAAGAAAAGCTATTTTCACATCCATTTGCAAAACCTCATAGTTATAATGAGAAGCAAGTGCTAAGAGTATTCCTATGGATTTTAGCATAGCGACTGGTGAAAAAGTTTCGTCATAGTCAACACCTTGCTGTTGTCGATAACCTTTTACAACCAGATATGCCTTATAGGTAACCATATTACCATCTATGTCAGATTTCTTCTTGAAAACCCATTTGCACCTTATATATTGGATTCCTTTGGGAGGATCAACCGATGTCCATACTTGGTTGTCATACATGGAATCCATTTTTGACTTCATGGCTTCAAGGCATTTGTTAGATTTTGAACTATTCAGAACTTCCTTGTAAATAGTAGGCTTATCTTCTTCTATAACCAATACGTCATTATGCTCCCTTATGAGAAATCCATATCTCTCAGGCACCACTTGTATCCTACTTGACTTACGTGGCTCCTGTATGTTAGAAGGTTTATTAATAGATGTAGGTTTAGATGGTTGAACACTATTTGTTTGTTCTTCTTGAACTTTACTAAGTTTAAGCTTGATCCTACTATCTCCTTTAAACACGTGCTCCTTCTCTAAGAAGACGGTATATTTTGAAACAAAGATTTTATTTTCAGTAAGAAGATAGAAATAATGTTTGAAGGACTCTTTTGGATACCCAACAAATAAATATTTATCAGACTTATTTTCATGTTTATCTAACAATATCCTTTTAACAAAAACAGGGCAACCCCAAATACTTAAATGAGATAACTTTAGTCTCTTACCAAAGAACAGCTCAAAAGGAGTTGTATCAACTCTTTTTTACGAAAGTCTGTTTAATATATTAATAGTAGACTCCAGTGTATATCCCCAAAACGATTTTGGTAACTCTGCAAAAGCCATCATGGTCTCCACCATATCTAGAAGGGTTCGATTCCTTCTCTCAGATACACCATTATGTTGAGGTGTTTGTGGTGGAGCCTATTAAGATAATATCCCATTACCTCTAAGAAAACTTAGAAACTCTTGGCTTAAGTATTCACCTCTTTGATGGGATCTAAGAGTTTTAATACTTTTGCCAAGTTATTTTTATACTTCATTCTTGAAATCTTTGAACTTATCAAATGCTTCAGACTTGTATTTCATTAAATACAAACACTCATATAATGAATAGTCATCTATGAAGTTTATAAAGTAGTGATAAGCTCCTCTGCTTGTATAAACATTATGTCACATACATCTGTATGTATTAGTTCTAGTAACTCATTAGTCCTTTCCCCTATTCTACAAATAGAGTTTTAACCATTTTACCAAGTAAATAAGATTCACATGTGTCATATTATTCATAATCAAATGATCCCAAGTCACCCATCTTGTATAACTTAGACACGCGTTTTTCATATATATGGTCTAAATGACAATGCCATAACTAAGATGAGATTGAGTTATCTTTTCTTTGTTTCTTTATATTTATATTGAGAATTGGTTTATCTGTGTCTAGAACATATAAACAATTCACCAAAGTTGTAAAACCATAATGGATATCATTTACTGAAAAAAAAATAACGTTAATTCTTAAAATTTAAATGAAATCTAAATAAGTCTAAACAAGCAATTGAGATAATGTTTTTCAATAAAATTGCTACAAAATAGTAGTTTTGATGTTCTAAAATTAATCTAGAAAGTAGATTAAGATGATATGTCCCCACAGCTAGTGTAACAACATTTGCTCCATTTGCAGCTTGCATGTCCACATTGCCTTTTTCTAGTCTTCTATTACCCTTTAGCCCTTGCAAATTATTGCATAAAAGAAATCCATAACTGGTATCCAATACCTATATCTCATTACTAAAGGTAGCAGTAATCTCAATCATAAACATACCAGGAGTAGAAGTAGAAGAGCTTGCAAGCTTCTCCTTCTCCTTCTTTTTCCTTCACGATCTCCAAGTAGGCTTTGCAGTTGCTCCACCAATAGCCCATCTTGCCACAATGATGACATGGGCCTTTAGTGGCTGCTTCATTCTTTTTCACACCTCCTTTGAGCTTGGTAGAATTATTATTCTTCTTCTTCTTCGGAACTTTCTTCTTGGAAGATGAAAAACCTACTAGCAAGATCTTCTTATCATCCTTCTTCATGGACGATTCGGCAGTCTTAAGCAAATTGATAAGCTCAGGTATGGTGGTCTCGATATTGTTCATATGGTAGTTAATCACAAATTGAGAAAAAACTACTTGGTAATGATTGTAGAATTAAGTCAACACTTAAATCGTGATCCATTACGAAATCAAGAGACCCAAGCTTTTCAAAACAGCCCAACATCTATAGCCCATGAGTGGCCGCTGAAGCACCCTCAGACATCTTAGAACAGAATAGTTGCTTAGAGATCTCATACCTCTCAGTTCTAGCATGTTTATCGAACAAGTCTTTAAGATGGAAGATAATGGTTTGAGCATCCATATGCTTGTGTTGTTTTCATAACTTATGAGTCATTGATGCCAGCATAATACATGATGCAATGTCATTGTCCTCCTTATGCTTCTTGTGGACAACATGCTCATCAGCAAGAGCATCTTGGGCTGGAGGTGGCGGAATAGGATCATATAGCACGTAGTGTAACTTTTCCGACTTGAGAACGATTCTAAAGTTTCTATGCCAATCCAAATAGTTTGATTCAGTGAGCTTATTTCCTTCCAAGATGCTACGTAGGTTTAGGTTTGTTAATATGATGCAAGTGACCTAGATGAAAAGATAGAGTAATTAGAACATGTATATGGTCATGATATGCAAGTAATTATGTCTTTAATTAAATGTATTTTTTTCCACTATTTTACTCAAATTAATAGCCCCCACTATTGACTCAAGAAAGCCTGTTGGAAGCTTTTCTAGTAGACCAATATCCAAATTCCTTAAAAACGACCTTGGGTTTGCCAAACAAGCCGCTCTTAAGTTCAGTGGTAGGTATCCAATACCAATTACGTCAAATGTAACTAATATATCATTTGGTGATTAACATCTTTTAATCATAAAAGTATTTAATACTATCCCAACCTTGCCTCTAATCTTATTTATGCTTTGGTTAGCCCAAACGATATAAAGAAATTAGTTAAACCCAACACATTAATCAAGAATTAAATTCCATAGCTCGAACATACTAAATGTCAAGTAGGCTTGAGTATACCTAACAACCTGGTTTCTAGAAAGAGCTCTTGTTCTTACTATATTAATGAAAGGCATTAGATTTAATATTCTTTGAGAGATTTATTCCTTATAGTTATCTCATCATTTCACATGCATTCAATTTATCAATAAGCAGCATAAATTGATAAACATAGTAATAAACAAATACGTAGCATGATTATGGACTCTCTATATTAATTTTCTCGAGCCATCAAAGAAATTAATACCGCCAACCCTATGTATTCATGCATGATTTAAGTAGAACAACTTACCATCTTGCATTGTTTCGATTGCCATTTTCAGTATCTTGTAAAATTAAATTCTACCTCAATCTAACCTATATAAACTAATAACATAATTTCCAAAAGGAAGAAACCTCAAGCAAAATTTGAGGGGTGTTAGATGAGAAGAGAATTACATAAGAATTTTGAGATAAGGTAGGACGTGTAGGCCTTATTTAAATAAAATAAAGCAATAAAGATACATGAATAGATAAGTTTGATCTTGGTCCATAACCATCCACCATGCTAATAAAATGTTCTTAAAATACAACATATAAGACATCCAATGCACAAACATCCAAAATTAGTATTTTGGAGAAATCTGGGTCCAAAATTGAATTTTGGAAAAGTTCTAAGCAAATTAAATTTTTAGAAAATTGTGGCTCCTACATGTAATTTTGAAATTATTTTTATCCAAAATCATGGGTTTCAAATAAATTCTAATCATTATCATAAATTATTCTAAAAATTCTAATCATTTTTTATATATATAAAACAGTGCTAGAAGAGGTGCACCTGGCCCCAGGTTTGTTCTCGAGGCATGTATAGGGGAAGAATAGAATGTACCTGGAGCCAAGTGGGTTGAATGTACCCGGTGCCAAGTAGGCTCTGTAGGCAGAAAAATCACTATTCATCTTTTTCCCCAAAATTTTGCTGTAAATTTTCCATGAACTGCAACGTGATTTTCATATCGTTCGAAGCAATTTCAATATCAAGAATATTAACAATCACCTATAATCTACAACACATTTTAAACAACAATCCAAATTGTTGTATCATAAGCTTGATTGTAGAAATTCTTACACCAAAACAGAGACCCACATGGAAACAACTTCCAACTAATTTTAAATGACCTAGAGACTCTTCAAACTAAAAAACCCAGACACGCCATACAAAGTAGTAGACATACAATCACCATGATCATATAGATACATGCTCATAAATGATTTCAAAGCAATTCAAGACCCATTAAAGCACAAACACGAAGGCTCTTATAACACTGTTGGGATTTCATCATGTTTATCAAATAAGAACGCAATAAAAATAACTATGAAATCATGCCCAATGATTACGTGTTTGTAATTAAAACGAGAATAGAGGAAGGAAATGAAGATTACCTTCTATGGCAAAAAAACAAAAACTTTTCTTGCGCCTACTCCTCTTCTTTGATCGTCTACCTTGCGCCACTACAATCCAAGAGTAGGATTGTCTCTAGCAGTAATTCACACAAGGTTGAATCGCTCACAAGCCCGCTCAAATCTACGCTAGTAGAAGAGAATGGGCAAGGGTTAATAATTGGAGAAGAAAGTGGTGAAGATGAATGTCTGAAATTCCTTTACTTTCCAACGCAACAGGGAACGTTTCCCATATCTATAGATTTAGGATTTATGTTGATTGTAATTAAGTCCTCCAACATCCAATGTCTACAATTGGGCCCCTACAATTTATATAATTGCAACCAAGTCCATGAATTATAACAAATTTATAATTTACCTATAAATATATTTTCTTTTCATAATTAACCCCATAATATTATCAAATAGTATATCTTGAGCATTCAAACCTTTATTGTGTGACATATTAGGTTTCTTGGTCTTATTGGTAGCATAATATGAATTAATTTTAACAGCTTTAGAATTAATAATCATAATATATGATTAATTTATTAATTTTCTAATTAATAAATTCATATTTAACAGATCAAGAGCGACATCTAGCAATGACTGTTGATCACCCAAAAGTCTAGAAAGTCTAGCGGCTTGACATAAACTTTCTAATACCAAATAACCAATGCAATAGACTTCTTTCACCATACTATATCTCATTCAGTCTAGAGCATAGAATTAGTGCCAACTCTATCTAGAATATTATTAATTCTAGCCATAATAATTTAGTACTTATTTAAGAAATCCATTACTCGATATGTGTATCAAATTTTGAACTATTTCCAACACATAGTCGCCTTGGCCAAACACATCATAAGTAATGATTTCTACAAGTGGCCCTGAGATATACTCTACTACTATTAGGAGTGGTGAATATTTTGATTTACTTTACGTTGTATCCAATATGCATCCCATAGGCGGTCCTTGTAGGACTCCAAAGATTAGAATCAAAGTACAATATTCGATAAACAAAATACTTTTGAGATCTCAAGTGTAAGGATAGTTGCACACTTACTATAATGAGATTCTATCACTGATACTCAACAGCTTATCCAAATGATTATCTCATAGCATGGTCATCCAATGAACTTCTGCGTATATCAAGCATCCACATATTAATCTTGAGTATCACAATACTCACAGTTATAAGAACCAAGGGATATAACGTGTGCTAGTCTTGGCA
This sequence comes from Voacanga thouarsii, assembly GCA_026120185.1. Classification (NCBI taxonomy): domain Eukaryota; kingdom Viridiplantae; phylum Streptophyta; class Magnoliopsida; order Gentianales; family Apocynaceae; genus Voacanga; species Voacanga thouarsii. The sequence goes on from JANUWF010001625.1 coordinate 431,913, forward strand.
TTTTAATAATACCCTATCTCATTAATACTATGACTAGGGATTATTCAAGCACAAACTCAACATCGTGTAGTAGGAATCTCACATAATGATCACTATCATGATTTTCTTAACATTATGTTGTACTAGGGACTTTATCAAATAGTTTATACGCATATACAGATATAAAAATCAAAGTAAAAGATAAAGAATTCCTTTTTTATTAAATATTAAGTAATATACCTGGTACAAGTGATTGCCTCTAGGGCTTAACACTAACATGAACCACGTGCATATGTGAAATCAGATTGTGGCAAATTGATTTTTTAGTACTTTATGTAGATGACATTCTACTAATTGAAATTGATGTAGGGATATTGTCATCCATTAAAGTTTGTCTATCTAGTTAATTTAGCAAGAAAAACGTGTGAGAAGCTAGCTACATTATAGGATTTATGCTTTTTAGAGATAGGAATTAAAGAATGTTATGCTTATTCCAGTCTGCTTATATGGACAAGCTATTGGTCAAATAAAGCATAGATCGATATAAATGGGCTACTATACCCTTTAGATATGTATTATCCTTAACTTCCAAGCAGTGTCCTCAGAAACAAGAAAATAATCAGAAAATGAGCAGCATCCCTTATGCTTCAGCTGTGTGAAGTCTCATGTATGATATGCTTTGTACTAGGCTAGATATCTGCTTTGTAGTAGAAATGGTTAGTAGATATCAGGTAAACCAAGAGGAAGCTCACTGGCAAGCCATAAACATATACTCAAATATTTCAAGGAAATGAGAGATTATATGCTTGTATAGTGTGCTGATGATTTAGTTCCTATCAATTACACAAACTTAGAATTTTAGGCGGATAAAGATGAAAGAAAATCCACTAATGGATATGTCTTCACTTTATCTAGAAGAGCTATTTCATGGAGTGGTGTCAAGCAATCCTACATTACTGATTCTACTATAGAAGTTGAGTATGTTACTGTTTCAGCAATTTCTATAGAAGTTATGTGGCTCAAGAAATTCCTCACAAAACTTGGAATAGTATCGCACTTAGATAGGCCTGTCATGATTTATTATGATAACGCTAGAGTAGTGTCACAATGCATGGAATCTCAAAAGCATAGGTAGGGCAAGCATATAGAGAGGAAGTATCACCTCACTCGGGGATTCATCCAGAAATGGAAGATTGTGGTTGATCAGATTTCCTCTGTCAATAATCTGGTGGATCCCTTTATTAAGCCCTTTGTTGCATATTTATTTGGGTATAAAAATCATAAGAAAATAAGCACATTTCCAATCAAGTTTAAATTAAAACATCAACCCCAAATAATACATATGAGTAAGCGTATTTATTATTAACATCGCATAGGGTTCAAACGAGTGTCAATCCTCAAGGAACAAGTATGTATTAATAACTTTTTTTTCACTGTTTAATCGACTCAATAAAGAGAAAAGTAAAATAAAATAAAATAATATATACATGTCAATGATGAAGAATTATGTAGCCCAGGCCATTATTTAGACAAACATAATCTTAACGAACCCAATCATTATCATAACTAATTATTCTCTTGGCATCATAAAGGATGAAAGTAGACTCACTTATTTCCCAATCCATGAAATCACTATCTTCTAGACAAATTAGTATCACATACTCTGTCTCAACTAATTCACCAAAAAGATGCATTAAACATAGTCATTGATTAAATTTCCATACTCTAGCAAACTTAAGACATGAAATTAATCAATGAATCCATACTCTGGTAGACATCAATTAACCTTTAATTACCCTATTCTTAGCAATTAACCAATTTCTCAAGCAAATTAAGAGACAACAAATATGAAATGAACAAATTGAAACCACCATCAACCCATTTCTCAAGCAAGTCAATAGAAAGAAACAACCAATTAATCTCGTAATTCGCAAAAGTAATGAAATACTAAGAATAACAATCAATTAATCAAAATATCAAATAATTCTAACAATCAGGCATACCTAAAACAATGTCACCCTACAATAAAACAATTAATACCTCATTGTTCAAGAAAAAGAAAACAAAGTAAAAGAAAGCACTCATAGATAAGCCTCCTTCTCTTCATTTGAAGACCTTCTTGCACAACCCTCCTTGAATTGAAAAATTCCTACTTTGATTTGAGTGACTTTCTATGATGATCTATGAATTCTCCCATTTTCTCTTGCGTTTTCCATCTATTCATAGGCTTAGGAAGTGCCTAAACTCGTTACTATAAGGTTCATGGCCGAGTAGAAGTAGGAAGACACTAAAATTCTACAGATTACCAAAAACCACGTAGAAAAATCAAGATTCCATCTTATCCTCAAGGTATAGCCAACGCCACTTTGGCTGCTGGAGTTGGCGTCGGTTGTGTTCTATTTGTTTCGTTGTTCACCGATTTTTTCTTGATTTCCACGCACTGTTGTCTAGAGTACAGCCGGTGCTGCCTTGGCTCTGTTCTGGTCCTGTTTTGCAATTTTCTGTTGTCTCAAAGTTCATGTCAACAACTCATGGCCGGCGCTGGTTCCTCTATCCTGTCCAGCGGCACCTTAGTTCTATTTTACGACGTTTTTTCTTTGTTTTGCCCCTAAAATTTGAAATAATGGACAAAATACCTCTCCAAGGGTAAAATCTCATGTATGAAGGAATATAACTAGTTGTTGAATAGAATGTATCACAAAGGAGCCTCAAATAACTAGGAAAAATATGACTAATTCAGGCCCTATCATATTTCCCCACACTTAACTATTTGCTTGTCCTCAAGCAAAGTATCAAACACATGTAGAAAAACATAAGGTTTGATAAATCACTCAATCAATTTCAAAACAATATCGTCAATGCTTCCTTCATTCAAGAACATAAAACACATGCTACTACATCTTTCACAACAAATGCAAGACTTGTGTAAGTGAATAATGACTTAGTAGAACCATCTCAATACTTAACAATATTCTCAAAACATTGGAAAGAATTTAGTTCAAAGAAAAAAAAAATGCATTCTATAAGCTTACTCTTCATACATTTTCTTTACTAATCCGAGATATATCATGATTCTACATAGGTTAAGTAGGACTTTCAAGCTTGTAATGTAAGGCTAAAGGCTTGTAATGTAGCTTGTCAAACGAAGGATATAGGAGAATCAAATATCAAAGAAGCTGAGAGTTCGCAGGAAAAGAATCACCAAAATGTATCAATAATTTCCAAGCTCTTCTTGCTATCCTATTCCAAAATCAATCAAAACCCATAACCTTATTTAGCAAGTACAGTTCAACTCAAGGAAATCTCGCATTGTTTCTCTCTCTTTCTTTTCTTTTCTCTTCTTTTTTCCATCACCTCTTCTCTATTTTCACAAGATCACTCGAATTTTCAGCAATGGTGTCACAGACATGATATGAACTCAACTTTTACAGTTCAATCACCATTCCTCTTGTGATATTTCTTTTCTTACTCTTTCAAATTTTTTCTCTTTTCTTTCTTTTCTCTCTTCTTTTGTCTTTCACTTCTGTTGTTCTTTTCTTTCTTTCCATCTTTTTATTTTTAGTTGCTTTTTTGTTTTGTTTTCTTATTTTCAATCTTTCTTCTCTTTATTTTCTTTTTTTTTTCCAGCTCAACACAACTATTGATACATGACTGAAAGTAATGAGTCATGATCTTTCTCCAAGTATTCTCCTTCAACATTCTTCTTCATGTACTTTTATCCATCCAGAGCAATCAAAGATTTGGAATATAAATCAAACTCTCAGAAAGAAGTAATGTACGAAATATGATATGCATCACAACCCCCTTACTCTAAGGTTGGTTTTGACTAGGGTTTCACATCCTCCCCTCTTTAGAAGAATTTCCTTCTAAAATTCAAGCATACCTCTATTTCAGCTCTGGATACTTCCGTTTAACCCACTCTTCTGATTTCCACGTGGCATCTCGCGTTCCATGATGCTCCCACTGAACCTTGACCATCGGTAATTGTTTATTCTGCAGAGTCTTGACACTACGGTTCAATATTCGTACAGGCTTCTCCACATAGCTTAGGTCTGGCTACAACACTAACGGTTCATCATTCAATATATGACCGGGATTAGCATTGTACTTCTTCAATTGTGACACATGGAACACATCATGAATTCCCGTCAACCCATCTCGCAGGTCTAATCGACAAGCTACCAGTCCAATCCTTTTCTTAATCGAAAATAGCCCCAAATATCTCGGATTCAACTTTTTGCCCTTCAGATGCTTCAAAATTCCCCTATTCGGCGTCAATTTCAAAAATACGCTGTCCCCGACTTGGAATTCCAATTCTCTCTACCGGTTGTCTGTATAGCTCTTCTGCTAACTTTGTGCCGCCTTTAACCTTTCCCTGATCAATTTCACTTTATCCAACATTTCTTGGACACATACTTCTCCGGTTTTGCTCACATGACTGTTTTCGGACTAACTCCAATACAACGGTACCTGACACTTGTGCTCATACAAAGCCTCATACGGTGCCATCCCAATTGAGGCTTGGTAGCTATTATTATACGACAACTCGGTATACGGTACACACTCTATCCACTTGTCCCCGAAGTCCAAGACACAGGCTCTCAGCATATCTTCTAATATTTGAATAACTCTTTCTGACTGCCTATCGATCTGTGGATGCGCCATCGTACTGAATTTCATATTTGACCCCATTGCTTCCTGAAACTTTCTCCAAAAATGAGACGTAAACCTTGGGTCTTGGTCTAACACTATGCTCGAAGGCACTCCATGTAGTCGAACTATTTCTCGAACGTAAGTTTAAGCCAGCTTCTCATGCGAATCCCTCATATTCACCAGTATGAAATGGGCCGACTTGGTCAGTCGATCCACCGCTACCCAGATGACGTCCTTTTGAGTCTTTAACATGGGAAGTCCGGTGACAAAATCCAAGTCACCTCCTCCCACTTCCATTCCGGTACTGGCAATGGCTGCAATAGTCCCGCTGACTTCTTGTGCTCCGCTTTAACTTTCTGGCTGGTGAGATAGGTCGAAGCATACTTGACCACATCCCGCTTTAGTCCGGGCCACCAATAGGCTCTCTTCAAATCCTGATACATCTTGACCTCCCCCAGATGAATGGTGTACTTGCTCTTGTGCGCCTCTTCCAAAATTCTGTCCTTTAATTGCTGCTCACCGAGTACATACAATCGATCTTTGAAATGCAAAATTCCCTCTTTATCTTGACAGAATTCACTACCTGGACACTTGAGCTCCTTGTCCTTGAAAAGTTGAAGCTCGGCGTTACTTTGCTGAACTTCCATGATTTCCCTCTTCAAATCCGGCACCAACTTCAAATTGTTGATGATAATTCCTTTGTCTTGCATTTCCACCCTTCTGTCCAACACATCCTGAACCGCTTGCATTTCTTGCACCCTTAGTCTGGCCATTCCAACTTTCCTGCTCAGGGCGTCTACCACAACGTTGGCCTTCCCGGGATGGTAGTTGATCGGACAACGGTATTCTTTCAAGAATTCCATCTACCTTCGCTACCTCAAGTTCAGATCCTTTTGAGTGAAGATATACTTCAGACTCTTGTGGTCGGTGAACAACTCATATTCGGCTCCATACCGGTAGTGTCGCTATTTCTTTAGGGCGAACACTATAGCTTCCAGCTCCAGATCATGAGTGGGGTAGTTGATTTCATGAGGTCTTAGCTTCTGAGAAGCGTAAGCGATCACCTTTCGGTCCTGCATCAATACTGCTCCCAATCCTTCTTTCGAAGCGTCGGTATACAGCACGTAAGGTTTCCCTTCCTCCGGTAGAGTCAATACCGGTGCTGTCATCAATCTGCACTTTAGTTCTTGAAAACTTTTCTCACATTTGTCGTTCCATACAAATGGAACATCCTTTCACAAGAATCGGGTTATTGGCGATGCGAGTGTCGAAAATCCCTTGATAAACCTTCGGTAGTAACCAGCCAGTCCCAAGAAACTCTGAATCTTAGTGATACTCTCCGATTGCTTCTAGTCTGATACCATTTCACCCTTTGCCGGGTCCACCTGGATTCCCTCCTTGGTCCCCACGTGGCCAAGGAATGCCACACTGTCCAACCAGAATTCGCACTTGCTGAACTTGGCGTACAACTTGTGCTCCCGAAGCTTCTCCGGTACGAGCTTCAGATGCTCCACATGCTCCTCCAGACTCTTGGAGTAGATCAAAATGTCGTCAATGATGACCACCACAAACTTGTCTAGATAGGGTCAGAACACTCGGTGCATTAGGTCCATGAACACTGCTAGGGCGTTAGTCACCCCGCATGGCATCACCACGAACTCGTAGTATCCATATCGGGTGTTGAAGGCCATCTTGGGGATATCTTCCTCTCTTATCCGCACTTGGTAGTACCCTTGCCTCAGGTGTAATTTGGAGTAGCAACTGGATCCTTGCAACTGGTTGAATAGCTCGTCAATCAATGGTAGGGGATACTTGTTCTTGATCGTCAAGTTGTTCAAACCCCAATAATCGATGTATAGCCTAAAAGTTCCGTCCTTCTTCTTCACAAATAGCACAGGCACTCCCTAAGGCGACGTGCTCTATCTGATATAACCTTAGCTCACTAATTCCTCCTATTGTTCCTTCAACTCTTTCAGCTCTGCCAGTGCCATCCGGTACGGAGCTCGCGATACTGGTTCTACTCCCGGAACTAAGTCGATGGTGGATTCCACTTCTCGGTTGGGAGGTAGAGAATCAAGCTCCGCCGGAAACACATCGGGAAAATCCTTCACTACATCAGTGTCCTCCAGAGTGCACTGGTCCTTCAGCTTGTTTATCACGTAAGCCAAGTACCCTGGACTCCCTTGCCTTAACACCCCATAGGTACTCTTGTAACACCCCACGATCAAATACTTACATTCTTTCACCCTCTTGCCATTAAATTCCAATACATTACAACCCGGTCTGACGAACTGGAATGACTTATTTTTACAGTCTACCCTAGCCCAATGCTTGGCTAACCAGTCCATCCCCAAAATCAAGTCATAACCCTCAAGGTCTAATACTATCAAATCTCCCTCCAAACTTTCTCTCCCCACATTAATTTTACAATCCTTCATATATCGATCCGCTTGTACCATTTTCCCCAAATTCGTGCTCACCATTAAAGTGAAAGGTAGCTCCACTCCATCCCAACCCAAATGGCATGCACACAACTTTTTTCTATAGGAATGAGTAGAGCCAGGATCAATCAAAGCTTTAACGGAACGTCCTTGAATAGTGAATGTACCTTCTACCACCGCTGCATCGGCCCCAACTTCCTCTCTGTTGAGAGCGAATACCTTAGCCTTCACTTGCGGCTTCAGTGCTCCACTCCCAGATGCTCCCGAGATGTTGGCTCGGTTGGGCCCCGGGTTTTGAGCCGGGTTTCCATGCCCGACTCGGTGTAATTTGGGGTAGGTGTTCCTCAGGTGGTTCAAGTCGCCGCAGTGATAGCATTTCCTTTCACCACCCTTGGACCAACAATTCCTCTCGGTGTGGCCTTTTCTTCCACACTGCCTGCATAATAGAAGATTCGAGGCAGGTCCACCCAGTGCTATCCGGGCTTGCTTTCCTCGATTCTGCCATTGGTGATTGGCGGGGTGTTTATGGGGTTACGACCTCGGGAAGTGTCCCTACGGTTGCCTTGGCGGCTAGAAGGGCTTTGCCACCATCCTACTGCTATCCCCATTTTCCGTTCGCATAGCTGTGTCTACAGCCCCCGAATAGGTTGTTGGTGGAGTAGGTGCCAATGCTCTCCTCAACTCCGGTCTCAGCCCCTTGATGAACTACCTCGTCCTATTCTGCTCGGTTTCCACTAATCTCTTGCAATATTTGGACAATTGGGTGAACCGGGCCGTGTACTGGGCAACCGACATGCTTCCCTGCCTCAGATTTTTGGAATTCGTCTTCTCACTCCTCCACAATCCACTGTGGGATGTACTCAGCCCTGAAGGCTTCAATGAAGTTGGACCACGTCCATTCCTGCTTGACCATCTCCCAGTTGTCTTGGACCCGCTGCCACTATGCCCGAGTTGGTCCTGTCAATCGGAAAGCTGCAAACTTAACCATCCGCTCCTCGGTGTACTGGAGCATTACGAATATATCCTCCATTTGCTCTACCTTCTGGTCTTGTTCCGCTTCACCCATAAAGGCAGGCGATTGAAACTTCAGGAACCGCTCTAAGGCCTCGCCTTCACCCCTTGGGTTCCATCGCTCGGTCATAGTCTGCAAAATCTCGGCTATCTTGCTGAATGCCTAGCCCATGGTCACATCAATTGGAACTTCAGACCCCGATCTCATATTCGGACTATTCCCTTCACCCCGGTTGGGTGCTTGCATCGGGGCTGTTTTTACTTCCAGTGCCCATTGATTGACTTCCGGAACCCTTCCACCTTCCGAAGCTGCACGATGCTTGGGTGCCATTCTAAACCACACCCCAAATGATAAGTGCATGCATTTAAGGTTCAAATCATTTTAGTTTCACATGCATTCTCAGTCAAATATATGTAAATAGAAATCGGATGTAAATTTTGCCTAAGGAATAAATTCTCTTTGAAATTTGGATAGAATGTAGAATTAAAATCCTTAGCATAAAAGTTCTCGAAAAATAATAAACAAATAAACATCCAATTCAAAATAACTTCTAGTCCTCTAGTCCTCATCAGAATCCTCGTCATCAGCCTCATATAACAATCTCCCAGAGTTCTTAGAAAAATCCACCCCAACCCCGCTAGCAAATCCCTCCATTGGCTCCTCCCCTGGGCTCAATTCAACTGAACGAAGGAAGGAAAGAAGGCTTAGGTGGAGACTCATAGTCTATCTCCCTCGGGTCATCACTATCTACTGCTAAGTCCACCTCGGGATTAGGAGGGTAGGATTAGGAGGGTGGGGTTCATGCTCCACTACCATCACCTCATCCTCACTATCAGAACTTATGTCTATAATCGGAATTGGGGGTGGCTCAATGATCTAGGCCTCATCATCACTGCTATCCTCCATAGGGATATCAGGCTGAGGGGTAGGCTGGGGAATTGGAAGGTCCTCTGGGTATATAGGGATAGGCGGGTGCCACTGTTGCCATTTCCTCGCGGTCCTCAAGCATCATAACCATCCTACAACATCAACAAGATAGGTTAGATAAAGATTTAAACTTAAATAAATAGAACAAACAATATTAATATTTGCCTATAACCTAGTCTCTGATACCACTTCTAACACCCCACTACCTAGGCCCGCTAGGGCCGAGGATATCGCCCCGTCCAAAGGACAAGGTGTCTTTATAACTAAGTCACACAAATAAAATAGCAGAATAAAAATAATACTTTAACTTAAATTTTATTACCACTCAAGATTAAATCCAAGAATAAATCCTCAAATTCCCAAAAGAAACATAAATCCATAAATAAAATCATCCATTCTCAACTCCCCAAAGTAATACATAAAAATAAATGACAAAATTCTCATCCAAGGCAGGTAACACTAGTTACTCATCCCCCAAAACAGGATCAACCTGAAATCATGGTAAAAATGGTGATGAGATAGAAATCTCAGTAAGTCCGTTTATGCTTTGAGTGTCCAGTGGAAATAGTTCGTGTATGCAAAGTATAAAATTCGTTATAAAAAGAATAACTGGAAAGTAATAAACATTAGTCAAAAGTAAGAGTGGTGTTTTGGCTTTCCAATCATACATAATCAATAACATCAACCACTCAAAAGAAATGGTCATAGGTTACCACACGTTGGGCCCCATAACCAGTCAGAATGCCAACATTTTGTCCAGACTGACAGAAAAAGGTAGATGATCGGCCTACTGGGCAAGATACTCCTCATTCTATATACCCAAACAACAACTGGGTGTCCATTCTGGCAAAACACAGTCACTTGACTTAAAATTAAACTACTAGCTCGGACCGGCACGACCTACTAGACTAACATCTTATTCAGGCAGGACTCACCCCTTAGAGGTGGCCAACTACTGAGAGAGTTACCCTAACCCTTCAAAGACTAGCCCTAGCAGTCCACCCTTATTAAGTACTCAACGTAACATGTCCCACTTGGGAGAAAATGAACAAAACACAGTTCCACATAAAAATGGCAATTAAGGGTTTCCAAAGTCTTTATCAAAATCATTTTTACAAAGAGTTTTTAGTTTGAGTAAAACCGCTTATGGATTTTCAAATAACTTGTTTAACTGAAATAAGGAGGAAATCAATCCTCAATTGCCGTTACCGAAATAAGTGTCCATGCACTCTACATTTGCATTGCTATAATAAACATTTTACATCAATCAGGTTTTATGTAGGAGTTTACCTGATTCTTGCCCACAATAAAAGGTCTCCAATAGCTGACCTAACCCCGCATGGTTAAATACAAACCATAATCAAACTCAAACCAAAATTTACTGTCTCAATTTCAAACAACTGACTCACTACTACCATGATCTTAGTGTCCCAAGCTTTAAGGCCAAACAATAAACAAATAGGTCTATAAGCTAAGCCTAATTTGAAATTTAAAATAATTAATGTTTTGGGAAATAAGTACTAATAAGTTGAGGATTTAAATATTGCTAAGCTAAATTCAGAGTTTAATTGGTGAAGAGTGTTAGGTATTGGGTAAAATAATGATTTATTAATAACTAATTGTTTTGAAAATAATTTCTAGCTAGAATTAGTTGAAAATAAATTTTAATGGGTCTTGATTGGAAGATAATAAATAGACTTTAATAGGTTTTGATTAAAAGGTAATAATTAAATTTTTAATAACAAATATTTTACTTATTATGATTATTTTCATAAAAGGCTTTAGTTGATTTTATCATTTCATATAATATCTATATATTTTATTTCTTGAATAAAAGCTACCATTTATTTGGCTAAAATATCTTTTTAATAATTCAAATCTACTGCCTAGGGTTTTTCTAATTTTCAAGCATAATCATATTATTAAATATTTTATTAATGAAATAAAAACTAGCTTATGGACAACTAGATTATGATCATATTTCTATGGCTAACCACAATCACGAACATATACAACCCTTCCACTCATCAAATCACCTTAATCATGCATATAAGCATAGATATAAATTTATCAAGACATGATCTAACCTTTACTAGCATAAATATAATCATGACTTCAATAATCCAACATGAATATAAATCCTATTCACCAGAGGTGACATAATCTCTCGCATACTTGATCACAAATACTACCTATGACATGGAGACATGCATCAAACCCTAAAACACCATACAATCAACCAAGATAATCCATTCATGCATAAATCCCATCTCCAACATATTCATACATATATTCATGCTTCACTCTCAATTCATCACAACAATATATACTCAACCCTATTAATGATTCATCTTCTATCAACATCATCCTAGATACATGAATCTAGAATTTAAAAGAAGGGTTAAAGAGGCATACTTTATTGATGAATACCTTGAATGGATCTCAACTCTTAGATGTATAAATCCGTCCAAAGAAGATGAAGGAAGCATAGCTGTGGTTGATGAAATCATTCGGCCAAGAGAGAGGGAGTGTCTGGTCAAGAGAGAGAGAGAGAGAGACAGACAGACAGACAGACAGAGACAGAGAGAAGAGAATAAGAAAGTCCATTTGCATGCTTAAACACATATATGTTCATTACATATTGAAGATTAGCGAAGATGAAGTTAATTGAATAAACCTACCTTGAATGGTGTTCTTGATCCTTCACAAAATTTCTAGTTTTTTATCCAAAAGTGCAAGTTGGATTTTGGAGTTTGATGTTAAAAATGGTATGTATGGACTCACGGTAGTGTATAGATGAAATCTGGAATTTTTAGAAGAAGTTTGAAGTGATTTGGAGAGGTATTAGGTGAAAGGAAGGAGTGGGTGTTCTTGGTGTGCTATGTGTTCTTGAAGGTTGAAGAGAATAGTGAGTTTTTGGGATTGTAGGCTACCGAATTTCTGTAGGGACTAGGGCTGCCGAATTGCTTGTAGGGTTTTGAAAGATGATTTTCTAGTTTGGAAGGGAAAAAGAAAGGTTAGTTGATGATTTTCAGGTTTGGAAGGGAAAAAATATTTTTGCAAAGTAAATTTGGAAACTAGATATGACAAGAATATCTTTGATTATTGGAGAGCTTTTGGGAGGGTGCCATGGCCGACTACTTGTGTAGTATTTTGGCTGGATGGAAGCTGGTTGAAGGAGGCTAAGGGTGGTAAAAAATAAGGAGTATAATGGTGGAGAAAAGGTCTGGTTGTTTGAGGGATATTTTATGGAAGGTTGCTAAATTATGGAGGCTGAGATTTTGGTAACTAATCAAGCATGATTGCAGAGATTTGTTGGCGAGATTTTCGGGTAGCCATGTCTAAATTTTGTGCAGAAGCTTGGGGAGGACAAAGAAGTTCAGCTCTTGGTTGTTTAAGGAGGGTTTGTGCAGAAGAAAGCTGAGGTTTCGGCTAGGGATGAATTAGGAAACAAAGCTGGAAAGTTTTCCTGCACAGAATTTTTGGAAGGCTGGAATTTTCTGGGCAGTTTTTGGCTACCATTTTCCAATCAGCTTGTAGAGAGTTTGAAGGGGATTTTAGGGGTCGTTCAAGGCTGGTTTCCAGCCTTCTTTATGGAGGAATAACATGGCTAAGATGCTGACCAAAAACTGAAAGAAAACAGCTTGGTTTCGGACCTCCAAAGCTGAGATTTTGCTCAGGGATTTTTTTGGTTTTGCACAGCTTTTGTGCAGTCCGAAAATGGCTAGAAATATTCAGGTTTTAAGCTGATCAAAAGGGCCATTTTCTGGTAGAATTTGGGAGGGAATAATGGCTAAGAATTTTGACACCTTGAAGGCACAAGAAGCAGGAAAAAATTCAGTTCAATGCATGAAGGAAAATGAACCTAACTAGAGTGAAGTTTTAGAGAGTTCACTAGGGAAATTAATTCACTTGAAATCCTTCCCCCTCTTCCATGGTTTTGGTCCACAAAATGTCTTCCTCTAAGAAATTTTGAACCTTCAAAGCCACAGCACATTGCTGGAATTTTTCTAGAATAAAATTAGCTTGAACAAATTGAACATCCTAATGGATTGAGAAACAGGAAAAATTAAGGATCAAGAGGAAATGAATTCCCCTTAGGAATTTCGTGTTGGCAAAAAAGTAGGATTAGGATACTCCTATCATGTCCCTCTTAGGACAACATTTCTACCCTACTCCAAAGCATATAAGGCCGAAAATAACACTTCCCAAGTAAAAATAAATTTTAATCAAGCTAAAGCTCCTATGATGGAATTTGAACCCAAGACCTCAAGAATTAATTCCATAGCTCTAACCACTAAACCACTACAACTCTTGTTCTTATTTTCTCTCTAAAAATATTTTCCTATTCAATCCTCAAGCCATCACCCTTTTTCCACCTCAAGCAAAAATTACCATTTTGCCCTTCTCACTCAATAATTATAATCAAGCCTCTAGACTATAAAACACAAATTCAATGCACATAAAATCATATAAAAATATATTTAAACATGCAATGAAATATGATATGCATCCCAACCCCCTTACTCTAAGGTTGGTTTTGACTAGGGTTTCACATATAGACTATGGGTACTTGTCATACAAGTAAAATTGAGTTCTTAGTTGTTTGATAGGACTAGGCATTTCATCAAGGCAAGGCTATTATGCCATGATTTCCAACGAGGAATGGTTTATCTTAATTCAGTGAGTAGTTCACTCACATCATTGGCATAAACGTATTTCGAGTAGTAGTGGTCTCTTATAAGGTACTACGATTATATAGACTAGACTATTACTACGACAACGTGGACAGATAACTTCATACTTGAGTATGAGTTGGTGGTTTAGCGAAGCTAGAGTTTTATTCTTTGATATATGTTGGGTAAGATTTCTTTTGTGAGATTAATATCCTTATATATTGGGCATATTATTCCAGTTAGATAAGATAGACTCATGTAATAGAGTTTCTATGCTTCATTTAGTGAAATTAAATCACCCCTTTTTGATTGTCTAGGATTATTGAATAATACAGGGCCCTATGAATGTGGCTGTAGAATGTGTGCATTTGGGTAGCTTCCAATGATAAGCAAGTATGTTTAAGTGAGTCATAGATTATCAGACCAGAGATCTAAGGATGGTAGATGTCTTTGAGGTGGTTGTTAGTACATTTATCCTGTCTCATTGATGGCTATCAAATATAGGGATATTTCTGTTATTTCACCTATTGGTCGGAGACATTACTTTAGTAATATTATTTTTAGGGTCAATATTTCCATATGGTAATAGACGGGTGAAAGGGGTTAAAATAATTATTATTTTCCTAGTCATTTGAAGCTAATTTGAGACACTTTTAATACAATAACTAGTTATATTCTTTCATATTTGATATTTCAATTGTAAAAATACTCTTTTCAAAATTTATGCAAGAATAGGTGAAATTTGGAGGTAATTGTGTATTCTTGCAATCCAGACACAGCACCAAGCTAAAAACATGGACTTGGTGCCGGTCCTCTACTGGAAGAACAAAGGGACGCGAAATTTATTGAACAACTAAAGCAATTGCAATTGGAAATTGGGATTGAAAAGGCAACAATGGCTCAAGGAGGATGGCCGGCTCATAGCATGAAAATAAACAAAGAACAAAAGGAAGCAAAAGCATTAAAAGAAATTAGAGGCACAGCTAAGCAAACAAAGCAACAGTAATAAAGAAAAGAACAAATTCAGTAGGCCCAACAAAACAAAGAAATAATGTAAAAGAAAAAAGGACAAAAATTTTATCATGCAACGGCACAGTTGGTGGCTCGGGTAAGCCGACCATAAAGAGAGGAGACTAGATCAACAAGAAGAAGCACAAAGATCCGTGTGGCTTGGATTGTAGCTCAATTGAGCCAATGCAAGGAAAGTGACTCAATTGAGCCGACACAACTAAGAAAAGAGGAAGATTTCAGATGGTTTAGTGAAGTGGTTTGCGGCTTCGGTGGCTTTCGTACGGTTCAATTAAGCCAAGGCAAGAAGAAATTTGATTTCAGTGGCTTGGAGGTTTGCGGCTCAATTGAGCAGATGCAAATTCAAAAATGGCTCGACAGCAAAGAAATTTTAGTGGCTCAATTGAAGCCAATTTCAATTTAAGAAAGTATAACTTCAGTGCATGCGACAAAGGCAAAATCAAAAGCCCAATTCTTTCAAATTAAAGAAGGTGGACCTTTTGTTTGTATTTAGGTTTTTAGTGTAGAATTTCAATTAGTAATCCTTTTTTGTTTTGGATTTTTAGGAAATTACTTCTTCTTTAATTAAGATTCTTTTAGGAACTTTGTAAGTCTATAAATAAAGGCCAATTACCTTAGAAAATGGGGCAGGGGCATGCAGTAGAGACTTAGATATATTTTAGAATGCATGACCAACAATTTCTCGGGAAAAATATTTCAAAGAGGATTGTTCAAAGGGAGTCTTCAAGAAAGAATAAAGAGACTTATCTATGAGTGATTTCTTTTCTCTTTGTCTTCTTTTTCTTTAGCAATGATGTATTCAATAATGTCATTGTAATTTAAGAATATTTTGGAATTCATGATTATGTGTTAATATACTTATTTGATCAATTCTGTGTCATCTTTGGTATTTGATTACTTAATTTTATTAGTTATTGATGCGAGTTCTTCTAATTAACTTGAGATGAAGATGTTAGCAGTTTCATTGCATTGATTTTGTATTTGTCTAATCTTAATAGACTTGAGCGATAAAGTTACGGTTATAAAACTAAGTGATCCAAGATTCGTTGATTTCCCCTCGAGCAAAGAGTTATTAGCTAATTTCATGTTTATAAGGAATTGAAGCCTAATGCATATTTTGGTTAGGATTAGCTTGATTGGCACATATGCTAATATAATCGAAATATAGGATTCCATGAATTGGGACATGAAGTGGGATTTATCAAAGTAGAATCATGACTTCTGAGATGATTAAGTTTTACTTTATATTCCTTCATGAGGCCTAGATGATAATTAGTTGAGAGAATTGTTAATTGGTTCATTGTGATGTTTTCTAGGATACTTGTGTAAATTGCATAAACCTATACCCATGAGTTGTATATGTGTGTTTTTTTTCTTTTGATTCTTTTCTCACCTTGTTTGGGTCAATTAAATAATGAATGAAAAGTGATTAGTGTGTACATGTTGCTCTGTGGAACGACACTCGTTAATTCCCTGAACTATGCTTTCGATGAGTATACTTCTTCACATATGTATTTTAGTTGTACCAGCACCACAAATAAAAAATTATTTATCCATTTGTTCCGTTTCCCTTCTTCTTTTCTTCCAAAATTTTTCCTATTTTCTCTTTTTCTTCTTATTTCCTTTTTCCCTAGTTTTATTGTTTATTTCTCTTGTTTGTCTTGTTCTTTCTTGATTTTTTTTTTCCAATTCCTCCAGAATGATACATTCGTTTCACTTTTTCCCCTCATTTCCTTCGCCTTCATCTTCCCTTTCTTCTTTTGTACATTGATCTACTTCTTCTATATATTATCCCCCATGAATTCAAAATTTTAAAGCTCATACGTTGGGGAATACATTGATCGAAAAACTCTATTCACGTTAAGGTAGATTTTACCTCTTGAATTTCTTGGCATTTTGTATATGTGTTTTTCAGGAAAAATTTACTAGACATGGACATATCCTTGTTGCATATATTTGGTGGGAGAAAATTGCATAGAATGGATTGTAAGTCTTGTGATTGTTTCTAAATGTGAGCTACGTATTTTTTTTCTAATTTTTTGCCAATCTGGAAATCTTGGAAAATAGAACCTCCATGTGATATTTTGTTGTGATGAATGAAGTTGGTTGACATTATGCTTTTGCTATCCATGTTGGATATTCTCCTTGTTTTTCTTGAGCATCAAAAGTTTGGAAAAGTTCTTTACTAAATAGAGAGCCATGTCCAAAGGTTGAGATAAGAAGCATCTCGTGATCTATTTAGAGGTCATGCTGGTCCATTTGGTGGTCCTATTGGACAATCTAGGAGGCCCATTTGGACGCTCTACTTCGAGGGGGACTTAAAGGCTTTAACTTTCTATTTTCTTTTGCCCTTGATTTTTCTTTTCTGTCAGTTACTCTTTAGGATTTTACTTGTGTGTTTCTTTTTCTTTTTGTAGGTTTATGTCACTGGCAATAATTCTTCCAACTTCTTGAAGAATGCACATCTTTTTTCATGGAACTAATCTGCCTTGGGGAGCATTATTTTGTTTGACCTCTTTGCATTCATGGCCCCTTAGTTATGCTTTAGTGTGATATTTTAGGCCATTAAGGATAATGTCCAATTTAAATGTGGGGTAGAGATTTAATATTTTCTCAACTACATCTTTGTGATTTTCAAATGGATTTTCAATGATATATGTTTTAATTGTTGAAATTGTTCAAATTTTGGAAATTGAAAGAATGAAGATTTGGAGCTAAATTGAGCTTATTTGTTTATAATGAAGTTATGATTTTTTTTTTATTTTTTTTACTTTGGATATGAATTTGTCATTTGTGACGGTTTGATTTTATTTAAAAAGGAAAACTTGTGCATTAAGTTGAATTTTGCTATGTGTTGAGAATTTAAGTTAACCTTGGTTATATTCGATATTTAAGTTTTATTTTATTCTTTGAGTTTGAACATTGATGATATGATGAAATATGGGAAGAGTTGATGATTAATTCTTGTATTATGGATTTAAAATTTGCTTGACTTTGAGTTTTGAATAAGGAATATAAGAAAAAAAATTGAGTTGAAAAATAAAATGTGAGATGAAAAGCATTGAGTTGAAAAAAAATAATGCTCTTACTTTTTATCTTTGAAGATCTTTTGCTGAAAAAGGGGTCAACATGGGGAGAAGTAGCAAGTGTATTCAGTGCACTCTCTTAAGGCTATCCCGAAGTCAAAAAGGCAAGAAAGAGCAAAGAAAAAATGGTGAAAATTGCTAGAGAAAAAAAAGGATGAGTGTTGACTATAAAGGGGGCAAATACGGTGTGTGGTGAGAAATTCATTCACTTGAGGCTATCAATTCCCAAAGTCACAAAAAAAAAAAACAAAAAATAAAAATAAGAGTGGAGTGTTTTCCTAGTTTCACTGACTTATGTTTGGTAAATTTGAGTTAATGCTTGAATTGATAAAATGATTTGACGTGTATGATTTTTGTTACCTTTGTTTTTGCTCGGGGAGTGGAATAATTTTCTTGTACTAGATATAAACTTGTTTAACTTAAATTTGATGGTCTTAGGATTATTCGATTTAATGCAAGAGTTTACAAAGATTTTTAAAGGGTAAATGAATAATACTTTTTTATCTAAGGTCGAAAAAGATTTTGACATGCTATTGATGAATATGAAAAGAAATAAATTGTTTTGAGCGCTTTGTTCAAGTATTAACTTGTGGACAAATAAAGATTCAAGTGTAAGGGTATGTGATAGAGTTAAAATCATCGTTATTTTCCTAGTTCTTTGAGACTAATTTGAGACATTTTTAATCTAATAACTAGACATATTATTTCATATTTGATATTTCACTTATAAAAATACTATTCAAAAATTTTATGAAAAATAGGTGAAATTTGGAGTTAAGTGTGTATTCTTGCAGTCCAGACGCAACACCAAGCCAAAACGATGGACCTCACGCCAGTCCTCTACTTGAAGAACACAGGGATGTGGAATTGATGGAATAGAGGAAGCAATTGCAATTGAAAATTGGGATTGAAATGGAAACAATGGCTCAAGAAGGACAGCTGTCTCACGGCTTGAAAAGAAACAAAGAACAAAGGAAAGCAGAAAGGACAAAGTAGTAGAAAAAGAAATAAGAGGCATGGCTAAGTAGACGAAGCAACAACAACAAAGAAAAGAACAAATTCGGCGGCCCCAAGAACAAGGAAGAAATAAACTAAAAGGAAAAAGGACAAAAATATTATCTTGCTGCAGCTCAGTTGGTGGCTTGAGTAAGCCGAGCACAAAGAAAGGAGCCTAGCTCACTTGAAAGAAGCATAAAGATCGGTGTGGCTTAGATTGCGGCTCAATTGAGCCGAAACAAGGAAAACATATCAATGAGCCAACACAATAAAGAAAAGAGGAAGATTTCGGTTGGTTTTGTGAAGTGGTGTGCGGCTTCGATGGCTTTCGCAAGGCTCAATTGAGCTGATGCAAGAAGAAATTTGATTTTGGTAGCTTGGAGGTTTGCAGCTCAAATGAGCCGATGCAAATTCAAAAGTGGCTCAGCAGCAAAGAAATTTTAGTGACACAATTGAAGCCAATTTCAATTCAAGAAAGGAAAACTTCAGTGCATACGACAAAGGTAAAATCAAAAGCCCAATTCTTTCAAATTAAAGGAGGTGAACCCTTTGTTTGTATTTAGATTTTTATTGTATAATTTCAATTACTAATCCTTTTTTGTTAAGGATTTTTAGGGAAAAT
Source organism: Voacanga thouarsii (assembly GCA_026120185.1). Classification (NCBI taxonomy): domain Eukaryota; kingdom Viridiplantae; phylum Streptophyta; class Magnoliopsida; order Gentianales; family Apocynaceae; genus Voacanga; species Voacanga thouarsii. Next base: position 451,334 of record JANUWF010001625.1, read on the forward strand.
ACTTCTTCTTTAATTAACATTCTTTTAGGAACTTTGTAAGCCTATAAATAAGGGCCAATTACCTTTGAAAATGGGAGGGGGCGCACAGTAGAGACATAGATATACTTTAGAATGCATGACCAATATTTTCTCGAGAAAAATATTTCAAGGAGGATTGTTCAAAGGGAGTCTTCAGGAAAGAGGAATGTGACTTGTCTATGAGTGATTCCTTTTCTCTTTGTTTTCTTTTACTTTAGCAATGATGTATTCAATAATTTCATTGTAATTTAACATTATTTTGGGATTCATGATTGTTTGTTAATATACTTATTTGATAAATTCTTTGTCATTTTTGGTATTTGATTACATCATTTCATTGGGTATTGATGCGAATTCTTCTAATTGACTTGAGATGAAGATGCTAGCAGTTTCATTGCATTTATTTTGTATTTGTCTATTCTTAATGGACTTGAGCGACGAAGTCAAGATTATAGGACGAAGTCAAGATTATAGGACGAAGTGATCAAAGATTAGTTGATTTTGCCTCGACCAAAGAGTTATTAGCTAAATTCATGTTTATAAGGAATTGAGCCTAATGCATATTTTGGTTAGGATTTTCTTGATTGGAAAATTTGCTAATATAATCAAAATATAGGATTCCATGGATTGGGACATGAAGTGGGATTTATCTAAGTCGAATGATGACTTGTGAGACGATTAAGTTTTACTTTATATTGCTTCATGATGCCTAGATGATAATTAGTTGAGAGAATTGCTAATTGGTTCATTGCGATGTTTTCTAGGGTACTTGTGTAAATTGTATAAACCTATAGCCATGAGCTGTATATGTGTATTTTTTTTTCTTCTAATTCTTTTCTCACCTTATTTGGGTAAGTTAAATAATGAATGAAAAGTGATTAGTGTGTACTTGTTCCTTCGAGGAACGATACTCATTAATTCTCTTACTATGCTTGCGATTTGTACACTTCTTTACATGTGTATTTTAGTTGTACCAGCACCACAGAAAAAAAATTATTTTTCTATTTGTTCCATTTCCCTTTTTCTTTTCTTCCTAAAATTTTCCTATTTTGTGTTTTTCTTCTTGTTTCCTTTTTCCCAAGTTTTAGAGTTTGTTTCTCTTGTTTGTCTTGTTCTTTTTTTATTTTTTTTCCAATTCCTCCTGAGTGATACATTCGTTTCTCTTTTTTCCCTCATTTCCTGTGCCTTCATCTTCCGCTTCTTCTTCTCCATATTGATTTACGTCTTCTTTAAATTATCACCCATGAATTCAAAATTTTAAAGCTCAAACGTTGGGGAATACATTGGTCGAAAAACTCTCTTCCTGTTACGGTAGATTTTACCCTCTTGAATTTCTTGGCATTTTGTATATGTTTTTTTGAGGAAAATTTTGCTAGACATGGACATCTCCTTGTTGTGTTTATTACTAATAGGGTCTAAATTAGTCATATTTTTCCTAGTTATTTGTCGCTCTTTGTTGATACATTATGTTCAATAACTAGTCATACTCCTTCATATTTGAGATTTCACCATTGGAAAGGTATTTTGGGCATTATTTCCGATTTTAGGGGTAAAAGAAAGCAAAAACGTCACAAAACAGAATAGAGGCGGCGCCGGCTAGACTAGAGGAACTGGCTCCGGCCATGTGCTAATGGCACAAACTTCTAGGTGATGAAAATTTGTTGGAATGAGACCGGAGCAGAATGGAACCGCCGCTGGCTCCAGTAGCTAAGGCGGCGCCAGCAACACTCTGGATAACAGTGCTTGGAAATCAAGAAAAAATCGGTGAACAACGGGAGAAACAGAACACAACTGGCGCTGGCTCCAGAAGCCAAGGTGGCGCCTGCTATGCTCTAAGGAAAAGATAGAGCTTTGATTTTTGCACGCGGTTTTTGGTAATCTGTGTAGTTTTAGTATCTTCCTACTTCTACTCGACCAAAAACATAACACTAACGAGTTTAGGCACTTCCTATGACTATAAATAGAAGAAAAACACAAGAGAAAAGGGGAAAATTCATAGATTATCATAGAAAATCACTCTAATCAAATGAGGAATTCTTCAATCAGTGAGGGTTGTGCAAGAAGGTCTTCAATGGAAGAAGGAGGCTTGTCTATGAGTGCTTTCTTTTACTTTGTTTTCTTTTTCTTAAACAATTATATGTTAATTGTTTTATTGTAATTTGACATTGTTTTTATATTCATGGTTTTTAGAGTTATTTGACCTTTTGATTAATTGGTTTTTTTCTTGGTATTACATTACTTGTGCTTATTCCGAGATTAATTGGTTGTTTCTTTCTTTTAACTTGCTTGGAAAAGGGGTTGATGGTAGTTTCAATTCATTAATTTCAAATTTGTTTTCTCTTAACTTGCTTGGAAAAGAGGTTAATTGCTAAGAACTGGTAATTAAAGGTTAATTAATGTCTGTTAGGAACGGATTCATTGGTTAATTTCATGTTTTAAGTTTGTCAAGAATGAAAATTTAATCAAGGACTATGTTTAATTCATCTTTTGGGTGGAGTAGTTGAGACATGAATGTGATTCTAATTTATGTAGAAGGTAGTGATTTCATGGATTGGAAAAGAAGTGAATATATGTTAATCCTTCATGATGCCAAGAGAATAATTAGTTATAATAATGATTAGGTATTTTAAGCTCATGTTTGTCAAAACAATGATTTGAGTTACATACTTCTCCATCCTTGACATGTATATATATTTATTTTATTTTGTTTTATTTTATTTCTTTTTCACTTTATTGAGTTAGTTAAACAATGAGAGAAAAGTGATTAATGTTTAATTGTTCCTAGAGGATCGACACTCGTTCGAACCCTATGCTATGTTAATGATGAGTACGCTTGCTCATATGTATAATTTGGGGTTAACGTTTTAATTTACCTTGATTGGGAATGTGCTTAATTTATATATGATTTTTATACCTAAATAAATACGCATAAAGTTTTTGGCCCCGTTGCTAGGGAACAATGTCATGAAAGGTTAGATTTTGTTGATTTAACCATGTAATATGTAAATATGTACAATTGTTCTTTGCACAAAAAGGTGCTATCTTTTGTATTTTGTGTATTTGTGTATACCCTTGAAAACTAACCTACTAACTTTGACTATGTTCTATTAACTAACTTTATATTCTTTTAATTTTGTTTTAATCAGGAATTCTGTTATGTAACTTGCTTCTTGTTTTTTTTTTTTTTTTTTTTAGGTGTTATCTGTGGTACATGACTCGAAAATCCGAAGGTAAGATAGTCAATTTTGACCCTGAAATTGAAAGGACACTATCAAAGATCCGCCGGACAATCCAAAGGAACTTGATCATCGAAATGGATAGTGCTCAAAAGAATAATGCTGGAAATAGGAGGGTTACGGATGACTTTGTGAAACATGCAATCTCGGGCACGGGCTCAAGTATTACTAGGCCTAGGGTGGAAACAAATAACTTTGAAATAAAGCCCAATATTATCTAGATGGTTCAAAAATGGTTCAATTTGATGGGCTACTTGAAGAAGATCCCAATGCTCATTTAGCTAGTTTCCTTGAGATTTGTGATACTGTTAAGATTAATGGTGTTTCTATGGATGCCATAAAATTAAGACTTTTTTCTATTTTCTTTGAGGGATGGAGCCAAATCTTGATTAAAATCTTTACCTACAGGTTCAATCAGTACTTGGAATGCTCTAGCTGAAAAATTTCTAGCAAAATATTTTTCTCTAGCTAGGACAGCCAAACTTAGGAACAAGATATTTGCCTTCCAATAATTGGATTATGAGCCCTTATATGAAAGTTAGGAAAGATTCAAGGAGATGCTGAGAAAATGCCCACACCACGGATTTGAGCTAGGAATGTAGATGCTCATCTTTTTGAATGGCCTCACGTTCGCAATACGTCAAGTGGTGGACTCGTCTGTAGGGGGTTCCATCAATCATAAGTCCCCGGAACAGGTATTTGAATTTATTGAAAATCTGGCTTCTAATAACTATTCTTGGGGAACTACAACTCATGTGCAAGGAGTACCCAAAGTGGATGCTATGGCTACATGGGAAGCTAAGGTGGACACCTTAACTTAAAAGATGGAACAAATGGTTATGCCACAAGGCTAGGTATTTAGTGTAAATTGTGATATCTTTGGAGAGGGATACCCAAATCATGAATGCCAAAACACAGGGTCACTCTAAGAAACCTTGGAATAAGCGGCCTTTGCAAGTAATGTCCGGTCAAATAACAACCCTTATAGCTCTACCTATAATCCTAGTTCGAGAAATTACCCTAATTTCTCTTGGAGCAATGGAAATCAACCTAGGCAGGGCTCTTTCAATTTTGGAGAAAATAAAAGGAAATAAAAGGAACAATAAGGCAGAACCTTCAAAGCCACCATTGGACAAATTGATTGGCCAATTGGTAAGTGCAATAGAGACTAAGTTCCAAGGGATCGATGTGACAACAAGGAACCTAGAGGCCTCTATGCACAACATGGAATACTAAATTGGTCAACTAGCCAAAATACTGGGAGATCGTCAAGCTAGGGCAGTGCTAGGAAACACTGAGGAAAATCCACGAGACCAAAGCCGTGGAAAACATTAAAGCCATTTTTCTTTTACTTTACTTTTAGTTTCGTGGTTGAGACAATTTTTACTTCTGTCGTTTTGATTGTTTTTCTTGAATGAGAGTGCATTGTTCATCATTATTATGTCTTCATTATTTTGATTGAAAAAAAAAAATGAAAACCGGACAGAAGGGAGGCAGCGCCGGCTAGGGCAGAAGGATCGGCGCCGGTTCCTATCAGGCATCCCACTCCAAATAGACCGTTTTGGCCACTTTTGCTTTCAAAATCTCCAGCTCCTTCTCAAATTCTCTCTAACCCGCACCGACTTCACCTCCCCACTTCCCAATTTTGATTTTTCAACTCCTAGTCACTTCTATGACATCTATCTATATCTCTTTTATTGATCCTACGGATAAAAAATCTCAAAATCTTCCATTTTTCATAACAACCTCACCTTCAATCCACAAGAAAAGAGCTTGGATTTCAACAAAAAGCTTACATCTTTTGCTTACCCTTGCATACACAAGCACAAATGTTTGATTTTTATTCAATTCCCACGGCTAAAATGGTGAAGATGACTTCTCTACCTTTAGGGGCATGTTTGGCCGAAAATTTGGATGGTTTATGCTATCTTGAATTGTGCATTACTCCTTGAGCTTTATGATTTTGGATAGATTATGAGTTAATGGTTCTTGGATACTTGATTCATGCACATGATCATTAGGAACTTCATGCATATATCTAAGGTTAGAGTTGTGGCTATTTATGATGGTTGAATAATTGCTACATATGGAACTTGAATTGTTTTTCATTTAATGCCATGATAATGCCTTCATTCATATGATCATGTATACTTGAAGGCATGGGAGATATTCAGCACATTTATTCATTACAGTGCACTTTATATGTATTCTTGCAGGTTGTGTTGAGTTGATTGGAGGGTATTGAATTGATTGTTGATTGGAGTGTGATATACAGTGAAGGTGTTTAGGCTTTGTGATTGTGAGATTGGTTAAGGGTTGAGTAAGAGTTGAGGATTGTGTTTGCAAAGGGTAGTTACACCCCGTTTAAGTCTTTGAGCTCAATTGGTCTATCCTCCTATTTTCACCACTCCTTACTTGATAACATGTCTAGAGCATGGGGTCATTCTTCTAAAAGGGCAAGTGCTTCCTCTTCCTCAGCCCCCTCATCTATCGACCCTTTTGTTCTTTAGACCAACTGAGTTTATCGATCCATCTTGTGAGGAATGGTACAATACAAGAGCATTTAACAAAATCATTGTAGAGTGTACTTTCGCACCTACCCTAGATAGTGCCCTTAAATTGGGAATGATGTTTAGGAGGCTAGGATGGGGGTCGATAGTACAGTTGAAAGGGAAGTATTGTCCAGTGTTCATCAAGGAATACTATGCTAAAATGGTTGACAAGGGCAATAAACACCTTCCTCATATTGAAACGAGAGTGAAAGGAATCCCCTTTGTCATCACCCAAAATCACTTAACTAATCTTCTCTAGCTGTTTGATGATGATTCTTGGCAAGGGATAGATGTGAACAATCAAAAAATTCTTTCTGACCCGAATTGGGATGCCCATGGGACTAAAGCCACTCTAGGGTTGTATAAGCATAATGCCTTTCAAGCCAACAGTTTCTATTCAAACAATGATCTTGCTACCAACTTTAGAGCTCTCGTCTATATGTTTGGATTCATATTGTACCCCATGCTAGTGGTTTTAATAAGACTCACCTTATCGACACTTACATTTTACATAGGATAATGAATACTCTGCCTATCTCTCTTACACCCTTAATTATTCAATCCACTAGAGATGTGGTTCATCATCGTCTCTCTACAAAAGCCTTTGTTTTCCCTCTAGTTATAATAAAAATTCTGAACGACTTTGGTGTTAGTCTTGACAGAGAACTGATGGAGGCTACCACTGAGCAAGACATGGTTACGGAACAAACTCTGATGAGTTTTGGGTATAAGTACAACCTGGAGTTGCAAAAGTGACTAACCCCTTATGAGGTCAGACATCCCGGTCAGGTTAGGCCACCCACCGTGGAGGAGGAGCACCTACTGCCATCCGCACGTACACGAGCTAGCAGTTCTTAGTCCCAACCCCGGACTGACTTTGAGACTACCATGCTGGGACAGTTAGCCTAGCAAATAGAGATGCTTCTACGCTTGCAGGGATCAGTCGATGATATGGTAAGACGGCAACCTATTATGGAGCAGCAATTGGCTGAATGGAGGCAGCATTCTTCTGGGCAACATGGTGGTGAGGGACCTTCTGCCCTGGTTGATGATGATGATGATGATGCTGAGGACTGAGGATAATTGTTCCACATTGTCACCTATTGAACATTCTTGTTTTTCCTTTATGTTTTAATGTTTTTTTAAGTCAGTTTTTTATTATTTTTTTCCTTGTTTATACTATATTCTTTACTTTGTTTTTGATTTAATTTTCTTTTCTAGTTTTTATGCTTTGGTGTGTTTTTTCTATTTTTCTTTTTTAGGTACTTTGCCAATGCCTCGTTCTTCAAGAATTCAGTTCTTGTATAGCATATTGCATAATCTATAGAAGTATTGTCTTTCTTATCTCTTCTCCTTTATATTTTTTGTCCCATGGCATTGCTCTTTCCTTGTTCTATTTATTTGGCCATTGAGGACAATGTCCATTTTAAGTGTGGGGAAGTGATTCGATTGAAAATTCTTCTATGCATATACTTTATCCTTCTTGTGAGCAAAATTTTCAATTTTTTTTCTAATTTTCTTTGAGATTTCAAGTTGTATCTTTAATGCATGTCTTTATGATAGATGATAGAGCATATGTTCTAGATCATTTATGGCTTATGCATGACTTTTTGCACGCACTTGGACAAAGTAGTTCTTGATTAAATGTTTTACATTATTCTTAAACTTATTTTTCTACTAAAAATTCATAGAGCATTCTAGAACTTACTTGAATACCTCTCGAGGCAAAATAAGAAAGACATTCATGATTTAACTTAGGGATGATGGTAATAGGCCTTCTTCGAATAGTTTGAGCTTTTCAAGCCTACCTATTTTTATACTTTAAAACCCGTTATCATACTTTGTCCATTGCTTGCTTCTGAGAGTTTGAATATTTTTTCCAAATCTTTATGCTCTTGATGGATGAAAGTATATATAGGAGAATGTTAAGAATACTTGGAGAAAGACCATGACTAGTTATTTTCAATCATGTATCAATAGTTGTATTGAGCTATAAAGAGAAAGGAAATGGAAGAAAGAGAAAAGAGAGATTGAAAACAAGAAAAGAAAACAAAGGGCTGTTGAAAAATAGAAAGATGGAAAGAGAGAAGATGAGAAAGAAAAGAACAGTAGCAGTGAAAGAAAGACAAAAGAAAATTGAGAGAGAAAAAAAAATGAAAGATCACAAAGGAATGGTGATTGAGTTGTAAAAGTTGAGTCATATCAAATGCTTGAAACCATTGTTGAAAATATGAGTGATCTTGTCAAAAATAGAGAAGAGTTGATGAAGGAAGTGAAAAGATGAGAAAAAGAGTGAAAATACAAGATTTACTTGAACTGAACTGTAATTGCTAAATAAGGTTATGGTTTTGATTGATTTTGGGAATAGGAGAGTAAGACGAGTTTGGAAAATATTGTTACATTTTGTTTATCCTTTTCTTGAAAACTCTCAGCTTCTTTGATATTTGATTCTCCTATATCCTTCGTTTGACAAGCTACATTACAAGCCTCTAGCCTTACATTACAAGCTTGAAAGACCTACTTGACCTATACAGAATCAAGATACGTCTCGGATTAATGGAAAGAGTGTATGAAAAGTAAGCTTATGGAATGCATAATCTTTTTGAACTAAATTCTTTCCAATAGTTTGATAATATTGTTAAGTATTGAGATGGTTCTACTAAGTTATTATTCACTTACACAAGTCTTGTATTTGTTGTGAATGATGTAGTAGCATGTGGATTATGTTCTTGAATAAAGGAAGCATTAGAGATTTTTTTTATGAAATTAATTGAGTGATTGATGAAACCTTGTGTTTTCCTACTTGTCATTGATACTTTGCTTGAGGACAAACAAAGAACTAAGTGTGGGGGAATATGATAGGGACTAAATTAGTAATATTTTTTTCTAGTTATTTGAGGCTCTTTGGTGATATAATGTGTTCAATAACTAGTCATATTCCGCCATATTTTAGATTTTACCCTAGGAATGGTATTTTGCGCATTATTTCAGATTTTGGGGGTAAAACAAAGCAAAAATGTCGCAAAACAAAATAGAGGCGGCGCCAGCTAGGGTAGAGGAACCAGCGTCGGACATGTGCTGATGACATGAACTTCAAAGCGATAAAAAATTGTTGAAACGAGACCAGAATAGAGTGGAACTGGCACCGGCTCCAATAGCCAAGGCGGCACCGACTGCACTCTGGATAACCATGCGTGGAAATCAAGAAAAAATTGGCAAACAACGGGAGAAATAGAACATAACCAGCACCGCCTCCAAAAGCCATGGCGGTGCCAACTATGCTCTGAGGGAAAGACGAAGCTTTGATTTTTGCACGCTGTTTTTGGTAATCTATGGAGTTTTAGTATCTTCCTACTTCTACTCGGCCAAGAACAGTACACTAACGAGTTTAGGCACTTTCTAAGCCTATAAATAGATGAAAAACACAAGAGAAAATGGGGAAATTCATAGAGTATCATAGAAAATCACTCTACTCAAAGGAGGAATTCTTCAATCTAGGAGGGTTGTGCAAGAAGGTCTTCAATGGAAGAAAAAGGGGGCTTGTCTATGAGTGCTTTCCTTTACTTTATTTTCTTTTTATTGGACAATGATATGTTAATTACTTTTTGTAAATTGAAATTATTTTATATATTCATGGTTTTTAGAGTTATTTGACATTTTGATTAATTGGTTGCTTTTCTTGGTATTTACTTACTTGTGCTTGTTTTGAGATTAATTGGTTGTTTATTTCGATTAACTTGCTTGGAAAAAGGGTTGATGGTAGTTTCAATTCATTAATTTCATATTTGTTTGTCTCTTAACTTGCTTGGAAAAGAGGTTAATTGCTAAGAACTGGTAAGTAAAGGTTAATTGATTTCTGCCAGGAATGGATTCATTAGTTAATTTCATATTTTAAGTTTACCAGCAATATAAATTTAATTAAGGACTGTGTTTAATGCATCTTTTGGATGGATTAGTTGAGACAGGAATGTGATGCTAATTTATGTAGAAGGGAGTGATTTCATGGATTGCAAAATAAGTGAATGTATATTAATCCTTCATGATGCCAAAAGAATAATTAGTTATGAGAATAATTAGGTACTTTAAGATCATGTTTGTCAAAACAATGGTTTAAGTTACACACTTCTCTATCCTTGACATGCATATATATTTATTTTATTTTATTTTATTTATTTTTCACGTTATTGAGTAGGTTAAACAATGAGAGAAAAGTGATTAATGTATACTTGTTCCTGGAGGATCAACACTCATTTGAACCTTATGCTATGTTAATGATGAGTACGCTTGCTCATATGTGTAATTTAGGGTTAACGTTTTAATTTAACTTGATTGGGAATGTGCTTATTTTATATATGATTTTTATACTCAAAGAAATACGCATCAATTACGTAGGAGAAAATAGCATAGAATGGATTGTAAGTCATGTGATTGCTTCTAAAAGTGAGCTTTGTATTTTTTTTTTTTCTAAATTTTGCCAATCTGGACATCTCAGAAAATAGAACCTCCTTGTGATATTTTGTTGTGATGAATGAAGTTGGTTTGCATTGTGCTTTTGCTATGCATGTTGAATATTCTCCTTCTTTTTCTTGAGTATCAAAAGTGTGGAGAAGTTCTTCACTAAAAAAAGAACCATGTGCAAAGGTGGACGCAAGGAGGATCTCATGATCCAGTTGGAGGTCGTACTGGTACGTTGGTGGTTCTATTGGACAATCTAGGAGCCCATTTGGAGTGTCTACTTCGAGTGGGACTTCAAGGCTTTGACTTTCTATATTTTCTTTGCCATAGATTTTGTTTTCTTTTAATTACTCTTTAGGATTTTACTTGTGTGTTCGTTTTCCTTTTTGTGGGCTTATGTTGCTGGCAATAATTCTTCCAACATCTTGAAGCATGAACTTCTCTTTTCATGGAGCTAATCTGCCACGGGGAGTATTATTTTCTTTTCCCACTTTACATTCTGGGACCCATGTTTTTGCTTTAGTGTGATATTTTAGGCCATTGAGGACAATGTCCAATTTAAGTGTGGCGTAGATATTTAATATTTTCTCAACTGCATCTTTGTGATTTTCAAATGGATTTTCAATAATATATGTATGAGGGGTTTTCGATGGTATATGTTTGAATTGTTTAAATTGTTGAAATTTTGAAAATTGAAAGCTTGAAGATTTTGGGCTAAATTGAGCTTATTTGTTTATAATGAAGTTATCATTTTCTTTTTTACTTTAGATATGAATTTGTCATTCATGACGGTTTGATTTTATTTAAAAAGTTAAACTTGTGTATTAAGTTGGATTTTTCTAAGTCTTGAGAATTTAAGTTGACCTTGGTTATGTTTGATATTTGAGTTTTGTTTTATTCTTTGAGTTTGAATATAGACGATATGATGAAAGATAGGAAAAGTTGTTGATTAATGCTTGTATTATGGATTTATATTTTGCTTGATATTAAGTTTTGAGTAAGGAATATGAGAAAAAAAATTAAGTTGAAAAAGAAAATGTGAGATGAAAAGAATTGAGTTGAAAACAAAATGCTTTTATTTTTTATCTTTAAAGACCTTTTGCTGAAAAATGGATCAACATGTGGAGAAGTAGCAAGTGTATTTGGTCCACTATCTCGAGGCTATCCCGAAGTCAAAATGGCAAGAAAGAGCAAAGAAAAAAAATGTTGAAAATTGCTAGAAAAAAAAATGATGAGTGCTGATTGTGAAGGGGTCCAATATGGTGTGTGGAGAGAAATCCATGCACTTGAGACTATCAATTCCCAAAGTCATAGAAAAAAAAAAAATAGTGGAGTGTTTTCCTAGTTTCACTAACTCACGTTTGGTAAATTTGAGTTTGTAATGCCTGAATTGATTAAATTATTTAACTTTTATGATTTATGTTATCTTTGTTTTTACTTGAGGAGTGGAATAATTTTCTTCTACTTGATATAAGCTTCTTTAACTTAACTTCGATGGTCCTGGGATTATTTGATTTAATGCAAGAGTTTACATACATTTTTAAAGGGTGAATGAATGACAATTTTTTATCTATGGTTGAAAAAGAATTTGACTTTACTATTGATGAATATGAAAGGAAATAAATTATTTTGAGTGCTTTGTTCAAGTATTTACTTGTGGACAAGAAAAATTCAAGTGTAGGGGTATGTGATAGAGTTGAAATCATCATTATTTTCCTAGTTATTTGAGTCTAATTGGAGACACTTTTAATACAATAATAGGTCATATTGTTTCTTACTTGATATTTCATTTATCAAAATACTCTTCTGAAATTTTATGAAAAAATCAGTGAAATTTGGAGTTAATTGTGTATTCTTGCAATCTAGACGCAGCACCAAGCTAAAAAGATGGACCTCGCACCGGTCCCCTTTAAGAAGAACAAAGGGATGGGGAATTGATGGAACAGAGGAAGAAATTTCAATTGGAGATTGGGATTAAAGAGGAAACAATGGCTCAAGAAGGACAGCTGGCTCAAGGATTGAAAAGAAACAAAGAACAAAGGAAAGTAGAAAGGGTAAAAGCAAAAAAAGAAACAAGAGACGGCTAGGCAGATAAAGCAACAACAACAAAGAAAAGAACAAATTTGGTGGGCCCAAGAACAAGAAAGAAATAAACTAAACCGAAAAATGACAAAAATGTTATCATGTTGCAGCTCAGTTGGTGGCTCGAGTAAGCCGAGCACAAAGAGAGGAGACTAGCTCAGCAGGAAGAAGCACTAAGATCCGTGTGGCTTGGATTGTAGCTCAATTGAGCTGATGCAAGGAAAACAGATCAATTGAGCCGACGCAACAAAGAAATGAGGAAGATTTTTTATGGTTTAGTGAAGTGGTGTGCAGCTTCATTGGCTTTCACACGGTTCAATTGAGCAGATACAGGAAGAAATTTGATTTCAGTAGCTTAGAGGTTTGTAGCTCAATTGAGCCGATGCAAATTCAAAAGTAGATCGGCAGCAAAGTAATTTTAGTGGCTGAATTGAAGCCAATTTCAATTCTCGAAAGGAAAATCTTTTGTGCATACGACAATGGCAAAATCAAAAGCCCAATTCTTTCAAATTAAATGAGGTGGACCCTTTGTTTGTATTTAGATTTTTATTTTATAATATCAATTACTAATCCTTTTTTGTTTTGGATTTTTAGGAAATTACTTCTTCTTTAATTAACATTCTTTTAGGAACCTAGTAAGCCTATAAATAAAGGCCAATTACCTTAGAAAAGGGGAGGGGGCCCATTGTAGATACTTAGATATATTTTAGTATGCATGACTAATATTTTCTCAAGAAAAATATTTCAAGGAGGATTATTCAAAGGGAGTCTTCAAGGAAGAACAAAGAGACATGTCTATGAGTGATTCATTTTCTCTTTGTTTTTTGTGTATTTTGCAATGATGTATTCAATAATTTCATTGTAATTTAACATTATTTTGGATTCATGATTGTGTGTTAATTTAGTTATTTGATCAATTCTTTGTCATCTTTGGTATTTGATTACTTGATTTAATTGGTTATTGATGCGAGTTCTTCAAATTAACCTTAGACGACGATGTTATGAGTTTCATTGCATTGATTTCGTATTTGTCTAATCTTAATGGACTTGAGAGACGAAGTTACAGTTATAGGAATAAGTGATCAAAGATTAGTTGATTTTGCCTCAAGCAAATGGCTATTAGATAATTGCATGTTTATAAGGAATTGAGCCTACTGCATATTTTGGTTAGGATTAGCTTGATTGGCAAATCTGATAATATAATCAAAATATAGGATTCCATAAATTGGGAGATGAAGTGGGATTTATCTATGTAGAATCATGTCTTGTGAGATGATTGAGTTTTACTTTATATTCCTTCATGATGCCTAGACGATAATTAGTTGAGAGAATTGCTAATTGGTTCATTGCGATGTTTTCTAAGGTACTTGTCTAAATTGCATAATCCTACATCCATGAGTTGTATATGTGTTTTTTTTTTTCTTCTTAATCTTTTTTGACCTTGTTTGGGTCGGTTAAATAATGAATGAAAAGTGATTAGTGTATACTTGCTCATTTGAGGAACGATACTCGTTAATTCCCTGTACTATGCTTGTGATGAGTATACTTCTTCACATGTGTATTTTTGTTGTACCAGCACCACAAAAAATATATATATATTTTTCCGTTTGTTCCGTTACACTTTTTCTTTTCTTCCCAAATTTTTCCTATTTTCTCTTTTTCTTCTTGTTTCTTTTTTCATTGGTTTTATTGTTTGTTTCTCTTGTTTGCCTTGTTCATTTTTTTTTATTATTTTTTCCTTATTGCTACTGAAAGATCCGTTCATTTCTCTTTTTTCCCTCGTTTCATTCACCTTTATCTTCCCCTTCTTCTTCTCCACATTAATCTGCTTCTTCTATAAATTATCCCCTATGAATTCAAAATTTTAAAGCTTATACGGTAGGGAATACATTGGCCGAAAAACTCTCTTCATGTTAAGCTTGATTTTACCCTCTTGAATTTCTTAGCATCTTGTATATTTGTTTTTGAGGAAAAATTTACTAGACATGGACAGATCCTTGTTGCGTTTATTTGGTGGGAGAAAATTGAATAGAATGGATTGTAAGTCTTGGGATTGCTTCTAAAGGTGAGCTATGTATTTTTTCTAAATTTTTGCCAATCTAGACATCGTGGAAAATAGAACCTCCTTGTGATATTTTGCTGTGATGAATGATTTTGGTTGACAATGTGCTTTTGCTATCCATGTTGAATATTCTCTTTGTTTATCTTGAGCATCAAAAGTTTGGAAAAGTTCTTCACTAAAAAGAGAACCATGTGCAAAGGTTGACACAAGAATGATCCCGTGATCCATTTGGAGGTCGTGCAGGTCCATTTGGTAGTTTTATTGCACAATGTAAGAGGACTATTTGGAGGCTCTACTTCAAGGGGACTTAAAGGCTTTGACTTTCTACATTTTCTTCTACCTTTATTTTTATTTTCTTTCAATTACTCTTCAGGATTTTACTTGTGTGTTCGTTTTTCTTTTCGTAGTCTTCTGTCACTGGCAATAATTCTTCAGACATCTAGAAGGATGAACTTCTCTTTTCATGGAGCTACTCTGCCTTGGAGAGTATCATTTTATTTTCCCTCTTTACATTCTTGGTCCCTTGGTTTGGCTTTAGTGTGATAATTTAGGCCATCAAGGACAATGTCCAATTTAAGTGTGGGGTAGAGATTAAATATTTTCTCCACTACATCTTTATGATTTTCAAATTGGTTTTCAATGATATATGTTTGAATTGTTTAAGTTGTTGAAATTTTGAAAATTTAATGCTGGAATATTGGAGCTAAATTGAGTTTGTTTGTTTTTATTGAAGTTATGATTTTATTTTTGACCTTGGATATGAATTTGTCATTCATGACGGTTTGATTAAGTTTAAAAAGGTAAACTTGTGTATTAAGTTGGATTTTGCTAAGTCTTGAGAATTTAAGGTAACTTTAGTTATTTTTTGTATTTGAGTTTTATTTTATTCTTTGAGTTTGAATATAGATGATATGATGAAATATTGGAAGATTTGTCGATTAATTCTTGTATTATGGATTTAAAATTTTCTTGACTTTAAGCTTAGAATAGGAATGTGAAGGAAAAAAATTAAGTTGAAAAAGAAAATGTGTGATGAAAAGAATTAAGTTGAAAAAAAAAATGCTCTTGCTTATTATCTTTGAAGACCTTTTGCTGAAAAAGGAGTCAATATGGGAAGAAGTAGCAAGTGTATTTGGTGCACTCTCTTGAGGCTATCCCAATGGCAGAAAGGCAAGAAAGTGCAGGAAAAAAATGTTGAAAATTGCTAGAGAAAAAAAAAATGATGAGTGCTGATTGTAAAGGGGGCCAATACATTGTGTGAAGAGAAATTCATGCACTTGAGGCTATCAAAGTCATAGAAAAAAATGGAAGAGTGGAGTGTTTTCCTAGTTTCACTAACTCAAGTTTGGTAAATTTGAGTTTGTAATGCTTGAACTGGTTAAATGACTTACAATTTTTTATCTAAGATTGAAAAAGATTATAATGCTTGAACTGGTTAAATGACTTACAATTTTTTATCTAAGATTGAAAAAGATTATGACTTTATTATTGATGAATTTGAAAAGAAATAAATTATTTTGAGTGCTTTGTTCAAGTATTTACTTAAGGAGAAGTAATGATTCTAGTGTACAGGTATGTGATAGGGTTAAAATCATCGTTATTTTCCTAGTTATTTAAGGTTAATTTGAGACACTTTTAATACACTAACTACTTATATTCTTTCATATTTGATATTTCACTTATAAAAATGATTTTATGATATATTATGAAAAAATACGTGAAATTTGGAGTTAATTGTGTATTCTTCCAATCCAAACCCAATATCGGGCCAAAAAGATGGACCTGGCACCGGTCCTCTACTGGAAGAACAAAGGGATGTGGAATTGATGGAATAGAGGAAGCAATTGCAATTGGAAATTGGGACTGAAAAGGAAACATTAGCTCAAGAAGGACGGCTGGCTCACGGCTTCAAAGGAAACAAAGAACAAAAGAAAGAAGAAAGGACAAAAGCAATAAAAGGAATAAAAGGCAGGGCTAAGAAAACAAAGCAATAGCAACAAATAAGAGATCAAATTTGGTGGGCCTGAAAACAACAAAGAAATAAAGGAAAAAGGACAAAAATGTTATCATGCTACTGCTTAGTTGGTAGCTTGGGTAAGCCGACAACAAAAAGAGGAGACTGGCTCCGCAGGAAGAAGCACAAAGATCGGTGCGGCTTGATTTACGGCTTAATTGAGCTGATGCAAGAAAAATGGATCAATTGAGCCGATGCAACAAAGAAAAGAGGAAGACTTTAGATGGTTTAGTGAAGTGGTGTGCGGCTTCGATGGCTTTCGCACGGCTCAATTGAGTTGATGCTAGAAGAAATTGAATTTCGGTAGCTTGCCAGTTTGCGGCTCAATTGAGTTGATGCAAATTTAGAAGTGACTCGGTAGTAAAGTAATTTTAGTGGCTCAATTGAAGAAAATTTCAATTCAAGAAAGGAATATCTTCAGTGCATACGACAAAGGCAAAATCAAAAGCCCAGTTCTTTCAAATTAAAGTTGTTGGACCCTTTGTTTGTATTAAGATTCTTATTTTAGAATTTCAATCACTAATCCATTTTAGTTTTGGATTATAATGAAATTACTTCTTCATTACTTAGGATTCTTTTAGGGACTTTGTAAGCCTATAAATAAAGGCCAATTACCGTGGAAAAAGGGGGGGGGGGAGGGTGTTCAATTTAGAGACTTAGATATATTTTATAGTGCATTATCTATATTTTCTCAAGAAAAATAATTCTCGGACGATTGTTCAAAGGGAATCATAAAGGAAGAAGAAAGAGGCTTGTCATTGAGTGCTTTCTTTTTTCTTTATTTTATTTTTCTTTAGCAATGATGTATTAAATATTTTCATTGTAATTTAACTTTATTTTGGGATTCATGATTGTGGGTTAATTTATTTAATTGATCAATTCTTTGTCATCTTTGGTATTTGATTACTTGATTTCAGTGGTTATTAGTGGGAGTGCTTCTAATTAACTTGAAATGACCATGTTAGGAGTTTCATTGCATTGATTTCATATTTATCTAATCTTAATAGACTTGAGCAACAAAGTTAAGGTTATGGGACTAAGTAATCAAATATTAGTTGATGGCGCCTTGAACGAAAGGTTATTATCTAATTTCATATTTATAATGAATTGAGCCTAATGCATATTTTGGTTAGGATTAGCTTGATTGGCAAATCTATTAATATAATCAAAATATTGAATTCCATGGGTTGGGACATGAAGTGGGATTTATCTAAGTATAATCACAAGTTGTGAGATGATTGGGTTTTACTCTATATTCCTTGATGATGCCTAGATGATTATTAGTTAAGAGAATTACTAATTGGTTCATTATTATGTTTTCTAGGGTGCTTGTCGACATTGCATAAACTAACATCATTGAGTAGTATATGTTTATTTTGTTTTTCTTGTTATTCTTTTCTCACTTTACTTGGGTCAGTTAAACAATGAATGAAAAGTGATTAGTGTATACTTGTTCCTTTAAGGATCGATACTCGTTAATTCCCTGTACTATACTTGCAATAAGTATACAAGATCATATGTGTATTTTGGGATTAATGTTTTTAATTAAAACTTGATTAAGGAACGGATTTAAAATTGATGATTTTATATACAAAAAATTTACGCATCAATGGGAATATTTGAAATGGTAAAATGTAACTATTTAATAGTAAGGGCATCTTGGTTATTTTAATAGCCTTAAATAATGTCTCTTGATCCCCGAAGTAGATCAAGTTACCATAGTGTTGTTTATACACAATCGGGCTTAAAAGGTAATTATATGGAAGGGAATAAAATTTACTCTAAGAGTCAAATTAGAATTAATTAATTAGTCTTGGATATCTAATGAAGCCCAGAAAAGATAATTAATTAATTAAGAGGATTAAGCCAGTTTCGGACTGATTTATGAGCACAGCACCAAGTCCATTAGGGCTTGATTATTCCAGCCATTAGGGCTTCAAGAAGCCCTTAGGCTGGCGAAAATTAACAAAAAAGGAGAAGGAAAAAAAATTACGATGTTAATTTTTTCTTATTCTCTCTGGTGTGCCTTCTCTCCCTCTCACTCTCTGTTCCACGTTTTCTCTTCTTTCCCTCTTGGAGAGTATCATGATTATCTAAAAAAGGAGCTTTCATTAAGCTAACCCAATAGCAAGGTAGAGCCATACTCCAAAAGACAAAGAAAGAAAGCTTGAAGATGCTTGACGCGTTGGAGAAGAAGTTTGGTAGGAATACCGGTTGAATCACATGTGCCTTCTTCTCCCTTTCCAATGCAAGTTCAAGTGCAAACCGGCCTCTCATTGGTTAAACTATGACCAATCAAGAAAAGTAAGTACTCTCCCCAGGATGTGGCTTGAAAATTTGAAAAATATTTTGCTGCATTTTCTTTTATGTTCTCTATTTTGATCCTTCAATTTGCTCTAGGGCAAGAAAATTATGTGTACGAATTTAGTAATTTTCCAAAGATTTCCATATTGTTCAATTCCTACTTCGCCGATACTCCTCTAGCAATGAATTTGTCGTCAAAGAAGCCTATAAACCTAAGAGAAAACACAAGAGATTGAGAGTGAATTCTAAGAGCAAAAATTCCAATGACTCGTTAAAGGAGGAATTCATCAAATCAATGAGGATTGTTCAAGAAAGTCTTTAAATGAGAAGAATGAGACTTGTCTATGAGTACTTTCTTTTACTTTTATCTTCTTCTTTTTTTTTTTATACAATGATGTATTCAAGGCTTTTATTGTAATTTGACATTGTTTTCAAGATTCATGATTTCTTGAGTTAATTTAGTATTTTGATCAATTCATTATTATTTTGGGGATTTTATTACTTGTTTTACTTAGGAAGTTGAATGATTGATTTTTGTTATTGAATTGCTTGAAAAATGGGTTGGTAATGACTTCAATTAATTAATTTCATATTTGTTATTTTTTGACTTACTTGAAAAAATGGTTAATTGTTTAGAACATAGCTAATCAAAGGTTCGTTGATGATTGCTAAAATATGGATTCATAGACTCATTCGTGTTTCAAATATTCGAATATTACTTCTATCTCCCTTACAAAAACAAAGTATTAGTTTCTAAGCATGCCATCTTTTTATAGAAAGAGCACAAGCTCAAAGGAGACTGTGGTAGTAAACTTAAACTTAGTGAAGTTCAAGAATAATAAACAAACACATATCAACCATCTGATTCCACGTCTATTGAGAGAATAGATGAACCATCATGTACACAAGAACCTCATAGATCGAGTAGGATACCTATATTGCCTGAAAGATATAGATTTCTCATAAGTGACCACAATGACGTATGACTCATAAATGAAGATGAGTTTACTACTTAAAAGGATGTTCTATGTTTAGAATTTGACAAATGGCTTGAAACGATGAAGTTAGAGATGGATTCCATGTACGACAACTAAGTATGGACTTTGATTGATCCACCTGAAGGAATCAAACCTATTGGGTATAAATGGGTTTCAAGAAGAAAACTGACATGGATGGTAATGTAGTAACCTATAAAGTGCGACTTGTTTCTAAGAGTTATCGTTAATAGCATGCTATTGACTATGACCAAACCTTCTCACCAGTTACTATGCTGAAATCTTGAAGAATACTCCTAGCACTTACTACTTATTATGATTATTAGGTTTGGCAAATGTATGAGAAAACAAATTTTGTAAATTGAAACTGAAGGATTGCGAGAAAAATACATACGCAGTGGAAGACAACAAATTAAAAATTTTCTCGAGCTAAAGTCTAAGAATACTTACTTTTATGGCACTTTACTTTAACAACTAGAGTTGGATTCGAGTTTGATGGAGCTTCCTCAACTAGAATGTCTACTTGTTCCGCAGGTATACCAGTTAACCGTTAGCTTCTTTGCATCAACCTCTTACCATGTTTGCTAGCTCTTAACCTTGCAGAGTATTCTCTAACCTCCTGTGAACTTCTACTAGTGAAATTAGAACTAGGGTGAAGAAGATTGGAAGTAAAACGGAAGAGCTAAAACGATAAAGGAAAAAAAAATGGAAAAATGACAAGAAAATAGTTGCCTTTGTCGTTCAAAAGGAAAGAAGCCATATGCTATGTGTTTCTGTGGAATTTCAGTCAACCCTTCACATACCACAACACCATAAATATATAAACAGCTTTTTTTTTTTCCTTTACAAAATAAAAAACCAGCTGACACGTTTTCGCTGCATTTCTTTTTCCTTCTAATTTCCTTTTCCCTCTTTTTTATTTAATTGCGGCAGCTACCTAGGTTTCCTAATAGCCTATGGTTACATCAACAAAACCCTGATAGGCCATGTTATTCTAATTAGTCCAAGATTAATTAAATATATCTTATATTAATTAATTAATCCACTTGGACCCAATTTAAATTTACCCAAGAAAATTAATTAATAAACTAATTAATTAAATTGACCCAATTAATTATTCTAGCCCAAACAAATAATTAATTAGACTTCTAGAATAAATCTTCCAATAATAAATTCACCCAATAAGCCCATATAGCAAATAAATTCACTAATGTTATTTGAGCTACTTTGGGAACCAAAAGACATATTATTCATGTCTACTAAAATGACCAAAATACATTTGCTAACATATAGCTATTTTTTATTTTTATCATTTTAAATATTCCATTTATCACCATATGGAAATGCTAACCCCGAGAATAATATTGCAAGTGCATTGTCCTCGACCTACATGTGTAACAATGAAAATACCCTCTATGTAACACCCAACATTTAGATAGGAAAATAGTACTAACATATTTTTCATGACATCTACGATCCTTTGATAAAGAGTTCGATAATCCACGACTTCTAGTACATACCAACTTATCTCAGGGAGCCACCTATGAAGCATACGTGCTTAGTCATGTTTCCCAGGATACTAGATTATTAGATCATCCTAGACAATCACAAGGGGGTGATTTATTCATGTAATTAAGCATAGAACTATATTGTACAAGACTGTTTTAATTAACAAGAGTTTTACACCAAACGTACAAGGTTATTAGCCTTGCAATAAGACCTCACCTAACATACAATAAAGTATATAAGTCCACCTTCACCAGACCACTAACCTATACTTAAGTCTTACGGTACTCGTCCACGCAATAGATGTTATAAACCAATCTTTATTGATTTTAGTACTTTTATAAAGATTATTGTCACATGGTCTAGTTCATCGTATTCCATAATACACTTACACCGTTAGAATGAGTGGACTATTCATTGGTTAAAGGTAAACTATTGTCCTTTTGGAAACTATTGTGTAATGATCTAGACATTAATAAATTGCCCAACTTCATCAATTGATGAAGAACAATTTTTCACTTATGTGTTAGGATCCCATAATCTAAACCTTGCTATGAAAGCATGACCTAATCACATAGATTACTTGCTAAAGCACTTAGACTTTTAATGTGTGAATAAATGTAAACAAACAATCATGAATGAAATACTTTTATTAATTTCTGAAATATAGAAATACATGGCAATTTTGGGCATAAATTCCAATAGTCTCCAACTTGCACTAAATAGACGATGATAGTAGATGCGACTCCGCTTCATCATGGAAGTCAAGATTAAGGAGGGGGACGTGTGACCATGCAAGGACAAGGAACGATGACAAGATCTGGGTCCAAGAAGCTTCAAGTTGATTTTCAATTGCTCATAAAACTATGCATGAGAATGGAAGAAGGTTGGAAGGTTGAGAAAGCTAGCCAAGAGATCATTTTTTGGGAGAGCAAGAAGGACCCCAACAAGAACTCAAGCTGGCAACAAAGACAGACAAAATTCGACCAAAATGAGGCCTTACAGTGGATAGACAGTAGCGGCCCAAGCATCCGAACCGGCCTCAATCTGCAATACAACCGGTCGAAGGTGGTGCACAACCGGCACCGACTTCAAGGGCCCTAGCCGGTGCGGGCTCCGGCCTGGGCAGTCGCATTTTTTATGTTTTTTCCAATTTTCTCCAATTTTTAGTGTTTGTAAAGACTTATTAAGACCCTAAACTGTAATAGAACCTCAGGGATTATTTAGCTAGGGTTAGAGTAGTATAAATAGAACCTTTAGTGATTTGATAACAAAAATTCACACACTTTAATTCAAATTTGAGAGAGAATCTTGAGAGACCCTAACCTCCTTGTTCATCTTGATCAAGACTATGCTTAAGGGTTAGTCCTCCTTATGAATGAGTCTATAAATCTTTTGGATAATCCAATGTGGTTTCTTTGAATAGGTCTTAGTTTCTTTGTTCTTCTAAGGTTTGTTTGAATTCCATTACTTGGGTGCCAATTTTCTCTATTCTAATTGTTCTTGTTTACCTTTGTTGCTTCAAGGATATTAGACTGAGATTATAGTACAGCTTTCTACTATTTTTGAGGGTCTTTGAAGCTTTGTTCTTCAAGGGTTTGATAGAGGGTAGATTATTATTTCATTTTCTCCTTTTTTTTATATCAAGAAGAATCCCTGTTTTTGGTCCTATTGGTTGAGCTGAACACATAACCACTAAACCACTCACAACACCAAGAAAAAGCCCACACAAGATCATATCAAAGAGTTTGGAATCAGAGCAAGGAAAATTTTGATTCTAATCAAAGCTTGAATGCAAAAAAAAAAAGGAGACCTACAAAGTTGAAGAAAAAGAAAACAGAGAAAATCCCGTAACTTAAAAACGTGCTCTAAAAAGGCCAAGAAATCTTTGTTATATCTTAGTTTTTATTTTGGAAAATTGCTCCTTAATGTCAATATAATCCTTGAGAGCAAAATTTTCTTGTGTTTGTGGTGAAATTTAGCTTGAACATGGGTGGGAATGTCGGTTGTTCTTAAGTGACGGGATTACATCCAAGGTGTTTAATAAATGTTCCATGAGAATGTTTTTTGCTATAATTGGGAACTTTGATTCTTAATTTCCATTCATTTGGATATTGGGACTTAGTATATCATTCTATTGTTGAATTCCATGCTCATTGAACTCAACTTTATTAGTGCACACTTGTGATCATCTTATTCTTCATAATCCTAGTTCTAGTTGTTCTTCTTTCTTTCTTCTTGCTAATTCTTGTTCATTTTTTGCTTATAAGTGTTTCTTGTGTGTCTAGTGTTTGTTCTTATATTGATTGAGTCCACATTTCTTGAAATATTTGATTAAAACTTGTTTGCTTGAGGTGCCCAACAAGTGTTTGTTGACATTCCCCTAAGACCCCCTAATTGGAAAAATACATTGAGTTATGTGATTCACTAAGTTGGACTAAATCTTTTGCTATTAGGGAGAATTAGGATTGAACAAGAAGGCTTGAGTACTGAGAAAAAGGTAAGAGGGTGAGCCTATTACTAAAAGAGCCTAAGAGAGCAAACACGAGCGTGGAGTGACTAACTTTTGAGAGCCAACGCACATGGACGCGAAGTGAGGAACTATTTTTCTTTCTAATCCCTTTTGTTTTACAAGTATAAGTAAGCAAATATTCCATCACCATGGCCCATGATCAAGAGATCTCTACGCCTAACCCACGTGGGCCTAGTAGACCTCAAGAAGAACAAATTGATGCTAGGGGTTTGCGTGAAGACTTGCAAGCTATGATGAGGACTATGCAAAGTGAGTTCCAAAACATGACAAGGGAGTTGATAAATCATCTTGGACAATCTTCTAACATTGCACAAAGGAGAGGCTAAGAGCGATTTGAAGTACCAAGCCCTAGGGTAAGGTATGGCGATGCCCATACCCCTCCGTTGCATGCCCAACAAGGGGAAGAGAGGGATGAGCACTCAATCGGGGGATTCCAACAAGCTCCTATAAGAGGGGGAAGACATGGTATGAGAGGAGGACAAGGTAGGGGCCAAAATAGGAATGGTGGGAACAACATAAAGGGGTTAGATAAAGAGTTTGAGAGAGTTGATGAATAGTATGATGGGGAACAAGTTGAAGCCCTTGGGGAACATCATAGAGGATGGGGCAATAAAGGAGGTAGAAGAGAATGAAATGATGAGGAGAGAGAGTTGAAGTATATTAAATTAAAAGTGCTCACATTCTATAGCAAGAGTGACCCTAAAGCAAATTTCGAGTGGGAGAGCAAGATGGAGATATTCCTAGAAAGTCATACCTATAGTGAGAGGTCAAAAGTAAGGTTGGCTATTTTGGGATTTTTGGAGTATGCATTGGTTTGGTGGGAGCAAGTTAGTGCACAAATGAGACAAATGCGAGTGGAAACCATGGCTAGTTGAAATTTGTTGAAAGATATGATGAGGGCAGGGTTTATACCACACCATTACTACAGTGATCTTTACCAATGGCTCTAATCACTTAAGTAAGGGAACAAGAGTGTGGAAGATTACCATAAAGAGATGCAAATAATGTTGATGAGAGCTCAAATCAATAAGGATCCTAGAGCAATGAGGGAAATGTTCTTGGGAGGATTAAATAGGGAATTTGCCAATTTGGTAGAATTACACCCCTATAATCGATTGGAGGATATGGTACATATAACACTATGAAGATTGAGAGGCAATTAAGGAGGAGGTCATTTACTAGACCATCACTTCCAAAACTCCAACACTACTAGCAAGATACTATTTAAGAAGGATGAAGCCCCTAAGCCATTCCAAAGGGACTTCAACAAACCAATGGAGGCTTCAAAGCCTAGAAAGGATTGGAAACCTACGGAGGATAGGAAACCTAGGGAATGATGGAACAAGGATAAGAGAAAAGCCATGAAAAGGCCACAAAAGAATAGGGATATCATATGTGTTTAAGTGCCTTGGATATGGACATACTTCCCATGAGTGTCCAAGCAAGAGAATGATGTATACTAACTCCTATGGTAAGGTTTCTACTGATGAAAAAGAAGAGGGAGAAAGGTACCAAGGAGACTAAGAGGGAAATGGAGATGCGGAAAGTGATGAAGGGGAAGTTGTTGGTCAAGAATACTCTTTGGTGGGAGTCACAAGAAGGTCATTGAATTCACAAGCCATTGAGGATCAAGATCACCAACAAAGAGAGAACATTTTCTACACGAGGTGTTTAATCAACAAGACCCCTTGTAGTGTCAGTGTGGATAGTGGGAGTTGCACTAACGTGATTAGTGCAAACTTGGTTAAAGAATTGGAAATGAGTTGGATTAAACAACCCAAGCCCTACAAATTATAATGGTTAAACGATAGCGGAGAAATGAAATTAAACAAATAAGTTTTGGTATCTTTTGAGATGGGAAAGTACAAGGATGATGTGCTATGTGATGTGGTACCCATGCAAGTGGGTCACTTGCTCCTCAAGAGGCCTTGGCAATATGATAGGCATGTAAAGCATGATGGGGGGAAGAATACTTATTCCCTACTCAAGAAGGGAACTAAGTTTACCCTCACCCCCATGGCCCCTAGTGAGGTGAACAAAGATCGAAGAGTCATGAAGGAGAAAGGAAAGAAGAAGGGAGCACAAGATGTTAAACAAAAACAAGAAATTGAGAGTAAAGAACAAGAGAGGAAAGAAAAAGAGTTGAGAGAGAGGATGGACAAACAAGTATCTTTGACAATCAAGGATAGGAGTGAACAAGGACAAGAGAGGAGAGGTAAAAGAAGAGTGAATTTCTTTGCAAAAGAAAGTGAGGTCATAAAAGGTATAGAAGCTAAGGAACCAGTTATTCTTCCTTTATGCAAATGTTCTTATGTTTCTACTAATGATCCTACATTGTCTTTGCCTAAGAAAATTGCAGTTATTCTTCAAGAATTTGAAGAAGTTGTTCCAAAGGAAGTGGTCAATCGAACACTTACCCAATTCTTACGAACCATAATCAAGAAGAACTTAAACAATTAGGAGGAATGCTTACCACACATTGAGTTTGTTTACAAAAAGGCTATTCACCCAATCACTTCTTATTATCCTTTTGAAATTGTGTATGGTTCTAACCCTCTAACTCCTTTAGAATTGGTTCTCTTGCCTATAGGTGAATGAATGAACCTTGATGGAGCTAAGAGGGCGGCAATTGTGAAGGTACTCTGTGTAGATGAAGGCAATGATTCAGAGACGAATCATTTTTAAGGAGGGGGAGATGATAAGACTCCACTTCATCATAGAAGTCAAGATCTAGGATGGGGAGCCGCGACCATGCAAGGACAAGGAACGATGACAAGATCTGGATCCAAGAAGCTTCAAGTTGATTTTCACTTGCTCATAAAACCATGCTTGAGGAGGAAGAGGGTTGGAAGGTTGAGGAAGCTAACCAAGAGCTCATTTTTATTGAGAGCAAGAAGGACCCCAACATGAACTCAAGCCGGCAACAAAGACAGACAAAATTTGACCAAAATGAGGCCTTAGAGTGGACAGCTGGTGCCGGCCCAAGCATCTGAACCAGCGCTGGCCTCAATCTGCCACATGATCTGTCTAAAGGCAATGTACAATCGGCGCCGGCTTTAAGGGCCCTAGCCGGCGCCGGCGCCGGCGCTGGCCTAGGCAGCCAATTGCGTTTTTGATGTTTTCTACGATTTTCTCCAATTTTAATTGTTTGTAAAGACTTATTAAGACCCTAAACTGTAATAGAACCTCAAGGATTACTTAGCTAGGGTTAGAGTAGTATAAATAGAACCTTTAGTGATTTGACAACACAATTCACACACTTTAATTCAAATTTGAGAGAGAATCTTGAGAGGCCTTAGCCTTCTTGTTCATCTTGATCAAGTCCATGCTTAAGGGTTAGTCCTCCTTATGAATGAGTCTATAAATCTTTTGGATAATCCAATGTGGTTTCTTTGAATAGGTCTTAGTTACTTTGTTTTTCTAAGGTTTGTTTGAATTCCATTACTTGGGTGCCTATTTTCTCTATTCTATTTGTTCTTGTTTGCCTTTGTTACTTCAAGGATATTGGGGTGAGATTATAGTAGAACTTTATACTATTCTTGAGGGTCTTTGAAGCTTAGTTCTTCAAGGGTTTGATAGAGGGTAGGTTGTTATTTTATTTTCTCCTTTTTATTTGTCTCAAGAAGAATCCCTGTTTTTGGTCCCATTGGTTGAGCTGAACACATAACCACTAAACCACTCACAACACCAAGAAAAAGAACACACAAGATCATTTCAATAGTCCATATGCGCCTACCCCTATGACGTCGAAGTGTCTTATGAACACCTTCTTAGTCAAAGGCTTTGAAAATACGTCCGTCAGATTATTTGCTGAGGAAATCTGATCTACCATGATCTCCCATCTCTGGATGAACTCTCGGATTAAGTGATACTTCCTCTCAATATGTTTTCTCTTCCAATGTTTCCTCGGTTCTTTGCATTGTAACACAATTCCACAATTGTCATAATACATAGTAATGGGTTTGTCCACCTGTGGCCAGCTCCTAGTTCTGTGAAGAACATTCGAAGCTAAACTTCTTCTTTTGAATCTACTATATACTCATCTTCCATAGTGGAATTAGTAATATAAGATTGCTTAATGCTCCTTTATGAAATAGTCCCTCTAGACAAAATGAAAATCTATCCACTATTGGATTTTCATTCCTATTTTTTTTACTAGAAATCTGAGTAAGTGTAACTAGTAAGAATTAAATCATTTGCTCTGTAGGCAAGTATTTAATCTCTTATTTCCTTAAGGTACTTAAGTAAATGCTTTACTGCTTGGCAATAGTCTTTCTCACTTTTTGACTGATATCTGTTGACCATGCCTATGGCAAAGTAGATATCTGGCCTTGTACAAACCATAGCATACATGAGACTTCACATTGCGGAAGCATAGGGAATCCTACTCATCCATTCATTTTCTTCTTGTGTCTTAGGACACTGTTTGGAAGATAAGGTCAATCTGTGGCTAAAGGGTATGATTACCTATTTACACTGATCCATGCTAAACTTAGCCAACAGCTTGTCAATATAAGTAGACTAGGATAAGCCTAATATTCTATGCTTTCTATCTATAAGAAGCTTAATACAAAAAATGTAGCTAGCTTCTCCTATATCTTTCATTCTAAATTAACTTGATAGCCAGACTTTTATACATGACAATGTCCCTACATCATTTCCAATTAGTGGAATATCATCTACAAAAAGTACCATAAAGGACACAGTGTTCCCATCTGACTTCCTATATACACATGGTTCATCTACATTTTTTATAATACCATAAAACTTTACAGTGTCATCAAAATGTATATTCCATACTTGTGATGATTGCTTAAGTCCGTAAATGAACTTTTTAAAGCTTGCAGACCTTTTGTTCTTATCCTTTCGCAATAAAGCCTTCAAGTTGGGACATATAGATGTCTTAGCTAAGATATCTATTAAGAAATGCCATCTTTACATCCAATTCCTATATCTCATAGTCATAATAACATGCAATGGTCGAAAGAATGCGTATGGACTTAAGCATGGTAACAGGTGAAAAGGCATCCTCATAATTACGCCATTTATTCGAGTATAACTTTTTGTAACTAACCTTACTTTAAAGGTTTCTATCTTTCCATCCGCACATCTCTTTCTCTTGTATACCCACTTGCACCTCATGGCTTTAATCCCTTCAGGTGTAGTGACACGATCCCAGACATGATTGAGATACACAAGCTCAATCTCAACATCAATTTCAACTTGCCATTTGTACACATCAACATTAGCAATGGGCTCATCATATCTAGGGGGACCTTATTCCAGATGGTTGGAGACCACCTCAAAGGCCTCTCCAATCCATTTCATAATAACCTTAGATAACCTCCCACTACGACACAACTCAATTTATATAGGAATATCTGCATGTGTATCTTTTGGTTTCTCAACTGAGGTACTAGAACTTGAAGTGTCACTCAACTTCTCTTTCAATTCCACCTTACTCAAAACCTTAGTGGAAATACTATGTTCATCCTCCAAGTACCTAGCATGAGCACTTATAAGAACTTTTTACTATTGGAAATGATAAAAGTATACACCCATTGTTCCTTTTAGATACCCTATGAAGTTTCACTGTTCTGATCTTGGGTCTAGTTTACTTTCTTTCGTAGGTACATAAGATGGACAATACCTTGAGATGATTCATACTGGGCTTACATCCTGTCCACATCACATATTGCGTCTTAGACACTGACTTGGAAGGCACCAAGTTCAAAATATATGATGCTATTTCCAAAGAATATCCCCAAAAAGAAATAGGAAGAGTGGCATGCTCATTATACTTCTGACTATTTCCATCAAAGTTCTAGTTCTTTTCTCAACTACTATATTTCGCAAGGGAGTCCCAAGGGTAGTTAGCTGAGATACTATGCCCTGATGTGCCAAGTAGTCATTGAATTCACCAAGGAGATACTCTTCACCATGATTCGGTCTTAGTAGTTTAATTAATTTACCTATTTGATGCTCCACCTCTGATTCTTTGAATACTAACAGAAGCCATGCATGCAACACCGAAAACCAGAAAAACCACAAGTCACGACGCAGTAGAAGGCTAAAAAACACAAAACCTCTGCGATTTAACGCTTTCTGCGGTGCCAAAGTGGTTGATAAAAATACCAAGGCTCCTTCCTATCGACTGGAAGATGTCTCTGGACTATATCTGGAGATACATGTACTTCTCCGGGGCATGAACGTGAAGCTCTTCACTTCTAAGAATATTCCACCACCTAATCTATGGTGGTAAACCAACTTAGGTGAGGAATGGCTTTTCTTAATCCTTTGCTATTGATTAGGAAAATTAGTAAGACAAAAGAGAGAATAGAAGGACAAATGAGAGAGAGAAGAGCTTGGCAGAGAAAAGTTCTGTGTTATTCGTGTGTCTACGGTGAAGAAAAAGAACATACGACTATTCACAATATCAAATCACCAAAACACCGGGGTTTTGATATTTCAAAACTCCCGAAGGCTATCAGAAGAGGTTTGGGTAAGCATTAACTCATCTGTTTCGTCAATAAAAATTAACGCTTTAGAACAGGATACTAGGCCAAAAGTAACATATTATTTTCCTTTGGCCCAATGAGCCTAAAAATAATAATTATTAATTATTTATTTTCTGGGCCTATTAAGATAAACTAATAAATAATTAATGAGCCTAAATGAACTAAAATAATTATTTAAACATTTTTTTAACTAGTTTAGGCCTAGGTTAATTTTTTTAATAATTTAATTTGGGCTTAGGCCCTAAATAATTAATTAACTAATTAAACTAAATAATAAAATTAATATCTCCCATTTCTTTATTTTATTCTAGTCTAAAAAAAGTAAATTAGAATTCCAAAATAAAATAAAATCCTTCTTATTGTGACTATTTCCTTGACAAAAAATAATTAGGACTTACGGGCTATTTCGAGAACAAAAAAAATACACATCGCCATGGCTACTGAAATGACCAAAATACCTTTATTATATGAATATCTATATTTTGCATTTTAAATATTTCCTTATATCACCATAAGGAACTATTTACCCTGAGAACAATGCTGCGTTAACTATGTCTTCGACCTACAGGTGAAATGACTAAAATACCCCTACATATCACTGTGCATTTAGAGATGAAAGAGTGTACTAATACCTCTCTAAAACATATCTACCATCCTCAAGATTCTAATCCAATGATCGATGACTTTTTCGAATATTTCCACTTTCCATCGAGCTACCCTAAAGCTAATATCCAAGTCATGTTCCCCAGAGCCCTAGATAACTAGATCATTCGGACAACCATAATGGGCGATATAGTTTAGACATTATCTTGACCAAGTCTTTCATGACTAACTAGTCACATATACCTAACATACAAATATATTGGTCCTTCTAAAAAATCTCAACTTTGAGATATCAAAGCATACACTTCCAGCTTCGTCAGACCACCAACTTATACTCATGCTGTGTTGTAGCAGTAGTAGTCTAGGTTTCGGTCACATAGTACTTTTAGAAACCCCTATTACAGGTCTAGTTCTACGTATTTGAAATCCACTTGTGTTATGAAATGAGTAGACTACTCATTCACTAAAGATAAGTCATTCCCTATTTAGAATTCATAACACAATAACCTTGCCATGATGAGATTCCTATTCTCATCATTCGATTAAGAATAGTAGTTATGTGTTAAGTATCCCATGGTCCATACTTTACTATGAAAGACCTCCATTCACACGAACCATTTGCTTAAACACAATGGGTCTTTCCTAATGTAAATCATGCACAAATATAAAAAAGATTTCACAAACAGTTTCTGAGAAAAATACTTCTATTAATACCCATCAAAATTATATCAAAACCCTAGTCTAAGAGGATATACATTCCACCAATCTTAATGGACATTACTAAGAAGAGAATAGAATTTATTCTTAGAGTCTAATTAGAATTAATTAATTAGCCTTGGGTATTTAATAAAGTGCAAAAAAAAAAATTTAAGAAAGAGGATTGGGCCAGTCCTGAACTAATTTATGAGGACAACACCAAACCCATTAGGGCTTAGTGTTTTCAGCCATTAAGGCTTCATCAAGCCCTAAGGCTTGCCGAAATTTGGAGGTGCAAGAGACGGAAAAAAATAATAACGTTGTTGTTTGAGGTTTTTCCCTTCTCCAAGTGTGTCGTCTCTTCTGCTTGTTCTCGTCATTCTCTTCTTTCTCTGTAAGAGATATTTTAATTATCTAATGAAGGAGCTTTCACTAAGCTAATCCAAGAATAAGGTAGAGTCATACTCTGGAAGACGAAGAGAGGAAGCTTGGAGATGCTTGATGCGTAGGAGTAGAAGATTAGCGATAATACTGGTCGAACTGTAGGCGTCTTCTCCTCCCCTTCCATCACAAGTTCCAATGCAACCTGATCCTTCATTGATTAATCTACGACCAATAAAGAAAAGTACGTACTCTCTCCAGGATGTGGCTCGAAAAAATGAAAAATTATTCGCTGCTTTTTCTTTGATGTTTTCCGTTTTGATCCTTCAGATTCGTGGATGTCGTTGTAGTAATCATTTGTTGTATGTAAGAACCCTTAGTATAAATAATACTTCTAGTGCTTTGTATACTATTGTTTTATCGTGAATATATATTATGCATTGATGAGAGTATATTAATTTGTATATTTTGATTTATTGTACCCTTAGTGAAAATTTTGGGATATAAATTTATTTTGTGGCTTTGTTGTATTAGTATTAGTATAATTCATGGTACTAATATCTATTTTGGTATTATTTATATTAGTTTATTTTATGGCTTATTAACAATATTCATATACATATATAAGTATATGATGGTTTGTGTTGTTATTAGTATCGATTCTAATGAATTTTCGTAAAAAAATCCAAATATCCATTTTATCTATAATTGCCTTTAAATTATTTTCTTTATCTATACTTTGTAAACATTGTTGTTATTACTCTAACTTCAGCCTTCGTATACTATTCTATTTTTCTTTGTTTTTGCATGATGGAAGATTTTCTTGTACGATTCATAGAGCTTCAAGATGCTTGGGGAGTATTATTTTACCATCTCATCTCTTTTATTTCTTCCAGTCCCACTGAAAATATGTATATTATTTATTTTGTGCCCAATGAGAGCATTATCTTGCTTAAATATGGGGGTATGAGAGATTGAATAATATTTTCTTTACAAATTTGTATTATTTATTTTTGTAATTTTCTTATTTTTGGGCAAAATTACTTCTTCTTCTTTTTTTTTTTTTTTTGCATTTGGGCCAATTTTTTTTGCTTTGTTGGGGGTAATTTTCCAGACTTATTGGTATGTGTATTAATATGTGTTAGTTTGGTAGGGTTATTATTTATTTTTTTGCTTGAGAATACTACTGATGCGTAAATTTTAGGTATATAAATTCATCATTTTTAAATACATCCCTTAATCAAGTTTTTATTAAAATATTAATCCCAATATATACATGTGAGCAAGTATACTCATCGCAAGAATGTTATAGGAAATTAATGATTAACGTTCCTCAAATGAACAAGTACACACTAATCACTTTTTATTTAATGTTTAACTGACCCTAAATAAAGTAAGAAAAGAATAAAAAGAAAAATAAACAAATATATACAACTTAAGGATGTAAGTTTATGCAATTTAGACAATTATCCTAGAAAACATGACAATGAACCAATTAGAAATTCTCTCATTTAATTATAATCTTGGCATGATGAAGAAACGCACAGTAAATTTCAATCATTTATCAAGTCATGATTTTTTTTTAGGTAAATTCCACATCATTTGTCAATGATTGGAATCCTATATTTTGATTCATATTAACAAAATTTTCAATCAAGATAGCAAAACCAATACATGCATAAACTCATCATTCATATCTTGATTCAATTGGAAGATTTGTCAATCAAGCCATCTAACCAAAACATGCATGAATCTCAAATCCTTAAAAAAAAATGAAATTAGTTAATAACCTTCGGTCAAGGTGAAATTAACTTAACCTTTGATCACTTAATTTTAAAATCCTAACTTCATCATTCAAATCAATCAAGATTTAACATATACGAAATCAATGCAATGAAACTCTAACATCGTTGTGTCGAAGTCAATTAGAAGACCTCGCATTAATAACCGAGGAAATTAAGTAATCAAATACCAAAAATGACAAAGCATTGATAAAATAAGTAAATTAACGCAAAATCATGAATCCCAAAGTAATGTAAAATTATAATAAAAGCATTGAATAGATCATTGCTAAAAGAAAAGAAGATAAAGTGAAAAGAAAGCACTCATAGGTAAACCTCTTTCTTCTTCCTTGATTACTCCCTTGAACAATCTTCCCTAATGTCGGTGAACTCCACTTTGAATGGGAGAATTAGAATTTTTGCCCCTTTAATTCACCATTCTATGTTGTATATCTCAGACCATTATTTTCTCTTGTGCTTTATAGGCCTCTTGGATGCCAATTTCGTGGTTGAGGAAGTCTTGACCGAGTAGGAGTAGGAAAAATACCAAAATCATTAGATAAGTCCTAATTCTGCATACATAATTTCGGCCTCCAGAGCATACCTAGCACCCGGTACCTTTGACCCACTATGTTATTCCCTTGTTTTTGCTATGTTTTTTTGTTGTTTCTCCTTGATAGACAGATTGGACCCGGTGCCAAGTGCATTTGCCAGACCTAGCACTAGTTCTATTCTAGAATTCCCTTGTCATTGGCTTAATTTCTTCTGCTAGAGCAAAATGGACCCAGCGCTTGGTCCATTGGCTGGTCCTGGCGCCAGGTACATTCTGGTTCTGTGCACTTTCTACTCTATGTTAACTTAAATCTGCACATATTTGCCAAAAACACATTTTACAAGCAAAATGTCAAATAAGAAAGAATATGCCTAGTTATTACAACAAATATATTTTTAAACACCCTCAAATAACTAGGAAAACAATGGTGAATTTAACCCCTATCACATACACCTACACTTGAACATTTGCTAGTCCTTAAGCAAAACATTTTAGTCTAAGAAAAATTATTAAGAAAACACAAGTTCTTTCTTATTCCAAAATTTCTTTACCATATCAAAAATTATGTTTTCCTTTCAAACTTTAGATACAACTCTTGTCATTCATATACTTTTTAAAATAATGCAAACATTGGACAAGACATCACAAAACTCTTGAAGTCAAATAAATTAAGTGCATACCTCAATTTAAGAAAATTATTTCACTCTTCAAGTAAAAATATAGATAATATAAATCACATAAGTTAAGCTATCTACCAACTCAAGCATTATAAATCTAAAAATTGCACAACATAAGTTATGATGTGAGGAAATCACTCCAATTTTTTCCCTCAAAAATTTTCAATCACTTAACGAATTGATTACCTCAAGTGCAATGATTTCTCTTCACATACCGTATTGGCCCTCTTTACAATCATCACTCATAATTTTTTCTCACCAATTTTTTCTTTCTTTTTTTTTTCTTTTTCTTGCCTTTTTGCCATCGGGATAGCCTCGGGAGAGTGCATCGAATTCACTTGCTATTTCTCCCGATATTGACCCCCTTTTCAGCTAAAGGTCTTCAACAATCTTCAATAAGAGCATTTTTTTTTTCTCAATTCACTCCAACAATAGTGTTGTTTCCACTCCTTTTTTTTTTTTTCCAACTCAAATAAAAAAATTTTCAACATTCTCCACAATCTTTCCTTTCAAAGATCTTTTTTCAACTCACATTTTTTTACATTATAACTCAAAGCTAGCAAAATTTAAACTCATAATTCAAGGGCTAGCCAATAAACTCTGCCTATATTCATCATATCTTCTATATTTCAACTAGATCAGTCAAATAACAATCAAACACCAATGTAGAAACTAGATTAATCAAAATTCTCAAGTCTTGAAAAATATCTTATCTAATAAAACAAATTTCATCAAACTCCACCTAGTGAATGACAAAACTAATATCCAAATAAGAAAAAGAATTGCAACCTTGCTTTTGAAAAAAAATTCACAAAAATTGATATGGAATTTTGATATGGAAAAGTAATTCTTCAACCTCATTCTCCCTCCCCCCCCCCCCCTCCCCCCGCACACACACACACACTTAAAATGAACATTGTCCTCAATGGAAAAAAAATAAAAAATAAAAATATGAAGGGCTTGAGATTGAGGGGTAGAAAGGGACCAAAAATAATTAAAGGGGTAGAAAGTTTAAGCAATACTTCCCAAGTACAATAATGCTCCAATAGATATCGAAACTTGAGATAGAGAGAATGGCTTGTCCAAAAGGACTTTATTCACATAAAAAAAAAACACAAGTAAAAGCACAAGAAAAATAATAACAAAGTAAAAACATACCTAAATAAAAGAAAACAAACTAAAGAAAAAGACTAATAAAAAAAATTAGGCCCAAAATCAAAGAATTAAATTAACTCAAAATCATAAATCCAAGAATAATATCTAAATACAAATTAAAGAATTAAAATCATCATTGTTCAAAAAAAAGAAAATAAAGGAAAGAAAGAAATACTCATAGAGAAGCCTTTCAATTTCCAATGAAAACTCCTCTAAGAATCAATGCTCATTGACTAATTTCTCTAGAGAAATTATTGGTGATGCACTCTAAAAAATATGTCTAAGTCCCTACATTGTGCACGCCTTTTTTCTAAGGTAATTGGCCTTTATTTATAGGCTTCAAAAGTTCCTAAAAGAATCCTAAGTAAAGATGAAGTAATGTCCTAAAAATCCAAAACCAATAAGGATTAGTAAAATTCTAAATAAAATTCCAAGTAATTCCACTGCCTTCAATTGTGAAATTGAGAATTGGAAATCAGTTTAGACTTTTAAGTTTGTCATATTCACTGAAGAACTTCTTGTTGAAATTTGAATTGAAATTGGCTTTTGATTGAGCCAACGAAATTGTCCAGCCGAAATCCCTTTTGCTGTTGCGTCAACTCAATTAAGCCAACTTCTTTTCTACCAAACCAATTTCCAATTGCTGCCTCATTGCGCAGCAATGAGCCACCGAATCCAATTTCTTTCTTGTTGCAATCGCCTCGCTGAGCTGCAACCGAGCTAATGAGCCACTGAAATTGCTGACTCCTTTTTCTTTGTTGTTGCTTTTGTCCTTTTGCTTTTTTTGGCCCACCAAAATTGTGTTTTGTTCTTCTTACTTTTGGTTCACCGTGAGCCACGTGTGATTCTCCATTTTCCTCTCCAATTTCAATTGTTATGTTTTGTCTACTTTTTCTCCACAATCCCCTGTTCTCCAAGTATAGGACTAATGCCAGGTCCACTTTCTTGGCCTGGTGCTGGGTTTGTGTTGGAAATTTACACAATTAGCTCCAAATTTCAATTATATTTGCATAGAATTACAAAAAAAAAAATTATAAGTGAAATATCAAATATGAGGGAATATGACTAGTTATTGTATTAAAAGTGTCTCAAATTAACCTCAAATAACTAGGAAAATAATGATGATTTTAACTCCTATCAATACCCCCCAGACTTGAATCTTTACTTGTCCTCAAGTAAATACTTAAACAAAGTGCTCAAAACAATAACTTCTTTTCATATTCATCCATAACAAAGACAATTTATTTTGCAACTTTAGACAAAAGTTTGTCATTCATTCACCCTTTAAAAACCTTTGTAAACTTATGCATTAAATCAAATAATCCCAAGGCCATCAAAGTTAAGTTAAACAATCTTTTATTTAGTACAACAAAATTATTCCACTCCTCAAATGAAAACATAGATAACATAAATTATACAAGTCAAGTCATTTAACAAATTCAAGTGTTACAAACTCAATTTTACACTACTCAAGTTAGTGAAACAAGAAAAACACTCCACTATTCTTCTCTCTTTTTTTTTTTTCTATGACTTTAAGAATTGATATCCTCAAGTGCATGGATTTTTCTTCACACACCGTATTAGCCCCGAATACAATCATCCTCATTTTTTTCCAGCAATTGTCTTTCAACAGATTTTTTTTTCTTTGCTCTTTCTTGCCTTTTTGTCTTTAGGATAGCCTCAAGAGAGTGCATCGAATACACTTTCTATTTCTTCCCATAATAACCCCCTTTTCAGCAAAAGGTATTCAAAGATAAAAAACAATAGCATTTTATTTTTCATGTCAATTCTTCTCCATCTCATATTTTTTTCTCAACTCAAAAAGTTTTCTTTTTTCTAACATTCCTTATTCAAAACTCAAATTCAAGTAAAATTTAAATCCATAATACAAGAATTGGTCAGCAACTCTTCCCACATTTCATCATATCATCCACATTCAAACTCAAAGAATAAAATAAAACTTAAATACCAAATATAACCAAGGTTAACTTAAATTCTCAAGACTTAGCAAAAACCAACTTAATACACAAATTTAAATTTTATTAAATTCCATCATAATGAATGACAAATCCATGTCTAAAGTAAAAAAAAAAAAAAAGGTCATAACTTCATTATAAACAAATAAACTCAATTTAGCTCCAAATCTTCAAACTTTCAAATTTGAAAAATGGTTGTCCAAATTTCAGGATTTTTCCAAAGTAACTCGACAACAAGGAAACATCAAGATAGTTTGATCAAAAATTGGACCAAGAATATCACCAAACCACTCCTCTACACTTACACTGGACAATATCCTCATTAACAAAAAATAAACACAAGAAAGCATCTCCAATAGGACCAAAAATAATAAAGGTGTATAAAGTTTAAGCAATGCTCCCCAAGTGTAGATTAGCTCCAAGATAAGAGATGGTCATCCTTCAAGATGTTGGAAGAATTATTGCTAGCAACATAAGCCTACAAAAAGAAAAACAAACACATAAGTAAATGCCTAAAGAGTAATTGAAAGAAAACTAGATAAAAGCTTAATAAAAATCAAAGGAAAAGAAAAATAGAAAGTCAAAGCCTTTAAGTCCCCCTCGAAGTAGAGCCTTCAAACAGGCCTCCAGATTATGCAAAATGGATCACGAAATAGGTCCTCCTTGTCCCAATCAAACCCACTTTGCGATTGGTTCTATTTTTAGTGAAGAACTTTTCCAAACTTTTGATGCTCAAGAAAAAAAAAAAAAAAACAAGGAGAACATCCAACAGAGATCTCAAAAGCACAATGTTAACCAACTTTAATCAACACAACAAAATTTCACAAGTAGGCCAAGATTTCCATAACTGCAAAATTTTCAGAAGACCGCATGGATAACTTTGAGAAGCAATCACAGGACTCACAATCAATTCTATTCAGTTTTCTAGCACCAACTAAATTCAACAAAGAAATGTCCATGTCTAGTCAATTTTTTCTCAAAAATATAGATACAAAATGCCAAGAAATTTAAGAGGAAAAAATCTAGAAATTTTTGCACCAATGTATTCCCCAAATGAAATAAACCACAAAGAAAGGAATTTGGGGGAGGGGGTCGGTGGTTCAAGAGAAAAAAAAAAGAGAAACAATCAAGAAAAGCAAAAGAAAAAAGAAAAAAAAAGGCAAAATTGGAAAAATTTAGGAAGAAAAGAAAAAGGGTAAGGGAACAAAAGAAAAAGGGAAAAGAGTAAATTATTATTTTTTTCGATGTGGGTACTGTTGGGCGGAGCTGGCCCGGCACCGGGGCCAGTTTCTGTCCAGCTCTGACAATTTTATTTATTTATTTTTTTTTTGTTGCTATTGGGTAGTGCTGGATTAGCGCTTGGGCCATTTTCTGGCTTGGCGCCAGGTCAGTTCTGGCCCCATTTTTTTTTTAAATAACTAAAAACTATCCTAATTGATTGCATGACCATGGTACATCTAAAACAAGAATTCATAAATTAATATTAAAATAAAATTAAAAATTGAAAATAAATAAATAATAAAATAAATTCCATCTGTCTAAAATATCGTGTTAGTAAAAGTCCAAACCCAAAAATAAAAGGAATTAGTTTTGATTCAAAATTATAGGCGTAAAAATCATTAAACTAAAAATACAATTAGCACACACTTTTTACTTTAACATTAGGTTAGAAAAATTAAATAACTAAATATACAATATATATAAACATACAAAAACATGATTTAATTATTAACATGTATCTACCTATTTACATATTTAAATAGCTAAATCATTGAAATCCTAGCTTTCATGATATTATTCCCTGCCAATGGCGCTAAAAACTTGATGCATAAATTTTGAGTATCTAAAATCATCAATTTTAAATCCATCCCTTAATCAAGTTTTAATTGAAAAATTAATCCAAAAATACAAAAGTGAGCAAATATACTCATCGCAAGCATAGTATGGGGAACTAACGAGTATCAATCCTCAAAGTACACATTATTTACTTTTCATTCATTGTTTAACCGACCCCAAATAAAGTAAGAAAAGAATAAACAGAAAAATAAAGAAAGATATACAACTCAAGGATGTATGTTTATGCAATTTAGACAATTATCTTAGAAAACATGGCAATGAACCAATTAGCAATTCTCTAAATTAATTATCATCTTGGCATCGTGAAGAAACACACAGTAAAATTCATTCATTTTTTAAGTCATGAATTTACATAAGAAATTCCACTTCGTTTGTCAATCCATGGAATCGTATATTTTGATTTAAATTAACAAATTTTTCAATTTAGCTAACATAACCAAAACATGCATTAAGCTCGTCATCATATCTTGATTCAATTAGCATATTTGTCAATCAAGCCATCCTAACCAAAACATGCACGTATCTCAATTCCTTAAAAACGTTAAATTAGCTAATAACCCTATGTCAAGGCGAAATTAACTTAACCTTTGATTACTTAGTTCTAAAATCCAAACATCATCGTTCATATCCATCAGGATTTAACAAATGCGAAATCAATGCAACGAGACTCCTAACATCGTTGTGTCGAAGTCAATTACAAGAATTCACATCAATAACCAATGAAATCAACTAATCAAATAAGAAAGATGATAAAGAATTGATAAAATAACTAAACTAATACAAAATCGTGAATCTCAAAATAATGTTAAATTACAATAAAAGCATTGAATAAATCATTCCTAAAGGAAATGAAGATAAGGAGAAGAGGAAGCACTCATAGATAAGCCTCTTTCTTCTTCCTTGAAGACTCCCTTGAACAATCCTCCTTGATATAGGCAAACTCGTCCTTCAATGAGAAAATTAGAATTTCTGCCCATTTGATTCACCTTTCTATGTTGTATATATCAAACTCTTATGTTCTCTTGTGCTTTTGTAGGCCTCTTGGATGCCAATTTCATGGCTGAGGATGTCTTGACTGAGTAGGAGTAGGAAAATACCAAAATCATTAGATAGGCCCTAATTTGGTGTACAGAATTTCCGCCACCAGAGCATTCCTGGCGCCGGGTACGTTCGACCCACCTGCCACTACGTGCACTATGTTCTTCCCCCATTTTTGCAATGTATTTAGATGTTTCTCCTTGACAGACAGACTGGATCCCGCGTTGGGTGCACTTGCCAGACCAGGTGCAAGGTTTGTTCTGGAATTCCCCTGTCGTTGTCTCGATTTTTTCTGCTAGAGTAGAATGGACCCGATGCCTAGTCCATTGGCTAGGCCTAGTGCTAGGTACATTCTGGTTTTGTGCACTTTCTGCATGATTTTAACATAAATATGCACATATTTTCCAAAAACACCTTTTACAAGTAAAATGTAAAATAGGAAGGAATTGCCTAGTTATTACAACAAATGTATCTTAAAACACCCTCAAATAACTAGGAAAAGAATGGTGATTTTGATAGAAAACACAGAAACAGGGGAGCCATGGACGAAAAAAAAAACAGAGAAAAAAATTAAACGCGAGCCATAAAGGCCATGCGGAAGCGTGAGGTTCATACCTTTGTGCTCCTTAACCCTTCTAGGTTGCGTAAGAGCAGATTGAATGGCTGGAATCGCCTCGCTTTGTCCACTTGAAAGAACTTCCGGTTGAACACCCGCTAGCCTTCTACTCCGCCTTGTTTGCATTAACGCTTAGCTCTCCAGCTCTCGGGATATTCCTCAGCCTAACCTCTAGTTGGTGAACACTATGGTGAAGAGGAAGGGTCTCAATTCTCCTTGGTTTGCTCGCTATTGGTTAGCAAAGAACAAGGGAAAAACAAGAAGAATGAGAGAGACCTTGAGAGAGAGAGACCCACATGAGTGTGTGGCTTGGGAAAGGAAAAATTAGGGTTTTTTCTTTTCAAAGAGTTGTTTATATTTTAGCCTAAACTAGGTCTCTCAATCTCTGATAAACATCTCCCCGGGATTTCAAAATACCCGGATATTATCCTGAGAAACAGTTTGGCCTAACCTTAAACTCCTCTTAACCGTATCTGGAAAAAACCCTAAGGTCCAAACTATTAGGCCAGATAAATATTTATTATTTTTCTTGGACCCAAAAGGCCCAAAATAATAAATATTAATTATTTATTTTCTGGGCTTACATAAGTAACCCAATAAATAATTAATGAGCCCAAATGAACCATAATAATTAATCTTTAATTATTTATTTCTTGGGCCTATACAAATAACCCAATAAATAATTAAACATTAATTATTTCCCCTAGTTTAAGCCTAGGTTAATTTCTTAATTATTCATACTGGACCTAGGCCCTGAATAATTAATTAACCAAATAAACTAGATAACTAATTTCTCTCAACTCCTATTTTATTTATTTATTTATTTATTTTATTCCAGTCCAATAATAAATTAGACTTCCTGAATAAAATAAAATAAAACAAAACAAAATAAAATCCTCTTCAACTGAGACAAATTCCTCAACCCAAAAATAGTTAGGACTTATGGGCTATCCCGAGGACCAAAAAGACACATCGCATTGGCTGCTAAAATGACCAAAATACCCCTGCTATATAAATAGCTGTATTTTGCATTTTAAATATTTCCTAATATCACCATAAGGAAATATTGACCCCAAGGACAATGCTGCATTAGCAAAGTCTCCGACCTACAGGTGAAATGACTAAAATACCCCTCTACGCATCGCCGTACATTTAGAGAGGAAGAAGTGTGCTAACACCCCTCTAAATGACATCTACCATCCTTAGGCTTCTAGTCCAATGATCCACGACTTCCCGGAGTGTTTCCGCTTTCCAAGGGAGCTACCCTAAAGCAAACATCCAAGTCATGTTTCCTAGGGCCCTGGATAATTTAGACCATTCGGACAACCACAAGGGGCGATATAGTGCAGACACTATCTTGTATAAGTCTATCTTAACTAACTAGTCACACATACCCAACAAGCAAGTATATTGGCCCTACGATAGAACCTCAACTACAGCAAATCAAAGTATATGCTTCCAGCTTCGCCAGACCACCAACTCATACTCAAGTCGTAGAGTACTAGTCCACGCTGTAGCGGTAGTAGTCTAGGTTTCTACCATATAGTACTTTGAGAAACCACTACTACAGGTCCTGTTCTACGTATTCAAAATACGCTTACGTCATGAAGTGAGTGGACTACCCACTGGCTAAAGGTAAGCCATTCCCCATTCGGAATTCATAACATAATAACCTAAACATGATGAGGTTCCCAGTCTCATCAATAGGTTAAGAACAAATATTTATGTGTTAAATAACCCGTGATCCATACCTTACTGTGAAAGACCACCATTCACATGGATCACATATTTAGACACAATGGGGCTGTTCCAAACGAAAATCGTGCACAAACAAAAAGTAAATTCACAAACAATTTCTGAAACTAAATTCTTTTATTAAATAATTCGATTTTACATCAGAAACCTAGTCTAAGAGGGCATACAATCCAACAATCTCCCACTTGCACTCTAAGACTAGGTAAGTCCATAGGTGCCCACCCCTATGGCGTCTAAGTGTCTCTTGAAGACTCTCTCCGCCAAAGGCTTGGTGAATGGGTCTGCTGGATTGTTTTCTGAGGTAATATGTTCCACCACGACTTTCCGTCTCTGGATGAAATCCCGGATCAGGTGGT
The DNA here is from genome assembly GCA_026120185.1 of Voacanga thouarsii. Taxonomy (NCBI): domain Eukaryota; kingdom Viridiplantae; phylum Streptophyta; class Magnoliopsida; order Gentianales; family Apocynaceae; genus Voacanga; species Voacanga thouarsii. The sequence goes on from JANUWF010001625.1 coordinate 495,053, forward strand.
ACTTCCTCTCGATATGTTTCCCCTTCTTGTGGTTCCAAGGCTCCTTAGATTGTGACACTGCTCCAGTGCTGTCGCAATACATCACAACCGGCCTATCCATATGTGGTATGACTTCAAGTTCTGAAGGAAACTTCTGGAGCCAGACTGCTTCCTTGGACGCCTCCGAAGCTGCCACATACTCAGCTTCCATGGTTGAGTCAGCAATACAAGATTGCTTGATACTCCTCCATGAAATTGCTCCTCCAGACTAGGTGAAGACATATCCAGTAGTGGATTTTCTCTCATCCTTATCCGCCTGGAAGTCTGAGTCTGTGTATCTTGTAGGAAACAAATCATTAGCCCTATAAACCAGCATATAATCTCTCGTTCCCTTGAGGTACTTGAGAATATGCTTTATAGCTTGCCAATGAACCTCCCCTGGGTTTGACTGATATCTGCTAACTAAGCCCAAGGCAAAGCAGATACCTGGCCTAGTACACGCATGGAGTACATGAGACTTCCCACAGTCGAAGCGTAGGGGAATCCTACTCATTCTGTCCTTTTCTTCTTGAGACTTAGGACAGTCCTTCGAAGAAAATGACAACCCATGTCTGCAAGGGATTAGAGCTCCCTTGCATGAGTCCATGCTGTACTTGGCCAGCATCTTATCAATGTATGTCGCTTGAGATAATCCTAACATTCTCTGCTTCCTATTTCTAAGAAGCCAAATCCCGAGAATGTAGCTGGCTTCTCCCAAGTCCTTCATACTGAATTGACTAGACAACCAAACCTTCGTAGATGACAATGTCCCTACATCATTTCCAATGAGTAGAATGTTATCCACATACATGACAAGAAAAACCACATTGATGCCTTCAAGTTTCCTGTACACGCATGGTTCATCTTCGTTTTGAATAAAACCATAAGACTTTACAGTCTCATCAAAACGAATATTCCATGCTCTTGATGCCTGCTTGAGTCCATAAATGGACTTCTTAAGCTTGCAAACCATGTGTTCCTGGCCTTCAGCAATGAAGCCTTCCGGTTGGGACATATAGATGTCTTCACTAAGATGGCCATTCAAGAATGCCGTCTTGACATCCATTTGCCATATCTCGTAGTCATAGTGACAGGCGATGGCAAGGAGGATGTGAATGGATTTAAGCATGGCTACCAGGGAAAAGGTTTTCTCATAGTCGATACCTTCTTTCTGAGTATACCCTGTCGCGACAAGCCTAGCTTTGAAGGTTTCCACCTTCCCATCCGCTCCTCTCTTCCTCTTGTATACCCACTTGCACCCAATGGGTTTTATCCCTTCAGGTGAAGCTACAAGATCCCAAACCTGATTGAGGTACATAGACTCAATCTCGGCTTTCATTGCTTCATGCCACAGATTTGCATCGGGATCAGCAATAGCCTCATCGTATCTAGCGGGGTCTTGTTCCTGATAGTCGGAAACCAACTCAAAGGCTTCTCCAGTCCATCTATCCGGAACCCTAGACACTCTCCTACTATAACGAGGCTCCATTTGTACAGGCTCTTGAGGCTGTGCCTCTTCTTGTTCCAAAATCGGGTCAGTAGAAGTTGATTTCATAGATAGCTTCTCCTGCAGTTCCAACCTCATTGAACCTTTAGTGGAAGTACTTTGATCATCTTCCAAGTATCTAGCATTGGTACTGACTAGTACCTTCTGCTCCTTAGGATGATAAAAGTAGCCTCATTTTGTCCCTTTTGGATACCCAAAAAAATAGCATAATTCTGATATTGGTTCCAACTTGTCTCCCTTGATCAGTACATAAGCTGGACACCCCCAAATCCTGAGATGATTCAGACTTGTCTTACGCCCAGTCCACATCTCATAGGGAGTCCTAGGTACTGACTTGGAAGACACCAAGTTCAGAATATATGTCGCTGTTTCCAGGGCATATCCCCAAAAGGATACTGGAAGAGTAGAATGAGACATCATGCTTTGGACCATTTCCATCAATGTCATGTTCCTTCTCTCAGCTACTCCGTTCTGTTGGGGGGTTCCCGGTGCAGAGAACTGTGATACTGTCCCATGATGTACCATGTAGTCCTTGAATTCACCTAGGAGGTACTCTCCACCACGATCCGATCGTAAGGTTTTGATTAATTTACCTGTCCGACGCTCCACTTTAGCCTTAAACTCTTTGAACTTGTCAAAAGAGTCAGACTTGCGTCTCATCAGGTAAATGTAACCATACCTCGTACAATCATCCGTGAACGTGATGAAGTACTCAAAACCTCCCCTAGCTGGTATAGACAATGGACCGCACACATCAGTGTGAACAAGACTCAACACCTCATTGGCTCTATCCGCCTTTGGTGTAAAAGACCTTTTGGTCATTTTTTCCATCAGCAGGATTCACACCGAGGCCAACTTTCCAATCTCAATGAGCCCAAAGGCCCATCATGGATTAGCCTCCGAATCCTCGGTTGAGTTAATATGACCCAACCTCGAGTGCCAAAGGTATGAATCATTGATATTGGTCTATCTCTTCTTAGTTAAAGGTTCAGATCGAGCGTTATTTGATTGGTTGTTAATATGGTTTAAAAAGAACAAATTTCCATACATGTGCCCAAGACATAAAATTTCTCCATCTCTACCGATAGAAATACCGTAATGGAAAGATACGTAATATCCTTGATTAATAAGTTTTGCAACCGAAATCAAATTCGACGAAAACCAGGTACATATAAAATGTCTTTTAAAACCACTATCTTATTACAATAAAAAATAAGATCCAGCTCTCCCACCGCAAGGGCCCGTACTTGTGCTCCATTACCCACTCGAAGCCCATGTTCGCCTCTTCGAGTCTTCTTATCTTCCTAAACCCCCGCAAGGAGTTACGTATATGATCGTGGCTCCCGAATCAACAATCCAAGTGGAAGTTGATCCTACCATTGATATGGACTCTAGATAGTAAACATTACCCGTGGGGTTTTTCTTGGCCCGAAGATCCGGACACTCTTTTTCCAGTGTCCCTTCTTTCCACACTTGAAGCACTTGCCCTTTGGTTTGTCCTTGGGCTGGTTCTTGGTCGGGCTGCTGCATTCCCCTTCTTCCTCTTGAACTTTCTGGGCTTAGGCCCAGTTCTTGAAGAAGAGGCCTTAGCAATCATGGCCTTAGACCGCGGCTTCATGACCTTCTCCGCCATCCGGAGCTCCTTCATCGGCTCAGCCAAACTCATGTTCAACTTGTTCATGTTATAGTTTAACTTGAACCGAGTGAAAGAGCCCGTGAGAGATTCGAGAACCATGTCCACTTGGCTCTCGGGGTCAATGACAGCCCCTAAGATTTCTCGCCTCCTCGAAAGCAGCAATCATCTTGAGCATATGCTCTCGGACCGATGCTCCCTCGCCCATCTTAGTGTTTACAATTGTTCGAAGAGCCTCCCGCCTTGCGGGCCGGCTCTTGTCCGCGAACATAGTTGCCAACGATTGACTTATGTCATATGCGTAAGCCATGTGCTCGTGTTTTGACTCGGAGCACATTAGACATGGAAGCTAACATATAGCAACGTGCCATTTCGTCGCCTTTCTTCCATGCCTTTTCAGCCTCTCGCTCTTCAGCGGTGGAACCTTCCCCGATAACAGGCAGGTGTTTCGTAAAGGACATACTTATACTCCTACTGTGAGTATTATGTCCAGTGTTCCTTTTCCAATCCACATAGTTTGGACCCGTTAACTTATTCTCCCCGAGAATAACGGCCAATGGACTAAAAGAACCTCCCACCATTTCTGAAAATCGAAAATAAAAGAAAGAAATTAGTTTGTGAAAACAAAATGAAATTTGTGCACTGAAAATAATTTGGCTCTTAGGAAAACTGACATAGCTTCTTGGGAAGATTAACAGTTTCCTAAGCTAAGTGTATTAACCACCACAAATTAATTTCCCTTCTAGGTAATGGTCTAGAGAATAACTCCATCGTGGGATGGCCGTTTCCTCTCATTTCCTATGGACATACCTCGCACTATAACCTCCAACGTGGGCTGGCCGATCATAGTACGTGCCCCGGTTATTAATTACATCCTTCCATTAGATCTAGATCCTTGTGGTATCCCCATCCTATACGGGTTCACTCCCAGGGTGACGCGAGGGGATCCACGATCTCTAATGAGGACCGTGATGGAAGCCGTGGGGCCGTTGGAACCCCTCTCCCACTTAGTCTTTTAAAATAAAGGTTTTCTGGAAAATATCCTTTTGAAATTTCCATTAAGTTTTTCTTAACTCAAAAATAAAATATCTAAGTCCAATAAAATCTCTATGTCAAGGCTTATATCCTTTGAGAGATTTCCTCCATGGACTAATTTTATATAAGTTAAAACTTAATTATTTCAAAAATTTTCCAATTAAAACTTTCTAGAGACTTTGGTCTCAAGTTTATTTGACAAAATCATTTTTCTAGTCCAAAACAAAACAAAATGGCTCTCCATTTTAATTTACAAAAATATCTAAATCCAATATATTTTCTATGTCAAGAATTAAATCCTTTGAGAAAATATTTAAGGATTAATTTTTGTACCAATTAAAATAACCATTTAGTTTTTAAAGAAAAATATTTTTTCTTGCCAAAACAAAAGGTTCCCAAAGACTTTGGTCTTTGAGAAAAAGCACACATAGGTACATAAAAAAATAGCATGCTAGAAAACAATAAACGTTTTCATGCTTTTCTATTTTTAAAACCTAAGTGCCCAAATAATAGAATTAAACACATTAATTAATTAATTAATGATCTTGTTTAATCCTAAAATCCCTTACTAATATTTTTCATGAAATTATATTCCAAGAATATAAATATTGCAAAAATACTAACTTCACCTGGTATGGGACCCAAAACGAAAAAGAAAAAAAAAATTGCAGAAAAAACTCTGGCGGTCTACTGCAACGCGCCGCACCGGATCCACGCCCGCGTGGCCTGCGGTCCACCGTGCCCCCCGGTGCACCAGCCGCACCAGATCATACGCTGCCTCAACCCGCCAAGCCGCGACCCGCCCACCCGATTGCCCTGTGCCCGCGGCCGGTTCTCCTCTGCTGCCAACCCGCGAACTCGCCCGATTACCCGCGCGCCAATTGAATTTCAATTGCAACATCAAATTGATTCAGCTTCAATTCACACGCAATTGGCTCGGCTTCGCGGCTCCAGCAGCACGGCTCCACTCACATATCTTGCGGCTCGGCTCGGAGGCGGCTCAGCGGCTTATGAACAGTTTTCTTCTTCTTCGTTTTTCACCCGCGTGAATTTTTTCACAGAAGATTTTTCCTTCGAATTTTTCTCTGTCTTCTTTGGACATTTTTACTCATAAAACCTCATCCAAAATTAAACCACAACTGCCTATACCCATTTAAATTGGGTTTACACTATTAAAACATCAAAGCCAAAAAATTTACAGAGATCCTATGCTTCCACTGTGAAGCTTACAAATCCACCTATCCCATACCAAAACAACGAAGGATCACAGGTATAATCATCTTCTCCATTTTATTAACTACCATGCTCCCTATATTGATCAAAACCAATGGCTCTGATACCACTTTGATGGAAAACGTAGAAACAGGGGAGCCATGGACGGAAAAAAAAAATAGAGAAAAAAATTAAACGCGAGCCATAAAGGCCTTGCGGAAGCGTGAAGATCATACCTTTGCGCTCCTTAACTCTTCTAGGTTGAGTAAGAGCGGATTGAACGGCTGGAATCGCCTCGCTTTGTCCACTTGAAAGAACTACCGGTTGAAAACCCGCTAGCCTTCTACTCCGCCTTGTTTGCATTAACGCTTAGCTCTCCAGCTCTCGGGATATTCCTCAGCCTAACCTCTAGTTGGTGAACACTATGGTGAAGAGGAAGGATCTCAATTCTCCTTGGTTTGCTCGCTATTGGTTAGCAAAGAACAAGGGAAAAACAAGAAGAATGAGAGAGACCTTGAGAGAGAGAGACCCACGTGAGTGTGTGGCTTGGGAAAGGAAAATTTAGGGTTTTTCCTTTTCAAAGAGTTGTTTATATTTTAGCCTAAACTAGGTCTCTCAATCTCTGATAAACATCTCCCCGGAATTTCAAAATACCCGGATGTTATCCTGAGAAACAGTTTGGCGTAACCTTAAATTCCTCTTAACCGTATCTGGAAAAAACCCTAAGGTCCAAGCTATTGGGCCAGATAAATATTTATTATTTTTCTTGGATTCAAAAGGCCCAAAATAATAAATATTAATTATTTATTTTCTGGGCTTACATAAGTAACCCAATAAATAATTAATGAGCCCAAATGAACCATAATAATTAATCTTTAATTATTTATTTCTTGGGCCTATACAAATAACCCAATAAATAATTAAACATTAATTATTTCCCCTAGTTTAAGCCCGGGTTAATTTCTTAATTATTCATACTGGACCTAGGCTCTGAATAATTAATTAACCAAATAAACTAGATAATTAATTTCTCTCAACTCCTATTTTATTTATTTATTTATTTATTTTATTCCAGTCCAATAATAAATTAGACTTCCTGAATAAAATAAAATAAAACAAAATAAAATAAAATCCTCTTCAACTGAGACCAATTCCTCAACTCAAAAATAGTTAGGACTTACGGGCTATCCCGAGGACCAAAAAGACACATCGCCTTGGCTGCTAAAATGACCAAAATACCCCTGCTATATAAATAGCTGTATTTTGCATTTTAAATATTTTCTAATATCACCATAAGGAAATATTGACCCCAAGGACAATGTTGCATTAGCAAAGTCTCCGACCTACAAGTGAAATGACTAAAATACCCCTCTACACATCGCCGTACATTTAGAGAGGAAGAAGTGTACTAACACCCCTCTAAATGACATCTACCATCCTTAGGCTTCTAGTCCAATGATCCACGACTTCCTGGAGTGTTTCCGCTTTCCAAGGGAACTACCCTAAAGCAAACATCCAAGTTATGTTTCCCAGGGCCCTGGATAATTTAGACCATTCGGACAACCACAAGGGGCGATATAGTGCAGAAACTATCTTGTATAAGTCTGTCTTAACTAACTAGTCACACATACCCAACAAGCAAGTATATTGGCCCTACGATTGAACCTCAACTACAGCAAATCAAAGTATATGCTTCCAGGTTCGCCAGACCACCAACTCATACTCAAGTCGTAGAGTACTAGTCCACGCTGTAGCGGTAGTAGTCTAGGTTTCTACCATATAGTACTTTGAGAAACCACTACTACAGGTCCTGTTCTACGTATTCGAAATACGCTTATGTCATGAAGTGAGTAGACTACCCACTGGCTAAAAATAAGCCATTCCCCATTTGGAATTCATAACATAATAACCTAAACATGATGAGGTTTCCAGTCTCATCAATAGGTTAAGAACAAATGTTTATGTGTTAAATAACCTGTTATCCATACCTTACTGTGAAAGACTACCATTCACATGGATCACTTATTTAGACACAATGGGTCTGTTCCAAACGAAAATCGTGCACAAACAAAAAGTAAATTCACAAACAATTTCTGAACTAAATTCTTTTATTAAATAATTCGTTTTTACATCAGAAACCTAGTCTAAGAGGGCATACAATCCAACAGATTTTAACCCCTATCAACTACATTAAACATTTCTATGAAAGTTAATGTTGTGTACACTTATATATAGGGCATGCCTGAACTTGTTCCACTAACAAACATCTATGTGTTGACTTTAAGTATCTCAATAGTCACGGATATGAGAAACACCACCTGATCAAATCAGGAAGTCTTAACACAATAATGATGTCCTTTCTCATTAGTACTACGACTAGGGACTATTTAAGTACTAAAACTATACAGTGTAGTAGGAATATCATATCATGATCTCTATCACGATTTCCTTAACACTATATTGTATTAGGGACTTTATCGAATAGTTATACTACTTAAAAGTAATCAAAAGAAACAATAAGATATACAATACATTTTATAAAATAAAATGTGTCATATACAACGTACAAGTGGTTGCCTCTAGGGCACAACACTAACAAACTCCCACTTGCACTAGAGCTAATCATTCATGTTTTTAATACCGAATGACTCAACATGACAATCATGTTTCTTTTGGGATAGTACTTTTGTAAGCGGGTCAGCTACGTTCTCATCCGTGGGAACTCTCTCTATCTTTACATCATTCCTATCTTTGATCTCCCAGATCAAATGATAGCGTTGTAGTTCGTGTTTGGATCATTGGTGAGACCGTAGCTCATTTGCTTGTGCAATGGCTCTGTTGTTGTCACAATACAAAGTTATTGGACCAACAATGATAGGAACCACACCCAATTCCGTCACGAACTTTTTGATCCAAACAACCTCCTCAGCTGCTTCAAAAGCAGCTATATACTCAACTTCTGTCGTAGAGTCGGCAATAGTCTCTTGTTTGAAACTCTTCCAACTTATTACTCTTCCACACAACGTAAACACATAACCGGATTGTGATTTGAAATCATCTTTATCAGATTGAAAAATGGCATCAGTATACCCGTTTATTTTCAAATCACCTTCTCCATATTAAGAACATATCCTTAGTCCTTCATAAGTACTTAAGGATGTTCTTCGCAGCCGCCCAAAGACCCTCACTAGGGTCGGATTGGTATCTGCTTGTCAAACTGAGAGCACAACATATATCGGGCCTAGTACATATCATAACATACATGATAGATCCAACTGCCGAGGCATATGAAAAATTACTCATGTGATCCCTTTCAACTTGTGTCTTGGGAGACATCGACATTAAAAGGCTTACACTATGTGACATGGGCAAGAATCCTGTTTTGGATTGATCTATGCTAAACCTCTTTAGCACTTTATCTATGTATATAGATTGTGAAAGACCTAGCAACCTTTTAGATCTTTCTCCATAGATCCTTATTCAAATAATATAGGTTGCTTCTCCAAGGTCTTTCATGGAGAATTATATGGACAACCAAAATTTAACCATTTGCAAGACAGGTATATCGTTTCCTATTAGTAATATGTCATCTATATAAAGCAATAAGAAAATGATTGTGCTCCCACTAACTTTCTTGTATACACAAGGCTCATCCATGTTTTTAATGAAACTAAACTCTTTGATTGTTTCATCAAAACGGATGTTCCAACTCCTACAAGCTTGCTTAAATCCATAAATGGACCTTTGTAGCTTACACACCTTTGTGCCATCATAAGATATGAAACACTCAGGTTGTGTCATATACACTTCCGTAGTCTAATTTCCGTTTAGGAAAGTTATTTTCACATCCATTTGCCAAATCTCATAATCGTAATAAGTTGCATTGGCTAGGAGTATCCTAATGGATTTTAACATGGCTACTGGCGAGAAAGTTTCGTCATAGTCAATTCCATGTTGTTGACAATAACCCTTTGCCACTAGTCGTACTTTATAGGTAACTACGTTACCATCCATATCCACTTTCTTTTTGAAAACCCGCATGCACCCAATAGGTTTAATCCCTTTGGGTGGATCAACCAAAGTCTATACTTGGTTGTCGCACATGGAATCCATCTCTAATTTCATGGCCTCAAGCCATTTGTCAAATTTTGAACTATTCAGAATATCCTTGTAGGTAGTAGGCTCATCTTCATCTATGAGCAATACGTTATTGTGGTCATTGATGAAAAATCCATATCTCCCAGGTGCCACACGTATCCTACTAAACCTACAAGGTTCTTATGTAGTAAAAGGTTCATCTATTCTCTCAATAGATGAGGGATCAGACGGTTGATCCTTGTTTGTTTGATCTTCTTCAATTTCACTAAGTTTAATTTTACTCCCTCTGTCCCCTTTGAGCATGTGCTCCTTCTCTAAGAAGACGACATGCTTTGAAATAAACACTTTATTTTCTGAGGGTAGGTAGATGTAATATCCAAAAGATTCTTTTGGATATCCCACAAACAAATACTTGTCAGACTTACTATTAAGTTTGTCTGACTGTAGCTTTTTAACAAAAGTAGGACAACTCCATACTCACAAGTGAGAAAACTTTGGTTGCTTACCAAAGAACATCTCAAATAGGGTAGAATCAATCGATTTTGTCAGAACCCTGTTTAATGTATAAACAGAAGTCTCTAGTGCCTACCCCAAAACAATTTTGGTAGGTCTACAGAGGCCATCATGGTCCGTACCATGTCTAGAATGGTTCAATTTCTTCTCTCAGATACACCATTATGTTAAGGTGTATGTGATGGAATCCATTGAGATAATATCCCATTATCTCTAAGATAACTCAGAAACTCTTAGCTCAAGTATTCTCCTCCTCGATTAGATCGTAGAGTCTTAATACTTTTGCCAAGTTGTTTCTCTATTTCATTCTTGAAGTCTTTGATCTTTTCAAAGGCCTCAGATTTGTATTTCATTAAATACAAATACACGTATCGTGAGAAATCATCGATGTAGGTTATGAAATAGTTATAACCTGATCTTGCTTGTATTGACATTAGACCACATACATCAGAATGTATGAGTTCTAATAACTCTTTGGCCCATTTTCCTTTTCCTGGAAAAGGAGTTTGAGTAATTTTACCTAGTAAGCAAGACTCGCATGTGCCATATGATTCATAATCAAATTACCCTAAGTCACCAAGCTTGTGTAACTTAGAAAAATGATTTTCGTTTACATGGCCTAAGCAATAATGCTATAAGTAAGAGGTGTTAGAGTTATCTATTCTAAGTTTCTTATTATTTATATTAAGAATTAGATTATCCAAGTCTAGAACATATAAACCATTAACCAACGTTGCTAAACCATAATGAATATTATTCAATGAAAAAGAACAACATTTATTCTTAAATATCAAATGAAATCCATTTAAGTCCATACAAGCAACTGAGATAATGTTTTTCATTAAAAATGGTACATAGTAATAGTTTTGTAATTCTAGAATTAATCCCGAAGGCAGATTCAGTTCATATGTCCCCAGAGCAAGTGTAACAACCTTTACCCCATTTGCAATACGTAGGTCCATGTCGCCTTAATGTAGCCTTCTACTACTCTTTAGTCCTTGCAAGTTATTGCATAAATGAGATCCACATCCTATATCTAATACCCAAATCTCATTTCTAAGGGCAGTATTTAGCTCAATTGTAAACATACCCGGAATAGAAATAGAAGTACTTATAGGCTTATCCTTCTGCTTCTTATCCTTAATGGTCTCTAAGTAGGCCTTGTAATTGCATCGCAAATGGCCCATCTTACCACAATAATGGCATGGGCTATTAGTAGCTGCATCCTTCTTCTTCACACCACATTTGGGCTTCATGGGAGCCTTCTTCATCTTCTTTTGAACTTTCTTCTTAGAAGAAGAACATTCTACCATTAAAACTGTATTGGAATCCTTCTTCATGGAGGACTCTGCAGTTTTGAGAAGATTAATCAACTCAAGAATGGTGGACTCAATCTTGTTTATCTGATAATTAATTACAAATTGTGAAAAACTATTAGGTAAAGATTGTAAAATTAATTCAACACTTAAGCCATGGTCCATCGTAAACCTAAGAGATCCAAGCTTCTCTATTAAGCCCAGTATCTTCAACCCATGAATGGCCACAAAAAAACCCTTTGCCATTTTACAATAGAATAGTTGCTTCGAGATCTCGTATCTCTCAGTTCTGCCTTGGGCATCAAATAGCTCTCGAAGATGTAGTATAATCGATTGAGTATCCAAATGCTTGTGCTGTTTTTGTAACTCGGGAGTTATGGATGCCAACATGATACTTGATGTTGCAACACTATCCTCCTTGTACCTTTTGTGGACAGCGTGCTCATCAGCATGAGCATCTTGAGCTGGTGCTGGCGGAATAGGAGCATCTAGCACGTAGAGCAATTTTTTCGATTTGGGAATGATTCTCAAATTTCTATACAAGTCGAGATAGTTTCATTTGGTTAACTTATTAGTTTCCAAGATGCTACATAGGTTTAATTTTGTTGACATGATGCAAGTGTCCTAGATGTAAAGATAGAGAGCATTAGCTAGTTGTATATGCACATGAAATGCAAATAATAGGACTTTAATTAAACACATTTTTACTCCACTATTTTACTCAAACCAATAGCCCCTACTACTGATTCGGGAAAGCCCATTGGAAGCTTTCCAAGAGGACCGATATCCAAATTCCTCAAGAATAACCTTAGATTTGCCCAACAAGCCACCCTTAAGTTCATTAGTAGGTATCCAATACTAATTACATCGTATGTAACTACCGGATCGTTAGGTGATTAATTGCTTTTAATCTTAAAACCTTTTGGGCTACCCCAACTTTTCCTCTAAATTTCTTTATGCTTGAGTTTAACCAACCAGGATAAAGAATTTAGTTAAACCTGACCCATTAATCAGGAATTTAATTCCATAGCTTGAACATGCCCGTTGTCAAGTAGGCTTGGGTTTACCCAACAACCTGGTCTCGACAAAAGACTCTCATTCTTACTATATTAACGGAATGAATTAGGTTTAATATTAATTGAGGGATTTCTTCCTTTTAGTGATTTCAACAAATGACATGCACAAAAATTAATAAATCACAAAATTGATAATCATGGTAAGAAAGCAATTACGTAGTATGGTTATGGACTTTATCCTAAATTAATTTCTTTGAGCTATAAAAGAAATTAATATAGTCAACCCCATGTGTTCATGCATGATTTAAGTTGAAGGTCTTACCTTCTAGCCTTGTCTTGGTTGCCATCTCCAAAATAACATAATTCTACCCCTATCTAACTTATGTAATCTAATTACATTATTTCCTAAAGAGAGAAAACCTCGAGTTATATTTGAGGGGAGTTAGATGAGAAGAGAATTACATATGAATTTGAGATAAGGCAGGACACACAAGCCCTATTTTATACAAAACCAAAACTGTAAAATGTATGAACAGATTGTTGGGGATATGCCCTAGAGTCAATTTGTACTTATACTATTGTCATTATGTTTTATATAATAATATGAGGCTTTCCTTTTCATGAATAGTGAGTTTTGTTTTGTGGTCATCAAGTACGTGACTTGATAGTAAAACCCTAGAATGAATACAATGACTATTCTAAAACTGTCCCTGATCGATTATTATTATTGGAATAATAATAAATTAAGATTAGTATGTTTGTGACTTGATGGCTATGTTTTACTGGCCATGGATATTTGTGATATCGAGTCAAGACATAAATAAATATTAGAGAACATTGTATTGGACATGATCCATTGTGAGAGTACTTCATGGAATATGTCGTAAGTACTTTCTAGCCATAATAATATTGAAAGTCCTTCGACCTAAATTCATCAGAGTTTCCTACTTGATAAATTCTATATTTTGACATTGTCTAAAGTTGTCTTTAACCAGATAATAAATTAGACTATTGTTGGATATAGAATAAATCAAGGAGAGGAATATGATTGATTGTGAAGGAATTTGTCCCTCTCAATTATGGGAGAGATATCCATGGGCCCCTTGATAAGTTAGACTGTTAAAAATGCATGGCCATGCTCAAATAAATCAATCTAAGATATTAATATCATTTGTTTGAACAATCTACTATGAAATCAAGAAATAATTGATTAAGCTTAAAAAGGATGACATGTTCCGTGCCTTATGCTTAATCTGGATATTGTATGACAAAAGGACTAAATATAAAATTATGGTTTGGTTCAAAGAGATCACCGATCTTCATTTAACCTGGATAGTTATAATGTTTTACTAGAAACCGCTTATAACTTGTGGGCCATTTAAATATGATTTAGGCACACTGCCAGTGTTAAATGAACACATAAGGACACACAATAAGCGAACTTGTTAGGTTATTTTTCTGGTGACCAGATTCGATGAATCTGGAAATATGTCTAAGTTAATTGTACTTAGAAAATTTACCAAATACAATGAATCTGGAAATATGTCCACATTCGATGTATCTGGATGATGTCCAGATTATAAGAATCCGACTTGGTAAATTAATTAGTTAAATTACCGAGATAATGGCAGAATCTTATCATATCAGTTTTAATTTAATTTGAATTTAAATTAGAATATGATAAGATATTATTAGGGTTGGACTCTAAGAGGTTCGGGGGTTTTAAGAAAACCCTAGCCGTCTTTTCAAAAGTCCGATTTTTCGGATGAGAACATTTATGCCATTCTCTACCAGAAGAGAAAAAAAAAACTCTCAAACCCTAGGCGCTAGCACTTCCCAAGTATCGAGTGAGTTCGCGGTGTGTATCCAATAGAGGACGTTCGCATGTTGCAGCGTCTGGTGATTGTTCGGGTTGAACGTACAACAGCGCAATCAGAATCGAATGATTTCGATTACAGCAACCAGAGGTAATTCTTAAACCTTAGATCTTCTTAATCGTTTACTTGGGTCCTCGGGAGGGATTCGTGGATGTTTTCCGCGTTTAGGAGTTCACGAATGCTAACACAAATATAATTGGTACTAGTCCATAACCATCCACCATGCCATTAATTATGTTTAAAAAAAATAAACATATCACTTTTATTATTCCAAAATCACTATTTTGGAAAAATAAAACAGATTCTAAAATCAATATTTTAGAAAAGTACATCAATTGTTTGTATCAAAACTAAGTTTGAGAAATGCTATTGGGTCCCATCACGCAACGATAACGACGGTTTGTAAGCCAGAGCAAGAGCCAACGCCAGCAGTGATCTGGTTTTGACAAAAGTTTTCTCTAGAAACGATTTTTAGACATCGCGAACATAACAGAATAGAACCGACACTGGTTTGGATGCCAGAGTCAGCACCGGCCGTGTTCTGTTTTAATGAAAATAGTTTTCTTCAGAAACGATTTTCGAACTTTGAGAAATAGCACACAACCGGCGCCGGTTAGGGAGCCGAAGCCAGCGCCGGCTACAATCTGCTACATGAAAATTTTCCAAAAATAATTTCTAGAATCGTTATCTTTTGCAATAGATATGATGTAACTTTTACACAATCATATTGTTCTACAGACCTAACTCACAATGCTCGAAATGATTTCGACTCGGATGAAAACAATTTTTCACAGTGAACATATGCATGAAACAGCTTTCACGCAAGGAAACAATATGCTGTAAACCACACATAACATGGCTCTGATACCACTGTCGGGTATCTCTCGCGTATCATATACAGCACAACAGAAGAATAAGAACGAGGTACTATCCCAGGATCCCCATATGTGTGGAAAACATGACATATATATAGAAAACAAAGAAACAAAGATAACAACTTTTACCTTTCTTTGTTTGTGTAGAAAACAAAACTTTCCTTCTTCAAGTATGATAATTGTGGTGAGATCCAGCAATTCTCTTGAAGAATCACCACAAGAGTTGAATATCCAACCCTTATAATTACAGTGTGTGATTATCTCTAATAGAAATCCACACGAAGGATTAAACTCAAGAACCAAGATTTTCTATGCTAGCAGAAAACAACAATGGTGGCTGGGGTTTTTCTTATTAAATAAAAACCAGAGAAAGAAGAAGAAGGAGAAGAAGGGTTGTGTTCTTCTTGAAGAAGCTCACGAAAGAGAGAGTGAAGAGAACAAAAGATCATATCTTTATCCTCTTGTGTGCCTTTTGCTTTTATGTTGTTTTGTTTCATGTGTGCCTCTTGGGTCAACCGAAAAACCTCAACAATAAAACCATCTGAGAATTCCAAATAAACAATTGCAATTGGAACCCATCAAATTCTCAGACTTACAAATTGTCTCATAAATTATAACTAATTATAATTTGGCCACATCAACTTCTCTTTCTCGCAATAAACACCACTATGTTATCAAATAACATCTTAAGTATATATTCCTCTTTTGTGTGTGACCTATTAGGATTCCCAGTCAACTGCTAGCGAACATGAATTAATCTAAACGTCTTTGAGATTAATAATCCTTAATTAATTAGAATTAATCAGGATTAGTTTATTAATTCATCAATTAATAAACCTATATTCCCAGATCATAAACGGTATCTAGTAGCACATCATGACAACCTAAGAGTCTAGGAAGTCAAGTGGCTTGACATGAACCATTCAATAACAAATTACAGTGCAATTAACTCCTTTCACCAAACAATATCTCATTCGGTTTGGAGTATGGAATTAGTGCCAACTTCCTCTAGAATATATATTAACTCTGGCCCGAATATTACTATACTTGTACCAGAAACCCATTACTCTATATGTGTATCAATTGGAACTATTTCCAATGCACATACGCCTTGGCCAAGGACTTCTCGAGTAGTAATTCCTAGAAGTGGCCTTGAGATATTCACCCCTATTATTAGGAGTGGTGAATTCTTTATTGACCATCTCAACTACTTTCGTTTACCACATAATGTACCTAATATCCATCTCATAGGAGGCCCTCGATCGAGCACTGGAGATTGGAATCAGAGTACAAGGTTCAGAAAACAAAGTACTTTGGAGATCTCAAGTCTAAGGATAGTTACACGTTTGCTATATTGAGATTATATCACTAGCAGTAAATAGTTATCCATGTGATTATCTCATAGCTAGGTCATCCAATGAATTAGTTCCACTAACAAGCATCCATATGTTAACATTGAGTATCTCAATATTCACGGATATGAGAACCACCGCCTGATCAAATCAGGAAGTCTTAACTCATACTAGTCTTAACGCATTAATGATATCCTTTCCCAATAGTATTATGACTAGGGACTATTTAAGTACTAACACTATCCAGTGTAGTTGGAATCTCATATCACGATTTCCATAACACAGTGTTGTATTAGGGACTTTATCGAATTGTTATATTATCAAAAGTAATCAAAAGAAACTGTAAGATAAACAATACCTTTTATAAAATAAAATGTGTCATATACAACGTACATGTGATTGCCTCTAGGGCACAACACTAACATACACGTGTTGTTACCCAGTCAGAAGAAGGACTTTAGGCAACAAATACGGAAGAAAAGCAGGGTCGGTGAATTCCTACAATGGTAGTTCAATCTAACTTACTCTCTCTTCTTTACTTTTTCTTCTATGCTTTCTCATGAAAACTACATTCTTTCACTTATTGTTGTTGTTATGAATGTTCTCCCAAGAGTTAACATTTGAAGACCATTTTTATTACTTCAGTCATTATTTGAAGATTGCGTCTCATCAAATTCATCTGCATTTTATCTCACATTTTATATATCATCTACATATTAGCTCCATATTTCTTATCCTATCGAATTTATTCCATCTATTTTATTAGCAAATTTTGGCATGTGCTATCTTGTTAAAATTTCTTTCTACCAACTCTTATCTCCACAATTATTGTTCATCAAAATTTTCCCTAAATGTTTTCTATGTTTATGCTATCTCTATAATGCCTTTCTATTTATTGTTTCATAAGGTTTGTTCTGTTGACATCCCGATTCTTTTTCATTTGATTTATCTTATCTTGATATGTGCTATATCTTGTCAGCTTCCCATATTGCCGAAAATTCTAATGTCACTATTTACACAAATAAGTTACCCTTTTGTTATGTAGTTCTCTTTAATACTCTAAACTTTCTCCTCATTTTCAAATAGTTTTAGTTTGATATGATTATCTTTCTACAAAATATCTCTTGTCATTTCCCATAATGTACTTTTTCTATTAAAGCTTGAGTATTCATTGACTTCTTTTTATAACTTAATAAGAGTGTTCAGTTCTTCTCAATTATAATACTTTCATTGACAATTAGATATCAAGATCATTTAACTCTTTATTTTGGGGTAGATCTCATTATTTCTCACACTCTTTTTTCTCTTTCAAGTAATGTTATCTTCATGTGCTCATCTTCGTTCTCAGTATATTTTTTAAACTCACTTCTTATATTACGGATTAAATATCCAATAACTTTTCTTATTTAATCATTAGAAGTATCTAGTTCTCAACAATCACAATAAAATTCTTTGATAGTCAATTGTTTCAATATTCTCATCTTACCTTTTATATTTTCTTAACTACTATACTTCTTATTGTTCTGAATTTAGCGTATTCCTCATTCTAACAATCCCATCGAGCTCACACTATTCCATGGAAGTCACAACTTCATTTTCAAAAATGACTTATGCAAGAGGTTGAGACTATAGCACATGTCCCACTAAAATAGTCACACAAAATTGACTATCACTTATAATTTGAAGTAGGAAACAATCATATCTGCCTTAAAGAAAGAAGGCATAAACTTTATTGGAATAAGAATTTTGAGATATTCGCATATCACAAGAGCTCGAAGCTTGACTTTACTAAACAAGATTTGTATTTGAAGTAGTGAACATTCAATTTAATAAATCAAGTATAGTCTAGAGCTAAAACGCGGAATCATTACTGCTCAACTAAATAATCGAGAATTTCCAAGGAGAAGGAAGTTAAAGGAACAAATGAAGACTACAAAATAGCTAATAGTGGAGTAATGCATTACTATGGTTAATTGTATGTGCCAAATGATGAAGAATTGTAAAAGACAATTTTGAACAAAGTCCTAAGAACCATTACACTATTTTTCCAGGAGAAATATAAATGCACCAGGATGTAAAAGCTGTAACACCCTACAACCTAGGCCCGACAGGGCCGAGGATGTCGCCCCGTCCAAAGGACAAGGGGTCTTTATAACTAGGTCACACAATCAAAATAATAGAATAAAAATAATACTTTAAACTTAACTTATTACAATCCAAGAATTCAAAAAAAAAATAAAAATCTAGAATAAAAATTGTTCACTCTCAATTCCCAAAGAATTACACAAAATAAATATTAGAAAAATTTTCCAAGGCAGGCAACAACTAGCTACTCATCCCCACAGCAGGATCAACCTGAAATCATGGTAAAAAGGGTGATGAGATAAAAATCCAGTAAGTCTGTGTGTGCTTTAAGTGTCCAGTGAAAACAGTTCGGGAATGCGAAGTATAAAATCTTCAAAAGAGAAATACTGGCAAGCAATAAATAGTAGTCCAAATCAAGAGTGGTGTTTTAGCTTTTTCATCTATACATGATCAATAAAATCAACCACTCAAAAAGGTGGTCATGGATTACCACACATTGGGCCCCATAACCATACAACAATCAGAACGCCACACTTTGTGCAGACTGACAAAAAGTAGGTGATCGGCCTACCAGGTAATATACTCCTCCTTCTCTATATCCAAAAAAAAACCGATTGTCCATTCCGGCAACACACAGTCCACTTGACTGAAAACTACTAGCTCGGACCGGCACAACCTACTGGATTGACATCTTATCTGGGAAGGACTTACCCCTCAAAGGTGGCCACCTACCGAGAGACTTTCCCTAACCCTTCAAAGACTAATCCTAGCAGTCCACCCTTATTGAGTATCAATGTATTTTATCCCACTCGGGGAAAAATGAAATAAATATAGCTGCACTTAAACATGGAAATTAAGGATTTCCAAAGTTTGAGACAAAACTAGTTTTAGAAAGAGTTTAGAGTTTGAGTAAATCTGCTTATTGATTTTCAAAAAAAATGTTTAACTGAAAAGAAAAAGGAGACAATCCTCAATTGCCTTTACAGAAATGAGTGACCATTTACTCCTCAATTGGCTTGCCATAGAATCATTTTGCATCAATCAGGTTTTATGCAGGAGATTACCTGATCCTTAGCTTGAGATAAAATAAAGGTCTTCAACAACTGACCTAACCCCGCCTGGGGTAAATACAAGCCATAATTAAACTCAAACCAAAATCCATTTTCACAAATAAAACTAGCTTAACTTACTTCAACCATGATCCTAGTGTCCCAAGCTTTAAGGCCATATAATAAATAAAAGGGTTTGTAGGTTAAGTCTAGTTTGATATTAAAGTAATTAGGGTTTTGGGAAATAGGTACTAATAAGTTGAATGTTTAAATTTTGCTAAAAATAAATTAGAGTTTATTTGATGAAGGGTCCTAGGCGGTATTAGGTAAAATAATGATTTATTACTAATTAATTGTTAGAACATAATTGATAACTAAAATTAATTGCAAGTAAATTTTAATAGGTTTTGATTAAAAGATAATAATTGAAAGATAATAAATTTTAATGGTATTTATGAATATAAGACTTACAAAATTAATATTTTACTTATCATGATTATTTGTATAAAAGGCTTCATTTGATATTATTATTTTATATAATATCTATATTGTTTTTATTTCTTTAATAAAAGCTATTATTTATTTGACTAAAATATTCTTATTTTATATATAATAGTCCAAATCTACCCTTCCTAGGGTTTTCGAAATTTGCTAGAAAGAATTATAGCATTAATCATTTTATTGAAGAAATAAAATTATATTAGGGACAACTAGATCACGATAATATTTCCATTGCTAACCACAATCATGAACATATACTCCACTCCAATTCATCAAATCATCCAAAACATGAATAAAGGTATAGATCTAAATTTACCAAGATGTGATACAACCTCTACCAACATATACATATTCATGGCTTTAACAAACATACATGAACATAAACCCTATTCACCAAAGGTGACATAATCTTTAACATGTTTGATCATATATACCACTCATGACAAGGAGATATGCATTAAACCCTAAAAAAACCATACAATCAACTCATATATCAATTCCATCTCCGTCATATACACACATTTATTCACGCTTCAATCTCAAATCATCACAGCAACACATGCTCAAATCCTAATCATAATCCATCTACATCCAATACCATCCTAGAGACATGAATCTAGAATTTAAAGAGAGTGTTGAAGAGGCTAACTTGATTAATGAGTACCTTGGAGTAGCTCCGAATGGATTCTAACTCTTAGGAGACTAGACCTGTCCAAGAGAGATGAAGAAAACATAGCCATGGTGGAAGTCACCATTCGGCCAAGAGAGAGAGAGAGAGAGAAAAGAGAAAAAGAGAGTCCATTAGTATGTTTATATATATATATATATATATATATATTCATTAGAAGTTGAAGATGAGAGAATGTGGTGTGATTGATCATGCTTACCTTGAAGATGTTCTTGAGCCTTCACAAAAATATTGGTTTTTCGATCCAAAAGAGAGAGTTGGATTTTGGTATTTGATGTTAAAAATTGCAGAAATGGTTTCAAGGGGTGAAGTTGGTGTGATCTGAAGTTTTTGGAGAAGATTGGAGTTGTTTGGAGCAGTATTAGGCATATGGATGCTAGTAGATTTTCTTGGTGTTCTAGGTGTTCTTGAAGGTTGAAGAGAATGGAGAGGATTTTGGTTAAAGCTGGCCAAAATTCTGAGGGAAGAAATGGCTGAATTGTTTGAGGGAGTTTTGGCATTTGAATTTTCTGGTTTGAGAGGAAAAAGGAAGGCTAATTATTTGGAATCCATAAAGAATATTTTAGGGAATCAATTTTGGAAACAGAATATGGTAAGAAGATCTTCAGTGGAGGAGAGCTTTTGGAAGCTCTAATGGCTGACTGGATGGCTTGGGATTCTACTGGAATGAAAGCTGTTTGAAGGGGCTTAATGGTGGCCGAAAAGTGGGAGTACAATGGTGAAGGAATGTCTGGTTGGTTAAGGGATGTTTTATGGAAGTTTACTAAATATATTTGCTGGAATTTTGGTCTTCAAATAAGGGTTTGATTGGAGTAATTGATGGAGATATTTTAGGGGCAGCCATGGACATGCTTTTTGAGTAGAAGGTTGGAGAAGATGATGGAGCTCAGTTCATAGCTATTCAAGGGAAGTTTGTGCAGAAAAATGAGGAAGGTTTCGGACAAGGCTAAAGATGGAGCAAGGCTGGAAAAATTCCTGTACAGATTTTCACTAGTTATTGGAATTTTCTGGGCAGCTTTTGTTACATTTTCCAGTCAGTTTGCAGAGGATTTGAAGAGGTATTCAGAGGTCTTTCAAGGCTGATTTCCAGCCTTCTTTATGGAGGAAAAACAAAGCCAAGGTGTTGTGTGAAACCCCGGTCAAAACCAACCTTAGAATAAGGGGGTTGGATGCATATCATACTTTATTTCATAATTAAATATATTTTCATATGATTTCTATGTGCTTTGGATTTGATTTTTATTGTCTTGAAGTCTTGTTGGTAAGTATTGTGTGAGAGGGGCAAAATGATCATTTTTGCCCGAGGTGAAAATAGGGAGATAGATTGTGGATTGAATAGAAAATAATTTTTCTAGTGGAAATAGCAACAAGAGTTGTTGTGGTTTAGTGGTTAGAGCCTTAGAATTAATTCTTGAGGTCTTGCGTTCAAATTCCATCATAGAAGCTTTAGCTAGATTAAATTTTATTTTTGCTTGGGGGGAATTGGTTTCGGCCCTAAGGGCCTAGAGCAAGGAGTTATAATGTCCTAGGAGAGACATGATAGGAGTAATCCCATTCCCCTCCTTTACTCTACTCGAAATTCTTAAAGGGAAATTCATTTTTTGACTTGATCTTTGATTTTCCTCAATTCTCAACTCCTTAGCTTGATCAAGATGTTCTAGCCTTTTTCTTTCCAGAAAATTAAGTAAAGTGCTGAGGTCTTCTAGGATCAAAGTGTCTTGGTAAAAGACTTCTTATAGTCTGAAAATATGGAAGAGTTGTGGGAAATTCCAAGAGGAAAAATCACTCTAGTTAGCTTGCTGAAATTTCATCCTAGACTAGTTCATCTTCCTTCATGGAATGAGCTGAAATTTTCCAACTTGTTGTACCGTCAAAATGTCGAGCTTCTTAGCTAACATTCCCTCCCAAATGCTGCCAGAAAAATGGCCTGAAGTTCAGCTTGAAACATGAATTATTTTTGCCATTTTCGGACTACTCAAGGGCTGTACAAAACCAGTGAAAATTCTAGGCAAAATCACAGCTTTGGAGGTTCAAAACCAAGCTTTTTTCTTCAAGATTTTGTGCAGCACCTTAGCCATGTTTTTCCTCCATGAAGAAGGCTGGAAACCAGCCTTGAATACCCCAGAAATCCCCCTTCAAACACTTTGCAAATTCGTTGGAAGTGGCAGCCGAAAATCTGCCCAGAAATTTCTGTTCAGCGAAATTCTGGGCAGTCAAACTTCCAGCTTTGTTTCCTATTTCCCTTCCAGCCGAAACACCAAACTACTTCTGCAAAAACCTTCCTGAAACCTCCATTAACAGAGCTCCATTGTTTTCCTCAAGCATCTGGACAAAAGGCAGCAATGGCTGTCCGAAAATCTCTCTAACAAATCCCTGCAATTTAGCTTGATTACTTTCCAAAATTGCAGCCATCTTATTTTGCAACCTTCCATGATATCTTGCTCAATTGACCAGACTTCTTCTTCGTCATTCTCCCCCTTAGTTTCGGCCATCATAAGCCTTATTGAACCAGCTTTAATTCCCAGAAAAGCTACACAAGCAGTCGGCCATAGGAGACTTCAAAGCTGTCCAAACAATCAAGATGTTCTTAGAATATTTAGTTTCCAAATTCACCCCCTAAAAATATTCTTCAACGATTGTAACAACTAACCTTTCCTTTTCCCTTCCAAACCAGAGAAACAACTCCCAAAACCCTACTGAAAATCGGCCAGCCCTATCTCCCACAGAAAATTCGGCAGCTGCAAATTCCTTACCTCTCTCTCTCGATTTTCTGCAACCATTAAGAACACACACACTACAGCAAGAACACCTACTTCTTCTCTACACCTAATACCCCTCCAAACCATCTCAAACCCTCACGAAAATCTCCAGATTTAGTCTACTCATTGCTGTGAATCCATCAACACCATTATTAACATCAAACTCCTCAAAACATCTTGCTACTTCGGATCAAAAGCAGAAATTTCTGTGAAGAACAAGAACATCTTCAAGGCAAATTCACTCTATCAACTTCATCCTCTTCAAACTTGATCTCTAGTGGGAACCTATATGAGTAACCATGCTAATGATCTCTTCTTCTCTCTTTCTCTCTCTCTCTCTCCCTCTCTCTCTCTCATGGCCGAAGTCACTCTTCTTTGGCCGGATGACTTCTCCTCCCATAATCTTGCTCTCGCCATCTCCCTTGGACAAGGTTAGCCATTTAGGAGTTGAGATCTACTCTAAACTCCTTCAAACCATTCATCAACCAAATAAGTACCTTCAATCCTTCTTTTAAACTCTAGAATCATGTCTCTTGGATGATGTTGTTAAAAGATGAATGGCGATGGGATTCAGTATGTGTTGTTGATGATTGCAGCAAGAGTACATGTATGATTGTGAAGGAGATTTATGCATGGAAGGATTATATTGGTTGGTTGTATGTGGAATTGAGTTTGAAGCATGTCATCGGTAGTATATGTGATGAAGTATGCTAGAGATTATGTCACCTTTGGTGAATAAGAGTTATATGCATGACTAGAATATTGAAGCCATGATCATGTTTATGGTAGTAAATGTTAAATCATGTCTTAATAAATTTAGAGCTATGCCTATATGCAAGATTTGGATGATTCAATGAATTGAAGGATTGTGTATGTTCATGATTGAGGATGGCCATAGAAATTTGATCATGATCTAGTTGTCCCTAAAACTAATTTTCACTTTATGCATAAAATACTCAATAAAATAATATTGCTAGTATTTTCGAAATACCCTTGGAAGGGTGGATTTGGAATTATTATATATATAAAGGATATTTTAGTCAAATAAATAATAATTTTTCTAGAAAATAAAATAAATAAATATTATTCAAAATAAAGAGATCAAGTTAAGCTTTATGAGAATGATTCATAATTAGTAAAATATTTACTAAATCAAAACCCTTAAGGATTTACTTATTATTTTCCAAGAAAGGCTTATTAAATTTAATCTCAACTAGTTTTAACTATCAATTATTTTCTAACAACTAAACTATCATTAAATCACTATTTTACCTAGTACCTCCTATGACTCTTGATCCAGTAAACCCTAGATTTTTCTTAACAAGATGTAAACTTTCAACTTATTAGAATTTATTTCCCAAATCATTAATTATTTTAAATAACAAATTAAACTTAGCTTATAAACCTATTTAGTTATTATTTTATCTTAAAGCTTGGGACACTAGGATCATGGTAGTAGTGAATTGAATTGATTTAAAACTGAGGAAGTGTTTTGTGACTTGAAATTGATTAAGATTTGTATTTACCCATATGGGGTTAGGTCAGCTGTTCGAGACCTTGTTGTTGTGAGCAAGAATCAGGTAAGCTCTTGCAGAAAACCTATCGATGTGAAATGTTTTCCTTATGGCAAGCTAAATATGGAGTGTATGGACACTCGTTTATTTGAAGGCAATTGAGGGTTGAATTTGTTCTTATTTCCAACACTTAAATTATTTAAAAATTACTGAGCAGATTTTCCAAACTTAAAACTCTTTCTAAAACTGATTGTTCCCAAAACTTTGGAAACCCTCAAATTACTATTTTCATGAAGAGCAATGCTTTGTTCATTTTATCCCAAGTGGGAAACGTCGTTGAGTACTCAATAAGGGTGGACTACTAGGACTAGTCTTTGAAGGGTTAGGGTAAGTCTCTCAACAGGTGGCCACCTCTGAGGGGTGAGTCCTTCCCGGATTAGATGTCAGTCCAGTGAGTCATGCCGGTCCGAGCTAGTAGTTTGTTTTCAGTCAAGTGACTGTGTTTTGCCGGAATGGACACCCGGTTGTTGTTTGGGTATAGAGAAGGAGGAGTATCTTGCCCAGTAGGCCGATCACCTACTTTAGTCAGTCTGTACAAAGTGTCGGCATTCTGACCAGCAGTATGCACAAAGTGTCGGCATACTGACCATCTGGTTATGGGGCCCAACGTGTGGTAACCCATATCCCTTTCTTTCGAGTGGTTGATTTCATTACTTATGTACGGCTAGATCAGCCAAAACGCCACTCTTGCTTTTGACTAATGTTTGATGCTTGCCAATATTTCTCTTATAAAAGTTTCACACTTTGCTTCCACGAACTGTTTTCACTAAACACCTAAAGCACACACAGACTTACTGAGATTTCTGTCTCACCACCTTTTTATCATAATTTCAGGTTGATCCTGCTATGGGGTCGAGTAGCTAGCAATATCTGCCTTGGAAGAGAATGTGTCTTTTGATTTTATGTATTGCTTTGGGGAGACGAGTGTGGATAATTTTATTTATGGTTTTTTGTTTTGGAGTTTCATGGATTTACTCTTGGAGTATTTTGGGTTGTAATAAATTTTTAATTTAAAGTATTATTTTATTTCAACCATTTTATTTGTGTGACCTAGTTATAAAGACCCCTTATCCTTTGGACGGGGCGACATCCCCGGCCCTGGCGGGCCTAGGATTCGGGGTGTTACAAGTGGTATCAGAGACTAGGTAATAGGCAAATATTGATAATATATGTTTTATTTATTTAAGTTTAAATCTTATATAACATGTCTTGTTGATGTTGTAGGATGGTTGGACTGCTTAGGACAGCAAGGAAAGGGCAGCAGTGGCGCCCGCCTTACTATCTAGACCAGAAGGACCTTCAAGTTCCCCAACCTGCCCCTCAGCCAATTGTCCCTATAGAGGATAACAATGATGTCGAGGTTATCCCTATGGAGGATAGCAGTGATGATAAGTTTGACCTTATGGAGGTTAGCAGTGAGGACGAGGTCCAGATCCTAGAGCCACCTCCAATCCATAGACATAAGCTCTGACAGTGAGGATGATGTGATGACAGTGGAGCCTGAACCCCACCCTCCTAATCCCGAAGTGGATTTAGCAGCAGCTAGTGATGACCCGGGAGAGATAGACTATGAGTCTCCACCCAGGCCTTCTTTCATTCCTTCCTTCAGTCGAGTTGAGGCCGGAGAGAGTTCTAGCCGCCCTGGGAAGGAGCCAATGGAGGGATTTGCTAGCGGGGACGGAGTAGATTTTTCTAAGAACACTGGGGGTTGGTTGTATGAGGCTGATGATGAGGGTTCGGATGAGGATTAGAGAACTAAGAGTTATTTTATTTTAGATGGTAATTTATTTGTTGCCTTTTGAGAACTAGTATGTCAAAGATTTTCAATTTTATGTTCTATTCACAACTTTGGATTTATGCAAGTAAATTTTTGAAATCAAAATTTATGAGCAATCCTTTAAATAAGTTGCATCTGACTTCTTTCTACTCATACTTGGCTATGTATGCTTGCAAGACTAAAATGATTTGATACTTGAGTGCATACATTTAACATATGGGGTATGGTATAGAATAGCACCCAAGAGACGTGTAGCTTCTTCAGCCAGAAGGATTCCGGAAGTAGACCAGGTAGCACCGGAAGTTGAAACTGAACAGATGCAATCACCCCATCAGGGTAATCGACAAAGTGATCCCGAGATGGGCATGGGGTCTGATGCCCCAATAGATGTGTCAATGGGCCAGGCACTCAACAAAGTGGCCGAGATTCTTCAGACGCTGACCGAGCGAAGGCACCCTAGAGGGGAAGACGAGGCATTGGAGAAATTCTTAAAGTTCCAACCGCTCATCTTTATTGGTGAAGCTGAGCAAGACCAGAAGGCCGAGCAATGGGTCAATCAAATGGAAGACATTTTCGCAACGCTCCAGTATTCGGAGGAGTGGATGGTTAAGTTTGCAACTTTTTGATTGAGAGGGCCAGCTCGGGCATGGTGGCAGCGGGTCCAATAGGACTGGGTGATGGATGAGCAAGAGTGGTCGTGGTCCAACTTCGTTGAAGCCTTCAGGGCTGAGTACATCCCTCAATGGATTGTGGAGAAGCGGGAGGACGGATTTCAGAATCTGAAGCAGGGGAGCATGTCAGTGGCTCAATACGCAACGCGATTCACGCAATTGTTGAAGTACTGCTGAAGGTTGGTCGACACCAAGCAGAACAGGACGAGGTAGTTCGTCAAGGGGCTGAGACCGGAACTAAGGAGGGCATTGGCACCTGCTCCACTGACAACTTATTCGAGGGCTGTGGACGCAGCTACTCGCACGGAGAACGAGGACCGCAGCAGGATGGCGGCCAAGCCTTTCCAACCGCCAAGGCAGTAGTGGGACATTTCTTGAGGCCACAACTTCACAAGCGCCCTGCTAATCATCAATGGCAGAACCGGGGAAAGCAGGCCCGGACAACACCGGGTGGACCTACACCGAACCTCCCGACATACAGGCAGTGTGGGAAGAAAGGCCACACCGAGAGAAATTGCTGGTCTAAGGGTGGACATAGAAAGTGCTACCACTGTGGGACCCGAACCACCTGAGGAGTACCTGCCCTAAGTTGCACTGAGTCAGGCAAGGGAACCTGGCTCAGAACCCGGGGCCCAACCGAGCTAACACCACGGGAGCATCCAAGAGTTGGGCACCGAAGCCGCAAGTAAAGGCCAAGGTATTCGCTCTCAACAGAGAGGAAGTTAGGGCTGATGCAGCGGTGGTAGAAGGTACATTCACTTTTCAATGACGTTCCGTTAATGCTTTGATTGATCCTGGCTATACTCATTCCTATATAAACAAGTTTTGTGCATATCATTTGGGTTGGGATGGAGTGCAGCTACCTTTCATTTTAGAGGTAAGCACACCTTTGGGGAAAATGGTGCAAGCGGATCGGTTTGTGAGGGATTGTAAGATTAAGGTGGTGAGAGAAAATCTGGAGGGAGATTTGATTGTGTTAGACATCGAGGATTATGACTTGATTTTGGAGATGCACTGGTTAGCCAAGCATGGGGCTAGAGTAGACTGTAAAAATAAGTCAGTTCAGTTTGTCAGACCGGGTTGTGATGTATTGGAATTCAATGGTAAGAGAGTGAAAGAACTAAAGTACTTGATTGCGGGGGCTAAGGCCCGAAAATTATTAAGGCAAGGTTGTCAAGGTTATCTGGATTACGTGATAAGCAAGCCGAAGGACCAGTGCACTCTGGAGGACACCGAAGTGGTGAGGGACTTTCCCGTTGTGTTCCCGGTGGAGCTTGACTCTCTACCTCCCGACCGAGAGGTGGAATTCACTATCGACTTAATTTCGGGGGCGGAACTAGTATCACGGACTCCATACCGAATGGCACCGGAAGAATTGAAGGAGTAGTTAGAGGAGTTGGTGGGTCAGGGTTATATCCGACCCAGTACATCACCTTGGGGAGTGCCTGTACTATTTGTGAAGAAGAAGGACGGGACCTTGAGGCTATGCATCGACTACCAAGGGCTGAACAATTTGACGATTAAGAACAAGTACCCCCTCCCACTGATTGACGAGCTGTTTGATCAGCTGTAATGATCTAGTTGCTATTCCAAGTTGGATCTGAGGCAAGATTACTACCAGGTGCGGATAAGAGAAGACAATGTTCCTAAGACAGCCTTTAACATCCGCTATGGAAATTATGAGTTCGTGGTGATACCGTTCGGGGTAACTAACGCTCCAGCAGTATTCATGGACCTAATGCACCGAGTATTCTGACCCTATCTGGATAAGTTTGTGGTAGTCTTCATCGACGATATTTTGATCTACGTTAAGAGTCCGGAGGAGCATGCGGGGCATTTGAGGCTCGTGTTGGAGAAATTGCGGGAGCACAAGCTGTACGACAAATTCAGCAAGTGCAAATTCTGGCTAAACATAGTGGCATTCCTTGGCCATGTGGTGACCAAGGAAGGAATCAAGGTAGATCCGGCAAAGATCGAGGCGGTATCAGACTGGAAGCAGCCTGAGAATATTACTGAGATCCAGAGTTTCTTGGGATTGGCCGGATACTACCGAAGGTTTATTAAGGGATTTTTTACACTCGCATTGCCAATGACCCGTTTGTTGAGAAAGGATGTTCCATATGTATGGGACCGAAAATGCGAGAAAAGCTTCCAAGAACTGAAGAAGAGACTGATGACAGCGCCGGTGTTTAGTCTACCGGAGGAAGGCAAATCTTACGCGCTATACACCGACGCTTCGAAACAAGGTCTAGGAGCGGTGTTGATGCAAGACAGGAATGTAATTGCTTATGCTTCTCGGAAGCTAAGACCCCATGAAGTGAACTACCCCACTCAAGATTTGGAGCTGGCAGCTATAGTGTTCGCCCTAAGGAAATGGCGACACTACTTGTATGGAGCCAAGTACGAGGTGTTCACCGACCATAAGAGTCTAAAGTATATCTTCACTTAGAAGGATTTGAACTTGAGGCAATGAAGGTGGATGGAATTCTTGGAGGAATACCGTTGCCCGATCAACTACCATCTCGGGAAGGCCAACGTTGTGGCAGACGCCCTAAGCAAAAAAGTTGGAATGGCCAGACCGAAGATGCAGGAGATGCAAGTAGTTCAGGATGTATTAGACAAAAGGGCGGAGGTACAAGACAAAAGAATCGTCATCAGCAATTTGAAGTTGGTGCCGGATTTGAGGCAAGAAATAGTGGAAGCTCAAGGAAGCAACGCCGAGTTTCAAATTTTCAATGATAAGGAGCTTAAGCGACCGGACATCGAATTTTGTGATGATGAGGCGGGAACTCTTCATTTCAGAGACCGATTGTGTGTACCCGGGGAACAGCAATTAAAGGACAGAATTTTGGAGGAGGTTCAAAAGTGCAAGTACGCCATTCATCCGGGAGAGGTCAAGATGTATCAGGATTTGAAGAGAGCATACTAGTGGCCCAGAATGAAGCAAGATGTGGTCAAGTATGTGTCAACTTGCCTTACTTGCCAGAAAATTAAAGCAGAGCATAGGAAGTCAGCAGGGCTATTGCAGCCATTGCCAGTGCCGGAATGGAAGTAGGAGGAGGTGACTATGGATTTCGTTACCGGACTTCCCATGTCAAAGACCCAGAAGGACGCCATGTGGGTGGTGGTGGATCGACTGACCAAGTCAGCCCACTTCATCTCGGTAAATGTGAGGGATTCCATGGAGAAGCTGGCTCAGACATATGTTCGAGAAGTAGTCCGACTTCATGGAGTACCTTCGAGCATAGTGTCAGACCAAGACTCGAGGTTTACTTCTCGTTTTTGGGATAAGTTCCAGGAGGCAATGGGATCGAATTTGAAATTCAGTACGACGGCGCATCCGCAGACGGATGGGCAATCAGAAAGGGTAATCCAAATACTGGAAGATATGTTGAGAGCCTGTGTCCTGGATTTCGGGGATAAGTGGCTCGAGTATGTATCGTATGCCGAGCTATCCTATAACAACAGCTATCAGGCCTCGATTAGATGGCACTATACGAGGCTTTGTATGGGCGCAAGTGTCAAGTACTGTTGTATTGGAGTTGGACAGAGGATGGTCATGTGAGTAAAACCAGAGAGGTCTCTGTCCAAGAAATGTTGTATAAAGTGAAACTGATTCGGGAAAGGTTAAAGGCGGCTCAGAGCCGGCAGAAGAGCTATGCGGACATTCGGCGAAGGGATCTAGAATTTCAAGTTAGGGACCTTGTATTTTTGAAGTTGACACCGAATAGGGGAATTTTGAAGCATCCGAAGGGGGGAAAGTTGAATCCGAGATATTTGGGGCCGTTTTTTATTAAGGAAAGGATTGGACCGGTAGCTTACCGATTAGACCTGCCGGATGGGTTGATGGGTATCCACGATGTGTTCCATGTGTCACAGTTGAAGAAGTATAATGCGGATCCCGGTCATATATTGAATGATGAACCGTTGGTGTTGCAACCAGACTTGAGCTACGTGGAGAAGCCTGTGCGGATATTGGATCGCAGTGTCAAAACCCTACAAAATAAGAAGATACCGATGGTTAAGGTTCAGTGGGAGCACCATGGCACGCAGGATGCCACATGGGAGTCAGAAGAATGGGTTAAGCGGAAGTATCCCGAACTGAAATAGAGGTATGCCTGAATTTCGGGACGAAATTCTTCTAAGGAGGGGAGGATATGAAACCCCGGTCAAAACCAACCTTAGAGTAAGGGGGTTGGGATGCATATCATACTTTATTTCATAATTAAATATATTTTCATATGATTTCTATGTGCTTTGGATTTGATTTTAAATGTCTTGAAGTCTTGTTGGTGAGTATTGTGTGAGAGGGGCAAAATGGTCATTTTTTGCCCAAGGTGAAAGTAGGGAGATAGATTGTGGATTGAATAGAAAATAATTTTTCTAGTGGAAATAGCAACAATAGTTATTGTGGTTTAGTGGTTAGAGCCTTAGAATTAATCTTGAGGTCTTGGATTCAAATTCCATCATAAAAGCTTTAGCTAGATTAAATTTTATTTTTGCTTAGGGGGAATTGGTTTCGGCCCAAGGGCCTAGAGCAAGGAGTGATAATGTCCTAGGAGAGACATGATAGGAGTAATCCCATTCCACTGCTTTCCTCTACTCGAAATTCTTAAAGGGAAATTCATTTTTTTTCCTTGATCTTTGATTTTCCTCAATTCTCAACTCCTTAGTTTGATCAAGATGTTCTAGCCTTTTTCT
Organism: Voacanga thouarsii; assembly: GCA_026120185.1. Lineage (NCBI taxonomy): Eukaryota > Viridiplantae > Streptophyta > Magnoliopsida > Gentianales > Apocynaceae > Voacanga > Voacanga thouarsii. The sequence continues at coordinate 527,310 of JANUWF010001625.1, forward strand.
TTCCAGAAAATTCAGTAAAGTGCTAAGGTCTTTTAGGATCAAAGTGTCTTGGTAAAAGACTTCTTATAGTCTGAAAATATGGAAGAGTTGTGGGAAATTCCAAGAGGAAAAATCACTCTAGTGAGCTTGCTGACATTTCATCCTAGACCAGTTCATCTTCCTTCATGAAATGAGCTGAAATTTTCAAACTGTTGTACCTTCAAAATGTCGAGCTTCTTAGCTAACATTCCCTTCCAAATGCTTCCAGAAAAATGGCCTTAAGTTCAGCTTGAAACATGAATTATTTCTGCCATTTTCGGACTACTCAAGGGCTGTACAAAACCAGTGAAAATTCTGGGCAAAATCGCAGCTTTTGAGGTTCAAAAACAAGCTGTTTTCTTCCAGATTTTGTGCAGCACCTTATCCATGTTTTTCTTCCATGAAGAAGGCCGGGAACCAACCTTGAATACCCCAGAAATCCGCCATCAAACTCTCCGCAAATTCACTGGAAGGGGCAGCCGAAAATCTGCCCAGAAATTTCTGTTCAGCGAAATTCTGGGCAGTCAAACTTCCAGCTTTGTTTCCTATTTCCCTTCCAGCCGAAACACCAAACTACTTCTGCAAAAACCTTCCTTAAACCTCCATTAACAGAGCTCCATTGTTTTCCTCAAGCATCTGGACAAAAGGCAGCAATGGCTGTCCGAAAATCTCTCTAACAAATCCCTGCAATTTAGCTTGATTACTTTCCAAAATTGCAGCCATCTTATTTTGCAACCTTCCATGATATCTTGCTCAATTGACCAGACTTCTTCTTCGTCATTGTGCCCCTTAGTTTCGGCCATCATAACCATTATTGAACCAGCTTTAATTCCTCAGAAAATCTACACAAGCAGTCGGCCATAGGAGACTTCAAAGCTGTCCAAACAATCAAGATGTTCTTAGAATATTTAGTTTCCAAATTCACCCCCTAAAAATATTCTTCAACGATTGTAACAACTAACCTTTCCTTTTCCCTTCCAAACCAGAGAAACAACTCCCAAAACCCTACTAAAAATTGGCCAGCCCTATCTCCCACAGAAAATTCGGCAGCTGCAAATTCCTTACCTCTCTCTCTCGATTTTCTGCAACCATTAAGAACACACACACTACAGCAAGAACACCTACTTCTTCTCTACACCTAATACCCCTCCAAACCATCTCAAACCCTCACGAAAATCTCCAGATTTAGTCTACTCAGTGCTGTGAATCCATCAACACCATTATTAACATGAAACTTCTCAAAACATCTTGCTACTTCGGATCAAAAGCAGAAATTTCTGTGAAGAACAAGAACATCTTCAAGGCAAATTCACTCTATCAACTTCATCCTCTTCAAACTTGATCTCTAGTGGGAACCTATATGAGTAACCATGCTAATGATCTCTTCTGCTCTCATTCTCTTTCTCTCTCTCCCTCTCTCTCTCTCATGGCCGAAATCACTCTTATTTGGCCGGATGACTTCTCCTCCCATAATCTTGCTCTTGCCGTCTCCCTTGGACAAGGTTAGCCATTTAGGAGTTGAGATCTACTCTAAACTCCTTCAAACCATTCATCAACCAAATAAGTACCTTCAATCCTTCTTTTAAACTCTAGAATCATGTCTCTTGGATGATGTTGTTAAAAGATGAATGGCGATGGGATTCGAGTATGTGTTGTTGATGATTGAAGCATGAGTACATGTATGATTGTGAAGGAGATTTATGCATGGAAGGATTATATTGGTTGGTTTTATGTGGAATTGAATTTGAAGCATGTCATAGGTAGTATGTGTGATGAAGTATGCTAGAGATTATGTCACATTTGGTGAATAGGAGTTAAATGTATGACTAGAATATTGAAGCCATGATCATGTTTATGCTAGTAAAGGTTAAATCATGTCTTAATAAATTTAGAGCTATGCCTATATGCAAGATTTGGATGATTCAATGAATTGAAGGATTATGTATATTTTTTATTGAGGATGGCCATAGAAATTTGATCATGATCTAGTTGTCCCTAAAACTAATTTTCACTTTATGCATAAAATACTCAAGAAAATAATATTGCTAGTATTTTCGAAATACCCTAGGAAGGGTAGATTTGGAATTATTATATATATAAAGGATATTTTAGTCAAATAAATAATAATTTTTCTAGAAAATAAAATAAATAAATATTATTCAAAATAAAGAGATCAATTTAAGCTTTATGAGAATGATTCATAATTAGTAAATTATTTACTAAATCAAAACTCCTAAGGATTTACTTCTTATTTTCCAAGAAAGGCTTATTAAATTTAATCTCAACTGGTTTTAACTATCAATTATTTTCTAACAACTAAACTATTATTAAATCAGTATTTTACCTAGTACCATCTATGACTCTTAATCAAATGAACTCTAAATTTTTCCTAACAAGGTTTAAACTTTCAACTTATTAGAATTCATTTCCCAAACCATTAATTATTTTAAATAACAAATTAAACTTAGCTTATAAACCTATTTAGTTATTATTTTATCTTAAAGCTTGGGACACTAGGATCATGGTAGTACTGAATTGAATTGATTTAAAATTGAGGAAGTGGTTTGTGACTTGCAATTGATTAAGATTTGTATTTACCCATGTGGGGTTAGGTCAGCTGTTGGAGACCTTGTTGTTGTGAGCAAGAATCAGGTAAGCTCCTACATAAAACATATCGATGTGAAATGTTTTCCTTATGGCAAGCTAAATATGGAGTGTATGGACACTCGTTTATTTGAAGGCAATTGAGGGTTGAATTTGTTCTTATTTCCAACACTTAAATTATTTAAAAGTTACTAAGCAGATTTTCCAAACTTAAAACTCTTTCTAAAACTGATTGTTCCCAAAACTTTTGAAACCCTCAAATTACTATTTTCATGAAGAGCAATGCTTTGTTCATTTTATCCCAAGTGGGAAACGTCGTTGAGTACTCAATAAGGGTGGACCACTAGGACTAGTCTTTGAAGGGTTAGGGTAAGTCTCTCAGCAGGTGGCCACCTCTGAGGGGTGAGTCCTTCCTGGATAAGATGTCAGTCCAGTGAGTCGGGTCGGTCCGAGCTAGCAGTTTGTTTTCAGTCAAGTGACTGTGTTTTGCCGGAATGGACACCCGGTTGTTGTTTGGGTGTAGAGAAGGAGAAGTATCTTGCCCAATAGGCCAATCACCAACTTTAGTCAGCCTGCACAAAGTGTCGGCATACTGACCATCCGGTTATGGGGCCCAACGTGTGGTAACCCATATCCCTTTCTTTCGAGTGGTTGATTTCATTACTTATGTACGGCTAGATCAGCCAAAACGCCACTCTTGCTTTTAACTAATGTTTGATGCTTGCCAATATTTCTCTTATAAAAGTTTCACACTTTGCATCCACGAACTGTTTTCACTAAACACCCAAAGCACACACGGACTTACTGAGATTTCTGTCTCACCACCTTTTTATCATGATTTCATGTTGATCCTGCTGTGGGGTCGAGTAGCTAGCAATATCTACCTTGGAAGAGAATGTGTCTTTTGATTTTATGTATTGCTTTGGGGAGACGAGAGTGGATAATTTTATTTATGGTTTTCGTTTTGTAGTTTCATGGATTTACACTTGGAGTATTTTGGGTTGTAATAAATTTTTAAGTTAAAGTATTATTTTATTTCAGCCATTTTATTTGTGTGACCTAGTTATAAAGACCCCTTGTCCTTTGGACGGGGCAACATCCCCGGCCCTGGCGGGCCTAGGCTTCGGGGTGTTACATGCTGGATGAAAACTGGAAGAAAACAGCTTAGTTTAGGATCACCAAATCTGCGAATTTGCTAAGAAAATTTTCTGGTTTGCACAGCATTTGTGCTGTCGGGTTTTGGCCACATAATTTCAGACTTCCAGCTGGCCAAGAGGGCTATTTTTTTGGCAACATTTGGGAGGGAATGATGGTTGAAAATGTTGACACTTTGAATGCACAAGAAGTTGGAAAAATTCCAGATTACTTCATGAAAAAAATGAACATAGCTATAGTGGAGTTTTGAAGGTTCAATCATGGAGATTAATCTCTTGGGATCCTTCCACAACTACTACCCATTTTTGGCCCGCAAGATGTCTTACAATTAGACATTTTCGAACCTTCAAAGCCGTAGCACTTTGCTGGAATTTTCTGGAATGAAATTGGCTTGAATAAATTGAACATTCTAATGAATTGAGAAGTAAGAAAACTAAGGATCAAGAAGGGTATAAATTCCCTTGGAAATTTTTGTACGGCACAAGAGTAGGATTAGGATACTCCTATCATGTCTCCCCTAGGACAACACTTCTACTCTTCCCTAAAGCATACAAGGCCGAAAATATAGCCTTCCCAAACAAAAATAAAATTTAATCATGCTAAAGCTCCAATAATGGGATTTGAACCCAAGACCTTAAGAATTAATTCCATAGCTCTAACAACTAAACCACAACAACTCTTGTTCTTATTTTCTCTTCCAAATATTTTTCCTATTTAATCCTCAAGCTATCTCCCTATTTTCACCTCAAGCAAAAATTACCATTTTGCCCTTCTTACTCAATAACCACAATTAAGCCTTCTAGGCTACAAATCACAAATCCAAAGCACATAAAATCATATAAAAATATATTTAAACATGCAATATAATATGATATGCATCCTAACCCCCTTACTCTAAGGTTGGTTTCAACTGGGGTTTCACAAAAGTGATGTTTTGGTGATTGGAAATGAAGAAAAAAAATTGCATAACGTATGTGTCAACATGTCTTGCATACCAGAAAGTAAAAGTTGAATATAAGAAAGACTCACTAAAATACTACAATCCATACTACAAGTGGAAATATATCACAAAGGATTTTGTAAATTATGTGCTAAAGAGCTAAAATAAAAGAAATAAATTTTAGAAAATATCAAACCATCATGCAAAGACAATCCATATGATTTTGATGAACAAGTAATAGTTAAGAAAGAATTACCTCAAGTTTATACCTAAGAAATCATATAACTATATGGTGTAACTTCAAGCAACATTTCCGATTGACATCCCTGGCTTATTGCAAGAAGATGAACAAAAAATCAAGAATTTTGGAGATTAACTTGAAATTTAGTAGTTTAGATCCTTATCTGACAAAGTGTCCATCTCAAAAAGCAATATCAATTTCTGAAGAAATATTGGGAGCATGCAAACTAGATTTCATAAATGAAAAAACCAAAAGTCCTCTATATGAAGAGCCAGTTAATGGTAACAGCCATTAAGCCTTCATCGGAATAGCCCTGATCGAAGTTGTATAAGGGTGAAAGTATCTAACATTGTTATACTAGGCATGGAAAGAAGGTGGAAGATTGATCAAATAGAAGAAGCATGCATTCAAAGGAAGACATAGAGAGTAACACTAATACAAGAATGACTAAAAATGGATCAAAAGAGGACAACAAAATATATCGACAACCAAAGCAGAGAGAAAGAATTTCGTGTATGTTAGTGTTGTGCCCGAGAGGCAATCACTTGTACCATGTATATTGCATATTAAATTAATAAGAGGCATTCTTTATCTTTCAGTTTGATTGTTATATCTAAATATGTGTACAAACCGTTAGATAAAGTCCCTAGTACAACACAGTGTTAAGGAAATCATGATAGAGATCATGATGTGAGATTCCTACTATACTATGCAGTGTTTGTACTTAAATAATCCCCAGTCATAGTATTAATAAGATGGGACATTATTAATATGCCAAGACTGGCACATGTTATATCTCTTGGTTGGATCAAGCGGTGGTTCTCATATCCGTGGGTATTGGGATACTCAGGATTAACGTGTGGATGCTTGTTTTGAAACAAGTTCATTAGATGACCTAGCTACGAGATAATCACTTGGATAACTATTTAGTGCCAGTGATAGAATCTCATTATAGTAAGTGTGCAAGTATCCTTAGACTTGAGATCTCCAAGGTACTTTGTTTATCGAGCGTTGTACTTTGATTCTAATCTTTGGAGTCTTATCTAGGACCGCCTATGGGATGGATATTGGGTATAACGTAAAGTAAATGAAAATAGTTGAGAGGGTCAATAAAGGATTCACCACTCCTAATAGTAGGAGAGTATATCTCAAGGCCACTTGTAGAAATCATTACTCATGAAGTCCTTGGCCAAGGCGACTATGTGATGGAAATGGTTCCAATTGATACACATATCGAGTAATGGATTTCTTGAACAAGTACTAAAATATTCGGGCCAGAGTTAATAATATTCTGGAGGGAGTTGGCACTAATTCCATGCTCTAGACCGAATGAGATATTGTATGTTGAAAGGAGTTTATTGCACTGATAATTTGCTATTGAAAGTTGCATGTCAAGCCACTTAACTTTCTTGACTTTTGGGTGGTTAATAGTCATTGCTAGATGTCGCTCTTGATATGCTAAATATGAATTTATTAATTAGAGAATTAATAAATTTAATCCTTTATTTTATTAAGGATTATTAATTCTAATATTGTTAGAATTAATTCATATTATGTTACTAATAAGACCAGGAAACCTAATGGGTCACACACAATATATTATTTAATAATATTGTGGGGTTAATTAAGAGATGAGAATATATTTATAGGTGAATTATAAGTGTGTTATAATTCATGGGACCTAATTGTAATTAAGTAAACTTCAAGGACCAATTTGTTGACAATTGGACGTTGAAGGACTAAGTTATAATTTATGGTAATTATAAATCTATAAATATAAGGAAACGGTTTCCTTAGGGTTAGAGACAGACTATTCATGCAATAACAGAGAAACCGTTTCTCTGCCTCTCTCTTAATCAAACCCTAGCCGTCTCTCTTCTTGATCAAAACCCTAGCCTCCCGAATTCTACTAGCATAGAATTGTGAGATTGTGAGCATTCAACCTTGTGTGGATTATCATTAGAGGGAGTTCTTTCTCGGACTTCAGTTGAGCTGCAGTGAACGGTTTTGGATAATCTGGATCGCGCCTGCGTTCTTGTTTCTGAAATTTTTTGAATTCCGGCTTCACGAGGTAATAAACGCAATCTTCTCCTTTTTCCCGTTTCTATTGCAAACCCGTGATCCATGGTTTGGATTTCTTGTTGTGTTCCGCTGCGCTTAATCTAATTATGCATGATAGAAATCCTACAGTGTAGGAGATGTTTTATTTGTTGAAGATTGTGTTTGTGTTATGAAGTATTAAAGAGTTAAGGAATAAGAGAATTCCTACGGATAAGGTGATATAGGAACATTATGGAATTCAAGATGCAACTTGGAAAATTAAGGAAAAGGTAAAGAATAAGTATTCAAATATGATTTGAGGTTTGGCATCATTAATTTTGAGGATGAATTTCTCTTAAGTAGAGAAAGATGTAACACCCCCATTACCTTATTCATGCATTCATAAGTGGCATTTTTTGGGCATATTATTGTGTAGTAATTTCTATTTGAATATACAATGAGTGAATATTGGCATATTTTAAGAAAACTGATTTAATATAAATTATTGACTACTTTTTATACACCTCGTTGAAGTGAAAAAATTGTGAAAAATGTTTGTATACACTTGTGTGAATGTAATATGATACTTTATTAATTTTATATCTTGGATGGGGAATTAACTATTTACAAGAGTTTTTTACATTTATGAAGACAAAACATAATGTTCGGGGTGACTGTGAGAAATTAGTTTTATAAAAGACTCAATGTTAATTTTTTTTAAAACAAATAAAAGCCCTATTTTGCTCTTTAATTGTTTGATTTTTTACTTTATTTAATTTGGACAATTAGTTGACTAAGATATATTTAATTTTCCTATTTCATTTAATATGCAATACAATTTTTAATATTTGAATTATTTTTACAAAAATTTAATTATTTTGATTTATTTTATTCCAATAAATCCAAGAGTGCCCAAAATTTGTTAAATGATGAGCATAACCTTCATTATCGAAGTCAAATCCTAGTCATTGATGTATTTTCAAAGGCGTTAAAACTAATTTAAAACATAAGTTAATTAATCTAAATCCTCCATTTAACAATTTCTTTCATCAATCAATTCCTCAAATTTCAAGATTTCCACTTCAAAATTTCAATGAAGAAATACACACACACACACACACACACACACACACACACACACACACACACACACACACACACACTCAAATTGTTTTGCTCCCCCCCCCCCTTCTAACCATCTCTCTCTTCTCTATGTTCTCTTTTTGATTTCTTCACTTAAACAGTTAAATTTTTTGTTTTAATAGTTGAGGACCAAAGTGTTTTGGAGTTATTTTTTAAGTGTTTTCATGAGTCTTTAACTTGGAAAAGTAATTTGAACTCATCTATTTGATTAATCCATGTTTTTTATGTGTAGCCATGAATGGGCAGATTTGATGTTCAAAACAAAAATTGGAGTTTGCAATGATTTTAGTGTGGAGGAGATGGGGTAATTTTGATGTTATTGTACTAGATTGATCTAAACCATACCTTACAATTGCTCGTTTAAGGAGGGGGAAGATCTTCCATTACATTATTTTGAACTACATATGTTACACATTTGAGAATGTTCGTGATATATATGGTGTGATTATACTTATCTCAAGTATAATTTAAATATCTTTTTTAACCTAAGGTACTTTACTTGGCTTGCTTACTATTTCAGTAGGTATTTGCCTACTTGGTTTTTTAGTTGGTCATAGGGAGAACTTGATGAGAAGATTTTAGTCCATAAGAATTTTAGAGCAATTCTAAGACAGAAGAGGATAGTCATGTAATGGAATGAGTGGTGTGATTCTAGTTGATCAATTGGTGATCAAATTGTGTTCTCTACATCATTTATTTGTTTCAGTGATATTGGGATATCCATTAAATTAACTACGAGACAGTGAAACCATAACTCGGGAGAGAGTAGATTCTATATTATTCATTCATCATCCCAAGATAATAATTAATTGTGACATTTGCTAAATGATTCATTGTCGTGTATTCAAAAATTTCTTTCCAATTATACGTTTTTCTTTCATAGAGTTGTGTATATTTTTATTTTTATTTTTACCTTTATTCTTTATCACTTTATTTGATCAGTTGAACAATGACTAACAAGTGACTAACGTTTGTTGTTCCTAGAGGATCGATACTCATTATTTCCCTATACTATGTTGAATAATGAGTATACTTACTGATATGTGTGATTTAGGGATTAGTATTTTATTAAATGGAATGGACATAAAATTGCATGATTTTTATAACCCAAATATGTTGCATTAAGTTTCTGAAGCCATTGCTGGAGAACATTATCATGAAAGTTTGGAATTAATTGATTTAGCTATATTTATCTGTCTATATGTGAATATGTCCTAAATATATGTATCTAGGTGCCAAATGTTTTTTTTTGTATTTTTATATAATTTTACAATTTATCTACTCAGTGTTGTATTTTGTTTATTAATTAAACTTAATTGACCACATTTTGTATCCATGAAATTAAAAAGTGAATTGTATGAAAATAATATGGCTAATTGGAATTTAGGACGGAGGAACAGAGGCTGAGGTGCATGCACAGTTTGAGACCCAGATGGCTATTCTTCTTCAACTTTGGGACTATGTAGCTGATCTATATAGGAGGCAGGGCTCTCATAAGCAGCAATTGACTACATGGATACAACAGTTCCCTAGACAGCCAGGAGGTGCTTCTACAAGCCAAACCATGGGTGAGGGTGATCTAGCAATTGATGAAGATGACTTTTATTTTCGCATTGTTTTTCTTTTTTCATTTTCATTACTTTTCATAGGATGTCTATTTTGTCTTTTGTTTCACTTTTATGTTTAGTTTCTTTTTCTTGTTTTATGTGTGTTTTATTTATTTTGTTTTTGTAACTTATCCTTATCAAGGAAACATGCTCTTCGGATATAACTTAACTCTTTTGTGAAAATTCCTGGATACGGATAGTATCCATTTTTCTTATCTTCTTCCACTTTATTTTTCTCAGTCCCCTGGTTAGTCTTTATTGTTAGATTTTGGGCCATTGAGGACAATGTCCAATTTAAATGTAGGGGAGGAGGTCAATGCTTTCATCAAATGCATTTTGAAACTTCTTGAAATTTTGAGGGTATTTGGGACAATTGTTTTCAATTATTGCATGCAGTTAGCTTGGTTTACTCATGATGAGATTATAATTGTCTTTTTAACTATGGATAGGGTTTTGCTATTCAATTGGGTTTGATTTTGTTGAAGTAAACATGTGCATTAAGTTGAGTATTACTAAGTCTTAAAAATGTTATTTAAGCTTCGTTATATTTTAGTATTTGAATTTTATTCCGTACCTTAAGTTTGGGTATGGATTGTATGATGCAATATGGGGAAATTTGTTGATTAATTCTTACTTCTTGGAGTTTAAATTTGATTTATTTTTGAGTTTTAAATAAGGATATCGAGGTCCGGCAATGCAAAATGCATGTCCTGTGGTGACAAAAGTAATGCATGAATATGGAAAAAATGAGTGAAGAAAAAAAAAAGGTTGTTATCTATGAAAAAAAGAAGAAGGAAGTTTTCTACTAAAAAGGGGGTCAATATAGAGAGAAGTAGCAAGTATTATTTGGTGCACTCTCTTAAGGCTATCCTAAAGGAGAAGGCAAAAGAAAGAAAAAAAAGAAGAAAAATGACGACTATAATGGGGCTAATACGGTTGAATGAAGAGAAATACATTCAATTGAAGATGTTAACTCCCTATGTCCTTAAGGAAAAAAAAAATAGAGTGGAGTATTTCCTTATTTTGCTGCTTGAGGTTAGGTTTTGCGAATTTAATTCTATGATGCATGAAGTTGGCTAAATGACATGACTGGTATGATTTTATGTTGTCTATGATTTAGCTTAGAGGGTGGAATAATTTTCTTGTGCTGAGTATGATCTTGTGTAACTTAAATTTGAGGGTCCTAGAGATATTTAGCTTAATACAGGAGATTGTGAACGTTTTCTTAAATGTTTGAATGAATGATGAGTCTTTGGTCATGGTTCAAGGGAAATTGTCACTTTATTATGGATGGACTTATCTTGAGATAGTTGTTTTTCTTTGCCTTGTCTTAAGTGTTTGCTTGAGGACAAGCAAAGGCATAAGTGAGAAGGAATGTCATAGGGCCTAAATTTATCCTTCAATCCCTAGGTATTTGAGATTATTTTGTGATGCTTTTTGATTCAATAACTTGCCAACTCTCATCCTATTTGATATTTTGCCTGTGCAAATTGTTTTTGATGATTTTATGTAGAAATTGATGAAGTTAGAGGTTAAAAGGCAGAATCCCAATCAACTCTCAGCACCGGTCCAAAAGAGAAGAATCAGCATTGGCCCTGCTCTAGAATTTCAAGACATAGTAGGGGAAAAATGAAAAGAAATCATGGCTTTCTTGTGAAGACCCTAGTGTTGGGACAAAGGAGGTGAATCGGCACCGTCTCGTGTCTATATAGAGTTGGCGTTGAAGTCTTTTTGCGAGCAAAATTAGATATTTCGTAGGAAGTCTTTTAGTTTTCAACTTGTACTCAGCACAGAACTTCTCGAAAACATTTTTTAACAACCAAGAGTCCTATATTGTAACACCCCACTACCTAGGCCCATAAGGGCCGGGGATGTCGCCCCGTCCAGAGGACAAGGGGTTTTTATAACTAGGTTACTTAGAACAAAACAAAATAAAGACTTTAAAATTAAACTTATTACAACCCAAAAGATAAATACTAGTACAATTCCAAAATAAATTATTTGCAACAATCTCTCAAAACGTCACATAAAGAAAATAACACGAGTCTTCAAAGCATAGGCATTAATCTAGCTACTGACCTCCACAACAGGATCTTTCTGAAAACATGGCATAAAAGGTGGTGAGATAAAAATCTCAGTAAACCCGTGTGTGCTTTGAGAGTTTCAGGTAAAATAATTAATGTATGCAAATTGTAAAAATTTCATAAAGATAAGTACTGGCAAGCATTAAATAAGCATTGAAATTAAGAGTAGTGTTTTGCTTTTCAAACCACACATGTGCACAATAAATACAACCACTCAAAAGGGTAGCCAGGGGTTGCCACACGTTGGGCCCCATGACTAAATAACGCTCAGAATGCCACACTTTGTGCAAGCTGACAAAAGGTAGGTGTACAGCCTACCGGGTGAGATACTCCTCTATCTCTATACCCAAACTTATCGATTATCCATTCCGGGAACACACAGTCCACATGACTGAAACTTGCTAGCTCGGACCGGCATGACCTACCGGATTGGCATCCTATCCAGGAAGGACTCACCCCTCAGAGGTGGTCACCTACTAAGAGACTTACCCTAACCCTTCAAAGACTAGTCCTGGTAGTCTGCCCTTATTGAGTACTCAACGTTGATTGTCCTACTTAGGAGAAAATTGATCACACATTGTTTTACTTGGAAATAGCAATTAAGGCTTTCTAAAATTCTTGTCAAAGTTGGGTTTTAGAAAGAATTTGGCATTTTGTGTAAAACTGCTTGTTTGATCTTCAAATGATTTGGTTGATTGGAATAAAAAGGAAAAACAGTCCTTAAATGCCTTTACATAAGGAATGTCCATACACATCTTATTTGGCTTGCCACAGTAAGTTTTGGTCTTCAAATAATTCCATGTAGGAACTTACCTGGTTCCTTGCTTGCTCAAATTCAAGAGTCTTCCAAGGCTGACCAAACCCCGCCTTGGGTAAACACAAAACATAAGGTTACACTCAAGCTAAATTCATTTACACAAGTAATCCTAATTCAACTTATTACCATCACATCCCTAATGTCCTAAGCTTTAAGGCTAGATGATAAAGAATTCTATAAAATAAGTCTAGTTTGATAAGTTAAAATAACTTGGGGTTCTAAAATAATCGCTAATAAATTATAGATTCAATTAGTAATTCTTGAGTGTTATTATTAATAAATAAACTAAGTTTTGAATCTTGAATAATACTAAGCCCTAATTAATATTGATAAATGGTAATTTAAAAATAGTTTTATTGTAAATAAATAATAGATTATAAATATTTTTTAATTAATTTTTTAATAGATAATAAATAATTAGTAATAAATAAAACTAATAATAAATGAATTATTTTAAATTTTTATTTAATAAATACCAAATAGATTTTAATATAGATAATATTTAGGAACATAGGTAAAAGTTTTAACTAGGGCCTACAAAGTCAATAATTAATTCTAATATTTTATATAATATTATTATATATATTATTTTTAATAAAAGATTTTATTTATTTGATAAATAAAATATTAATATTCCAATTACTAATCCAATCCAAATCTTCCTAGAGTTTCGAATTTTACAGAGAAAAATATAGTAGTAATTCTAATTAAAGTAATAAAATTTGTTAATAAAAATAACCTAGACTCAACAAGAAAATAACCTCTCACCATGATTTTCCTATTGCTAGAAGAGATTCTTAAACACATTCTCCAACATCAAATAATAAACCAATCCATTCATGAACACATGCTTGACTTATCACATACTATCACAAGGCTAACTTTCTTCTAGGCATAATCATCATTAATGGCTTCAATGGAAAATAGAAACATAAGAGCCTAATCACCTTTGGTGTCATGATGTCTAGCATGCTTCAAACATCCATAAAATTCATCAAGCACGAAGAACATACATTGATTCAAAAGGAAATACATACAACTTAGTCATATACAACAATCATCATGTCTTAACTCCATCCCCTTAATCCACATGCATATACTCAATCCCCCATTCCTATTCTATCTCCCTATCACCTCCTAAGAGACATGATTTTAGAATTTAAAAAGAAGGTTTTGAGAATAATTACTTGATTGACGAGTCCTATGGTAAAGACTAAAGAAGGTCCACGCGCGACGGAGAGTATTGAGTGATCCCACGGGAAAGCAGCCATGGTTGATGGTTGATCAACCATTTTGGTTGGAAGAGAGAGAGAGAGAGAGAGAGAGAGAGAGAGCATTAGAAAGGTATATAGAGAATTGAATAGAAGAGGATGAACACGATGGTTGTTCTTGATTTACCTTGTTGATGTTCTTGAGACCTTCAAGGAGAAAGCTGATTTTGATCCAATTGAAAATTCTTGTTGGCGTGGTTTGGTGTTAAAAATACTAGGAATGAAGTCTAGGGTTTAAATAGAGGTGATCTGGAGTGTTTCAGAGTGATTGGAGGTGTTTAGAGTAGGTTTAGACTTGAAGAAGTTTAGTGTGTGTTCTTGGTGTTCTTGGTGAAAATGGAGAGAGTGTGGGAGAAATGTTGCACGAAATCTGGTAGGGTGCTGGCCGAATGGTCTAGGATGAAGGGGATTTTCGGATTTCAGCTTATGGGAGAGAGTGTGATCAGATATTTTTTTTTTTTTGAAACTTAAATGGAGAAAGTTGTGGAGTGGTTTAAGATAGGTGGTTAGCTATGGTGTTTGATCAAGGAAGGTGTCTAAGCTCTTCAATGGTGTCGGCTGAGCAAGGTGGTTTTGATGAAATGAATGGAGGTCAATATTGCTCCAAGGCTGGCCGAAATTTAGTCTTAAATGGTAGAGCAAATTCTAGTTCATTAGCTTGATACAAGAGTGTTTCCATGGAGTAAAATTCTTAAATTAGTTTGAAGTTCAAAAAAGTTTGAATTGAGTGATCTTAGGAGGGTTTTGAGGTGTGGTTGTGGAGTCCATGAATTCAAGGTAAGTGTGAAGGTCAATGATGTTCAGTCCATGGCTGAGCAAGGATCAATGTTACAGAAGTTGAAGGGTGATTTTTGGCCTAGGCTTGAAGGAAGCAAAGCTGGAAAAATTCTAGTTTCAAGTGGTTCAAAGTTTCGAAGATTAGTGCAGAATTTCTGTGCAGAATTTCTGCACTGCACTTCTTCAGCCCTATTTGCAGCTGGTTCTTGAGGGGTTTGAAGGTCTTTCAAAGGTGATTTTCCAGCCTTCTTCCTGGAGAAATACAGAGGAGTTTTGCTGGCTTGAAGATAGACTAAAACAGCTTCATTTTCTTGATTGAAAGCTGCGAAATGTCCAGAATTTTTTCCTAGTTTTGCACAGTTTGTGCAGTCCGAAAATTGTACATATTTTCCAGCCTTCAAGCCACATGAAATGGCCATTTTTCTGGTAGCAAATGAGTGGGTTTACAGGCTGAATTTTTCGAAGAGATGGTCTGCAAAAATTCTGAAAAATTTCCAGATTTTCCTTCACTAAAATATGAACAACATGAAGGTGAATTTGAAGGTTCTATCATGGTGATTGATTTCTCTTGGAACCCTTCCTATTTCCCCTCCTATTTTCAACCAACCTCCCACCTCCAAGATTGATTTTTGAAATTCAAGGATGAGAAATTATCATAGATTTTTTTTTTTTTTTGGAATTTAAAAGAAAGATTTGGTGGTTTTGGTTCATTTGAATTATGAAAATGCTAGGACAAAGCTAGAGGTAATAAATAGAACAAGAATTCCTCTAGAATTCTTTTTAAGACATAATGATAAGATTTAGAGCATTCTTCTTATGTCTCCCCTAAGACAACATTCCTATTTTTATGGAATGCAAGAAACAAAAATTCAAACTTAATTAAGATAATCATGATAAAACTTAAATGATGGGATTTGAACTCATGTCCTTAAAGATTAATTCCACAGCTCTAACCACTAAACCACAACAACTCTTGTTCTTATTTTCTCACCCACCTATTTTCCTTATTTAATCCTCAAGTTATCTTCCTATTTGGACCTCAAGAAACATTACCATTTTACCCCTCCTACTCAAGAAGCATAACTAAGCATTTTAACCTATAATCCACAATTCTAAAGCACATAAAATCATTAAAAAATATATATATTGATGCAAAATAATATGATATGCATCCTGACCCCCTTACTCTAGGGTTGGCTTTAGGTGGGGTTTCACATATATAACTACAAGACATGATGTAAAACATATAAATTTAGGATCAAAGATAAAATCACCCATTAAAAAAGGAATTCATCACTAAAGGGGTATTATTTCAAGAAAGTCTTCAAGGGAGAAAAAAGAAGGCTTGTCAATGAGTTCTTTCTAAATCTTTGGTTTTCTTTTACTTTGAACCATAATGAGATTAATGTTTTTATTGTATTTGGATGTCATTTTTTGATTTGTGATGTTGAAGTAGTTTAGTCTTTTGTTCAATTAATTCCTATTCTTGGTATTTGATTATTTATTTTTTAGTGACGAATTCATGAGATTCAATCAATCTTCTAACTAACTTGAAAAAGTATGTTAGGAGATAGTTTTTGATAGGGGTTAAAATTAATGTTATTTTCCTAGTTATTTGAGGTTAATTTGAGACACTTTTTAATCAATAACTAATCTGATTCCTTCATATTTGATATTTCACTTATAAAAATGCTTTTCTGAAATTTTATGCAAAAATAGGTGAAATTTGGAGCTAATGGTGCAATTTTCCAGTACAAACCCAACCCCAGGCCTAGAAGATGGACTTGGCGCCAATCCTATACTAGAATAATAGAGGAAAGCAGAGGAAAAGAATAGAAGAAAAAGGGGAGCAAGTGAAATTGGCTAAAAGAGAGGAAAAAGAAAAATGGCTCAAAGTTTTTTCACGGCATGGTCACGGCTTGATAGGTGCTAAATTAGTTATATTTTTCCTAGTTATTTGAGGTTTTTTTGTGATACATTTTGTCCAATAACTAGTCGTATTCCTTGATATTTGAGATTTTACCTTTGGAAAGGCATTTTGTGCATTATTTCAGATTTTAGGGATAAAACGAAGCAGAAACGTCACAAAACAGAATAGAGGCTGCACCGGCTAGGACAGTGGAACTAGCGCTGGCCATGTGCTAATGACAAGAACTTCGAGGCGACGAAAAATTGTTGAAACAGGGCAGAATAGAATCGAACTGGTACCGGCTGTACTTTGGACAATATTGCATGGAAATCAAGAAAAAATCGACGAACAACAGAAGAAACAGAACACAACTGGCGCCGGCTCCAGCAGCCAAGGCGGCGCTGGCTGTGCCCTGAGGAAAAGATGGGATCTTGATTTTTGGACACGGTTTTTTGTAATCTGTGGAGTTTTAGTACTTTCCTACTTGTACTTGGCCAATAACTTTACACCAATGAGTTTAGGCACTTCCTAAGCCTATAAATAGGTGGAAAACACAAGAGAAAAAGGGAGAATTCATTGATCATCACAGAAAATCACTCAAATCAAAAGAGGAATTCTTCAATTCAAGGAGGGTTGTACAAGAAGGTCTTCAAAGAAAGAAGAATGAGGCTTGTCTATGAGTGCTTTCTTTTACATTGTTTTCTTTTTCTTAACGATGATGTATTAATTGTTTTATTGACATTTGACATTGTTTTAGATATTCATGATTTTTAGAGTTGTTTGATCTTTTGATTAATTGATTGTTATTCATAGTATTTGATTACTTGTGCTTATTACAAAATTAATTGGTTGGTTCTTTCCATTAACTTGCATGGACAAAGGGGTTGATGGTGGTTTCAATTTGTTAGTTTCATATTTGTTGGCTCTTAACTTGCTTGGACAAAGGGGTTAAGAGTAGGGATAAAATATATCATGGTTAATTACTGTCTGCCAGGAAATGGATTCATTGGTTAATTTCATGTGTAATTTGCCAGGAATGGGAATTAAATCAAGGATTGTGGTAAATGCATCTTTTACATGAATTAGTTGAGAGAGGATATCTGATCCTAATTTATACAGAAGATAGGGATTCATGGATTGGACAAAGAAGTAAATCTGCCTTAATCCTTCAAAATACCAAGAGAATAATTAGTTATGATAATAATTAAGGACTTTAAGATCATGGATGTCAAAATATTGGTATGAGTTACATACTTCTCTATCCTTGACATGTGTATATTTTTATTTTATTTTATTTTTATTTTTATTTCTTTTTACTTTATTGAATCGGTTAAATAATAAAAGAAAGGTGATTAACAAATACTTGTTCCTGGAGATTCGGCACTTATTTGAACCCTATGCTATGTTAATGATGAGTACGCTTGCTCATATGTGTTATTTGGGGTTAGCATTTTAATTTAAACTTGATTGGGAATATGCTTATTTTTATATGATTTTTTATATCCAAATCCAGACAAATCAAGTTTTTGGCACCGTTGTAACACCCCGCTACCTAGGCCCAACAGGGCCGGGAATGTTGCCCCATCCAAAAAACAAGGGGTCTTTATAACTAGGTCACACAATCAAAATAATAGAATAAAAATAATACTTTAAACTTAAAAATTATTACAATCCAAGATTTCAAAACAAATCCAGAATAAAAATTATTCACTCTCAACTCCGAAAAGTATTACAAAAAAATAGATAACAAAATCTCTTCCAAGGAAGACAACACTAGCTACTCATCCCTATAGCAGGATCGACCAATAATCATGGTAAAAAGGGTGATGAGATAAAAATCTCAGTAAGTCCGTGTGTGGTTTGAGTATCTAGTGAGAATAGTTCGTGATTGCAAAGTGTAAAATCTTCATAGGAGAAATACTGGCAAGCAATAAACAATAGTCAAAATCAGGAGTGGTGTTTTGGCTTTTCCAACCACACATGTTCAATAAAATCAACCACTCAAAAAGGTGGTCATGGGTTACAAACGTTGGGCCCCATAACCATACAATGGTAAGATTGCCACACTTTGTATAGACTAACAAACAGTTGGTGATCGGCCTATTGGGTAAGATACTCCTCCTGCTCTACACCCAAACAAAATCGGTTGTCCATTTCGACAACACACAGTCTACTTTACTGAAAACTATTAGCTCAGACTGGCATGACCTACTGAACTGACATCTTATCTGGGAAGGACTTACGCCTCAGAGGTGGCCACCTACTGAGAGACTTACCCTAACCCTTTAAAGACTAGTCCTAGCAGTGCACCCTTATTGAGTACTCAACGTAATTTATCCCACTTGAGAAAAATGAATAAAGCATAATTCCACTTGAAAATGGCAATTAAGGATTTCCAAAGTTTGGGGCAAAACAGGTTTTAGAAAGAGCTTTAGGGTTTGAGTAAAACTGCCCATTGATTTTCAAATAATTTGTTTGTTTGATATGAGAAATGAGATAATCCTAAATTTCCTTTACAGAAATGAGTGTCCATGCACTCTACATTTGGCTTGCCGTAGTAATCATTTTACATCAAACAGGTTTTATGTAGGAGCTTACCTGATCCTTGCTCAAAATAAAGGTCTCCAGTAGCTGACCTAACCCCGCCTGGGGTAAATATAAACAATAATTAAACTCGAGCCAAAATTCGTTTTCACAAATAAAACTAGCTCAACTTACTACAACAATGACCCTAGTGTCCCAAGCTTTAAGGCTAGATAACAAATAAAAGGTATATAAGATGAGTATAGTTTGATATTAAAATAATTAAGGTTTTGGAAAATAGGTACTAATAAGTTGAAGGTTTATATATTACAATGAATAAATTAGAGTTTATTTGATGAAAGGTCCTAGGACCTAGATGGAATTATTTAAAATAATAATCTATTAATAATTAATGGTTAGAAACTACTTGGTAACTAAAATTAGTTGTAGGTAAATTTTAATAGGTTTTGATTAAAATTTAATAAATAAATTTTAATAATATTTATGAATATAAGACTTACCAAATCATTTCATTGATGAAATAAAATTAGCTTAGGGACAACAAGGTCATGATCATATTTCTTTTGCTAACCATAATCACGAACATACACTCCACACCAATTCATCAAATCATCCAAATCATGAATAAAGGCATAGATCTAAATTTACCAAGGTATGATCCAAACTCTACTAACATAAACATATTCATGGCTTTAACTATCATACATGAACATAAACCCTATTCACCAAAAATGACATAATCTCTATCATGCTTGATCACATATACCACCCACGACATGGGGAGCATTCAACAAAACCCTAAAGACCATAAAATTCAACCAAGGTGATCAACTAAAGCATCAATCCCATATCCATCATATACAGACATTTATTCATGCTTCAATCTCAACTCCATCACAACAATAAATGTTCGAACTCTAATCACAATCCATCTTATTCCAATAACATCCTAGAGACATGAATCTAGAATTTAAAGAGATGATGGAAGAAACTAAATTGAATGATGACTACCTTGGGGATGTTTCTAGAGAATCCTCTCGCTAGGAGACTTGATCCGACAAGAGAAAAGAAGAAAATATGGCCATGGTTGAAGTAACCATTCGACCAAGAGAGAGAGAAAGCAAAAGAGAGAGAGAGAGAGAGATAGAGAGAGAAAAAGAGGAAAAGAGAGTCCATTAGTGTGTGTGTATATATATATATATATATGTATATATTCATTAGAAGTTGAAGATGAGTGAAGATGGAGATGATTAATCATGTTCACCTTGAAGGTGTTCTTGAGCCTTCGCGAAAATACAGGTTTTTCGATCCAAAAGAGGGACTTTGATTTCGGTATTTGAAGTGGTTTCAAGTGTAACACCCCGCAACCTAGGCGCGCCAAGGCTGGGGATGTCGCCTCGTCCAAAGGTCAAGAGGTCTTTATAACTAGGTCACACAAATAAAATAACAGAATAAAAATAATAATTTAACTTAAAATTTATTACAACCCCAGAATAAATCCAAGAATTCCCAAAGGAAAAAAAAATCCATAAATAAAATCATACACTCTCAACTCCCCAAAGCAATACATAAAACTAAAAGACAACAATCTCTTCCAAGACAGATAACACTAGTTACTTATCCCCACAGCAGGACCGACCTGAAATCATGGTAAAAAGGTGATGAGACAGAAATCTCAGTAAGTCCGTGTGTGCTTTGGGTGTTTAGTGGAAATAGTTCGTGGATGCAAAGGGTGAAATCTTTATAAGAGAAATATTGGCAAGCAATAAACATTAGTCAAAAGCAAGAGTGGTGTTTTCCTCTTTTGAAACCATACAAGTGCACAACAAAATCAACCACACGTTGGGCCCCATGCCCATATGGTCAGTATGCCACACTTTGTGCATATTGCCAGTCAGAATGCCACACTTTGTGTAGACAGACAAAAGGTTGGTGATCGGCCAACCAGGCAAGATACTCCTCCTTCTCTATACCCAAACAACAACCGGGTGTCCATTCTGGCAAAACACAATCACTTGACTGAAATAAAAACTGCTAGCTTGAACCGACACGACTAAGTAGTACTGACGTTTCTCTAAGTTGAGTTTATCTTCTGGAGGTGGTCACCTGCCAGAAAACTCACTCTTGCTCTTCAAAACTAGTACTACTAGCCTACCCTTATTGAGTACTCAATGTAACGTATCCCACTTGGGAAAAATGAACAAAACATAGTTCCACTTGAAAATGGCAATTAAGGTATTCCAAAGTTTGGGGCAAAACAGGTTTTAGAAAGAGTTTTAGGTTTTGAGTAAAGCCGCCCATTGATGTGCAAATAATTTCTTTGTTTGAAATGAGAATGGAAATAATCCTCAATGCCTTTACAGAAATGAGTGACCATGCACTCTACATTTGGCTTGCAATAAACAAAATCATTTTTCATCAAACAGGTTTTATGCAGGAGCTTACCTGATCATTGCTCACAACAAAGGTCTCCAACAGCTGACCTAACCCTGCATGGTGTAAATACAAACCACAATCAAACTCAAGCCAAAGATTCACTTCCAAAAATAAAACTAACTCAACTTACTACAATCATGTCCCTAGTGTCCCAAGCTTTAAGGATCGATAATAAATAAAAGGGTTGATAAAATAAATCTAGTTTGATATTAAAATAACTAGAGTTTGGGAAATAGGTACAATAAGTTGAAGGTTTAAATCTTACTAAAATAATTTAGAGTTTATTTGATGAAAAGTCCTAGGTGGTACTAGGTAAAATAATAATTTATTAATAATTAATTGCTAGAAAATAATTGATAATTAAAATTAGTTGAAAATAAATTTTAATGAGTCTTGATTGAAAGATACTAAATAAATTTTAGTAGGTTTTGGTCAAAAGATAATAATTAAATTTTAATAGTAAATATTTTACATATTATGATTATTTTCTTAAAAGGCTTTATTTGATACTATCATTTTATATATAATGTCTATATATTTTGTTTTTCTTGCAAAAGCTATTATTTATTTGACTAAAATATCCTTATTATATATATAATATTCCAAATCTACCCCTCCTGCGGTTTTCGAAATTACTAGCCAAAAATCATAATATTAAATATTTTGTTGAAGAAATAAAATTAGCTTAGGGACAACTAGATCATGACCATAGTTCTATTGCTAACCACAATCATGAACATATACATCCCTTCAATTCATCAAATCATCCAAATCGCGCATATAAGCATAGATCTAACGATGTCAAGACATGATCTAACCTTTTCTAGCATAAATATAATAATGGCTTTAACAATCCAACAAGAATATAAATCATATTCACCAAAGGTGACATAATCTCTAGCATAGTTCATCACCAATACTACCTATGACATGGAGACATGCATTAAACCTCAAATCATCATACAATCGACCAAGATAATCCATTCATGCATAAATCCCATCTCCTTCATATTCATACTTATTTTCATGCTTCAATCTCAACAATACATACTCAAATCCTATCCACAATCCACCTTCTATCAACATCACCCTAGAGACATGAATCTAGAGTTTAAAAGAAGGTTTGAAGAGCCTTACTTGATTGATGATTATGTTGAAGGAGTTTCGAATGAATCTCAACCCCTAGATGCCTAAATCCGTCCAAGGAAGGTGAAGGAAACATGGCCATGGAGAAGGAACCTTTCGGCCAAGAAGGTGAGTAGTTCGGCAAAGAGAGAGAGAGATAGAGAGGAAAAGAGAGTCCATTAGTGTGTATATATATATATATATATATGTATGTATATATTCATTAGAAGTTGAAGATGAGTGATGATGGAGATGATTAATCATGTTCAACCTTGAAGGTGTTCTTGAGCCTTCGCGAAAATACAGGTTTTTCGATCCAAAAGAGGGACTTTGATTTCGGTATTTGTAGTGGTTTCAAGTGTAACACCCCGCAACCTAGGCGCGCCAAGGCTGGGGATGTCGCCTCGTCCAAAGGTCAAGAGGTCTTTATAACTAGGTCACACAAATAAAATAACAGAATAAAAATAATAATTTTACTTAAAATTTATTACAAGAATAAATCCAAGAATTCCCAAAGAAAAAACAAATCCATAAATAAAATCATACACTCTCAACTCCCCAAAGCAATACATAAAACTAAAAGACAACAATCTCTTCCAAGACAGATAACACTAGTTACTTATCCCCACAACAGGACCGACCTAAAATCATGGTAAAAAGGTGATGAGACAGAAATCTCAGTAAGTCTGTGTGTGCTTTGGGTGTTTAGTGGAAATAGTTCATGGATGCAAAGGGTGAAATCTTTATAAGAAAAATATTGGCAAGCAATAAACATTAGTCAAAAGCAAGAGTGGTGTTTTCCTCTTTTGAAACAATACAAGTGCACAACAAAATCAACCACACGTTGGGCCCCATGTCCATATGGTCAGTATGCCACACTTTGTGCATATTGCCAGTCAGAATGCCACACTTTGTGTAGACAGACAAAAGGTAGGTGATCGGCCAACCAGGCAAGATACTCCTCCTTCTCTATACCCAAACAACAACCGGGTGTCCATTCTGGCAAAACACAATCACTTGACTGAAATAAAAACTGCTAGCTTGAACCGACACGACTAAGTAGTACTGACGTTTCTCTAAGTTGAGTTTATCTTCTGGAGGTGGTCACCTGTTAGAAAACTCACTCTTGCTCTTCAAAACTAGTACTACTAGCCTACCCTTATTGAGTACTCAATGTAACGTATCCCACTTGGGAAAAATGAACAAAACATAGTTCCACTTGAAAATGGCAATTAAGGTATTCCAAAGTTTGGGGCAAAACTGGTTTTAGAAAGAGTTTTAGATTTTGAGTAAAACCGCCCATTGATTTGCAAATAATTTCTTTGTTTGAAATGAGAATGGAAATAATCCTCAATGCCTTTACAGAAATGAGTGACCATGCACTCTACATTTGGCTTGCCATAAACAAAATCATTTTTCATCAAACAGGTTTTATGCAGGAGCTTACCTGATCCTTGCTCGCAACAAAGGTCTCCAACAGCTGACCTAACTCTGCATGGGGTAAATACAAACCACAATCAAACTCAAGCCAAAGATTCACTTCCAAAAATAAAACTAACTCAACTTACTACAATCATGTCCCTAGTGTCCCAAGCTTTAAGGATCGATAATAAATAAAAGGGTTGATAAAATAAATCTAGTTTGATATTAAAATAACTAGAGTTTGGGAAATAGGTACAATAAGTTGAAGGTTTAAATCTTACTAAAATAATTTAGAGTTTATTTGATGAAAGGTCCTAGGTGGTACTAGGTAAAATAATAATTTATTAATAATTAATTGCTAGAAAATAATTGATAATTAAAATTAGTTGAAAATAAATTTTAATGAGTCTTGATTGAAAGATACTAAATAAATTTTAGTAGGTTTTGGTCAAAAGATAATAATTAAATTTTAATAGTAAATATTTTACATATTATGATTATTTTCTTAAAAGGCTTTATTTGATACTATCATTTTATATATAATGTCTATATATTTTGTTTTTCTTGCAAAAGCTATTATTTATTTGACTAAAATATCCTTATTATATATATAATATTCCAAATCTACCCCTCCTATGGTTTTCGAAATTACTAGCCAAAAATCATAATATTAAATATTTTGTTAAAGAAATAAAATTAGCTTAGGGACAACTAGATCATGACCATAGTTCTATTGCTAACCACAATCATGAACATATACATCCCTTCAATTCATCAAATCATCCAAATCGCGCATATAAGCATAGATCTAACGATGTCAAGACATGATCTAACCTTTTCTAGCATAAATATAATAATGGCTTTAACAATCCAACAAGAATATAAATCCTATTCACCAAAGGTGACATAATCTTTAGCATAGTTCATCACCAATACTACCTATGACATGGAGACATGCATTAAACCTCAAATCATCATACAATCGACCAAGATAATCCATTCATGCATAAATCCCATCTCCTTCATATTCATACTTATTTTCATGCTTCAATCTCAACAATACATACTCAAATCCTATCCACAATCCACCTTCTATCAACATCACCCTAGAGACATGAATCTAGAGTTTAAAAGAAGGTTTGAAGAGACTTACTTGATTGATGATTATGTTGATGGAGTTTCAAATGAATCTCAACCCCTAGATGCCTAAATCCGTCCAAGGAAGGTGAAGGAAACATGGCCATGGCGAAGGAACCTTTCGGCCAAGAAGGTGAGTAGTTCGGCAGAGAGAGAGAGAGAGAGAGAGAGAGAGAGAGAGGAAGAGAGTCCATTAGTGTGTATATATATATATATATGTATGTATATATTCATTAGAAGTTGAAGATGAGTGAAGATGGATATGATTAATCATGTTCACCTTGAAGGTGTTCTTGAGCCTTCGCGAAAATACAGGTTTTTCGATCCAAAAGAGGGACTTTGATTTCGGTATTTGAAGTGGTTTCAAGTGTAACACCCCGCAACCTAGGCGCGCCAAGGCTGGGGATGTCGCCTCGTCCAAAGGTCAAGAGATCTTTATAACTAGGTCACACAAATAAAATAACAGAATAAAAATAATAATTTTACTTAAAATTTATTACAAGAATAAATCCAAGAATTCCCAAAGGAAAAACAAATCCATAAATAAAATCATACACTCTCAACTCCCCAAAGCAATACATAAAACTAAAAGACAACAATCTCTTCCAAGACAGATAACACTAGTTACTTATCCCCACAGCAGGACCGACCTGAAATCATGGTAAAAAGGTGATGAGACAGAAATCTCAGTAAGTCCGTGTGTGCTTTGGGTGTTTAGTGGAAATAGTTCGTGGATGCAAAGGGTGAAATCTTTATAAGAGAAATATTGGCAAGCAATAAACATTAGTCAAAAGCAAGAGTGGTGTTTTCCTCTTTTGAAACCATACAAGTGCACAACAAAATCAACCACACGTTGGGCCCCATGCCCATATGGTCAGTATGCCACACTTTGTGCATATTGCCAGTCATAATGCCACAGTTTGTGTAGACAGACAAAAGGTTGGTGATCGGCCAACCAGGCAAGATACTCCTCCTTCTCTATACCCAAACAACAACCGGGTGTCCATTCTGGCAAAACACAATCACTTGACTGAAATGAAAACTGCTAGCTTGAACCGACACGACTAAGTAGTACTGACGTTTCTCTAAGTTGAGTTTATCTTCTGGAGGTGGTCACCTGCCAGAAAACTCACTCTTGCTCTTCAAAACTAGTACTACTAGCCTACCCTTATTGAGTACTCAATGTAACGTATCCCACTTGGGAAAAATGAACAAAACATAGTTCCACTTGAAAATGGCAATTAAGGTATTCCAAAGTTTGGGGCAAAACTGGTTTTAGAAAGAGTTTTAGGTTTTGAGTAAAACCGCCCATTGATTTGCAAATAATTTCTTTGTTTGAAATGAGAATGGAAATAATCCTCAATGCCTTTACAGAAATGAGTGACCATGCACTCTACATTTGGCTTGCCATAAACAAAATCATTTTTCATCAAACAGGTTTTATGCAGGAGCTTACCTGATCATTGCTCACAACAAAGGTCTCCAACAGCTGACCTAACCCTGCATGGGGTAAATACAAACCACAATCAAACTCAAGCCAAAGATTCACTTCCAAAAATAAAACTAACTCAACTTACTACAATCATGTCCCTAGTGTCCCAAGCTTTAAGGATCGATAATAAATAAAAGGGTTGATAAAATAAATCTAGTTTGATATTAAAATAACTAGAGTTTGGGAAATAGGTACAATAAGTTGAAGGTTTAAATCTTACTAAAATAATTTAGAGTTTATTTGATGAAAAGTCCTAGGTGCTACTAGGTAAAATAATAATTTATTAATAATTAATTGCTAGAAAATAATTGATAATTAAAATTAGTTGAAAATAAATTTTAATGAGTCTTGATTGAAAGATACTAAATAAATTTTAGTAGGTTTTGGTCAAAAGATAATAATTAAATTTTAATAGTAAATATTTTACATATTATGATTATTTTCTTAAAAGGCTTTATTTGATACTATCATTTTATATATAATGTCTATATATTTTGTTTTTCTTGCAAAAGCTATTATTTATTTGACTAAAATATCCTTATTATATATATAATATTCCAAATCTACCCCTCCTGCGGTTTTCGAAATTACTAGCCAAAAATCATAATATTAAATATTTTGTTGAAGAAATAAAATTAGCTTAGGGACAACTAGATCATGACCATAGTTCTATTGCTAACCACAATCATGAACATATACATCCCTTCAATTCATCAAATCATCCAAATCGCGCATATAAGCATAGATCTAACGATGTCAAGACATGATCTAACCTTTTCTAGCATAAATATAATAATGGCTTTAACAATCCAACAAGAATATAAATCATATTCACCAAATGTGACATAATCTCTAGCATAGTTCATCACCAATACTACCTATGACATGGAGACATGCATTAAACCTCAAATCATTATACAATCGACCAAGATAATCCATTCATGCATAAATCCCATCTCCTTCATATTCATACTTATTTTCATGCTTCAATCTCAACAATACATACTCAAATCCTATCCACAATCCACCTTCTATCAACATCACCCTAGAGACATGAATCTAGAGTATAAAAGAAGGTTTGAAGAGCCTTACTTGATTGATGATTAAGTTGAAGGAGTTTCGAATGAATCTCAACCCCTAGATGCCTAAATCCGTCCAAGGAAGGTGAAGGAAACATGGCCTTGGAGAAGGAACCTTTCGGCCAAGAAGGTGAGTAGTTCGGCAAAGAGAGAGAGAGAGAGAGGAAAAGAGAGTCCATTAGTGTGTATATATATATATATATATATATGTATGTATGTATATATTCATTAGAAGTTGAAGATGAGTGAAGATGGAGATGATTAATCATGTTCACCTTGAAGGTGTTCTTGAGCCTTCGCGAAAATACAGGTTTTTCGATCCAAAAGAGGGACTTTGATTTCGGTATTTGAAGTGGTTTCAAGTGTAACACCCCGCAACCTAGGCGCGCCAAGGCTGGGGATGTCGCCTCGTCCAAAGGTCAAGAGATCTTTATAACTAGGTCACACAAATAAAATAACGAGAATAAAAATAATAATTTAACTTAAAATTTATTACAACCCGAATAAATCCAAGAATTCCCAAAGGAAAAACAAATCCATAAATAAAATCATACACTCTCAACTCCCCAAAGCAATACATAAAACTAAAAGACAACAATCTCTTCCAAGACGAGATAACACTAGTTACTTATCCCCACAACGGGACCGACCTACAATCATGGTAAAAAGGTGATGAGACAGAAATCTCAGTAAGTCTGTGTGTGCTTTGGGTGTTTAGTGGAAATAGTTCATGGATGCAAAGGGTGAAATCTTTATAAGAGAAATATTGGCAAGCAATAAACATTAGTCAAAAGCAAGAGTGGTGTTTTCCTCTTTTGAAACCATACAAGTGCACAACAAAATCAACCACACGTTGGGCCCATGCCCATATGGTCGGTATGCCACACTTTGTGCATATTGCCGGTCGAGAATGCCACACTTTGTGTGAGACGGACAAAAGGTTGGTGATCGGCCAACCGGGCAAGATACTCCTCCTTCTCTATACCCAAACAACAACCGGGTGTCCATTACGGCAAAACACAATCACTTGGTCGAAATAAAAGCTGCTAGCTTGAACCGACACGACTAAGTAGTACTGACGTTTCTCTAAGTTGAGTTTATCTTCCGGAGGTGGTCACCGCCGAGAAAACTCACTCTTGCTCTTCAAAACTAGTACTACTAGCCTACCCTTATTGAGTACTCAATGTAACGTATCCCACTTGGGAAAAATGAACAAAACATAGTTCCACTTGAAAATGGCAATTAAGGTATTCCAAAGTTTGGGGCAAAGCTGGTTTTAGAAAGAGTTTTAGGTTTTGAGTAAAACCGCCCATTGATTTGCAAATAATTTCTTTGTTTGAAATGAGAATGGAAATAATCCTCAATGCCTTTACAGAAATGAGTGACCATGCACTCTACATTTGGCTTGCCATAAACAAAATCATTTTTCATCAAACGGGTTTTATGCGAGGAGCTTACACGATCCTTGCTCACAACAAAGGTCTCCAACGGTGACCTAACCTCGCATGGGGTAAATACAAACCACAATCAAACTCAAGCCAAAGATTCACTTCCAAAAATAAAACTAACTCAACTTACTACAATCATGTCCCTAGTGTCCCAAGCTTTAAGGATCGATAATAAATAAAAGGGTTGATAAAATAAATCTAGTTTGATATTAAAATAACTAGAGTTTGGGAAATAGGTACAATAAGTTGAAGGTTTAAATCTTACTAAAATAATTTAGAGTTTATTTGATGAAAAGTCCTAGGTGCTACTAGGTAAAATAATAATTTATTAATAATTAATTGCTAGAAAATAATTGATAATTAAAATTAGTTGAAAATAAATTTTAATGAGTCTTGATTGAAAGATACTAAATAAATTTTAGTAGGTTTTGGTCAAAAGATAATAATTAAATTTTAATAGTAAATATTTTACATATTATGATTATTTTCTTAAAAGGCTTTATTTGATACTATCATTTTATATATAATGTCTATATATTTTGTTTTTCTTGCAAAAGCAATTATTTATTTGACTAAAATATCCTTATTATATATATAATATTCCAAATCTACCCCTCCTGCGGTTTTCGAAATTACTAGCCAAAAATCATAATATTAAATATTTTGTTGAAGAAATAAAATTAGCTTAGGGACAACTAGATCATGACCATAGTTCTATTGCTAACCACAATCATGAACATATACATCCCTTCAATTCATCAAATCATCCAAATCGCGCATATAAGCATAGATCTAACGATGTCAAGACATGATCTAACCTTTTCTAGCATAAATATAATAATGGCTTTAACAATCCAACAAGAATATAAATCATATTCACCAAATGTGACATAATCTCTAGCATAGTTCATCACCAATACTACCTATGACATGGAGACATGCATTAAACCTCAAATCATTATACAATCGACCAAGATAATCCATTCATGCATAAATCCCATCTCCTTCATATTCATACTTATTTTCATGCTTCAATCTCAACAATACATACTCAAATCCTATCCACAATCCACCTTCTATCAACATCACCCTAGAGACATGAATCTAGAGTATAAAAGAAGGTTTGAAGAGCCTTACTTGATTGATGATTAAGTTGAAGGAGTTTCGAATGAATCTCAACCCCTAGATGCCTAAATCCGTCCAAGGAAGGTGAAGGAAACATGGCCTTGGAGAAGGAATCTTTCGGCCAAGAAGGTGAGTAGTTCGGCAAAGAGAGAGAGAGAGAGAGGAAAAGAGAGTCCATTAGTGTGTATATATATATATATATGTATGTATGTATATATTCATTAGAATTTGAAGATGAGTGAAGATGGAGATGATTAATCATGTTCACCTTGAAGGTGTTCTTGAGCCTTCGCGAAAATACAGGTTTTTCGATCCAAAAGAGGGACTTTGATTTCGGTATTTGAAGTGGTTTCAAGTGTAACACCCCGCAACCTAGGCGCGCCAAGGCTGGGGATGTCGCCTCGTCCAAAGGTCAAGAGATCTTTATAACTAGGTCACACAAATAAAATAACAGAATAAAAATAATAATTTAACTTAAAATTTATTACAAGAATAAATCCAAGAATTCCCAAAGGAAAAACAAATCCATAAATAAAATCATACACTCTCAACTCCCCAAAGCAATACATAAAACTAAAAGACAACAATCTCTTCCAAGACAGATAACACTAGTTACTTATCCCCACAGCAGGACCGACCTACAATCATGGTAAAAAGGTGATGAGACAGAAATCTCAGTAAGTCTGTGTGTGCTTTGGGTGTTTAGTGGAAATAGTTCATGGATGCAAAGGGTGAAATCTTTATAAGAGAAATATTGGCAAGCAATAAACATTAGTCAAAAGCAAGAGTGGTGTTTTCCTCTTTTGAAACCATACAAGTGCACAACAAAATCAACCACACGTTGGGCCCATGCCCATATGGTCAGTATGCCACACTTTGTGCATATTGCCAGTCAGAATGCCACACTTTGTGTAGACAGACAAAAGGTTGGTGATCGGCCAACCAGGCAAGATACTCCTCCTTCTCTATACCCAAACAACAACCGGGTGTCCATTCTGGCTAACACAATCACTTGACTGAAATAAAAACTGCTAGCTTGAACCGACACGACTAAGTAGTACTGACGTTTCTCTAAGTTGAGTTTATCTTCTGGAGGTGGTCACCTGCCAGAAAACTCACTCTTGCTCTTCAAAACTAGTACTACTAGCCTACCCTTATTGAGTACTCAATGTAACGTATCCCACTTGGGAAAAATGAACAAAACATAGTTCCACTTGAAAATGGCAATTAAGGTATTCCAAAGTTTGGGGCAAAACTGGTTTTAGAAAGAGTTTTAGGTTTTGAGTAAAACCGCCCATTGATTTGCAAATAATTTCTTTGTTTGAAATGAGAATGGAAATAATCCTCAATGCCTTTACAGAAATGAGTGACCATGCACTCTACATTTGGCTTGCCATAAACAAAATCATTTTTCATCAAACGGGTTTTATGCGAGGAGCTTACACGATCATTGCTCACAACAAAGGTCTCCAACGGTGACCTAACCACTGCATGGGGTAAATACAAACCACAATCAAACTCAAGCCAAAGATTCACTTCCAAAAATAAAACTAACTCAACTTACTACAATCATGTCCCTAGTGTCCCAAGCTTTAAGGATCGATAATAAATAAAAGGGTTGATAAAATAAATCTAGTTTGATATTAAAATAACTAGAGTTTGGGAAATAGGTACAATAAGTTGAAGGTTTAAATCTTACTAAAATAATTTAGAGTTTATTTGATGAAAAGTCCTAGGTGCTACTAGGTAAAATAATAATTTATTAATAATTAATTGCTAGAAAATAATTGATAATTAAAATTAGTTGAAAATAAATTTTAATGAGTCTTGATTGAAAGATACTAAATAAATTTTAGTAGGTTTTGGTCAAAAGATAATAATTAAATTTTAATAGTAAATATTTTACATATTATGATTATTTTCTTAAAAGGCTTTATTTGATACTATCATTTTATATATAATGTCTATATATTTTGTTTTTCTTGCAAAAGCTATTATTTATTTGACTAAAATATCCTTATTATATATATAATATTCCAAATCTACCCCTCCTGCGGTTTTCGAAATTACTAGCCAAAAATCATAATATTAAATATTTTGTTGAAGAAATAAAATTAGCTTAGGGACAACTAGATCATGACCATAGTTCTATTGCTAACCACAATCATGAACATATACATCCCTTCAATTCATCAAATCATCCAAATCGCGCATATAAGCATAGATCTAACGATGTCAAGACATGATCTAACCTTTTCTAGCATAAATATAATAATGGCTTTAACAATCCAACAAGAATATAAATCATATTCACCAAATGTGACATAATCTCTAGCATAGTTCATCACCAATACTACCTATGACATGGAGACATGCATTAAACCTCAAATCATCATACAATCGACCAAGATAATCCATTCATGCATAAATCCCATCTCCTTCATATTCATACTTATTTTCATGCTTCAATCTCAACAATACATACTCAAATCCTATCCACAATCCACCTTCTATCAACATCACCCTAGAGACATGAATCTAGAGTTTAAAAGAAGGTTTGAAGAGCCTTACTTGATTGATGATTAAGTTGAAGGAGTTTCGAATGAATCTCAACCCCTAGATGCCTAAATCCGTCCAAGGAAGGTGAAGGAAACATGGCCATGGAGAAGGAACCTTTCGGCCAAGAAGGTGAGTAGTTCGGCAAAGAGAGAGAGAGAGAGAGGAAAAGAGAGTCCATTAGTGTGTATATATATATATATATATATGTATGTATATATTCATTAGAAGTTGAAGATGAGTGAAGATGGAGATGATTAATCATGTTCACCTTGAATGTGTTCTTGAGCCTTCGCGAAAATACGAGGTTTTCGATCCAAAAGAGGAACTTTGATTTCGGTATTTGAAGTGGTTTCAAGTGTAACACCCCGCAACCTAGGCGCGCCAAGGCTGGGGATGTCGCCTCGTCCAAAGGTCAAGAGGTCTTTACAACTAGGTCACACAAATAAAATAACAGAATAAAAATAATAATTTAACTTAAAATTTATTACAACCCCAGAATAAATGCAAGAATTCCCAAAGGAAAAACAAATCCATAAATAAAATCATACACTCTCAACTCCCCAAAGCAATACATAAAACTAAAAGACAACAATCTCTTCCAAGACAGATAACACTAGTTACTTATCCCCACAGCAGGACCGACCTGAAATAATGTTAAAAAGGTGATGAGACAGAAATCTCAGTAAGTCCGTGTGTGCTTTGGGTGTTTAGTGGAAATAGTTCATGGATGCAAAGGGTGAAATCTTTATAAGAGAAATATTGGCAAGCAATAAACATTAGTCAAAAGCAAGAGTGGTGTTTTCCTCTTTTGAAACCATACAAGTGCACAACAAAATCAACCACACGTTGGGCCCCATGTCCATATGGTCAGTATGCCACACTTTGTGCATATTGCCAGTCAGAATGCCACACTTTGTGTAGACAGACAAAAGGTTGGTGATCGGCCAACCAGGCAAGATACTCCTCCTTCTCTATACCCAAACAACAACCGGGTGTCCATTCTGGCTAACACAATCACTTGACTGAAATAAAAACTGCTAGCTTGAACCGACACGACTAAGTAGTACTGACGTTTCTCTAAGTTGAGTTTATCTTCTGGAGGTGGTCACCTGCCAGAAAACTCACTCTTGCTCTTCAAAACTAGTACTACTAGCCTACCCTTATTGAGTACTCAATGTAACGTATCCCACTTGGGAAAAATGAACAAAACATAGTTCCACTTGAAAATGGCAATTAAGGTATTCCAAAGTTTGGGGCAAAACTGGTTTTAGAAAGAGTTTTAGGTTTTGAGTAAAACCGCCCATTGATTTGCAAATAATTTCTTTGTTTGAAATGAGAATGGAAATAATCCTCAATGCCTTTACAGAAATGAGTGACCATGCACTCTACATTTGGCTTGCCATAAACAAAATCATTTTTCATCAAACGGGTTTTATGCGGGAGCTTACACGATCATTGCTCACAACAAAGGTCTCCAACGGTGACCTAACCACTGCATGGGGTAAATACAAACCACAATCAAACTCAAGCCAAAGATTCACTTCCAAAAATAAAACTAACTCAACTTACTACAATCATGTCCCTAGTGTCCCAAGCTTTAAGGATCGATAATAAATAAAAGGGTTGATAAAATAAATCTAGTTTGATATTAAAATAACTAGAGTTTGGGAAATAGGTACAATAAGTTGAAGGTTTAAATCTTACTAAAATAATTTAGAGTTTATTTGATGAAAAGTCCTAGGTGCTACTAGGTAAAATAATAATTTATTAATAATTAATTGCTAGAAAATAATTGATAATTAAAATTAGTTGAAAATAAATTTTAATGAGTCTTGATTGAAAGATACTAAATAAATTTTAGTAGGTTTTGGTCAAAAGATAATAATTAAATTTTAATAGTAAATATTTTACATATTATGATTATTTTCTTAAAAGGCTTTATTTGATACTATCATTTTATATATAATGTCTATATATTTTGTTTTTCTTGCAAAAGCTATTATTTATTTGACTAAAATATCCTTATTATATATATAATATTCCAAATCTACCCCTCCTATGGTTTTCGAAATTACTAGCCAAAAATCATAATATTAAATATTTTGTTGAAGAAATAAAATTAGCTTAGGGACAACTAGATCATGACCATAGTTCTATTGCTAACCACAATCATGAACATATACATCCCTTCAATTCATCAAATCATCCAAATCGCGCATATAAGCATAGATCTAACGATGTCAAGACATGATCTAACCTTTTCTAGCATAAATATAATAATGGCTTTAACAATCCAACAAGAATATAAATCATATTCACCAAATGTGACATAATCTCTAGCATAGTTCATCACCAATACTACCTATGACATGGAGACATGCATTAAACCTCAAATCATCATACAATCGACCAAGATAATCCATTCATGCATAAATCCCATCTCCTTCATATTCATACTTATTTTCATGCTTCAATCTCAACAATACATACTCAAATCCTATCCACAATCCACCTTCTATCAACATCACCCTAGAGACATGAATCTAGAGTTTAAAAGAAGGTTTGAAGAGCCTTACTTGATTGATGATTAAGTTGAAGGAGTTTCGAATGAATCTCAACCCCTAGATGCCTAAATCCGTCCAAGGAAGGTGAAGGAAACATGGCCATGGAGAAGGAACCTTTCGGCCAAGAAGGTGAGTAGTTCGGCAAAGAGAGAGAGAGAAAGAGGAAAAGAGAGTCCATTAGTGTGTATATATATATATATATATATGTATGTATATATTCATTAGAAGTTGAAGATGAGTGAAGATGGAGATGATTAATCATGTTCACCTTGAATGTGTTCTTGAGCCTTCGCGAAAATACAGGTTTTTCGATCCAAAAGAGGAACTTTGATTTCGGTATTTGAAGTGGTTTCAAGTGTAACACCCCGCAACCTAGGCGCGCCAAGGCTGGGGATGTCGCCTCGTCCAAAGGTCAAGAGGTCTTTACAACTAGGTCACACAAATAAAATAACAGAATAAAAATAATAATTTAACTTAAAATTTATTACAACCCCAGAATAAATGCAAGAATTCCCAAAGGAAAAACAAATCCATAAATAAAATCATACACTCTCAACTCCCCAAAGCAATACATAAAACTAAAAGACAACAATCTCTTCCAAGACAGATAACACTAGTTACTTATCCCCACAGCAGGACCGACCTGAAATCATGTTAAAAAGGTGATGAGACAGAAATCTCAGTAAGTCCGTGTGTGCTTTGGGTGTTTAGTGGAAATAGTTCGTGGATGCAAAGGGTGAAATCTTTATAAGAGAACTATTGGCAAGCAATAAACATTAGTCAAAAGCAAGAGTGGTGTTTTCCTCTTTTGAAACCATACAAGTGCACAACAAAATCAACCACACGTTGGGCCCCATGTCCATATGGTCAGTATGCCACACTTTGTGCATATTGCCAGTCAGAATGCCACACTTTGTGTAGACAGACAAAAGGTAGGTGATCGGCCAACCAGGCAAGATACTCCTCCTTCTCTATACCCAAACAACAACCGGGTGTCCATTATGGCAAAACACAATCACTTGACTGAAATAAAAACTGCTAGCTTGAACCGACACGACTAAGTAGTACTGACGTTTCTCTAAGTTGAGTTTATCTTTCGGAGGTGGTCACCGCGAGAAAACTCACTCTTGCTCTTCAAAACTAGTACTACTAGCCTACCCTTATTGAGTACTCAATGTAACGTATCCCACTTGGGAAAAATGAACAAAACATAGTTCCACTTGAAAATGGCAATTAAGGTATTCCAAAGTTTGGGGCAAAGCTGGTTTTAGAAAGAGTTTTAGGTTTTGAGTAAAACCGCCCATTGATTTGCAAATAATTTCTTTGTTTGAAATGAGAATGGAAATAATCCTCAATGCCTTTACAGAAATGAGTGACCATGCACTCTACATTTGGCTTGCCATAAACAAAATCATTTTTCATCAAACGGGTTTTATGCGGGAGCTTACACGATCCTTGCTCACAACAAAGGTCTCCAACGGTGACCTAACCCTCGCATGGGGTAAATACAAACCACAATCAAACTCAAGCCAAAGATTCACTTCCACAAATAAAACTAACTCAACTTACTACAATCATGTCCCTAGTGTCCCAAGCTTTAAGGATCGATAATAAATAAAAGGGTTGATAAAATAAATCTAGTTTGATATTAAAATAACTAGAGTTTGGGAAATAGGTACAATAAGTTGAAGGTTTAAATCTTACTAAAATAATTTAGAGTTTATTTGATGAAAAGTCCTAGGTGGTACTAGGTAAAATAATAATTTATTAATAATTAATTGCTAGAAAATAATTGATAATTAAAATTAGTTGAAAATAAATTTTAATGAGTCTTGATTGAAAGATACTAAATAAAATTTAGTAGGTTTTGGTCAAAAGATAATAATTAAATTTTAATAGTAAATATTTTACATATTATGATTATTTTCTTAAAAGGCTTTATTTGATACTATCATTTTATATATAATGTCTATATATTTTATTTTTCTTGCAAAAGCTATTATTTATTTGACTAAAATATCCTTATTATATATATAATATTCCAAATCTACCCCTCCTACGGTTTTCGAAATTACTAGCCAAAAATCATAATATTAAATATTTTGTTGAAGAAATAAAATTAGCTTAGGGACAACTAGATCATGACCATAGTTCTATTGCTAACCACAATCATGAACATATACATCCCTTCAATTCATCAAATCATCCAAATCGCGCATATAAGCATAGATCTAACGATGTCAAGACATGATCTAACCTTTTCTAGCATAAATATAATAATGGCTTTAACAATCCAACAAGAATATAAATCATATTCACCAAATGTGACATAATCTCTAGCATAGTTCATCACCAATACTACCTATGACATGGAGACATGCATTAAACCTCAAATCATCATACAATCGACCAAGATAATCCATTCATGCATAAATCCCATCTCCTTCATATTCATACTTATTTTCATGCTTCAATCTCAACAATACATACTCAAATCCTATCCACAATCCACCTTCTATCAACATCACCCTAGAGACATGAATCTAGAGTTTAAAAGAAGGTTTGAAGAGCCTTACTTGATTGATGATTAAGTTGAAGGAGTTTCGAATGAATCTCAACCCCTAGATGCCTAAATCCGTCCAAGGAAGGTGAAGGAAACATGGCCATGGAGAAGGAACCTTTCGGCCAAGAAGGTGAGTAGTTCGGCAAAGAGAGAGAGAAAGAGGAAAAGAGAGTCCATTAGTGTGTATATATATATATATATATATGTATGTATATATTCATTAGAAGTTGAAGATGAGTGAAGATGGAGATGATTAATCATGTTCACCTTGAATGTGTTCTTGAGCCTTCGCGAAAATACAAGTTTTTCGATCCAAAAGAGGAACTTTGATTTCGGTATTTGAAGTGGTTTCAAGTGTAACACCCCGCAACCTAGGCGCGCCAAGGCTGGGGATGTCGCCTCGTCCAAAGGTCAAGAGGTCTTTACAACTAGGTCACACAAATAAAATAACAGAATAAAAATAATAATTTAACTTAAAATTTATTACAACCCCAGAATAAATGCAAGAATTCCCAAAGGAAAAACAAATCCATAAATAAAATCATACACTCTCAACTCCCCAAAGCAATACATAAAACTAAAAGACAACAATCTCTTCCAAGACAGATAACACTAGTTACTTATCCCCACAGCAGGACCGACCTGAAATCATGTTAAAAAGGTGATGAGACAGAAATCTCAGTAAGTCCGTGTGTGCTTTGGGTGTTTAGTGGAAATAGTTCGTGGATGCAAAGGGTGAAATCTTTATAAGAGAACTATTAGCAAGCAATAAACATTAGTCAAAAGCAAGAGTGGTGTTTTCCTCTTTTGAAACCATACAAGTGCACAACAAAATCAACCACACGTTGGGCCCCATGTCCATATGGTCAGTATGCCACACTTTGTGCATATTGCCAGTCAGAATGCCACACTTTGTGTAGACAGACAAAAGGTAGGTGATCGGCCAACCAGGCAAGATACTCCTCCTTCTCTATACCCAAACAACAACCGGGTGTCCATTATGGCAAAACACAATCACTTGACTGAAATAAAAACTGCTAGCTTGAACCAACACGACTAAGTAGTACTAACGTTTCTCTAAGTTGAGTTTATCTTTTGGAGGTGGTCACCTGCCAGAAAACTCACTCTTGCTCTTCAAAACTAGTACTACTAGCCTACCCTTATTGAGTACTCAATGTAACGTATCCCACTTGGGAAAAATGAACTTAACATAGTTCCACTTGAAAATGGCAATTAAGGTATTCCAAAGTTTGGGGCAAAACTGGTTTTAGAAAGAGTTTTAGGTTTTGAGTAAAACCGCCCATTGATTTGCAAATAATTTCTTTGTTTGAAAAGAGAATGGAAATAATCCTCAATGCCTTTACAGAAATGAGTGACCATGCACTCTACATTTGGCTTGCCATAAACAAAATCATTTTTTATCAAACAGGTTTTATGCAGGAGCTTACCTGATCCTTGCTCACAACAAAGGTCTTCAACAGCTGACCTAACCCTGCATGGGGTAAATACAAACCAAAATCAAACTCAAGCCAAAGATTCTCTTCCAAAAATAAAACTAACTCAACTTACTACAATCATGTCCCTAGTGTCCCAAGCTTTAAGGATCGATAATAAATAAAAGGGTTGATAAAATAAATCTAGTTTGATATTAAAATAACTAGAGTTTGGGAAATAGGTACAATAAGTTGAAGGTTTAAATCTTACTAAAATAATTTAGAGTTTATTTGATGAAAAGTCCTAGGTGGTACTATGTAAAATAATAATTTATTAATAATTAATTGCTAGAAAATAATTGATAATTAAAATTAGTTGAAAATAAATTTTAATGAGTCTTGATTGAAAGATACTAAATAAAATTTAGTAGGTTTTGGTCAAAAGATAATAATTAAATTTTAATAGTAAATATTTTACATATTATGATTATTTTCTTTAAAGGCTTTATTTGATACTATCATTTTATATATAATGTCTATATATTTTATTTTTCTTGCAAAAGCTATTATTTATTTGACTAAAATATCCTTATTATATATATAATATTCCAAATCTACCCCTCCTACGGGTTTCGAAATTACTAGCCAAAAATCATAATATTAAATATTTTGTTGAAGAAATAAAATTAACTTAGGGACAACTAGATCATGACCATAGTTCTATTGCTAACCACAATCATGAACATAAACATCCCTTCAATTCATCAAATCATCCAAATCGCGCATATAAGCATAGATCTAACGATGTCAAGACATGATCTAACCTTTTCTAGCATAAATATAATAATGGCTTTAACAATCCAACAAGAATATAAATCCTATTCACCAAAGGTGACATAATCTCTAGCATAGTTCATCACCAATACTACCTATGACATGGAGACATGCATTAAACCTCAAATCATCATACAATCGACCAAGATAATCCATTCATGCATAAATCCCATCTCCTTCATATTCATACTTATTTTCATACTTCAATCTCAACAATACATACTCAAATCCTATCCACAATCCACCTTCTATCAACATCACCCTAGAGACATGAATCTAGAGTTAAAAGAAGGTTTGAAGAGACTTACTTGATTGATGATTAAGTTGATGGAGTTTCAAATGAATCTCAACCCCTAGATGCCTAAATCCGTCCAAGGAAGGTGAAGGAAACATGGCCATGGAGAAGGAACCTTTCGGCCAAGAAGGTGAGTAGTTCGGCAGAGAGAGAGAGAGAGAGAGAGAGAGAGAGAGAGAGAGAGAGAGAGAGAGAGAGAGGGAAAAGAGAAGACGAAAGCTCATTAGCATGCTCAAACACATATATGTTCATTATAGATTGAAGATTAGCGAAGATGAAGTTGATTGAATAATCCTACCTTGAAGGTGTTCTTGAGTCTTCACAAAATTTCTGGTTTTTTATCTAAAAGTGCAAGTTGGATTTTGCAGTTTGATGTTAAAAATGGTACAGATGGACTCATGGAAATGAATAGATGAAATCTAGAATTTTTAGAGGTAGTTTGAAGTGATTTGGAGAGGTATTAGGTGAAAGGAAGGAGTAGGTGTTCTTGATATACTATGTGCTCTTCAAGGTTGAAGAGAGTAGAGAGCTTTTGGATGGGAGGATGCCAAAATTCTGAAGAGATTAGGTCTATCGAATTGTTTGTAGGGTTTTGGAAGATGATTTTTTGGTTTGGAAGGAAAAAGGAAAGCCAAGTTGTTGAAATCCTTAAAGAATATTTTTGGGAAGCAAATTTGGAAAGTAGATATAACAAGAATATCTTTGATTATTGGAGGGCTTTTGGGAATCTGCCATGGACGAATTTTGGAGCAGTATTTTGGAAGAATGAAAGCTGGTTGAATGAGGCTAAGGGTGGCTGAAATTAAGGAGTATAATGGTGAAGGGAAGGTGTGGTTGTTTGAGGGATATTTTATGGAAAGTTGTTAAGTCATGGTAGCTGGAATTTTGGTATCCAAATTAAGGCATGATTGCAGAATTTTTTTGGAAATCTTTTAGGTAGCCATGACTGGATTTTTCGTGCAGAACATAGGAGGATAATGGATTTCAGTTATTGTAGGTTTAAGGGGGGTTTGTGCAGAAAAATGAAGGTGTTTCGGCTTGGAGAGAATTAGGAAACAAAGCTGGAAAAACTACTGCATAGATTCGCTACTTGCTGGAATTTTCTGGGCAGTTTTCGGCTACCCTTTTCTAGACGGTTTGCAAGGAGTTTGAAGGGGAATTTTAGGGGCATTCAAGGCTGGTTTGCATCCTTCTTCGTGGAGGAAAAACATGGCTAAGGTGCTGAACAAAAACTTGAAGAAAACAGCTTGGTTACGGACCTCCAAAGCTGTGATTTGCCCAAGGATTTTTCTTGTTTTGCACCACCTTTGTGCAGTCCGAAAATAGCCAGAAAAATCCAGATTCTAAGCTGATCAAAAGGGCCATTTTCTGGCAGTATTTGGGAGGGAATAATGGATAAGAATTTTGACACCTTGAAGGCACACAAAGCTGGAAAAATTTTTGTTCTATGCAGGAAGGGAATTGAACCTAGCTAGAGTGAATTTTTAGAAAGTTCACTAAGGAATTTAATTCACTTCAAATCTTTCCCCAACTTCCATTGTTTCGGTCCATATGATGTCCTTTACTAAGACATTTTGAACCTTCAAAGCCACAACACATTGCTGGAATTTTTCTAGAATAAAATTGGCATGAAGAAAATGAACAAACTAATGAATTGAGAAATAGGAAAAATTAAGGATCAAGGGGAAATGAATTCCCCTTAGAAATTTTGTGTAGAGCAAAGGAGTAGGATTTGGATATTCCTATCATGTCTCTCTTAGGACAACATCTCTACCCTACTCTCAACACATAAGGCCCAAAATGATACTTCCCAAGCAAAAATAAAATCTAACCAAGCTAAATCTCTTATGATGGAATTTGGACCCAAGACCTCAAGAATTAATTCCATAGGTCTAACTATTATACCACAAAAAGTCCTGTTCTTATTTTCCCCCTAAAAATATTTTCCTATTCAATCCTCAAGCTATCGCCATTTTTCCACCTCAAGCAAAAATTACCATTTTGCCATTCTCACTGAATAATCATAATCAAGCCCTGTAGACTATAAAACCCAAATTCAATGAACATAAAAATCATATAAATATATATTTAAACATGCAATAAAATATGATATGCATCCCAACCCCCTTACTCTAAGGTTAGTTTTGACTGGGGTTTCATATCCTCCCCTCCTTAGAAGAATTTCATCCCGAAATTTTTGCGTTCTTCTATTTTACATCGGGATACTTCCGCTTAACCCGCTCTTCTGATTCCCATGTGGCATCTCGCGTGCCATGATGCTCCTATGAAACCTTTACCATCGGTATCTGCTTATTCCGAAGATTCTTGATACTGCGGCCTAATATTCGCACGGGTTTCTCCATATAGCTCAGATCGGGTTGCAACACCAATGGCACATTATTCAGAACATGATCGAGATCGGTATTGTACTTCTTCAATTGTGACACATGAAACACATCATGAATTCTCGTCAACCCATTTGGCAAGTCGAGTCGGTATGCTACCGGTCAAATCCTTTCCTTTATCGGGAACGGCCCTAAATACCTCGATTTCAACTTTCCACCCTTCTGTACAACATATCCTGAACCACTTGAATCTCCGACACTCTATGTCTGGCCATACCGACTTTTCTGCTCAGTGCATCAGCAACAATGTTGGCCTTCCCAGGTCTCCTACTCCTAGTTGGTAGGGCGCTTGTTGGATTGCTGCCTCTGGAATGGTCCTTGCGGTTGCCTTGGCGGCTAGAAAGGCCTCGATGCCATTCTACTACGGTCCTCATTTTCTGTCCGGGTAGTTGTGTCTATGGGCCCTGAATAGGTCGTTGGAGGAGAAAGTGCCAACGCCTTCCTCAATTCCAGCCTCAATCCTTTAACAAACTGCCTTATCCTATTCTGTTCGGTGTCCACTAATCTCTTGTAGTACTTCGATAGCTGGGTGAACCGTGCTATGTACTAGGCCACTGGCATGCCTCCCTACTTCAAATTCTGAAATTCATCCTCTCGCTTTTCTACTATCCACTGAGGGATGTACTCAACTCTGAAGACGTCGACGAAACTGGACCAAGTCCATTCCTGCTCGACAATTTCCCCGTCGTCTTGAATCTGCTGCCACCATGCCCGAGCTGGGCCTCTCAAATGGAATGCTGCAAATTTAACCATCAGCTCCTTGATGTATTGGAGCGTTGCAAATATATCCTCCATCTACTCAATCAATTGTTGTACCTTCTGATCTTGCTCAACTTCGCCCAAGAAGACTGCGGCTG
This sequence comes from Voacanga thouarsii, assembly GCA_026120185.1. Classification (NCBI taxonomy): domain Eukaryota; kingdom Viridiplantae; phylum Streptophyta; class Magnoliopsida; order Gentianales; family Apocynaceae; genus Voacanga; species Voacanga thouarsii. The sequence continues at coordinate 571,234 of JANUWF010001625.1, forward strand.
AAACTTCAAAGACCGCTCTAATGCCTCATCTTCTCCCTTAGGGACCCTCTGCTCTGTCAGGGTTTGTAGAACTTCTACCATCTTACTGAATGCATGTCCCATCGACACATCATCTGGTGCTTCAGACCCCCATTCCGAATCTGGCTCGTTCTCATCCCCCCGATTAGGTGACGGCATTTGAGTCATCTCAAACTCTGGGGCTACAGGCTCTGCTTCCAGAACTCTTCTGTTAATGTGGCTACATAGCGCTTGGGTGCCATTCTTAACCATACCCAGATAATGAGTGTATGCATTCAAGTTTAAAACATTTTGAGCAAGCATTCACATTCAGGTTTTAGTAAAAGAGCATCAAATGCAAGTTTTTGTATCTGATACAAAAAATAATAATGATATCTACCTATTTTAAAAGAAAATTTGATGATGTTATTTAGGGGAAAACCAAGCAATAAATAAAACTCATGCTTTTCATAAAATCATACTTTCATAAAGAATGGGTGATCACACGTGATACCCCTTTTTTTTCGATAAAATAATCGAACCCTACCAACAACACGCTTCTTCGAAAAGAATAGATGAACAAAAGAATGAAAATCACAAAAGAGAGAGAAAGAGAGAGAGAGCAAATGCTACTAATCTTCTATACTCTACTCGCCGCTAGAGTTAGTAGAGGCATCTGGATCGTCAGAGGCTGGTTCCACAAGCCACCCCACAAAGCTATTGGGTTTCCCCACATAATCCCTCGCAAAACCCGTACTCTCACTTGGTTGACCTAAATCACCCTCATTACCCCTCGTAGCTCTCATAGCTGCCTCATAAAACTCATCCCAAGCTAATCTAATCGCACACTTGGGTGCAAGCCTCTCGTCTTCTGAGTCGTACAGGTAAAACAATCCCTCTCTCCTCAACTTAACATCTACACCTAGTGCATATCGAAGTCCACTCCTCTTAGGTCTTTCTTCTAGCTTCCCTTTGCCCTTATCTTCCATTCCTAAAACGGGCTGCCTAAGCTCCCTTAATGCCGGGGTAACTCCATCCCTCAGCCTATAACCCTCATCACTGGATTCCTTGAGGCTATAGCAAGTAAAAGTCCTAACAAACTCACCTATCTTTAGGGTCCGGGGAGCGTGCATTGTATCCTCATCCTCCTCCTCTATCCCATCCATCTCTTCCTCACTCTCATCATCACCATCATACTCACCTATGCCCCCATCAACCTCCATCTCTACCTCAACAACTGGGTCATCTAGCATAGGCGGCTTATGCTCCATCTCATCCTCACTCAAAAGCCAACCTCCCTCAAGCCCTGTCTCCGAATTAGACGAGGGTGGATATGCTACAGGTAATGGAGCACGTGGGTTCCCGCAACCAGAGGGCCAATCTCTGACAGCCGATGCAACTCTTTTGACCATCCATTAAACAAAACGCAAGGATTAGCAACAGATTAAAATACTTAAGGAAATAAAAATCTAGAAAATCCACTGATTGCCTAAACCTAGGCTCTAATACCACTTGTAACACCCCACTACCTAGGCCTTCTAGGGCCGAGGATGTCGCCCCGTCCAAAGGACATGGGGTCTTTATAACTAGGTCATACAAATAAAATAGCAGAATAAAAATAATAATTTAACTTAAAATTTATTACAACTCCAAAATAAATCCAAGAATTCCCAAAAGAAAAACAAATCCATAAATAAAATCATACACTCTCAACTCCCCAAAGCAATACATAAAAATAAAAGACAACATTCTCTTCCAAGACAGATAACACTAGCTACTTATCCCCACTGCAGGACCAACCTAAAATCATGGTAAAAAGGTGATGAGACAAAAATCTCAGTAAGTCCGTGTGTGCTTTGGGTGTTCCGTAGAAACAGTTCATGGATGCAAAGGGTGAAATCTTTATAAGAGAAATATTGGAAAACAACAAACATTAGTCAAAAGTAAGAGTAGTATTTTCCTCTTTTGAAACCATACAAGTGCACAATAAAATCAACCACTCAAAAAGCTGTGATTTGCCCAAGGATTTTTCTTGTTTTGCACCACCTTTGTGCAGTCTGAAAATAGCTAGAAAAATCCAGATTCTACAAAGGGCCATTTTCTGGCAGTATTTGGGAGGGAATAATGGTTAAGAATTTTGACACCTTGAAGGCACACAAAGTTGGAAAAATTTTTGTTCTATGTAGGAAGGGAATTGAACCTAGCTAGAGTGAATTTTTAGAAAGTTCACTATGGAATTTAATTCACTTCAAATCTTTCCCCCTCTTCCATTGTTTCAGTCCATATGATGTCCTTTGCTAAGACATTTTGAACCTTCCAAGCCACAGCACATTGCTGGAATTTTTTCGAGAATAAAATTGGCTTGAAGAAATTGAACAAACTAATGAATTGAGAAATCGGAAAAATAAAGGATCAAGAGGAAATGAATTCCCCTTAAGAATTTTGTGTAGAGCGAAGGAGTAGGATTTGGATTTTCCTATCATGTCTCTCTTAGGAAAACATCTCTCCCCTACTCCCAACACATAAGGCCCAAAATGATACTTCCCAAGCAAAAATAAAATTTAACTATGCTAAAGCTCCTATGATGGAATTTGGACCTAAGACCTCAAGAATTAATTCCATAGGTCTAACCACTACACCACAACAAGTCCTGTTCTTATTTTCCCCCTAAAAATATTTTCCTATTCAATCCTCAAGCTATCGCCATTTTTCCACCTCAAGAAAAAATTACCATTTTGCCCTTCTCACTGAATAATCATAATCAAGCCCTGTAGACTATAAAACACAAATTCAATGAACATAAAAATCATATAAAAATATATTTAAACATGCTATAAAATATGATATGCATTACAACCCCCTTACTCTAAGGTTGGTTTTGACTGGGGTTTCACTTCAAGCGGTTGAGTAGGTGTGATCTGGAGTTTTTAGAGAAGATTGGAATGGTTTGGAGTGGTCGTAGGCATAGGAATGCTTGTAGGAGTTCTTGGTGTTTTTGAAGGTTGAAGAGAATGGAGCGGATTGAGGCAGAGCTGGCCAAAATTCTGTGGGATATGGATGGCCGAATTGTTTGAGGGGTTTTGGCAATTGAATTTTCTGGTTTGATAGGAAAAGGAAAGTTGGTTGTTTGAAATCCAAAAAGAATATTTTAGGGAATCAATTTTGGAAACAAAATATGGTAAGAAGATCTTGGTCAATGGAGAGCTTTTGGAAGCTCCAATGGCCGATTGTTTGTCTATGATTTTTGTTGGAATGAAATTTGTTTGAAGGAGCTTAATGGTGGCCGAAAATATGGTGTACAATGGTGAAGGGATTTCTGGTTGTTTATGGAATGATTTATGGTAGTTTACTAAATATGTTTGCTGGAATTTTGGTCTTTAATCAATGGCTTGATTGGAATAATTGATGGAGATATTTTAGGAGCAGCCATGGACTAGTTTTTGAGCAGAATGCTGGGGAAGATGATGAAGCTCAGTTCATGGTTGTTTAAGGGGAGTTTTTATAGAAAAATGGTGGAGGTTTCGGACATGGCTGAAGAAGGAACAAAGCTGGAAAATTCTGTTCAGCTTTTTCGTAAGTTTGCTGAAATTCCTGGGCAAATTTTTCTGCCATTTTTCCAGTTTGCTTGCAAAAGATTTGAAGGGATATTTAGAGGTCTTTCAAGGCTGGTTTCAAGCCTTCTTTATGGAGGAAAAATGTGGCTAAGCTGCTGGGTGAAAAACTAGAAGAAACAGCTCGGTTTAGGCTCACCAATGCTGCGAAAGTTGTCTAGAAAATTTTCTGGTTTGCACAGTTTTTGTGTAGCTCGATTTTGGCTGTTATTTTTAGTCTTCAAGCTGAATGAAATGGTCATTTTTCTGGCAGCATTTGGGAGGAAAATATGGCTGAAATTTTTTATACTTGAACTGAACAAGAAGCTGGAAAAATTTCAGTTTACAACGTGAAGAAAATGAACAAGGCTAGGTTGGAGTTTTGAAGGTTCAACCATGGAGATTAATTCTCTTGGGAACCTTCCAAAACTCCTCCCTATTTTTGGCCAACAAGATGACTCATATAGACATTTTTGAAACTTTCAAAGCCACAGCACTTTGTTGGAATTTTTCTAGAATAAAATTGGCTTGAATAAATCAAACAACCTAGTTATCTAAGAATTAAGGAAAGCTAGAGATTAAAAAGGGTATGAATCCCTTAGAAGCTTTTGTAGGGCACAAGAGTAGGATTAGGGCATTCATATCATGTCTCCCCTAGGACAACACTCCTACTCTTCCCTAAAGCATATAAGGCCGAAATATAGCCTTCCCAAATAAAAATAAAAATTTAATCATGCTAAACTCCAATGATGGAATTTGAACCCAAGACCTCAAGAATTAATTCCAAAGCTCTAACCACTAAACCACAACAACTCTTGTTCTTATTTCTTTTTCCAAATATTTTTCCTATTTGATCCTCAAGCTATCTCCCTATTTTCACCTCAAGGAAAGATTAGCATTTTGCCCTTCTTACTCAATAAACACAATTAAACCTTCTAAGCTATAAATCACATATCTAAAGCACATAAAACCATATAAAAATATAATTATGCATGCAAGAAAATATGATATGTGTCACAACCCCCTTACTCTAATGTTGGTTTTAACTGGGGTTTCACAACCGTTGCTGGGGAACAATATCATGAAAGCTTGGATTTTGTTGATTTAACCATGTAAATATGTAAATAGGCAAATATATAAATATGTACAATTGTTCTTTTCGCAAAAAGGTGCTATCTTTTGTATCTTGTGTATCTTTGTATATTCTTGTAATCTAATTTACCAACTTTGACTAACTTTGTATTTTGTCGTAGTCATGAATTCTGTTATCTAACTTTCGTCTTGTCTTTGCTAGGTGTTAGCCTTGGTAAATGATCCAATGACCTGAAGGCGATAGAGTAGATTTTGTTTTGTTTCATTTTTATTTCTTTCTTCATTTTTGTTAGTCAATATTCATTATTGATGCATGTTCACCATTTTTATTTCATTTTTCAAAAAAAAAAAAAAAACCATTAGTGTATTGATGATAGATTGGCAAAATTACAAGCTAACATTGATGTTTTTAGTGAGACATCATTAGAAGCATTAGTGAATTTTTTTGTTGCCAATACAAATACATATGTTCAGTGGCATAAAGAAGCTTCGCAAGGATTAGGCGATCAAAGAAACAATTAGTTAAGATTGTTGAAGAGACTCATGAGTTCATGCTAGCCCGTATAATTGACCATGAAAAAGAAGAGGGGCTATGAGGGACAATTGCATGATGTGGCAAGAGAGGTATTTGATTCTACTCTATGTGCTCAAAATTGTAATATTTCTTTGTGATATGATTTCTTAGGCCCTTCTCACTTCTTGGAGAACAATGGTCCTAATGATGATGTATGGAGTTCAACATACCTCAAGAAGTTGGATTTATCATTCATTCTAAGAAACCCTTTGAGGGTGTTGACAAATTCTATCCTTCACCCCAATCTCAGGGAGGTAACTTGGTATTTGTAGAAGCATTGAAAAGTAAGGATTTCCCAATCCCTTCTTTAAGAACTCAAACACTAAGTTTAAAGGGGTATTTTAAATTGTAAAAATTCTTTTGAAGGGTTAATTAGTGATTTCAAAGTTGATGCATCCGTTAGATACTATGTGCACTCATATGTTGAAAAAGATATTAATGTGTCTAAAAGAATGTTAGAGAAAGAGGGTTATGTGCTTTGCTTTGCTGAGACAAATTGTTTTCATTGACCCTCCATTTTTCAAAATCCTCCATTCTTTCTACATTCATTATACCTATCTTCTACTTGGAGCTTTGATTTCTTTTCAAAAGGTTTAGTGAGGAAGCATGATGAGTGTCAAGAGTTTTTGTTTTATTTTTTTATTATTTATTTTTAGTATTTTTCTTTAGTTTGTTTTCTTTTATTTAGGTATCTTTTTATTTTATTTTTATTTACCTTGTGGTTTTATTTGTGTTTTGTTTTACAGGAATAAAGTCCTCTTGGACAAGCCCTTCTCTTTACCTCAAGTTTGGATATCTATTAGAGCATTATTGTACTTGGGAAGTATTACTTAAACTTTCTAACCCCTTATTATTTTTAGTCCCTTTGGTGATTCTTTCTTGTGTTTATTTTTTGCCAATGAGGACATGATCCAGTTTAAGTGTGAGGGGGTAGTTTGGTGATATACTTTGTCCAAGTTTTTATCAAATATCTTGGTGTTTTCTTAGTATTGAGCTACTTTGAAATGTTTTGAAATTGAGAAATAATTTTATTTTGGGCACAAAGTATGGAAGTATTTTCTTTCTTCTCTTTTCCTTTTTACTTTTGGTCCCATGGCACTATTTTCTTGTTCTACATATTTATCTATTGAGGACAATGTTCAGTTTAAGTATGGAGGAGTTGTTAGATTGAGAATTCTTCTATTATTCATTCTTCAAAATCTTCTCGATTCTTCTATAATCTTCTCAAAATTCTTCTTTGGATCCGTATTTGAGAGCAAATTTTTTCAAATTTTTTCAGATTTTCTTTGAGATTTCAAGAGCCATTTTTAATGCATGTCTTTATGATGGATTATAGAGCATATGTTCTAGATCATTTATGGCTTATGTATGACTTTTTGCACACACTCGGACTAAGTAGTTCTTGATCAAATGCTTTACATTGTTCTTAAACTTGTTTTTCTACTAAAATTCATGGAGCATTCTAGAACTTACTTAAATATCTCTCGAGGCGAAATAAGAAAGACAGTCATGATATAACTTAGGGATGACGGTAATAGGCCTTCCCTGGATAGTTTGAGCTTTTCAAGCCTACCTATTTTGATATTATCCCTAGTGCCTATTTTGAGCCTAAATTGTTGATTTCTTTCTTTAAAACTTGTTATCGTACTTTGTCCATTGCTTGTTTCTGAGAGTTTGAATAATTTTTCAAATCTTTATGCTCTTGATGGATAAAAGTATATGTAGGAGATTGTTGAGGAAGAATACTTGTAGAAAGATCATGACTCGTTACTTTCAGTCATATATTAATAGTTGTGTTGAGCTGGAAAGAAAGAAAAGAAATAGAAGAAAGAGAAAAGGAAGTGTAACACCCCTCGAAGCCTAGGCCCGCCAAGGCCGGGGATGTCGCCCCGTCCAAAAGGACAAGAGGTCTTTATAACTAGGTCACACAAACAATTGCGGAATGAAAATAATATTTAACTTAAAAAGTTATTACAACCCAGAGAAAACTCCAAGAATAAATCCATGAATTCCAAAACAAAACCATAAATAAAATTATTCACTCTCGCCTCCCCAAAGCAATACATAAAATCAAAAGACACATTCTCTTCCCAAGCAGATATTACTAGCCACTCAACTCCACAGCAGGATCATCCTGAAATCATGATAGAAAGGAGATGAGACAGAAATCTCAGTAAGTCCGTGTGTGCTTTGGGTGTTTAGTGAAATCAGTTCATGGATGCAGAGTGTGAAACTTTTATAAGAGAAACATTGGCAAGCATCAAGCATTAGTTAAAAGTAAGAGTGGCGTTTTGGCTTATCTAGCCATACACAAGTAATGAAATCAACCACTCGAAAGAAAGGGATATGGGTTACCACACGTTGGGCCCCATAACCGGTCAGAATGCCGACACTTTGTGGAGATTAACAAAAGTAGGTGATCGGCCTACTAGGCAAGATACTCCTCCTTCTCTATACCCAAACAACAACCGGGTGTTTGCAACACCCCATGACTAGGTACCTAAAAGGGCGGGGATGTCGCCCTGTCCCGTAGGACAAGGGGTCTTTAGAACGAGGTATAAAATATGAAGACAATCTCCAAAAGGATCAACTTAGATAAATAAAGAAATATTCTTATTACATCAGGATCAACTCGGAGCAAAACGGAATAAAACAAAATATTGTTTAGAAGCATAAGCAATAAATGATTGCTACAACGGATAGAGAAAATAGCAAAAGCTTCAACTATTACATGCCCCGCTGACTCAGCACAGTCTATCCCCTGAAAACATGATGTAAAACGGTGTGAGAATAAATCTCAGTAAGTCCTGTGTGTGCACATGGTGTTTTAAATAGTTCATGTATGCAAAGTGTAAAACATTTGTAAAAATAATTTGGCAAGTCATAAACAATCTCTCTTCGCAAGGAGTGGGGTTTTCTCATTGTCATACTTTGTACAAAATAAATCCTCCACTCGGATAAAAATCATGTCACCACACGTTGGGCTCCATGAGAACAAGTTGGCCAAGGCACCACACTTTGTGCACCTTGTCCGAACCAGATTACCACACGTTGGGCGTTCTGATCAAGGTGAGTGTACAGCTCACCGGGTGAGATAATCCTCCATCTCTACACCCAACAAAACCATCCGGGTGTCCATGCCGGGAATATAAATAATACCTTTCAAGTATAATGCTAGCTCGGACTGGCCTGACCAACCAACACTGTCGCCTTTTCAAGCAAAGTTCATCTTCTGGAGGTGGCCTCCTGCCAGAAGACTTACGCTAGCCCTCCAAGACTAGTATTGTTAGCCTACCCTTAGTGAGTACTCAACGAACATATCCGTCAATTCCTGATTTAAAATATTTTGAAACCTTGGCTTTGTAAAACGTGGTTTTATTTAAAAGAGATTTCTAAAAATTTAAGGAAAAGAATAGTTTTCTTTCTAAAAATCGTTAGTTTGACAAAACCGTTTAAAGAATAAATATCCACGTTTACAACCCAAGCAAACACAGTTTAACAATAGCTTTACAAAGCTTCACAACACAGACTTGCCATCACAACCTTTAACAAAATAGTTTATAAAAGGGCTTACCATCACAGCATTTAATAAAAGAGTTTATGCAAGGACTTACTTTATATGCCTCAGATAAATGCGATAAATTCACAGCTGGCTTTCCTCAGTTATCCTCCTGATCTAAACCATATAATATCATGATCAGGGTCTCAATTAATTCAAACATGCTCTAATCCCATTTATTTTCATAACAATTCGCAATCTCCTATTTAATTCCAAGTAAACTATTCAATCCCCAAAGATCAAATACTACGATCACATGTTTATCTCGCTAATAAACACCATTACACTTTACTTTCGACATCAAGGGAGGGTATTCCCTTACCTTGCAACTACCGGGTAATGAGGTCTCGATGCTCCTATGGTGATCGTCCCGAGTTCGCTTGAGAAGAAGAGAGAAGCTACCTCCTTTGCTTCTCTTGACCGAAAATTTAGGAAGAAGAGGAAATCAGCCTCTATAGGGCATGATTTAAGGGTAGAAGAAAGAGAAAAGAATCATTAGAGAAAACGGCATCAAGAGGTTGAAAGGACTTGTGCTTACCTTAAGGTGTGTTCGATTTTTGCTTGGAATAACTCTTGTGTTTTCGAAAATTTGCAGAGAAAAGTTGCTGAAATTTTCGGGTAGAATGGAGAGGGTAAACGGTGGTTATGATTTAAAGTTGGAGAAGATTGGTTTAGGGTTAGATGGTGATGTTTAGATAGACTCCTAATGACTTTAGGTTTCTTGTACAGCAAAGGCGAAATTTCCAATTTGCGCGCGCCTCCTTGCTGCCGATTTTAGGGGAGTTTTATGGAAGGAAAAATTCTACAATTTGCTCCTTTATGCTGGCTAAAACACTGCTCAAAGGAAGGGCTGAATGTGTTCAGAATTTTGGGCCAAACAAGGAAGAGTTTGAGTGAGTTTTGATGACTGAAAAATCCTGTGCCAGTGTAGCAAGTTTTGGACTGGTTTGGCTGCTATAATTCTACCAAAATTTCCAAAGGAAAATTGAGGGTTTTGGGCGCTGAAAATAGCTTGTTCAGCTGGGGTTTTTCAGTGAATGATGTGTGCAGAATTTCGGTTGAAGTAGGAACATAAAGCTGGCCGAAAATCCTGCACAAAGCTGTCCGAATTTTCTGTGTATATGCTGGACGAATTTCAGTGTTTTTGTGTGAATAAAATTCTGATTTTGTGCAGCTAAGGTAGTTGAATTGTTAAGGAGTATTCTAGAGCTAGGATTTTCAGAGTTGGATTGTAGCTAAAGATGGCTAGAATTTCGGACAGCTTATGTAGATTCAAAGCTGCCGAAATTCAACTAGGAAAAGGAAGAAATCCTAGTTGAATTTGGATTGAAATAAAAACTGGTTTTATCAAGGATTTGGATAAGATTTCCTCTAGTCCTAGAAGAGTTTGGATTGAGCTAAAGGTGCTCCAAGGTGGCGAAAAAAATCTGGAAAAATTCCCAGAATATTTCCAGCTTATGGTTTCCGAAAATTCAAGGGAACAAAAGCTGAAAATAAAACAAATTTCATCCTTAGCTAAAATCCTTGAACTTAGGAGTTAAATATAGAGTCTTACTCCTATGGAAGTGGCATTTAAACCCAAAGAAAATATCTAAGACTTTAGTTAAAATATTTCTCTAAAACAATTAAATAAATAAAAGGATTATGGGTAGAATTCTTGAAAAAGTGAAATAAGATTTTTTCCCTAATATATTCCCTAACTCTAATATTCATCAAGAAGAGTTTTATTCCACTTGAAATTCTTCAAAGTGGCTCCTAGCTAGGTTTTTTCGAAAATCCTATAGAACACAAGCTGAAAATTAAAGGTGACATTTATTCACATCAAAGTCCTTGAATTTAGGAATTAAACATAGAGACTTATTTCCTTGGAGTAAAAATACTAAAATTTCTCTAGGATAGCTAGATTCTTTTTCGGCCAAGATAAGAAACGGTCTAAAGAAAAGAATTTCAAGAAGAGAAACTTACTTCACAAAAGGTAGGATTCGAACTCGGGTCACCAAAGGAAATCACCAACCTCCCGGCTATTCCAAAACAACTCCAATACTAATTTTTCTACAAGAAGTTCTTCCCACCCCAATACTCATCCTTCAAAATCTTCGACCAAACCTCCCTTAACCAAATCTTTAACAACACAACTATTTCACATCAATTAATTCAAATGCAAGAGTAACGGAAAAATTCACATGCATCATGCAAATAAAATTATTCTAGCTACCACATAAAATGCAAGATGCTATGCAATGCATGACTTTTTCCCATAGTCAAAGGTGGTTTTGGGTGGGGTATTACAATGTCCATTCCGGCAAAACACAGTCACTTGACTGAAAACAAACTGCTAGCTCGGACCGGCACGACTCACTGGACTGATATCTTATCCGGGAAGAACTCACCCCTCAGAGGTGGCCACCTGCTGAGAGACTTACCCTAACCCTTCAAATACTAGTCCTAGCAGTCCACCCGAATTGAGTACTCGACAACATTTCCCACTTGGGATCAAATGAACAAGGCATTGCTCTTCATGGAAATAGCAATCTGAGGGTTTCCAAAGTTTTGGGAGAAATCAGTTTTAGAGTAAGTTTTAAGTTTGGAAAATCTGCTCAGTAACGGTTAAATAATTTAAGTGTTGGAAATAAGAACAAATTCAACCCTCAATTGCCTTCAAATAAACGAGTGTCCATGCACTCCATATTTAGCTTGCCATAAGGAAAACATTTCACATCGATAGGTTTTATGCAGGAGCTTACCTGATTATTGCTCACAACAACAAGGTCTCGAACAGCTGACCTAACCCCACATGGGTAAATACAAATCTTAATCAGATTCAAGCTACAATCCACTTCCTCAGTTTTAAATCAACTCATTTCACTACTACCATGATCTTAGTGTCCCAAGCTTTAAGGCAAAATAATAAACAAGTAAGTTTATAAGCTAAGTTTAATTTGTTATTTAAAATAATTAATGGTTTAGGAAATAAATTCTAATAAGTTGAAAGTTTAAATCTTGTTGAGGAAAATTTAGAGTTTATTTGATCAAGAGTCATAGGTGGTAATAGGTAAAATAGTGATTTAATGATAGTTTAGTTGTTAGAATATAATTGATAGCTAGAACTAGTGAAGATTAAATTTAATGAGTCTTGTTTGGAAAATAATAAGTAAATCCTTAAGGGGTTTTGATTTAATAATTATTTTACTAAACATAAATCTTTTTCATAAAGGCTTAAATTGATTTCTTTATTTTTAATAATATTTATTTATTTTACTTTCTAGCAAAAATCATTATTTATTTGGCTAAAATATCATTTATATGCATAATAATTCCAAATCTACCCTTCCTAGGGTTTTTCGAAATTTACCAGCAAAATTAGTATTGAATACTTTATTCATGAACTAAAATTAGCTTAGGAACAACTAGATCATGATCAAGATTCTATAGCCAACTACAATCACTAACATACACGATCCTTCGATTCATCAAATCATCCAAATCTTGCATCTAGGCATAGATCAAAATTTATTAAGACATGACTTAACCAGTACTAGCATAAACATGAACATAGCATCCATAATCTAATCATGCATAAACTCCTATTCACCAAAGGTGACATAATTTCTAGCATGCTTCTTCACAAATACTACCTATGACATGCATCAACCCTCATATCATCATACAATCATCCAAGATGAACCTTTCATGCATAAATCCCATCTCCTTCACAATCATACAATTGCTCATGCTTCAATCTCAACAATAAATATATGTACTCAAATCCTATCACCATCCACCTACTCACAACATCATCCTAGAGACATGATTCTCGAGTTTACAAGGGAGATTGAAGGTACTTACTTGATTGATGAATGTCTTGAAGGAGTTTGGAATAGATCTCAACTCCTAGATAGCTAATCTTGTCCAAGAGAGGTGGCGAAAGCATGGTCATGGAAAAAGAGACCATTCGGCCAAGAGAGGGAATTTCGGCCATGAGAGAGAGAGAGAGAGAAGAAGAAGAAGAAGAAGAAGAAGAAGAAGATATCATTAGCATGCTTATTCATATAGGTTTTCATTAGAGATTAAGTTTTGAGAAGATGAAGTTCTTAGAATAAGTTTACCTTGAAGATGTTCTTGTCCTTTACAAAATTTTCTGGTTTTTTATCCAAAGTAGCAAGATGGTTTGTGGAGTTTGATGTTAATAAGAGTGTTGATGGATTCACAGCAAGGAGTAGATCAAATCTGGAGATTTTCGTGAGGGTTTGAAGTGGTTTGGAGGTGTATTAGGTGTAAGAAGGTAGTAGGTGTTCTTGGTGTAGTGTGTGTGTTCTTGGTAGCTAGAGAAAATCGAGAGAGAGAGAAGAAGAAGCTGCCAATTTTTTGTGGGATTGGGGCTGCCAAAATTCTGTAGGGTTTAGGGGGTGATTTCTCTAATTTGGAAGGGAAAGGAAAGGTTAGTTGTTACAATCCTTGAAGAATATTTTTAGGAAGAGAATTTGGAAAGTAAATATTATAGGATATCTTAATTTTTCTGGACAGCTTTGAAGTCTCCTATGGCTGACTGAATTGTGTGGCTTTTTTGAGGAATTAAAGCTAGTTCTACAAGGCTTATGATGGCCGAAACTAAGGGGTACAAAGATGAAGAAGAAGAAGTTTGGCCAATTGAGCAAGATATCATGGAAGGTTGCTAAATAAGATGGCTAAAATTTTGGAAGGTAATCAAGCTAAATTGCAGGGATTTGTTGGAGAGATTTTCGGACAGCCATTGATGGAATTTCGTGCAGAAGCTCAAAGGGAACAATGGAGCTCTGTTAATGGTGGTTTAAGGAAGGTTTTGACAGAAGTAGGTTGGCATTTTCGGCTGGAGGAGAAATGGAAAGCAAGCTGGAAAATTCCTGCACAACCATTTTCGCTGCACAGGGATTTTTTCTGGCAGAATTTCGTCTGCCACTGCTTGCCGATTTGCAGCGAGCTAGGAGGGGGGTTTCAGGGGTATTCAAGGCTGGTTTCCAGCCTTCTTCAAGGAGGAAAAACATGGCTAAGGTGCTGCACAAAATCTGGAAGAAAACAGCTTGGTTTTAAGCCTCCAAGGCTGCGATTTTGCCCAGAATTTTCACTGGTTTTGAACAGCTTTTGTGCAGTCCGAAAATGGCAGAAATAATTCATGTTTCAAGATGATCTTAAGGCCATTTTTCTGGAAGCATTTGGAAGGAAATTTCAGCTAAGAAGTTCGACATTTTGAAGGTACACAAGCTGGAAAATTTCAGCTCAATCCAAGGAGGAAGGTGACTAGCTAAAGAGTGAAATTTCAGCTAGCTTTCTAGAGGGATTTTTCCTCTTGGGATTTCCCACAACTCTACCATAAATTTCAGACTATAAGAAGCCTTTTGCTAGGAAATTTTGATCCTAAAAGACTTCAGCCCTCTACTGAATTTTCTGGAAAGCAAAAAAAAAAAAAAAAATAGAACACCTTGATCAAACTAAGGAGTTGAAACTTAAGGAAAAACTAAAGATCAAGAGAACAAGAATTCCCTTTAGGAATTTCGAGAAGAACAAAGGGTGAAATGAGAATTCTCCTAACATGTCTCTCCTAGGACATCATCACCACATTGATCTAGGCCCTTATGGCCGAAACCAACTCCCCCCAAGCAAAAATAAATTTAATCTAGCTAAAACTTCTATGCTAGAATTTAATCCCAAGACCTCAGGAATTAATTCCAAAGCTCTAACCACTAAACCATAACAACTCTTGTTGTTGTTTCCACTAGAAAAATTATTTTCTATTCAATCCACAATCTATCTCCCTATTTTCACCTCGAGCAAAAATTACCATTTTGCCCCTCTCACACAATACTCACCAACAAGACTTCAAGTAAATAAAAATTAAATCCAAAGCACATAGAAATCATGTGAAAATATATTTAATTATGAAATAAAGTATGATATGCATCCCAACCCCCTTACTCTAAGGTTGGTTTTGTCCGGGGTTTCACAAAGAGAGTGAAAATAGGAAAGAAAAACAGAAAGTTGCTAAAAGAAAGAGAAAAAAGAGAGAAACTGCAAAAGAAAAGAAAAGTAGGAGTGAAAAACAAAAGACGAGTGAAAGAAAGACAAAAGAAAATTAAGAGAGAAAGATAAGAAAGATCACAAGAGGAATGGTGATTGAGCTGTAAAAGTTGAGTTCATATCAAGTCATTGACACCATTGCTGAAAATATGAGTGATCTTGTGAAAAACAGAGAAGTGTTGATGAAGGAAGTGAAAAGATGAGAAAAAGAAAAGAAAAAGAGTGAAAATGCAAGATTTGCTTGAATTGAACTGTAATTGCTAAACAGGGCTATGGGTTTGATTAATCGTGGAATAGGAGAGCAAGAAGAGTTTGGAAATTATTGATACATTTTGTTTATCCTTTTCTTGCAAACTCTCAGCTTATTTGATATTTGATTCTCATATATCCTTTGTTTGTTAAGCTACATTACAAGCCTTTAGCCTTACATTACAAGTTTAAAAATCCTACTTGATCTATGTAGAAACATGATATGTCTCGGATTAGTGGAGAGACTGTATGAAAAGTTAGCTTATGGAATGCATAATCTTTTTGAACTAAATTCTTTCCAATGGTTTGAGAATATTGTTAAGGATTGGGATGGTTCTACTAAGTCATTATTCACTTACACACGTCTTGCATTTGTTGTGAAAGATGTAGTAGCATGTGTTTTATGTTCTTGAATAAAGAAAGCATTGATGATATTGTTTTGAAATTAATTGAGTGATTGTTGAACCATGTGTTTTCCTACTTGTCTTTGATACCTTGCTTGAGGACAAGAAAAGAGCTAAGTGTGGGGGAATGTGATAGAGGCAAAATTAGATATACTTTTCTTAGTTATTTGAGGTTCCTTTATGATACATTTTGTCCAATAACTAGTTATATTCCTTCATATTTGAGATTTCACCCTTGAAAACGTATTCTGTGCATTATTTCAGATTTTAGAGGTAAAACGAAGCAGAAACGTCACAACACAGAATAGAGGCGGCACCGGCCAGGACAGTGGAACCGGCACTGGCCATGTGCTATGACACAAACTTCGAGGTGATGAAAAATTGTTGAAGCAGGGTGGAACAGAACTGAACCGACTCTAGCTCCAGTAGCCAAGGCGGCGACAGCTGTACTCTAGATAACATTGCCTGGAAATCAAGAAAAAATCGGCGAACAACAGAAGAAGCAGAACACAACTGGCGCCGGCTCCAGTAGCTATGGCGGTGCCTTGAGGAAAAGACGGGATCTTGATTTTTGGACATCATTTTTGGTAATTTGTGGAATTTTAGTGCTTTTCTACTTTTACTCGGCTAAGAACATTACACCAACGAGTTTAGGCACTTCCTAAGCCTATAAATAGATGGAAAACACAAGAGAAAAAGGGAAAATTCATTGATCATCATAGAAAATCACTCAAATCAAAGGAGGAATTCTTCAATTCAAGCAGGGTTGTACAAGAAGGTCTTCAAAGGAAGAAGAAGGAGGCTTGTCTATGAGTACTTTCTTTTACTTTGTTTTCTTTTTCTTGACAATGATGTATTAATTGTTTTATTGTAATTTGACATTATTTTAGATATTCGTGATTTTTAGAGTTGTTTGATCTTTTGATTAATTGATTATTATTCTTAGTGTTTGATTACTTGTACTTATTATGAGATTAATTGGTTGTTCCTTTCCATTCACTTTCTTGGACAAAGGGGTTAATGGTGGTTTCAATTTGTTAGTTTCATATTTGTTGGCTCTTAACTTGCTTGGACAAAGGGGTTAAGAGTAGGGATAAAATATATCATGGTTAATTGATTTCTGCCAAGATGTGGATTTATTGGTTAATTTCATGTGTAATTTGCCAGGAATGGGAATTAAATCAAGGACCGTGGTTAATGCATCTTTTAGGTGAATTAGTTAAGACGGGATATGTGATGCTAATTTATCTAGAAGATAGGGATTCATGGATTGGACAAAGAAGTGAATCTACCTTAATCCTTCAAGATGCCAATAGAATAATTAATTATGATAATGATTAGGTACTTTAGGATCATGATTGTCAAAATAATGGTTTGAGTTACATACATCTCCATCCTTGAAATGTATATATTTTTATTTTATTTTATTTTATTTTTATTTCTTTTTACTTTATTAAGTTAGTTAAATAATGAAAGAAACGTGATTAATGCATACTTGTTCCTGGAGGATCGATACTCGTTTGAACCCTATACTATCTTAATGATAAGTACGCTTGCTCATATGTGTAATTTGGGATTAACATTTTAATTTAAACTTGATTGGTAATATACTTATTTTTATATGATTTTTTATACCCAAATCCAGACACATCACGGCTCAACTAAAATCAAAAGCAATGTGTGTGCACAATGTAGAGACATAGATATATTTTTTTTAGAGTGCATCACCAATATTTTCACTAGAGAAATTACTCAAGGAGCATTAATTCTTGGAGGAGTTTTCATTGGAAATTGAAAGGATTGTCTATGAGTATTTATCTCTTTCCTTTGTTTTCTTTTTCTTGATCAATGATGATTTTAATTCTTTTATTGTATCTAGATATTATTCTTGTATTTTTATTTTAAATTAATTCAATTCTTTGATTAATTAATTCTTTTCTTTTGTGTTTGATTACCTGTTATCATTAGTTATTTATGCGAGTTCTTCTGATTGACTTGAAATGATGATGTTAGGAGTTTCATTGCATTGATTTCGTATTTGTCTAACCTTGATGGACGAGAGACGTAGTTAAGATTCTAGGACTAAGTAATCAAAGATTAGTTGATTTTCCCTCAAGCAAAGGGTTATTAGATAATTTCATGTTTATAAGGAATTGAGCCTGATGCATATTTTGGTTACATTAGATTGATTGGCAAATCTGTTAATTTAATCAAAATATAGGATTCCATAGAATGGGAAATGAAGTGAGATTTATTTAAGTAGATTCATAACTTCTGAAATGATTGAATTTTACTTTGTATTCCTTAATGGTGCCAAGAAAATAATTAGTTGTGCTAAGTGTTAAATAATTCATGTTATACTTTTGAGAATAATTATTTGATTACATGTTTTTCTCTCCATGAGTTACGCTATTTTTTATTTTTTATTTTGATTTATTTATCAGTTTACTTGGTCAGTTAAAGAATTAATAAAATGCGATTAGTGTGTACTTGTTCCTTTGAGGATTGATACTCGTTAATTCCCGATACTATACTTGTGATGAGTATACTTGATCGTATGTCTATTTTGGGATTAATATTTTAATTAAAACTTGACTAAGCGATTGATTTAATTTTGATGATTTTTCTACATTGAAAATTTATGCATCAGTTTTAATTACTTATTTCAAATTTTATTTTCTTAACTAACTCAAGAGATACGTTAAGTTGAGAATTTCAGTAATCTAAGGTTGTTGATTTCGCCTAGAGATATGAGAATTAATGAGTTTCATGCCTTTACAACATAGAGATAGGGATAATTATCAAGGACTTCTGTTCTTTGCATCGCTTAGTTTCTTTAGTGAGATAGAGATGTCCACTAATTTAACTAAGAGATTGTGAAACCAAAACTCCAGAGAGAGTGGAATCTACATTATTTCTTGATGATAGTAAGATAATAATTAATTGTGATATTTGCTAGAAGTTTCTTTCTCAAGTTTTCAAGGGCATCTATCTAATTACAAGTTTTTCTATCTTAGAGTTGTTTATATTTTTATCTTTATTTTTACCTTTATCCTTTATCACTTTATTTGGTCGGTTAAACATTGACTGGCAAGTGAGTAACGGTAGTTGTTCTTTGAGGATCGATATTCCTTAATTCCCTATACCATGCTTAATGATGAGTATAATTTCTCATTTGTGTGTCTTGGGGATTAATATTTTAATTAAAATTTATTGGAATTGGACTTAAAATTGCATGATTTTTATAACCTAAATCAGACCTATCAATTAGTTGCCATTTCTGTAAGACCCCACAACCACAGCACTTGAATGGTTGCGGATGTCAACCCGTCCTAATAATCAGGGGTCTTTTATCACTATATAAAGAAATAAATAAATAAAATTGGAGGTTTAAATAACTCAAAAGGAAATTGATTGTAAGATATAGTGTCTATCTTTACATGCTTTAAATCCAAAGTCTCTTGGATCTTTGCCAAAATGTCGAGACAAAAAATTTCAAAATGCAACAACATCTTTCTCAGGTCTTGGTTTTATACCAGTCTAAGGATTCACAAAAGTCTAACTGAAGCATATGGAAAACGTCATGTGAGATTTGTATAATATATCACATTATGTCCCGTTATGTGCCATGCGTCATTGTTGAAGAACAATTGCTTTTATGATACATGATTATAGTACTTGGAATGCCTGAGGCGGCTACTAGTTCATTTGGTGACGTATCCGACAGGAGCTTTATGAAAACTTTTCAATTGAAAATTATTCAAGCTTTTAGGAAAATATGTGTACTTTCAAAATATGTTTTACCAAATAGTATCTATGTTGGGTATCTCAGGCTCGTATCCTATACGGCGCAGCGGACAAATAAAACAAGATACCATCCCAGGACCTGCATATGTATGGAAAACATGATATAAAGATAATAAAGGTAACAACTTTTACCTTTCTTTGATCGTTCGAAGAACAAAAATTTCTTCTTCAAGTCGAAGCGTGATCCAGTAATCCTCTTGATCAACCTCCATGTGAGTTGAACATCTAACCACTATAATCACATTGTGTGATTATCTCTAATAGTAATCCACATAGAGGACACACTCAAGCACCAATATTTTCTGTGCTAGCAGAAAAAGATGGCAGCTAGGGTTCTTCACGTTTTTAGCAAAACGAGAGAGAGAGAGAGAGAGAGAGAGAGAGAGAGAGAGAGAGAGAGAAGATTGTGTGTATTACACCCAGCTAGGGTTGGCGGCCATGTCATCATATAACACAAAAAACCCTACCAAAAATTGAGAATTCAAATCCTATTAGAATTCCCTAATTATAATTGGAAACATCAAGTTCTCACAATTACAATTCGGACCATAAATTATAACTAATTATAATTTGTCCACAATAACTTCTCTTTCTTGCAATTAATCCCACTATGTTATCAAATAACATCTTGAGTATATAATCCTCTAGTGTGTGTGACCTATTAGGTTTCCTGATCAATTGGTAGCGAACATGAATTAATCCAAATATCTTTGAGATTATTAATCCATAATTAATTATAATTAATCCTATTAATTCTAATCAGGATTGCTTTATTAACTCATCAATTAATAAACCCATATTCTCATATCATGAGTGGTATTTAGCAACACATCATGACCAGCCAAGAGTCCAGGAAGTCAAGTGGCTGCTACTTTGCAAGGTGTCAACCATTTACAAAAGAAAAAAAATGCAAGGGATGTAAAAATATCATTTAAGTTAAAATCATTACAAAAGCATTCCCTTGTAAAATGAAAAATGATGAAAAATGAGAGGCTGCTACTTTGCTAATTCAAATTAAAATGTATTGTTTTATTGTTGTATCAAAGTGTATGGTCTTGTTATGTTGTATGTAGCATATGTAATATATGTACTTGGGATTGCCACGAGACTTGAGTCAGTTGTTGGATCCTATCTCACATGAATCATTTTGTTTGAAATCTTGATTGGAGAAGTAGAGTTAATTACAATTAATTGCCATGAGCCAGTTTAATTTCACTTTGAGGTTGTTGGTTTTGTGTAGCCTAATATAAAAGTATACATGGGATTTACTTGGATAGATTGGTGTTGAGACGAATTCTAGCCACTTGACTTCCTGGACTCTTGGATGGTCATGATGTGTTGCTAAATACCACTCATGATATGAGAATATGGGTTTATTAATTGAAGGAATAACTCATAGGTTGCTAAATACCACTCATGGTTGCCAAGGGAAGTTGTATTTCCGTTGGCCACCTAGTGTAGTATAACTATGTGTATGCAATTTTAGGTGGCTGCCTAGGGAAGTGGAAAAATGACAAAATTGTATATGTATTTTATGTTTTGTAACTGGCGGCTTAGGGAGAGTAACTTCTCTAGGTTGCCTACCTCATTTCCTTACCACACTAGGCTAGAAGCCTGGCGGCCTAGGGAACAAGCTGCCTGGGTTCTGGAAAACCATGGAAGTCACACTTCCCTGGGCCACCCACATGCATTTTAGACTATTTTGTGGGTTTTCTTCTTTTTTGTCTATAAATACCTCATTATAAACCCTAGGAACATATCTTTGCTTGGCTAGTAACGAATAGATCCTATGGGAAGCCATCTTTCGCTCCAAAATGAAGATAATGAGGAAGGGATTCAAGGAAAAGGAATGGAGGATTGCAAGGTGCTCTCAAAGAAGGGGAAGAAATTGTCTATGAGTGTTTCTAACCCTTTTTCTTTGTTATCTACTTTGTAATTTTTGTTCTAAGATTTAATTTTTAATTGTAATAAACGATTTTACCCAATTTTATGCTTTGGGATAATGTATTCTTCTTGAATCTATGATTTTATCTCTATGCAATTTGGTTATTTGTATTCATTGGGTTCTCTTGATTGTGAGGCGTTTTAATTGATTTTGTTTAATTAGTTGTTCTTTCTTAATGATTCTGAGAGATGAAGCAAAGGTTTGAACACCCACTTAGCTAATTTAATGTTTGACATCTTAAATTAACCCATAACAGAGGATGTGGATTAGGTCTAATAATCTATGGGTTTATGAAGAGGTAGGGGTTTTGTGTCTTTCAGATGGTTTGGGATTGTAAGTGGTGTTTAATGGCTCGTTGAGTTTGGTTGATTAGGTCGAGATACCGATTAATCAATTTACGGATTAGGGATCTCATAACTCGAGAGAGTGTGAGATTGATAATTGATTCACTCTGATGCCTGGAGTTTGGATTTACTGGTCTAAGGGGTACTCATCTTTTAGGTGTTTAATAGGAGAATTCATATCACTGTATAACCTTTCTCTCTTTCTAATAACTTGGACTCTTCCTTGAATGAGAAGATGATAGATTTCCTTGGTAGTGTAATTACTTATAATTCATATATTTAATTTGGCTAGACAATAAGATGAGAGCAAAGTAGTGGTAATTGCTAAGTTCCCGTGGATTCGATACTTGCTATTCTCTATACTATGCAATGGGAATACTTGACCGATTCTGTGGTTTTGGTGCTTAGAATTTTAATTTAAAGCTCGATTTTTGTGTTTTGTTTATACTATTTCCAATGCAATTGAAACCACACGTCAGAAGGCTTAGTAGACTTCTTTGGATTAGGGAATTGCTATTGCATTTCGTTAAAAGAATTGTGCTCCTGACAATGTCTTTGATTCGACAACTTTTTAGATATACATTATAATTGCAGAAAAAGAAAGAATGAATGGAATTTTCAAAAGTCACAAGGGGTCTAATGTTTACACTTGTTCTTACCTTGTCAGAAGAAGGACTTAAGGCAACAAATGCAGATGCAACAAATACAGAAGAAAAGCAGGGTTTGTGAATTCCTACATTGGTAGTTCAATCTAACTTACTCTCGCTTCTTTACTCTTTCTTCTAAGCTTTCTCATGCAAACTACATTCTTTCACTTATTGTTGTTGTTAGGAATGTTCTCCCAGGAGTTAACTTTTGAAGACCATTTTAATTACATCAGTCTTTATTAGAAGATTGCACCCCATCAAATGCATTTGCATTATATCTAACGTTTTCTATATCATCTACAAATTAGTTCCTTATTTCTTATCCTATCAAATTTATTCCATCTATTTCATTTGCATATTTTGGCATGTGCTATCTTGTAAAAATTTCTTTTTACCAACTAGTTTCTCCACCATTCGTTGTGAGTTTTCATTTAAGGCTTGGTTGAATAAAGCAAGATCTACTGCTCTATTCAATATTTTCAATTATTATTCATCAAAATTTTTCCTAAATGTTTGCTAAGTTTATGCTATCTTTATAATGCCATTCTATTTATTGCTTCATAGGGTTTGTTCTGTTGACATCCTAATTCTTTTTCATTTGATTTATCTTATCTTGATATGTGCCAAATCTTGTTAGCTTCTCATATTGCCGAAAATTCTAATGTCACTATTTACACAAATATTTTACCTTTTTGTTATGTAGTTCTCTTTGATACTCTGAACTTTATCTTCATTTTCAAATAGTATTAGTTCGATATGATTATCTTTCTGCTCAATATCTCCTGTTATTTCCCATAATGCACTTTTTCTATTAAAGCTTGAGTATTCAATGAACTTCTTATCACTTAATAAGAGTCTTCTCAATTATAAAAATTTCATCAACAATTAAATACTAGGATCATTTCACTCTTTATTTTGTTGTAGATCTCATTATCGCTCACTTTCTTTTTTCTCTTTCAAGTAATGTTATCTTCATGTGCTCATCTCTATGCTCAATATGTGTTTTAAACTCACTTCTTATATTAAGACTTAAATATCCAATAACTTCTCTTATTTAATCATTAGAAGTATCTAGTACACATCAATCACAATAAAATTATTTGATAGTAAATTATTTCAATCTTCTCATCTTACCTTTTATATTTTCTTAACAATTAAACTTCTTATTGTCTTGAATTTGCGTATTCCTCCTTCCAACAATCCCATTGAGATCACATTATTCCATGGAAGTCACAACTTCATTTTCAGAAATGACATATGCAGGAGGCTGAGACTATAGCACATGTTCCACTGAAATAGTCACACAAAATTGACTATTTCGCTTATAATTTGAAGCAGGAAACAATCGTATTGCCTTGAAGCAAGAAGGCATAAACTTTATTGGAATAAGAATTTTGAGATATTCACATATCACAAGAGCTCGATGCTTGACTTTACTAAATAATATTTGTATTTGAAGCAGTGAAAATTCATTTTAATAATTTGAGTATAGCCTAGAGCTAAAATGCGGAATCATTATTGCTCGACTAACTAATCATGAATTTCCAAGGAGAAGGAAGTTAAAGGAACAAATGAAAACTACAAAGAAGCTAACAGTGGAGTAATGCATTACTTTGGTCAATTGTACGTGGCAAATGAAAAAGAATTGTAGAAAAAAAATTTAAACGAAGTCCTAAGAACCATTACACTATTTTTCCAAGAGAAACATAAATGCACTAAGATGTGAAAGTGATGTTTTGGTAATTCTAATTGAAGATAAAAATTTTCATAATTTATGTGTCAACATGTCTTGCCTATCAAAAAGTAAAAGTTGAATATAAGAAAGACTCACTGGAATACTCCAATCCTTACTAGAAGTGGGAATATATCACAAGGGATTTTGTTACTTATTTGCTGATGTGCCAAAATAAAAGAAATAAATTTTAGAAAATATCAAACCATCATACAAAGACAATCCATATGATTTTGATGAATAGGTAATAGTCAAGAAAGAATTAGCTTAAGTTTATACCCAAGAAATCATATGACTATCTAGTGTAACTTCATGCAACGTTTCCAAATGATATCCCTGGTCTATTGCAAGAGGATGACCAAAAAATCAAGAATTATGGAGATTAACTTGAACTTTAGTACTTCAGATCCCACGCAGATAAAGTGCCGATCTCAAAATGCAATATCAATTTCTGAAGACATATTGGGAGCATGCACAGTAGATTTCAGAAGTGAAAAGATCGAAAGTCCTCTATATGTAGAGCTAGTTAATGGTAACAGCCATCAAGCCTTAATCGGAATGGCCCTAATCATAGTTGTATAACGGTGAAAGTATCAGACATTGTTATACTAGACATGGACAGAAGGTGGAAGATTGATCAAATGGAAGAAGCATGCATTCAAGGGATGACATAGAGAATAACACTAAAACAAGAATGATTGAAATTGGATCAAAAGAGGACAACAAAATTATATCGATAACCAAAGTAGAGAGTAAGAATTTCATGTAGGAGATGTTTTATTTGATGAAGATTGTGTTTGTTTTATGAAGAGAAGCTAGTGAAAATTTTAGAGTGAAGTATTAAAGAGTTGAGGAATAAGAGAATTCCTACGGATAAGGTGTTATAAGAACATCATGGAATACAAGATGCAACTTCGAAAACTGAGGAAAGGGTAAAAAAGAAGTATTCGAATTTGATTTGAGGTATGACATCAGTAATTTTGAGGAAAAGAAGATGTGACACCCCCATTAGCTTATTCATACACACATAAATGGCATTTTTTGGGCATATTAGTATGTAGTAATTTTTATTTGAATATACTATGAGTGCATATTTGCATATTTTAAGAATATTTATTTAATATAAATTCTTGACTACTTTTTATATGCCTGGTTGAAGTGAAATATTTGTATAAACTTGTGTGAATGTAATGTGATGCTTTATTAATTTTATATCTTGGATGGGGAATTAACAATGTATAAGAGTTTTATACATTTATTAAGAGAAAACAGTATGTTCGGCGTGATTGTGAGAAATTAGTTTTATAAAAGACTCAATGTAAATTTTTTTTAACAAATTAAAAGCCCTATTTTGCTCTTTAATTGTTTGATTTTTTACTTTGTTTAATCAGGACAATTAGTTGACTAAGACATATTTGATTTTCTTATTTCCTTTAATATGCAATAATAATTTTACTATTCAAATTATTTTTGCAAGAAGTTAATTATTTTTTATTTATTTTATTGCAATAAATCCTAGAGTGCCCAAAATGTGTTAAATGATGATCATAACCTTCATTATAGAAGTCAAATCCTAGCCATTGATGTATTTTAAACCTAACCACTAATTTTTAATAACGCAAAGGTGTTAAATTAATTTTTAAACACATGTTAATTAATTTAAATCCTCCATTTAACAATTAAAACCTTCTTTCATCAATCAAAAACTAAATTTTCTAGATTTCCTCTTCAAAATTTCAATGCAGAAATATACACTCACACATAAATTGTTCTTGCTATCTCTCTCCACCCCTCCCCCCCCCCAACCATCTCTCCCTTCTCTATGTTCTTGTTTTGATTTCTTCACATAAACTCTTGAATTTTTTGTGCTAAATAGTAGAGAACCAAAGTGCTTTGGAGTAATTTTTTAAGAGTTTTCATGAGTCTTTCACTTGGAAAAGTAATTTGAACTCATCTTTTTGATTAATCCATGTTTTCTATGTGTAGCCATGAATAGGAAGATTTGATGTTCAGAACAAAAATGGAGTTTGCGATGATTTTGGTATGGAGGAGATAGGGTAATTTTGATGTTATTGTACTGGTGATGTGTTCATACTTGGGCATAAAAATCATACAAAAACTAAGCACATTCCCAATCAAGTTTAAATTAAAACGTTCAACCCAAATAACATATATGAGTAAGTATACTCATCATTAACCTAACATAGGGTTCAAATGAGTGTCGATCCTCAAGGAACAAGTAGACATTAGTTACCTTTCTTTCATTATTTAACCTACTCGATAAATTGACAAACAAATAAAAAGTAAAACAAAATAAAATAAAATAAAAATAAAAATATATACATGTCAAGCATGGAAAAGTATGTAATTCAAACCATTGTTTAGACAAACACGATCTTTAAGAACTCAATCATTATCATAACTAATTATTCTCTTGGCATTACGAAGGATTAAGATAGACTCACTTCTTTTTCAATCCATGAAATCACTATCTTCAAGATAAATTAGAATCACTTGGTCTCATCTCAACTAATTCACCTAAAAGATGCATTAAACACAATCGTTGATTAAATTCCCTTGGTCTCGGCGAATTTATAATATGAAATTATCCAATGAATCCTTGGTTTCGGCAAACATCAATTAACCTTTAATTACCCAGTCCTAATCAACTAACCCCCGTGGTCTTGGCGAGTTAATAGACAACAAATATGAAATTAATCAATTGAAACTACTATCAACCCCCTTGTCTTGGCGAGTTAATAGAAAGAACCAACCAACTAACCTCATAATAAGAACACAGAATTAAATACCAAGAAAAATAATCAATCAATCAAAAGATCAAATACTCTAAATATCATGAATATCTACAACAATGGCAAATTACAATAAAACAATTAACATATCATTGTTCAAGTAAAAAAAAAAAAAAACAAAGGAAAGAAATAGATACTCATAGACAAGCCTTCTTTCTCCTCCTTCATAGACCCTCTTGTACAATCCTCCTTGAACTATTTATTTCCGAAAAATATTGGTGATGCACTTTAAAATATTCTAAATCCCTACATTGTACCCCCCCCTTTTCTATGTACATTGGCCTTTATTTATAGGCTTACAAAGTTCCTAAAAGAATCCTAATTCAAGAAGAAGAAACTACCTAAAAATAATCTAAAATAAAAAAGGAGTAATAAAAGTAAAAATAAAAACCTAAGTAAAACAAAGGAAACCGTCTTTATGAAATTGTGAAATTGGAAACCAATTGAACTTTACTTTTGTCTTATTCACTAAAGACAATTCCTTGTTGAATTGAAATTTGCTGGAATTGCCTTCCAATTTGAGCCACTAAAAATGTTGAAATCTTCTTCCATTGTGCAGTGAACAACCAAGCCGAGGTGCCTTCAAACTATCGCAATTTCTTCTTTGAATTTCCTGAGCCGTTCCTTGTTTTGTCGGCTAAATTGAGCCAAAATCCTTTTCTTTGTTCCATTGGCTAAATTGAGCCGCCAAAGCTATTTCTTTTCTTCTTGCATTGCTTGTTGCTACGTTGACCGATGCTGCTTCTTCAGCTTGCTGTTGCGTCGGTTCCATTGAGCCGTTTCCCTCAAATTACACCGAAAATTGCTTTCCTCTTTTGATTTCCTTTTGGCCTTTGTAGAGCCACTTTTGTTGACTTTCTTTCTCCTCCTTGGCCCACCAAAATTCATGCTTTTCTTTGCTGCAATTGTTTCCTTTTTGTTGTTGTCTTAATTAGCCGTGAACCGAAATTGCACTTTCTCCTCTTGCTATTGCTTTTCTTTCTTCTGGCTGTTATTGTTGACTTCATTTAATTCTTCTTTTCTTGCTTTTTCTTTGTTCTTCCAGTGACAATCCGGCGCCGGCTGTCCTCCTCAGGCTGGCGTTGCCTCTATTCTGAAAATCACATAATTAGCTCTAATTTTCCCTTATTTTTGCATAAAATTACAGAAAATTATTTTTATAAGAGAAATATCAAATAGGAAGGAATATGACTAGTTATTATATAAAATGTATCACAAAATAATATCAAATAATTAGAAAAAATATGACTAATTTTGGCCCTATCTAAACCCTACCTTACAATTGCCCATTCAAAGATAGGAAGATTGTGCATTGCATTATTTTAAACTACATGAGTTACACATTTGAGAATGTTCATGATTTATATGGCATGATTATACGCATCTTATGTATGATTTAAATAATTTTTTTACCCTAAGATACTTTACTTGGCTTGTTTACTATTTTAGTAGGTATTTTGCCTCCTTGGTTATTTATTTAGTCATAGGGAGAACTTGATGAGAAGATTATAGTCCATAAGAATTTTAGAGCAATTATAAGACACAAGAGGATTGTCGTGTAATGGAATGAGTGTTGTGATTCTAGTTGATCAATTGGTGATCGAATTGTGTTCTATGCATCATTTAGTTTTTTTATTGAGGTTGAGATATTCATTAAATTAACCAAGAGACAGTGAAACCATAACTCGAGAGGGAGTTGATTCTATATTATTCATTCACGATCCCAAGATTATAATTAATTGTGACATTTGCTAAATGATTCGTTGTCATGTTTTCAAAAATTTGTATCTAATTACATGTTTTTCTTTATTAGAGTTGTGTAAATTTTTATTTTTATTTTTACCTTTACTCTGTAGTACCTTATTTGATCGGTTGAACAATGACTAACATGTGTCTAATGTTTGTTGTTCCTTGAGGATCAATACTCGTTATTTCCCTATACTATGTTGATGAGTATACTTACTCATATGTGTGATCTAGGAATTAATATTTTATGTAATGGAATGGACTTAAAATTGCACGATCTTTATAACCCAACTATGATGCATCAAATTTCTGACGCCGTTGCTGGGGAACAATATCATGAAAATTTGGAATTCATTAATTTAGCCATGTTTATATGTCTATATGTGAATATGTATATCTGTTCTTTGTGTATCTTGGTGCCATATCCAGTTGTTTATATTTTTATATAATTTATCAATTTATCTGCTAAGTGTTGTATTTTGTTTACTAATTAAACTTAATTGACCACATTTTGTATCCATGAAATTAAAAAGTGAATTGTATGCAGATAATATAGCTAACTGGAATTTAGGATGGAGGAATAGAGGCTGAGGTGCATGCACAGTTTGAGACTGTGAAACCCCAATCAAAACCAACCTTAGAGTAAGGGGGTTGGGATGCATATAATATTTTATTACATGTTTAAATATATTTTTATATGATTTTATATGCATTGAATTTGTTTTTTATAGTCTAGGGGGCTTGATTATGATTATTGAGTGAGAAGGACAAAATGGTAATTTTTGCTTGAGGTGGAAAAAGGGAGATAGCTTGAGGATTGAATAGGAAAATATTTTTAGGGGGGAAATAAGAATAACAGTTTTTGTGGCTTAGTGATTGGAGCTTTGGAATTAATTCTTGAGGTCTTGGGTTCAAATTCCATTGTATGAGCTTTAGCTTGGTTAAATTTTATTTTTTCTTGGGAAATATCATTTTCGGCCTTATGTGTCGGGAGTAGGGTAGAGATATTGTCCTAAAAGAGACATGATAGGAATATCCAAATCCTACTTCTTTGCTCTACACAAAATTCCTAAGGGGAATTAATTTCCTCTTGATCCTTAATTTTTCCTATTTCTCAACTCATTAGTTTGATCAAATTGTTCTAGCCATTTTCTTCCCAAAAAATTCCAGCAAGGTGTTGTGGCTTTGAAGGTTCAAAATGTCTTAGTAAAAGACATCTTATGGTCCGAAGCAATGGAAGAGGGGGAAGGATTTCAAGTGAATTAAATTCCTCTAGTGAGCTTTCTAAGAATTCCCTCTAGCTAGGTTCATCTTCCTTCTTGGAATGAACTGAAATTTTCCAACTTCTTGTGCCTTCAAGGTTTCAAAATTCTTACCCATTATTCCCTCCCAAATGCTGCCAGAAAATGGCCCTTTTGATAAGCTTGAAACCTGAATATTTCTGGCCATTTTCGGACTGCACAAAGGTGGTGCAAAACCAGGAAAATTCCTGGGCAAATTCGCAGCTTTGGAGGTCCAAAACTAAGCTGTTTTCTTTCAATTTTTGCTCAACACCTTAGCCACATTTTTCCTCCCTAAAGAATGCTGGAAACCAGCCTTAAAAGGCCCCTGAAACCTCCTTCAAAATCTCTGCAAGCTGGCTTGAAAATGGCAGCCCAAAACTGCCAGAAATTCCAGCCTTGCAAAAATTCTGTACAGTAATTTTCCAGCTTTGTTTCCTAATTCATCCGTAGTCGAAACTCCATTATTCTTCTGCACAAATCACCCTTAAACCTCCAATAACTGAACTCCATTGTCCTCCCCATGCTTCTGCACAAAAATCCCATCATGGCTGCCAAAAAGATTTCCAAAAAAATTCTGCAATCATGCCTTGATTTGGATACCAAAATTCCAGCCACCATGATTTAACAACTTTCCATAAAACATACCTCAAACAACTAGACCTTCCCTTCACCATTACACTCCTTATTTTTGGCCACCCTTACCCTTCCTCAACCAGCATTCCTCTAGCCAAAACACTGCCCAACAATTCAGACATGGAAGACTTCCAAAAGCTCTCCAATAATCAAAAATATTCTTGAATATGTAGTTTCCAAATTTGCTTCCTAAAAATATTCTTCAAGGATTTCAACAACTAGCCTTTCCTTTTCCCTTCCAAACCGGAGAATCATCTTCCTAAACCCTACAACCAATTCAGCCAGCCCTAATCCTCCAGAATTTTGGTAGCTGCAAATCAAAACCTCTCAATTCCCTTCAACCTTCAAGAACACATAGCACACTAAGAACAACTACTCATTCCTTTCACCTAATACCTCTCCAAATCACTCCAAACCACTGCTAAAAACTCCAGAATTCATCTACTCACTGCCATAAGTCCATCCACACCATTCTTAACATCAAACTCCAAAATCCAACTTGCTAGTGTGGATAAAAAAAACCAGAAATTTTGTGAAGACTCAAGAACACCTTCAAGGTAGGTTTTTTTTAACAACTTCATCTTCTCCAATCTTGATCTCTAATGAATATATATATGAATAAACATGCTAATGGACTCTCTCTCTCTCTCTCTCTCTGTCTCCCTCTTGGCCGAATGACTTCTTCACCAATGGCCATGCTTTCTTTCTCTTTCTTGGATGAATTTAGACCTCTAGGAGTTGAGATCCATTCGAAACTCCTTTAAGGTATTCATCAATCATGTAAGCCCTTTTAACCCTTCTTTTAAATTTTAGATTCATGTCTCTAGGATGAAGTTGATAGAAGATGGATTGTGGATAAGGTTTGAGTATATATTGTTGAGGTTGAAGCATGAATGAATGTGTATATATGATGGAGATGGGATTGATGCATGTGATGATCTATCTTGGATGATATTATGATGTTTTAGGGTTTAATGCATGGCTCCATGTTCTGAGTAATGTATGTGATCAAGCATGCTAGAGAGTATGTCATCTATGATGAATAGGATTTATATTCTTGGTGGATTATTAAAGCCATGGTTATATTTATGCTAGAAAAGGTTAGATCATGTCTTGATATCGTTAGATTTATGCGTATATGCATGATTGAGATGATTTGATGAATTGAAGGGTTGTAAATGTTCATGATTATGGTTAGCAATAGAACTATGGTCATGATCTAGTTGTCCCGAATCTAATTTTATTTCTTCAATAAAATATTTAATATTATGATTTTTGGCTAGTAATTTCGAAAACCCTAGGAGGGGTAGATTTGGAATATTATATATATAATAAGGATATTTTAGTCAAATAAATAATAGCTTTTGCTAGAAAAATAAAATATATAGATATTATATATAAAATGATAATGTCAAATAAAGCCTTTTATGAAAATAATCATAATAAGTAAAATATTTACTATTAAATTTTAATTATTATCTTTTAACCAAAACCTACTAGAATTTATTTAGTATCTTTCAATCAAGAATCATTAAAATTTATTTTCAACTAATTTTAATTATCAATTATTTTCTTGCATTTAATTATTAATAAATTATTATTTGACCTAGTAGTACCACCTAGGACTTTTCATCAAATAAACTCTAAATTATTTTAGCAAGATTTAAACCTTCAACTTAATAGTACCTATTTCCCAAAACTCTAATTATTTTAAATATCAAAATTAGCCTTGGCTTATAAACCTTTTTATTTATTATTTGGCCTTAAAGCTTGGGACACTAGGATCATGGTTGTAGTAGTGAGTTGAGTTAGTTCATTTGTGAAAATGGATTTTGGCTTGAGTTTGATTGTGGTTTGTATTTACCCCATGTGGGGTTAGGTCAGCTGTTGGAGACCTTTGTTGTGAGCAAGGATCAGGTAAGCTCCTGCATAAAACCTGTTTGATGTAAAAATGATTTTTTTTAATTGGCAAGCCAAATGTAGAGTGCAAGGACGTTCATTTCTGTAAAGGTGAGGATTGACTCATTTCTTATTTTAGTCAAACAAATTATTTGGAAATCAATAAGCAGATTTACTGAATCTTAAAACTCTTTCTAAAACTGATTTTGACAAAGACTTTGGAAACTCTTAATTGCCATTTTCAAGTGGAACTGTGTTTTGTTCATTTTTTTCCCAGGTGGGATGACTTACATGGAGTACTCAATAAGGGTAGGCTAGTAGTACTAGTTTTGAAGAGCAAGAGTGAGTCTTTTGGCAGGAGACCACCACCAAAAGATAAGCTCAACTTAGAGAAACGTCAGTACTACTTAGTCATGCTGGTCCGAGCTAGCAGTTTTTATTTCAGTCAAGTGACTGTGTTATGCCAGAATGGACACCCGGTTGTTGTTTTGGTATAGAGAAGGAGGAGTATCTTGCCCAGTAGGCTGATCACCTACCTTTTGTCAGTCTGCACAAAGTGTGGCATTCTGACCAGCAGTATGCACAAAGTGTGGCATACTGACCATGTGGACATGGGGCCCAACGTGTGGTAACCCATAACCACTCTTTTGAGTGGTTGATTTTATTGTACCTATATAGTTTGAAAGCCAAAAGGCCACTCTCGTTTTTGAACATCATTCATTGCTTGTCAGTATTTCTTTTGTCAGTCTGTACAAAATGTGGTATTCTGACTGTTGTATGGTTTTGGAGCTCAACGTGTGGTAACCCATGACCACTTTTGGAGTGGTTGATGTTATTGTGCACTTGTATGGTTTCAAAAAAAGGAAAACACCACTCTTGCTATTGACTAATGTTTATTACTTGCCAATATTTCTCTTATAAAGATTTCACACTTTGCATCCACGAACTATTTTCACTGAACACCCAAAGCACACACGGACTTACTGCGATTTCTATCTCATCACCTTTTTACCATGATTTTAGGTCGATCCTGCTGTGGGGATGAGTAGCTAGTGTATCTTCCTTGGAAGAGAATGTTGTCTTTTATTTTTATGTACTGCTTTGGGGAGTTAATAGTGGATGATTTTATTTATTGATTTGTTTTTTTTTTTGGGAATTCTTGGATTTAATCTTGGATTTATTCTGGGGTTTTAATAAATTTTAAGTTAAATTATTATTTTTATTCTACAATTTTATTTGTGTAACCTAGTTATAAAGACTCCTTATCCTTTGGACGGGGCGACATCCCTGGCCCTGGCGGGCCTAGGTAGCGGGGTGTTACAGAGACCCAGATGATGTTCTTCTTCCATTTAGGGACTTTGTAGCCGATCTATATAGGAGGCAGGGCTCTCATGAGCAGCGATTGACTACATGGATACATTATTTCCTTGGACAGCCCAGAGGTGCTTCTACAAGCCAAACCATGGGTGAGGCTGATCTAGAAATTGATGGCAATGACTTCTATTTTCGCATTATTTTTTTTTTCCATTTTCATGACCTTTCTTAGGATTTCTATTTTATCTTTTGTTTTACTTTTATGTGCAGTTTCTTTTTCTTATTTTATGTGTGTTTTATTTATTTTGTTTAGATAACTCATCCTTATCAAGGAAACATGCTCTTTGGATATAACTTAACTCTTTTGTGGAAATTCATGGGTATGGACAATATCCCTTTTCCTTATCTTCTTCCACTTTATTTTTCTCAGTCCCCTGGTCAGTCTTTATTGTTAGATTTTGGGCCATTGAGGACAATGTCCAATTTAAGTGTGGGGGAGGTGGTTAATTCCTTCATAAAATGCATTTTGAAACTTCTTGAAATTTTGAGGGTATTTGGGATAATTTTTTTCAATTATTACATGCAGTTGGCCTGGTTTACTCATGATTATAATTTTCTTTTTAACTTTGGATAGGGGTTTGCAATTCAATTGGGTTGGATTTTGTTGAAGTAAACATGAGTATTAAGTTGAGTATTTCTAAGTCTTGAAATTTTAAGTTAAGCTTAGTTATATTTTAGTATTTGAATTTTATTCCATTCCTTAAGTTTGAGTACGGATTGTATGATGAAATATGGGAAAAGTTGTTGATTAATTCTTACTTCTTGGTGTTTAAATTTGATTTTTTAGTTGTAAATAAGGATACCGAGGTCCGGCATTGCAAAGTGCATGTCCTGTGGTGACAAAAGTAACGCATGAATATGGAAAAAATGAGTGAAGAAAAAAAAATTGTTATCTATGAAAAAAAAAAAGAAGAAGGAAGTTTTCTACTGAAAAGGGGGTCAATATAGAGAGAAGTAGCAAGTATTGTTTGGTACACTCTCTTGAGGCTATTCCAAAGGCGAATGTAAAAGAAAGAAAAAAAAAGGAGAGAAATGATGACTATAAATAGGCTAATACGATTGAATGAAGATAAGGACATTCAATTGAAGATATCAATTCCCTAAGTCCTCAAGAAAAAAAAAAATGGAGTGGAGTAATTCCTTATTTTGCTATATGACGTTGTGAGAATTTGATTCTATGATGCTTGAAGTTGGCTAAACGACTCGACTAGTATGATTTATGTTGTCTATACTTTAGCTTAGAGGGTGGAATAATTTTTTTGTGCTGAGTATAAGCTTGTTTAACTTAACTTTTTTGAGGGTCTTGGAGATATTTGGTTTTATACATGAGTTTGCAAACATTTTCTTAAAGGTTTGAATGAATGACGAGTCTTTGGTCATGGCTGAAGGGAAATTGTGGCTTTATTATGGATGGACTTACCTTGAGATAGCTGTTTTTCTTTGCCTTGTCTTAAATGTTTGCTTGAGGACAAGCAAAGGCATAAGTGTGGAGGAATGTGATAGGGCCTAAATTTATCCTTAAATCCATAGTTATTTGAGATTATTTTGTGATGCTTTTTGATTCAATAACTTGCAAACTATCATCTTGGTTGATATTTTGCCTGTGAAAAGTGTTTTTGAGATTTTATGTAGAAATTGATGAAATTAGAGGTAAAAAGGTAGAATCCCTGTCAACACTCGGCACCGATCCAAAAAAGAAGAATCAGTGTTGGCCCTACTTTAGATTTTCAAGGTATAACAAGGGAAAAATGAAAAAAAAAAAAAATCATGGCTTTCTAGTGAAGACCCTAGTGCTAGCACAGAGGAGGTGAATCGGCACCGGCCCGTGTCATAGGAAGTCATGTAGTTTTCAACTTGTACGCTGCCCAGAACTTCTTGGAAACATTTTTTAGCAACCAAGAGGTGTATATAAACAACAAGAGTAGATGGAAAACATATGAATTTAAGGATCAAAGATAAAATCACCCATTAAAAAATGAATTCATCACTAAATGGGTATTGTTTCAAGAAAGTCTTCAAGGGAGGAAAAAGATGGCTTGTTAAAGAGTTCTTTCTAAAATCTTGGTTTTCTTTTACCTTGAACCATAATGAGATTAATGTTTTTATTGTATTTGGATATAATTTTTGGATTTGTGATGTTGAATTAGTTTAGCCTTTTGTTCAATTAATTACTATTCTTGGTATTCGATTATTTATTTTGCAGTGATGGTTAGACATGATACTTGAAAGTACTCCATGCAATTTTACTACCTCTCGTACATATGTCTATGCCAATTTTTCCATAGAGTCTCTTACATTTACTGAAATAAAGTGTGTTGTCTTTGTTAATCTGTTATTCACTACACAAATGGCATCTTTTTTGCTCTTTGACATAGGCAACCCAATGACGAAGTCCATTGTCACCTACTCTAATTTCCTTTATAGTATCGGTAATGGCTGTAACAATCCCGCCAACTTCTTATGTTTCACCTTAACTTTTTGGCAAGTTAGGCATGTAGAAATAAATCATACCACATATTTCTTTATCCCAGGCCATAAAAAAACACTCTTTAGTTCCTAGTACATCTTCATTTCTCCTAGATGAATGGCATAATTACTCCTATGTGGCTCCTCTAAAATATTATTCCAGAGTTCCTGTTCATTAGGCACACACATGCAATTCCGAAAGTACATCACTCCTGCCTCATCTTGCTGGAAGTTACTGCCCTCTCTCTTAAGCTCCTTGTGTCTAAAAAGCTAAACTCTGCATTATCTTACTGATCTTTGATAATTTCCTACCTTAGATCTAGTATCATCCTCAAATTGCTGATGAGAATTCTTCCCTCTTGAACCTCTGACTTCAGATCCAAAACCTCTTGCAGTGCTTGAACTTCTTGTACTCTCAACCTTACCATTTTGACTTTTCAACTCAGAGCATCTGCAAGCACATTGGCTTTACCGAAATGATAGTTGATTGCATTGGACAACGGTATTCCTCCAACAATTCCATCTACTATCATTGTCCTAAATTCAGGTCCTTCTGAGTAAAAATATACTTCTAACTTTTGTGATCCGTGAACACTTCGTACTCGTCTCAATATAAGTTCTGTTGCCACTTCTTCAATGCAAAAACAATTACAACTAATTCCAAATCATGCATTGGGTAATTGACTTCATGAGGCTTCAATTTTCACAAGGCATAAGCCATCACTTTCCTATCATGCATTAAGACTGCTCCCAATCCTTCCTTCGATGCATCTGTATACAGGGCATAGGATATATCTCCTTCTGGCAAACTTAGTACGGAGCTATCATCAGTCTCCGCTTTAGCTCCTTGAAACATTTCTCGCACTTTTTCTTCTAGACAAAAGGAACATCTTTCCTCAATAATTGTGGTATTTGTGATGCTAGCCTAGAAAAAGCCTTAATAAATAGATGGTAGTACCCAGTTAGTCATAAAAAGATTTGAATCTCGATAATATTCTCAGGTTGCTTCCAATTTGAAACCACCTCAACCTTTGTTGGGTCTGCCTTATAACTATCCTTTGAAAACATAAGGCCATGAAAAGCCATGTTGCCCAGCTAAAACTCTCGTACTTGCTAAATTTGGCATAGAGCTTGTGCTTTCTTAATTTTTCCAGTACCATCCTTAAATGTTCTGCATGGTCCTCTGTGCTTTTGGAGTAAATGAATATTTCCTCGATGAACACCACCACGAATTTGTCCAAGTATAGTTGGAAAATGCGATGCATCAAGTCCATTACCAGTGCATTAGTCACCCCAAAAGGTGTTGCCACAAACTCATAATGACCATATATGGTATTAAAGGTTATCTTGGGAATATCTTCCTCTTTAATCTACACCTGGTAGTAGCCTTGCCTCCAATCTAGATTGGAGTGGCAGCTAGATCCTTGTACTTGGTCAAATAGTTCATCAGTCTACTGTAGGGGATATTTGTTCTTAATAGTCAAGTTGTTCCACCCCGAATAGTAGATGTAAAACCTCAATGTTTTATCTTTTTTCTTCACAAACAAAACAGGGCCTCCCTATGCAGATGTACTGGACCTTATATATCCTTGCTTCACCAGTTCTTCCAATTGCTCATTTAATTCTTTCAATTCCATAAGAGCCATCCGGTATGGGGTCCGTGATACAGGTTCCGCTCTTGAAATTATGTCTATAATGAACTCAACATTCCGAGTAGGAGAAAGAGAAGTGAGCTCAGGTGGTAACATATAAAGAAATTCCTTCACTAATTCAATGCTTTCCAGAGTGCACTGATCCTTCAATTTGTTTATCAGGTAGGTCAGGTATCTTTGACAACCTTGCCTCAGCAACTTTCGAGCCTCAACTCTAGCTATCAAAAACTTCAACTCTTTTACCTGCGTACCGTTGAATTCAAGCACATCACAACCGGGTCTGACATACTGCACAGACTTATTCTTACAATCTATTTTTGCGCATGATTTGCTAGCCAATCCATCCTAAAGATTACATTGTAATCATCAATAGCTAAAACTATATGATCTCCTTCCTATCTCCAATCCCGCAATTCTATACAAACTTTTCCACTTGTACTATTTTTCCAAAATGAGTGCTCACCAACAAGGTATATGGTAGTTCAACTCCACCCCAACTTAAATGATATGCATAAGTCTTGTTTAGATAACAATGGGTGGATTCAGGTTCTATTAAAACTTTAACGGAATAATCTTAAATAATGAGCATACCTTCCACCACTGTCGTATCTACTCCACCCTCTTCTTTATTCAAGCCAAAGACCTTTACCTTCACTTGAGGCTTCTGTGATCCATTTCTTGAGGCTCCTGGGTTATTTTATCTATTGACTCCAGTGGGCTGCATTGGGACTATTTGCCCAAATTGAACCAATTTGGGATAGGAGTTTTAAAGATGGTTCGGGTCTCCATAGGTATAGCATTTCCTTATGGCTCCCTTAGACCTGCAATCCTTCTCTACATGTCCTCTCTTACCACAGTATCAGTAGGATAGAATTAAAGCAAGAAAAGAAAACGGGTCATAGCCAATGGCTTGACCTGACCGGTGGGTCCTTACTATCCAACTGATATTTTCCTTATGACTCTGACTGTGGTTTACGTTAGATTAGACCGATTCTCCTCCTGCTGCTCAACTACCTCGTTCTGACCTAACTTTGACCGCTTTCTGGTCACTGGTCAATGAAAACCCTTGATCCTTAGCTTTATCCTTTGCTGGCTGGTTGTCCCATAGGGACTACTCCTTCTTCTTATTTTCATCCTTATTTCCAAATCTTATGGCTTCTATAGGAAGCTAAAGGTAGGACTTACTCTGGCTGCTATAAAGAAGGCATGCAAATTTAAAGTATTACTCTAAACAGACATGAAATGAACAGCTCTATGAGGCCAAGTTAAAAGTTAATTATAAGTAATGAGAAGATCAAAATTCTTGAATAGAAAAGTCATAGCGCTTAGCACTCAGTACTAGCAAGACCTTGCATGCGTGGAGCTATAAAATGGTCAGACACTGACATTGATTCCTGGGGGAAGAAAAAACAGGTAGAATAGCAGTTACATGGGTTGTTAAGTTTTGAGCAGGGCCAGTTAGTATAGTACGTGCTATCAATCTTCTCCACATGTCCTCTCTTGTGAGTTTTCATGCCTTGGAAATTACCTTGGGGGTTGTTTCAGAGGGAAAGTTCTTTGTGCTATTCTATTCTTATCCTCATTCTCAATTGTGGTGGTCACATCCACTGCTACTGAGCATGACATTAGTGGGAAATGTGCTCCTTCCTCAAGCTCTTAACAAACTGCCTAGTTCTATTCTGCTAAGTGTCCACCAATCTTTTGTAGTACATTGATAATTGGTTGAAATGAGCAACATACTAAGCCACAGACATGTCCCCCTACTTTAAATTTTAAAACTCATTCTCAATTTTCTCCACAATCCACTGGGTTATACTCGGACTTAAAGGCCTCTACAAAATTTTCCCGAGTCCAATCCTACTTTAATAGCTCCCAATCTTCTTGGACTCACTGCAACCATGCACGAGCTAGACCGCAAAGTTTGAAAGTGGCAAATATGACCATCCTCTTTTTAGAGTAATGGAGTGTAGCGAAAATGTCCTCCATTTATTCCACCTACTGCTCTACCTTTTGGTCTTGCTTCCCCTCACCCAGGATATTAGGAGGTTGAAATTTCAAGATATCTCCAAAACTTCATCTTCCCCTCTTGGATTTCTTTATTCGGTTAAAGTCTGCAATATTTTCGTCATCTTGATGCAAACTTGCCCCATGGTCACCTAAGTGGATACCTTAGACTCTACTTCTTAGTCGGGATCATTCTCATCTCCTTGATTTGGTGTATATATCTGAGTGACATCGTACTTAGGAGCCATAGGTTCTGGATTAGGGACTCTCCTAGTGGTTGCAACAACTCGATGTTTTGGTGCCATTCTATAACATCGTGCCCGAATAGTGAGTTATGCCCCAAAGTTCAAGTACATCCAAAAATATGCAAACAACTAGCATATAAACACAGGGGTAATATGAAAGTTTTGCATAAAAGGAATTATCTTATGAAGAATAGAGTACACTATGATACCCTTACTTGCTAAAAACTTTTAAAGGAAAAAAAATCACAAATAATACAGAGAATTATTGAAAATAATAAACAAATAGATTGCCAAGCACGCAACAACTCCACAACTCTAGTCCTCTTCAGAATCTTTAGTATCGGCTTCGTATAGCTTACCCCAGAGTTCATAGAGAAATCTATATAGACCACACTTATACTATCTACCAACAACATGGGTATTGACCATGAATTATAGACTCAGGTACTATTGATACAAAAATTTTCTCATTGTTGCAGGGTTCAAGGATTTTTATGGTTATAAATAGCCATACCTTCTCTCACTATGTACAACTCCTTCAGTCGAGAGATTCCGCAAAACTTGTGTGTGTAAATTAAATTGTATCAGAGCAAGTTATAGATTTGGTGTAAATTACTAGCACGGTGTGGATTGCTCCCTTGTATCAGTAGTACCTGAGTCTGTAAACTTCTTTATTGTAATCAGGTAATGAAATATAATATGGAGTAGTAAGATCCTTGATCTCTCAAGACTCTCCATTTTGATGTAATCAACTTCTTGTTTATTTGTAATTCTGGTATTCTAGCTTATACTTCTTTTCCATGTATGAGTATATCGGCTCGAAAACAAACAGCGCCACCGGAAGAGCTTACGCGCTCGGGGAACATAGTTCCTTGTTGTTGAAACAAAGCCACGTACTCATTGTCTTTGTTAGAGTAATAAGCATGTTGATACAAATTATATTATATGAACTATTATCTTAATTCTACGATTATTACTTGTGCTTGTGGTGTAAAGTTGAAAGTATTGGTGGAAGGGCAAAAGAATATAGAGGCTTCGCATATGACCCAAGAAGGGCAGCATATAGGTCCAATGGTGTGAGCTCTGTATGCCAAGAAAAAAAGACTAATAAGCCCAAGACAAACTGAACTAGTAATTTGCAGAAGAGGACAGATAATAATCATCTAGGATAGTTCATAAAGGAGGCATTTTTCTATTCTTTAAAGACAGAATAATTTGATAGAATGGAAAAGAAAAAGAAGTTAGAATACTTAGATCTTGCAGAAAGGACTTTTGTCCAAAAGACAAGTTTAGATAAAAATTAAATATGGTGTAGTTTTGAGGGACAAATTTCAAATTATAATTTCGATCACTTGTACCACGGATTAGATAGTCAACTCAATCAGATAATAGATCTGATAAACATTGTGTTGAACAATTAATTAAAACAAAACCTAGTTTTAAATGATTTGTCTAGAATGCATTTAGAAATTAGAGACAAAATTGGTTTAGAAATAGAACAATTAAAGTCTAATTTTGATTTCATAAAAAAATAGTTTGCATATTAAAAAAATTAGAAATCTTATTACTAAAGAAGATTTAAGTCAAATATTGGGAACATTAAGTCCCAACATAGAAAATAAACAAATCTTAGAAGAAACTAAGAAAGAAATCTTAGAAATAAAACAACTCCTAGAACATGGAAAAGAGACATAGTCTTCAATAGATAAACATTGCAGAATAATTTTGGGAATCCATAATGAGTAATTTGATAAATAATCCAGGATATCAAACTGCTTTAATAGAAAGCAGAAAGTATTTAGAAGGATTTGTAGGAATTCTTAACAAAGATGATGATGTTAACAAAAGTATCACAACTCTAGGTGATAAAGTAATTATCAGGAAAAATAATGTAATAATATTATTGTTGCTTGAAATACTTGAAAAGCTAGAAGCTCTAACCAGAGATGTTGAAATCTCTAATAAATTAACTTTCATTAGTAAATCTTTAGCAAGTTTAAATTTAGAGATAGGAAAGAATCCTGTGAAGAAACCAAAATCTCATATCTCTGCTACTTGGAAAAGTTCAGTAGCATCACCTGAAGAATAAATCATGAGGTACGCTATTGAAATAATAGATATACCTAAAGAAAAACCTCAAATTTCAATAGTCCATGAAATTATAGATTTAGGACAAGTAGAGGTTTTAGAATACTGGATTAGACATATATACAGTATTTATAACATAATGAGTATAAAATTAATTCATAAATGGGAACATATAGAACAATTCTAGAATGACAACATCAAAGATAGCAGAAAGAGAGAAGTTGGATATAGTTACTTATGGTAGAATAGAAAGGATGATAGATAAAGAAAAAAAGATTAGACCTTTTAAAATTGTAGAAAGAGTTGTCGATCCAGAACAACAATTACTAAATTTTAGGGACAATAAACTTTAGCCAATTGCCCCAAAATACTGATATAATTGTAGTCCTAGTAAACATCACAAGCTAGTAAATCTGTACAGGGAACACTTAATATCAAGCCCTAATGATAAAAGTACAACAATCTTACCAGTAATAACTAAGGAAAGTAGGGATGCATTGTCAAAAGAAAGCAATGAATTATTTCATTTAGGATGTATCATGATAGGTATTAAAGGAATCCCTAGAAAAGAATTAGGAACAAAAGTTTTTATTCGACTCCTACATACAAGACATAATGACATAATAATAGGTATTATAGGAAATATGGAGGTTAACATGAGTCAAAATAATCAAATAGTGTATATAATGCCATACTACATGTTCCCTATTAACCAAATGCATGGACATCTTAAGATAGTGGTCAAAAGCAAAGGATACAACAAGGTAGAAAATGTTGAAAATCTCTTGATTTGTCAAAATATCATAGGTAAATTAACTTTTGGAAATGGTATAGGATATACTATTAAATAGTTAAATTCCTAGCAAGTAGATGAATAAAAGTATTACCAGGAAAGAAGATAGAGAACCATGATCTTCTAGGAGACACCTGCAATATTAGTAAACTAGTAGACAAACCAATAATGATCCCAACTAGTGCCCAGTATTATACTAAAGTTAATGGAAATGTTAGTTGTAGATTCAGTAATTATATAGGAAATGAACAAGAGGATGAAGAACAAGAATAGCAATAACATCCAACAGGCCTTGTTTCATCTTAGCCAGATAGACAGAATCAATTTAGAATCAATTTTTGAATTCCGAGCAAGAATAATATATTATGTAGAAACAAGTGAAAATAAAGACTTGTTGAAATTAATACATAATTGGTGTTTACAGAATGAACAAATACTATATGCAAAGGAATATAGAAAGTGGAAAGATTCCTTTGAAGATGTAGAAAGATACCCTTGATGGATACACCTGATCCAAAGACACCAGGAACTTTATCCTTAAAAATTTAGAATCTGACACATGGTTTAGTAGAGACCAAATAATGGAACAGTGTACGGTTACACAAGCATTAGTTAATTTAGGATAGTTAGATCTGAATTTTTTTATACCCTTGAAAGGTCATACAAAGAAATCAAACTTAGTTATAAAGACCATAAAAATGAAGAACTTTTCCTTCTCTTAAAAGATTGGATAAAGAAAAAAGATTAGATAGAGAGAAGAATAAGAATTAGATTTTTATTTAAAAAGTATCTATTCAGACGAAGAAGATCCTTCAGACGACTAGAAAGTTTAATATTATAAATCCTGAAGCTAAACTTCCTAAAAGACAGACTACATGAAGTGCAAGATATGATTTTAGTTAA
Source organism: Voacanga thouarsii (assembly GCA_026120185.1). NCBI lineage: Eukaryota > Viridiplantae > Streptophyta > Magnoliopsida > Gentianales > Apocynaceae > Voacanga > Voacanga thouarsii. The sequence goes on from JANUWF010001625.1 coordinate 615,124, forward strand.
GTTTAATAAGTAGTCATAAACCTATTATCTGAGTTAGTAATAGATACTAGAATAACTGTAGAAATGGAAGTAGATGAATGCTTAATAATAATTCCTTGATCATCACTACATAAAAAAATGAATTTCGTTGGCCGATACAGTAGGAATAATAGATTCTAATTATAAAGACCAAATAAAGATCATTCTTAGGAACAATAGGTTTATACCTATAACACTGGAAAAGGAGGAAAGAGTAGACCAAGGAATTTTTGCCAAATATTTAATCACTGATGATGATAATACTAGTGAAATCCGAACAGAGGAGGGATAGGAAGTACATCATGAATAAGTACGACATTCCAATTTACAAAACCTTCTCACCAGAGGAAACTCTAGAATTGGTACTGAGAGATTATGATTGGCAACAACATTTTGAGGAAAAATTAGAATAAGATGAAGCTGATTGGTATCTTAGAGTACAAGGTATTAGGGATGATTATCCAAAGATTAATAGGAATAGAGAATTAGATGATGAGAATGGAAAAATAGATTCTATCCTTGAACCAATAATAGATTTAACACTTGGTATGCTTACTGATAATTCACAATTTGAGGCATGGATAAATAAAATAGAAACCCCTTTGGTAGATTTGGAAGATAACAAATATACATAGTTTGAAACCTGGGTAAATAAGAATCCTAGCATCAGACAAACTAGTGGCGTAAGTGAGGCATCACCAATGTATGATGTTCCCCAATCAACTACATCACAATTACAAAAAAAAAAAAAAAAGAAAAAAGAACCATCTAGGATTATACCTACAGTAGGAGAAGGTAATGAGCCATATTATAGTAAAAAGATAGGACTCCAACAACCCCTAGGAGTAATTTATAATTTACCAACTCAACATAAAGCAGGTAATGAATTTACAATGCCATCTTTTCACCCTAAAAATTGGGAAGATGTAATAGATAGATGGGAAGTTGATGTACTAAATGGATTACAAATGTATAGTTATACCATGACAGCTGAAGAGGTAGTCAATTTCATAGAAAATCTGTTAGGATCTATGAAAAATTACTTTATAGATTGGAGAACTAAGTATCCACAATCTTATCAGAGGATACTACATTTAGCTGAAAACCCTCAAAATGTAACCAGTCAAATTAGACAAATAATATTAGGCTATGATCCTTATAGAGGACAAATAGAATTGCAAGATCAAGCTATGAAAGATCTTGAACAGTTACAAGAAGATAAGGATCTGCTAAATATAGACACATTTAGCAGGAGATATTTAGAGTTAGCCATGAAAACTGGAAGAAGCTGGGATTTATAATTAAGTAATAAGTATTTTGCTCAACTCCCAAATCCTTTAGGAAAAATAGTTGTAGAAAAATGGTTTGAATCTATAGCCAGACAATTTGTAGTAGGAATTACTACTAGAATTTAATTCCTCTTCAACTATTTGAAAGAACAATATATGCAACACCAAATAGATAAGCAGATTAAGAACTATAATTACTGTAGAAGAATAATAACTCCCATGTCATTTGATTAAGGAAAACCAGAAAAGACAGGGAAGTTAAAAAGAAGTAGATATTATAAGAATAGAAAGCCCCCAAAGAAAAACCATCTTAGAAGGTTTAAAACCCATAAACCTCCCAAAAAATGTAAATGTTATGTATGTGGGGAAGTAGGACATTTTGCATATCAATGCAAAAATAAGAAAGTAAATAGGGAAATGTTGAATACCTACCAAACATTAGATATAGAGCCAGATGGTTTCTTTCCTGTCTCTAAATTTAAACCTTCTAAACATTTACTAATGAAAGTTAATTTATTAGAGATTTCAACATCTCTGGTTGGAGCTTCTAGCTTTTCTAGTATTTCAAGCAACAATAATTTTATTATGTCATTTTGCCTAATAATCACTTTATCACCTGGAGTTCTGATACTTTTGTTAACATCATCATCATTATTAAGAATTCCAACAAATACTTCTAAATACTTTCTACTTTCTAATAAAGTAGTATGTATATCCTGTATTATTTATCAAATCACTCATTATGGATTCCTAAAATCATTCTGCAGTGTTTATCTATTGAAGACTGTGTCTCCTTTCCATGTTCTAGGAGTTGTTTTATATCTAAGATTTCTTTCTTAGTTTCTTCTAAGATTTGTTTATTTTCTATTTTCGGACTTAATGTTCCCAATATTTGACTTAAATCTTCTTTAGTAAGAAGATTTCTAAATTTTTTAATATGAATTTTTGCCAGATAATTAATTACTGAGGATGATAATACTAGTGAAATCCGAATAGGAGGACTATGAAGTACATCATGAAAAATACTATCTACCAACAACATGGGTATCAACCATGAATTATCAACTAATAATAGCCAAGAATTTCATAAAAAATCTCCATGGTGGAATAATCATAGAAGGTAATAGAGTAACCTTTTTTAAAAGGGCTGATACAATAGTAAGCTCTCCTTTAAGTGGAGAACTTAATTTACTACCTAGTAGTCAACTATTAGAAATATCATAGGAAAGAGTAGAAATTCCTAAAATAGAAAATGGAAACCATTGTAAGAAGATAAACGAAAAAATGAAAAAATTAGCAGTTACTGCAGTGGATTGTATAAAAGTGAGGTAACCACTACAAATGCTGAAATATTAGGTTACATATTTGTTCCAAAGAAATTCTCAGTTTACTTGAGAAATCCTACATGAGAATGTACTTTCAGAACTGATTACAAACTTGCTGTCTCTTTCAATAATAAAATGTTACCTTTAAATTTATTTCTTAATAGATGGCTAATGTTTGTTGATTTTCTTGTAGGAAATGGGTTCAACGTCTTCATTGAACACATTAATGCTAACCAGAATTTTTGGGCTGACCAGCTCAATAAACTGGTTATAAGGCCCATTGTTTAATATAGATTGGGCTTAAGCCCAATAATAACATATTTAGTCAGAGCATAACTCTGAAAAGATTATCGTACAGTATTAAATAACTACTCTTTCCTCCTTTTCCAGTGTTATAGGTATAAACCTAATGTTCCTAAGAATGATCTTTATTTGGTCCTTATAATCTGAATCTATTATTCCGTCTGTATTGGCTAATGAAATTCCTTTTTTATGGAGTGTTGATCTAGGAAATATTATTAAGCATTCATCTACTTCCATTTCTACAGTTATTCCAGTATCTATTACTAACCTAAATAATGGGTTTACGACTACTTAGAATTGTCTGTAAACAAGTTGATAGAACATTGGATGCTATCTAAACTTTATATTCTTGAAAAGAATTATCTACAACTACAGACCATGATCATAGAGGTCTTAATCTCTCCTTCAGTCGAGAGATTTTGCAAAACTTATGTGTGTAAATTAAATGGTATCAGAGCAAGTTATAGAGTTGGTGTAAATTACTGGAATGGTGTGGATTGCTCCCTTGTATCAGTAGTACCTGAGTCTGAGCAACCTTTTTTAAAAGGGCAGATACAATAGTAAGCTCTCCTTTAAGTAGAGAACTTAATTTACTACGTAGTAGTCTACTATTAGAAATATCACAGGAAAGAATAGAAATTCCTAAAATAGAAATAGTTGAAGATTTTGATTTCTCTGAATTCTAGTATTCAAATGAAATTAATTTTAATTTAGGAGAAATAGTTAGTGAAAAACAGGATATAGAGGTCTTGTTAAAAAAACTAGAAAAAATCAAGATTATAGGAGAAAATCCCTTAGAACATTAGTAGAAAAACAAAAAACTCTGAAAATTAGAAATAATAAATCCTAAACTAATTATAAAGGATAGCCCTATGAATTATAATCCTAAGGATTTAGATGAAGCCAACATGCATACTAAGGAATTGTTAGGATTAGGAATAATTAGGAATAATTACAGCCCACATAGAACTCCTGCCTTCATAGTAAGAAAACATAGTGAAATTGTTAGAGGAAAAAAGTAGAATGGTTTATAACTATAAATGACTAAATGATAATACAGTCAAAGATAGTTATATCATCCCTAATAAAGAACTTTTGATATTAAGAGTAAAAGATAGTTGTATCTACTCCAAATTTGATCTTAAGTCAAGATTCTGGTAAGTAGCAATGCATGAAGATACTATTCCATGGACTGCATTCACAGTACCAAATGGACATTATGAATGGTTAGTAATGCCTTTTGGATTGAAAAATGCACCATCTGTGTTTCAAAGAAAAATGGATAACATCTTCAAAGAAATTCTTTTTGTAGTATATTATAGAGACAATATCTTAATATTTAGTAAAAGTAGGCAAGAACACTTAAGTCATTTCAAGATATTTTTTGATTTATGTATTCAACATGGTCTTATTCTCTTAAAGAAGGGATGATTATCCAAAGACTAATAGGAATGGAGAATTGGATAATAAGAATGGAAAATTAGATTCTATCCCTGTACCGATAATAGATTTAACACCTAGTATCCTAATTGATAATTTACATAGGACTTACTATACAAAATGCAACATAGCAATATGTAGATTTTGTGCAAGTCAATATTTAACCTATGAAATGCCCCAAAAAGAAATAGATGTAAAAGAGGAAGAAGTAGAGGAATAAAAGTATTACTGGGAAAGAAGATAGAGAACTATGATCTTCTAGAAGACTCTTGGAATATTAGTAAAATAGTAGACAAACTAGTAATGATCCCAACTAGTGCCCAGTATTATATTGAAGTTAATAGAAATGTTAGTTGTAGATTCAATAATTGTATAGGAAATGAACAAGAGGATGAAGAGAAAGAATAGCAATGACAACCAACATGCCTTGTTTCATCTTAGATAGATAGACAGAAAAAATTTATATAATTTAATAGAGCTTTAGTATTTGGAATTTTGTGAATCCCAGATAGGGGCTAAATTAATAATATTTTTCCTAGTTATTTGAGGCTCTTTTGTGATACATTTTGTTTAATAACTAGTTATATTCATTCATATTTGAGATTTTATCATTGGAAAGGTATTTTGTTCATTATGATATATTTTTAGGGCAAAATAAAGCAAAAACATCGCAAAACATAAGAGAGCCAGTGATGGCTAGGGCATAGGAATCGGCGCCGGCCATGCACTGTTGACACACACTTCGAGACAGTGAAAAATTGTTGAAATAGAGCGGAACAGAGTGGAACCAGTGTCGGCTCCAACAGCCAAGGCGGCGCCGGCTGCATGCTGGACTGCATTGTGCGGAATTCATTGATAGATGGAAAATACAAAGGAAAAGGGGAGAATTCATTGATCATCACAGAAAATCAATCAAATCAAATGAGAAATTCTTCAATTCAAGGGTGAAAGAAGGTCTTCAAAGGAAGAAGAAGGAGGCTTGTCTATGAGTGCTTTCTTTTACTTTGTTTTCTTTTTCTTGAACAATGATATGTTAATTGTTTTATTATAATTGAACATTGTTGTAGATATTCATTATATTTAGAGTTATTTGATCTTTTAATTAATTGATTGTTCTTCTTGATATTTAATTACTTGGACGTATTACGAAATTTATTGATTGTTTCTTTTCATTAGCTTGCAAGACCAAAGAGGTTGATGGTGGTTTCAATTGATTAATTTCATATTTATTGGCTGTTAACTTGCTAGACCAAAGAGGTTAATTGCTGAGGATTATGTAATTAAAAGTTAATTGATGTTTTCCGGACCAAGGATTCATTGATTAATTTCATGTTTTAAATTCCTTGCAAAAAAAAAAAAAAGATAGTTAAGGAAATTTAATTAAGGATTATTTTTAATGCGTCTTTTAGGTGAATTAGTTGAGACAAACCAAATGACGCTAATTTATCTAGAGGATAGTGATTTCTTGGATTGACCATCGAAGTGAATCTACCTTCATCCTTCATGATGCCAAGAGAATAATTGGTTATGATAATGGTTCGGTTCTTCAAGATCATGGTTGTCTATACAATGGCTTGAGTTACATAATTCTCCATCCTTGACATGTATATATTTTTATTTTTATTTTATTTTATTTTATTTTATTTATTTTTTCACTTTTTTGAGTGGGTTAAACAATAAAAGAAAAGGGATTAATGCATACTTATTCCTTGAGGATCGACACTCGTTTGAACCCTATGCTATATTAATGATGAGTACGCTTGCTCATATGTGTAATTTAGGGTTGACATTTTAGTGTAAACTTGATTGGGAATGTGTTTAGTTTTTATGTGATTTTTATACCTAAATCCATACGCATCAAGTTTTTGGCACCGTTGCCGGGGAACAATATCATGAAAGCTTTGATTTTGTTGATTTAACCATGTAAATTTTTAAATATGTAAATATGTATAATTGTTCTTTCCACAAAAATGTGCTATTTTTTGTATCTTGTGTAATATGTGTATACCCCTGTAACCTAATCAACTAACTTTGACTATGTTCTATTAACTAACTTTGTATTCCTTTAATTTTGTTTTAATCATTAATTATGTATCTAACTTACTTCTTATTTCTTCTTTTTAGGTATTGTTCTTGGTACATGACCCTAAAATGGAAAGGACACTACCAAAGATCCGCCTGACAATCCAAAGGAACTTAATCGTCGAAATAGATAGTGCTCAAAATAACAATGCGAGAAAAAGGAGGGTTATGGACGACTTTGTGAATCCTACAATCCCGGGCATAGGCTCTAGTATTACTAGGACTAGGGTGAACACAAATAATTTTGAAATAAAGCCTAACATTATCCAAATGGTTCAAAAAATTGTTCAATTCGATAGGCTACCTGAAGAAGATCTCAATGCTTATTTAGCTAGCTTCATTGAGATTTGTGATACTTTTAAGATGAATGGTGTTTCGGAGGATGCCATAAAGTTAAGACTTTTTTTCTTTTTCTTTGAGGAATACAGCCAAATCTTAGTTAAATCTTTAACTATAGGTTCCATCACTACTTGGAATGCCCTAGTTGAATAATTTTTAGCCAAATATTTTCCTCCAACTAAGACAGCCAAACTTAGGAACGAGATATTTGCCTTCCAACAATTTGATTCTGAGCCCTTATATAAAAGTTGGGAAAGATTTAAGAAGATGCTAAGAAAATGCCAACACCACGGATTTGAGTTAGGAATGCAGATGCTTATCTTTTTAAATGGCCTCACATTTGCAACACATCAAGTGGTGGACTCTTTTGCATGGTGGTTCCATCAATCATAAGACCCCGAAATAGGTACTTGAGCTTATTGAGAATTTGGCTTCTAATAACTATTCTTAGAGAAGTACAAGGTCTATAGCTCGTGTGCAAGGAGTATACAAAGTGGATGCTGTGGCAGCATTGGAAGCTAAGATGGATGCCTTAACGCAAAAGATGGAACAGATAGTGATGCCTCAAGGCCAGGTTTTAAACGTAAGTTGTGATTTCTGTGGAAACGGACACCCCAATCATGAATGCCAAATTTTGGGATCACTCCAAGAAACTTCGGAGCAAGCGGCCTTTGCAGGTAATGTCCAGCCAGATAACAACCCTTATAGCTCTAACTATAATCCTGGTTAGAGAAATCACCCTAATTTCTCTTGGAACAATGGAAATCAACCTAGGTAGGGTTCTTTCAATTTTGGAGGAAATTAAATGAGTTAAAATCCTATGACCAATACTGTAGCACCTTCAAAGCCACCATTGGAAGAGTTAATTGGCCAATTGGTAAGTACCACGGAGACTATGTTCCAAGGGGTCGATGTGATGACAAGTAACCTAGAGGCCTCCAGGCGCAACTTGGAGAACTAAATTGGTCAACTAGCCAAACTCCTGGGAGATCGTTAAGCTGGGACATTGCCAGGAAACACGGAGGAAAATCCACGGGATTAAAGCCATGGAAAGCATTGAAGCCATTTTTTCGTCTACTTTACTTTTAGTTTTGTGATAGAAAAAATTTTTACTTCTGTCATTTTGATTGATTATTTTTCATGAATTACAGTGCATTGTTCATTAATGCATAAGGATTTGGGTAAAAGAATCATATAAAAACTAAGCACATTCCCAATCAAGTATACATTAAAATGTTAACCCCAAATTACACATATGAGCAAGTGTACTCATCATTAACATAGCATAGGGTTCAAACGAGTCTCGATCCTCAAGGAACAAGTATACATTAATCACTTTTCTTTCATTGTTTAACCGACTCGATAAAGTGAAAATGAAATAAAAAGGAAAATAAAATAAAAATATATACATGTCAAGGATGGAGAAGTATGCAATTCAAACCATTGTTTAGACAACCATGATCTTAAAGTACCCAACTTTTATTGTAACCAATTATTCTCTTGGCATCATGAAGGATTAAAGTAGACTCACTTCTTTCCCAATCCATGAATCCTGTATCTTCTAGATAACTTAGCATCACATACTCTGTCTCAGCCAGTCTTACCCAAAAGATGCATTAAACACAATCCTTTGATTAAATTTCCATACTCTAGCAAAATTTAAAGCATGAAATTAACCAATGAATCCATACTCTAAAAAACATCAATTAACATTTAATTACTAATTCTTAACAATTAACCTCTTTCCCAAGAAAGTTAAGAGACAACAAATATGGAATTAATCAAACTGAAACCACCATTAACCCCTTTCCGAAGCATGCCAATAGAAAGAAATAATCAATCAATCTCGTAATACGCCCAAGTAATTAAATACCAAGAAAAACAACCAATTCATCAAAAGATCAAAAAACTCTAAAAATCATGAATATCTAAAATAATGTCAAATTACAATAAAACAATTAACATATCGTTGTTCAAGAAAAAGAAAACAAAGGAAAGAAATAGATACTCATAGACAAGCCTTCTTTTTTTCCCTTTGAAGACCTTCTTGTGTAATCCTCCTTAAACTATTTATCTCGAGAAAATATTGGGGATGCACTGTAAAATAAATCTAAGTCCTTACATTATGCACATCCCTTTTCTAGGGTAAATTGGCCTTTATTTATAGGCTTACAAAGTTCCTAAAAGAATCCTAAATAAAGAAGAAGTAATTACCTAAAGAAATCAAAAACAAAAAAGGAGTAATAAAAGCTAAAATAAAATCCTAAATCAAAACTAAATACTTCTGCCTTTGACTTTGTAGATTGGAAATCAATTTTTACTATTGATTTGATTTGGACTTCAATTTGGATTTTGGCTTGTCGTATTGTGCTGAAGATTGCAATTCTTGTTGAATTTAGAAGTGGTGAAGTCAGCAATTGGCATCAATTGGTGTAAAATTGCAATCACTGAAATTGGCTTCAATTCGAGCCATATAGAAGCCACCATATTTCTCCTCTTGTAGTGTCGGCTTAAATTGAGCCGCACTTCTCCTTACCTCTATGCTACCGAAAAGTTGCTATTGAATTTGTCTTCTTGCATTGCTGACCAAGTTGCTTCCTTTCTTTGTTCTTATTTTGGCTGCTTCCTTTACAGCCTACCATTGTTGACTTCTCATTTGCACCTAGCCCCACCAAATTTTCTTTGTTGTTGTTGCCTTCTTTTGCTTTTTGTGTTTCTTTCTTCCATTTTCGTCTTTCGAAGCCATGAAACTGCTGACCGAGCCTTGTTTCTAATTCCAATTTTCAATTTGTCCTTTATTACTTCAATTGCGCTTTTCTCTATTCTTCCAGTAACTAATCGGCGCTGGTTGTCCTTCTCGGCTTGGCGCCGCCTTTATTCTGGAAAAATCACATAATTAGCTCTAGTTTTTTCTTATTTTTGCATAAAATTACAGAAAATCTTTTTCAAAAAGGAAATATCAAATATGAATGAATATGACTAGTTATTTCACAAAATGTATCACAGAATGACCTGAAATAACTAGGAAAAATATGACTAATTTAGCCCCTATCATTCATCATTATTGTGTGTTTCTCATTTTTTTTTTTGGAAAAGAAAAAAAAAAATTGGAGAACTAGACAGAATGAAACCGGCGCCAGCTATGGCTAGGACTGGCACCAGTTCATGTCGGGTGAGGCGCTCTTATAGGCCATTTTGGCCACTTTTTCTTCAAAATCTCCAATCTCCCTCTCAAATTCTCTCTAACCCGTGCCGGTTTCACATCCCCCACTTCCCAAAATTTGATTTTTCACATCCTAAACACTTCTATAAAATCTATCTACTTCTCTTTTGTTGATCCTACAGATCAAAAATCTCAAAATCTTCCATTTTCACAAGAACATCATATGCAATCCCCAAGCAAGGAGCTTAGATTTTTGCAAAAAGCTTACATCTTTTGTTTGCGCATGCATACATGAGCACAAAGGTATGATTTTTATTCAATTCCCACAGTTAAAATGATGTAGATGACTTTTACTAATTTTAGGGACAGTTTTGGTCGAAAATTTGGGATTGTGTACGCTATCTTGAATTATGCATTACTCCTTAAGCTTCATGAGTTGGATTAGATTAGGAGTTAATGATTCTTTAATACTTGATTCATGCATATGATCATTAGGAGCTCTATGCATATACGTAAGGGTGGAATTATGTCTATTTGTGATGGTTGAATATGGGCTATATATGGAACTTGCATTGTTTTTCACATAATGCCATGTTGATGTCTGCATTCATATGATCATGTCTACTTGCATGCATTAAGGATATTCAACACGCTTATACTTTATAGTAAACTTTACATATGTTGTTGCAGGTTGTGTTGAATTGAGTGGAAGTGATTGAATTGACTGTTGGTTAGAGTGTGATATATATTGAAAGAGTTTGGGTTTTGTGGATTGTGAGACTGGTTGAGGGTTGAGTGAGATTTGAGGAGTGTATTTGTAAAGGGTAGTTACATCCCGTTTGAAGTCTTTGAGCTCAATTGTTCTCTCTTTCTATTTTCACCACTCCTTACTTGATACCATGTCTAGAGCACAAGGTCAGTCTTCTAAAAAGGCGAGGGCTTCTTCTTTTTCAACCCCTTCATCTGTCGATCGTTTGTTCTTTAGACTTACTGAGTTTATAGATGCATCTTTTGAGGAATGGTACAATAGGAGAGCATTCAACAAAATCATTGTCGAACGTACTTTCGCACCCACCCGAGACCATGCACTTATATTGGGAATGATGTTTAGAAGGCTAGGATGGGGTTCTATAGTACAATAAAGGGGAAGTATTGTCCAGTGCTCATCAAGGAATTTTATGCTAATATTGTTGATAAGGGCAATTAATACCTTTCCCATATTTAAATGAGAATGAAAGGAATACCCATTGTCATCACCCAAAATCAATTAGCTAACATCCTCCAGGTATTTGACAATTATTCTTGGCAAGGGATACGTTAATAATAAAAAAAATTCTTTCTGACCCGAATTGGGATGCTAACGGGACTAAAGCCATACTAGGGTTGTATAAGCATAATGCCTTTCAAGACAATAGTTTCTATTCAAACAACGATCTTGCTGCCAATTTTAGAGCTCTAGTCTATATGTTTGGGTTCAATGTTGTACCCCTTGCAAGTGGTTTTAATGAGACCCGACTTATTTACACTTATATTTTACATCGGATGATGAACACACTGTCTATCCTTCTTACACCCTTGATCATCCAATCCATTAGGGATGTTGTTCATCACCGTCTCTCTACAAAAACCTTCATTTTCCCCTTGGTTATAATGAAAATTCTGAAAGACTTTGGTGTTAGTCTTGAGGGAGAATTGATGGAAGGTACCACTAAGCATGATATGGTGACTGAACAAGCTCAGATGAGTTGTGGGCACAAGTACAGTCAGGAGTTGAAGAAGTGGCTAACTCCCTTTGAGGTCAGACATTCCGATAAGGTTAGGCCACCCACCGTGGAAGAGGAGCACCCACTACCACTGGCATGTGCACGAGGTAGCAGTTCTCAGTCTCAACCCCGGACTGACTTTGAGACTACCATGCTGGGACATTTTGACCAACACATGGAGATGCTCCTATGCTTGTAGGGTACAATGGATGACATGACTAGACAGCAAGCTACTATGGAGCAGTAATTGGCCAAATTGAGGTTGCATTCTTCTGGGCAACAAGGTGGTGCGGAAATCTCCACACCGACTAATGATGATGAGGAAGAGGACTTATGATGATTGTCAACATTTTCTCGATGACTCTTGTTTTTCCTTTCTTTTTTAATGTTTTATTTCTTTTTCGTAGTTTTTAATTTCTTTTTTTCTGTACTATTATCTTTTCTTTCTTTCATTTTTCATTTATTTTCTTTTCTAGTTTTTATGCTTTGGTGTGCTTTTTTGTATTTTTCTTTTTAGGTACTCTGCCAATGCCTCGTTCTTCAAGAATTCAACTCTTGTACAGCGCTTTGAGCAATGAATGGAAGTTTATTTTTCTTATCTCTTCTCCTTTTTATATTTTTGGTCCCATGGTATGGTTTAGTCTTTGTTATATTTATTTGGCCATTGAGGACAATGTCTAGTTTAAGTGTGGGGGAGTGATTTGATTGATAATTCTTCTATGCATATACTTTATCCTTCATGAGCAAAATTTTCAATGTTTTTTTCTGATTTTCTTTGAGGTTTCAAGCTGTATTTTCAACGCATGTCTTTATAATGGATTATAGAGCATATGTTCTAGATCATTTATGGCTTATGCATGACTTTTTGCACGCACTTAGACGAAATAGTTCTTGATTAAATGCTTTGCATTGTTATTAAATATGTTTTTCTACTAAAATTCATGGAGCATTCTAGAACTTACTTGAATATCTCTCGAGGCGAAATAAGAAAGACAATCATGATTTAACTTAGGGATGATGGTAATAGGCCTTTTTTGGATAGTTTGAGCTTTTCAAGCCTACCTATTTTTTATATTATCCATAGTACCTATTTTGAGCCTAAATTGTTGATTTCTTTCTTTAAAACCCGTTATCATACTTTGTCCATTGCTTTTTTCTAAGAGTTTGAATAATTTTCCAAATCTTTATGCTCTTGATGGATAAAAGTATATGCAGGAGCATGTGAGGAAGAATACTTGGAGAAAGATCATGACTCGTTACTTTCAGTTTTGTATCAATAGTATGTTGAGCTGGAGAAAAAAAAGAAAGAGAAAAGAGAGAGTGAATATAAGAAAAGAAAAACAAAAGCTACTAGAAAGAATGGGAAGAGAAAAAGTGAAAAAGAGAAGAATAGCAGCAGTGAAAACAAGAAAGGAGTGAAAGAAAAGAAAACTAAAAGAAAAAGATAGACGAAAGATCACAAAAGGAATGGTGGTTGAGCTGTAAAAGTTGATTTCATATTAAATCTTTGACATCATTGCTGAACATTTGAGTGATCTTGTGGAAAATGGGGAAGAATTGATGAAGAAGTAAACGATGAGAAGAAGAAAAGAAAAAGAAAAAAATGCAGGATTTGCTTGAGTTGAGTTGTAATTGCTGAATAAGGTTATGGTTTGATTGATTTATGGCATAGAAGAGCAAGAAGAGTTGGAAATTATTGATTGATTTGTTTATCCTTTTCTTGTGAACTCTCAGCTTCATTGCTATTTGATTTTCCTATATCCTTTGTTTGCTAAACTACATTACAAGCCTTTAGCCTTACATTACAAGCTTAAAAGTCCTACTTGACCTAAGTAGAATCATGATATGTCTCGGATTAGTAGAAAGAATGTATGAAAAGTAAGCTTATGGAATGCATAGTCTTTTTGAGCTAAATTCTTTCCAATAGTTTGAGAATATTGTGAACTATTGAGATAGTTCTACTAAGTCATTATTCACTACACAAGTCTTACATTTGTTGTGAAATATGTAGTATCATGTGTTTTATGTTCTTGAATGAAAAAAGCATTGAGGATATTGTCTTGAAAATGATTGAGTGATTGATGAAATCCTTGTGTTCTTCCTACTTGTCTTTGATACTTTTCTTGAGGACAAGTAAAGAGCTAAGTGTTGGGGAATATGATAGGGGCTAAATTAGTCATATTTTTCCTAGCTATTTGAGGCTCTTTTGTGATACATTTTGTTCAATAACTAGTCATATTCCTTTATATTTGAGATTTTACCCTTGGAATGGTATTTTGTTCATTATTACATATTGTTTGGGCAAAACGAAGCAAAAAAGTCGCAAAACAGAAAAAGGCGGCGCCGGCTAGGGCATAGGAACCGGCGCCTGCCATGCACTATTGACACACACTTCGAGGTGATGAGAAATTGTCAAAATAGAGCAGAACAGAGTGGAACTGGTGCTGGCTCCTAGAACCAAGACAGCACCGGCTGCATGTTGGACTACATTGTGCAAAATTCAGAACAAAATCGGCGAATGAGTAGAGAACCAGAACACAATTGGCATCGGCTCTGAGAGCCAAGGCGATGCCGGCTGTGCTCTGAGGAAAAGGCAGGATTGTGATTTTTCTAAGCTGTTTTTGGTAATCTGGGAGTTTTAGTATCTTTCAACTTCAACTAGGCCAAGAACATTACACCAATGAGTTTAGGCACTTCCCCAGCCTATAAATAGATGGAAAACACAAAGGAAAAATGGGAGAATTCATTGATCATTACAAAAAATCACTCAAATCAAAGAAGGAATTCTTCAATTCAAGAAGGGTTGTGCAAGAATGTCTTCAAATGAAGAAGAAAGAGGCTTGTCTATGAGTGCTTTCTTTTACTTTATTTTCTTTTTCTTGAACAATGATATGTTAATTGTTTTATTATAATTTCACATTGTTGTAGATATTCATTATATTTAGAGTTATTTGATCTTTTGATTAATTGATTGTTCTTCTTGGTATTTAATTACTTTGGCGTATTACGAAATTTATTGATTATTTTTTTAATCAACTTCCTAGACCAAAGAGTTTGATGGCGGTTTCAATTGATTAATTTCATATTTATTGGCTGTTAACATGCTAGACCAAAAAGGTTAACTGCTGAGGATTAAGTAATTAAAAGTTAATTGATATTTGCCAGACCTAGGATTCATTGATTAATTTCATGTTTTAAATTTGCCAAACCAAGGAAATTTAATGAAGGATTGTGTTTAATGCATCTTTTTTGTTAATTAGTTGCGACAGATCAAGAGATGCTAATTTATCTAGAGGATAGTGGTTTCATGGATTGACCATCGAAGTGAATATACCTTTATCCTTTATGATGCTAAGAGAATAATTGGTTATGATAATGCTTGGGTTCTTTAAGATCATGTTTGTCTAAACAATGGCTTGAGTTACATAATTCTCCATCCTTGACAAGTAAATATTTTTATTTTTATTTTATTTTAACTTATTTCTTTTTTCAATTTATTAAGTCAGTTAAACAATAAAAGAAAAGGGATTAATGCATACTTGTTCTTTGAGGATCGTCACTCATTTGAACCCTATGTTATGTTAATGATGAGTACGCTTGCTCATATGTGTAATTTGGGGTTACCGTTTTAATGTAACCTGAGTGGGAATGTGCTTAGTTTTTATGTGATTTTTATACCCAAATCCATAGGCATCAATCCCACTTTACTCACTACTTTCCAACTGGAATGAAAAACTAATGGGATGCGTTCTTTAGTGAAGTGAGTAAAGTTATGTCTTTACCACTTCAATATAGCCTTTAGCATTTCGAAGAGCTATTTAGCTTTTTGCTTTTCGAAGAGTTAGTTAGCCTTTAGTATTTCGAAAAGCCATTTAGGTTTTTGCTTTTCGAAGAGTCAGTTAGCCATTAGTATTTCAAAGAGCCATTTAGCTTTTTTGCTTTTTGAAAAGATAGTTAGCCTTTAGTATTTTGAAGAGCCATTTAACCTTTTGCTTTTCGAAGAGTCAAGTCAGGATGGCCACATCTTTGCATAAATCTGATTCCATCATATGATCACAGCAATAGGATAATAATTTTCTTTGAACATGAGATCTTGTTTTAGCATAAAGGGGTCCTACTAATTTGCCCGAACAGTTATTGAATACTGTACAATAGCCTTTTCAGAGTTATGCTCCAACTAAATATGTTTGATATAGGACATAAACATTTCCAGGGAAGATATCATTAGCAAAAATCTTCATATTTCTGGATTCAGCAAGAACTCAAGCTACCACCTCCAGAAGCTTACAAAATAGTAGAAGTAGATGCGACATTAGATGGCCGGGGAGGAGTTTTTTTAAAAGGACATATGCAATAGTAAACTCTCCTGTCAGTAGAAAACATTATTTACTACCTAATAGTCAACTGTTAGAAATATCACAGGAAAGAATAAAAATTCTAGAAATAGAAGCATTTGAAGATTTTGATTTCTCAGAATTCGATTATTCAAATGAAATTAATTTTAATTTAGGAGAAATAGTTAGTGAAAATAGGATATAGAGGTCTTGTTAAAACAACTAGAAAAAATCAAGATTATAGGAGAAAATCCCGTAGAACATTGGCAGAAAAATAAAATACTCTGCAAATTAGAAATAATAAATCCTAAACTAATTATAAAGGATAAGCCTATGAATTATAATCCTAAGGATTTAGATGAAGCCAACATGCATACTAAAGGAATTGTTGGGATTAGGAATGATTAGAAATAGTTATAGCCCACATGCCTTCATAGTAAGAAAACATAGTGAAATTGTTAGGGGAAAAGGTAGAATGGTTTATCACTATAAATGACTAAATGATAATACTTGGACTACTCTTTCCTTCTTTTCCAGTGTTGTAGGTATAAACCTATTGTTCCTATGAATAATCTTTATTTGATCCTTATAGTCAGAATCTATTATTCCGACTATATTAGCCAATGAAATTCCATTTTATGGAGTGATGATCTAGGAATTATTATTAAGCATTCATGTACTTCCACTACTACAGTTATTCCAGTATCTATTACTAACTCAGATAATGGGTTTATGACTACTGATTGAACTAAACTAAAATCATATCCTACACTTCCTATAGTTTGTCTTTTAGAATGTTTAGCTTCAAGATTTATAATATTAAACTTTTCAGTCATCTGAAGGATCTTCTTCGTCTGAATAGATACTTTTTAAATAAAAATCTAATTATTCTTCTTCTCTCTGTCTAATCATTTTCTTCACCCCAAGCTTTTAAGAGAAGGAAAAGTTCTTTATTTTTATGGTCTTTATAACTAAGTTTGATTTCCTTGTGTAACCTTTCAAGGGTATACAAAGAATTCAGATCTAACTGACCTAAAGTAACTAATGCTTGTGTAACGATACACTGTTCCATTATTTGATCTCTACTAAACCATGTGTCAGATTCTAAATTTTTTAAGGATGAAGTTCCTGGTGTCATTGGATCAGGTGTATCCATTAAGGGTATCTTTCTATATCTTCAAAGGAATCTTTCCACTTTCTATATTCCTTTGCATATAGTATTTGTTCATTCTGTGAACACCAATTATCTAATAACTTAAACAAGTCTTTATTTTCACTTGTTTCTACATAATATATTATTCTTGCCCAAAATTTAGAAATTGATTCTAAATTGATTCTGTCTATTTGGCTAAGATGAAACAAGGAATGTTGGATGTTATTGCTATTCTTGCTCTTCATCCTCTATTTCATTTCCTATATAATTTCTAAATCTACAACTAACATTTTCATTAACTTCAGTATAATACTGGGCACTAGTTGGGATCATTATTGGTTTGTCTACTATTTTACTAATATTCAGGTGTCTCGTGGAAGATCATGGTTCTCTATCTTCTTTCCTGGTAAAACTTTTATTCCTCTACCTGCTAGGAATCTAACTATTTCTATTTCTTTTACAGTATATCCTATCCCATTTCTAGAAGTTACTTTACCTATGATATTTTGACAAATCAAGAGATTTTCAGCATTTTCTACCATGTTGCTTCCTTTGCTTTTGACCACTATCTTATGATGTTCATGCATTTGGTCAATAGGGAATAGGTAGTCTGGCATTATATAAACTATTTAATTATTTTGACTCATGTCAACCTCTATATTTCCTATAATAGCTGTTATTATGTCATTATGTCTTGTATCTAGGAGTCCAATAAAAACTATTGTTCCTAATTCTTTTCTATGGATTCTTTTAATACCTATCATGATACATCATAAATTAAATAATTCATTGTTTTCTTTTGACAATGCATCCCTACTTTCCCTAGTTATTACTGGCAAGATTATTGTACTTTTATCATTAGGGCTTGATATTATGTGTTCCCTGTACAAATTTACTAGCTTATGATGTTTATTGGGACTATAATTATATAAGTATTTAGTAGCAATTGGCTGAATTTTATTGTCCCCAAAATTTACTAATTGTTGTTTTGGATTGATAACTATTTCTACAATATTAAAAGGGTCTAATCTTTTTTTCTTTATCTATCACCCTTTCTATTCTACCATAAGTAACTATATCCAACTTCTCTCTTTCTGCTATCTTTGATGTTGTCATTCTAGAATTTTTCTATATGTTCCCATTTATGAATTAATTTTCTACTTATTAGGTTATAAATACTGTATATATGTCTAATCCAGTATTCTAAAACTTCTACTTCTCCTAAATCTATAATTTCATAGACTATTGAAATTTGAGGTCTTTCTTTAGGTATATCTATTATTTCAAAATTGTACCTCATGATTTCTTGTTTTTCTCCTCAAGTGACGCTACTGAACTTTTCCAAGTAGCACAGATATGAGATTTTGGTTTCATCACAGGCTTCTTTCCTGTCTCTAAATTTATACCATCTAAAGTTTTCCTAATGAAAGTTAATTTATTAGAAATTTCAACATCTCTGGTAGGAGCTTATAGCTTTTCAAGTATTTCAAGCAACAAGAATATTATTACATTATTTTGCCTGATAATTACTTTATCACCTAGAGTTGTGATACTTTTGTTAACATCATCATCTTTATCAAGATTTCAAACAGATCCTTCTAAATACTTTCTTCTTTCTATTAAAGACGTTTGATATCCTGGATTATTTATCAAATCACTCATTATGGATTCCTAAAATCGCTCTGCAGTGTTTATCTTTTGAAGACTGTGTCTCATTTCCATGTTCTAAGAGTTGATTTATTTCTAAGATATCTTTCTTAGTTTCTTCTAAGATTTGTTTATTTTCTATTTTGGGACATAATGTTCCTAATATTTGAATTAAATCTTCTTTAGTATGAAGATTTCTAAATTTTTTAATATGCGGACTATTTTTTATGAAATCTAAATTAGACTTTAATTGTTGTATTTCTAAAACAATTTTGTCTCTAATTTGTAAATACTTTCTTGAGATATCAATTAATACCGATTTTGTTTAATTGATTGTTCAAGACAATGTTTATCAAATCTACTATCTAATTTAGTTGACTATCTGATCCGTGGTACAAGTGATCGAAAT
This sequence comes from Voacanga thouarsii, assembly GCA_026120185.1. NCBI lineage: Eukaryota > Viridiplantae > Streptophyta > Magnoliopsida > Gentianales > Apocynaceae > Voacanga > Voacanga thouarsii. Next base: position 634,389 of record JANUWF010001625.1, read on the forward strand.
TATATTTTGAAATTGGTCCCTCAAAACTACACAATATTTGATGTTTGTCTAAACTTATCTTTTGGACAAAAGTCCTTTCTGCAAGATCTAAGTATTCTAACTTCTTTTTCTTTTCCATTCTATCAAATTATTCTATCTTTAAAGAATAGAAACATGCCTCCTTTATGAACTATCCTAGATGAGTATTATCTATCCTCTTCTGCAAATTACTAGTTGAGTTTTTCTTGGGCTTATTAGTGTTATTTTCTTAGCATTCAAAAGCTCACACCATTGGACCTATATGCTTCCCCTCTTGGGTCTTATGCGAAGCCTTTAGATTCTTTTGCCCTTCCACCAATACTTTCAACTTTACCCCATAAGCACAAGTAATAACCACAGAATTAAGATAATAGCTCATGTAACATAATCTTTATCAGTATGCTTGTTACTCTAACAAAGGCAATGAGTACATGGCTTTGTTTCAACAACAAGGAACTATGTTCCCCAAGCGCGTAAGTTCTTCTAGCAGTGCTGTTTGTTTTCTAGCCGATATACTCATCTATGGAAAAGAAGTATAAGCTAGAATACCAGAATTATAGATAAACAAGAAGTTGATTACATAAAATTGGATAGTCTTGAGAGATCGAGGATCTCACTACTCCATATTATATTTCATTACCTGATTACAATATAGAAGTTTACAGACTCAGGTACTACTGATACAAGGGAGCAATCCACACCGTGCCAGTAATTTACACCAACTCTATAACTTACTCTGATACTATTTAATTTACACACACAAGTTTAGCAGAATCTCACGACTGAATGAGTTGTACATAGTGAGAGAAGGTATGTCTATTTATTACCATCACCCATACTAATGGTAACAGTGGAGGCATATCAAAATTGGGTGTCACTCCGTCTCGTCACCCAGACAAGTAGTCTTTAAAACGAAAAAAAAAAAAATCAATAGAGTATGTATGGTCCTAATCCATACAACAATCCATATCAATGGTCACGTGCACATATATAAAAATGAATCTCATATATGAATATTTTCATTCATCATCAGTAATAAGGTACATTATCCAAAACAGAAACATCCAGACCTATTCTAGCCGCACTGTGGTATCGTCCTCTATCCGTAGGTCCATTCAACTCTGGTCCTACAAAGAGGGTACGATAAAAGACACCTGTAAGTAAAAAATCACCAGAGAGTCCCGTGTGTGCTAGTTCTTTAAACAAGAGATAGAGAACAAAAGACATTTGTGGAATAGCATATCACTTGTTCACTGGAAACAATTCCAAAACACTTTAGCAAAGAGTTTATTCAGGACTCAATCATTTTTGGAAAATTGTATTTCAATTTCAAAGCATTGTCCCAATTTTTTTTTTTTTTAATCACAGGCACTTCTTCAACAATACGTCAGCCTATGTCCGCATGTAAGTCCTACAGTCCTTGCCTTCCAGCACCACGTATCATTGTACTGAGACTGCGGCTACTAGTACTCAACCGTGTGTCACCAAAATAAGTACACCGTAGCGTACTTCTGCTAAGGTATACCGCAACATACCTAGTGTACCATAGCACACAATCTTTTACTTGCCACCTTAAGCCAGGGGTCCCAATCCCGACGCTAATCACCATCGAGGCAGTAAGGAGTCAAACACACTGAGTGTCCCTGCTTGACATCCAGCGAATGACTCAAAAATAAGAAGCGCCCGCAGACACTGCAATGACAGGTGCTAAATGGCTAGCCAGGATAACTCATCTCAATGTCCTATCATCCTGTATGGAGTAAGACAATCCCCAAAACTAGCTAGGTTACTTGGGTCGTCTACCTCTAACATGAGCTAGTATGAAGATCAAAGTCCTTGCTGAGTACTCAACGTTAACAATACAAACCCCGTCTGACTAACAAGGCTAGATGGCTATCTGATCCCGTAGGATTTTCAAATCAAAATATTTTAGGGGCAAAACCACACTTTTCAGAATTTGATCCCACTGACTTGCAAGTTAAATCATTATTTTCATAGACTCCATAGAGCCAATCAATTCATTCCATGGCATATCAGGCAAATAAAACAATTTCAGGAATCAAAAGATCATTTTTCAAAAGTCAATCTCATCACGAGAGATCATTTTCTAAAATCATGTGAAAATAGGATAAAGAATTTTGTTCACACATGACAACCAAGAATATCTAGGTCATTTTCCCCGTAGTCAATCACAAAAGTTGTTTCCATGGGTATTCAGGTTATTTTACCCATACCTAATTCCAAAAGACTTTCCAAGGGTATTCGGGTCATTTTACCCTAACCCAATTTGAAAAATATTTTTAAAAATTCCAACATTGGTATTCCGGTCATTTATGGTATACCCGATTCTAAAAGTTTTCATAAACATTCCAATAACGACATTTGGATTTTCCAAATACTTGATTCAAAAAAGAACTCATTTCAAAAAAATCCAGAATTCTAATCCCAAAAGAGGATTCAATTCAAAAATTTCAAACGTATTTCCATAAAATATTCCAATGAGGGCATCTAGTCAATTTATGAATACCCGGTTCCAAATTTTACCATTTATCGAAAATCCTAAATAATTAATCCAAAAAGGACTAAATTCATGCTTTAATCATCTAGTAAGGTTTCCAAGCCAATTACGATGTTCAATCGAGCCCAAAATGGCATAAAATAACTCTTGCTCACATAAACCTTAAACATATTCAGGAATTTCCAAAATGGTATAAAACATAGCATTTCATGAAAAAGTGAAGCACACTAGCTTTCAAAAGGTTTTAGAAATCAAAGGGACTAACCTCATGTCCTAACTAAACGCTTTCTGTTTAGGGCTGTTCAACCATCATTTTCACCATTTTCAATATTCTGTTGGCCGTTTACCAACAAACCTACACCAAACATCGTTTTTGAGTCAAATCATGTTTAGTCGAAAAATAGTTGACAGTTAGCCGGAATCCAGCCGACGTGCCCGACGGGTAGCCAACGTTCAACAGACGTTTAGTCGAGGGGGGCGACGGTTAAGGAAAACGTTCAACTTTTGTTCACGTTGTTTTTTCGTCGTTTGATCAATTCTTTAGTTTTTCTTTTCCCACATCCATTATACCTTCATGTACAAGGGATTCACTTCATATTTCCCATTTATTTCATCGAAATCATTCAATTAATCATCCTTAAGTTCATCCATTTTCGAACTCATTTTTCTGGAATTTCACTGCTTGACACATGATTTTGTTTTTCACATAACATTCAATCCACAACTCTGATTTCACTCTATGATATACCAAAACAACCGTAGACTCTTACATTTAATTCTATGTAAGCTCTTTTCCTGAATTCTTATTTCCAAGGCATGGTACTGGGTAAAAATAGCCCCAGTAGTTTTACCTCATTTTTACTATTCATTCTTTCCATGTCCTCCTTTAATCTTTAACACCTCAGAACCATTAATTCATTCAATTATCCTTCAAATAATCTTTAATTCTGAATTTTTAGACTTCTAGTAGCTCAGAAAAGTCACACTTATTCAACACAAATTCATCTCTTATAACCAAAAGCTAGTTTGAACCATTTTTCCAACCAAGCAAATTCCATTTTTACTTTACCTTGATCATAACCTCTTAAACCAAAAATAAGCCTTCAATCTACCATAATTATTCTATTCATCCTCATGCAAAACATCATTCAAAGGCCCTTAGGCAGTCGGAACATATACAAGCATATATAAAGTTCATACGCAAAAGTTCACAAACCTTAGTTTTGATCTGAAATCAATACATGAAAGTCATGTTTTTAAGTTAAAATTCACATCAGCATAATCATCATTCACCTAAAAACAACTATAATTCAAGTAAGGTAGGGTTTTACATTGTATTTGAGGCTATTTGGTGTGATTTTGCTCTAAGAACACCAAGAACACACACACTGCTTTCTTTCTCTCTCCTTCTTCTTTTCCTCTACATTTTTCTCAACCTTTTCTTTCTTATTTTCTCTTGTTTTTCTTTCTCCAAGGATGGATGAAAATATGGCTGTAAATCAGCCTCTTCACCTTAATCAAGTGGGGCCACGAGTAATGTATTCCAATCGTAAAATTACACATCATTCTTCATTTATTTTGCAAAGCTTAATTAAGAAGTTTTGCATGCATGAATCTTTCTTACATCCTCTTATTATTTGAGACTTTCCTTGGCCACCAATCACAAGAAGCCACACGTCCTATTTTCAACCATAATTTTCTATTTTCTTCAGAAATGACCAAAATCGGGTCCGTAAGGGAAAATATTTTATTTCACTAATCAACTCCAAAAATTCCACTGAATTCATCGGTAACACTTAAATTCTTCAAATCCTTCTCTACATGGTCAAATATGTAGTCAAAGTTGCTGACGCGGTTAAAATGACTAAAATGCACCCGATACCCCAGGTAGCATAATTCACACCAACATGTTTGTTTTATTGCACTAATCAATTTGTACCCTACAATTATTATTTCATTAATAATAATAGCCTTTTGAAAATTTAGGGTATGGGTAGAACAAATTCAACAATTACATCTAGGTCCTAATAAGATGTTATTCTGCCAAAATATTCGTCTCATTAAACCGATCATCTTTTGTTCTGTCCATTAATATAAATTCTCATCCTATTACGGATAGTAGCCAACTGAGAGTAAAAGGTAGGGTGTTACATTCTCCCCTCCCTACAAAAAATTTTGTCCTCAAAATTGGCTTACTCTTGAACTATATTCACTTTCGTTTTCCCAAGTTGCATCTTACACAACAAAATGATCCCATGATACTTGTACAAGTGTAATTTTCTCATTCTGTAATTCCTTTTCATCATGCTCCTAGATCTTAATAGGATTTTCTTCATTCTTAAAGTTTAGAGTCATCTCAATGGGTTTTTCATTCAAAATGTGGGCAGGATCATCCACATAATTTCAAAGCTGGGTTACATAAAATATGTCGTGAATAGCTTGAAGTTCTACTAGTAACTCCAATTGATAGGCTACTTTCCAAATCCTCTCGACAATATGGAATGATCTAGCATACCTAAATGCCAATTTCTTTTCTTCTTCTTTGGTTCCCAATAGCGTTGTGCAGCCAACTTCAAGAATACATGATCCCCTTTAGAAAAATTCAAATCTCTCCAACATTAATCTACATAACTTTTCTGTCTACTCGGTGCTACTTCTCACTTATTTTTCATTATCTGTATAGCCTATGAGATCTTTTCAAGATCAAAAGTATCTTGTTCACCTGTTCTCTATCCTAAATTTTCCCAACATAATGGGGACTGACATTTTCTTCCACATAAATCTTCAAACAGGGCCATTCCAATTCGTATGCAAATTCTGTATACGCTAAATTATCAATCCACTTAGTTCCAAAATCCAAAGCACAGGTCCTCAACATATCTTTCAAAGCTCTATTCACTCGTTTTGTCTATCCATCTGTGTGTTGGTGCGCTGCTATACTGAACTTTATTGTGGTCCTATACCTCTACTGCAGCTTAGTCCAAAACTTTGAGGTAAATCTAGGATCTTGATCTGAAATAATACTAGAGGATACTCATGAAGTATAATTACTTCCTCCATATAGATTTCACTCAACTTCTGTAACACCCCACTACCTAGGCCCAACACGGCCAGGGATGTCGCCCCATCCAGAGGAAAAGGGGTCTTTATAACTAGGTTACATAGAAATAAAATAGAATAAAGACTTTAAAATTAAACTTATTACAAGCCAAAAGATAAGTACTGGAACAAATCCAAATAAATTGTTTGCAACAATCTCTCAAAACATCACATAAAGTAAATAACATGAGTCTTCAAAGCATAGGCAACATCTAGCTAATGACCTCCACAGTAGGATCTTCCTGAAAACATGGTATAAATGGTGGTGAGATAAAAATCTCAGAAAGCCCGTGTGTGCTTTGAGTGTTTCAGGTGAAATAATTCATGTATGCAAGTTGTAAAAGTTTCATAAAAAAAAGGTGCTGGCAAGTGATAAATAAGTGTTGAAAATAAAGAGTGGCGTTTCACTTTTCAAACTATACATGTGCACAATAAATACAATCACTCAAATGGGTAGCCATGGTTTACCACACGTTGGGCCCCATGACTAAATAACAGTCAGAATGCCACACTTTGTGCAAGCTGACAAAAGGTAGGTGTACAGCCTACCGGGCGAGATACTTCTCCATCTCTACACCCAAACTTACAGCTTGTCTACTCCGGAACACACAGTCCACATGACTGAAACTTGCTAGCTCGGACCGGTATGACCAACTGGACTAGCATCCTATCCAGGAAGGGCTCACCTCTTAGAGGTGGCCACCTATTGAGAGACTTACCCTAACCCTTCAAAGACTAGTCCTGGTGGTCTACCCTTATTTAGTACTCAACGTTGATTGTTCCACTTGGGAGAAAATTGATCATAATCCGCTTTATTTGGAAATAGCAATTAAGCATTTCTAAAAGTCTTGTCAAATTTGGGTTTTAGAAAAAGTTCAGCATTTTTGTGTAAAACTGCTTGTTTAACTTTGAAATGATTTGCTTAGCTGAAATAAAAGGAAAAGAGTCCTTAATTGCCTTTACAAAATTATTGTCCATATACATCATATTTGGCTTGCCACAATAACTTTTTAGTTTTCACAAAACTCCATGCTGGAGCTTACCTGACTCTTTGCATGCTCAACTCAAACGTCTTCCAAGGCTGTCCTAACCCCGCATGGGGCAAACACAAAACTTAAGGTTACATTTAAGCTAAATTCACTTACACAAAATAATTCTAGCTCAACTAGTTATAACCATGACTAGCCGTGACCCTAATGTCCAAAGATTTAAGGCTAGGTGATAAAGATTTTTATAAAATAAGTTTTAGTTGATAAGTTAAAATAACTTGGGGTTCTAAAATAATTGCTAATAAATCGTAGACCTAATTAATAATTCTTGAGTGTTATTTTAATAAATAAGCTAAAGTTTGAATATTAAGTCCTAAATAGTATTAATAAATGGTGGTTTGAAAATAGCTTTATTATAAATAAATATTTAATTACAAAGAACCCTTAATTAATTTTTAAATAGATAATAAATAATTAGTAATAAATAAAATTAATAATGAATGAATTATTTTAAATTTTAATTAATAAATAACAAATAGATTTTAATATAAATAATATTTTATTTATTGTAAAGGATTTATTACTATATATATTATTTTTAATAAAAGATCTCATTTTCTTGAGAAAGAAAATATTAACATTTTAATTAATCAACCACTCCAAATTTCCCTAGAGTTTCGAATTTTATAGAGAAAAATATAGTAGTATTCTATTCAAGGTAATAAAATTTGTTAATAAAAATAATCTAGCCTTAACAAGAAAATACTTTTTCTCCATGATTTTCCTATTGCTAGAAAGGATTCATGATCACATTCGCCATCATCAACAATATATTAATCCATTCATGGACATACACTTGAACTATCTCATACTCGTCACATGGCCAAAATCCTACTAAGCATAATCATCAATCATGGTTTCCATGGAAAAATAAGAACATAAAAGCCTAATCACGTTTGGTGTCATAATATCTAATCATGCTTCAAACATCCATAAAATTCATTAAGCATGAAGAACATACATTGATTCGAAAGGGAAACACATACATCCTAGTCATATACAACAATCATCATGTCCTAACTCCATCCCTTAATCCACGTGCATATACTCAATCCCTTATCCATATTTCATTCTTCCTCTCAATACCTAGGAGACATGGATACTGAATTAAAAGAAGTATTAAAGGAAAATACTTGATTTGATGAACACTTCGATGAAGAATTAAGAAGGTCCACGCGATTGAGAGCCTTGAATGATCCAATGGAAAAACGGCCATGGTTCATGGTTGATCAACCATTTCGGTTGGAAGAGAGAGAGAGAGAGAGAGAGAGAGAGAGAGAGAGAGAGAGAGAGAGAGAGAGAGAGAATTAGAACAGTACAATCGAATGGAAGAAGATGAACAAGAAGGTTGCTCTTGACTTACCTTGTTGATGTTCTTGAGACCTTCAAAGAATAGTTAATTTTGATTCGCTCGAAAATTCTTGTTTGCGAGGTTTTGTGTTATAAATACCAGAAATGAAGTTTAGAGATTAAATGGAAGTGATTTAGGAGTATTTGAGAGTGATTGGAGGTGTTTAGAGTAGGGTTAGGCTTGAAGAAGGTTAGTGTGTGTTCTTGGTGTTTTAAGTGAAAATGGAGAGAATTTGGAAGAAGTGCTGCACGAATTTTGGTAGAAGGCTAGCTGAATGGTATGGAGTGAATGAGGGTTTTGGTTTTCACCAAGAAGGAGAGAGAATGATCAGATTTTTTTTTGAAATTTAAATGGAGGAAATGGTGGAGATGTTTAAGGTAAGAGGTTAGCTATGGTGTTTTGATCAAGAGAGGTTTCTATGGTCTTCAATGGTGCTGGCTGAAAATGGTGGTTTTGCTGAATTGATGGAAGGTTAATGTTGCTCCAAGGCTGGCCGAAATTCAGTCTTAAATGGCAGAGGAACTTCTGGTTTATTTGGCTAATACAAGAGTGATTTTAATGGAGTAAAATGCTGAAATTATTTGAAGTTCAAAAAGTGTTTGAATGGAGTGATCTTTGGAGTGTTTTGTTGTATGGCTATGGAGTCCTTATGCTGAAGGTGAGTGTGGGGTTAATGGTGTTCAGTTTATAGCCCAGCAAGGTTCAATTTTGCAGAGGTTGACGGTGATTTTCGGCCTAGGCTAGAAGGGAGCAAAGCTGGAAAAAAAATCTGGTTTCATGGTTGTTCTTAGTTTTGAAGATTGCAGATTTTTTTGTGCAGAATTTTTGCACCCAGTTGGCTCGATTTTCAGAGGTTCTTCTGGGGTGTTTGAGGGTCTTCAAAGGATGGTTTTTCAGCCTTATTTCTGGACAAATACAAGGAACTTTTGCTGGCTTGAAGATGAACTAAAAACAACGTCATTTCCTTGATTGGAAGTGGAGAAATGCCCAGAATTTTTCCTAGTTTGGTGCTGTTTTGTGCAGTCCAAAAATTGTACAGTTTTTCCCGCTTTCAAGCCACATGAAATGACCATTTTCTTGGCAGCAAATGAATGGGTTTATTGGCTGTATTTTCGAAGAAGTGGTCTGCAAAAAGTCTGGAAAATTTCCAGATTTCCTTCACTAGGATATGAACAACATGAAGGTGAGTTTGAAGGTGCTTTCATGGTGATTGATTTTCTCTTGGAAACCCTTCCTGTTTCTCCTCCTACTTTCGGCCAACTTCCCAACCTCCAAAGCTGACTTTCAAATTTCATGGTGGAGGGATTATCACAGATTTTTTTTTTTAATTTTTTTTTGGAATTTAAAAGAAAGGATTTAATGGTTTCAAATTATAAAGATGTTAGGACAAGCTAGAGGTAATAAAAGGACAAGAATTCCTGTAGAATTCTTTTTAGGGCATGAGGATAAGATTAGGATATTCTCTTCATGTCTCCCCTAAGACAACATTCCTATTCCCATGAAATGCAAGAAAGAAAAATTTCAAACTTAGTTAAGATAATCATGACAAAAGCTTAAATGATGGGATTTGAACTCATGACCTTAAAAATTAATTCACCAAGCTCTAACCACTAAATCACCCTAACGCTTGTTCTTATTTTCTCACCCACATATTCTTCTTGTTTAATTCTCAAGCTATCTTCCTAATTTGACCTCAAGCAAAATTACCATTTTACCCCTCATACTCGATAAGCATAACTAAGCATTTTAACCTATAATCCACAACTCTAAAGCACGTAAAATCATTCAAAAACATATATATGTATTCATGCAAAATAATATGATATGCATTCCCGACCCCCTTACTCTAGGGTTGGCTTTAGGTGGGGTTTCACAACTTTCTCTAAGGAATTCTGTTAATTAATATAAATGAATTGAACTGACTTAGTTAGTCGATCCATTATCACCCAAATAGTATCTCACCGCTCTACTATCATATATAATCCTGTAATAAGGTCTATAGTAATTCATTCCATTTCCACGATGGAGTGGATAATGGTTGTAACCCTCCAGGCCATTGTGAATTGGCTTTCCTGTACTGACAAATTAAACATCAAGTTACAAGGTCAAAATTGTCCTTCTTCATACCAATCCTCTAATAATGCTGTTTTAGGTTCTGATACATCTTTAGGGCTCCTGGATGGATAGGATACTTACTCCAAGGGGCTTCCGTTAAAACATCTTATCTTATCGCATATTATTTCAGAATACATTACTGATCCCGGTAGCAATTAATCCCATCAATGTCCTTTCAAAACTCATCTCCTCATGTATTCACCTCCTTCTACACTAACTTTTGCACTCTTCGTCTTTATCTTGCTCTCTCTTCAACTGTTGTAGGAAGGCAGGTTGAATGGAAGTATTACTTATCCTTATTTCTCCATCTACTACAAAAACTTCTAATTTTAGAATTTGTAACATCCAAAGAGCTGATAAATTCACCTTCCTACTAAGGGAATTTACTATTATGTTTGCTTTTCTAGGAAGACATTTAATTGGACATTGAAATCCTTCCAAAAATTCCAACCAACAACTTTGTCTTATGTTCAAATCCTTTTAGGTAAAAACATAAATCAAACTTTTGTGGTCAGTGAAGATTTCTAAATCAGCCCCACACAAATAATGTATCCACTCCTTAAGAGCAAACACATTAGCAACTAACACCAAATCATATGTAATGTAATTCTCCTTGAAACTCCCCATTACCTAGGCCCATCAGGGTCGGGGATATCGCCTCGTCCATAAGACACGAGGTCTTTATAACAAGGCCACTTAAAATAAAATAAAAGAAATTCTTTAGAAATTAAACTTATTACAACCCAATAATACATTAACAAATTCAAAACAATTGTCTGCTACAATATCTCAAAAGCAATACATAAGAAAAATAACAGAGAGGCTTCGAAATCATAAGCAATAGTCTAGCTAATGACCTTCACAGCAGGATCGACCTGAAAGCATTGTATAAAAGGTGGTGAGATAAAAATCTCAGTAAGTCCGTGTGTGCTTTAAGTGTTTCACGTAAAACAGTTCATGTATGCAAGTTGTAAAAGTTTCATAAGAGAAAGAGCTGGCAAACATTAAATAAATGTTAAAAATGAAGAGTGATTTTTTACTTTCCAAACATACATGTGCACTATAAATACAACCACCTAAAAAAGTAGCCATGGCACCATACATTGGGTCCCATGACAATATAACGGTCAGAATGCCACACGTTAAGCATGTTGTTGGTCAGAATGCCACACGTTGAGTAAGCTGATATAAGGTAGATGTACGGCCTACCGGGTGAGATACTCCTCCATCTCTATACCCAAACTTATCGGTTGTCCACTTCGGGAACACACAATCCACCTGACTGAAAACTGCTAGCTTAGACCGGTATGACCTACCGGACTGGCATTCTATCTGATAAGGACTCACCCCTCAGAGGTGGCCACCTACTGAGAGACTTACTCAAACCGTTCAAAGACTAGTCCTAGTAGTCTACCCTTATTGAGTACTCAACGTTGCTTATCCCACTTGGGAGAAAATTGATCATGGATTACTTTACTTGGAAATAGCAATTAAGGGTTTCTAAAATTTTTGTGAAAGTTGGGTTTTTGAAAGAGTTTAGCATTTTGTGCAAAACTGCTTGTTTAATTTTTAAATGATTTGCTTAACTGAAATAAAAAGGAATTACAGTCCTTAATTCCCTTTACAAAAAGAATGATCATACACATTGAATTTTGGATTGCCACAATAATTTGGTCTTCAAATGACTCCATACAGTTGCTTACCTGATCCTTTGCTTTTCTTGAACTCAAAAATCCACCAAGGTCAACCTAACCCTGGCTGGGGTAAACACAAGGCATAAGGTTACATTCGAACTATATCTACCTTACATAAATAATTCCTAGCTCAACTAGTTACAACCATGACTAACCATGACCTTAATGTCCTAAGCTTTAAGGCTAGATGATAAATGATTTTATAAAATAAATCTAGCTTGATAAGTTAAAATAACTAGGGGTTTTAAAGTAATTACTATTAAGTTATAGGTTAAAATTATAAATTTGGAGTATTATTGCAAATAAATAAACTAGCACTAAATATTGAATAATACAAAGTCCTAAATAGAATTAGTAAATGGTAATTTTTAAATTGTATTATTATAAATAAATAAATAATAAATTACACTTACATTTTAATTAATATTTAATAGGTAATAAATAATTAGCAATAAATAAAAAAAGTAGTAATAAATGAATTATATTAAATTTTTAATTAATAAATAACAAATAAATTTAAATATAAATAATATTTAGGGATATAGGTAAAAGTTTTAACTAGGGTCTACAAGGTCATTTTTTAGTTTTAATATTCTATTTATTATTATTACTTATATAAAAGATTTATTTTATAAATATATATATATATTATTTTTAATAAGAGATTTTATTATTTGATTAATAAAATATTAATATTTTAATTAATATTCCATTCCAATTCTTCCTAGGAATTTCAAATTTTATAGAAAAATATAGTAGTAATTTTAACTAAAGTAATAAAATTTGTTAATAAAAATAACCTAGAATTAACAAGAAAATAATCATGATTTTTCTATTGCTAGAAAAGATTCATGAACACATTCTCTAGCATCAAACAATAAACTAATGCATTCATGAACATACTCTTGAACAAACACATACTATCACATGGCCAAATCCCTACTAGGCATAACCATCAATCATGGACTCAAAAAAATAAATAAATAAAATAAAAATAAGAACATAAGAGCCTAATCACCTTTGCTGTCATAATATCTAACATGCTTCAAACATCCATAAAATTCATTAAGTATGAAGAATATACATTGATTCAAAAGGAAAATCCATATAACTTAGTCATATACAACAATCCTCATGTCCTAACCCCAACCCCTTCATCCACATGCATACACTCAATTCCCCATTCATATCCATTCTTCCTATCAACATCTAAGAAACATGAATTCAGAATTAAAAAAGAGGATTAAGGGAAAAATACTTGATAGTCGATCCCTTGATAAGGACTAAAGAAGGTCCATGCGCGATTGAAAATCTTGAGTGATCCAAGGGAAAAACAGCAGTGGTAGGTGGTTGATCAACCATTGTGTGTGTGTATGTATGTGTGAGAGAGAGAGAGGGGGGGGAGGGGGGGAGGGAAGGTGCATTAGAAGGGTATATTGAATATTGAATGAAAGAGGATGGAAATTTCTTGTTTGCGTGATTTTGTGTTATAAAGACCAGAAATGAATACTAGAGATGAAATAGGAGTAATATGGAGTATTTGAGAGTGATTGGAGGTGTTTAGAGTAGGTTTAGGCTTGAAGAAGTATAGTGTCTGTTCTTGGTGTTTTGGAGAGAATTAAGAGAAAAGGCTTCACGAAATCTGGAATGTTGTTGGCCGAATGGTCTAGGATAGATGGGAGTTTTGGTCTTTAGGTAGAATGAGGGAGAATGATCAGATTTTGTTTGAAATTGAAATGGAGAAAATTGTGCAGTTGTTTGAGGTAGGAGATTAGCTTATGGTGTTTGATTAAGGGAGGTTCCTTTGCTCTTCAATGCTGCCAGCTGGACTAGCTAACTTTGCTAAAATGAATGAAGGCTGTTCAGGTTATAAGGCTGGACAAAATTCAGTGTACAATGGCAGAGAAAATTCTGGTTTGCTAGCCTGATAGAAGAGGAATTTAATGAAGCAAAAATTCTGGAATTTTTTTGAAGTTCAAATGTTTTTTGGATAGAGTGATCTTATGAGGTTTTTGAGGTATGATTATGGAGTCCAAGTACTCGAAGTAAGTGTGGAGGCTAATGGTTTTTAGTCCATGGCTGAACAAGGTCCAATTTAAAGAGGTTTGAAGGTGTTTTTTCGGCCTAGGCTTTGAGACACAAAACTGGAATTTTTCTAGTTTCAAAGTTGTTCAAGGCTTCGAATAGAGAAGGTTTTTGATGCAGTATTTTCTGCATTTTTTCAGCCCAATTTGCAGCTTGATTTCTTAGGTATTTGAGGGTCCTTTAGGGGTGGTTTTCTAACTTTCTTTCTGGAGAATAACAGAGGTTACTTCAGCTGATTTGATGACAAAAGAAACAACTTCAAATACAGCTTAGAATGGAGTGAATTGTGCAGGAAATTTTTCTGTTTTTGTGCAGTTTGTGCAGTCCGAATTTTGCACAGGATTTTCTGTCTTCAAGCTACATGAAATGACCATTTTTCTGGCAGTAAAAGAGCAAGATTACTAGCTAAATTTTTCTGAAGCTAGACTGTCTGGAATTCTGGAAAATTTCCACATTTTCTTCATTCAACCCATAAACAACATGAAAGTAACTTTGAAGGTTTTACCATGATGATTTATTTCTCTTGGAAACCCATCCTAATTCTTTTCTCTTATTTTCGGCCAATCCTCGAACCTTCAAGACTGATTTTTGAAATTCAAGGCTAAGGAATTATCACAAAATTTTGGGAATTAAAAGAAGAGATCTAATGGATTTTGTTTTATTTAAATTATGAAGATGTTAGGACAAAGCTAGAGGTAATAAAAATGACAAGAATTCCTCTAGAATTCTTTTTAGGACATGATTATATGATCAAGACATTCTATTCATGTCTCCCCTAAGATAACGTTCCTATCTTAATGGAATGTAAGAAAATCTAAAATTCAAATGTAGCTAAGATAATATTGAATAACACTTAAGTGATGGGATTAGAACTCATGACCTTAGAGATTAATTCCAAAGCTCTAACCACTTAACCAAAACAACTCTTATGCTTATTTTCTCACCCAAATATTCTTCTTATCTACACTTGAAGCCATCTATCTATTTCGGCCTCAAGCAAGTTTACCTTTTTACTCTTCCTACCCAATCAGCATAACTAAGCCTTTTAACCAATAAACCACAATTCTAAAGCACATAAATTCATTCAATATATATATATATATATATATATATATATACACATATATGCAGAATAATACGATATGCTTTCTGACCCCCTTATTCTAGGGTTGGCTTTAGGTGGGGTTTTACATACTCCCCCCTTTAGAAGAATTTTGTCCTGAAATTCAGGCATACCTTCATCTCAGATCGGGATATTTTCGCTTTACCCACTCTTCTGTTTCCGATGTGGCATCTTACGTGCCATGATCCTCCCAATGTACCTTTAGCATCAGAATCTGTTTACTCCGGAGAGTCTTAATACTTCGGTCTAATATTTTCACGGATTTCTCCACATAGCTCAGGTTTGGTTGCAACACTAACGACTCATCATTCAAAACATGCCTGGGATTGGCATTGTACTTCTTTAACTAAGACACATGAAATACATCGTGTATTCCCGTCAATCCATCTGGCAAATCCAATCGATATGCCACTGGCCCAATTCTCTCATTTATTGGAAACGGTCCCAAATACCTTGGATTCAGCTTTTCACCTTTTGGATGCTTCAGAATTCCTCTATTCAGTGTTAAACTTAGGAACACATTTCTTCCCACCTAAAATTCTAACTCTATTCGCCTATTATCCGCATAGCTCTTTTGTCGGCTCTGGGCTGCTTTTAACCTTTTCCTGATCAGCTTGACTTTGTCCAACATTTCCTGAACACAGACTTCTCCAGACTTGCTTATGTGGCCGTCCTTCGACCAACTCCAGTATAGTGGTACTTAACACGTATGTCCATACAATGCTTCATATGGAGCCATTCCAATTGAAGACTGATAGTTGTTATTGTATGCCAACTCCGTATATGGTACACATTCGATCCACTTATCTTGAAAATCCAATACCCAGGCTCTCATCATGTCCTTTAATATCTGAATTACCCTTTCTGACTGTCCATCGGTTTGCGGATGCACCGTTGTTCTGAACTTTAAAGTAGAACCTATTGATTCTTGAAACTTGGCCCAAAATCTCGGGTCTCGGTCGGACACAATACTTGAGGGTACTCCATGCAGTCTGACTATTTCTCACACATAGGTCTGAGCTAACTTCTCCATTGAATCCCTTATATTCATAGTATGAAATGCACTGACTTGGTCAATCGATCCACTAATACCCATATGGCGTCCTTTTGGGTCCTTACCATAGAGAGTCCGATAACGAAGTCCATGATCACCTCTTCCCATTTCCATTTAAGTACTGGCAACGATTGCAACAATTCTGCTGACTTCTTATACCTCCCTTTGACTTTCGGATAGGTTAGACAAGTTGAGATATACTTAACCACGTTCTTCTTCATCGCAAGCCACCAATAAGCCCTTTTCAGATCTTCATACATTTTTACCGCTCTCGGATGTGGGGCGTACGTGCTCTTATGAACCTCTTCCAAAATCCTGTACATCAACTGGTGCTCATTGGGTACATATAGACGATCCCAGAAATACAAAAATCTCGCTTCTTCTTGCCAAAATTCTCTATCGTGCCGTTTAAGCTCCTTGTCCTTGAAAAGCTAAAACTCTGCATTACTTTACTGAGCCTCCATGATTTCCCGCCTTAGGTCTGGTATTAACCTCAGGTTGCTAACAATAATCCTCTCTTCTTGCACTTCTGCCCTTCTATCCAACACGTCCTGAATCGCTTGAACCGCCTGCATTCTCAGCCTAGCTATTTTGACTTTTTGGCTCAGGGCATCAGCAACAACGTTGGCCTTCCCGGGGTAATAGTTCATAGGATAACGATACTCTTTTAAAAATTCCATCCACCTTCACTGCCTTAAATTCTTGTCCTTCTAGGTGAAGATGTACTTTAGGCTCTTGTGATTAGTGAACAATTCATATTCAGCTCCATACAAGTAGTGCCGCCATTTTTTTTAAAGTGAATACAATCGCAGCCAGCTCTAAGTTATGCGTGGGATAATTGACTTCATGAGACTTTAACTTTCGAGAAGCATAGGCAATCACCTTCCTATCCTGTATCAACACTGCTCCCAAACCTTCCTTCAAAGCATCAATATATAGTGCGTAAGGCTTATCTTCCTCTGGCAGACTCAACATAGTTGTTGTCATTAACCTTCGCTTCAGTTCTTGGAAACTCTTTTTGCACTTCTCATTCCAGGAAAAGAGTACATCCTTTCTCAGCAGCTGGGTAATAGGAGATGCTAGCATTGAGAATCCTTTAAAAAATTTCCTACAGTAACCGACCAATCCCAAGAAGTTTTAAATCTCCGTGTAGTTCTCTGGTAGCTTCTAGTCTGAAACTGCTTCAACTTTTGCTGTGTCCACCTTGATTCCATTCTTAGTATCCACATGGCTAAGAAATGCCACACTATCCAGCCAAAACTCGCACTTGCTAAATTTGGCGTTAAGCTTGTGCTCTCTTAACTTTTCCAATACCAGCTTCAAATGTTCTACATGATCCTCTGGGTTCTTAGAGCATATGAGTTGTCGTCGATGAAAACTACCATGAACTTATCCAAGTAAGGTTGGAAAACTTAATGCATTAAATCCATGAACACCACTGGTGCATTAGTTACCTCGAAAGGCATCACCATAAACTCATAGTAACCATATCATGTATTGAAGGACGTCTTAGGAATAAGCTCCTCCCGGTTAAGAGCAAAAACTTTTGCTTTCACTTGCGGCTTCTGTGTTCCATTCCTAAAAGCTCCAATAGCATTGGCTCGATTGGCTCCCGCGATCTGAGTTGGGTTTCCTTGCTCGATTCGAAGGAGTTTAGGGTAGCCATTTTGCAGATGGTTCAAGTCTTCCGCTCAACTCCTCTGGACCATCAATTTTTCTCTATATGGCCCCTTTTTCTGCATTGACAACATAATGGAAGATTCTGCGCAAGACCAACCAATGCTGTCCAAGCTTGCTTTCCTCGGTTCTGCCACTGCTGGTTGGCTAGACGCTTGTTGGGTTGCTGCTTCTGGAAAGGTCTCGGCTGCTATCTTGGCGGTAGGAAAGGTCTTATTGCCATTCGAATGTGATCCTCATTTTCAATTCGGGTAACTACGTCTACGGTCCCTGAATAGGTCGTTGGTGGAGAAGGTGCCAACGCCTTTCATAACTCCTACCTTAACCCCTTGACAAACTCCCTCGTTCGGTTCTGTTCTGTATCCACCAGCCTTTTTCAGTATTTCAACGGCTGAGTAAAATATGCCGCATACTGTGCCACTATCATACCTCCCTGCTTCAGATTCTCGAACTCTTCTTCCCTTTTCTTTACTATCCACTGAGGGATATATTCAGCTCTAAATGCCTGCACGAAATTGGCCCATGTCCAGTCTTGTTCAATCATTTCCCAGTCATCTTGGACTCATTACCATCATGCCTGAGCTGGGCCCCTTAATCGGAATGCAGCAAACTTCACGATTCGCTTCTCAATGTAAGGAAGTATAGCGAAGATATCATCCATCTGTTCCACCCATTGTTTTGTCTTCTGATCTTGCTCAGCATCTCCTAAGAAGATAGGGGGTTGAAATTTCAGGAACCTCTCCAAGATTTCGTCTTACCCCTATGGATTCCACTGCTCAGTCAGAGTTTGTAGAATCTTAGTCATTTTGTTGAATGCTTGCCCCATTGACACACTGACAAGTTCCTCCGAACCCACATCCAGATTCGGTTCGTTCTCATCCTCCCGGTTGGGTGACGGCATTTGGGTTGTCTCAAACTCTGATGTCATAAGCTCTGCCTCCGAAACCCTTTTGCTTGATGTGGCTGCACGACGCTTGGGTGCCATTCTAAACCATATCCCAGATAATGAGTTTATGCATTAAAGTTTAAAACATTTCAATTGAACATGCATTCACATTCAAGTTTAAATAAAAGAAAATCATATGCATATTTTTGTATAAAGAATTGCATATAAATTTTTCTCAAGATTTAGAGTACTCCATGGTACTCTTACTTGCATAAATTTGGGAATAAAGCAGTAAACATGAACAGAATCCTTAGCATACAGAATTCCTAGAGAAGTCGGCATTCATACAACCATCCCCTAGAATTCCTAGAGAAGTCTATCGCAGCCCCATTCACAAACCCAAAATCCATTGGCTCATTCCCAAGTCTCCTAGAACTCTACCATATTTCAACCTGATTAGGTGGGGGTATGAAGAAAGGTCTATGTACAGATTCATGGTCTAAGTACAGATTCATAGTCTATCTCCCCCCAGGTCATCACTATCAGCTGTCAAATCAATTGTAGGATAATAAGGGAAGGGGACATATTCCATATCAATTTCCTCGTCTTCACTGTCATAAACCAAATCTATTACAAGTATTGGCAGTGGCTCAATAATCTGAACTGTTGGGTATCTCAGGCTCGTATTCTATACGGTACAGCAAAAAAGAAAACTAGATACCCTCCCAGGACCCATCTATGTGTGGAAAACAAGACATAATGCGGGTAAAGGTAACAGCTTTTACCATTGCGTGATCGTCCGAAGAACAAAAATTTCTTATTTAAGTTGAGGCGTGATCCAGCAATCCTTGTGATCAACCTCCACGTGAGTTGAACATCTAACAACTACAATCATAGTGTGTGATTATCTCTAACAGTAATCCATACAGAGGAATACTTAAGCACCAAATTTCTGTGCTAGCTGAAAAAGGATGGCGGTTAGGGTTCAACATCAAAATCGAGAGAGAGAAGAAGAAGATTTTTGTGGCTGTTGTTTTTATACGGTGTTCAACTATTGGCTAGGGTTTTTCGTGTGTTATTAGCTACTATATATCACACGAAATTCCCTTCCCAAAATTGAGAATTATAATCATATTAGAATTCCCTAATTGTAATTGGAAACATCAAGTTCTCACAATTACAACTTGTACCACAAATTATAACTAATTATGATTTGTCTACAATAATTTTTCTTTCTCTCAATTAACCCTACAATGTTATCAAATAACATCTTGAGTATATAATCCTCTATTGTGTGTGATCTATTAGGTTTCCAGTCAATTGGTAGAGAACATGAATTAATCCAAACGTTTTTGAGATTAATAATCCATAATTAATTAGAATTAATCATATTAGTTCTAATCAGGATTGGTTTATTAATTCATCAATTAATAAACCCATATTTTCAAATCATGAGCGGTATCTAGCAATACATCATGACCACCTAAGAGTCTAGGAAGTCAAGTGAGTTGACATGAACCCATCAATAATAAACTTCAACGCAACCAACTCTTTTCACCATACAATATATCATTCGGTTTGGAGTATGGAATTAATGCCAACTCCGTCCAGAATTAATTCTGGCCAAATACAATAGTACTTGTACTAGGAACCCACTACTCTAGATGTGTATCAATTGGAACTATTTCAAATACACAATTTCCTAGGCCAAGGACTTTCGAGTAGTAATTACTACTAGTGGCCGTGATATATTCGTCCCTACTATTAGGAGTGGTGAATCCTTTATTGACTCTCTCAACTGTTTTCGTTTACCTCACCATGTACCCAATATCCATCCCATAGGCGGCCCTCGATCGAACTTCAGAGATTGGAATCAAATTACAAGGCTCAGCAAACATAGTACCTTAGAGATCTCAAGTCTAAAGATACTTGCACATTTGCTATATTGAGATTATATCACTGGCACTAAATAGTTATCCATGTGATTATTTCAAAGCAAGCTCATCCAATGAACTTATTCTATTAACAAGCATCCATGTGTTAACTTTGAGTATCTCAATACTCATGGTTATGAGAACCACAGCCTGATCAAATCAGGAAGTCTAACACATGGTAGTCTTAATACATTAATGATGTCCTATCTCATTAATACTATGACTAGGGACTATTTAAGTACTAACACCATCCAATGTAGTAGGAATCTCATTTCATGATCTCTATCATGATTTCCTTAATATAGTGTTGTACTAGGGACTTTATCGAATATTTATATTACTTAATGTAAACAAAAGAATCTGTAAGATAAATAATGCCTTTTATTAAAATAAAATGTGTCATATATAATGTACTAGTGATTGCCTCTAGGGCACAACACTAACAAACTCCCACTTGCCCTAGAGCCAATCATTCATGCATCTAATACCTAATGACTCAACATGACAATCAATATTTTTTTTTGGGGATAGTGCTTTCGTAAGCGGGTCAGCTATGTTCTCATCCGTGGGAACTCTCTCTATCTTTTACATCATTCCTATCTATGATATCCCGGATCAGATAATAGCGTCACAGTACGTGTTTGGATCATTGGTGAGACCGCGGTTCCTTTGCTTGTGCAATGGCTCTGTTGTTGTCACAATACAAATTTATTGGACCAACAACATAAAGAACCACACCCAGTTCTGTCACGAACTTCTTGATCCAAATAGCCTCCTTAGCTGCTTCAGAAGCAACTATGTACTCATCTTCTGTCGTAGAGTCGGCAATAGTCTCTTGTTTGGAACTTCTCCAACTTATTGCCCCTCCGCACAACGTAAACACGTAGGCGGATTATGATTTGAAACTATCTTTATCAGATTGAAAAATGGCATTAGTATACCCGTTTATTTTCAAATCACCTTCTCCATATTAAGAACACATCCTTAGTCCTTCGTAAGTACTTAAGGATGTTCCTCACAGCCGCCCAAAGACCTTCACCAAGGACGGATTGGTATCTGCTCATCAAACTGAGAGCACAACATATATCGGGCCTAGTACATATCAAACCATACATGATAGATCCAACTACCGAGGCATATGAAATCTTACTCATATGATTCCTTTCAACTTGTGTCTTGGGAGACATCGACATTGAAAGGCTTACACCGTGTGACATGGGCAAGAATCCTTTTTTGGATTAATCCATGTTAAACCTCTTTAGCACTTCCTCTATGTATGTAGATTGTGAAAGACCAAGCAACCTTTTGGATCTATCTCTATAGATCCTAATTACAAGAATATAGGTTGCTTCACCGAGGTCTTTCATGGAGAATTGTTTGGACAACCAAATTTTAACCGTTTGTAAGACAGGTATATCGATTCCTATTAGCAATATGTCATCTACATAAAGTAGTAAGAAAACGATTGCACTCCCACTAACCTTCTTGTATACATAAGGCTTTTCCATATTTTGAATGAAACCAAACTCTTTGATTATTTCATCAAAATGGATATTCCAACTCCTAGAAGCTTGCTTAAGTCCATAAATAGACCTTTGCAACTTACACACCTTTGTGCCATCACTGGATGTGAAACCCTCAGGTTGTATCATATACACTTCCTCAGTCAGATTTCCATTTAGGAAAGCTATTTTCACATTCATTTTCCAAATCTCATAATCATAATAAGCAGCAATGGCTAGAAGTATCCAGATGGAATTCAACATGGCTACTGGTGAGAAGGTTTCATCATAGTTAATACTATGTTGTTGACGATAACCCTTCGCCACTAGTCGTGCTTATAGGTAACTAAGTTACCATCCATGTCCGTTTTCTTCTTGAAAACCCACTTGCACCCAATAGGTTTAATTCATTTGGGTGGATCAACCAAAGTTCATACTTGGTTGTCGTACGTGGAATCCATCTCTGACTTCATGGCCTCAAGCCATTTGTCAAATTTTGAACTATTCAGAACATCCTTGTTGGTAGTAGGCTCATCTTTATCTATGAGCAATACGTCATTATGGTCACTAATGAGAAATCCATATCTCTCAGGTGCCATACATATCCTAGTAGATCTACAATGTTCTTGTGTATTAGAAGGTTCATCTATTCTCTCAATAGATTTGGGGTTAGACGATTGATCCTCGTTTGTTTGATCTTCATGAACTTCACTAAGTTCAATCTTACTCCCACTGTCTCCCTTGAGCATGTGCTCCTTCTCTAATAAGACGGCATGCTTCGAAACAAATAATTTATTTTTGGAGGGTTGACAGAAGTAATATCTAAAAGATTCTTTTGGATATCCCACAAACAAACACTTGTAGACTTACTATCAAGTTTTTCTGACTGTGGCCTTTTAACAAAGGCAGGACAATCGCATATTCGTAAGTGAGATAACTTTAGTCTTTTACCAAAGAACATCTTAAATGGGGTAGTATCAACCGATCTTGTCGGAGCTCTGTTCAGTATATAAATAGAACTTTCTAGTGAATGCCCCCAAAACGATTTTGGTAGGTCTGCAGAAGCCATCATGGTCCGTACCATGTCTAGAATGGTTCGATAACTTCTCTCAGATACACCATTATGTTGAGGTGTATGTGGTGGAGTCTATTGAGATAATATCCCATTATCTCTAAGATAACTTAGAAACTCTTGACTCAAATATTCTCCTCCTTGATCAGATATTAAAGTCTTAATACTTTTGCCAAGTTATTTCTTTATTTCATTCTTGAAGTCTTTGAACCTTTCAAAGGCCTCAGATTTGTATTCATTAAATACAAATACTCGTATCGTGAGAAATCATTGATAAATGTTATGAAATAGTTATAACCTCCTCTTGCTTGTATTGACATTAGGCCACATACATCAGAATGTATTAGTTCTAATAACTTCTTGGCCCGTTCTCCTTTTCATGGAAAAAGGAGTTTTAGTCATTTTGCCTAGTAAACAAGACTCGCATGTGCTATATTCATAATCAAATGACCCTAAGTCACCAAGCTTGTGTAACATAGAAACACGATTTTCATTTACATAGCCCAAATGACAATTCCATAAGTAAGAGGTGTTGGAGTTATCTATTTTAGGTTTCTTATTGTTTATATTGAGAATTGGATTGTCCAAGTCTAGAACATATAAACCATTACCCAAAGTTGCTGAACCATAATGAATATCATTCAATGAAAAAGAACAACATTTATTCTTAAATATTAAATGAAATCCACATAAGTCTAAACACACAACTGAGATAATGTTACAACTGAGATAATGTTTTTCATTAAAACTGGTACATAATAATAGTTTTCCAATTCTAGAATCAATCCCAAAAATAGGTTCAACTCGTATGTCCCCACAGCAAGTGCAATAACCTTTGCCCCATTTGCAGTACGTAGGTCCACGTCGCCTTTCTCTAGCCTTCTACTTCTCTTTAGTCCCAACAAGTTATTGCACAAATGAGATCCACAACTGGTATCTAATACCCATATCTCATTTCTAAAGGCAGTATTTATCCCAATCATAAACAAACCTAGAGAAGAAGTAAAAGTGCTTGTAAGCTTCTCCTTCTGCTTCTTGTCCTTGATGGTCCTCAAGTAGGCTTTGCAGTTACGCCTCCAGGTTCCCATCTTCCCACAATGATGGCATGGGCCCTTGGTAGCTGTGTCCTTCTTGTTCACACCATATTTGGGCTTCATATGAGCCTTCTTCTTCTTCTTTCAAACTTTCTTCTTAGAAGAGGAAGATTCTACCATTAAAACTGCATTGGAATCCCTCTTCATGGAGGACTCCGTAGTTTTGAGAAGATTAATCAACTCAGGGACGGTGGACTCAATCTTATTCATCTGATAGTTAATCACAAATTGTGAGAAACTATTAGACAAAGACTGAAGAATTATGTCAACACTTAAGTCATAGTCCATTGTAAACCCGAGAGATCCAAGCTTCTCTATCAAGCCCAGCATCTTCAGCCCATGAGAGGCCACAAAAGAACCCTCTGCCTTTTTAAAATGAAATAGTTGCTTCGAGATCTCATATCTCTTAGTTCTGGCTTGGGCATCAAACAGCTCTCGAAGAAGTAAAATGATTGATTGAGCATCCATATGCTCGTGCTGTTTTTGCAACTCAGGAGTCATGGATGCCATCATAATACATGATGCTGTATCGCTATCCTCATTGTGCCTCTTGTGGACAGCATGCTCATCAGTATAAGGATCTTGGGCTGGTGGTGGTGGAATAGGAGCATCTTGCACGTAGAGCAACTTTTCCGATTTGAGAACGATTCTCAAATTTCTATACCAGTCGAGATAGTTTGATTCAGTTCACTTGTTGGTTTCCAAAATGCTACGTACGTTCAAGTTCGTTGGCATGATGCAAGTGACCTAGATGTAAAGATAGAGAGCATTAGCTACTTATACATGCACATGATATGCAAATAATTAGGGCTTTAATTAAACGCATTTTTACTCCACTATTTTATTCAAACTAATAACCCCCACTATTGATTTGAGAAAGCCCGCTGGAAACTTTCCTAGTGGACTAGTATCCAAATTCCTCAAGAATAACCTTAGGTTTGCCCAACAAGCCACCCTTGAGTTCATTGGTAGGTATCCAATACCAATTACATCGTATGTAACTAACGGATCATTAGGTGATCAACAGCTTTTAAACTTAAAGCCTTTTGGGCTACCCCAACTTTTCCTCTAAATTTTTTTATGCTTGAGTTTGCGTAACCGAAATAAAGAATTTAGTTAAACCCGACCCATTAATCAGGAATTTAATTCCAAAGGAATTTAATTCCATAGCTTGAACATGCCCAATGTCAAGTAGGCTTAGGTTTGCCCAACAACCTGGTCTCGAAAAAGGACTATCGTTCTTACTATATTAACGGAAGGAATTAGGATTAATATTAATTGAGGGATTTGTTCCTTTTAGTGATTTTGTTGAATAACATGCATAATAATCAATAATCACATAATTGATAATCATGGTAATAAAGTAATTACGTGGTATGGTTATTGACTTTACCCTCAATTAATATCTTTGAGCCATAAAAGAAATTAATATAGTTAACCATATGTGTTCATGCATGATTTAAGTAGAAGGTCTTACCACCTCGTCTTGTTTTGGTTTCCATCTCCAAAATAAAATAATTCTACTCCTATCTAACCTATGTTAACTAATTACATAATTTCCTAAAGAGAGAAAACCTCAAGTTACATTCGAGGGGAGTTAGATGAGAAGAGAATTACACAAGAATTCTAGAGAAGGCAGGACACGCAAACCCTATTTCATAAAAACTAAAACTGTAAAATGCATGAACAGATATAATTGGTTTTAGTCCATAACCATCCACCATGCCATTGACTATGCTTAAACAAAATAAACATATACATTTATTATTCCAAAATCACTAATTTGGAAAAATAAAATAAATTCTAAAATCACCGTTTTAGAGAATACATCAATTTTAGATTTTCAAAATCATTATTTTGAAGAACAAAATTGATTGTCTCAAAACGAATTTTGAAAAAATGCTTTCGGGTCCCATCTCTCTTCAAATGAGGTTTTTCCCTTTCAAAATTCTGTTCGAGAATTTTTTTTTTTTTAAATAACTAGAAGTCGCAAACAGAGCAGAACCGGCGCCGATTCAGAAGCCGGCGCCGGCACCGGCTTTGTTCTGGTTTCAAAAAAAAAAAAAATTTCCAAAAAAAATTTTCGGACATTGCGAAAGAATGGAACCGGCACCGGCTCAGAGGCCCGAGCCGGCGCCGCCTGTTTTCTACAACAATGGCGGCGATTTTCATCCAAAAACAATTTCTGGTGCTTTCTTCTTCAACAAATTTTCAGTGGGAACAATTCTCAACTGTATTTTCTGTTTTGAAGCTATAAACTACAACTAATTTGTTAGTTTAAACAAAATCAAAATGGAAAATTAAGATGAAACGGAAGGTAACATCCATGTTGCAAGAAAACGTTTTCTGCAGAAAATTTTCAGTTCCAAAGAAAGCATCTTTTCGAAATATTCTATGACTATAACATAATCATATTGTGCTACGGACCCAACTCATAAAGATCGAAACAATTTCGACTCGAGTGAAAACTATTTTCACAAAAAAATAAAGACAAACACGAAAACTGTATTTCATGCCAAAACAATGTCCGTAAACCACATATAACCTGGCTCTGATACCACTGTTGGATATCTTAGGCTCGTATCCTATATGGCGCAGTGAAAAATAAAACGAGATACCCTCCCAGGACCCATCTATGTGTGGAAAACAAGACATAATAAGGGTAAAGGTAACATCTTTTACCTTTGCGTGATCGTCCGAAGAACAAAAATTTCTTATTTAAGTTGAGGTGTGATCCAGCAATCCTCGTGATCAACCTCCACGTGAGTTGAACATCTAACCACTATAATCATAGTGTGTGATTATCTCTAACAGTAATCCATACAGAGGAATACATAAGCACCAAATTTCTGTGCTAGCTGAAAAAGGATGGCGGTTAGGGTTCAACATCAAAATCGAGAGAGAGAAGAGGAAGATTTTTGTGGCTGTTGTTTTTGTGTGTTGTTCAGCTATTGGCTAGGGTTTTTCGTGTGTTATTAGCTACTATATATCACACGAAATTCCCTTCCCAAAATTGAGAATTCTAATCATATTAGAATTCCCTAATTGTAATTGGAAACATCAAGTTCTCACAATTACAACTTGTACCACAAATTATAACTAATTATGATTTTTCTACAATAATTTTTCTTTCTCTCAATTAACCCTACAATGTTATCAAATAACATCTTGAGTATATAATCCTCTATTGTGTGTGATCTATTAGGTTTCCCAGTCAATTGGTAGAGAACATGAATTAATCCAAACGTTTTTAGATTAATAATCCATAATTAATTAGAATTAATCATATTAGTTCTAATCAGGATTGGTTTATTAATTCATCAATTAATAAACCCATATTCTCAGATCATGAGCGGTATCTAGCAACACATCATGACCACCTAAGAGTCCAGGAAGTCAAGTGGCTTGACATGAACCTTTCAATAATAAACTTCAGTGCAACCAACTCTTTTCACCATACAATATCTCATTCGGTTTGGAGTATGGAATTAATGCCAACTCCGTCCAGAATTAATTCTGGCCAAATACAATAGTACTTGTACTAGGAACCTACTACTCTAGATGTGTATCAATTGGAACTGTTTCCAATACACAATTGCCTTGGCCAAGGACTTTTGAGTAGTAATTCCTACAAGTGGGCATGAGATATTAGCCCCTACTATTAGGAGTGGTGAATCCTTTATTGACCCTCTCAACTTCTTTCGTTTACCTCACCATGTACCCAATATCCATCCCCTAGGCGACCCTCGATCGAGCTTCAGAGATTGGAATCAAAGTACATGGCTCAGCAAACAAAGTTCCTTAGAGATCTCAAGTATAAGGATACTTGCACGTTTGCTATATTGAGATTATATCACTGGCACTAAATAGTTATCCATGTGATTATCTCAAAGCTAGGTCATCCAATGAACTTGTTCCATTAACAAGCATCCATGTGTTAACTTTGAGTATCTCAATACTCACGGTTATATGAACCACCGCCTGATCAAATCAGGAAGTCTAACACATTCTAGTCTTAACGCATTAATGATGTCCTATCTCATTAATACTATGACTAGGGACTATTTAAGTACTAACACCATCCAGTGTAGTAGGATTCTCATATCATGATCTCTATCATGATTTCCTTAACACATTATTGTACTAAGGACTTTATCGAACAGTTATATTACATAATGTAAACAAAAGAAACTGTAAGATAAATAATGTCTTTTATTAAAATAAAATGCGTCATATATAATGTAAAAGTGATTGCTTCTAGGGCACAATACTAACATGAACCTCATCATCACTACTCTCATCTAAGGGTATGATGTGCTGAGGTGCGGGCTGCGGTGCAAGCTGAGACACTGGTGAATCTTCTAGGTGGATAGGGATGGGAGGATGCCATTGCTGCCTTTTCCTTATAGTTCTAATCACTCTAACCATCCTACAACATAATCAAGGTAGGTTAGTCAAAAGATTAAAACTTAATAAAACAAACATATACTATCAATAATTACTTAATCCTTATCTCTGATACCACTTGTAACAGCCCACTACCCAAGCCCATCAGGGTCGGGGATGTCACCCAGTCCATAGGACAAGGGGTCTTTATAACTAGGTCACTTAAAATAAAATAAAAGAAAGACTTCAGAAATTGAACTTATTACAACCAAATAATACATGAACAAATTCAAAACAATTTTCTACTACAATCTCTCAAAAATAATATATAAGCAAAATAACAGAGAGCCTTCAAAATCATAAGCAACAGATTAGCTAATGACCTTCACAGTAGGATTGACCAGAAAGTGTGGTATAAAAGGTGCTGAGATAAAAATCTCATTAAGCCTATATGGGCTTTGAGTGTTTTAAGTAGAACAATTCATGTATACAAGTTGTAAAAGTTTCGTAAGAGAAAGAGCTGGTACGCGTTAAATAAATGTTAAAAATGAAGAGTGGTTTTTTGCTTTCCAAACATACATGTGCACAATAAATAAAATCACCGAAAGAGGTAGCCATGGCACCACACGTTAGGCCCCGTAATAACATAATGGTCAAAATGCCACACGTTGAGCATGCTGCCGATCAAAATGCCACACGTTGAGCAAGCTGACATAAGGTAGGTGTACGGCCTACCGGGTGAGCTACTCCTTCATCTCTATACCCGAAGTTACTGGCTATCCACTCCAGAAACACACAGTCCACCTGACTGAAAATTGCTAGCTCAGACCGATATGACCTATCGGACTGGCATCCGAGCTGTAAAGGACTCACACCTTAGGGGTGGCCACTTAAGGCATAGAAAGGGGAAAACATAGGGCAAGCAATGAAAGCGAAAGAAAAAAAATGGAAAAACCAGGAACAGAGGAATTCCCGTCTAGGGCAGGCACTAGCTCTGGCAACCCTAGCCGGCGCTGGTTAGGCTCTGGCGGGACTCCGAGGTTAAAAATTTCTTATCTCTTTTCCTCGTTCTAAGAATTAGCTGGACTGGAATGTGTGCAACTAGGGTAACTGCGCTGGTAGAAACCTCTGGTGCATAACCTGCAAGCCTCCTACTCCGACTTTGCATGTATATTAATACCAAACTTTCGGTCTTTCGGTATATGTCCTACCTAATTCCGTTTGGTGAACAACTAATGGAACTAAAGAATATTTTCTAGAGAGGGAGGGAGAGAGACATGTTTCTTTTCACCACAGAAGAGTCTGTCACAAACAATGATGATCTCTAATCCTCCTATTTAACCTAAACAAAACCCTAGGTTAAACTACACTGGGCCATTGGACTCTTAGTTTAACCTTTTAGACTAAATTATTTATTCCAATTAGAACCAACTGAATGACCCAACAAATATATAATTTTCCCAGCCCAAATAAACTAGTCCAATTAACAAGCCTATATTAGTTTAGTGCCAGCTTAATCTTTAATTATTCAAACTGGGCCAAAGCCCTGAATAATTAATTAACCCACCAAACTAATTTAATTAATTCTCTCTCCCCATGGACCTTTATTTTATTCTAGCCTAATAATTAAATCAGGCTATTTAAATAAAATAAATTCCATTTAATTTAAGATCAATTCCTTAGCCCGTATTTAATTAGGACTCACGGTCTAAACTGGGGACCAAAAGACTCTTTGCCTTGGGTACTAAAATGACTAAGATATCCTTGTCATATAAATAGTTGTATTTTGTATTTTAAATATTTTCTAATATCACTGTAAGGAAATATTGACCCCAAGGATAATGCTGTGTTAGCAAAGTCTCCGACCTACAGGTGTATTGACTAAAATAACCCTCTATACATCGCTATACATTTAAATAGGAAAAAGTATATTAACACCTCTCTAAATGGCATATACTATCCTTAGGCTTCTAGTCCAATTATCTACGACTTCCTAGATTATTTCCGCTTTCCAAAGGAGCTACTCTAAAGCAAACATCTAAGTCATGTTTCCCAGGCCCCTGGATATTTACATCATTCAGAGAATCACAAGGGGTAATATAGTATAGAAACTATCTTATACAAGTTTATCTAAACTAACTAGTCACACATATATCCAACATGCAAGTATATTGGCCCTACGATAAAACCTCAACTATAGCATATCAAAGTACAGGCTTCTAGCTTCGTTAGACCACCAACTCATACTCAAGTCGTAGAGTACTAGTCCACGCTGTAGCGGTAGTAGTCTAGGTTTCTACCATTTAGTACTTTTAGAAACCACTACTACAGATCATGTTCTACGTATTCAAAATACACTTATGTCATGAAGTGAGTGGACTAATCGCTGGCTAAAGGTAAGCCATTCCTCATTTGAAATTCACAACATAATAACCTTGACATGATGAGATTCCCATTCTAATCAATCAGTTAAGAATGAATGTTTATGTACTAAGTAACCCGTGATCCATACCTTACTGTGAAAGACCTCTATTCATATGGACCACTTACTTAAACACAATGGGTATTTTCCAAACGTAATTATGTAGAAAAAAAATGTAAATTCGCAAACAATTTCTGAAAGTGAATTCCTTTATTAAAACTTTCAATTTTTACATCAGAAACCTAGTCTATGAGGGTATATTTCCCAACAATCTCCCACTTGCACTCTAAGACTAAGTAAGTCCGTAGGTGCCCACCCCTATGCCGTCTAAGTGTCTCTTGAAGACTCTCTCAGCCAAAGGCTTGGTGAATGGATCAGCTAGATTATTCTTAGAGGCAATCTGTTCCACCACGACTTCCCGTCTTTGGATGAAATCTCAGATCAGGTGGTACTTTCTCTCGATGTGCTTCCCCTTCTTGTGGTTCTTGGGTTCTTAAGATTGTGATACTGCTCTAGTGTTATCGCAATACATCACAATCGGCCTGTCCATGTGCAGCATGACTCTAAGTTCTGAAAAGAACTTCTGGAGCCAGACTGCTTTCTTGGATGCCTCGGATGCTGCCACATACTCAGCTTCAATGGTTGAGTCAGCAATGTAAGATTGTTTAATACTCCTCCATGAAATAGCTCATCTAGATAAGGTGAAGACATATCTACTAGTAGATTTCTCTCATTCTTATCCGCCTGAAAATCTGAGTCTGTGTATCCTGTAGGAACCAAGTCAGCAGCCTTGTAAACCAGCATGTAATCTCTTGTTCCCATGAGGTACTTGAGAATATACTTTACATCTTACCAATGAATTTTCCCAGGGTTTATTGATATTTGCTAACAAAGCCTACGGCAAAGTAGATATTTGGCCTAGTACACAGCATGACGTACATGAGACTTCCTACAGCCGAAGCATAGGGAATCCTACTCATTCTGTCCTTTTCTTCATGAGACTTAGGACTGTCCCTTGAAGAAAATGACAACCCATGTCTACAAGGAATTAGAGCACCCTTGCATGAGTCCATGCTATACCTGGCCAGCATCTTGTCAATGTATGTCACTTGAGATAATCGTAACTTTCTCTACTTCCCTTTACTAAGAAGTCTAATCCTGAGAATGTAGCTAGCTTCTCCTAAGTCCTTCATACTGAATTGACTAGACAGCCAAACCTTTGTAGATGACAATGACCCCATATCATTTCTAATGACTAGAATGTCATCCACATACAGGACAAGAAATACCACAATAATGCCTTCAAGTTTCCTGTACACGCATGGTTTATCCTTATTTTAAATAAAACTATAAGACTTTACAGTCTCATCAGAACAAATATTCCATGATCTCGACGCCTGCTTAAGTCCATAAATGGATTACTTAAGCTTGCAAACCGTATGTTCTTGACGTTCAACAATAAAGCCTTCCGGTTGGGACATATAGATGTCTTCGCTAAGATGGCCATTTAAAAATACCATCTTGACATCCATTTTCCATATCTCATAGTCATAATGACATGCGACGGCAAGGAGGATACGGATGGACTTAAGCATGGCTACTGGGGAAAATGTCTCATAATCGATTCCCTCTTTCTGAGTATACCCTTTCGCCACAAGCCTAGCATTGAAGGTTTCCACCTTCCCATCCACTCCCCTCTTTCTCTTGTATACCCACTTGCACCTAATGGGTTTTATCCCTTCAGGTGAAGCTACAAGATCCTAAACTTTATTGAAGTACATAGACTCAATCTCGGCTTTCATTGCTTCATGCCATAGATTTGCATCGGCATCAACAATAGCCTCCTCGTATCTAGAGGAGTCTTGTTCCTGATGGTCGGTGACTAGATTGAAAGCTTCTCTAGTCCATCTCTCCGGAACCGTAGACACTTTCACACTACGACGAGGCTCCAATTGTACAGGCTCTTAAGGCTGTGCCTCTTCTTGTTCCACAATCGAGGCAGAAGAAGTTGATTCCGAAGATAACTTCTCCTCAAGTTCTAACCTAGTTGAACCTTCGTAGAGGTACTCTTATCATCCTCTATGTATCTAGCATTGGTACTAACTAGTACTTTCTGCTTCTTAGGATGATAAAAGTAATCACCCTTCTAATCTTGGTTCCAACTTGTCTCCCTTGACCAGAACATAAGCTGGACAACCCCATATCTTGAGATGATTCATACTTGGCATACACCCAGTCTACATCTCATAGGGAGTCCTAGGTACTGAATTGGAAGGCACCAAGTTCAGAATGTATGTTGTTGTTTCCATGATATATCCCCAAAAAAGCACTAGAAGAGTAGCATGAGACATCATGCTTCGGACCATTTCCATCAATGTCCTATTCCTTCTCTCAGCCACTCCATTCTACTGTGGTATACCTAGCACAGAGAGCTGGGATACTATCCCATGATGTAGTATATAGTCCTTGAATTCGCCAAGGAGGCACTCTCCACCACAATCCGATCATAAGGTCTTGATCAATTTACCTATCCGATGCTCTATCTCAGCCTTAAACTCTTTGAACTTGTCAACAGAGTTAGACTTGCATCTCATAAGATAAATGTAACCAAGCCTCGTACAATCATCTATGAAAGTGATGAAGTACTCAAAACCCCCTCTAGCTGGTGTAGACAATGGACCACACATATTAGTGTGAAAAAGACTCAATACCTCCTTGGCTCTATTTGCCTTAGGGGTAAATGACTTTTTGGTTATCTTTACCATCAGGCAGGACTTATATTGAGGCCAATTTTCCAATCTCTATGAGTCCAAAGGCCCATCATGGATTAACATCGGAATCCTGGTTGAGTTTATATGACCCAACCCTAGATGCCAAAGATAAGAGTCATTGATATTGGTCTTTCTTTTCCTTGTTAAAGGTTCAGATTAAGTGTTATTTAATTGGTTGTTAATGGGGTTTAAGAAAAATAGATTTCCATACATGTGCCCAGTACATAAAATTTCACCATCTCTTCTGATACAAATACCAGAATGGAAAGATATAGAATATCCTTGATTTTTTAGTTTCGCAACCAAAATCAAATTTTGTCAAAATCAAGGTACATATAAAATATCATTTAAAACCACAATTCTATTACAATAAAAAACAAGACCCAGCTCTCCCACTTTAAGGGCCCAGACTTGTGCTTCATTTCCCACACATAATCCATGTTCGCCCTTTTGTAGTCTCTTAATCTTTCTAAACCCCTGGAAGGAGTTACAGATATGATCAGTGGCTCCTAAATCAACAATCAAAGTGGAAGTTGATCCAACTATTGATATAGACCCTAGATAGAAAACATTACCTGTAGGGTTCTTCTTGGCTTGAAGATCTGGATACTCATTTTTTCAGTGTCCCTTTAGCCAATATTTGAAGCATTTACCCTTGGATTTATCTTTGGGCTGGGTCATAGCCTTAGATTGTGGCTTTATGACTTTCTCTACCATCTGGAGCTCCTTCATTAACTTAGTTAAACTCATGTTTAACTTGTTCATATTGTAATTCAACTTGAACTGAGTAAAGGAACCTGGTAAAAATTTGAGAACTATGTCCACTTGGCTCCCTCAGCTATCTTAGTGTTAATGATAATTCGAAAAGCCTCCTGCCTTGTGGGCCAGCTCTTATCCGTGAACATCGTGGCTAATGATTGAGTTATATCATACGCAGTGGCCATATGCTCATGTTTGGATTAGAGCACATTAGACATGGAGGCCAACATATAACAACGAGCTTTCTCGTCGGCCTTCTTCCATGTCTTCTGAGCCTCACGCTCCTTAGCAGTGTAACACTCCTCGATAACAGGGTAGGCATCGTAAAGGACATACTTATACTCTTCCGCTGTGAGTATTATGTCCAGGTTCCTCTTCCAGTCCACGTAGTTTGGTCCTATTAGCTTATTGTCTCTGAGAATAATAGCCAATGGACTAAAAGAACCTCCCACTATTTCTGAAAAATCGAAAATAAAAGAAAAGAATTTAGTTTGTGAAAACAAAAACAAATTTGTGGACTTTATGCTTATTATCAAAACTGATGATAATTAATTTGGCTCTTAGAAAAACTGACATAGCTTCTTGGGAAGATTAACCGTTCCCTAAGCTAAGTGTGTTAACCACCACAAAATAATTTCCCTTCTAGGTGATAATCTAGAAGATAACTCCAACGAGGGGATGGTCGTTTCCTCTCATTTCCAATGGACATATCTCACACTATAACCTCCAGCAAGGGGCTGGCCGATCATAGTACATGTCCTGGGTTATTAATTACATCCTTCCATTAGATCTAGATCCTTGTGGTAACCCCATCCTATACGGGTTCACTTCCAGGATGACGCAAGGAGACCCATGATCTCTAATGAAGATCATGATGGAAGCCGTGGGGCCGTTGGAACCCTTCTCCCACTTAGTTTTTTAAAACAAAGCTTTTCTGAAAAATATCATTTTGAAAATTTCCTTTATGTTTTCCCGTTAACTTAAAAATGAAATGTCTAAATCTATTAGATTCTCTATGTCAGGGTATATATCCTTTGAGAGATTTTTCCATGGACTAATTTTTTTTAAGGTAAAAAAACTTAATGATTTAAAAAATTTTCCAATTAAAACTTTCTAGAGACATTGGTCTCAAGTTTGTTTGACAAAACAAATTTTCTTGTGCCAAAATAAAACAAAATGGCTTTCTATTTTAACCTATAAAATATCTAAAACCAATATATTTTCTATGTCAAGGATTAAATCCTTTGAGAAAATATCTAAGGATTAATTTTTATTCAAGTAAAAATAACCATTTAATTTGTAGAAAAATGTTTTCTTTGTCAAAAATATTCCCAAAGACTTTGGTCTTTGAGAAAACATGTACATAGGTACATAAAAATAAATAGCATGCTAGAAAACAGTAGACGTTTTCATGCTTTTCTATTTTTAAACCTAAGTTCCCAGATAATAGAATTAAACACATTAATTAATTAATTAATTAATGGTCTTTTTTAATTCTAAAATCCCTTACTAATATTTTTCATACAAAAATATTCCTTGAATATTAACTATTGCAAAATATTAACTTCGTCTGGTATAGACCCCTAAACCAAAAGAAATTGCAAGAAAAATTACAAGGAAAATAAAAAAATTTCTCCATGGTCCACTGCACACGTCGCATTGGATCAAGGCCCCATCTGCACTGTGGTCTATTGCACACACCATATAGAACCAGGACCCATGGGCAACCAGCGCGCGAACCGGATTCCAAACCCGAGCCGGCGCCTATTCGGCCACCTCAGCCGGCGCTGGTTGGGCTTTGACAAGGTTCTTTCTGCAATTTTTTTTTTCTGCAAATTTCCTATATTTTTCTACACAACTTCTAATACCATTGGTTCATTGATTTCAACCTCAATACAATAAAATCAACCAAAACCAACAATCGCCTATAGCCATTAACATTAGACTTACACGATTTGCTAAGAAAAATAGTAAATTACACATTTCCTATACTTCAATCCGAGAGGTTTAACAGAGAATTTTTCCATACCAAAACATCGAAGGATCATGGTTTAATCACATATATGTGTACAGTTTTATTCGGCTAGATACATGCTCCATATATTTTCACAAAACCTTCATGCTCTGATACCAATTAAAAGCATAGAAAGCGGAAAACACAGGGCATGCAGCGGAAGCGAAAGCAAAAAAAAAAAAAAAAAAAAAAAAGGGAAAAAAACTAGAAAAACCAAGAACAAAAGAATTGTCGTCCAAGGCCAGCACTGGCTCTGGCAGCCGTAGCCGGCGCCGGTTAGGCTCTGGCGGGACTCTGAGGTTAAAAATTTCTTCCCTCTTTTCATCGTTCTAAGAAATGGCTGGAACAGAATGTGTGCAATAGGGGTAGGTGCACTGCTAGAAACCTCTGGTGCTATACCTGCAAGCCTCCTAGTCCATCTTTGTATGTATATGAACACCAAACTCTCGGTCTTCTAGTATATGACCTCCTTAATTCCATTTGGTGAACAACTAACAGAACTAAAGAATATTTTTTAGAGAGGGAGAGCAAGAGATGTGTTTCTTTTCAACACAGAAGAGTCTGTCAAAAACAACGATGATCTCCAATCCTCCTGTTTAACCTCAATAAAACCCTAGGTTAAACTGGACTAGGCCATTAGACTCTTACTTTAACCTTTTAGACTAAATTAATTATTCTAATTAGAACTAACTTAATGGCCTAACAAATAATTAATTTTCTCAGCCCAAATAAACTAGTCCAATTAACAAGCCTATATTAGTTTAGTCCCAGGTTAATCTTTAATTATTCAAATTAGGCCAAAGCCCTGAATAATTAATTACCCACCAAACTAATTTAATTAATTCTCTTTCTCCATAGACCTTTATTTTATTCTACCCAATAATTAAATCAGGCTACTTAAATAAAACAAATTCCATTTAATTTAAGATCAATTCCTTAGCTCGTATTTAATTAGGACTCACGGTCTATACTGGGGACCAAAAGACACACTGCATTGGCTACTAAAATGACCAAAATACCCTTTCCATATAAATAGCTATATTTTGCATTCTAAATATTTTCTAATATCACCATAAAGAAATATTGGCCCCAAGAATAATGCTGCGTTAGCAAAGTCTCTGACCTACAGCTGTATTGACTAAAATACCACTATATACATGGATGTACATTTAGAGAGGAAGAACTGTACTAACACATCTCTAAATAACAACTTCTATCTTTGGGCTTCTAGTCCAATGATCCATGACTTCCAGGGAGCTACCCAAAAGCAAACATCCAAGTTATGTTTCCCCAGGGCCCTGGACATTTAGAGCATTCAAACAAGCACAAGGGGCGATATAGAATAGAAACTATGTTGTACAAGTCTGTCTTAACCAACTAGTCATACATATACCCAACATGCAAGTATATTGGCCCTACGATAGAGCCTCAACTATAGAATATCAAAGTACATGCTTCCAGCTTTGTCAAACCACCAACTCATACTCAAGTCGTAGAGTACTAGTCCACGTTGTAGCGGTAGTAGTCTAGGTTTCTACCATATAGTGCTTTCAGAAACCACTACTACAGGTCTTGTTCTACGTATTCGAAATACGCTTATGTCATGAAGTGAGTAGACTACTCACTGGCTAAAGGTAAGCCATTTCCTATTTGGAATTCACAACATAATAACCTAGACATGATGAGATTCCCATTCTCATCAATCGGTTAAAAACAAACGTTTAGGTGTTAAGTAACCCGTGATCTATACCGTACTGTGAAAGACCTCCATTCACATGGACTACTTACTTAAACACAATAGGTCTTTTCCAAATGTAATTATGCAGAAATAAAATATAAATTCACAAATAACTTTTGAAAATAAATTCTTATATTAAAATATTCGATTTTTTCATCAGAAACCTAGTCTAAGAGGGCATATTTCCTAACAGTCACCTACTGAGAGACTTACCCTAACCCTTGAAAGACTAGTCCAAGTAGTCTACACTTATTGAGTATTCAACGTTGCTTGTCCCACTTGGGAGAAAATTGATCATGCATTGCTTTGCTTGGAAATAGCAATTAAGGGTTTCTAAAATTCTTGTCAATGCTGGGTTTAGAAAGAGTTTAGCATTTTGTGCAAGCCTGCTAATTCAATTTTCATATGATTTACTTAATTAAAATAACAGAGAATAACAGTCCTTAATTCCATTTACAAAATGAATGATCATACATATCGAATTTTGGATTGCCAGAATAATTTGATCTTCAAATGACTCCATGCAGGAGCTTACCTGATCCTTTACTTTTCTTGAACTCAAAAATCCTCCGAGGTCAACCTAGCCCCACCTGGGGTAAACACAAGGCATAAGGTTACATTCAAACTATATCTGCCTTACATAAATAATTCCTAGCTCAACTAGTTACAACCATGACTAACCATGACTTTAATGTCCTAAGCTTTAAGGCTAGATGATAAAGGATTTTATAAAATAAATCTAGCTTGATAAGTTTTAATAACTTGGGGTTCTAAAATAATTACTAATAAGTTATAGGATAAAATAATAAATTTGGAGTATTTTTGCTAATAAATAAACTAGTGCTAAATATTGAATAATACTATGTCCTAAATAGAATTTGTAAATGGTAATTTTTAAATGGTATTATTATAAATAAATAAATAATAAATTACACATTATTTTTAATTAATATTTAATAGGTAATAAATAAATAGCAATAAATAATAAAAGTAGTAATAAAT
Source organism: Voacanga thouarsii (assembly GCA_026120185.1). NCBI lineage: Eukaryota > Viridiplantae > Streptophyta > Magnoliopsida > Gentianales > Apocynaceae > Voacanga > Voacanga thouarsii. The sequence goes on from JANUWF010001625.1 coordinate 673,752, forward strand.
GAATTATATTAAATTGTTAATTAATAAATAACAAACAAATTTTAATATAAATAATATTTAGGAATATAGCTAATTGTTTTAAGTTGGGTCTATAGAGTCATTAATTAATTCTAATATTTTATTTATAATTATTACTTATATAAAAAATTTATTATATATATATATATATTATTTTTAATAGGAGATTTTATTTATTTGATTAATAAAATATTAATATTTTAATTAATATTCCATTCCAAATCTTCCTTGGAATTTTGAATTTTATAGAATAATATAGTAGTAATTTTAAATAAAGTAATAAAATTTATTAATAAAAATATCCTTGAATTAACAAGAAAATAATCAAGATTTTCCTATTGCAAGAAAAGATTCCTGAACACATTCTCCAACATCAAACAATAAACTATTTCATTCCTAAACATACACTTGAACTAACACATACTATCACATGGCCAAATCCCTACTAGGCATAATCATCAATCATAGCTTCAATGAAAAATAACAACATAGGAGCCTAATCACCTTTGGTGTCATAATATCTAACATGCTTCAAACATCCATAAAATTCATTAAGCATGAAAAACAAACCTCGATTCAAAAGGAAAATCTATATAAGTTAGTCATTTACAACAATCCTCATATCCTAACCCCAACCCCTTCATCCACATGCGTACCCTCAATTCCCCACTCATATCCATTCTTCCTATCAACATCTAGGAGACATGAATTTAGAATTAAAAAGGAGGATTATGGGAAAAATACTTGATAGTCGAACCCTTGATGAGGACAAAAGAAGGTCCACGCGCGATTGAGAGTCTTGAGTGATCCAAAGGAAAAACAAGCATAGTAGATGGTTGATCAACCATAGAGAGAGAGAGAGAGAGAGAGAGAGAGAGAGAGAGAGAGAGAGAGAGAGAGAGCATTAGAAGGGTATGTTGACAATTGAATGAAAGATGATGAACAAGGAGGTTATTCTTGATTTACTTTGATGATGTTCTTGAGACATTTAAGGAAAAGCTAATTTTGATCCGACAGAAAATTCTTGTTTGCATGATTTTGTGTTATAAATACCAGAAATGAATACTAGGGATGAAATAGGAGTAATATGGAGTATTTGAGAGTGATTGGAGGTGTTTAGAGTAGGTTTAGGCTTGAAGAAGTATAGTGTCTGTTCTTGGTGTTTTGGAGAGAATTAAGAGAAAAGGCTTCACGAAATCTGGAATGTTGTTGGCCGAATGGTCTAGGATAGATGGGAGTTTTGGTCTTTAGGTAGAATGAGAGAGAATGATCATATTTTGTTTGAAATTGAAATGGAGAAAATTGTGCAGTTGTTTGAGGTAGGAGATTAGCTTGTGGTGTTTGATTAAGAGAGGTTTCGTTGCTCTTCAATGGTGCCAGTTAGACTAGCTAACTTTGCTAAAATGAATGAAGGTTGTTCAGGTTATAAGGCTGGCCAAAATTCAGTGTACAATGGCAGAGAAAATTCTGTTTGCTAGCATCATACAAGAGTGATTGAATGAAGTAAAAATTCTGGAATTTTTTTGAAGATCAAATGTGTTTTGGACAGAGTGATCTTAGGAGGGTTTTGAGGTATGATTATGGAATCCAAGTACTCAAGGTAAGTGTGGAGGGCTGAACAATGTCCAATTTGCAAAGGTTGGAAGGTGTTTTTTCGGCCTAGGCTTTGACAGACAAAACTGGAATTTTTCTGGTTTCAAAGTTGTTCAAGGCTTCGAATGGAGATGGTTTTTGATGCAGTATTTTCTGCATTTCTTCAGCCTGATTTGCAGCTTGATTTCTGGGGTATTTAAGGGTCCTTTAGGGGTGGTTTTCAAAATTTCTTTCTGGAGAAAAACAGAGGTTGCTTTGGCTGAATTGATAACAATAAAAAATATAGCTTCAAATACAGCTTAGAATGCAGTGAATTGTGTAGGAAATTTTTCTAATTTTGTGCAGTCCGAATATTGCATAGGATTTTCAGTCTTCAAGATACATGAAATGGCCATTTTTCTGGCAGTAAATTTGCAAGATTACTAGCTAAATTTTTCGAAAGCTGGACTGTCCAGAATTCTAAAAAATTTCCACATTTTCTTCATTGAACCCATGAACAACATGAAGGAAAGTTTAAAGGTTCTACCATGGTAATTTATTTCTCTTGGAAACCCATCCTAATTCTTCTCTCCTATTTTCGGCCAATCCTCTAACCTTCAAGACTGATTTTTGAAATTCAAGGCTACGGAATTATCATAGAATTTTTGGAATTAAAATAAGAGATTTAATGGACTTTAGTTTATTTAAATTACAAAGATGTTAGGATAAACCTAGAGGTAATAAAAAGGACAAGAATTCCTCTAGAATTCTTTTTAGGACATGATTATGTGATCAAGTTATTCTCTTTATGTCTCTCCTAAGATAACATTCCTATCTTTAATGAATGTAAGAAAATCCAAAATACAAACATAGCTAATATTATCATGAATAAAACTTAAGTGATGGGATTTGAACTCATGACCTTAGAGATTAATTCCACTGCTCTAACCACATAACCACAAAAACTCTTGTGCTTATTTTCTCACCTAAATATTCTTCTTATCTAAACCTCAAACCATCTTCCTATTTCGACCTCAAGCAAAATTACCTTTTTATCCTTCCGACCCAATAAGCATAGCTAAGCCTTTTGACCTATAAACCACAATCATAAAGCATATAAAATCATTCATATATATATATATATATATACACACAAAATAATATGATATGCATTCCGACCTCCTTACTCTAGAGTTGGCTTTAGGTGGGGTTTCAGGCTCCTCATAAGGTTTCCACTTCCTTGAGATATAAGCTATCACATTTATCTCCTGCATCAATACTTCTCTCAATCCTTCCTTTGACACATCTGTGTACTCCTCATAAGGCTTGTCCATCTTTGGCAATGTTAAAATAGGAGCACAGCTTAATCTTCTTCTCAACTCCTGGAATTTTCCCTCACATTTCCCAGTCCAAACATAAGGAACTTTCTTTCAGGTGAGTCACCTCAAAGTAAAGCTATCTTAGAAAATTTCTGAGTAAATCTCTGATAATATCCTGCAAATCCTAGAAAACATTATATTCATTTAGAATCTCAAGACATTTCCAATTTATCACTACTTTAACTTTTGCAGGATCTATTGTACTTGCGACTTTGGATATCACATGCCCCAATAATGCTACTTCTTGTAACCAAGACTCACACTTACTGAATTTTGCATATATTTTGGTCTCCCTTAACTTTCCTAACACTTTCTGAATATTGTTGTTCATGATTTTAGGGATCTTTGGAGTACACTAAAATATCATCTATGAATATAGCCAGAGAACTAGGCCGCAGTATTCGGTGCATTAGATCTATGAAATAACAGGCATTAGTGACAACAAAAGAGCCACACTACAAGCTTAAAGAGTCCATATCATGTTAAATGCAGTTTTCAGTATATTTTCTTCCTGATTCCGAACAAAGTAATATCCCTGCCTTATGTCTAACTCTGAGAATCATCCTACTCTTTGTAATCGATCAAACATTTAATCAATCATGGGCAATGGATATTTATTCTTTACCGTTAATGCATTTAACCTCACAAATCTATATACGTCCGTGGTGACTCATCTTTATTTCTAACAAACAAGATAGGTACTCCCTAAGGCGAAGCATGAGGAGAAATGAATTCTTTCTCTATTAATTCCTATACTTATTTCCTAAGCTCCTACAATTCTGTAGGTGGCATTCAATAAAGAGTTCTTGAAATTGGTTTTGCCAATGCCACAGACTCAATAGAAAATTCTAATTCTTTCTTTAGTGGTAATTCCTTCAATTTCTCTGAAATAACATCTAAATACTCATTCACAATAGGAACTTCTTCGGGTTTATTAACACCTCCTAGCTTATTAATTACATAGGCCAAGTACCCTAGTACACCCTTTTTTAATTATGTTCTGGGCTTTAAGTCCTGATATGCAAGTATTACTTTTTCTCCTAGCCTTATCTACAATTTCCAATATAGGTTTCCAAGGCTGACAGAATTGTACTACTTTATGTCTATAGTCAACTTCATTATGATGTTGGGATAGCCAGTCCATGCCTAAGATACCATCTTAGTCCTCTATGGGCAAACATATCAAATCCTCTCCAAAGTTTAATTTCCTACCAAGATTTTACATTCCGTGTGTACTTTCTCACTATTCATTTACTTTCCCAGTGGGGTACTGTTAAGCATTTGTTATGAAGTTTCTTCACCCTTTTTATCCCGTAGCATCAAGAAATACATTGGCAACAAAGGAATGTGTAGAACCGGGATCTACTAATACTTTAGCATCATGATTTAAAGCTAAGGAGTATACATTTCACTACAATGACATGATCATCCATCTTCTTCAATACAACCACTCGAGCATTTACTTAGTTTAGAATATCCGACTCTAGGGGTGGGTAAAAGCTTACCTAGGTTCTCTCTTTACTAGTCCAAACCTCTGCCCCTGATTATTTCTTCCTGATCGACTTCATCCTCCTATCTATCAGAGGTAAGGGCAATTGAAATTCTTTGGCCCTTCTTTCCTATAGTTAAGGCATCTAAAAAAAATTATCATCTAGTTGGGCCTCCCTTCCCTTTCATCTTTCCTTTCTTCTGCCACCGAGGTCCTCTAGATCTTTTCTAGCTCATACCCAGAAATTTACTTCAATTTCTCCTACTCATTGTCTCATTTAGTCCTACATTCTTATTGGCTCTAGTAATAGTCCCAGCCATTCGTTGAATGGTATCTGCCATTTTCTAGAAGGTTTATAACATATAATAATCCAAATTCACAAGGTGGGTACCTTCCACATGCGATTCCTCCACCATTGGCTAAGTGTTATGTTGAGTGCTTCGCAATGATCACTCAAAAGTTCATTTAGGAGACATCTATACAGTTCATATGATTTTGCTGGTAAAATGATATTACATAACTCAAGAGCAGGCACAAAAGAGCTATAGTGCACATAGCAGGATCATAACATATATTAATTATCATCGAACACAAAACCAGTACAAAATTTGTGTGCAAAGCACACAATCATATACACTGACCGAACTATACATATCCTACTACACATATCCACATCTCATCCTCCTGCTCATCAGCATCACTATCTGAACCGGGAGGTTCTAAATTAGATGAAATCGTATATGATTTTATTGTATTAAATCCTTCGTTTTCATCCGCATCAAGATGCAACCAAGCCAGTATGTCTATGTCTATTTTCAATTCTTTCTCGAACTTCCCAACTACTGGTTCCTTGATCTCGGGTACCTCCTGATCTCTTCCTATCTCAACAACCTCCAAACATAACATCTCATCTTCTAATACTCCCGGAGTATCCACGCCAAATTCCTTCTCATTATCCTCAGACAATACTACACCATCGGGAATACTATTCTCCTCATCATTATCCTAATGGTGTGGTTCAATATCGCCATCAATTTTATCGAAATCCCCACCCATCTCCTCATGTGGTGACGATATCCTTTCGGGAGTAAGTGTCTTTTCTGGACTGAGGTCTCGCACAAATAAGCCAACGACAGTTACTATAGGGTCAAACGCGCCCTCGGTGAGACAAGGTGTATGAAGGCGGTCAGGGCCAGATCCTGTGCAAGTGAAACGTCCTGGCACACCTACTTGGTGAACAATCCTAATCCTCCTAGATCTTTTCATACTCGAATGCTCATCTATCTCTTTCCTCCATTGTTACTATACACATCCATTGGACACTTGCCCTTATCACTCCTATCCGTCATACTTCCACAATGAAAGAATTCTATCAATCCCTATGACGATACCATAGTTCTATAAAACTAGGCTCAGATATCAATTGTAACACCCCTACTAAAGGTAACGGAGAAAGCATATAAAAACCGGGTGTTGCCCCCATCCAGTCACCCAGACAAGGGGTCTTTATATTGAAAATAAACCAATAGAGTATGTAAGGTCCAGATCTATACAACAACCCATACAGATGGTCACATATACATATATAACAAAGAGTCACATACATGAAAATTTCCAGTCAACATCAGAAATAAGGTATATTATTCAAAAAAGAAACGTCCAGACCTATTCTGCTGTCACTGTGGTATTGTCCTCTATCCGTAGGTCCGCTCAACTCTAGATCCTACAAAAAGGGTAAGACAAAAGATACGTGCGAGTAAAAAATCACCCAGTAAGTCCCCTGTGTGCTAGTGCATTATCAAAGAGACAAAGTACATAAAATTTTTATAGAATAACATATCATTTGTTCTATGGAAATGATTTCAAAACTCTTTGATGAAGAGTTTATTTAGAAATTAATCATTTTGGAAAACTGTATTTCAATTTCAAATCATTGCCCTAATTTTTTTTTTCAAAATTACAAGCACTTCTCCAACAAAAGGTCGGCTTGTATCCACGTACAAGTCCTGCAGTCCTTACCTTTGACACCACGTATCATTGTATTGAGACCACAACCTCTAGTACTCAACTGTGCATCACCGGAATAAGTACGCTACAGCTTACTTCTGCTTAGGAATACCACAGCATGCCTATTGTACCACAGCACATAATCTTTTCCTTGCCACTATAAACTAGGGGTCCCAATCCTGACGTCAATTACCATCGAGGTGGCAAAGAGTCAAATGCACCGAGTGTCCTCATTGGCATCCAACGAATGACTAAAAAATAAGAAACGCCCACGAATGAAACAATTACCAGGTGCTAAATGGCTAGCCAGGACAACTCATCTCAATGTCCTATCGCCTTGTTTGGAGTAAGACAATCTCCAAAACTAGCTAGGTTACTTGGGGTCATTTACTTCTAGCATGAGCTAGTATAAAGATCAAAGTCCTTGCTTAGTACTCAATGTTAACAATACGAACCCTGTCTGACTGATCAGTCTAGAGGGTTATTTAATCCCATAGGATTTTCAAATCAAAATATTTTAGGGGCAAAATAACACTTTCTACAATTTGATCCTATTGACTTGTAAGTCAGATCATTATTTGCATAGATTCCATAGAGCAATCAATTCATTCCATAGCACATCAGGCCAATAAAATAATTTCTTGGATCAAAAATCATTTTTCAAAAGTCAATCTCATTACGAGAGATCATTTTTCAAAATCATGTCGAAACAGGATAAAGAGTTCTATTCGCACATCAAAATATGTTTCCAAGAGTATTCGGGTCATTTTTCCCGTACTCGATCACAAAAGTCGTTTCCAAGGATATTCAGGTCACTTTACCATACTTGATTCTGAAAGACTTTCTGAGGGTATTTGGATCATTTTACCCTTACCCGATTTGAAAAGTATTCACAAATGTTCCAATAAGGGTATTTCGATCATTTACCGTATACCCAATTCTAAAAGTTTTCATAAACATTCCAATAAGGACATTTGGATCATTTTCCAAATACCCGTTTCTAAAAGGAACTAATTTCAAAAAATCCATAATTCTAATCCCAAAAGAGGATTAAATTCAAATTTTTCAAACATATTTCCATAAAATGTTCCAATAATGGCATTTTAGTCAATTTATGAATACCTAATTCCAAAATTTACCATTTTCCAAAAATCCTAAATATTTAATCTAAAAAAAACTAAATTCACATAATTCATAATTTAATCATCTAGTAAGGTTTCAAGCCAATTATGATGTTCAATCGAGCCCAAAATGGCATAAAAAAATTCTTGCTCACATAAACCTTAAACATATTCCGGGATTTCCAAAATGATATAAAACATAGCATTTCAAGGAAAAGTGATGCACACTAGCTTTCAAAAGGTTTTAGAAATCAAAGGGAATCACCTTGTGTCATAACTAAACTCTTTCCGTTTAGGGCCGTTCAACCATCGTTTCCACCGTTTTCAACATTCCGTTGGCCATTTACCGACAAACATATACCAAACATCGTTTTAAGGTCATATTGTGTTTGGCCAAAAAATTGCTGACGGTTAGCCGACGATCAACCGACATTTAGACGAGGGGGCCGACGGTTAGCCGACGATTAAGAAAAATGTTCAACTTTCATTCATGTTGTTTTTTCATCGTTTGATGAATTCTTTTGTTTTCCTTTTCCCATATTCTTTATCCCTTCATATACAAGGGATTAACTTCATATTTCCCATTTATTTCATCCAAAATCACTCAATTAATCATCCTTAAGTTCATCCATTTTCGGACTCATTTTTCTAGAATTTCACTGCTGGACACATGATTTTGTTTTGCACATAACCTACAATCCACAACTCCAATTTGGCTCTATGATATACCAAAATGACCGTAAGAATCTTAACATTAATTTTCATATGCCCTTTTCCAAAGTTCTTATTTGTTAGGCATGGCACTAGGCAAAAACAGCCCCAATAGTTTTACCTTACTTTTACTATTCATGCTTTCCATGTCCTCCTTTAATATTTAACGCCTTAGAAACATTAATTCATTCAATTCTCCATCAAATCATCTTTAATTCAAAATTTCCAAATTTCCAGTTACACTTATTTAACACAAATTCATCTCTTCTAATCAAAAGCTAGTTTAAACCATTTTTCCAACCAAGTAAATTCCATTTTTACTTTACTTTGATAATCACCTCTTCAATCAAAAATAAGCCTTAAAGCTACCACAATTATTCAGTTCTGCCTCACACAAAACAACAATCAAAGGCCCTTAGGCAGCCGTCACATATACAAGCATATATAAAGTTCATACTCAAAAGTTCAGAAACCCTAGCTTTGATCCGAAATCAATACATGAAAGTTATGTTTTTATGTTAAAATTCACATCATCATAATCATCATTAACCCGACAAGAACTTTAATTCAAGAAAGGTAGGGTTTTACCTTATATTTGAGGCTATTTGTTGTGATTTTGCTCTAAGAACACACACACTTCTTTCTTTCTCTCTCCTTTTTCTTTTTCTCTTGGTGTTCTCAACCTTTTGTTTCTTATTTTCTCTTGTTTTTCTTTCTCCAAATCTGGACGAAAATATGGCTGTAAATCAACTTCTTCACCGCCATTCTTCATTAGAAATTTGGCTAAGAAATATTAATTTAATTGAACATATGGCTATTACAACATAGGTGTGTTCTATTAGAAACTTTACACACCAACCACTTTTTTTTCTCCACAAAAATTCCCTTATTTCTCCTTGCATGGCCAATGAAATTCTTGGCCAATTTCCAACCATTCATTCATCTTCTCTTGGTCTACATATTAGCCAATTATATTGCTTAACACCTTAATCAAGTTTGCCACGAGTGATGTGTTCCAATCATAAAATTACACACCATTCTTCATTTATTTTGCAAAGCTTATTTAAGAAGTCGTGCATGCATGAATCTTTCATGCATCTTCTTATAATTTGACACTTGTCCTTGGCCATCAATCACAAGAAGCCACACGCCCCATTTTCAACCGCATTTTCCTATTTTCTTCAGAAATGATCAAAATCAGGTCCGTAATAGGACAACATTTTATTTCACCAATCAACTCTGAAAATTCCACTAAATTTATTGGTAACACTTAAAATTTTCAATTCCTTCCCTACTTTGTCAAATCTGCAATCAAAGTCGCTGGCGTGGTCAAAATAATGAAAATGCCCCCGATACCCCGGGTAGCATAATTCACACCAAAATGTGCGTTTCATCTCATTGATCAATTTCTTTTTTCAAAGTATCCTACAATTTTTTTTTATTAATAATAACATCTTTCCAAAAATTTTGGATACGGGTAGAACAAATTCAATAATTACAACCCGATCCCGACAAGATATTATTATACCAATCATCTTTTATTCTAGCCATTGATATAAATTCTCATCCTATTACAAATAATAGCCAATTGAAAGTAAAAGGTAGGGTGATATACCTTCCCTAGTTTCCTAGAACTCTCTCCAGTTTCAACATGCTTCGGTGGAGGTATAAAAGAAGGTCTAGGTGCAGACGTATAGTCTATTTTCCCCTTGTTGTCACTAACTACTATCAAGTTAATCACTAGAAAGGGTAGATTAGGCACATACTCCATAGCATCACCCTAATCCTCACCATCAGAGATCAAGTCTACGATGGTTATGGTTGGTGGCAAAATAATTTGAACCTCATCCTCATTGCTCTTTTCCATAGGAATTTCTGGTTGAGGTGTGGATTGTGGTTTAGGTAAGTCTTTTGGATAAATATTAATTGCTCGGTGCCATGGCTGCCCTATCATGATCTTTCTTATAGTTTTATACATCCTAACCATCCTATAACATGAACATCTTGGGTTACTCAAAAGATTACATAGCTTAGGAAATAATTCTAAATACTACAAATAATAGCTTAAACATAGGCTTTGATATCACTTGTGTGAAACCCTAGTCAAAACCAACCTTAGAGTAAGGGGGGTTGGGATGCATATCATATTTTATTACATGTTTAAATATATTTTTATATGATTTTATGTGCATTGAATTTGTGTTTTATAGTCTAGGGGGCTTGATTACGATTATTGAGTGAGAAGGGCAAAATGGTAATTTTTGCTTGAGGTTGAAAAAGGGAGATAGCTTGAGGATTGAATAGGAAAATATTTTTAGGTGGAAAATAAGAATAAGAGTTGTTGTGGTTTAGTAGTTAGAGCCTTAGAATTAATTCTTGAGGTCTTGGGTTCAAATTCCATCATAGGAGCTTTAGCTTGGTTAAATTTTATTTTTGCTTGGGAAGTATCATTTTCGGCCTTATTTGTTGGGAGTAGGGTAGAGATGTTGTCCTAGGAGAGACATGATAGGAATATCTAAATCCTACTCCTTTGTTTTACACAAAATTCCTAAGGGGAATTCATTTCCTCTTGATCTTTAATTTTTCCTATTTCTCAATTCATTAGTTTGATCAAGTTGTTCTAGCCATTTTCTTTCCAAAAATTCCAGCAAGGTGCTATGGCTTTGAAGGTTCAAAATGTCTTAGTAAAGGACATCATATGGATTGAAACAATAGAAGAGGGGGAAAGATTTCAAGTGAATTAAATTCCTTAGTGAACTTTCTAAAAATTCACTCTAGCTAGGTTCATTTCCCATCCTGCATAGAACTAAAATTGTTTCAGCATTGTGTGCCTTCAAGGTGTCAAAATTCATAACCATTATTCCCTCCCAAATGCTGCCAGAAAATGGCCCTTTTGATCAGCTTAGAATCTGGATTTTTCTGGCTATTTTTGGAGTGCACAAAGGTGGTACAAAACCAGAAAAATCCCTGGGCAAATCACAGCTTTGGAGGTCCGAAACCAAGCTATTTTCTTCCAGTTTTGTTCGGCACCTTAGCCATGTTTTTCCTCCATGAAGAATGCTGGAAGCCAGCCTTGAAAGCCCCTAAAATTCCCCTTCAAACTCCCTGTAAACCGTCTAGAAAAGGGCAGCCAAAAACTGCCCAGAAAATTCCAGCAAGTAGCGAATCTGTGTAGTAGTTTTTCCAGCTTTGTATCCTAATTCTCTCATAGCCGAAACTCCATCCTTTTTCTGTACAAACCACCCTTAAACTTCCATTAACTGAACTCCATTATCCTCCCAATGTTCTGCATGACAAATCCAGTCATGGCTGCCTAAAAGATTTCCAAAAAAATTCTGCAATCATGCCTTGATTTGGATACAAAAAATTCCAGCCACCATGATTTAGCAATCTTCCAAAAAATATCCCTCAAACAACCAGACCATCCCTTCAGCATTATACACCTTAATTTTGGCCACCCATAGCCTCCTTCAACCAGCTTCCATTCAGTCGAAATACTGCTCCAAAATTTGTCCATGGCAGATTCCCAAAAGCCCTCCAACAATCAAAGATATTCTTGTTATATCTAGTTTCCAAATTTGCTTCCCAAAAACATTCTTTAAGGATTTCAACAACTAGCCTTTCCTTTTTCCTTCCAAACCAGAAAATCATCTTCCTAAACCCTACCAACAATTCGGCAGCCCTAATCTCTTCAGAATTTCGGCAGCCTCCCATCCAAAAGCTCTCTACTCTCTTCAACCTTCAAGAACACATAGTACACCAAGAACACCTACTCCTTCCTTTCACCTAATACCTCTCCAAATCACTTCAAAATACCTCTAAAAATTCCAGATTTCATCTTTTCAGTGTTGTGAGTCCATCCGTACCATTTTTAACATCAAACTACAAAATCCAACTTGCACTATTAGATCAAAAACCGTTGGGCAGGGATTGGATTCATGCAAACCGTTGCGTACGGTCCACTTTACACCAGATGATGCTGATTTGGGATGGAGAGCAGGTGGAGCAAATCCCAGCAGATCCTAATCCATTTTTAGCCGAAATCCACATGAACGAGGCTCTGTTTTATCATCGGACATTTGATCCAAGCCAATACGCCAAGCTGACGATGGCTCATAACTTGATCACTATTGAGGAGCTAAGCGGCCTACTACCAGAAGATCCAGAGATCCGACGAGCTCTTGGCTTCGTTGCACAAGATCTATTAATAGAAGTAGACATAGGGGAAGCAAGGGAAAACAGAACAGCCAAAGTGAGTTTACATTTAACGATCGAGCAAACGGATAAGATAACCTGTCTAATCCGCAGGTACAAATACTGCTTTGCACGGGACTATCATGAGATGCCAGGATTGGATAGAAGCATTGTGGAACAGCGCCTTCCTGTGAAATAAGGCTTTAAACCCCATAAACAACCAGCAAGATGTTTTAATCCTGCATTGTTACCCAGGATCAAGGAGGAGGTGGAAAGGTTACTTCGGTGCAGATTCATCCGTACGTGCTGATATGCAGAATGGATATCTAACATCGTGCCGGTCATTAAGAAGAATGGACAACTACGTGTTTGCATAGACTTTAGAAACGTGAACTTAGCCACACATCAGGACGAGTATGCTATGCTAATGGCAAATATGTTAGTAGATTCTGCTGCGGGCAACCAGTTTTTGAGCTTCATAGATGGGTACTAGGGGGATAACCAGATATTCATAGCTGAAGAGGATACACGCAAAACGGCGTTCCGTTGCCCAAGGTCTATAGGCTTATTCGAATGGGTGGTTATGCCATTTGGTCTGAAGAACGCTGCGGCCACCTTTCAACGGGCCATGAATCTCATCTTCCACTACCTTATCGACAGCACCATGTAAGTCTACATAGACGATTTGGTCGTAAAGTCTCCCATGTTCCTACAACGCTTAGTTGATTTGGAGCAAGCATTCCTCCAGATGCATCAGCACTAGTTGAAAATCAATCCGGCTAAATGCATTTTTGGAGTTACGGCTGGGAATTTCCTTAGGTTCTTAGTGCACCAGAGAGGGATTGAAAAAGACCAGAATAATGCCCGAGACATTTTACAAGCAAGACCACCTCAGACTAAGAAAGAGTTGCAAAGTTTCTTGGGGATGATAAATTTTTTACGACATTTTCTGGCAAACGCTGCAGGTAAACAAAAGGTATTTTCTTCCTTGTTACGTTTAAAGTCATCTCAAGAGTTTATCTGGCAGCCTGAGCATCAAAGGGCGTTTGAGCAAATAAAGTTAGCTTTATCACATCCACCGGTGTTAGCTCCTCCACACGACCAGTCCCCTATGAAGTTAGATATCTCAGCTGCAGTAGGATCTATCGGCAGTTTATTGGCTCAAGATGACCAACATGGGATAGAAAGAGCAATATACTATCTCAGCCGAAATCTATCGGATACAGAGACCATGTACACTCCTATTGTAAAGCTATGCTTGTCTTTTTACTATGCATGCACAAAGCTAGAGCATTACTTGTTATTTAGGGAGGTACATATCCTGTGTAAGGTAGATTTAATCAAACTTTTGTTGAATCGCCCTTTACTGAATGGGCGACTTATGAAATAGGCGGTCAAATTACATGCTTTTCCTCTAACTTACATGCCACTGAGGGCTGTGAAAGGACAAGCAATTGTAGATTTTTTAGCTGAGCATCCCTATCTGGAGATACCACAAACAGAGGGAGACAAGATGCAGAGGTACATTTCTTTGAAACCATGGGTTTTGCAATTCGACGGCTCAAGTACCCAGCAGAAGGCTGGTATTAGTCTAGTCTTTAAGTCTCCGAACGGACAGTAGGGCAAGGTCCACTTTGAGTTAAAGAAGGGGACAACTAATAATCAGGCGGAATATAATGCCCTCTTGTTAGGATTGCGGATCCTGAAAGAACTTGAAGCTCGAGTAGTCAGAGTTGTAGGTGATTCTCAGGTAGTTATCCGACAAGTAGTAGGAGATTATAAATGTGCTAATCCGTTGCTCTCGGATAAGTTACAGGAGGTAAAAGGGCTACTTCAGCATTTCCTGGAGGTCACCTTAGTTCATGTTCCCAAGGTAGAAAACTAGAGTGCTAACCATCTAGCTCAGCTAGCGTCAGGTTTTAGAAAAGTAGTAATGTGCTAACAGATAGAGGAAATAGAGTACCAGGAAGATTGGCGACAGGAGATTATTGACTATTTGAGAAATCCGACTGGACAAGCATCACGAGAAGTGAAACGAAAAGCCCTCAACTTTACATTGGTAGGAAATGATTTGTTTCGACGAAGTCACACCGGAATCCTCTTAAAGTGTCTATCAAAACAGGAAACCTTACGGGCTATGGCAGAGGTACACGAAGGTTTATGTAGAGCACATCAAGCGGGCCCAAAGCTGAAGTGGATTCTTCAACGCCACGGTTTCTTTTGGCCATCAATGATTGCAGATTGTAATACTTATGCGATTGGCTGTAAAGCTTGCCAAAAGCATGGCCCTTTATTACACACACCTTCAACGGAACTACATTCGCTTATTAAACCATGGCCTTTCTGTGGATGGGCCCTGGATATCATCAGAAAAATCTATCCACCTTCAGCAAAAAGGCATTCATTTATATTGGTGGCAACAGATTACTTCACCAAGTGGGTGGAGGCGCAACCATTGACCAACGTGACACAAACAGCAGTCATCAACTTCCTCTGACAAAGCGTTCTATTCCATTTCAGAATCCCAGAGACAATAGCAACGGATCAAGGAACTGTGTTTACGAGGGATCAAGTACGTAATTTCCTAACATAGTTTAAAGACAAGTTGCTTCACTCTTCTCCTTACTATGCACAAGCCAACGGACAAGCAGAGGTAACGAACAAAACCTTAATCGGCATGATCCGTAAGGCAGTAGAAGATCATCCAAGAAGATGGCATGAGACATTGCAGGAGGTATTGTGGGCCCATCGAAATGCTGCTAAAACTGCAACTGGGTTCACCCCATTAAGGCTAACTTATGGGCAGGATGCTGTGTTACCTGTTGAGATATCATTGCAGTAAACCGGGATAGCCTGCCAGCATGGTCTAATGACTGAAGATTATCAGATGGCCGTGGCCCTAAGCCTAGACCAAGTTGAGATGGACCGTTGGGTTGCCTTGGAGAATATCAAACAACATAAGGAGAAGGTGGCAAGGGCGTACAATCGGAAAGTTCGAGAAAGAAGTTTTCAAGAAGGAGACATGGTATGGAAGACTATTCTCCCCGTTCCTCCAAAAGATCCGAAGTATGGTATGTGGTCCGCATCCTGGGAAGGCCCATTCTTAGTAACACAAGTTTTCAATGGAAGAGCTTACCGTTTAATGACACCAGATGGAAAGGAAGTAGGTAAATCAATTAACGGTAGGTTTTTGAAGCAGTACTATCTGACGTTCTGGGAAGGGGCTAGCGAGTAAAAAAAAAAAAGAACGTCTTCAGTAAAACTCGTTGGTCTGATAGATAGAACTGATCACAAGAGGTCGATCAGATAGCCATAAGTGCTATTACTAGAGAAATTAACTATCATCGGAAGGGGTGGGGGCAATAGTGTTGCTGATAAGGAATAATTGCCAGCCGATTGAGATCCTCTGACTCGATGGACGCCAGGCTAGGCATCATGGCAGCTTCCGTTGGCTGCAGATCAGGAACTGGGAATTCTTCTTCAGCCATCTTAGCCTCCATTTCTACTCATTTTTCAGAAGGCTGGGCCACCTCTTCAGCAAACATCTCTTGAACCCTGTTTCGGCCACCAAAGGGGTAGTGTCTTTGGTTTGAGTTCCGGAGGGGCCTGCTTCGTCAGAAGGCGAAGGTGTAAAGCCTTGTTCAGTGCGGCTACAAAGCGGTCCCATCCGGACCTCATCTCATTTAGTAGGGGGGTTGAGTATGATAATTCAGCCTCGAGCAGTTCTTCTCCCGCCTCCAGTATTAGCCGTTCGTCCTCATGCTGACAAAGGGAGTCATTAATAGCCTTGAATGTTGCCTGAAGCACTGCCTCTGATGCAAGCTACTGCTCTAAAGACTTTTTCTCAAAGGCAAGCTCTTCCTAGAGTTCAGATATTTGGTGTTCGAGTCATTCAATCTTCCCTTTGCCTGCCACAATGTCAGCTGCAGAAGTGTAAGTTAACCCATGAATTCCCGGCGATCTTTTTCTGCAAATTCCGCGTTTTCTCAATGCAGCATCAGGAGCTCTAACTGGTCATACGCTTCGTCCCGACGGTGTTGCATATCCAACAAGAAGCGGCAAGTGAAACGCATTTGCCCCAGACACCCAATTGCCAGGTCCTGAAGTACAGGGGGCATGTCGGGGTCGGCTGACTAAACAATCCGCAGAAGGGTATGACTCACATTATCCAGAGTGACCTTCTCAGTAGGTAGGGAAGCCCCGATGAGGCCGTCAAGGAAGTCCAGCGCCGAAGCCAATGTCAGCATCGGCGGGAAAGCAGTAGCTACTCCAGTCCCCTGGCTTGGGGGAGGCACCGTTGTCTCGACATCTGTGGCCACTGGTTGTTTTTTAGTACTTAGCAGGACAGAGAACGGACTTTCAGGAGTTGGAAGCTTAGCCGACGGAAGGGTTGCCGCGGGTAAGAAAGCTGGTACGTCGGTCACAGAATGAGGAGTCGTAGCCTCTACCAACGGGGTATCTGTCGTCGGATGAGCAGTCTTTTCAGCTACCCTTCTGACTAGAGATCGGAGCGGAATATCCTCCTCCGAGTTAGAAGAAGTGTCGATAACAACGGGACGGCTTATTACTTGTTTGCGTCTCTACAGAAAGGATGATGCTGTTAGACAAAAATTAAACGTTGGGGGAACCAAATAAAGTATGAATTGCCAGAAGTAAACCTTGGAAATGGGAGGAGTCAGTGTTTCATATCTCTTTTTAGATCGACGGAGTAAGGATGGAACCTTAACCTCTTCCTCTTCCTCCTCCGGGACAACAGGAGTAGTAGCCGTGGTTTTTTGCAGCAAGGGAGTGTATAGGGTTGACAATATTACACGACTTACAGGGAATTTTACTTGTTTTCCTTTCTTAGCAGATGAAGGTGGTTCAGGCAGAGAAGTGGCCGGCCCAGGAATGCGCAGAAGCCAGGCACCTATGGGGGTAGAAAATAGGACCCCACTCAGTAGCCTCCACTATGAATAAAAATTTGGAGAAAGTCTCCAGCACCATCTGGAAAGGTTTAAACTCAAAGGACCTCAGAATTGCCTGAGTGTGTTTGGCTAAAGTGTGTACATCTTCAGCCAATAACACCGATTTCATAGAGAAAGAGGAAACATGCCTTCGATCTGCGGGGATGTCCTGTATCAGCCCGAATTGGCAGGAGAAGTAATAACGATTATACCGCTCATAGGAAGTCTTAGCACTCTGAGGTCCAGGTTTGGCCCCCAGAAGAATTTCCCAAGGGCACAAAATATGGGCCCATAAAGTTTCTTGTGTGGCCTCGGGGCTTTCTGAGAGGCTTCTCAACCAAAGGGGACCCTCTTGGCAAGCAGCATACGGGAAGAAAATGGCGCCACGGAAGTCTCGACATCGGTAGAGGTACAAGACGATAGTTTCGGCAGAGGCAGAATTTATGGGGACCCGTAGGAGCCGATAGCCGGTTGCCTATTCAGAAGAGTCTGCTTGGGTGCCTGCAAGTCGTCTAATGCCAAAATTAGGCAAATATTGATACAGCCAGAGCTGGACAATCTAGAGTGGGCCCCCTAGGTTGGTCGGATCTTCCCCGGCGGCAAGGGCAGCCATCAGCTGATTGATGGTGCGGTAGACCACGGCGAGAACCAGAGAGGTAAGGTCACAGTGCCTCTTGCTCCGTAGAAGAGCCGATACATAGTAGCGGTACTCATTGCTGATGCCAGCAAAATAGGAACAAACGACATAATTACACAGCCAAAGCTATAAGAAGGCTGCTTATTCTTGGTTGGAAGGGGTGTCCTCCACCCCTCGTTGAGCGCTGATGAAGTTGCCATATGAAGAGGAGGCCTTGTCCAGACGAGCCTCAACGGCTGGCAAATTTTTCTTGTCATGAAACCTCGGAATCTCATTGCCTTCATATCGGAATCCGAGAATGGTGCAGATGTCAAGAATGGAAAAGGAGAAAATATCCCGTGCAGGAAGATGAAGCCGTTGATTGTCGAAGACCAAAAAGGTAGGACGGCGACAAACAGATTGCGGTCAAATACCATCTCAAAGTTGGTCATCATGATGGCATCCAAGATTCCCCATTGCGCCCAGATAGCCCCAAATTGGGCGTAGCAACGATGTTGCCATTCTCGGTAATTTTTTAATTTGCGAGGCCAATGGTGGAAAGAAGAGGGAAGATTGGCAGTTGTGAAAGTGTCCTGTTGCAGAGGGAGTGTGAAATTAGCCGGCATGGCAAACCGCATGTGTTCAACGGTAACCTCAGTAGGCAGGAGGCACAGACCCAAGGCAAACAGCCTGGCATCGACTTGGACCAGGGACAGAATATTCTTATCGGTAGGGGTTGCCATTATGACGTTACTTTTACCAAAAGGAAATTCACAGTTTGCAAGGAATTAGGGCAAGAACATAAAAGACCGATGAATTGCTCAAGCAGTAGAATTCTAAAGGAGATAGAAGTTGAAAGGAGTAAGGAGTTTCGATTAGGGACCACTGAAATTTATAAGGAAGTTTGAAATTAAGCCGTTCGCGGGTTCTAAGGCCGAGGCGTCACAATGATTCCACAACGTTTGGGACGTTTCGATTTCATCAGAAAAAAAACGGCTGCCATTAATAGTTGTATGATTCCTATCATTTTGTTGACTCGCATCTGCCGAAACAACGGGACTTGGGGGGGCATGTGTTGACGTCAGCTTTGCCCAGCCAATATAATGGCTACTTTGAACCGATGCCGATTGGACAAACTGGGACGAGCCGATGAAGTCAACCTTTCAAGCAGCCGATGGTCATGGTCAACATCGGCACCATGGAACCGATAAGAAGGAAAACAGATTCCGGATCTTTCGGCGCAAGGAATTCTGTATGATCGTTGGGAGCATTCTTTGGCTGGAAGAAACTACACGATCTGTTAGTGGCTCATTTACAGCAAGTATAAAATGAGGAGCATCGCCCAGAATCGGGGATAACCAATCAAACCATCAACCAGCAGAGTTTAATTTCATTTTCTTTTACCTTATCATCATTTCCAGCTTTCTAGTCTAGAATCTTAGTTCTTTACAGCTTTCTTACTGCTCTGTTACAGCTTACCAGCATTGTTTACAGTTTTTCTTACAGTTTTTCCTATAGCTTTCTGTTCATATTTTCAATATCGGACCTTTTTTTTGTATCTTCCATTAAGTCAATTAATACAACTATCATCTTATTCTCCAAGAAAAGTCCTTCTGTTTAGTATGCCCAGCCGATCATCTTGAGCCCTTTCTATAGTAAGCTCAAGGAACCGAGTCCCTGATTAAAAAAAGATCTGATACGACTTTTTGTTGCACTATATCGGATCGTTTGTGTTTGTCCAATACCAAGCTGATTTTTGTTTGCATCAATTCCCTATTTTGACAGCAACAAACATGATGGGTCTTTTACAATAAAATCGTGCACAAATATAAAGAAGAATTCACAAACAAATTATAAGAAAAATACCTGTATTAATACAAGTTAAAAATACATCATAAACCTAGCTAAGAAGGCATACATTCCAACAATAATCCACTTGCATTCTAAGACTAAGTACATCCATAGGTGTCCACACCTATGGCATCTAACTGTATTCTAAAGACTCTCTCCATCAAAAGCTTGGAGAAAGGATCTGCTAGATTGTTCTCGGAGGTAATCTGTTCCACCACAACTTCCCGTCTCTAGATGAAATCACAGATCAGGTGGCACTTCCTCTCTATGTGCTTTCACTTTTTGTGGTTTCATGGTTCTTTGGATTGTAAAACTGCACAGTGTTGTCGCAACACATCACAACTGATTTGACTATTTATGGCATGACTCCATGTTCCAAAAAGAACTTTCAGAGCCAAACTGCTTCCTTAGATGCCTCCAAAGATGTCACATACTTAGCTTCCTTGGTTGAGTCTATAATGCAAGATTACTTGATACTTCTCCATGAAATAGCTCCTCTAGATAAGTTAAAGACTTATCTACTAGTGGATCTTATCTCATCCTTATCTAATTGGAAGTCTGAGTTTGTGTATCCTGTAGGAAATAAGTCATTAGCCCTGTCAACCAGCATATAATATCTCGTGCCGTTGAGATACTTGAGATTATGCTTTACAACTTGCCAATCAACCTTCCTGATATTTGACTGATATCTACTAACTAAGCCTACGGTAAAATAGATATTTGTCCTAGTACACAGCATATCATACATGAGACTTCCCGCAGCTGAAGCATATGGAATGCTACTCATTCTATCTTTTTCTTCTTAAGACCTTAAATAGTCCTTTAAAGAAAAAAAAAACCCAGGTCTGCAAGGGATCAATGCCGTCTTGCATAAGTCCATGCTAAACTTGGCTAGCATTTTGTTAGTCTATGTAGCCTGGGATAAACCTAACATTCTCTACTTTCTATTTCTATGAAGCTTTATTTTGAGAATGTAACTGGCTTCACACATGTCCATAGGAGATGACAATGTCCCTACATCATTTCCAATCAGTAGAATGTCATCCACATATAGGACAAGAAAAACCACATTTATGCCATCCAGTTTTCTATACACACATAGTTCATCCTAGTTTTGAATAAAACCGTAAGACTTTATAGTCTCATTGAAACAAATGTTCAATGCTCTAGATTCCTACTTAAGTCCATAAATAGATTTTCTAAGCTTATGAACCATATGTTCTTTGTCTTTAGCAATAAAGCCTTCTAAGTGGGATATATAGATGTCTTCACTAAGATGACCATTTAAAATTGCTGTCTTGACATCCATTTACCATATCTCGTAGTCATAAGGACTTGTGATGTCAAGCAAGATATAGATGAACTTAAGCGTGGTAGTCGGGAAAAAGATTTCCTCATAATCAATCCATTCTTTCTAAGTATACCCTTTCGGCACAAGCTTATCTTTGAAGGTTTCCACCTTCCCATTCTCTACTCTTCCTATTATATATCCACTTACACCTAATGGATTTTATTCCTTTAGGTGAAGCAACAAGATCCTAAACCTGATTGAAGTACATAATTCAATCACAACTTTCAAATTAGTCTCAATATATTAATCAAATTAGTGGGATCTTATTCCTGATGATGAGAGATAAGGTAAAAAACCTTTCCAGTCCATTTTTTTTTTTGGAACTCTAGATGTCCTCCCACTACAATGAGGCTCCATTTGTATAGGTTCCTAAGGTTGTGCACCTTCTTGTTTTATAATCAAGTCAGGAAAGCACAAAGTTTAGAATATATTCTGTTGTTTCTAGGGCATATCCCCAAAAATATACTGGAAGAGTAGCAGAACACATCATGCTTCAGACTATTTGCATCAATGTCATGTTCCTTCTCTCAGCTACTAAATTCTTCTGGGGTGTCCCCGATGTAGAGAGTTGGGATACTATCCTATGATGAATCGTGTAGTCCTTGATTTCACCAAGAAGGTATTTTCCACCATGATCTGATCGTAAGGTCTAGATTAGTTTACCTGTCCAACGCTCCATTTCAGCCTTAAACTCTTTAAACTTGTCAAAAGAGTTCGATTTGTGTCTCATTAGATAAATGTAACCATACCTTATGCAATTATCTGTGAAAGTGATGAAGTACTCAAACCCCATCTTACTGGTGTAGATAAAGGACCACACACGTCAGTGTGAACATGACTCAATACTTTTCTGGTTCTATCTGCCTTTTGGATAAAGGACCTTTTGGTCATTTTTCACAAAAGATAAGATTCACGCTGATGCCAACTTTTCAATCTTAATGAGCCTTAAGGCCCATCATAGATTAATCTCTGAATCATAGTTAAGTTAATGTGACCCAACCTTAGATGCCAAAGTTACGAGTCATTGACATTGGTCTTTCTGTTCCTATATGAAGGGTTAGATTAAGACTTATTCAATTGATTGTCAATAGTATTAATGAAGAATAGATTTTTATAAATGTACCCAGTACATATTACTACTCCATTTCTACTAATAGTAATACAAAAAAGGAAAGAAATAGAATAGCCTTAATTTATTAGTTTTGCAACTGAAACCAAATTCTGTCTAAAACCAGGAGCAAATAAAACATCCTTCAAAACTATTATTCTATAAAAATCAAAAGTATGTTCTAGTTTTCCTACAGCAAAGGCCCAAATTTATGCTCCATTTCCCACGTGTAGTCCATGTTCACCCATTCTGGTGTCTTCTAATCGTTGTAAACCCCAAAAGGAGTTACATATATGATCAGTGGCTCTAGAATCAACAATCTAAATGGAAATTGATCCAACTATTGATATAGACTCTAGATAGAAAATATTTCCTGCAAGGTTTTTGTGAAACCCCAGTCAAAACCAACCTTAGAGTAAGGGGGTTGTGATGTATATCATATTTTATTGCATGTTTAAATATATTTGTATATGATTTTATGTGCATTGAATTTGTGTTTTATAGTCTAGGGGGCTTGATTATGATTATTGAGTGAGATTGGAAAAATGGTAATTTTTGCTTGAGGTGGAAAAAGGGAGATAGCTTGAGGATTGAATAGGAAAATATATATATATTTTTTTTAGGGAAAATAAGAACAAGAGTTGTTGTGATTTAGTGGTTAGAGCCTTAGAATTAATTCTTGAGGTCTTGGGTTCAAATTCCATCATAGGAGCTTTAGCTTGGTTAAATTTTATTTTTGCTTGGGAAGTATCATTTTCTACCTTAGTGGTGGTTGGAGTAGGGTAGAGATGTTGTCCTATGAGAGACATGATAGGAGTCTTCAAATCCTACTCTTTTGCTCTACACAAAATTCCTATGGGGAATTCATTTCCTCTTAATCCTTATTTTTTTCCTATTTCTCAATTCATTAGTTTGTTCATTTTGTTCAAGCCAATTTT
The DNA here is from genome assembly GCA_026120185.1 of Voacanga thouarsii. Lineage (NCBI taxonomy): Eukaryota > Viridiplantae > Streptophyta > Magnoliopsida > Gentianales > Apocynaceae > Voacanga > Voacanga thouarsii. Next base: position 697,053 of record JANUWF010001625.1, read on the forward strand.
ATCCTAGAAAAATTCCAGCAATGTGCTGTGGCTTTGAAGGTTCGAAATGTCTTAGTAAAGGACATCATATGGGCCGAAACAATGGAAGAGGGGGAAAGATTTCAAGTGAATTAAATTCCTTAGTGAACCTTCTAAAAATTCACTCTAGCTAGGTTCATTTCCCTTCCTGCATAGAACTGAAATATTTCCAGCTTTGTGTTCCTTCAAGGTGTCAAAATTCTTAACCATTATTCCTTCCCAAATGCTGCCAGAAAATGGTTCTTTTGATCAGCTTAGAATCTGGATTTTTCTGGCTATTTTCGGACTACACAATGTTGGTGCAAAACCAGAAAAATCCCTGGGCCAATCGCAGCTTTGGAGGTCCGAAACCAAGCTGTTTTCTTCCAGTTTTTGTTCAGCACATTAGCCATGTTTTTCCCCTATTAAGAAGGTTGGAAACCAGCCTTGAAAGCCCCTAAAATTCCCCTTCAAACTCTCTACAAGCTTGCTGGAAAATGGCATCCAAAAATTGCCTAGAAATTTGAGCCTTGCGAAAATTCTGTGCAGTAATTTTCCAGCTTTGTTTCCTAATTCTACCCTAGCCGAAACTCCATCCTTCTTCTGTACAAACCACCCATAAACCTCCATTAACTGAACTTCATTGTCCTCCCCAAGCTTCTGCACAAAAAATCCAGTCATGGCTGCCTAAAAGATTTCCAAAAAAATTCTACAATCATGCCTTGATTTGGATACCAAAAATTCCAGCCACCATGATTTAGCAACCTTCCATAAAATATCCCTCAAACAACCAGACCTTCCCTTCACCATTATACTCCTTAATTTTTGCCACCCTTAACCTCCTTCAACCAGCTTCCATTCAGTCGAAATACTGCTCCAAAATTCGTCCATGGCAGATTCCCAAAAGCCCTCCAACAATCAAAGATATTCTTGTTATATCTAGTTTCCAAATTTGCTTCCAAAAAATATTCTTTAAGGATTTCAAAAACTAGCCTTTCCTTTTTCCTTCCAAACCAGAAAATCATCTTCCTAAACCCTACAAACAATTTGGCAGCCCTAATCTCTTCAGAATTTCGGCAGCCTCCCATCCAAAAGCTCTCTACTCTTTACAACCTTCAAGAACACATAGTATACCAAGAACACCTACTCCTTCCTTTCACCTAATACCTCTCCCAATCACTTCAAAATACCTCTAAAAACTCCAGATTTCATATATTCATTATTGTGAGTCCATCCGTACCATTTTTAACATCAAGCTGCAAAATCCAAGTTGCACTTTTGGATCAAAAACCAGAAATTTTGTGAAGACTCAAGAACACCTTCAAGGTAGGATTATTCAATCGATTTCATCTTCACTAATCTTGATCTCTAATGAATATATATATATGAATAGACATGCTAATGGACCCTCTCTCTCTCTATCTCTATCTCTTGGCCAAATCTCTCTCCTTCTTGGCCGGATGGCTTCTTCTTCAATGGCCATGCTTCCTTCACCTTCTTTGGAAGGATTTAGACATCTAGGAGTTGAGATTCATTCAAAACTCCTTCAAGGAATTCATCAATAAAGTAAGCTATTTTAACCCTTCTTTTAAATTCTAGATTCATGTATCTAGGATGATGTTGATAGAAGATGGATTGTGGATAAGGTTTGAGTATATATTGTTGAGGTTGAAGCAAGAATGTATGTATAAATATGAAGGAGATGGGATTTATGCATGAATGGATTATCTTGGTTGATTGTATGATGATTTGAGGTTTAATGCATGTCTCCATGTCATAGGTAGTATTTGTGATGGCGTATGCTAAAAATTATGTCACCTTTGGTGAATAGGATTTATATTCATGTTGGATTATTGAAGCCATGATTATATTTATACTAGTAGGGGTTAGATCATGCCTTGATAAATTTAGATCTATGCTTATATGCGTGATTTGATGAATTGAAGGGATGTATATGTTCATGATTGTGGTTAGCAATAGAAATATGATCGTGACCTAGTTGTCCCTAAGCTAATTTTATTTCATGAATAAAATATTTCATAATATGATTTTGCTAGTAATTTCGAAAAAATCCTAGGAAGGGTAGATTTGGATTATTATATATAATAAGGATATTTTAGTTATATAAATAATAGCTTTTGCTAGAAAAATAATATATATATTATTTAAAATAATAAAATCAATTAAAGTGTTTTATGGAAATAATCATAATTAGTAAAATATTTATTACTAAAAATTTAATTATTATCTTTTAATCAAAACCCATTAAAAATTTATTTATTATTTTTCAAGCAAGACTCATTAAATTTATTTTCAACTAATTTTAGCTATAAATTATTTTCTAACAACTAAATTATTAATAAATCATTGTTTTACTAATACCACCTAGGACTCTTTATCAAATGAACTCTAAATTTTTCTTAACAAGATTTAAACCATCAACTTATTAGTACTTATTTCTCAAAACATTAATTATTTTAAATATCAAATTAGGCTTAGCTTATAAACCTATTTATTTATTGTTTGGTCATAAAGCTTGGGACACTAGGATCATGGTAGTAGTAAGTTGAGTTGTTTTAAATTGAGAAAGTGGATTTTAGCTTGAGTTTGATTTTGGTTTGTATTTACCCATGCGGGGTTAGGTCAGCTGTTGAAGACCTTTTATTGTGAGTAAGGATCAGGTAAGTGTTAGAATTCATGGATTCCTAAACGCGGAAAACATCCACGAATCCCTCCCGAGGACCCAAGTAAACGATTAAGAAGATCTAAGGTTTAAGAATTACCTCTAGTTGTTGTAATCGAAATCCTTCGATTCTGATTGCGCTGTTGTATGTTCAACCCGAACAATCACCAGACGCTGCAGTATGTGAACGTCCTCTATCGGATACATACCGCGAACTCACTCGATACCCGGGGAGTGCTAGTGCATAGGGTTTGAGAGGTTTTTTTCTCTTCTGGTAGAGAATGGCACGAATGTTCTCAACCGAAAAATTGGACTGTTGAAAAGACGGCTAAGGTTTTCTTAAAAACTCCTGAACCTCTTAGAGTCCAACCCTAATAATATCTTATCATATTCTAATTTAAATTCAAATTAAATTAAAACTGATATGATAAGATTCTGCCATTATCTCGGTAATTTAACTAATTAATTTACCGAGTCAGATTCTTATAATCTGGACATCATCCAGATACATCGAATGTCGACATATTTCCAAATTCATTGTATCTGGTAAATTTTCTAAGTACGATTAACTTAGATATATTTCTAGATTCTTCGAATCTGGTCACCAGAAAAATAACCTAACAAGTTCGCTTATTGTGTGACCCTATAGGTTCATTTAACACTGGCAACGTGCCTAAATCATATTTCAATGGCCCACAAGTTATAAGCGATTTTTGGCAAAACAGTATAATTATCCAGGTTAAATGAAGATCGGTAATCTCTTTGAACCAAACCATAATTTTATATTTAGTCCTTTTGTCACACGATATCCAGATTAAGCATAAGGCACGGAGCATGTCATCCTTATTAAGCTTAATCAATTATTTCTTGATTTCATAGTAGACTATTCAAACAAATGATATCAATATCTTATATTGATATATTTGAGCACGGCCATGCATTTTTAATAGTCTAACTTATCAAGGGGCCCATGGATATCTCTCCCATAATTGAGAGGGACAAATTCCTTCACAATCAATCATATTCCTCTCCTTGATTGATTCTATATCCAACAGTAGTCTAATTTATTATCTGGTTAAAGATAACTTTAGACAATGTCAAAATATAGAATTTATCAACTAGGAAACTATGATCAATTTAGGTCGAAGGACTTTCAGTATTATTATGGCTAGAAAGTACTTATGACATATTCCATGAAGTACTCTCATAGTGGGTCATGTCCAATACAATGTTCTCTAACATTTATTTATGTCTTGACTCGATATCACAAATATCCATGGCCAGTAAAACATAGCCATCAAGTCACAAACATACTAATCTTAATTTATTATTATTCCAATAATAATAATCGATCAGGGACAGTTTTAGAATAGTCATTGTATTCATTGTAGGGTTTTACTATCAAGTCACGTACTTGATGACCACAAAACAAAACTCACTATTCATGGAAAGAAAAGTCTCATATTATTATATAAAACATAATGACAATAGTATAAGTACAAATTGACTCTAGGGCATATCCCCAACAGTAAGCTCCTGCATAAAACCTGTTTGATAAAAAATGATTTTTTTTTTGGCAAGCCAAATGTAGAGTGCATGGTCACTTATTTCTGTAAAGGCAAATAAGGATTATTTCCATTCTCATTTCAGACAAATAAATTATTTACAAATTAAGGGGCGGTTTTACTCAAAACCTAAAACTCTTTCTAAAACCAGTTTTGCCCCAAACATTGGAAAACCTTAATTGCCATTTTCAAGTGGAACTATGTTTTGTTCATTTTTCCCAAGTGGGATACGTTACATTAAGTACTCAATAAGGGAAGGCTAGTAGTACTAGTTTTGAAGAGCAAGAATGAGTTTTCTAGCAAGAGGCCACCTCCAGAAGATAAGCTCAACTTAGAAAAACGTCAGTACTACTTAGTCATGCTAGTCCGAGCTAGCAGTTTTTATTTCAATCAAGTGACTGTGTTTTGCCAGAATAGACACTCGGTTGTTGTTTGGGTATAGGGAATGAGGAGTATCTTGCCCGGTAGGCTGATCACCTACCTTTTGTCAGTCTACACAAACTGTGGCATTCTGACCGGCAATATACACAAAGTGTGGCATATTGACCATGTGGACGTGTGGTAACCCATGACCACCCTTTTTGAGTGGTTGATTTTATTATGCACTTGTACGGTTTCAAAAAGAGGAAAACACCACTCTTGCTTTTGACTAATGTTTATTGCTTGCCAATATTTCTCTTATAGAGATTTCACACTTTACATCCACTAACTGTTTTCACTGAACACCCAAAACACACACGGACTTACTGAGATTTCTGTCTCATCGCCTTTTTACCATGATTTCAGGTCGATCTTGCTATGGGGATGAGTAGCAATTGTTATCTGCCTTGGAAGAGAATGTTGTTTTTTATTTTTATGTATTGCTTTGGGGAGTTGAGAGTGGATGATTTTATTTATGGATTTGTTTTTTTTTTTGTGGGAATTCTTCGATTTATTCTGGGGTTGTAATAAATTTTAAGTTAAATTATTATTTTTATTCTACTATTTTATTTGTGTGACCTAGTTATAAAGACCCATTGTCCTTTGGACAGGGCGACATCCCCGGCCCTGGCAGGCCTAGGTAGCGGAGTGTTACAGTTTTTCTTGGCCTGAAGAACTAGACTCTCCTTTTCCAGTGTCCCTTCTTCCTACATTTAAAACATTCACCCTTGGGTTTTCCTTTAGGCTTGGACTTAGGCTGGTGCGCTATATTACCCTTCTTCTTTCTAAACTTTCTAGGCTTGGGCCTAGTCCTCGAAGAAAAGTCCATCATAGATCTAGCATATGGCTTCATGACCTTTTCTGCCACATGGAGCTCCTTCACCAACTCCGTTAAACTCATATTTAACTTATTCATATAGTAATTCAACTTGAACTGAGTAAATGAGCCTAGTAAAGATACAAGAACCATGCCCACTTAGCTCTCGGGGTCAATGACAGCCCCCTAGACTTCTGCTTCATCAAAAGTAGCAATCATCTTAAGTATATGCTCTCTAACTAATGCTCCCTCAGCCATCTTAGTGTTTACAATTGTTCGAAGAGCCTCCTGCCTTGTGGGCTGGCTCTTATCCATGAATATTTTGGCAAGAGATATGCTTATATCATATGCATAAGCTATGTACTTGTGTTTAGATTAAAGCACATTTAATATGGAGGCTAACATACAGCAGCATGCCATCTTTCAGCCTTCTGCCATGCCGTTTCAGCCTCACGCTCTTCAGTGGTGTAACCTTCTCCAATTACTGGGTAGGTCTCATATATGGTATACTTATACTCTTCTACTATGAGTATTATGTCTAAATTCCTTTTTCAGTCCATGTAGTTTAGACCCGTTAGCTTATTTTCGTGGTGAATAACAGTGAAGGGAATGAAAGAACCTTAACAACCCATTTCTAAAATTTGGTAAAATAAATGAAATTCTCAGTTTTTGTAAAACAAAAAATAATTTTCTGCAGTTTATCCACATATTAAACTTGATAATAGCTAACCCTATTATTGTTGTCTTTAACATGATTAATTTTTGCTCTTAGAAAAACTAACATTGCTTCTTAGGAAGATTAACAGTTTCCTAAGCTAAGTGTGTTAACCATGAAAAATTAAATTTTCTTCTAGGTAATGATTTAAAAGATAACTCCATCGAGGGGATGGCCATTTCTTCTCGTTTCCTATGGACATACCTCGCACTATAACTTCCAACTTGGATTGGCCGATTATAGTACGTGTATCGAGTTATTAATTACATACATTCCATTAATTTAACATCATTGTGATATCTCCATCCTATACGGGTTCACTCCCAGGGTGATGTGAGGAGACCCGCAATATCTAATGAGGATCGTGATCAAAGCTGTAGGGGCATTTGAACCCCTCTCCCATTTAGTTTTTTAAATAAGGGTTTTCTTGGAAAAATATTCTTTGAAAATTTTCAATTAAATTCTCCCTTCACTTAAAAATGATTAAGCCCGGAAAAAAAAAAAAAAAATTCTATGCTAAGGTTTATACCCTTTGAGAAATTTTTCCTTATGGATTAGTTTTATTTAAGTTAAAAAATTAATACTTTCAAAAAATTTTCATCTAAAAATTCCTTCAAATTTTGATCTCAAAGTTTTATTTGACAAAAATAAACTTTCCTTTACTAAAGTCAATTAAAATGGCTTTCCATTTTAACTTACAAAACTTTCTAAATCTAAATTATTTTCCACGTCAAGGATAAAAAAACTTTAAGAAAATAACCAAGGATTAAATTTTTTTTCCTTAAAATAACCATTTTATTAAAGAAAAATATTTTTCCTTGTCAAATAAAATATTTCAAAGACTTTGGTCTTTGAGAAAACATGCACACAGGACTTAAAATAATTAGCATTCTACAAAACTGTAAACGTTTTCATGCTTTTCTATTCATAATCCTAAGTGTCGAAATAAAAGAATTAAATACATTAATTAAATTAATTAATAATATTGTTTAATCCTACAATCCTTTACAATTATTTTTCATGCAAAATATTCAAAGAATAAAAACTATTGCAATAAAAATATTTTCGCCTAGTATGGGACCAAAAACCAAGTATACACACACACACACACACATACGTACATACAGATATATATACATATATACATATATATGTATATATATATATATCCATATACCACACACACACACATATATATATGTGTGTGTGTGTGTGTTTATGTGTGTATATATATATATATATTCTTGCTCTAGTCCACCCACCACAGTAGATCATGGTGAGAAGCATCCTAGCAAGGATGCATTGCATCCCGCATCCTACCAAGAATGCCTCATCATCTGCAATGATGCTGATAGCATCCCCGAGGATGTTTTCCTCGCCTGGGCCGAGCTAAGTCGCACACGGGCTAGGCTGTGGCTTCAAACCGCAGCTGGCCTTAGTGCAGCCACGGCTCCAAACACGACTGAGTCATGGCTCGGCTCGGCTTCCGGCTGGGCATGGCTGCTCGGCTCATCTTCCTCCTTAGATATTTTTTTCTACTGTTTCATCTGCGATGTTTCTCTAGACTTCCCTACAACGCTTTTGCGATCATTGTAGGAAGCCTCTTGTTAAATTTTTTCCACAAAAACATGACATCTACCTACACTATTTCAAAACGGGTTTACACAAACACTTAACAAAGCATTACGAAAAAATACATAGGCTCCTATACCTCAATGGTGAGGTTTACAATGCATCTACCCTTACCAGAACAGCAATTGATCGCAATATATTGATCAAATTAGTCTTGCTAATTATATTATCTAACAAGGATTCATCCTACACCATTGAAAGCATCACTCTCTGATACCACTTGAAGACAATGAAATGGTTGAAGCTATGCATGCACAGATAAAAAAAAAAAATTAGAAAACCAATGGTAAAACTCAAGGAACACAATGGAGAGCCTTCCTCTGATTTCTAATGAGAACACTTTAATCCTTCCTTAGTATAGAAAATATTATCAACAAATTACACAATCAATCAAGCTTTAATTAAAATGCAAACTACTAAAACCATACATAGAGGCAAGTATACCTATCATATAGCATAGGAAATAGTAAGTATCGAATTCACAAGAACTTAGGCTCCCACCTTACTTTACCTAAATTCCAAATCTTTATTGTTTAGCCCATAAAATAAGAAGAGACTAAAAAGGAAAATAAACAAAGATAAAAATAGATATAAGTGAAAGATGCAATTTCATGCAACTAGACAATTATCTTGAAAGCATATATATGAATTAATTAGCATTCTTCATAATCAGTTGCCGTCTTGGTATCATGAAAGATTTATTATAGACCCACATCATTTGCAATCAATGGAATCACTATGTTCTAGCTAAATTGGTGAACAAATTCTATCTTGACGAGCTTATCCAAAAGATGCATTAAAAACAATCCTCATAGAAACCCTATATTTTAGGTGATTTAAAACATGAAATTAGTCAATGACTCCATATTCTAGCAATCATTAACCGACCTTTGACTACTAATGTTCTAAACAATTAACTCCTTTTTCAAGCATGTTAAAAGATAACAAATATGCAATTAATTAATTGAAGTTATTACCAACCTCTTTTTCAAGCAAATTAATAACAAAAATCAATCAACCAACTTCATAACAAAAACAAGTAATCAAATAACAAGAACAATAATCAGTTGATCAAAAGTCCCAAATAACATAAAATCATAATCTCCAAAATAATATCCAATTACAATCAAAACATTACACACATAATTGTTATAGAGAAGTAAACAAAGGATGGAATTTAATACTCATAGACAAGCACTTCTTATTCTCTTGAAAACCTCATTTGAACAATGCTCTTTTGAGTGGTGATTAAGTAGCTAGCTTGGATCCTTCAAATCACACATTTCTCTTGTGTTTTCTTGTGCTTTTACACGTCTTCTTGATACCAAAATTTGTTGATTGAGAAGTCTAGTTTGAGTAGAATTCAGAAAATACCAAAATCCTTTGGAAAATACCAAATTCGTGCACAACCCGTCTCGGTGCAGAGTGGACCTGTCGCGTGGTCCAGTCGGGCCATCTGGCACCGGGTCCAATCTATTTTTGGACTTAATTTTGCTCCTTTCTAGAGTAGACCTGGTGTCTGGTGCAATATCAGGACTTGACGCCAGGTCAAATCTAGAATTCTTCACTTTTCGTTCGAAATCTACTCAAATCTGTACAAATTCATTAAAAACACTTTTTACAAGCAAAATGTCAAATATGAATAAATATGCCTAGTTATTACAACAAAAGTATCTCAAAACAACCTTAAATAACTAGGAAAATAATGGTAATTTTAGCCCATATCACCTTTTATTGTCTAGTTTAAGCCTAGGTGAATTTGTCTAATTATTCAATCTAGGCTTAGGCCCTGAATAATTAATTAACCAATAAAACTAGATAATAAATTTAATTTCTCTCGCTCTTTTATTTTATTTCAGTCTAATAATAAATTAGACTTCTTGAATAAAATGAAGTCATTTTTATTATGACCATTTCCTCAACCTTAAATAATTAGGACTTACGGGCTATTTCGAGGACCAAAAAGACATATCGCTTCGCCTACTAAAATGACCAAAATACCCTTACTATATAAATAGCTATATTTTTCATTTTAAATATTTCTTAATACGATCACCATAAGGAAATATTGACCCCAAGGACAATGTTGCGTTAGCTATGTCTTCGACTTGTAGGTGAAATGACTAAAATACCCCTCTACACATCGGTGTGCATTTAGAGAGGAAAGAGTATACTAACATCCCTCTAAAAGTCATGTACCATCCTTAGGCTTCTAGTACAATGATCTGCTTCTTCTTGGAATATTTTCGCTTTCCAATAGAGCTACCCTAAAGCTAATATCCAAGTTATGTTTCCTATGTCCCTGGATAATTAGATTATTCGGACAACCATAAGGGACGATATAGTGTAGATACTATCTTGTACAAATCTGTCTTGAATAATTAGTCACATATACCCAATATATAAGTATATTTATCCTTTTCAAGAACCTGGACTATAGAATATCAAAGCATATGCTTCCAACTTCATTAAACCACTAACTTATACTTAAACTGTAGAGTACAAGTCTACGGTGTAGCAGTTGCAGTCTATGTTTCTATCACATAGTACTTTTAGAAACTACTACTACATGTCATGTTCTACGTATTCAAAATACGCTTGTGTTATGAAATGAGAAGACCACTCATTAGCTAAAGATAAGCTATTCCTTATTTAGAATTCATAGCATAATAACCTTGTAATGATGAAACTCCCGTTCTCATCATTCAATTATGGATAGTGGTTTATCTATTAAGCATCCCATGGTCCGTACCTTACTGTGAAAGTCCTCCATTCACTTAAACCTTTTACTTAAACACAATGGGTCTTTCCTAATAAAATCATTCACAAATATAAAGAACATTTCAGAAACAATTTCTGAGAAAGCTACCTTTATTAATACAAGTCACAAATTACATCAGAAACCTAGTCTAAGAGGGCATATGTTCCAACAATTCAATAGCAACACTCAAATATGATTCTAATGATTCAGGAATTCTAAAAATAATTGATAAAATATTTTAGAGGTTTAACATGAATATAAAAATAATTTGATATTATAGTAATATAAGTCAGTGACAAAAGGAACTGACATACGTATTAATTGAGTATAGCAAAAAATAATAACATTGTCCAAGGTATTGATAAAAATAATGATAATTTTATAGATAATAATATTGCTATAAGGATAATAAAAACAATAATATAAATACTAATGCTGATATTAGTGTGTGTGTGTGTGTGTGTACACACACACACACACACACACACACTATTAAAGAAAAATGTGTAGTGAAACTAATAATATATTTATATATATTAAAAGAAAATTAATAATGTTTAACAATAATAATAATAATAATAATAATAATAATAATAATAATAATATGATTAAATAAAAATAATATGGCTAGTAGCGATAATAATAGTAATAACATTAATTTTATTAATATTTATCTAAAGGAATGATGTTTAGTAATAATAATATTAGAAATATTAATAATATCGATGATACTTAAAAATAGCAATACCAATAATAATACCTATAATATTAATAATAATATTATTAGAATAATAATAGTGGTAATGTTAGTAATAAAAATAATGATAGCTATTTAAGTATCAAAAGTAGCAATCATATTACTATTAGTATTTAAAGGTAGTAATAATTTTGCTATTAATAAATAAGTAGTAATCTTACAAGTAAAGTGATAACAATAATTTTCATAGCAAAGTAGTGTGAACAACAATTTAAATTTTGGCATGGAAATTGATGGCAAGATTAACAAAATTAAAGAATTAGCAAAATCATAACAACAACAATCTCCATTATCCAGTGTATTTTGTCATGCTAGTGTCATATATACCCAACACAAATATACTAACAACATATCATAACCCCATGCTAAATCAAAATCCAAAAATACTTTATAGAATAATCCCAATGCAGATCTCCACATACACATCATAAAATCATCCATGTTATCTTTAAATAGGCATTTATTTCCCTAATGCTACTAGATCATCAACCATTACATAAATAAGCTATCATCCTATTAATCTTGAGTTCGAAAATAAATGAGAGAGTTTAGGGTGAAATACTTGTTTGATGATTGGCTGGAGAGGTTTTTTACCTAGTCTCCCACCATCAGGTATAAGATCCCACTAATTTGATTAATATATTGAGACTAATTTGAAAGCTGAGATTGAGTTACGTACTTCAATCCGGTTTGGGAACTTGTAGCTTCACCTAAAGGGATAAAACCCATTAGGTGTAAGTGGGTATACAAGAGGAAGAGCGGAGAGAATGGGAAGGTGGAAACTTTCAAAGCTAGGCTTGTGGCGAGAGGATATACTTAGAAAGAAGAAATCAATTATAAGGAAACCTTTTTCCTCGCAGCCACACATAAATCCATCCGTATCCTCCTTGCCATCATAGGTCATTATAACTATGAGATATAGCAAATGGATGTCAAGATGGTATTGTTAAATGGCCATCTTAGTGAAGACATCTGTATGTCTCACCTAAAAGGCTTTATTGCTAAAGGCCCTGAACATATGGTTTGTAAGCTTAGGAAATCTATTTATGGACTTAAGCAAGCATCTAGAACATGGAACATTCATTTTAATAAGACTATAAAGTCTTACAATTTTATTCAAAACTAGGATGAATCATGTGTGTATAGAAAATTGGAAGGCATAAATGTGGTTTTTCTTGACCTGTATGTGGATGACTTTCTACTCATTGGAAATGTTGTAAGGACATTGTGATCTACTAAGGGCACAGGTGAAGCCAGTTACATTCTTGAAATAAATCTTCTTAGAAATAAGAAGTAGAGAATGTTAGGTTTATCCTAGACTACATACATTGACAAGATGCTGGCCAAGTTTAGCATGGACTCATGCAAGGGGACGTTGATCCCTTGTAGACATGGGTTATCCTTTTCTTTTGAAGGACTGTCTAAGGTCTCAAGAAGAAAAAGATAAAATGCGTAGGATTCCATATTCTTCAACTGTGGGAAGTCTCGTGTATGCCATGCAATGTACTAGGATAGATATCTACTTTACCATAGGCTTAGTTACCAGATATCAGTTAAACCTCAGGGAGGTTTATTTGCAGGTTGTAAAGTATAATCTCAAGTATCTCAAAGGTACGAGAGATTATATAGGGGTTGACAGGGCAGATGACTTATTTCCTACAGGATACACAAATTCAGACTTCCAGGCAGTTAAGAACGAGACAAGATTTACTAGTAGATAAGTCTTCACCTTATCTGAAGGGTCCATTTTATGAAAATGTTTCAAGCAATCTTGCATTGTTGACTCAACCATGGAAGTTAAGTATGTGGCAGCTTTAGAGGCATTCAAGGAAGCAGTTTGGCTCAAAAAGTTCTTTTTTGAACTTGGAGTCGTGCCACAAATAGTCAAATCGGTTGTGATGTATTGTAACAACACAGTTCAGTCTCACAATCCAAAGAACAAAGAAACCACAAAAAGGGAAAGCACATAGAGAGGAAGTACCACCTAATTCGAGATTTCATCCAGAGACGACAAGTCGTGTTAGAACAGATTACCTCCAAGAACAATCTAGCAAATCCTTTCACCAAACTTTTGACAGAGAGAGTCTTTAGAATACACTTAGATACCATAGGGTTGGACACCTATGGATTTACATACTCTTAGAGTGCAGGTGGATTATTGTTGGAATGTACGCTTTCTTAACTAGGATTGACTAGCTAAACATGGAGCTAAAGTAGAATGTAAGAATAAGGCTGTCCAGTTCATTAAATCTAGATGTGATGTGTTGGAATTCAACGACAAGCGAGTAAAAGAGTTGAAGTTTTTGATAGCTAGAGCAAAAGACCGGAAGTTGTTAAAGCAATGGTGCCAAGGGTATTTAGCTTACATGATAAAAAGGCCGAAGGATCAGTACACCCTGAAAAATACTGAAGTGGTAAAAAACTTTCCCGATGTGTTTCTTGCAGAACTTACTTCTCTTTTTCCTACTTGAGAAGTTGAGTTCACTATAGATCTAATTCCAAAAGTGAAACCTATATCCTGAACCCCATATCAGATGGCACCAACAGAATTAAAGAAATTAAATGAACAACTAGAAGAATTGGTGAAGCAATGTTACATAAGACCTATCACGCCACCTTGGGGAACTCCAGTGCTATTTGTAAAGAAGAAAGACAGGACCTTGAGGTTGTACATCGACTATCAGGGGTTGAATAATTTGACCATCAAGAATAAATATCCCATACCATTAATTGATGAGTTATTTGACTAGTTGCAAGGCTCCAGTTGTTATTCCAAAGTAGATATAAGGTAGGGATATTATTAAGTGTGGGCAAAGGAGTAGAATATTCCTAAGATGGCCTTCAACATGAGATATGGTCACTACGTTTTCATAGTGATGACTTTTGGAGTGACTGATGCACCGATGGTATTTATGGAATTGATGCATCGTGTTTTTCAACCATACTTGTATAAATTTATGGTGGTATTCATCAATGGCATACTTATATATTTCAAGATTCTTGAGGATCATGCAGAGTGTCTAATGCTGGTATTCAAAAAGCTAAGAGAGCACAAGCTTTATGCCAAATTTAGCAAGTGAGAATTTTGGCTGGATAATGTGTCGTTTCTTTGCCATGTGTTGACCAAGGATGGAATCAAGGTGGAACTAGCAAAAGTTGAAGCAGTTTCGGACTGGAAACAACCGGAGAACATCACTGAGATTAAAAGCTTCTTTGGATTGACTGGCTATTATATGATGTTTATTAAAGGGTTCTCAACGCTAGCATCACCTATGACCTAACTGTTGAGAAAGGATGTAACCTTTGTCTGGAGTTAGAAATGCGCGAAGAGTTTCTAAAAGCTGAAGCAGAGGTTAATGACGGCTCTAATGCTTAGTTTTCCAGGGGGAGATAAACCCTACGCTTTGTATACTGATACTTCTATGGAAGGTTTGGGAGTAGTATTGATGCAAATAGGAAGGTAATAGCCTATGCCTCTTTTAAGTTGAACTCTCACGAAGTTAATTATCTGACACATGATTTGGAGCTGGCTGCTATTGTATTTACTTTGAAGAAGTGGCAGCATTACTTATATGGAGCCGAGTATGAAGTGTTCACAGACCACAAGAGCCTGAATTTCTAGAGGAATGCCATGATGAGTCCTTTGAGAGACTAAGATTTGAAGAATTCCAAGTTGGCCCCCAATGAATTTGGCCAAGAGAGAAAGAGATTAAGAAGTGAGTAAGAAGAAATGGAAGTAAAGAAATGAGAAAAAAAGAGGAAGCCTGAACTTGGTTTTCCTTATGGTCTTCTTCTTGTCCTGCTACACAAAAAGCTTGTTTGATCTAAATGAAGGGTGCACTTTAGATGTTTTGGTGTTATAAAGTGTACCAAAAGGAATAGAAGAATAGAAGAGAAAGCTAGATGAAGTGGGAGAGTGTTCTTGGATGGTGTGGCCAAAATTCTTTGTTGTTTGAGTGCAGAATTTCTGGTTTAGTTTGATAAGATTGTCTGCTAGATAGGTGAGTGTTTGAGGGAGCAAAAGGTGGGATTCAATTTTCAAATTGAAAGCATTTTGAATGGAGAGAAAGTAGGAGAGGTTTGAGGTGCTTTAATAGAGTTTTGTTTGCCCAGGTTGGTGAAAAAGAAACGATATTTAGGTAGGTCCCTAGTACGGCCAAAAATAAGATGAAGAATTGAAGTGGAATTGAGAAAGAAAACAAAGAGAAATGCTAGGTAGTTGAAGATTGGAAAAGCTAGAAAAAAAAATCTGGTTAGCTAGAAGTGACAAGATTTAGGTAGTTTGTTAACTGGAATTCAAAATGTTTTGAAAGGGTTTTCAGCTAATAAATAGGAGTATTTCAAGGTCCTTTACTGGTGATTTTTCTAGCCATTACCTTGAAGAAGAATAAGAACCATGAAAGAACTAATTCATAGTGTTGAATACCCAAGGTTTCTTGGCTATGGCATTTACATGTTTTGCTAAAAACTTTCTGGTCTAAACAAGCTATGGAGGGACTGAAATCTTCATGCATGTTTCCAACTATTGCACATAAATAGGAGTGCTTGATTTGCAAAGGAATAAATGATGTTCAAATTACCCATTTTCAAAAACAAGCTAGGAAAAGGAAATAAAAACAATTTCCAGCTTTTTACCAAAACAAGAACAACCAAAATATAGTTCCTTAGGTAAATAACTTGGTGATTTAATTTGAAAAATAAAAACAATATTATCTCTCCTATGTTTCGGTCAACTAACCTCCAAAAGCTGGAATTTTCCTTTTAATATTTCAAGCTCAAGATAATCTAAAATATTTTATAAGAAAATTAAAAGAATTCAGGAAATAAGAATATTTTAAATTCAAACATGTTAGAACATGCGTAGCTAAAACAATGGAGATTGAAACTCCTCTAGATTTTCTTTTAGGACAATATCACATGGTTAGAATATTACCATTCTGTCTCTCCCAAGATAACATTCCAAATTTCATGGAATGCATGAAATAAAATTCAAGTATTAGTTAGGATAATTAAAAATAATACTTAGTTGATTGAATTTGAACTCAAGACCTTAGGAATTAATCACAAGGCTCTAAACACATAACCATATTAATTCTCATTCTTGTTTTCCCAACCTAATTCCCTTCCCTTCTACAACCTAAGTCTCTTATGCTCTCATCCCTAAGCAAAATTTCCTAACTGGCCCCAACACTCATCTAGAACAAATAATTCATAAAGACCACATATAGCAATTTAAAAATGCACAAATTCACCTAGAAAGAATATATTCATGCAAGATGCCATGCAATAGAACCCTTCGTTGTAATTCTTAGGTGGGGTTTTACACACTGGCCCACGAGACAAGTTAATAAATCCAATTGGCTCATAGGGCCAATTAATTATCTTATTCCAAAAGGAATATCATAAAACAATTTTAGGGATCAAAATACCATTTTCCAAAAGTTGATCTCATACCAAGAGATCATTTCCCAAATCTGTAGCAAAAATGGACGAAAAGTCCTCTTCGCATCACAAAATTTTCCGGCAAGGGTATTCGAGTCATTTTACCCATACCCGATTTCAAAAGAGTATTATTCAGGAATTCCAAAATTCTAATCCAAAGGAAGAATTTGATTCAAGAAATCCCAATTATAATTCCATAAAATTCATAACTCACAATTTTCCATAAAACCATTCCATAAAAAGGAACATTAATGCTTTTCCAGAATAAAACATTATTTTGTCTCATAATTAACTAGAAGAAAGCCTTTTAGGTATACATTTATACCTATGAATTATTCGTAATTCAAAGGATCCAAAATTCCTTATAAAAAAACACCATTTCCTAAAAATTTCAATAATTTCCCATTCGGAGAAATCATATTGTTCTCAGTAAAAAACAAAGGTCCATTAACATTGTCACAAAGAGGTTTTAAGAAAATTAGTCACTAATTATGAATAATTCCAGCTATGAAAATTCATAATTTCCATTCAAATCCAATCATGGCATGATGCCATTTCTTCCTTAGAGAAACCGTTTGTTTGTTCAAAGAAACCAAAAGAATTCATAGAACATTTCTTCAATTAAAAGGTAATTTCAGTAGAATAAAATCAGGATTTTCCAAAACAAGTGGGACTCCCCTCATTTGCTACCAACTCTGTATTACGGTATTCGCAATCCTTGAGCCTCTGCGAGACATTTAAAGTAGATAAGCTACATTAGTTATCAATTCACACTTCCTTTAGTATTCTAGATTTCATAACCAATACATGTCGCTAATTACATGTTGCTAACGAAATTACCAAATTTCCTATTTGTTAATTTCACACTAAAATGGAATATACTTCTTAAGGTAACTAAATTCTATTCCATTACTCTTTTCCACAAATATATTTTCAAGGCCTTCACATGAATCCTTAATCTTTCATACCTTTAATAGCTCACATGAAATAAACTCATAGCTTTACTTTTTTAAAATAGAATTCTGCATTTTCTCGCATTTGCATACCATTGTATTCTTCTCATAACTTTTGATTTATAGGTTAGATTGATGCCAAACTAATTCCAAAATGTGCTCAAGAGATTGATTAATGATTTCCAGCTCATAAAATACTCATTTCCCTTTTCATTTCATTCAGTTCTATCTATAATGTCTCAACACTTCAATCCCGTAACTTAAATGACAACCTTTGGTATTTATATCATAAGTTTTTATTCACAACTCCAAATCATGTCAAATTTGTCCCAAAATGATCCTAAGACGTTTAGTTACAAGTTTCAGGTCATAAGGTTCCAGAACAACAAGCCAATTTATACAGTTTATTCGTTCTTCAAAGTTGCTCGAAAATTCTACAAAACATAATTTATGTTTTGTTCCCTTCCTTCACATAATCCATGCTATTTTCTTTCCTATACAATATATATGTCGTTTAATCATTGCAAGCATTTGTTTAAAAATTAAACATCACATAGTCCTTCTTGATTCCAATCATGCACAATCAGTATCTTTCATGTTTGAACAACAACAAAGCCAACAGCCTTGAATAACAACAGCAATATTCCATTTTCGTCAACAATTAAACCTTTTGCTATCTTATTTCCATCTTCCATTTTTGCAGCCATGAACAACTCTTTAAACCATCTTCAAAACACCTTCAAATATCATATAAAACACAACATACATGCCTCTAAACGCACCACCATACACAGCACACACAACAACCCCAAAATCATATCTATTCCCAAATATTTGTTTGTAATTCTCATGAATTTCCCAACAAAATTAATATCAAAATAATGCTTGAAACATAATTTGCAACTTTAATTCATAGAGTTTAGGCTTTTACCTTGTTTATTGAATTCTTTAGGCTTGAAAAGCTCCAAGTTCTTATTCTTCTCCTTTGAAATTGCTTTCTCATTCCTTTTTCCTTTTCTCTCAATTTTTTCTAACTTTTCTTTCCTTTTCCTTCCTTTTCCTATTTTTTTCTTGGCTGCTGGTTTTTAGCTGTTCAAATACAGTCTTTACCACCATTATCATGACAAAATAGCACATGGTCAAGTCTTTCATTTATTAGTAAAAAATCTTCCATTGAAAGATTTTGCAAAATCTCTATTTTTCTTTTCTTTTCTCCTTTCTTTTCTTCCTCTATTGTACAGAAATTCAGGCTGTACTTCAGCCTTTTCCACCACCATTCTTGTCCATTTTGTGACCAATTTTGGTCACATTTTCAATTGTAATTAAATGGCCAAAGATTGTTAAGAAAGTTTAATAAAATCTTCCTAAACAAGCTTAAGAAAAATGTTTATAATATTCATTTCAACCAACCAATTCAGAACACTTTATCATCCAATCATAAAATAACACTTACTTTTTATAGCAAATCATTCTCGCTTCTGACCACATTTCCTAATTTCTTCAGGAAATAACTATAATTTCGGTCCGTATTAGAAAAGTATTTTATTCCACCAATAGAATAATCTATGGATTTTACTTACCTCAACGGTAGGAATCAAAACTCTAAATCCTTTCTCAGTTCTTTGCGATATGTGGTCAAAATCCCATTTGCAGACAAAATTATGATAATACCCCTGAAAGCTCAAATTATTCAAACATATTCGCTTCATCATACAGATCAATTTTTGTTTTGGGCTTACACCTAAATTCTGACCCTGTACAACGTTGTCACCAATTGAAGTACAAAGGTACAGGTAGAACAATCTCAAAATTTCACCTGGGTCCCTACAATTTCAATATCCCAATAATGCCCCTAAATATTTTTATTGTACAAAAACATTCATCTCATTATACTAATGATTTCTTGCTCTGGTCACTTATACAAGTTTTTATTTTATATGAAGTAGGAGCTAATCAAAGTACAAAAGTAAGGGTTATTACACATACACACCTCATTTTGTAAGACATAAGTGATAGGTGTGGTTTTAATTCAAATTTACTTGATTTGTATAGCAATAGTGGTGCCTGGTTGCTAATCAAAATCCCGTAGAATGAAGGAAAGAAATTGATCGAGGAATAAAACAGGAAAAACAAAAGAAAACTCATGCTAGAGGTTGATGCTAGTGGCTGCCTAGGGTGCAAGCCAGGGCTGACTTGCCTTGCCAAACAACAAAGTTGGCCTATAGATGGCAAAGGCCGGTCGCTGGCTTGAAGGAAAAATAAAGAAGCAAGCCCTTAAATAAATCAAAGGTAGCCATGAGCATTTGAAAACAACAAAGCCGATTCAAGGCTTTCATCGCCAAGGAGTAGCTTAGACTTATAAAAGAGAAGCCGACCCACGTCTTTGAAAGCCATGAACTGGCTATGAGTAAACAACAATGGTCTACCACCATTCAACCACAGTAGAGGACCGATTTGGTTCAAGGTATGGACCAATTTAGTCATTTGGTTCTCGTGTAGTTCAATTCCTTCATGAAGAGATTGGTGATAGTTTTTCCAATATTCTCCTTGTAATTTTCTTTGTTTTTGTGTCCAATATTACATGAAGTTATTTTCTTGCAATGGTTTATTTATCAAAGATGAATAATTTAAAGAATCTCAGGAAAATAAAAATGCAGTGGAATGCAATTTTAAAAAAATTTTCCCAAACCAAACTCTAGGAATACTTCTAGGGTGTTTAACTTGAATAACCAGAGCCGAATTTAAATTCGATGAAGCTTTCTCGGTTGGAATGACAAATTGTTCTATGTGAATACAAGCTAGATGTCAACTCATTCGCATCAAACACATACCACGTTCACTGTTAGGAACTCTAGTCGTGCATAATCAGATTAAGGCAGTGGAAAAACTGAATTCCAATCTTAAGACAACATGCTTGTGAATTAAAATGGGAATATAGCAATGGTTATGAAGTTTACCTTTGTGGTGTAAGGTTTCAAAAATCTCATCTATTTTAATGGCGCAATCCAGTAAACCCAAGAACTAATGATAAAGTTCTCTTATGTTTATGGTTCAATACCGTGCCACTACAGTCCAAGAATAAGATTGTCTCTTATGATAATCCAAACAAGGATTACTCAGTTGCACCGTGAACGAGAAGCTAGTACGTTCAACAGTGGCTAGGGTTTAGAGTGAAAGAAGTAGAACACAAAAAACTTAGGAAAACAATGTTTCCTTTTCATTCAGTTATATTCTCACACAAAACACGGCACTACACATATCAGAATATATGCGTTGTTTTTAGAAATAAAAAACCTTAAGGAAAAAGGATTCCTTGATTTCTAATTACTATTATAATTTTTCATAATTACAATATAACCCACGAATTATAAGTAATAATTATTAGACCACAACAACTTTTTCTTTTCTCAAATAACCCTATAATGTTATCAAATAACATCCCGAGTACTTTATCCTTTGTTGTGTGAGACCCATTAGGTTTTCAGGTCTATTGATAGTGAAATTAATCCAAATATCTTTAAAATTGATAATCCTTAATACTTACAATTAATTTATTAATTCTAATAAGGATTGATTTATTATTTTTTTAATTAATAAATCCATTTTCGACAAATCATAAGTTGTATATAGTAATATATCATGACCACCCAAGAGTACAAAAAGTCAAGTGGCTTGACATGAACCTTTTAATACCAAACAACAGTGCAATAAAACTCCTTTCACCATATAATATCTCATTCGGTTTAGAGTATGAAATTATTGTCAACTCTCTCCAGCATATTAATTAACTCTGGCCCAAATATGTTACTACTTGTTCCCAAAATCCATTACGCATCATGTGTATCAATTGAAACAATTTCTAATACACAATCATCTTGGCCAAGAACTTCTTGAGTAGTGATTCCTACAAGTTGACGTGAGATATTCACCCTTACTATTAGGAGTGGTGAATCCTTTATTAATCCTCAAAACAACTTTCATTTACTTCACGTTATACCCAATATCCATCCTATAGGCGGTCTTTCTAGGACTCCAGAGATTGGAATCAAAATACAATGCTTTGCAAACAAAGTACCTTGTAGATCTTAAGTCTAAGGGTACTTGCATATTTGTTATGATGAGATTCAGTCACTGCCACTAAACAGTTATCAATGTGATCATCTCATTGCTAGGTCATCCAATGTACTTGTTCTAGTAACAAGCATCTATGTGTTAATTTTATGTATCACAGTACTCATGGATGTGAAAACCATTGGCTGATCAAATTAGGAAGTATAACACGTACTAGTCATGATGCATTAATAATGTCCTATATTATTAATAGTATAACTGGGGATGATTTAACTACAAATGCTATTCAGTGTAGTAGGAACCTCACACCATGATCTCTATCATGATTTCCTTGATATGGTGATGCACTTGGGACTTTATGTAACAATTATATATTTACACAAAAGTATAAATAAAATGAACTGAAAGATAAAGAATGTCTTGTATTATTAAATAAATATATAATATACAAAATATATACGATTACCTCTCGGTCATAACATTAACAAACTCCTACATACTTGAGAGCCAATCATTCATGTATCTAATATAGAATGACTCAACATGTCTATTATTATTAATTTTTTTTTTGCTATAGTACTATAGTAAGTGGGTCAGCTATGTTCTTATTTGTGGAAAATCTTTCTACCTTTACATCTTACCTATCTAAGATTTCCGTAATCAAATGAAATTGCATAAGTACAAGCTTGGAACACTGGAATGATCTGGCTCCTTAGCTTACGCAATAGCTGCATTATTGTCACAATGCAAAGATATTAGTTCATTAATGCTGTAAACCACTCCAAGCTCCGCCACGAACTTCGTGATCCAAACAGTTTCCTTAGCAACTTCAGAAGCAGCTATGTACTCAGCTTCAGTCGTTAAGTCAGCAACATATCTTGTTTGGAACTTTTCCAACTTATTTCCTATTCACATAATATAAATACGTAACTACGCTGCGATTTGAAAACAACTTTATCATATTGAAAACTGGCATCGGTATACCTATTTATTTTCAAGTCACCTCCTCCATAAATCATGAATAAATTCTTAGTCCTTCGCAAGTACTTAAGGATATTATTCACAAAAGCCCAATGACCCTTACCAGGGTCAAATTGATCTCAGCTCGTCAAACAGAGAGCATAGGATATATCGGGCTTATTACTTATTATAGTATTGATGATGGATCCAATTATCGAGGCATATGGAATACTACCCATGTAATCCCTTTCAACTTAAGGTTTTAGAGTTATTGATTTTGAAAGGCTTATCCCATAGGATATGGGCAAGAATCCCTTCTTGGATTGATCCATGCTAAACATTTTTATCACTTTGTCTATGTAGACTGTGAGAGACTTAGTAACCTTTTTGATCTATCTCTATAGATTATTATTCTAAGAATATAAATTGCTTCTCCAAGATCTTTCACGGAGAATTTCTTGGACAACCAAACTTTTACTGATTGAAGGACTGGTACATCATTTCATATTAGCAATATGACATCACAATAAAGTAACAAGAAAACGACTGCATTCCCACTGACCTTCTTGTATACACAAGGTTCATACATATTTTGAATAAAACCAAACTCTTTGATTGTTTTATCAAAATAGATGTTCCAATTCCTAGAAGCTTGCTGAAGTTTATAAATGGACCTTTGCAGCTGCCACACCTTTGTGCTATCATTGGATATAAAACCCTCAGGTTGTGTCATATACACTTAGTCATCTTTTCATTTAAGAAAGGTATTTTCACATCCATTTGCCAGATCTCATAGTCATTATGTGTAGCAAGTGCTAGAAGTACTCTTATTGATTTTAGCATAGCAACTGGTGAGAATGTTTCATCATAGTTAATACCATGTTATTGACAATAACCCTTAGTAACTAGTAGTACTTTATAGGTAACTACATTACCATCCATGTCGGTTTTCTTATTGAAACCCATTTGCATCTAATCTGTTTGATTACTCTAGGTGCAAAGACTATACTTGGTTCTCATACATGGAATCCATCTTTGACTTCATAGCTTCAAGCCCTTTATCAGATTCTAAACTATTTAGGACATCCTTGTAAGTAGTACGCTCATCTTCATCTATGAGCAATATGTCATTGTGGACATTTATGAGAAATTCATATCTCACAAGTTCCACGTGTATCTTACTCGACCTACGACGTTCTTATGTAGAAAAGGTTCAACTATTATCTTAATAGATATGGTATTAGATGGTTGATCTGTGTTTGTTTATTCATCTTGCACTTCACTAAGTTAAATTTTACTCCTACTATCTCCTTTAAGAGATGTGCTCCTTCTCTAAGAAGACGGCATACTTCGCAATAAACACTTTATTTTTGAATGGGAGGTTGAAGTAATATTCGAATGGTTCTTTTGGATATCCAACAAATTATCACTTGTCAGACTTACTCTCAAGTCCGTCTGATTATGGCCTTTTGACAAAAGCAAGGCAACCCAATATTCTCAAGTAAGATAACTTTGATCTCTTACAAAAGAATAACTCGAATGGGGTATTGTCAACCATTTTTTACCAAACTCTTTTTAAAATAAAAATAGAACTCCCTAGTGTATACCCCCAAAATAATTTTGGTAAGTCTGCAAAAGCCATCATAGTCTGTACCATGTCTAGAAGGGTTCGATTCCTTATCTCAGATATACCATTACGTTGAGGTGTATATGATGGAGTCTATTGAGATAATATTCCATTATCTCTAAGATAACCTTGAAACTCTTGGCTTATGTATTCACTTCCTTGATCAGATCTTAGAATCTTGATACTTTTCCTATGTTTTTTCTCCACTTCATTTCTAAAGTCTTTGAACTTGTCAAAATCCTCAGATTTGTATTTCATTATATACAAATACCCATATTGTGAATAGTCATCGATAAAGATTATGAAATACTTATCACCTCCTCTTACTTGTATAGACATTGTGCCATATACATCAGTATATATGAGTTCTAATAACTCTTTGGCCCTTTCTCCTTTTCCAAAAAATGAGTTTTAGCCATTTTACAAAGTAAACAAGATTCACATGTGCCATATGCTTCGTAATTGAATGACCCTAGGTCACAAAGTTTGTGTAACTTAGAAATGTTATTCGCATTTTATGGCCTAAATGATAATGCCATCGTAAGATGAGGTTGAGTTATCTATCCTTGGTTTCTTATTGTTTATATTAAGAATTAGATTATCCATGTCTACAGCAAACAAACTATTACCCAAAGTTGCAGAACTATAATAGATATCATTTAATGAAAAAGACCACCATTTATTCCTAAAAATTAAATGGAATCCATGTAAGTCTGAACAAGCAACTGAGATAATGTTTTTCAATAAAAACGGTACATAATAATAGTTTTGAAGTTTTAAAACTAATCCATAAGACAAGTGTTGGTCATAAGTCCCCGCAGCAAGTGCAACAACCTTTGCTCCATTTACCGCACGTAGGTCGACATCGCCCTTCTCAAGCCTTCTATTTTCATTTAGTCCCTGCAACTTATTCTATAATTGAGATCCACAACCGATATCTAATACCCATACCTCATTTCTAAAGACAGTATTTGTCTCAATCATAAACATGTTAGTGTTATGCCCTAAAGGCAATTACTTGTACATTGTATATGACATATTTTATTTTAATAAAAAGGAATTATTTATTTTACAGTTTCTCTGTTTACCTTTAAGTAATATAACAGTTCGATAAAGTCCCTAGTACAACACTCTGTTAAGAAAATCATGATAGAGATCATGATATGAGATTTCTACTACACTGTACAGTGTTAGTACTTAAATAGTCCCTTGTCATAAAATTAATGAGACAGGACATCAATTATGCGTTAAGGCTAGCATGTGTTAGACTTCCTAATTTGATGAGGCGGTGGTTCTCATATCCGTGAGTATTGAGATACTCAAAGTTAACACATTGATGCTTGTTAATAGAACAAGTTCATTGGATGATCTAACTATGAGATAATCACATAGATAACTATTTAGTGCTAGTGATATAAATTCAATATAGCAAACATGCAAGTATCCTTAGACTTGAGATCTCCAAGGTATTTTGTTTGCTGAGCATTGTACTTTGATTCCAATCTCTGGAGCTCGATCGAAGGCCACCTATGGGATGGATATTGGGTACATTGTGAGGTAAACGAAAGTAGTTGACAGGGTCAATAAAGGATTCACCACTCCTAGTAGTAGGAGCGAATATCTCACGGCTACTTGTAGAAATTACTACTCGAGATGTCATTGGCCAAGGAAATTGTGTATTGGAAAGGTTCCAATTGATACACATCTAGAGTTGTGGATTCCTGGTACAAGTACTATTGAATTTGGGTCAGAATTAATTCTGGAGGGAGTTGGCACTAACTCCGTACTCCAAACTAAATAAGATATTGTATGGTGAAATGAGTTAATTGGATTGTAGTTTGTTATTGAAGGGTTCATGTGAAACCCCAACTAAAACCAACCCTAGAGTAAGGTGGTCGGGATGCATATCATATTTTCTTGCATGCATAAATATATTTTTGAATGATTTTATGCACTTTAGGAAAGTGATTTATAGTCTAGAAGATTTAGTTGTATTTATTGAAGGGTAAAATGATAATTTTGCTTGAAGTAAAAAATAGGGAGATAGCTTGAAGATTAAATAGGAAGAGTATTTGGGAGAGAAAATAGGAAAAAAGTTGTTGTAATTTAGTGGTTAGAGCTTTGGAATTAATCCTTAAGGTCTTGAATTCAAATCCCATCATTTAAGATTTAACATGAATAATTTTATTTTGTTTAAGGATTGGACTTTTCGGCCTTTGTATCCCATAAGTAGAACTAGGAGTGTTGTCCTACGGGAGACATGAAGGGAATGTTCTTGTCCTATTCTTGTGCCTTAAAAGAATTCTTAAAGGATTCATGTCCTTCTACTCTCTAGCTTACCTTAATTCTTTATCAATTAAGTTGTTCAATTATCCAAAGCCATTTTTATTTCCAGAAAATTCAGCAAGGTTTATTAACCTTAGAATCTTGAAAATGACTCTTAGAGGACAAAGTATTGGCTAAAAATAGGGAAGAAGTTAAAGAAGGTTCCCAAGAAAATTAATCTCCACGGTTAGACCTTCAAACTTCACTCCATAAGTATTCATCTTCTTCATGGTAGCAATCTCTGAAATTTTCCGGCTTCTTAGTCAGACTAGCTATCAAAAACTTCAGCCATTTATCTCACTCAAATACTGCCAGAAAAATATCCAACTTGTTCAGCTTGAGACTAAAATCCTTGGCCAAAAATCAGACTGCACAAAGCTGTGCAAAGCAAGAAAAAAATCCTGGACAATTTTGCAGCTTACCAGGACAAAAACCAAGCTGTTTCCTCTAGCCTCCAATCCAGTAATTCACCTCTATCTTTCCTACTTAAAGAAGGCTGGAAACCAGCCTTAAAAAACCCTCCAATGGCTCTTCAAAATCTTTGCAAGTCGGCTGAAACATTACGGAAAAAAATGCACAAAAATTCTAACAAACCATTTGAATGAACAACCAGAAATTCCAGCCTTGCTCCCTTTTCAAACCTTGTCCGAAACTCACTTCAATTTTTTGTGAACCCAACCGTAGTCAGCCATGAACTAAACTTCATCACATCCTCCATTGATCTGCATGAAATGAACACCATAGCCACTCCTTAAATTCCTCCATCAATTACTCCAATCAAGTTCCCAATTGAATTCAAAATTTCAGCAAATTGCTCCATGAAAACTTCCATGAATTAAGCTTCAAATAATCAGAAATTCCCCCACCCTTACACTCAGAATTTCAGCCACCCTATAGCTTCTCCAAACCTCATTCGTCTCAGCAAAACCCCAGCAAAATCCAGTCGGCCATAGCAGCTCCAAAGAACCTCCATCAATCAAACCACTCTACCATATCTTCTACCTTAATTCACTCCATGAATTACTTCTTTTGAAATTCAAATGATCAGATTTCCCTCTTTTCCCTAATCTAAAAATTTAATCACGAGAATCCCTTAACCATTTGGCCAACATCTTTCAGCAAAATTCGTCCAGCTTTCTGTCCATTCTCTCCATTTCTCTAAGAACACCAAGAACACAAACCACTATCCTCCAAGCCTAAGACTACTCCAAACCTCTCCAATCCCTTCCAAAAACTTCAGATCATGTCTACTCACCCTCTAGAGGCCATTTCTATATTTTATAACATCAAACATTGAAAAAAAAAATTTGCTATCGGATAAAAAACCAGAATTTTTCTTGAAGATTAAAGAACCCTCTCAAGGTAACCAAGAACGATTTTGATCATCTTCTTTCCTTTAATCTTTAAACATAATATAATAATGTTCTCTCTCTCTCTCTCTCAACTGAAATGGTTGTTTCAACAATAACCAATTCTCTTCTTCTTCCTTGGATGATTCAAGCCTCCTACACGTGTGGACTTCCTTGGATCTTCAACAAGATTGTCATCAACCAAGTCTTTTTCAGTTCTAAAAATCATGTCTCTTAGATGTTATTAGAAAGGGATAGAATATGATTGGAGATTGAGTATGTGTTTGTATGAAGGAGTTCAGATTGGAGCATGAGGATGTTTTGTCATGGTTGAGAGTTATGATATTTTGTGGTTTATTGCATGCTCTTCATGTCGTGAGTAAGTATGGATGATTAAGCATGATAGATATTATGTCACCTTTGGTGAATAGGGTTTTATGTTCTTGCTTTCTTGTTGAAGCCATGTACATGATTATGCTTAGTAGAGATTTAGCCATATGCTAGTAGGTATGGATTTAAGCCTTTATTCATGAATGAAATGGTTTGATGATTGATGTTGGATTTTATGTTCATGATTATTGTTAGCAATAGGAGAATTATGATCATGACCTTGTTGATCCTAAGATATTTTAATTAGCCAATTTTATTACGTTAATCAAAATTAAGAATATATTTTCCCTCAATAATTTCGAAAACCCTAAGAAGCCTTGGAGTTGGAATATTAAATAAAATAGTGAAATTTTAGCCAAATAAATGATATCTTCTCTTAAAAACAATATATATAAATATTTATATATAATAATATTAAATAAGGCCTTTTATATAAATAATAATAATAGGTAAAATATTGATCTAGTAGGTCATATATTCATAAATACTATTGAAATCTATTTATTATCTTTTGATCAAGATTTATTAAAATTTACTTATTATTAATTTCATTTATTAGTTATTTTCTAACTATTAATTATTAATAATATCATCTAGGACTTAGGATCCTTCATCAAATAAACCCTAGTTTAGTAATA
Organism: Voacanga thouarsii; assembly: GCA_026120185.1. Classification (NCBI taxonomy): domain Eukaryota; kingdom Viridiplantae; phylum Streptophyta; class Magnoliopsida; order Gentianales; family Apocynaceae; genus Voacanga; species Voacanga thouarsii. The sequence continues at coordinate 726,155 of JANUWF010001625.1, forward strand.
GCAAAGATTTATATTTGAACCTAAAACCTCTTAGTAATCATTTTACAACCCTCAGTAATTTTATTATCAAGCTAAACTTTTTGTTATTATTATTATTATTTTATAAAACCTTTATCATCTAGCCATTAAGCTTAGGATATTAGAGTCATAATCTTAATAAGTTGAACTATGATTATTTATAGAAGCGAATTTGGTTTGAGTTTAATTATGGCTTGTGTTTACCCCAGGCAGGGTTAGGTCAGTTTTGGAAGATCTTTGATTTAGCTCGAGCAAAGAATTAGGTAAACTCCTGCATAAAACTTATTTGATGACAAATGGTTACTATGGCAAGCCAAACGTGGAGAGTATGGACACTCATTTTATAAAGGCAGTTGAGGACTGGTTCTTTTCTTGTTTTAGTCAAGCAAATTATTTGAAAATCAACAAGCAGTTTTTCTCAAACACCAAACTCTTTCTAAAACTAACTTTGACACGAACTTTAGAAACCCTTAATTGCTATTCCCAAATGAAGCAATGTTTTCAGTTTTCTCCCAAGTGGGATAATCAACATTGAGTACTCAATAAGGGTAGGCTAGTAGTACTAGTTTTGAAGAGCAAGAGTGAGTCTTCTGGCAGGAGGCCACCTCCAGAAGATGAACTCAACTTGGAGAAGCGACAGTACCACTTAATCATGCCGGTCCGAGCTAGCAAGTTTTAGTCATGTGGGCTGTGTGTCTCTGAAGTGGATAGCTGATATGTTTGGGTGTAGAGAAAGAGGAGTATCTTACCCAGTAGGCCGTACACCAACCTTTTGTCAGTCTGCACAAAGTGTGGCATTCTGACTGTTGTATGGTCATGGGGCCCAGCGTGTGGTAACCTATGGTTGCCCTTTTGAGTGGTTGATTTTATTGTGCACATGTATGGTTGGAAAAGCAAAATGCCACTCATTATTTTTAACATTGTCTAATGCATGCCCGTACTTTTTCGTATGAAGTTTTCACAACTTGCATGCATGAACTGTTTTACCTAAACACTCAAAGCATACACGGACTTACTGAGACTTTTATCTCATCACCTTTTATGTCATGTTTCAAGTCGATCCTACTGTAGGGATAAGTAGCTAGAATGTTGCATGCTTGAATACTCTTGTTATATATTTTATATGTTGCTTTAAGAGCTGATAGTGAACAATTTATTTTGGATTTGTTCTTAAATTTTTGGGTTGTAATAAGTTTCAAATCTTAATGTATTGTTTTATTTTTGTTTGTGTCCTAGTTATAAAGACCCCTTGTCCTTTGGACGGGGTGACATCCTTGGCCCTGTTGGACCTAGGTAGTGGGGTGTTACAGTTCATGTCAAGCCATTTGACTTCCTGGACTCTTGGGTGGTCATGGTATGTTATTAGATACCACTCATTATCTGGGAATATGAGTTTTTTTATTGATGAATTAATAAACTAATCCCAATTAGAATTAATAGGATTAATTCTAATTAATTATGGATTATTAATCTCAATGACGTTCGGGTTAATTCATGTTCTTCACCAATTGACTGGGAAACCTAATAGGTCACACACAACAGAGGATTATATACTCAAGATGTTATTTGATAACATAGTGGGGTTAATTGTGAGAAAGAGAAGTTGTTGTGGCCAAATTATAATTAGTTATAATTTATGGTCCAAATTTCTTCTTCTTCTTCTTCTTCTTCTTCTTCTTCTTCTTCTTCTTCTTCTTCTTCTTCTTCTTCTTCTTCTTCTCTCTCTCTCTCTCTCTCTCTCTCTCTCTCTCTCTCTCTCTCTCTCTCTCTCTCGTTTTGCTAAAAACATGAAGAACCCTAGACGCCTTCTTTTTCTGCTAGCACAGAAATATTTTTGGTGTTTGAGTGTATCCTCTGTGTGCATTACTATTAGAGATAATCACACACTGTAATTATAGTGGTTCGACGTTCAACTCTCGCGGGGTTTGATCAAGAAGATTGCTGGATCACGCCTCGACTTGATGAAGAAAAATTTGTTCTTCAAATGATCAAATAAAGGTAAAAAGTTGTTACCTTTGTTATCTTTATGTCTTGTTTTCCACACATATGTGGATCCTGGGATGGTATCTCATTTTATTCTTCCACTACGCCATATAGGATACGCGCATAAGATACCCAACAAAACATACCAAAAGTAGAAGTAACTACAAGCTTCTTATTCTCTTTCTTGTCATTGACGGTCTAGGGTAGGCTTTGTAGTTGCGCCTCCAATAGCCCATCTTACCATAGTGATGACACGGGCCCTTGGTAGCTGCCTTCTTCTTTTATATGCCAACTTTAGCTTAGTGGGAGCCTTCTTCTTCTTCTTGAGAACTTTCTTCTTAGAAGAAGAACATTCTACCATCATGACTGTATTAGATTTCTTCTTCATAGAGGATTCCACAGTTTTGAGAATATTGATCTACTCGAGTATTGTGGACTCAATCTTGTTGATCTAGTAGTTAATCACAAATTTTAAAAAACTACTTGGCAATAATTACTGAGTTAAGTCAATACTTAACTCATTATCCATTACAAACCCAAGGGACCGAAGCTTCTCAATTAAGCCCAGCATCTTCAGTCCATGAAAGGACATAGAAGTACCCACAACTATCTTAGAATGGATCAGTTGTTTTGAGATCTTATATCTCTATATTATAGCTTGAGCATCAAATAGCTCTTGAAGATGTAAAAAAATCAAGTAAGCATCCATTTGCTCATGTTGTTTTTGCATTTTAGGGGTTATTAATGCTAATATCACACATGATACATCGTTACTGTCCTTTTTATGCTTCTTGTGGAGAACATGCTCATCAATATGAGTATCTTAAGTTGGTGGTGGCAGGATAGGAGCATATAGCACGTTGAGCAACTTTTTCAACTTGAGAACAATTCTCAAGTTTCTATATCTGTCCAAAAAGTTCAACTCAGTAAGTTTGCTGGCTTCCAAGATGCTGTGTAAATTTAGGTTGGTTAACATAATGCACATGACCTAGATATAAAGATAGAGAAATTAGCTAACTGTATATGCACATGTAATATAAATAATTAGGTCTTTAATTAAGAGCATTATTTTTTCACTATTTTACTCAAACTAACAGCTATCACTATTAATTTGGGAAAGCCAGTTGAAAGCTTTCCTAGTCGACCAATATCGAAATTCTTCAAGAATGACCACAGCTTTGTTCACTGCGCCACCCTAAAATTTAATGGTAGGTATCCAATACCAATTACATCGAATGTACTTGATATGTACAAATTTGGGTATAAAAAATTATATAAAAATAAACACATTCCCAATCAAGTTTCTAATAAAATGTTTACCCCAAAATACACATATGACCAAGCGTACTCATCATTAATCACAACATAGGGTTTAAAATGAGTATCGATCCTCACAGAACAAGTATACAGTAGTCACTTTTCTTTCATTGTGTAACTGACTCAATGAAGCGAAAAAGAATGAAAAGGAAAATAAAATAAAATAAAATAATATATACATGTCAAGGATGGAGAACTCTGTAACTCAAACCACTGTTTTGACAAACACAACCTTAAAATACCCAATCATTATCATAACAAATCATTCTATTGGCATCATGAATGATTAAGATAGATTCACTTCTTTTCCAATCCATTAGATCACTATCTTCTAGACAATTTAGCATCACATTTCCTGTCTCAACTAATTCACCTAAAAATGCATTAAACACAATCATTGATTAAATCCCCGTATCTTGGCAAATATCCTGGCAAATTTAAAATATGAAATTAACCAATGAATCCATATTCTAATAGACATCAATTAACCTTTAATTACACAATTCTTAGCAATTGACCCCTTTTCCAAGCAAGTTAATTGACAACAAATATGGAATTAATGAATTGAGACCACCATCAACCCTTTTTCCAAGTTAATAGGAAGAAACAACAAATTAATCTCATAATTAGCTTAAGTAATTAAATACCAATAATAACATTCAAATAATCAAAAGATCAAAGTAACTCTAAAAATCATGAATATCGAAAACAATGTCAAATTACAATAAAACAATTAATACAACACTGTTCAAGAAAAGGAAACAAAGTTAAAAAAAAAAAGCACTCAAAGACAAGCCTCCTTCTTCTTCTTTCGTAGACTCTCTTGTACAATCCTCACTGATTTGGTGAATTCCTCCTTAATTTGAATGATTTTGTGTTTTGATCCTTGAATTCATACCTTTGACTTGTGTTTTTCCTCTATTTATAGGCTTTAGGAGTGCCTAAATTCGTCCCTCTAAGGCTTCTATCTGAATAGAAGTAGGAAAATACCGAAACTCTGATAATAGTAAAAAATGTGCACAAAAATTGAGGCACTGTATCTATACCAGTGTATAGCCGGCGTCGCCTATCCTGCCTAGGGCCGGTGCTGGTTGCATTCTGTCTTTCTATCCATTCGCCAATTTTTCTCGATTTTTATGCTAAGTCTTTCAAGTCGTAGTTGGCGCTGCCTCTGGGCTCCCAACCGGCACCGACTGTGTTCTGTTCAGCCCCTATTTTGTTGATTTTTCATTGTCTCAAAATGTGTGCCAGCAGCAAGTGGCCGGCGCCGCCTATCTTGTCCTGGTCGGTGCCGCCTCTAGTTTGTTTACAAACGATTTTACCTTATTTTCCAGCTAAAATATGAAATAATGAACCAAATACCTTTCTAAGGGTAAAATCTCAAATATGAAGGAATTCAACTAGTTATTACACAAAATGTATCACAAAATGGCCCCAAATAACGTGAAAATATATGACAAATTTAGGTCGTATCACATTCCCCCACACTTAGCTCTTTGATTGACCTCAAGCAAAGTAGCAAAGACAAGTAGAAAAACACAAGTTTTCACAAAATCACCCAATAAATTTCATAATAATATTTCTAGGGCTTTCCTCATTCAAGACAACAAAGCATATGCTACTATACCTTTCATAATAAATGCAAGACCTGTGTAAGTAAAGAATGACTAGTAGAACCATCCCAACACTTAACATCATTCTCAAAGCATTGGAAAGAATTTAGTTCAAAAGAAATATGCATTCCATAAGCTAACTTTTCATCCACACTCTCCACTAATCCGAGATATATCATGATTCTACTTAGGTCAAGTAGGAATTTTTAGCTTGTAATATAAGGCTAAAGGGTTTGTAATGTAGCTGTCAAATGAAGGATATAGGAAAATCAAATATCAAAGAAGATGAGAGTTTGCAAGAAAAAGATAAACAAAATGTACCAATAGATTCCAAACATTTCTTTCTCTTATATTACAAACCGAATAAAAAAACCCATAATCTTGTATAGCAATTATATTATAGTTCAAGCAAATGTTGCATTCTTTTCATCAATAGTTCTCAACTTATCAATCATATCGCACAAGATCATCAAAATTTCAGCAATTCTTATTCCAACTCAACCAACATTCTTCTTGTACTCTTCTTTTCTTTTTCTTTCAGCTTTTCTTTTCTTTTTCTCTTCTTTTCAAGTGCTACTTTTATTTATTTCTCAATTTTTTCTTTCAACATTTTCTAGTTGCTTTTTGTTTTTCTAAATCTTTCTTTTTCTTCCTCCTGTCTTCTTTCACAACTCCAACTCAACAGATGATGCATGACTGAAAGTAACAAGTCATGACATTTACACAAGCATTCTCCCTCACAATTCTTCCAGCTTGTACTTTTATCAATCAAGAGCAATCAAAGATTTGGAAGGTAAATCAAACTCTCAAAAAGAAACAATGGACAAAGTATTATAATGGGTTTAGGAAAGAAAATTAATAATTTAGGCTCAAAATAGGCACTAGGGATAATATCAAATAAGTAGGCTTGAAAAGCTCAAACTATCCAAAGAAGGCCTATTACCGTCATCCCTAAGTTAAATCATGAATGTCTTTTTTATTTTACCTCGAGAGGTATTCACATAAGTTCTAGAATGCTCAATGAAGTTTAGCAGAAAAAAAAGTTTAAGAAAAACGTAAAGCATTTGATCAAGTATGACTTAGTCCAAGTGCATGTAAAAAGTCATGCATAAGCCACACATGATATAAAACATATTCTTTATGATCTAGCACAAAGAAATGCATTAAAAATACATCATGAAAGCCCAAAGAATCAGGGGGAAAAAAACTTTGAAAATTTGCTCAAAAGGTTCAAACAATTTCAAAAGAATGAAATATAAAAGAATTCCAAGGTTTAAAGAATTTCAAGAAGAATAAAGCATAGAAGAATTCGCATTCTACCCACTCCCCCACACTTAAATTGGACATTGTCCTCAATGGCCAAACAAATAGAGTAAGGAAATAATGCCATGGGACCAAAAATAAAGAGGAAAAGAGAAGAAAGAAAATACTTCCATTGCATTGTATTTTCCAACAAAAGAGTTGAATTCCAGTAGAAAGGAGCACTGTTGAAGTACCTAGAAAGAAAAATACACAAAGGAAACACACCAAAGCAAAAAAACTAGAAAATAAAAATAAGCAAAAAGTAAATAAAAAAATGTTCCAAATCACAAAAACTTAAAGCAAGAAAGACTTCAATGCTTTCCACTACATTGATCACGTGGATTGTCTTCAACACGATGGTATGGGAACGATGAGCATCTGCATTCCTAGCTCAATTCCATGGTATGGGCACTTTCTCAACATCTTCTTGATCCTCTCCTAACTTTCAAACAAAGGTTTAGGATCTAATTATTACGAGGCAAAAAATTTTATTTCTATGTTTGGATGTCCTAGCTGGAGGAAAATATTTGGCAAGGAATTTTTCGGGCATTCCAAGTGGTGATGGAACCTATAGGTAAAGACATTAACCAGAATTTGGCTCTATCTCTCAAAGAAAAAGGAAAAAGTCTTAGTTTTAAGGCATTTTCAGAAACACCATTCATCTTAAAAGTATCACAGATTTCAAGCAAACTAGCTATGTGGGTATTGGGATTTTCTTCAGGTAGCCCATCAAATTGGACCATATTTTGGACCATCTAGATGATGTTGAGCTTTATTTCACAATTATTTGCATCCACCCTTGGTCTAGTGATATTCGAGCTTGTGCCCGAGATTGCAGGTTGTACAGAGTCATCCATTACCCTCTTGTTGTTTGCAGTGTTGTTGTTTTGAGCACTGTCCATGTCTGCGAGTAAGTTTCATCTAACTGTCCGATGCATTTTTGACAATGTTATTTTGATTTTAGGATCAAAATCTACTATTTTTCTTTGAGATCATTGGGTCATGTACCAAGGCTAACACCTAGAAAAGACAAGAAGACAGTTAGATAACAGAATTCACAATTCAAACAAAATTAAAAGAACAAATTCGTCAATTAAACGTCAGTCAAAGTTAGTAAATTATATTACAAAGATACATAAGATACAAAAGATGGAAACATTTCGTAAAAAGAACAATCGTGCAAAGTTTCATATTAACACATTTACATGGCTAAATCTACAAAATCCAAGCTTTCATGAAATTGTTTCCCGGCAACGGCACCAAAAACTTGATGTGTACAAATTTGGGTATAAAAAGTTATATAAAAAAAAGTACATTCCCAAACAAGTTTAAATTAAAACTTTAATCCCAAATTACATATATGAGCAGGCGTACTCATCATTAAGCATAGCATAGGGTTTAAAACGAGTATCGATCCTCACGGAACTAGTATGCAGTAGTAACTTTTCTTTCATTGTGTAACTGACTCAATGAAGAGAAAAAGAATAAAAAGAAAAATAAAATAAAATAAAATAATATTTATACATATCAAGAATGGAGAACTGTGTAACTCAAACCATTATTTTGACTAACATGACCTTAAAGTACCCAATCATTATCGTAACTAATCATTGTCTTTGCATCAAGAAGGATTAAGGTAGATTCACTTCTTTTCCATTCCATGAAATCACTATCTTCTAGACAATTTAGTACCACATATCTTGTCTTAACTAATTCACCTAAAAGATGCATTAAACACGTGCATTGATTAAATCCCCGTATCCTAGCAAATTTAAAACGTGAAATTAACCATTGAATCCATATCCTGACAGACATCAATTATCCTTTAATTACATAATTCTTAGCAATTAACCCCTTTTCCAAGCAAGTTAATAGACAACAAATATGAAATTAATGAATTGAGACCACCATCAACTTTTTTCCAAGCAAGTTACTTGGAAGAAACAACAAATTAATCTCGTAATCAGCATAAGTAATTAAATACCAAGAATAACAATCAAATAATCAAAAGATCAAAGTAACTCTAAAAATCATGAATATAGAAAACAATGTCAAATTATAATAAAATAATTAAAACAGTATTGTTCAAGAAAAGAAAACAAAGTTAAAAGAAAGCACTCATAGTCAAGCCTCCTTCTTCTTCCTTCGTAGACTCTCTTGTACAATCCTCATTGATTTGGTGAATTCCTCCTTAATTTGAATGATTTTGTGTTTTGATCCTTGAATTCATACATTTGGATTGTGTTTTTCCTGTATTTATAGGCTTTAGGAGTGCCTAAATTCGTCCCTCTAAGGCTTCTGTCCGAATAGAAGTAGGAAAATACCGAAACTCTGATAATAGTAAAAAATGTGCACAAAAATTGAGGCACCACATCTATACCAGTGTATAGCCGGCGCTGCCTATCCTGCCTAGGGCCGGTGCTGGTTGCATTCTGTCTCTCTATCCATTCGTCAATTTTTCTCGATTTTTGTGCCAAATCTTCCAAATCATAACCAGCGCTACCTCTAGGCTCCCAACTAGCATCGATTATGTTCTGTTCAGCCCCTGTTTCGTTGATTTTTCATTATCTCGAAATGTGTACCAACAGCACGTGGCCGGCGCCGCCTGTCCTATCTTGGCCAGCGCCGCCTTTGGTCTGTTTAACAACGATTTTGCCTTATTTTCCACCTAAAATCTAAAATAATGCACCAAATACCTTTCTAATGGTAAAATCTCAAATATGATGGAATGTGACTACTTATTGCACAAAGTGTATCACAAAATGGCCTCAAATAACTTGGAAATATATGTTTAATTTAGGTCGTATCACATTCTCCCACGCATAGCTCTTTGCTTGTCCTCAAGAAAAGTAGCAAAGACAAGTAGAAAAACACAAGTTTTCACAAAATCACCCAATAAATTTCATAATAATATTTCCATTTCTTTCTTTATTCAAGACAACAAGGCATATGCTACTATACCTTTTAGAATAAATGCAAGACCTGTGTAAGTGAAGAATGACTAGGAGAACCATCCCCACACTTAACATCATTCTCAAAGCATTGGAAAGAATTTAATTAAAAAAAAAAAATATGCATTCCATAAGCTAACTTTTCATCCACTCTCTCCACTAATCTGAGACATATCATGATTCTACCTAGGTCAAGTAAGACTTTAAAGCTTGTAATGTAAGGCTAAAGGGTTTGTAATGTAGCAGTCAAATGAAGGATATAGGAAAATCAAATATCAAAGAAGATGAGAGTTTGCAAGAAAAGGAAAAAACAAAATGTACCAATACATTTCAAACTTTTCCTGCTCTCGTATTACAAAACCAATAAAAAACCCATAATCGTAAATAGCAATCAAATAATAGTTCAAGCAAATCTTGCATTCTTTTCATCAATAGTTCTCAACTCATCAATCATATCGCACAAGATCATCAGAATTTCAGCAATTCTTATTCCAATTCAACCAACATTCTACCTGTGCTCTTCCTTTCTTCTTCTTTTCTTTATCTCTTCTTTTCAAATGCTGCTTTTGTTTGTTTCTCAATTTTTTTCTTTCAACATTTTCTAGCAGCTTTTTATTTTTCTCAATCTTTCTTTTTCTTCTTCACTTCTTCTTTCACAACTCCAATTCAACAGATGATGCAAGACTAAAAGTAACAAGTCATGACATTTACACAAGCATTCTCCCACATAATTCTTCTACTTGTACTTTTATCAATCAAGAGCAATCAAAGATTTGGAAGGTAAATCAAACTCTCCAAAAGAAATAATGGACAAAGTTTGATAAGGGGTTTAGGAAAGAAAATAACAATTTAGGTTCAAAATAGACACTAGAGATAATATCAAATAGGTAGGCTTGAAAAACTCAAACTATCCAAAGAATGCCTATTATCGTCACCCCTAAGTTAAATCATGAATGTCTTTCTTATTTCGCCTTGAGAGGTATTCAAGTATGTTCTAGAATGCTCAATGAAGTTTAGCAGAAAACAGGTTTAAGAAAAATGTAAATTATTTGATCAAGTACGACTTAGTCCAAGTGCATGTAAAAAGTCATGCATAAGCCACAAATGATATAGAACATATGCTCTATGATCTAGCACAAAGACATGCATTAAAAATACATCTTGAAAGCCTAAAGAATTAGGGAAAAAAAACTCTGTAAATTTGCTCAAAAGGTTCAAAGAATTTCAGAAGAATAAAGTATAGAATAATTCCAAGGTTAAAAGAATTTCAAGAAGAATAAAATGTAGAAGAATTCCCATTCTAACCAGTCCCTCACACTTAAATTGGACATTGTTCTCAATGGCCAAACAAATAGAGCAAGGAAATATTGCCACGGGAACAAAAATAAAGGGAAAAAGAGAACAAAGAAAATACTTCCATTGCATTGTGCATTCTCCAACAAAAAGAGTTGAATTCCAGTAGAAAGGAGCAGCGTTGAAGTACTTAGAAACAAAAGTACACAAAAGAAACACACCAAAGCATAAAAACTAGAAAATAAAAATAAGCAAAAAGAAAAAAAAATGTTCCAAATCAAAAAAACTTAAAGAAAGAAAGACTTAAATGCTTTCCACTGCCTTGATCACGTGGATCATCTTCGGTGTTCCCTGGTAAAGTCCCTGCTTGACGATTCCCATGTAATTTAGCCAATTGGCCAATTTAGCTCTTCAAGTTCCGCATGGAGGCCTCTAAGTTCCTTGTTGTAGCATAAACCCCTTGGAACTTAGTCTCTGTTGTACTTACCAATTGGCCAATCATTTCCTCCAATAGTGGTATAGAAGGTGCTGAATTGTTGTTCAAAGGGGGTGGGTTCCTTTAATTTCCCCCAAAGCTGAAAGAACTTTACCTAGGTTGGTTTGCATTGCTCCAAGAGAAGTTGGGTGATTTCTCCAACCAGGATTGTAAGCAGAGCAACAGGGATTGTTATTTGGACGGCCATTACCAGCAAAGACTGTTCCGTGGTTTCTTGGAGTGAACCCATATATTGGGACTCATGATTTAGGTGCCCTTCTCCATAGAAATCAAAACTTACATTTAGTACTTGGCCTTCAGGCATCACCATTTGTTCCATCTTTTGAGATAAAGCTGCCGCCTTAGTTTCCAAAGCTGCCACAACATCCACCTTGTACACTCCCCGTGTAACACCCCGCTACCTAGGCCCAACAGGGCCAGGGATGTCGTCCCGTCCAAAGGACAAGGGGTCTTTATAACTAGGTCACACAAATAAAATAGCGGAATAAAAATAATAACTTAACTTAAAATTTATTACAACCCAAGAATAAATCCACGAATAAAACTATGAATTCCCAAATTAAAAACAAATCCATAAATAAAAATCATCCACTCTCAACTCCTCAAAGCAATACATAAAAATAAAAGATAACATTCTCTTCCAAGGCAGATAACACTAGCTACTCATCCCTACAGTAGGACCGACCTAAAATCATGATAAGAAGGTGATGGGACAGAAATCTCAGTAAGTCCGTGTATGCTTTGGGTGTTCAGTGAAAACAGTTCGTGGATGCAAAGTGTGAAATCTTTATAAAAGAAAATATTGGCAAGCAATAAACATTAGTCAAAAGCAAGAGTGGTGTTTTGTCTTTTCCAAGCATACATAATCAAAAGTGAACAATAAAATCAACCACTCAAAAAGGGTGGTCATGGGTTACCACACGTTAGGGCCCCATGTCCACATGGTCAGTATGCCACACTTTATGCATACTGCCTGCCAGAATGCCACACTTTGTGCAGACTAACAAAAGGTAGGTGATCGGCCGATAGGGTAAGATACTCCTCATTCTCTATACCCAAACAACAACCGGGTGTCCATTCTGGCAAAACACAGTCACTTGACTGAAAAGAACACTGCTAGCTCGGACCGGCATGACTAAGTAGTACTGACGTTTCTCTAAGTTGAGCTTATCTTCTGGAGGTGGCTTCCTACCGAAGACTCACTCTTGCTATTCAAAACTAGTACTACTATCCTACCCTTATTGAGTACTCAACGTAACGTATCCCACTTGGGAAAAATGAACAAAACATAGTTCCACTTGAAAATGGCAATTAAGGTTTTCCGAAGTTTGGGGCAAACTGGTTTTAGAAAGAATGTTAGGTTTTGAGTAAAACCGCCCCTTGATTTACAAATAATTTATTAGTCTGAAATGAGAATGGAAATAATCCTCAATTGCCTTTACAGAAATGAGTGACCATGCACTCTACATTTGGCTTGCCATAAAAAAATCTTTTTTCATCAAACAGGTTTTATGCAGGAGCTTACCTGATCCTTGCTTACAGCAAAGGTCTCCAACAGCTGACCTAACCCCGCATGGGGTAAATACAAACCACAATCAAACTCAAGCCAAAGATTCACTTTCACAAATAAACTATTTCAACTCACTACTATAACCATGATCCTAGTGTCCCAAGATTTAAGGCCAAACAAAAGGTTTATAAGCCAAGGTTAATTTAATATTTAAAATAATTAGTGTTTTGGGAAATAAGTACTAATAAGTTGAAGGTTTGAATCTTGCTAAAATAATTTAGAGTCTATTTGAGGAAAAGTCCTAGGTCGTACTAGGTAAAATAATAATTTATTAATAATTAATTGCTAGAAAATTATTAAAAATTAAAATTAGTTGAAAATAAATTTTAATGAGTCTTGATTGAAAGATACAAAATAAATTTTAGTAGGTTTTGGTTAAGAGATAATAATTAAATTTTAATACTAAATATTTTACTTATTATGATTCTTTTCATAAAAGGCTTTATTTGATACTATCATTTTATATAAAATATCTATATATTTTATTTTTCTAGCAAATACTATTATTTATTTGACTAAAATATCCTTATTATATGTATAATATTCCAAATCTACCCCTCCTAGGGTTTTTGAAATTACTAGCCAAAAATCATATTATTAAATATTTTATTGAAGAAATAAAATTAGCTTAATGACAACTAGATCATGACCATAGTTCTATTGCTAACCACAATCATGAACATTAACAACCCTTCAATTCATCAAATCATCCAAATCATGCAGATAAGCATAGATCTAACGATATCCAGACATGATCTAACCTTTTATAGCATAAATATGATCATGGCTTCAATAATCCAACATGAATATAAATCCTATTCACCAAAGGTGACATAATCTCTAGCATACTTGATCACAAATACTACCTATGACATGGAGACATGCATTAAACCTCAAATCATCATACAATCAACCAAGATAATCCATCCATGCATAAATCCCATCTCTTTCATATTCATACATATATTCATGCTTCAATCCCAACAATACATACTCAAATCCTATCCACAATCCACCTTCTATCAACATCACCCTAGAGACTTGAATCTAGAATTTAAAAGAAGGGTTAACAAGGCTTACTTGATTGATGAATACCTTGAAGGAGTTTCAAATGAATCTCAACCCTTAGTTGCCTAAATCCGTCCAAAAGAGATGAAGGAAGCATGGCCATGAAGAAGAAACCATTCGGCCAAGTAAGTGAGTGGTTAGGCCAAGAGAGAGATTGTGAGAGTGAGAGAGAGAGAGAGAGAGAGAGAGAGAGAGAGAGCATTAGCATGTTCATTCATATATATTTTCACTAGAGATCAAGATTGGAGAAGATGAAGTTGTTAGAACAAACCTACCTTGCCTTGAAGGTGTTCTTGAGCCTTCACAAAATTTCTGGTTTTTTATCCAAAAGTGCAAGTTGGATTTTGGAGTTTGATGTTAAAAATGGTACGGATGGACTCACAGCAATGAATAGATGAAATCTGGATTTGTTAGAGGTAGTTTGAAGTGATTTGGAGAGATATTAGGTGAAAGGAAGGAGTAGGTGTTCTTGGTGTACTATGTGTTCTTGAGGTTGAAGAGAGTAGAGATCTTTTGGATGGTGGCTGCCGAAATTCTATAAGGATGGGGGTTGCTGATTTTCTGTAGGGTTTAGGTAGATGGTTTTTCTGGTTTGGAAGGGAAAAGGAAAGGCTAGTTGTTGGATTCCTTGAAGAATATTTTTATGAAGCAAATTTGGAAACTAAATATTCAAGAATATCTTTGATTATGGAAGAGCTCTTGGAAATCTGCCATGGCCGACCGCTTGTGCAGAATTTTGGCCAGATGAAAGCTGTTTGAAGGAGTCTAATGGTGCCCGAAATTAAGAAGTCTAATGGTGAAGGGAAGGTCTGGTTGTTTGAGGTATATTTTATGGAAAGTTGTTAAATCATGGTGGCTGGAATTTTGGTATCCAAATCAAGGCATGATTGCAGAATTTTTTTGGAAATCTTTTTGGCAGCCATGGCTGGATTTTAGTGCAAAACGTAGGGAGGACAATGGAGTTCAGTGAATGTAGGTTTAAGGGTGGTTTGTGCAGAAAAAGGATGGAGTTTCGTCTAGGGTTGAATTAGGAAATAAAGCTGGACAAAATTCTGCACAGCATTTTTCGCAAGGCTAGAATTTCTTGGGCAGTTTTCGGCTGCCCTTTTCCAGGCGATTTGCAGAGGCTTTGAATGGGAATTTCTGGGGCTTTCAATGCTGGTTTCCAGCCTACTTCATGGAGGAAAAACATGGCTAAGGTGCTGAACAAAAACTGGAAGAAAACAGCTTGGTTTCGGACCTCCAAAGCTGCGAATCTGCTCAGAAAATTTTCTGGATTTGCATAGTATTTGTGCAGTCCGAAAGTGGCCAGGAAAATTCAGATTTCAAGCTGATCAAAAGGGCCATATTCTAGCAGCATTTGGGAGGGAATAATGGTTAAGAATTTCGTCACCATGAAAGCAAACAAAGCTGGTAAAATTTCAGTTCTAAGCATGAAGGGAAATGAACCTAGCTAGAGTGAATTTTTAGAAAGTTCACTAAGGAATTTAATTCACTTGAAATCTTTCCCCTCTTCCATTGTTTCGGTCCATATGATATCTTTTACTAAGACATTTCGAACCTTCAAAGCCACCGCACATTGCTAGAATTTTTTTCTAGAATAAAATTGGCTTGAACAAAATGAACAAACTAAAGAATTGAGAAATAGGAAAAATTAAGGATCAAGAGGAAATGAATTCCCCTTAGGAATTTTGTGTAGAGCAAAAGAGTAGAATTTGAAGACTCCTATCATGTCTCTCATAGGACAACATCTCTACCCTACTCCAAACACCACTAAGGCCGAAAATGATAATTCCCAAGCAAAAATAAAATTTAACCAAGCTAAAGCTCCTATGATGGAATTTGAACCCAAGACCTCAAGAATTAATTCCAAAGCTCCAACCACTAAACCACAATAACTCTTATTCTTATTTTCCCCCTAAAAATATTTTCCTATTCAATCCTCAAGCTATCTCCCTTTTTCCACCTCAAGTAAAAATTACCATTTTGCCCTTCTCACTCAATAATCATAATCAAGCCCTTTAGACTATAAAACACAAATCCAAAGCACATAAAATCAAACAAAAATGTATTTAAACATGCAAATAAATATGTTATACATCCCAACCCCCTTACTCTAAGGTTGGTTTTGACTGGGGTTTCACATCCTCCCCTCCTTAGAAGAATTTTGTCACGAAATTCAGGCGCACTTATATTTCAGATCAGGATACTTCCGCTTAACCCACTCTTCTAATTTCCATGTGGCTTCTCACGTGCCATGATGCTCCCACTGAACCTTTAGCATCAGTATCTGCTTGTTCCGGAGATTCTTGATACTGCGATCTAATATTCGCACGGGCTTCTCCACATAGCTTAGATTGGGTTGCAACACCAACGGCTCATTATTCAGAACATGACCAAGATCGGCATTGTAGTTTTTCATTTGTGGCACATGAAACACATCGTGAATTCCTGTCAACCCATCTGGGAAATCGAGTCGGTATGCTACCGGTCCAATCCTTTCCTTTATTGGGAACGGCCTCAAATACCTCGAATTCAACTTTCCACACTTCTGTCCAACACATCCTGAACTACTTGAATCTCCTACATTCTTAGTCTGGCCATACCGACTTTTCTGCTTAGTGCATTAGCAACAATGTTAGCCTTCCCGGGTCTCCTACTCCTGGTTGGTAGGGCGCTTGTTGGATTGTTGCCTCTGGAAAGGTCCTTGCGGTTATCTTGGCGGCTGGAAAGGCCTCGTTGCCATTCTGCTGTGGTCCTCATTTTCTATTCGGGTAGTTGCGTCTACGGGCCCTGAATAGGTCATTGGAGGATAACATGCTAACGCCTTCCTCAATTCCAGCCTCAATCATTTAACAAACTGCCTTGTCCTACTCTGTTCGGTGTCCACTAATCTCTTGTAGTACTTTGACAGCTGGGTGAACCGTGCTGCGTACTAGGCCACTGACATGCCTCCCTACTTCAAATTCTAAAATTCGTCCTCTCACTTTTCTACTACCCACTGAGGGATGTACATAGCTCTGAAGGCTTCGATAAAACTGGACCACATCCATTCCTACTCGACCATTTTCCCATTGTCTTGAATCTGCTGCCACCATGCCCAAGCTGGCCTCTCAAACGGAATGCCGCAAATTTAACCATCCACTCCTCGGTGTATTGGAGCATTGCAAATATATTCTCCATCTGCTTAATCCATTGCTCTACCTTCTGATCTTGCTCGGCTTCGCCCAAGAAGGCGGCGGCTGAAACTTCAAAACCACTCTAATGCCTCATCTTCTCCCTTAGGGACCTTCTGCTTCGTCAGGGTTTGCAAAACCTCCACCATCTTACTGAATGCCAGTCCTATCGACACATCATCCGGTGCTTCAGACCCCCATTCCGAATCTGGCTCGTTCTCATCCCCCCAATTAGGTGACGGCATTTTAAGTCATCTCAAACTCCAGTGCTACAGGCTTTGCTTCTGGAACTCTTCTGTTAATGTAGCCTCATGGCGGTTGGGTGCCATTCTCAACCATGCCCAGATAATGAGTGTATGCATTCAAGTTTAAAACATTTTGAGCATGCATTCACATTTAGGTTTTAGTAAAAGAGAATCAGATGTAAGTTTTTGTACATGATTAGATAATAATGATATCTACTCATTTTAAAAGAAACTTTGATGATGTTATTTAGGGGAAAACCAATTAATAAATAAAACTCATGCTTTTCATAAAGAAGGGGGTTATCACACGCGATACCCTTTTTTTTTCTTTTTCGGTAAAATAATCGAACCCTACCAGCAACACGCTTCTTCGAAAAGAATAAATGAACAAAAGAATTCAAATCCCAAAAGAGAGAGAAAGAGCAAATACTGCTAATCTTCTACACTCAACTTGCCGCTAGAGTCGGCCAAGGCATTTGGATCGTCAGAGGCTGGTTTCACGAGCCACCCCACGGAGCTATCGGGTTTCCCCACATAATCCCTCGTAAAACCTGCATTCTCATTTGGCTGACCTAAATCACCCTTCTTGCCCCTCTTAACTCTCATAGCTGCCTCATAAAACTCATCGAAAGCTAATCTAATTGCACCCTTAGGTGCAGGCCTCTCGTCTTCCGAGCGTACAGGTCAAACAATCCCGCTCTCCTTAACTTAGCATTTACACCCAGTCCATATCGAAGTCCGCTCCTCTTAGGTCTCTCTTCTAGCTTCCCTTTCCCCTTACCTTCCATTACTAAAGTGGCCTGCTTAAGCTCCCTTAATGCCGGGGTAACTCCATTCCTCAGCCTATAACCCTCATCACTGGACTCCTTGAGGTCATAGCAAGTAAAAGTCCTAACAAACTCACCTATCTTTGGGGTCCGAGGAGCCTCCATCGTATCCTCATCCTCTTCACCCCCACTAACAAGCTCATCTACCTTACCCTCATCATCCCCATCGTACTCACCTATGCCCCCATCAACCTCAATCTCTGCCTCAACAACCGGGTCATCTAGCATAGGCGACTCATGCTCCATCTCGTCCTCACTCAAAAACCAACCTCCCTCAAGCTCTGTCTCTGAGTCAGACAAGGGAGGATCTGCTACAGGTAATGGGGTAGGTGGATTCCTGCAACCAGTGGGCCAATCTCTGACAGCCGATGCAACTCTCTTGACCATCCTATAAACAAAACGCAAGGATTAGCACCAGATCAAAATACTTAAGGAAATAAAAATCCAGAAAATCAACTGATTGCCTAAACCTAGGCTCTGATACCACTTGTAACACCCCGCTACCTAGGCCCAACAGGGCCGGGGATGTCGCCCCGTCCAAAGGACAAGGGGTTTTTAATACTAGGTCACATAAATAAAATAGCGAAATAAAAATAATAACTTAAATTAAAATTTATTACAACCCAAGAATAAAACCACGAATAAAACTACGAATTCCCAAAAAAAAAAATAAATCCATAAATAAAATCATCCACTCTCAACTCCTCAAAGCAATACATAAAAATAAAAGATAACATTCTCTTCTAAGGCAGATAACACTAGCTACTTATCCCCATAGCAGGATCGACCTGAAATCATGGTAAAAAGGCGATGAGACAGAAATCTCAGTAAGTCCGTGTGTGTTGTGGGTGTTCAGTGAAAACAGTTCGTGGATGCAAAGTGTAAAATCTTTATAAGAGAAACATTGGCAAGCAATAAACATTAGTCAAAAGTAAGAGTAGTGTTTTGGCTTTTTCAAGCATACATAATCAAAAGTGCACAATAAAATCAACCACTCAAAAAGGGTGGTCATGGGTTACCACACGTTGGGCCACATGTCCACATGGTCAGTATGCCACACTTTGTGCATACTGCCTGGCAGAATGCCACACTTTGTACAGACTGACAAAAGGTAGGTGATCGGCCTACCGGGCAAGATACTCCTCCTTCTCTATACCCAAACAACAACCAGGTGTCCATTCCGG
This sequence comes from Voacanga thouarsii, assembly GCA_026120185.1. Lineage (NCBI taxonomy): Eukaryota > Viridiplantae > Streptophyta > Magnoliopsida > Gentianales > Apocynaceae > Voacanga > Voacanga thouarsii. Next base: position 745,198 of record JANUWF010001625.1, read on the forward strand.
CAAAACACAGTCATTTGACTGAAAAGAATACTGCTAGCTCGGACTTGCATGACTAAGTAGTACTGACGTTTCTCTAAGTTGGGCTTATCTTCTGGAGGTGGCCTCCGGCCAGAAGACTCACTCTTGCTCCTCAAAACTAGTACTACTAGCCTACCCTTATTGAGTACTCAACATAATGTATCCCACTTGGGAAAAATGAACAAAACATAGTTCCACTTGAAAATGGCAATTAAGGTTTTCCAAAGTTTGGGGCAAAACTGGTTTTAGAAAGAATTTTAGGTTTTGAGTTAAACCTCCCCTTAATTTACAAATAATTTATTTGCCTGAAATGAGAATGGAAATAATCATCAATTGCCTTTACAGAAATGAGTGACCATACACTCTACATTTGGCTTGCCATAAAAAAAAAAAATCATTTTTCATTAAACAGGTTTTATGCATGAGCTTACCTGATCCTTGTTCACAACAAAGGTCTCCAACAGTTGACGTAACCCCGCATGGGGTAAATACAAACCACAATCAAACTCAAGCCAAAGATTCACTTTGATACCACTATAGTAGAAGCAGATACAGCTATAAGAGCAAGTAAGCCTACTATTATGTAGACGTTTTGATTTATTCTAATCCTGCGCATCGCTATGTTAAATTGGATTGGCCATGTTAATGGGGATGTGATGGGTTGAAATTGCCCGTACCCGATGATCAAGGCTCAGTGGGAGCATCATGGCTTGCGAGATGCCACATGGGAATCAGAAGAGTGGGTTAAGCGGAAGTATCCCGATCTGAAATAGAAGTACGCCTGAATTTCGGGAAGAAATTCTTCTAAGGAGGGAAGGATGTGAAACCCCAGACAAAACCAACCTTATTAGAGTAAGGGGGATTGGGATGCATAGCATATTTATTTGCATGTTTAAATATATTTTTATATGATTTTATATGCTTTGGATTTATGTTTTATAGTCTAGAGGGCTTGATTATGATTATTGAGTGAGAAGGGCAAAATGGTAATTTTTGCTTGAGGTGGAAAAAGGGAGATAGCTTGAGGATTGAATAAGAAAATATTTTTAGAGAGGAAATAAGAACAAGAGTTGTTGTGGTTTGGTGGTTAGAGCCTTAGAATTAATTCTTGAGGTCTTGGTTTCAAATTCCATCAAAGGAGCTTTAGCTTGGTTATATTTTATTTTTGCTTGGGAAGTATCATTTTTGGCCTTAGTGGTGTTTGGAGTAGGGTAGAGATGTTTTCCTATGAGAGACATGATAGGAGTCTTCAAATCCTACTCTTTTGCTCTACACAAAATTCCTAAGGGGAATTCATTTCCTCTTGATCCTTAATTTTTCCTATTTCTTAATTCATTAGGTTGTTCATTTTGTTCAAGCCAATTTTATTCTAGAAAAATTCTAGCAATGTGTGGTGGCTTTGAAGGTTCGAAATGTCTTAGTAACAGACATCATATGGACTGAAATAATGGAAGAGGGGGAAAGATTTCAAGTGAATTAATTTCCTTAGTGACTTTCTAAAAATTCACTCTAGCTAGTTCATCTTCCTTCTTGGAATGAGCTGAAATTTTCCAGCTTATTGTGCCTTCAAAGTGTCGAGTTTCTTAACTAATATTCCCTCCCAAATTCTACCATAAAAATGGTCTTTAGGATCAGTTTGCAATCTAAATTTCTTGGCCATTTTCGGACTGCTCAAAGCTAGAGCAAAAACAGGAAAAATTCCTGTATAAATCGCCACTTTGAGAGTCCAAAACCAAGCTGTTTTCTTCCAGATTTTGTTCAGCACCTTAGCCATGTTTTTTGTCCATGAAGAAGGCTTGAAACCAGCCTTGAAAGCCCCTAACTTCCCCTTCAAAATCTCTGTAAGATGGCAGGAAATGGCAGCCGAAAATCTGTCCAGAAAATTCTACCCAGCAAAAATTCTGTGCAGGAAAATTTTCCAACTTTGTTCCCTATTTCTCTTCCAGCCGAAACACCAACCTTATTCTGCATAAACCTTCTTTAAACCTTCAGTAACAGAGCTCCATTGTTCCCCTTAAGCTTCTGCATGAAACTCAGCCATGGCTGTCCGAAAATCTCTCTAACAAATCCCTACAATTATGCTTGATTGATTACCAAAATTCCAGCCACAATAGTTTAGCAACTTTCCATAAAATATATCTTAAACAACTAGACCTTCTCTTCACCATTATACTCCATGATTTTGGCCACCCTAAGCCTCCTTCAACCAGCTCTCATTCAGCCAAAACACTGCCAGAAATTCATCCATGGCAGACTTCCAAAAGCTCTTCCATAATCAAAGAGATTCTTGTGATATCTAGTTTCCAAATTTGCTTCCCAAAAATATTCTTCAAGGATTGTAACAACTAGCATTTCCTTCTCCCTTCCAAATCAGAGAATCAACCTCCTAAACCCTACAAAAATTCAGCCAGCCCTAGTTCTCACAGAATTTCGACAGCTACAAATCAAATTCTCTCAAATTCCTTCAACCTTCAAGAACACATACACTACACCAAGAACACCTACTTCTTTCTTTCACCTAATACCCCTCCAAACCACTTCAAACCTTCTCTAAAATCTCCAGATTTGACCTACTCACTGCCGTGAGTCCATCAACACCATTCTTAACATCAAACTCCACAAATCAACTCGCTACTTCGGATCAAAACCAAAAAATTCTGTGAAGGTTCAAAAAACCATCAAGGCAAAGTTTGTCCTAACAACCTCATCTTCTCCAATCTTGATCTCTAGTGAGAACATATGTGAATAAACATGCTAATGGTCTCTCTCTCTCTCTCTCTCTCTCTCTCTCTCTCTCATGGCCGAACCTCCCTTCTCTTGGCCAGATGGCTTCTCCTCTCACAATCATGTTTTCGCCATCTCCCTTGGACAAAGTTAGACATCTAGGAGTTGAGATATATTCTAAACTCCTTCAAGGCATTCATCAACCAAGTAAGTGCCTTCCATATTTCTTTTAAATCCTAGATTCATGTTTTTAGGGTGATGTTGTTAGAAGGTGGATAGAGTTAGGATCTGTGTATTTATTGTTGGGGTGAACCATGAATATATGTATGATTGCGAAGGAGATGGGGTGTATGCATGGAAGGATTGTCTTGGTTGATAGTATGATGATTTGAGGCCTGATGAATGTCATAGGCAGTGTTTGTGATAAAGTATGCTAGAGATTATGTCACCTTTGGTGAATAGGATTTATATGCGTGTTGGATTATTGAAGCCATGATTATATTTATGCTATAAAAGGTTAGATCATGTCTTGATATCGTTAGATCTATGCTTATATGCATGATTTGGATGATTTGATGAATTGAAGGATTCTATATGTTCATGATTGTGGTTAGCCATAGAAATATGATCATGATCTAGTTGTCCCTAAGCTAATTTTTATTTCATGAATAAAATATTTAATAATATGATTTTGCTAATTAAGTTCGAAAAAACCCTAAGAATGGTAGATTTGGAATATTATATATATAATAAGGATATTTTAGTCAAATAGATAATAGCTTTTGCTAGAAAAATGAAATATATAGATATTATATATAAAATGATAATATCAAATAAAGCCTTTTTATGAAAATAATCATAATAAGTAAAATATTTACTATTAAAATTTAATTATTATCTCTTAACCAAAACCTACTAAATTTTACTTAGTATCTTTCAATCAAGACTCATTAAAATTTATTTTCAACTAATTTTAATTATCAATTATTCTCTAACAACTAAATTATTAATAAATCATTATTTTACCTAATTCCACCTAGGACTTTTCATGAAATAAACTCTAAATTATTTTAGCAAGATTTAAACCTTCAACTTATTAGTACTTATTTCCCAAACTCTAATTATTTTAATATCAAACTAGATTTATTTTATAAACCCTTTTATTTATTATCGAGCCTTAAAGCTTGGGACACTAGGATCATGGTTGTAGTAGTGAGTTGAGTTAGTTTATTTGTGAAAGTGCATCTTTGGCCTGAGTTTGATTGTGGTTTGTATTTACCCCATGCGGGGTTACGTCAGCTATTGGAGACCTTTGTTGTTAGCAAGGATCAGGTAAGCTCCTGCATAAAACCTGTTTGATGAAAAATGATTTTTTTTATGGCAAGCCAAATGTAGAGTGCATGGTCACTCATTTCTGTAAAGGCAATTGAGGATTATTTCCATTCTCATTTTAGACAAATAAATTATTTGTAAATTAAGGGGCGGTTTTACTTAAAACCTAAAATTCTTTCTAAAACCAGTTTTGCCCCAAACTTTGGAAAACCTTAATTGCCATTTTCAAGTGGAACTATGTTTTGTTCATTTTTCCCAAGTGGGATACATTACGTTGAGTTCTCAATAATGGTAGGCTAGTAGTACTAGTTTTGAAGAGCAAGAGTGAGTCTTCTGGTAGGAGGCTACCTCCAGAACATAAGCTCAACTTAGAGAAACGTCAGTACTACTTAGTCATGCCGGTTTGAGCTAGAAGTGTCCTTTTCAGTCAAGTGACTGTGTTATGCCAGAATGGACACCCAGTTGTTGTTTGGGTATATAGAGAAGAATGAGTATCTTGCTCGGTAAGCCGATCACCTACCTTTTGTCAGTCTGCTCAAAGTGTAGCATTCTGACTGGCAGTATGCACAAAGTGTGGCATACTGACCATGTGGACATGGGGCCCAACGTGTGGTAACCCATGACCACCCTTTTTGAGTGGTTGATTTTATTGTACCTGTATGGTTTGAAAGCCAAAATGCCACTCTTAATTTTGAACATCATTCATTGCTTGCCAGTATTTCTTTTGTTAGTCTGCACAAAGTGTGACATTCTGACCGTTGTATGGTTATGGGGCCCAACGTGTGGTTACCCATGACCACCTTTATGAGTGATTGATTTTATTGTGTACTTGTATGGTTTCAAAAAGAGGAAAACACCACTCTTGCTTTTGACTATTGTTTATTGCTTGCCAATATTTCTCTTATAAAGATTTCACACTTTGCATCTACGAACTGTTTTCAGTGAACACATAAAGCAGATATGGACTTACTGAGATTTCTGTCTCATCACCTTTTTACCATGATTTCAAGGTCGATCCTGCTGTGGAGATGAGTGGCTAAGGTTATCTGCCTTGGAAGAGAATGTTGTCTTTCAATTTTATGTATTGCATTAGGGAGTTGAGAGTGGATGATTTTATTTATGGATTTATTTTTCTTTTGGGAATTCTTGGATTCATTTTGGGTTTTAATAAATTTTAAGTTAAATTATTATTTTTATTCCGCTATTTTATTTGTGTGACCTAGTTATAAAGACTCCTTGTCCTTTGGACGGGGCGACAACCCCGGCCCTGGCGGGCCTTGGTAGCGGGGTGTTACAAGTGAGACAAATCCTATCTCCATCCACCTTCTAACAACGTCACCCTAGAGACATGAATCTAGGATTTAAAAGAAAGATGGAAGGCACTTACTTGGTTGATGAATGCCTCGAAGGAGTTTAGAATGGATCTCAACTCCTAGAAGTCTGACTTTGTCCAAGGGAGATGGCGAAAACATGATCATGAGGGGGGAAGCCATCTGGCCGAGAGAAGGGAGGTTCGGCCATCAGAGGAAGAGAGAGAGAGCGTGAGAGAGAGAGAGAGAGAGAGAGAGAGAGAGAGAGAGAAAGAGACCATTAGCATGTTTATTCACATGTGTTCTTACTAGAGATCAAGATTGAAGAAGATGAAGTTGTTAGAGCAAACTTTAACTTGAAGGTGTTCTTGAACCTTCACAGAATTTTCCTATTTTGATCCGAAGTAGCGAGTTGATTTGTGGAGTTTGACGTTAAGAATGGTGTTGATGGAGTCACAGTAGTGAGTAGGTCAAATCTGGAGATTTTAGAGAAGGGTTAAAGTGGTTTGGAGGGGTATTAGGTGAAAGGAAGAAGTAGGTGTTCTTGGTGTAGTGTGTGTGTTCTTGACTGTTGAAGGAATTTGAGAGAATTTGATTTGTAGTTGCCGAAATTCTGTGAGAACTAGGGCTGGCCAAATTTCTGTAGGGTTTAGGAGGTTGATTCTCTGATTTAGAAGGGGAAAAGGAAAGCCTAGTTGTTACAATCCTTGAAGAATATTTTTGGGAAGCAAATTTGAAAACTAGATATCACAAGAATCTCTTTGATTATGGAAGAGCTTTTGGAAGTCTGCCATGGACGAATTTCTAGCAGTGTTTTGGCTTAATGAGTGCCGGTTGAGGGAGGCTTAGGGTGGCCGAAATCATGGAGTATATCAATAAATAAAATCATCCACTCTCAACTCCTTAAAGAAATACTTAAAATTAAAAGATAACATTCTCTTCTAAGGCAGATAACACTAGCTACTCATCCCCACAGAAGGATCGACCTAAAATCATGATAAAAAGGTCATGGGACAGAAATCTCAGTAAGTCCGTGTGTGCTTTGTGTGTTCAATGAAAATAATTCGTGGATGCAAAGTGTGAAATCTTTATAAGAGAAAATATTAGCAAGCAATAAACATTAGTCAAAAGCAAGAGTGGTATTTTGGCTTTTCCAAGCATACATAATTGAAAGTGCACAATAAAATCAACTACTTAAAAAGGGTGGTCATGGGTTACCACACGTTGGACCCCATGTCCACATGGTCAGTATGCCACACTTTGTGCAGACTGACAAAAGATAGGTGATCGGCCTACCGGGTAAGATACTCCTCATTCTCTATACCTAAACAACAACCGGGTGTCCATTCCGGCAAAACACAGTCACTTGACTGAAAAAAACACTGCTAGCTCGGACCGGCATGACTAAGTAGTACTGACGTTTTTCTAAGTTAAGCTTATCTTCTGGAGGTGGCCTCCTGCCAGAAGACTCACTCTTGCTCTTCAAAACTAGTACTACTAGCCTACCCTTATTGAGTACTTAACGTAACGTATCCCACTTGGGAAAAATGAACAAAACATAGTTCCACTTGAAAATGGCAATTAAGGTTTTCCGAAGTTTGAGGCAAAACTGGTTTTAGAAAGGATGTTAGGTTTTGAGTAAAACCACCCCTTGATTTACAAATAATTTATTAGTCTGAAATGAGAATGGAAATAATCATCAATTGCCTTTACAGAAATGAGTGACTATGCACTCTATATTTGGCTTGCCATAAAAAAATCATTTTTCATCAAACAGGTTTTATGCAGGAGCTTACCTGATCCTTGCTTACAGCAAAGGTCTCCAACAACTGACCTAACCCCGCATGGGGTAAATACAAACCACAATCAAACTCAAGCAAAAGATTCACTTTCACAAATAAACTAACTCAACTCACTACTACAACCATGATCCTAGTGTCCCAAGCTTTAAGGCCAAACAAAAAGGTTTATAAGCCAAGGTTAATTTAATATTTAAAATAATTAGTGTTTTGGGAAATAAGTACTGATAAGTTGAAGGTTTGAATCTTGCTAAAATAATTTAGAGTTTATTTGATGAAAAGTCCTAGGTCGTACTAGATAAAATAATAATTTATTAATAATTAATTGCTAGAAAATAATTGAAAATTGAAATTAGTTGAAAATAAATTTTAATGAGTCTTGATTGAAAGATACTAAATAAATTTTAGTAGGTTTTGGTTAAGAGATAATAATTAAATTTTAATACAAAATATTTTACTTATTATGATTATTTTCATAAAAGGCTTTATTTGATACTATCATTTTATATAAAATATCTATATATTTTTATTTTTATTTTAGCAAAAGCTATTATTTATTTGACTAAAATATCCTTATTATATGTATAATATTCCAAATCTACCCCTCCTAGGGTTTTTGAAATTACTAGCCAAAAATTATAATATTAAATATTTTATTGAAGAAATAAAGTTAGCTTAGGGACAACTAGATCATTACCATAGTTCTATTGCTAACCACAATCATGAACATTAACAACCCTTCAATTCATCAAATCATCCAAATCATGCATATAGGCATAGATCTAACGATATCAAGACATGATCTAACCTTTTCTAGCATAAATATGATCATGGCTTCAATAATCCAACATGAATATAAATCCTATTCACCAAAGGTGACATAATCTCTAGCATACTTGATCACAAATACTACCTATGACATGGAGACATGCATTAAACCTCAAATCATCATACAATTAACCAAGATAATCCATCCATGCATAAATCCCATCTCCTTCAAATTCATACGTAAATTCATGCTTCAATCCCAACAATACATACTCGAATCCTATCCACAATCCACCTTCTATCAACATCACCCAAGAGACATGAATCTAGAATTTAAAAGAAGGGTTAACAAGGCTTGCTTGATTGATGAATACCTTGAAGGAGATTCGAATGAATCTCAACCCCTAGTTGCCTAAATCCGTCCAAAAGAGATGAAGGAAGCTTGACCATGGAGAAGAAACCATTCGGCCAAGTAAATGAGTGGTTCGGCCAAGAGAGAGAGTGAGAGAGAGACAGACGAGAGAGAGAGAGAGAGAGAGAGAGAGAGAGAGAGAGAGAGCATTAGCATGTTCATTCATATATATTTTCACTACAGATCAAGATTGTAGAAGATGAAGTTGTTAGAACAAACCTACCTTGCCTTGAAGGTGTTCTTGAGCCTTCACAAAATTTCTGGTTTTTTATCCAAAAGTGCAAGTTGGATTTTGGAGTTTGATGTTAAAAATGGTACGGATGGACTCACAGCAATGAATAGATGAAATCTGGATTTGTTAGAGGTAGTTTGAAGTGATTTGGAGAGGTATTAGGTGAAAGGAAGGAGTAGGTGTTGTTGGTGTACTATGTGTTCTTGAGGTTGAAGAGAGTAGAGAGCTTTTGGATGGAGGCTGCCAAAATTCTATGAGGATGAGGGTTGCCAATTTTCTGTAGGGTTTAGGTAGATGGTTTTTCTGGTTTGGAAGGGAAAAGGAAAGGCTAGTTTTTGGAATCCTTGAAGAATATTTTTATGAAGTAAATTTGGAAACTAAATATTCAAGAATATCTTTGATTATGGAAGAGCTCTTGGAAATCTGCCATGGCCGACTGCTAGTACAGAATTTTGGCTGGATTGAAGCTGGTTGAAGGAGGATAATGGTGCCCAAAATTAAGAAGTCTAATGGTGAAGGTAAGGTCTGGTTGTTTGAGGTATATTTTATGGAAAGTTGTTAAATCATGGTGGCTGGAATTTTGGTATCCAAATCAAGGCATGATTGCAGAATTTTTTTGGAAATCTTTTTGGCAGCCATGGCTGGATTTTCATGCAAAACGTAGGGAGGACAATGGAGTTTAGTTAATGTATGTTTAAGGGTGGTTTGTGAAGAAAAAGGATGGAGTTTCGGCTAGGGTTGAATTAGGAAATAAAGCTGGACAAAATTCTGCACAGCATTTTTGCAAGGCTGGAATTTACGGCTGCCCTTTTCCAGGCAATTTGCAGAGGCTTTGAAGGGGAATTTCTTGGGCTTTCAAGGCTGGTTTCCAGCCTACTTCATGGAGGAAAAACATATCTATGGTGCTGAATAAAAACTGGAAGAAAACAGCTTGGTTTCGGACCTCCAAAGCTGCGAATCTGCCCAGAAAATTTTCGGGTTTTGCACGGTATTTGTGCAGTCCAAAAATGGCCAGGAAAATTTAGATTTCAAGCAGATCAAAAGGGCCATATTCTGGCAGCATTTGGTAGGGAATAATGGTTAAGAATTTCGTCACCTTGAAAGCAAACAAAGCTGGAAAATTTTCAGTTCTAAGCATGAAGGGAAATGAACCTAGCTAGAGTGAATTTTTAGAAAGTTCACTAAGGAATTTAATTCACTTGAAATCTTTCCCCCTCTTCCATTGTTTCGGTCAATATGATGTCTTTTACTAAGACATTTCGAACCTTCAAAGCCACCGCACATTGCTAGAATTTTTTTCTAGAATAAAATTGGCTTGAACAAAATGAACAAACTAATGAATTGAGAAATAGGAAAAATTAAGGATCAAGAGGAAATGAATTCCCCTTAGGAATTTTGTGTAGAGCAAAAGAGTAGAATTTGAAGACTCCTATCATGTCTCTCATAGGACAACATCTCTACCCTACTCCAAACACTACTAAGGCCGAAAATGATAATTCCTAAGCAAAAATAAAATTTAACCAAGCTAAAGCTCCTATGATGGAATTTGAACCCAAGACCTCAAGAATTAATTCCAAAGCTCCAACCACTAAACCACAATAACTCTTATTCTTATTTTCCCCCTAAAAATATTTTCCTATTCAATCCTCAAGCTATCTCCCTTTTTCCACCTCAAGCAAAAATTACCATTTTGTCCTTGTCACTCAATAATCATAATCAAGCCCTCTAGACTATAAAACACAAATCCAAAGCACATAAAATCATACAAAAATATATTTAAACATGCAAATAAATATGTTATGCATCCCAACCCCCTTACTCTAAGGTTGGTTTTGACTGGGGTTTCACACCCTGCACACAAGCTCTAGACATTGCACTTCCCTAAGAATAGTCATCAGAAGCTAAATTTTCAATGAGATCGAATGCCTATTCTAGGGTCTTATGATTGATGGAACCTCATGCAGAAGGGTCCACCACTTATCGTTTTGCAAACGTAAAGCCATTAAGAAAGATGAGCATCTGCATTCCTAGCTCAAATTCATGGTATGGGCACTTTCTCAACACCTCCTTGAACCTTTCCTAACATCCATACAAAGGTTCAGAATCTAATTGTTGGAAGGCAGAAATTTTGTTTCTGAGTTTGGATGTCCTAGATTGAGGAAAATATTTAGCAAGGAATTTTTCAACTAGGGCATTCCAAGTGGTGATGGAACCTGTGGGTAAAAAATTTAACCAAGATTTGGCTCTATATCTCAAAGAAAAATGAAAAAGTCATAGTTTTATGGAATCTTCAGAAACGCCATTCTTCTTAAAGGTATCACAGATTTCAAGGAAACTAGCAAGGTGGGCATTGAAATCTTTTTCAGGTAGCCCACCAAATTGGACCTTATTTTGGACCATCTGAATGATATTGAGCATTATTTCAAAATTATTCGCATCCACCCTAGGTCTAGTGATACTCGAGCCTATGCCCGAGATTGCAGGTTTCACAAAGTCATCCATTACCCTCTTGTTGTTTGCAGCGTTGTTGTTTTGAGCACCGTCCATGTCTGCGAGTAAGTTTCTTTTGACTGTCCGACAGATTTTTGACAATGTTCTTTTGATTTTAGGATCAAAATCTACTATTTTGCATTGAGATCATCGAGTCATGTACCAAGGCTAACACCTAGAAAAGATAAGAAGAAAGTTAGATAACAGAATTCACAATTCAAACAAAATTTAAAGAACAAATTTGTTAATTAAACATCAGTCAAAGTTAGTAAATTATATTACAAAGATACACAAGATACAAAAGATGGAACCTTTTTGTAAAAAGAACAATTGTACAAAGTTACATATTTACATATTTACATGGTCAAATCCACAAAATCGAAGCTTTCATAATATTGTTCCTCGGCAACGGCACCAAAAACTTGATGTGTACGAATTTGGGTATAAAAAATCATATAAAAAGAAGCGCATTCCCAATCAAGTTTAGATTAAAATGTTAATCCCAAATTACACATATGAGCAAGCGTACTCATCATTAAGCTTAACATAGGGTTTAAAACGAGTATCGATCCTCACAGAACAAGTATGCAATAGTCACTTTTCTTTCATTGTGTAACTGACCCAATGAAGTGAAAACGAATAAAAAGGAAAATAAAATAAAATAAAATAATATATACATGTCCAGGATGGAGAACTGTGTAACTCAAACCATTAGTTTGACAAACACGACATTAAAGTACCCAATCATTATCATAACTAATCATTCTCTTGGCATCATGGAGGATAAAGATAGATGGTCAAATCTAAAAAAATACAAGATTTCATTATATTGTTCCCCGGCAATGGCGCTAAAAACTTGATGTGTACAAATTTGGGTATAAAAAATCATATAAAAAGAAGCGCATTCCCAATCAAGTTCAAATTAAAATGTTAATCCTAAATTACATATATGAGCAAGTGTACTCATCATTAAGCATAACATAGGGTTTAAAACAAGTATCGATCCTCACAGAACAAGTATGCAATAGTCACTTTTCTTTCATTATGTAACTGAATTAATGAAGTGAAAAATAATGAAAAGGAAAATAAAATGAAATGAAATAATATATACATGTCTAGGACGAAAAACTACGTAACTCAAACCATTATTTTGACAAACACGACCTTAAAGTACCTAATCATTATCATAACTAATCATTCTCTTGGCATTGTGAAGGATTAAGATAGATTCACTTCTTTTCCAATCTATGAAATCACAATCTTCTAGACAAATTAGCATCATATATCCTGTCTCAACTAATTGACACAAAAGATGCATTAGAGACAATCACTGACTAAATCCCCATATCCAAGCAAATTTAAAATGTGAAATTAACCAATGAATCCATATCCTAACAGACATCAATTAACCTTTAATTACACAATTCTTAGCAATTAACCCCTTTTCCAAACAAGTTAATAGATAACAAATATGCAATTAATGAATTGAGACCACCATCAACCCTTTTTCCAAGCAAGTTAATAGGAAAAAACAACAAATTAATCTCGTAATCAGCGTAAGTAATTAAATACCAAGAATAACAATCAAATAATCAAAAGATCAAAGTAACTCTAAAAATCATGAATATCGAAAACAATGTCAAATTACAATAAAACAATTAATACAGCATTGTTCAAGAAAAGAAAACAAAGTTAAAAGAAAGCACTCATAGACAAGCCTCCTTCTTCTTCCTTCGTAGACTCTCTTGTACAATACTCCTTGATTTGATCAATTCCTCCTTAATTTGAGTGATCTTGTGTTTTGCTCCTTGAATTCATACCTTTGAGCTGTGTTTTTCCTCTATTTTATAGGCTTTAGGAGTGCTTAAATTTGTCCCTCTTGGGTTTCTATCCGAATAGAAGTAGGAAAATGCCAAAACTCTGAAAATTCCCAAAAACATGCATGAAAATCGAGTCACTGCCTCCATACTAGTGCACAACCAGCGGTGCATATCCTACCTAAGGCTGGCACTAGTTGCATTCTATCTCTCTATCCGTTCATCGAATTTTTTTCAATTTTCGTGCCAAGTCTTCTAGGTAGCAGCCGGTGTCGCCTCTGGGCTCCCAACTGGCACCGACTGTGTTCTATTCATCACCTCGAAGTGCGTTGCAGCAACACGTGGTTGGCGGCGCCTGTCCTGTCCTGCTTGGCAGCACCTCCAGTCTGTTTATTCACGATTTTACCCTATTTTATCCTAAAAATCTGAAATAGTGCACAAAATACCTTTTCAAAGGTAAAATCTCAAATATGAGGTATATGACCAATTATTGCAGCAAATGTGTCATAAAATGGCCTTAAAGAACTAGGAAATATATGACTAATTTAGGCCATATCAGTAATTATCAAATCATTGGGTAATTATTGTTTTTTAAACCTAAAGCCTTTAAGCTAACACAACCTTTACCTCTAATTTTCTTTATGCTTGAGTTAGCCCAACTAGGATAAATAAATTAGCTAAACCCTACCCATAAATAAAAAATTTAATTCCATAGCTTTAACTTTCCCAATATCAAGTAGGCTTGGGTTGGCCCACACTCTGGTCTTGAAAACGGACTCTCGTTTGTACTTTATTAATGTAAGGCATTAGGTTTAATATGAGTTTGAGGGATTTATGATTATTACTCATCTCAAATGTTATGTGAATAATATCAATATCTTCGTACATCGCAAAATAATAATGTGGTTTTGTTATAGACTTTACTATATTATTCCACGAAGGAAATTAACTTGGTAAATCCTAAGTGATCCTGCAAGATCTAGGAAGAAAGTCTTACCATCCTCATTTTGTTCTTGATCACCTTCTCCTAGATTTGTAATAAATTCTAATCCTGTTTAACCTATATAATCTAATTACATAATATTCAAATACGGAAACTTCGAGTTACATTAGAGGTGAGTTAGATGAGAAGAGAAATTGCACAAGAAAAATAGAGAAGGCATGACATGTAGGCCCTATGTAATTTAATACAAAAGCGATAAAATGTATGAACAATTTAATTAGGTTCATAGTCCAAAACCAAACCGCCATGCTAATTTTATGCTCAAAATAAACTTAAAATTAGGAAATAATTCCAAAATCATTATTTTTGAAAAAAAATAAATTCTGAAATAAATATTTTAGAAAATATAGTAATTACTAAAATTGTATTTTAGGAATAAAAAAAATATTTAATCTAAAATCATTATTTTAGATATTATATAACTTTCCCAAAAAAAAAATTGAAAATTAACTCTGTTAGTTCAAAAACCAAATTTTCAGGAAAAAATTGGGTGCTCAATGGGAAAAGGAAATACTGTAGGCCTTTTGTGAATAACCTGAAAAGAAAAGAAAAGAAATTAATAAAATACAACCGTGCCTGGCATTTAATATGCCAGTCGCGGATTGTAGCTTTTTTTTACCAAAGCTAGCCATGGCTTATGAGAAGCCAGCATGGGCTTGGGCAAAAACTTTTTTGTTTTTTAATTATTCCTGCTATTTTTCCGGTCATCTTCCCCACCAATTACAGAAGACCACTTCTCTGTTCAATGCCAAAGAAAAACAATCTCTCCACTACTGTTTTGTTCCCTACTGAACAAATACTCTGTTCACTAGAAAACAAAAACAAATAAAAAGCTTTCTTAAAATATTAACTTTATAGGGGATTATGCTCAAAATGACACAAAGATAACCACAATCTCTAACTAGAAGCCGTGGGACCATTGGAACCACTCTCCAACTAAATCTTTTGAATAAAATAGGTTTTTAAGAATTTTTTTTTCTTAAAATTAATATTAACTTTAGTGTAATCCAAAAAATTCAACCAATATTCTCTGTGTCAATGATTAAACAATTTATGAGAATAAACTATGAATTTTTATATTCATTACATAAGTTAAAACCATTTTGTAGGAACTAAATTTAAAACACTAAAAGTCAAAATATTCTCTATGTTATGGATAAAACCCTTTGAAAGAATAAATCATGAATTTTATTTTAGATTTTGTAGTTCCATTTTAAACCATTTTCCTATTCGTTTTAGCCACAGGAAAAATTAATTTAAAAAATCTTTGTGCATTTGATCAAAAAGTTAAATTAAATAGCCATGCTTCCTCAATGAAAATTTTTACATGCTATTTCTATCGTTTAATTCGTTTGAAACCAGATAATGGATTAAATATGAAAATAATTAAAATTAAACTGATCTTGTTTAATCCTAAGATGGTTCCTCTTTTACTAGCCATTTACATGCAAAATTAATTATCATAAGAAATAAACCATTACAAGAAAATAAGCTCATGTGATATGGGACCCCAAAAGAAAAGGAAAAATAGAAGAGAAATAAGAAAATAGTATCCCCTTAAAGAAACTAAAATAGAAACAAATAGTGACCCGAACCCAGCTTCAGGAGTTGAATCGGTCCAATCCTTGTGCGAAGCTGGCTGTTGGTTCTTTTATTCCTTTCTTCAAGCCGAACCTTGGCTTCAGCAAGAATGGACTGCCTTGCACTTTTTCATTCTTGTAAACGTCCATGGCTTGTGCAACACCCCACTGCCTAGGCCCAACAGGGCTGGGGATGTCGCCCGTCCAAAGGACAAGAGGTCTTTATAACTAGGTCACATATAATAGAATAAAATAAATACTCTAAAATTAAACTTATTACAACCCAAAAGATAAGTACAGGAACAAATCCAAAATAAATTGTTTGCTACATTCTCTCAAAACATCACATAAAGAAAATAACATGAAGTCTTCAAAACATAGGCAACAAGTCTAGCTATTAACCTCCACAACTGGATCAACCTGAAAACATGGTATAAAAGGTGATGACATAGAAATCTCAGTAAGCCCATGTGTGCTTTGAGCGTTTCAGGTAAAATAATTCATGTATGCATGTTGTAAAAGTTTCATAAGAGAAAGTGCTGGCAAGCGTTAAATAAGTGTTGAAAATAAGGAGTGGTGTTTTGCTTTTCAAACTATACATGTGCACAATAAATACAACCACTCAAATGGGTAGCCATGGGTTACCACATGTTGGGCCCCATGACTAAGCAACGGTCAGAATGCCACACTTTGTACAAACTGAAAAAAGGTAGGTGTACGGCCTACCGGGTGCGATACTCCTCCATCTCTACACCCAAACTTATCGGTTGTCCACTCCGATAACACACAGTCCACATGACTGAAACTTGGTATCTCGGACTGGCATCCTATCCAGGAAAGACTCACCACTCAGAGGTGGCCACCTACTGAGAGACTTACCCTAACCCTTCAAAGACTAGTCCTGGTAGTCTACCTTTATTGAGTACTCAACGTTGATAGTCCCGCTTGGGAGAAAATTGATCACGCATTGCTTTATTTGGAAATAGCAATTAAGGGTTTCTAAAATTCTTGTCAAAGTTGGGTTTTAGAAAAAGTTTAGCATTTTGTGTAAAACTGCTTGTTTAATTTTCAAATGATTTGCTCGTCTGAAATAAAAAGGGGAAAAAACAGTCCTTAATTGCCTTTACAACATGAATATCCATACACATCGCATTTGGCTTGCCCTAGTAATTATTTGTCTTCACAAAATACCATGCAGGAGCTTACCTGATCCTTTGCTTGCTCAAATTCAAAAGTCTTCCAAGGCTGACCTAACCCCGCCAGGAGTAAACACACGACATAAGGTTATACTCAAGCTATATTCACTTACACAAATATTCTTAGTTCAACTTATTACAATCATGCCCCTAATGTCCTAAGCTTTAAGGCTAAATGATAAAGGATTTTATAAAATAAGTCTAGCTTGATAAGGTAAAATAACTAGGGGTTATAAAAATAATTGCTGATAAGTTATAAGCTCAAATAATAAATCTTGAGTGTTGTTATTAATAAATAAACTAAGGTTTGATTTTTGAATAATATTAAGTCCTAAATAATATTAATAAATGGTAATTTAAAAATAATGTTACTTAAATAAATAAAAAAAATTAAATAATTTTTAATTTTTTTAAATAGATAATAAATAATTAGTAGTAAATAAAATTAATAATAAATAAATTAGATTAAATTTTGTTTAATAAATAACAAACAAATTTGAACATGAATAATATTTATGACTATAGGCCCACAAGGACATTAATATTTTATTTATTAATAGTATTTATATAAAAAAGATCTTATTTAATATTATACATATGCATATATTATTTTTAATGAAAAATATTATTTATTTGACTAGTAAAATATCAATATTTCATTTAATACCCCATTTCCAAAGCTTCCTAGAAATTTCGAAATCCTAGAGGAAAAATATAGTAATAATTTTAATTAAGATACTAAAATTTGCTAATTTAAATAACTTAGGATCAACAATATCATAATCATAATTTTCCTACTGCTAACAAGAATCATGAACAAATTCTCTAACATCAAACAACAAACTAATTCATTCATGAACATAGGCTTAAATCTACACATGCTATCACATAGCAAATCTCTACTAAGCATAATCATAACCATGGCTTCAATGAAGATAAGAACATGAAAATCCTATTCACCAAAGGTGTCATTTCATCTAACATGCTTTAACCATCCATAATTTTCTTAAGACATACTGATCATATATTGATTGACAAGAAAGTCCATATAGCTTAAACATGATCAATCACTCTCATGTCCTATTCTCAACCCCTTCAAACATAGACTTATACTCAACCCCCCATTCATATACTATTCTCCCTATCAACATCTAAGAGACATGAATTCAGAATTAAAAAGAAAGGTTAAGGAGAAATACTTGGCTGATGATCACTTCGATGAAGATTTAAGAAGGTCTATGCGAGTAAGGGTCTTGAATTGTCCAAGAGTAAGAAAACAGCCATGGTTGTTAATCAACCATTTCGGCCGAGAGAGAGAGAGAGAGAGAGAGAGAGAGAGAGAGAGAGAGAGAGAGCATTAGAAAGGTATATCCAGAATTGAATGGAAGAGGATGAACTTTTGTGTTATAAATATCAGAAATGAAGTCTAGGGGTTAATTAGAAGTGATCTGGAGTATTTGAGAGTGATTAGAGGTGTTTAGAGTAGATTTAGGCTTGAAGAAAAGTAGTGTGTGTTCTTGGTGAAAATGGAGAGAATGAGAGAAAAGGCTAACAAATTTCTAGAGTGTTGTTGGCCGAATGGTTTGGGGTAGATAGGAATTTCGGTTTTCAGCTAGTGGGAGAGAGAGTGATCAGATTTTTTTGAAATTCGAATGGAGAAAATTGTGGAGTTGTTTGAGGTAGGAGGTTAGCTAATGGTGTTTGATTAAGGGAGGTTTGTTTGCCCTTCAATGGTGCCAGTTGGTTTGTTTTGCTTTGCTGAAATGTATGAGGTCTGATAAGGCTTAAGGCTGGCCGAAATTCAGAGCTTAAATGGTAGAGGAATTCTGGTTGTATAGCTTAATACAAGGGGTGTTTTCATGGAGAAAAATTTTGGAAATTTTGAAGTTCAAATGTAATTTGAATGGAGTGATCTTAGGAGATGTTTGAGGTTTGGTTATGGAGTCCAAGTGTTCAAGGTAAGTGTGGAGGTTAATGGTGTTCAGTCCATGGCTGAACAAGGTTCAATTTGCAGAGGTTTGAGGGCAGTTTCTTCGGTCTATGGCTATGGGAACAAGGCTGGATATTTCTGGCTTCATAGTGCTCATGTTTCGAAGGTGTGCTGCAAATTTTCCTGTGCAGTTTTCTACAATTCTTCAGCCCGTTTTGCAGAGGTTTTGAGAGATGTCAAGGGTCCTTTAAGGCTGGTTTTTCAGCCTTCTTTCTGAAGAAAAATAGAGGAATTTTGCTGGCTTGAAGGTGGATTAAAACAACTTCATTTTCTTGGTTGAAAGTGGCGAAACTACCCAGAATTTTTTCCTGCTTTTGTGTAGTTTGTGCAGTCCGAAAATTGCACAGAATTTTCAGCCTTCAAACCACATGAAATGACCATTTTTCTGGCAGGAAATGAGTAGATTTACTGGCTGAATTTTTCGAAAAGCTGGTCTGCAAAAATTCTGGAAAATTTCCAAATTTTCTTCACTAAAAATATGAACAACATGAAGGTAGGATTAAACGTATAATCATGGTGATTTATTTCTTTTGGAAATCATCCTAATTTCTCTCCTATTTTCAGCCAATCCTCTATCCTTCAAGACTAATTTTCAAAATTCAAGGTTGAAGAATTATCACAGATTTTTTTTTGGAATTTAAAAGAAGAGATTTAATGGATTTTGGTTTATTTAAATTATGAACATGTTAGGACCAAGCTAGAGGTAATAAAAAGGACAAAAATTCCTCTAGAATTCTTTCTAGGACACAATGATCAGATTAGGACATTCTCTTCATGTCTCCCCTAAGACAACATTCCTATTTTTATGGAATGCAAGAAAACAAAAATTCAAACTTAATTAAGATAATCCTGTTAAAAACTTAGATGATGGGATTTCAACTCATGACCTTAGAGATTAATTCCAAAGCTCTAACCACTAAACCACAACAACTCTTGTTCTTATTTTCTAACCCACATATTCCTCTTATTTAATCCTCAAGCTAACTTCCTATTTTGACCTCAAGCAAAATTACCATTTTACCCTTCCTACTCAATAAGCATATCTAAGCCTTTTACCCTATAAACCACAATTCTAAAGCACATAAAATCATTAATATATATATATATATATATATATATTCATGAAAAATAATATGATATGCATCCCGACCCTCTTACTCTAGGGTTGGCTTTAGGTGGGGTTTCACATCCTCCCCTCCTTAGGAGAATTTCGGCCCGAAATTCAGGCGCACCTCTATCTCAGATCAGGATACTTCCATTTTACCCACTCTTCTGTTTCCCGTGTGGCATCTCGTGTGCCATGCTGCACCTTTACCATTGGAATCTGCTTGTTCCGAAGTGTCTTGATACTTTGATCTAATATCTTTACGGGTTTCTCCACATAGCTCAAGTCGGGTTGCAACACTAACGGCTCATCATTCAAAACATGTCCGGGATCGGCATTGTACTTCTTCAGCTGGGATACATGAAATACATCGTGAATTCCCCTATTTGGTGTCAGTTTTAGGAACACACTGTCTCCCACCTGAAATTCTAACTTCCTCCGCCTATTGTCGGCATAACTCTTTTGTCGGCTCTGGGCTACTTTCAACATTTCCCTAATTAACTTAACCTTGTCCAACATTTCTTGAACATAGACTTCTCCCGATTTGCTTATGTGACCGTCCTCTGACCAACTCCAGTAAAGCGGTACCTGACACTTACGTCCATATAGAGCTTCATACGGAGCCATTCTAATCGTAGCTTGATAACTGTTATTTTATGACAACTCTGCATACAGCACACAATCGATCCATTTATCCCCAAAATCCAATACACAGGCTCTCAGCATATCCTCTAATATTTGAATAATCCTTTCTGACTGTCCATCGGTCTGTGGATGCACCGTCGTACTGAACTTCAGACTAGAGCCCATCGATTCTTGAAACTTGCCCCAAAATCGGGATGTAAATCTCGGATCATAGTCGGACACAATACTTGAAGGCACTCCATGCTGTCTGACTATTTCCCGCACATTGGTCTGAGCCAACTTTTCTATTAAATCCCTTACATTCACGGGTATGAAATGTGCCGACTTGGTCAATCGATCCACCACTATCCATATGGCATCCTTTTGGGTCCTTGCCATAGGGAGTCTAGTCACGAAGTCCATGGTCACCTCATCCCATTTCCATTCCAGTACTGGCAATGGTTGTACTAGTCCTGCCACCTTTTTGTGCTCTACTTTGACTTTCTGACAGGCTAGACACGTTGAGACATACTTAGCCACATTTCGCTTCATCCCAGCCCACCAATAAGTCCTTTTCAGATCTTGATACATCTTGACCTCTCCCGGATGAATGGCGTACTTGCTCTTATGCGCTTCTTCTAAAATTCTATCCTTCAACTGGTGCTCCTCGGGTACACACAAACGATCTCGGATGTACAAAACTCCCGCTTCGTCCTGCCGAAATTCACTGTCTTGCCGTTTAAGTTCCTTGTCCTTGAAAAGCTAAAATTTCGCATTACTCTGCTGGGCTTCAACAATTTCCCACCTTAGATCTGGCATCAACTTCAGGTTGCTAATAATAATCCTCTCTTCTTGCACTTCTGCTCTTCTATCCACCATATCCTGAACCACTTGAACCTCTTGTACTCTTAGTCTGGCCATTCTGACTTTCTGGCTCAGGGCATCAGCAACGACGTTGGCTTTCCCGGGGTGGTAGTTGATAGGACAACGATACTCCTCCAAAAATTCCATCCATCTTCGTTGCCTCAAATTCAAGTCTTTCTGGGTGAAGATGTACTTCAGGCTCTTGTGATCAGTGAACACTTCATATTCTGCTCCATATAAGTAGTGCCACCATTTCTTTAAGGCAAACACAATGGCAGCCAGTTCCAGATCGTGGGTGGGATAATTGACTTCATGCGGCTTCAATTTTCGAGAAGCATAGGTGATCACCTTCCTATCTTGCATCAAAACTGCTCCCAAGCCTTCCTTCGAAGCATCCGTATATAGTGCGTAAGGCTTATCTGCCTCTGGCAGACTCAACACAGGCGTTGTCATTAACCTCCGCTTCAACTCTTGAAAACTCTTTTCACATTTTTCATTCCAAACAAATGGTACGTCCTTTCTCAGCAGTCAGATCATAGGAGATGCTAGCGTTGAAAACCCCTTAATAAACCTCCTATAGTAGCCAGCCAATCCTAAGAAGTTTCGAATCTCTGTGATGTTCTCTGGTTGCTTCTAGTCCGAAACTACTTCGACCTTTGCTGGGTCCACCTTGATCCCATCCTAGGTCACCATGTGACCAAGAAATACCACACCATCCAGCTAAAATTCGCACTTGCTAAACTTGGCGTAAAGCTTGTGCTCCCTTAGCTTTTCTAGTACCAACATCAAATGTTCTGCATGGTCCTTCGGGCTCCTGGAGTATATGAGTATGTCGTCGATGAAGACCACCACGAACTTGTCCAAGTAGGGTTGGAACACTCGATGCATCAAATCCGTAAATACCGCGGGTGCATTAGTTACCCCCAAAGGAATCACCACAAACTCATAGTACCCATATCTTGTATTGAAGGCCGTCTTAGGAATATCTTCCTCCTTTATCCTCACTTGATAGTAACCTTACCTCAAATCTATTTTGGAGTAACAACCGGATCCTTGCAACTGGTCGAATAACTCATCAATTAACGGTAGGGGATATTTAATCTTGATGGTCAGGTTGTTCAAGACCCGGCAGTCAATACACAACCTTAGAGTCTCGTCCTTTTTCTTCACAAATAGCATAGGTGCTCCCCATGGTGACGTGCTAGGTCTGATATAGCCTTGCCTCACCAACTCTTCTAACTGCTCCAATTCTTTCAACTCTGCCGGTGCCATCCGATATGGAGTTCGAGACACTAGTTCCGCTCCTGGGACTAGATCAATGGTGAATTGAACTTCTCGATTGGGAGGTAGAGAAGTGAGTTCCGCAGGGAACATGTTGGGAAAATCCATTACCACCTCAGTATCCTCCAGAGTGCACTAGTCCTTCAGCTTATTTATCACATAAGCCAAATATCCTTGACATCCTTGCCTCAACAATTTCCGGGCTTTAGCCCCAGCTATCAAAAACTTCGATTCTTTTACCTTTTTGCCATTGAACTCTAACACATCACATCTTGGTCTAACGAACTGAACCAACTTATTCTTTCAGTCTACTCTAGCCCCATGCTTCGCTAGCCAATCCATTCCCAATATCAAATCATAATCAACAATAGCTAAGACTATTAAATTTCCCTCCAAACTTTCTCTCCCCACTTCAATTTTACAATTCTGCACATACCGATCCACTTGTACCATTTTTCCCAAAGGCGTACTCACTAACAAGGTGAAAGGTAATTCTACTCCATCCCAACCCAAATTATATGCACAATTCTTGTTTAAATAGGAATGGGTAGATCCAGGGTCTATCAATGCATTAACAGAACGACTTTAGATAGTAAACATACCTTCCACTACTGCTGCATCGCTCCAACCTCTTCCCGGTTGAGAGCGAAAACTTTTGCTTTCACCTGCGGCTTCTGCGTTCTACTCCCGGAAGCTCCCGTGGCATTGGCTCGATTGGGCCCCGGGATTTGAGCTGGGTTCCCTTGTCTGACTCGGGGAAGTCTAGGGCAGGCGTTCCGCAGATGGTTCGGGTCTCCACAGTGGTAGCACTTCCGCTCACCCCCTCTGGATCAATAGTTTTTCTCAGTGTGGCCCTTTTTCCCACACTACCGGCATATTGGAAGATTCTTCACAGGACCAACCGGTGTTGTTCGGGCTTGCTTTCCCCGATTTTGCCACTGCTGGTTAGTAGGGCGCTTATTAGGTTGCTGCCTCTGAAAAGGTCTCGGCGGCTGTCCCGATGGTATGAAAGGTCACGGTGCCATTCGGTTGTGATCCTCATTCTCAGTACGGGTGGCTGCGTCCACAGCCCCCGAATAAGTCATCGGTGGAGAAGGTGCCAATGCCCTTTTTAACTCCTGCCTTAAACCCTTAACAAATTGCCTCGTTCTGTTCTGCTCGGTGTCTACCAGCCTCTTGCAATACTTTGACAATTGGGTGAACCATGCTGCGTATTGAGCTACCGTCATACCTCCCTACTTTAGATTCTGGAACTCATCTTCCCGCTTCTCAACTATCCACTGGGGAATATACTCGGCTCGCAATGCTTCCATAAAATTGGCCCATGTCCAGTCTTGGTCAATCATCTCCTAGTCATCCTAAACCCGTTGCCACCATGCCCGGGCTAGACCCCTCAGACGGAATGCAGCAAACTTCACCATCCGCTTCTTAGTATACTAGAGTGTAGCAAAGATGTCCTCTATTTGTTCCACCCATTGTTCTGCTTTTTGGTCTTGCTCGGCCTCTCCCAAGAAGATAGGAGGTTGAAATTTTAGGAACTGCTCCAATGCCTCATCTTCCCTTTTCGGATTCCTTCACTCAGTCAGGGTTTGCAGAATCTCGGTCACCTTGTGGAACGCTTGTGTCATAGTTACGCTAACCGGTTCCTCCGATCCCATTTCTGGCTCTAGTACATTCTCATCTCCCTGGTTTGGTGACGGTATTTGAGTTGTTTCAAACTCCAGTGTCACGGGTTCTGCCTCAGGAACCCTTCTGCTGGATGTGGCTGCACGACGCCTGGGTGCCATTCTAAACCATGCCCCAGATAATGAGTTTATGCATCAAAGTTTAAAATATCCAAATTGAGCATGCATTCACATTCAACTTTAAGTGGAAGAAAATTAGATGCAAATTTTGTATAAAGAATTGCATATAGATTTTTCTCAAGATTTAGAGCACTCCAGGTACTCTTATTTGCATAAATTTAGAATTAAAGTAGTAAAAATGAATAAAATCCTTAGCATAGGAATTTATGGAAAGCAGTAAATAAAACAGCCCAATCGTAGCAGCACTTAGCCTCCCTAGTCCTTATCAGAATCTTCACAGTCGGCCTCATATAACCATCCCCCAGAATTCCTAGTGAGGTCTATGCCAACCCCATTTGCAAACCCATCTATTGGCTCCTTCCTGAGTCTCCTAGAACTCTCCCCGGTTTCAAACTGATTGGGTGGGGTTACAAAGGAAGGTCTAGGTGGAGATTCGTAATCTATCTCCCCTGGGTCATCACTATCAGCTGTCAAGTCAGGAGGGGAACATATTCCATATCGATCTCTTCGTCTTCACTGTTAGTAACCAAGTCTATCACGGGTATTGAGGGTGGCTCAATGATCTGGACCCCATCGTCACTGCTATCATCCAGGGGAATAATTAGCTGGAGTGCAGGCTGAGGTGCAAGCTGAGGCACTGGTAGGTCCTCCGAGTAGATAGGAATCGGAGGATTCCATTGTTGCCCTTTCCTTGCGGTTCTAATCATTCTAACCATCCTACAGCATAAACAAGACAGGCCAGATAAAAGATTTGAACTTAATAAATCAAAATAGATTCTATCAATACTTGCCTAAACCTGGGCTTTGATACCACTTGTAACACCCCACTGCCTGGCCCCAACAGAGCCAAGGATGTTGCCCCGTCCAAAGGACAAGGGGTCTTTATAACTAGGTCACATATAATAGAATGAAATAAATACTCTAAAATTAAACTTATTACAACCCAAAAGATAAGTACAGGAACAAATCCAAAATAAATTGTTTGCTACATTCTCTCAAAACATCACATAAAGAAAATAACATGAAGTCTTCAAAACATAGGCAACAAGTCTAGCTATTAACCTCCACAACCGGATCAACCTGAAAACATGGTATAAAAGGTGATGAGATAGAAATCTCGGTAAGCTCGTGTGTTCTTTGAGTGTTTCAGGTAAAATAATTCATGTATGTAAGTTGTAAAAGTTTCATAAGAGAAAGTGCTGGCAAGCGTTAAATAAGTGATGAAAATAATGAGTGGTGTTTCGTTTTTCAAACCATACATGTGCACAATAAATACAACCACTCAAATGGGTAGCCATGGATTACCACACGTTGGGCCCCATGACTAAGCAATGGATAGAATGCCACACTTTGTACAAAGTGACAAAAGGTAGGTATACGGCCTACCGGGTGCGATACTCCTCCATCTCTACACCCAAACTTACCAGTTGTCCACTCCGATAACACACAATCCACATGACTGAAACTTGCTAGCTCGGACCGACATTACCTACCGAACTGGCATCCTATCCAGGAAGGACTCACCCCTCAGAGATGGCCACCTACTGAGAGACTTGCCCTAACCCTTCAAAGACTAGTCCTGGTAGTCTACCCTTAATGAGTACTCAACGTTTATTGTCCCGCTTGGGAGAAAATTGATCACGCATTACTTTATTTGGAAATAGCAATTAAGGGTTTCAAAAATTCCTATCAAAGTTGGGTTTTAGAAAAAGTTTAGCATTTTGGGTAAAACTGCTTGTTTAATTTTCAAATGATTTGCTCGTTTGAAATAAAAAGGGGAAAAAACAGTCCTTAATTGCCTTTACAACATGAATGTCCATACACATCGCATTTGGCTTACCCCAGTAATTTTTTGTCTTCACAAAATTCCATGCAGGAGCTTACCTGATCCTTTGCTTGCTCAAATTCAAAAGTCTTCCAAGGCTGACCTAACCCCGCCCGGAGTAAACACAAGACATAAGGTTATACTCAAGCTATATTCACTTACACAAATATTCTTAGTTCAACTTATTACAATCATGCCCGTAATGTCCTAAGCTTTAAGGCTAGATGATAAAGGATTTTATAAAATAAGTCTAGCTTGATAAGGTAAAATAACTAGGGGTTGTAAAAATAATTGCTGATAAGTTATAGGCTCAAATAATAAATCTTGAGTGTTGTTATTAATAAATAAACCAAGGTTTGAATTTTGAATAATTTTAAGTCCTAAATAATATTAATAAATGGTAATTTAAAAATAATGTTACTTAAATAAATAATATATTTACAATTAATTTTTAATTTTTTTAAATAGATAATAAATAATTAGTAGTAAATAAAATTAATAATAAATAAATTAGATTAAATTTTGTTTAATAAATAACAAACAAATTTGAACATGAATAATATTTATGACTATAGGCCCACAAGGACATTAATATTTTATTTATTAATAGTATTTATATAAAAAGATCTTATTTAATATTATACATATGCATATATTATTTTTAATGTAAAATATTATTTATTTGACTAGTAAAATATCAATATTTCATTTAATACCCCATTTCCGAAGCTTCCTAGAAATTTCGAAATCCTAGAGCAAAAATAGAGTAATAAATTTAATTAAGATACTAAAATTTGCTAATTAAAATAACTTAGGATCAACAAGATCATGATCATAATTTTCCCACTGCTAACAAGAATCATGAAAATATTCTCTAACATCAAACAACAAACTAATCCATTCATGAACATAGGCTTAAATCTACACATGCTATCACATGGCAAATCTCTACAAAGCATAATCATAACTATGGCTTCAATGAAGATAAGAACATGAAAATCCTATTCACCAAAGGCGTCATTTCATCAAACATGCTTTAACCATACATAATTTTCTTAAGATATAATGATCATATATTGATTGACAAGAAAGTCCATATAGCTTAAACATGATCAATCACTCTCATGTCCTATTCTCAACCCCTTCAATCATATACTTATACTCAACCCCCCATTCATATACTATTCTCCCTATCAACATCTAAGAGACATGAATTCAGAATTAAAAAGAAAGGTTAAGGAGAAATACTTGGCTGATGATCACATCGATGAAGATTTAAGAAGGTCTATGCGAGTGAGGTTCTTGAATTGTCCAAGAGTAAGAAAACAGCCATGGTTGTTAATCAACCATTTCGGCCGAGAGAGAGAGATAGAGAGAGAGAGAGAGAGCATTACAAAGGTATATCGAGAATTGAATGGAAGAGGATGAACAAGAAGGTTGTTCTTGATTTACCTTGTTGATGTTCTTGAGACCTTCAAGAAAAAACTGATTTTGATCCGATTGAAAATTCTTGTTTGCGTGTTTTTGTGTTATAAATATCAGAAATAAAGTCTAGGGGTTAAGTAGACGTGATCTGGAGTATTTGAGAGTGATTGGAGGTGTTTAGAGTAGATTTAGGCTTGAAGAAAAGTAGTGTGTGTTCTTGGTGAAAATGGAGAGAATGAGAGAAAAGGCTCACAATTTTCTGGAGTGTTGTTGGCCGAATGGTTTGGGGTAGATAGGAGTTTCGATTTTCAGCTAGTGGGAGAGAGAGTGATCAGATTTTTTTGAAATTCGAATGGAGAAACTTGTGGAGTTGTTTGACGTAGGAGGTTAGCTAATGGTGTTTGTTTAAGGGAGGTTTCATTGCTCTTCAATGGTGCCGGCTGGTTTGTTTTGCTTTGCTGAAATGTATGAGGTCTGATAAGGCTTAAGGCTGGCCGAAATTCAGAGCTTAAATGGTAGAGGAATTCTGGTTGTCTAGCTTAATACAAGGAGTGTTTTCATGGAGAAAAATTCTGGAAATTTTGAAGTTCAAATGTAGTTTGAATGGAGTGATCTTAGGAGATGTCTGAGGTGTGGTTATGGAGTCCAAGTGTTCAAGGTAAGTATGGAGGTTAATGGTGTTAAGTCCATGGCTGAACAAGGTTCAATTTGCAGAGGTTTGAGGGCAGTTTCTTCGGTCTATGGCTATGGGAACAAGGCTGGAAATTTCTAGTTTCATAGTGCTCATGTTTCGAAGGTGTGCTGCAAATTTTCCTGTGCAGTTTTCTGCAATTCTTCAGTCCATTTTGCAGAGGTTTTGAGAGATGTTCAAGGGTCCATTAAGGCTGGTTTTTCAGCCTTCTTTCTGTAGAAAAACATAGGAGTTTCGCAGGCTTGAAGGTGTATTAAAACAGCTTCATTTTCTTAGTTGAAAGTGGTGAAACTGCCCGGAATTTTTTCCTGGTATTGTGCAATTTGTGCAGTCCGAAAATTGCACAGAATTTTCAGCCTTCAAGCCACATGAAATGACCATTTTTCTGGCAGCAAATGAGTAGGTTTACTGGCTGAATTTTTTGAAAAGCTGGTCTGCAAAAATTCTGGAAAATTTCTAGATTTTCTTCACTAAAAATATAAACAACATGAAGGTAGGATTGAAGGTATAATCATGGTGATTTATTTCTTTTGGAAACTTATCCTAATTTCTCTCCTATTTTCAGCCAATCATCTATCCTTCAAGACTAATTTTCAAAATTCAGGGTTGAAGAATTATCACAGAATTTTTTTGGAATTTAAAGGAAGAGATTTAATGGATTTTGGTTTATTTAAATTATGAACATGTTAGGACCAAGCTAGAGGTAATAAAAAGGACAAGAATTCCTCTAGAATTCTTTCTAGGACACAATGATAAGATTAGGACATTCTCTTCATGCCTCCCCTAAGACAACATTCCTATTTTTATGGAATGCAAGAAAACAAAAATTCAAACTTAATTAAGATAATCATAATAAAAACTTAGATGATGAGATTTGAACTCTTGACCTTAGAGATTAATTCCAAAGCTCTAACGACTAAAGTACAACAACTCTTGTTCTTATTTTCTCACCTACGTATTCCTGTTATTTAATCCTCAAGCTAACTTCCTATTTTGACCTCAAAGCAAAATTACCATTTTACCCTTCCTACTCAATAAGCATATCTAAGCCTTTTACCCTATAAACCACAATTCTAAAGCACATAAATTCATTAAATATATATATATATACATATTCATGCAAAATAATATGATATGCATTCTGACCCCCTTACTCTAGGGTTGGCTTTGGGTGGGGTTTCACATTTGAGGAAGCCATGGATCGCCTTACTCTCACAAAGAAATATGCCTTTGACCACCATAATCTCAAAGCCTAGGATACCTTAATATTCTTCTCTTATGAAGCCATGCCTACCTTGCCCCCTACCCATGGCTGCCTGGTGCCCCAGCCATGGCCTCCTAGCACCCTAGCCTTGTATTACTAGGCCTTGAAGCTATTTGTCTCGTGAAGCTATTTTTCACCATTTTTCTTCCGCTCAACTTTCTTCTCCTTTTCCATGGGATTTCAATGTTTGATTTGACACCAATATTTTTACCAAAATCTGTTGATAAAATTGAAATACAATATCAAACTTCTATGTATTTTAAAATGAGGAGTATACGAATTCTATGAAAAGCGAATAATAATAAATTGTAGCTACCTATGCCTTCACGTGCATGGCGTACACAACATCTTCCCATATCAAAAACCACGAAGATCAATACAATCCCAAAGACTAAATATTTTATTAGTAAAAGAACACAGTTTTCGATTATTAACCCTAAGCATGCTTCTGGATTATAACCTTGCTCAAAGAACACTTGAAAGATCGTAGGAAAATAAAAACACAGTGGAAATTGCAATTAAAAAAAATTCCCAAGCTAAAGTTTAGAAATACATACTTCTAACGCATTTAATTTGAATAATTAAAGCTGGATTCAAATTCAACAAGGCTTTCTGGGTTGGAACGATGATTTGTTCTCCATGAATACTAGTTAGATGTTAACACCTTCGCATTGAGCACTTGCCATGTTCACTAGCTTTTGAGCTTCTAGAGTATGTTAGTGTTGTACCCTAGAGGCAATCACTTGTATATTATATATGACACATTTTATTTTAATAAAAGGCATTATTTATCTTACAATTTCTTTTCTTTACTTTAAGTAATATAACTGTTTGATAAAGTCCCTAGTATAACACTTTGTTAACGAAATCATGATAGAGATCATGATATGAGATTCCTACTACACTGGATAGTGTTAGTACATAAATAGTTCCTAGTCATAGTATTAATGAGACAGGACATCATTAATTCGTTAAGACTAGCATGTATTAGACTTCCTGATTCGATCAGAGGTGGTTCTTATAACCGTGAGTATTGAGATGCTCAAAGTTAACACATGGATTCTTATTAATAGAACAAGTTCATTAGATGACCTAGATTTGAGATAATCATATGGATAACTATTTAGTGCCAGTGATATAATCTCAATATAGCAAACACGAAAGTATCCTTACACTTGAGATTTCCAAGGTACTTTGTTTGCTGAGCCTTGTGCCTTGATTCCAATCTCTGAAACTCAATCGAGGGCCATCTATGAGATGGATATTAGGTAAATTATGAGGTAAACGAAAGTAGTTGAGGGGGTCAATAAAGGATTCACCACTCCTAATAGTAGGGGTGAATATCTCACGGCCACTTGTAGGAATTACTACTCATAAGTCCTTGGCCAAGGCGTATGTGTAGTGGAAAGGGTTCCAATTGAGACACATTGAGAGTAGTGGGTTCCTTGTACAAG
Source organism: Voacanga thouarsii (assembly GCA_026120185.1). Classification (NCBI taxonomy): domain Eukaryota; kingdom Viridiplantae; phylum Streptophyta; class Magnoliopsida; order Gentianales; family Apocynaceae; genus Voacanga; species Voacanga thouarsii. The sequence goes on from JANUWF010001625.1 coordinate 776,207, forward strand.
TATAATGATATTCGGGTTAGAATTAATATACATTCTGGAGGGAGTTGGCACTAATTTCGTACTCCAAATCGAATGAGATATTGTATGGTAAAAGGAGTTAATTGCATTATAGTTTGTTATTGAAGGGTTCATGTTAAGCCACTTGACTTCCTGGACTCTTGGATGATCATCATATGTTGCTAGATACCGCTTATGATCTAGGAATATGGGTTAATTAATTGATGAATTAATAAACCAATCCTGATTAGAATTAATAGGATTAATTCTAATTAATAAAGGATTATTAATTTCAAAGACGTTTGGATTAATTCATGTTCGCTATAAGTCGCACACAAAAGAGGAATATGTACTCAAGATGTTATTTGATAATATAGTGGGGTTTATTACAAGAAAGAGAGGTTAATGTGGCCAAATTATAATTAGTTATAATTGACGAGTCAATTTATAATTCTGAGAACTTGATGGGTTCCAATTGCAATTGGAGAATTGTTTGGAATTCTCAGATGTGGTTTTTGTAAAGGCTTTTAGTTATATGAGATAAATCAAATTGGTTTTACTGTTGAGCAAGAAGTTATACAAAGCAAACAAAAGGGCACACATGAAAGAATGGGTTCCAATGCTCATTTTTATCAACACACATGAAATAATGTGTGGGAGGCCATCCTCTCAAGAGAATAATAGAGATATGATTTTCATGTTCTCTTGTACATCTCTCTCTCTCTCATGTGGCTTCTTCCAAGAGGGAATCCAAGACTCTTCTTCTTCTTTTCTCTGTTTTTGCTTATGAAGTAGAACAAGAAAGAAAAACCTCATCCACCGTTGTTGTTTTCAGGTAGCACAGAAAATAATGGTGCTTATGTGAGATCCTCTGTGTGGATTTCTATTAGAGATAATCACACACTGTGATTATATTGGTTGGACATACAACTCTTGTGGTGATTCTTCAAGAGGATTGCTGGATCGCGCCACAACTATCTTACTCGAAGAAGGAAAATTTTGTTTTCCACACAAACAAAGAAAGGTAAAAGTTTTTATCTTTGTTTCTTTGTTGTGTGTGTGTGTGTGTGTGTGTGTGTGTGTGTGTGTCTCATTTTCCACACATATGCGGATCCTGGATGGTATCTTGTTTTTATTTTTTAGCTGCGCCGTATATGATACGCATGAGATACCTAACAGAGTATTCTCCAAACCACTATGGACTTCTACCAGTGAATGTAGATTAGGGTGAAAAAAAAATTGAAAGAAAACGGAAGAGCTAAACATCCAAAAGAAGAACGAAGGAAATATGACGAGAAAAATAGTGGCTTGTTCTCTTAGGAAAAATCGAAAGCTGTTTGTGTGTGTGCAATTCAGTTAACCAAAAACTGCACAGAGACAAAACTCCTGTGTCCTTGATTAAAAGAAAAGACCATCTAGCTTTCTGTTAGCCCTAAGGGTTTTCTTCTATGTTTTGACTAATGACAAACATTGATATAGACTAACTTGTTAATCTATTATGATAAGACATGTTTGACCTTTATTCTTCTAAGGCATTCAGATATGATTATTTGGCAACTCTTTCGTGATCGAATTCAAGTAAGGAAGATCAAAAGAGAAGATTGAAATATTTGGAGTTGCATATCAAGAAGTCCTTTATAAAGAACTTTAGACTAAGAAGTATTATTAAGCTATATCTATTAATTCCTATATCTCTTTATCTCTTGAGTCATTTGACTTTACCTTAAAGCACCAAAAGAGAAGATTTCAAAGTTTTTGAAAAATCTCAGAATTTTGGATTGAACAGTTTGAATCCGAAAGGTTCATCTAAAATTCTGAAAAGTATGTTGAAATATTCTGATTGATTAAGTGCCATTTTAGACTTACCTTTTGGATGCATCGTCGACCAAAACCTGAGTCCAAAATACGGATGAGTTTAAACAGAAAATTTATAGTCGTTCCTTTATGACCGTTAGCACTCCATTTTTTGGCTCTATAAATAGCTCTTAGAGCAAGATTAGAGATAGGATTTTTAAAACATTCATCTTAGAAATACTATTGCTCAACCTTTTCAGTAATCTCCTTTTATCAAAGCTTCAAAGTGATTTTATTTTGTATCAAAGGTAAAAGTGCTTATGCTTTATATCTAAGTAAATATCTGCTCAAGTAAGTGAGCTGTTTATTGTTCTATTGATATTCAAATCCCTATTGTACTAAGGTTGTGGTGTAAAACCCATTGGGGTGAGCCTTGTGTTGGTTAATGTTCAAGGTTTTTTGAGTAAAACCCATTGGAGTGAACCTTGTTTAGTGTTTGCATTAAGGTTGTGTTGTAAAACCTAGTTGGAGTGATCCTTGATGTATTTGCGTGACTGAGAGGTTTTGGAAAACCTAGTGTGGTGATCCTCTCTTGTATGTGGTACTGTTTCATTAAGCGAAGTTAATGAAATCAGGTTGAAAATCCTTAAGTGTGAGCTTAAGGTTGTGGACGTAGATCTTGGATGATCAAACCACAATACATTCCTTGTCTCACTCCTATTCATTTTTCATTTACTGCTTCGAGTTTCTTTCTTTTCCTAAATCTGGAAACACATCTACGAGTGCTTGGATAACTTTCTATGTTTCCATAAAGTCCATCCAAGTATCTTGGTGATCATCATTATTCTACTTTTTAAACAAATCAGAAAAATTATTTTTGCTTGCCAAAAAACATATTCACCCCCCTCCCTTTAAGGTTTTTCATTTAGTAGCAAAGATTGGTGTACATACTCTTGGTTTAACAACCTTGTCGAAAAGATCTTAATAGCAAGCTCATCCTCTCTTCCATATATTGAAGGGTCTTCAACAAATTGTCTTCCTTTGTTCAATAGAAGTAACTATACTTTTTGAAAAAATAGAATGAAAATTTGTGTATGTTCTATTAACTTTGAGTTATGGAGTTTAATAGAAAATGGTCCTTTTATTCCATAAAGATGTTTATGGCATAAAAATTCATAAACAGTGTGATGAGTATAGTATATAAGATAATGCTAAGATGACTTTAAATTTTCAGGCTATGAACATTTTATGTTGTGCACTAGATGCAACTGAATATAACCATGTTAGTGGTTGTGATTCAACACATGATATATGGAGATTACTTGAAGTCACCCATGAGGGGACTAACTAAGTTAAAGAATAAAAAATGGGGCTTCTAATTCATGACTATAAATTGTTTACTATGAGGCCAAATGAAAGCATCACTGATATGTTCATGAGATTTACTAATATCTCAATTAGTCTTAAAGCTTACGGGAAGATTTATTCCTTTGGGGAACAAAATCGAAAAATTTTAGATGCTTTACTAAAAAGCTAGCAACCTAAAATTCTTGCTATAGAAGAATCTATAGATTTAAAATCTTTACCTACTGAGGAGTTGATTGGATCTCTTCTTACTCATGAGATGAAGCTTAAACGATTTTATGAATTTGATGATCATGATAGAGGCAGAAAAGGGATTGCACTAAAGACTGAATATGAAGATGGAGAAACTAGCCTGTCGAAAAGCAATGAAGGCATGGAAATGGACAATGATGATTTGGCAATGATAGCAAAAAAATTTAGAAGGATGTTCTACAAAGAAAACTACAAAAGAGGAAGGAAGTTTGTAAGAAATAAAGGACAAACCTTTGCTTTCAAACCTCAATGTCTTGAATGTAAAAGCACTGATCATTTCATTGCGGACTGTGCTGTTGCAAAAGGTAAACAAGGAAAAGCATTTAAAATGAAGAAAAATTCGAAGGCAAAGAAAGGAAAAGGATTGATAGAAGATTGGGACTTGAATGAAACTGAGTCTGAAGATAGGGGTGCTGAAGAAGAAACTGCTAACATTTGCTTCATGGCATTGGAAAATGAGGTAAACTTTTCCACATTTGACTGTATGCCTAATTCGCTTATATCTATAACTGAAAAGCATGTTGATCCTAATGAGTTGTTATGTGATATATTTTATGAATTAAGAAAAATTGTCCAGAAAAAATAAAGAATTAAAGTTGAAGGTTGAAAGTCTGATGGAAGAAAATGAAGCTTTGTTGAATGACTATAAAATGTCTATTGAAACACATACGTGTGCTATAATAGAGAAAGATGTGATCATTATTGCCTTGCATCATGCATCTTTGGAAAATAAAAACTTCTGTGATAAAATTAAAACTCTTGAAAGTATGGTTATCACCTTTAATGATATGAAAATTAGAGTAAATGATCATACCAATTGCATTGAAAAATTCTCAAGGCATATGACTGGAAACGCAGCTTTGTTAGAAGATATCCAAACCACAAATGAAGGATTTGTTACATTTAGAGACAAGAAGAAAGGAAAGATTCTCAGCATTCGTAATATTGGTAAAGGTTTCTTAACAATTATAAAGCATGTTTTACTTATTGATGATTTGAAATATAACCTGCTCAGCATATGTCAACTTTGTGACAATGGTTGCAAAGTCATTTTTGAAAAAGATTCTTGCTCTATACTTGACAGTGGAAATCTCAAAATCATCTTTACTGCCAAACGTATGGGAAATGTATGTGTTTTGTCTGAATGACCTTGTAGCTAATGGAATTAGATGCCTATCCATTCATGACAATGATGGTTAACTTTGGCATAGAAGATTAGGTCATGTATCTTTTGATTTGTTAAATAAATTGTCCTAAAAAACAACATGTTAGGGGACTGCCAAAAATAAAATTTGATAGACATAGAATTTGTGATGTATGTAAATTTAGGAACTAAATCAAAACCTCTTTTAAACAAAATAGAATGATTTCTACCTCAAAACCACTCGAATTAGTTCATATGGATTTGTTTGGACCTATAAGAACTACTAGTCTTGGAGGTAAGAAATATGCATATGTACTTGTTGATGATTTTTCTAGATTTACATAGATTTTATTTCTTGGACAAAAGGATGAAGCCTTTTCTAAATTTTTGAAACTGATAAACCGCATCCAAAACTTGATTGGATACAAACTGATTTCTATTAGAAACGATAACATCAAAGAATTTTGCAACAGTGAATTTACTCACTGATGCAATGAAAATGGGGTCTTTCACAATTTTTCAGCAGCAAAAACTCCTCAACAAAATGGTGTTGTTGAAAGGAAAAATCGCACGTTGCATGAAATGGCTAGACCAATACTTTGTGAAAATGTCCTTCCAAAATATTTTTGGATGGAAGCTGTTAACGCAGCGTGCTATATAATAAACTGAGTTATACTAAGACCATTTTTGAGAAAAAATCCTTCTATCTCTTATTTTAAAGTATTTGGATGTAGATGTTTTATCCTAAATACTTGAGATAATCTTGGAAAATTTAATAGCAAGTCCGATGAGGCCATATTTCTTGGTTATTCTTCCAACAAAAAGGCATATAGAGTATATAACAAAAGAACTCTTTGTGTGGAAGATTCGGTGCATGTTGTATTTGATGAATCTAGCATTTACATTTCAAAAAGAGATAAGGAAGATGTAGGGTGTTCAAAAGAAGTTAAGTTAGATAAAGTCTCAGCTCCAGCATTAGACACTCATGTAGAAAAAAAAAATCTACAAATCATCAATTGGCAAAAGACAGGAAGTACAAAACAGGTCATCCGAAAGAACAAATTATTGGAGATCCAAACCAATTAGTTAAAACTAGAAGGTATTTTATTGACAACTTTACTCTTCTTTCGAATATTGAACCTAGTTGCATTAATATTACTTTACAAGATGAATTTTGGATTATTGCCATGCAAGAAGAGTCAAATCAATTCGAAAGAAATCGAGTTTGGAAACTTATTCCTAGACCGCATGATCGTCCTATTATTGGTACTAAATGGGTCTTTAGAAATAAACTTGATAAAAATGGGGTTGTGATTAGAAATAAAGCTAGATTAGTTGCCTAAGGATTTAATCAAGAAGAAGGTATTGATTATGATAAGACACTTGCACTTGTTGCTAGACTAGAATCTATACGAATGTTGCTTACTTTTTCATCCTTCAAAAATTTCATGCTCTATCAAATGGATGTCAAAAGTGAATTTTTAAATGGCTTTATTGAGGAGGAAGTATATATTGAATAACCTCCTGGTTTTACTCATGAGTACTTTCCAAATAACGTTATCAAACTTTCTAAGGCTCTTTATGGAAAAAAGTAAGCTCCAAGAGCTTAGTATGAAAGACTTTGTGGATTCTTGATCTCAAAAAGATTTTCTAGAGGCTTAATTGATAATACCTTGTTTATCAAATCTGATAATTCTAGTGATTTACTGATTGTTCAAATCTATATTGATGATATTATTTTTGGGGCTACTAACGACTCTTTATGCAAGATGTTTGCTATGACTATGCATCAAGAATTTGAAATCAGTATGATGGGAGAACTAAACTTCTTTCTTGGACTACAAATTAAGCAAACCAAGGAAGGAATCTTCATAAATCAAGCTAAGTATGCCAAAGAGTTGCTCAACAGATTTGGAATGAATGAAGCAAAAGAAATTAGCACACCTATGAGTACATCCATAAAACTTGATCAAGATGAAAAAGGTAAGAAAGTAGATGAGCATAAGTATAGAGGTATGATTGAGAGTCTACTCTATCTTATTTCTAGCCAACTAGACATCATGTTTTTGATATGTCTTTGTGCTCGATTTCAATCCTTTCGAAAGGAATCTCATCTATGTGCCGTTAAACGTATTCTCTGGTATTTAATTGGCACATATGATTATGGATTATAGTATCCACATACTAATGCATATCTTATAGGATATACTGATGCAGATTATGCAAGTTGTAAAGTTGAAAAAAAAATTACTAGAGGCCATTGTCAATTTCGTGGACACTCTCTTGTGTCGTGTCACAGTAAAAAGCAAGAATGTGTATCCTTATCACCACTGATGCTAAATATATTGCATCCGGGAGTTGTTGTGCTCAAATCTTGTGAATGAAGAATACGTTGCTAGATTTTAATCTTAATTTTAATTACGTACTTATATTGTGTGATAATACAAGTGCTATCAATCTGACAAAAAATCCAGTACAACATTCTAGGACAAAGCACATAGAATTTAAACATCACTTCATCTGAGATCATGTGCTCAAAGGCAATGTGTGTGTTGAATATATTTCATCGGATGAACAACTTGTCGATATATTCACTAAACCTCTAGATGAAGATAGATTCAATAATCTGAGATGAGGTTTGGGAATTACAAGAATTTGATAACTAATCATGTGGCATAAGTTTTCTTTTTGCAAGATTTTTGAAGAAAAAGGTTTAGGAAGCAGTGTTCTGAATCCAAAACGTATCGTCATCTGATTTGGATGCTCTTGTTGAATCCCGATCCCTCATCCAAAATGCATTTCTAGTAAACACTCTTTTAGATGATAATTTCGGATTGAGTCTTGTTCCAAAATCCATCCTTAATATTTTTTTCTTATTCCCAACTTTGAATTTCAAAAAATTGGTTGACGCGTTTTTCTAAACTTCTCAGAAAACCTTATGTTTTCAAAGCACATTATTTTCAGATTACTCAAGACACACAAAGCAATCTGGTTTTCTCCTTCGAAACCCTTGTAACCACCTTCTTCCAAAATCATCTGTGTTCTTCCTCTTCAAAAACTAAAAGCCTAGAAAAAGCTTTAATCTTTCAGATGGCTAAGCGTAAATCTTCCATTCCAAAACTAAAGAAGGACAAAAATCGTCTCCGAAAATGAAGAAAAAGGTTTCGGGTTCAATAAAGCAGCAGAGAAAGAAACCTCTCCTAAACTAAACTTCTCTGCATCCCACTATAATTCATCAGAGTCGTCTCTAGAACAAGTGTGTTCTGAAAATCAGGTACCTCGCTTTCTTAATTATAAATGTGAGACTGAGTACAATAACTGGGTATTAAGAAATTGGACTGGTATCTGTGGCTATTGTGTTAACCATTTTGCCTTTCTGAATCTTTCAAATATCCTAGACATGTTTGATCATATTAGGTGGGGCAGTCTACTATCTGTTAATGAAAAATCATATACCCCTTTGGTCTGGGAATTCTATGCGAACATAAGGAAATGGAAACTAGAAGAAACCGATGGTGGTTTTATGATTTGCTGGTATGTGTCGATAATGAAGGGTAAAGACATAGAGTTTGATCATAGACTGCTCAATAGGATTTGTGATGTTAGAGATGCTGGGTTTCAGTACTTTGAGCTAAATAAATTTCTTGAGGGAAATGACATTTTTTATTTGAAAAAATTTGAAAATTTATTCACTGATGGTAAGAACTTTGGGAATTCTAGAAATAGGAGCTCAAAATGGCTGAATGGTGTTGGCAGAATTCTGCATCACATGGTGTCGACCATGATAGTACAAAGATATAGACATAAAACTTCTATAAGTATTCTACAAATGGTGATTGCGTTGGCCCTAGCTGAGGGAAGGTAGATTAATTTGGTTTTCTGGAAACTAAATTGATGTTGCAATCAAGAAACACGTCAACAAAAGCTCTGCCATTTGGAAATCTGTTGACAAAAGTTTTTAGATTTTTTGAAGTAGATTAAAGTTTTGCTCCCTATGATCCATCCAAGACAAATGTTTACAACTATGACTCTTTTGAGAGGATAGGTTATTGATGAGACTCCGTTTCATCACGGAGGTCAAGATCAAAGAGGGGGAAGCGTGACTAGGCAAGGACAAGGACCGAGGACAAGATCTATGTCCAAGAAGCTTCAAGATAAGTTTCAATTGCTCATAAAACCATGCATGAGGATGGAAGAGGGTTGGAAGGTTGAGGAAGCTAGCCAAGAGCTCATTTTGATAACTATCTAAAAAGGACCACAACAAGAACTCAAGCCAGTAACAAAGACGGACAAAATTGGACCAAATGAGGCCTTCCAGCGGACAGTCGGCACCAGCCCCAAGCAGCCAAACCAGCGTCGGCTTCAACTTGCCCAATGGCAACCTGAACACAGTGCATAACCGATGCAGGTTTAAGATCCATAGTTGGCACCGGCTAGGGCCTTGGCAGCCGATTGCTGCCCTACATTTGTGATGTTTTCCCTATTTTAAATATTTTATAAAGACCTATTAGGGCTTTAAATTGTATTAGAACCTCAGGGATTACTTAGTTAGGGTTATGGTAGTATAAATACAACATTTAGTGGTTTGACAATACAATTCACACTTTTTATTCAAAATTTGAGAGAGAATCTTGAGAAGCCCTACCCTTCTTGTTCATCTTGTTCAAGACCAAGCTTAAGGGTTAGTCCTCCTTATGAATGTGTCTATAAATCTTTTGGATATTCCAATGTGGTTTCTTTAAATGGGTCGTAGTTATTTTGCTATTCTGAGGTTTGTTTGAATTCTATTACTTTGGTGCCTATGTTTTTTATTCTATTTGTTCTAGTTTGCCATTGTTACTTCAAGGATATTGGGGTGAGATTATAGTAGAACTTTCTACTATTCTTGAGGGTGTTTGAAGCTTAGTTCTTCAAGGATAGGTTGTTATTTCATTTTCTGCATTTGTCTTAAGAAGAATCTCTGTTTTTTGTCCTATTGGTTGAGCTGAACTCGTTACCAATTAAATCATCCATAACACCAAGCAAAAGCTCACTCAAGATCATGTCAAAAAGTTTGATGATGAGACTCCACTTCATCATGGAGGTCAAGATCAAGGAGAGGGAAGCGTAACCATGCAAGGACAAGAACCGATGATAAGATCTAGGTCCAGGAAGCTTCAAGATCTCTTTCAATTGCTCATAAAACCATGCTTGAGAATGGAAGAGGCATGAAAGGTTGAGAAAGCAAGCCAAGAGCTCATTTTGATGACAATCGAAGAAGGACCCCAACAAGAACTCAAGCCGGAAACAAAGTCGGATGAAACCTGACCAAAGAAGGCCTTCTAGCGGACAGTCGGTGCTGGCCCCAAGCAGCCAAACCGGCACCGGCTTCAATCTGCCCAACGGCGGCCCGAACATAACGCACAACCGGTGCCGGTTCAAGATCCCTAGTCAGCGCCGGCTAGGGCCTGGGCAGCCGATTGCTGTCCTGCATTTTTAATGTTTTCTTCGATTTTCGTCATTTTAAATATTTTATAAAGACATATTAAGGCTTTAAATTGTATTAGAACCTCACAGATTACTTAGCTAGGGTTAGGGTAGTATAAATACAACCTTTATTGGTTTGACAACACAATTCACACACTTTATTCAAATTTTAAGAGAGAATCTTGAGAGGCCCCTAGCCTCCTTGCTCATCTTGTTGAAGACCATGCTTAAGGGTTAGTCCTCCTTATGAATGAGTCTGTAAATATTTTGAATAATCCAATGTGGTTTCTTTGAATGGGTCTTAGTTGTTTTGCTATTCTATGTTTGTTTGAATTCCATTACTTGGGTGCCTGTGTTCTCTATTCTATTTATTCTTGTTTGCCTTTGTTGCTTCAAGGATATTGGGGTGAGATTATAGTAGAACTTTCTACTATTCATGTGAGTCTTTGAAGCTTAGTTCTTCAAGGGTTTGATAGAGGGTAGGTTGTTATTTTATTTTTTTGCTTTGTCTCAAGAAGAATCTTTGTTTTTTGTCCCATTAGTTGAGCTGAACTCCTTACCAATTAAACCACCCACAACACCAGGAAAAAGCTCACTCAAGATCATATCAAAGAGTTTGGTATCAGAGCAAGGAAATCTTTGATTCCAATCAAAGGTTGAAAGCAAGAAAAGGAGCCCTACAAAGTTGAAGATAAAGAAAATAGAGAAATCCCGTAACTCAAAAATATGCTCCAAAAATATCATGAAATCTTTATTATATCTTGATTTTTCTTTTGGAAAATTTCTCCTTGATTTTAATATAATCCTTGGAAACAAATTTTTCTTGTGTTTGTGGTGAAAATTGGCTTGAATATGGGTGAAAATGTTGGTTGTTCTTAAGTGACGGAATTGCAGCCAATGTGTTTGATAAATGTTCTATGAGAATGCTTTTTGGCTATAGTTGGGAACTTTAATTTTTTATTTTTATTCCTTGGAATTTTGGGACTTAGTATATTACTCTATTGTTGAATTCCATGATCATTGAACTCAACTTTACTTGTGCACACTTGTGATAACCTTGTTCTTCATAATTCTAGTTCTAGTTGTTCTTGTTTCTTTGTTCTTGCTAACTCTTGTTTGTTTCTTAGTTAGAATTGTTTCCTTGTGTGTCTAAGTGTTTGTTCTTGCGTTGATTGAGTTCACATTTCTTGAAACTCTTGATTAAAACTTGATTGCTTGATGTGCCCAACAAGTGTTTGTTGAAATTTCCCGAAGACCCCCTAATTGGAAAAATCCATTGATTTACATGATTCACTAAGTTGGACTAAATTTTTAGCTATTGAGATGAATTGGGATTGAACAAGAAGGCTTGAGTATTGAGAAAAAGGCAAGAGGGTGAGACTATTACTAAAAGAGCCTAGGAGAGCAAACACGAGGATGGAGTGACTAACCTTTGAGAGCCAACATGCAAGGAAGCGAAGTGAGGATCTATTTTTCTCTCAAATCTCTTTTATTTTGCAGGTAGAAATGAGTAAATATTCCACTACCATAGACCATGATCAAGAAATCTCTAGGCCTAACCCAAGTGGACCTAGTAGACCTCAAGAAGAACAAATTGATGCTAGGGTTTTACATGATGACTTGTAAGTTTTGATGAGGACTTTGCAAAGTGAGTTTCAAATAATAACAATGGAATTAATAAATCATCTTGGGCAATCTTCTACCATCACACAAAGGAGAAGCCAAGAGCGATTTGAAGTACCTAGCCCTAAGATGATGGATAGTGATGCCTATGCTCTTCCGTTAAATGCCCAACAAAGGGAAGAGTGGGATGAGCACTCTATCTGGGGATTCCAATAATATCCTATGAGAGGGGGAAGATATGGTATAAGAGGAGGACGAGGTAGAGGTCAAGGAAGGAATGGTAAGAATAACCTAAGGGGGTTAGAAAAAAAGTTTGAGGGAGTTGATGAGTGGTATGAGGAGGAACAAGTTGAAGCCTTTGGAGAACACAATAGAGGTTGGGGCAATAGAGGTGGTAGGAGAGAAGGAAATGATGAGAAGAAGAAGTTGAACCACATCAAATTGAAGGTGCCCACATTTTATGGCAAGAGTGACCCCGAAGCATATTTCGAGTGGGAAAGCAAGATGGAGATCTTCCTAGAAAGTCATACCTATAGTGAGAAGTCAAATGTGAGGCGGGATTTTTGGAGTATGCTTTGGTTTGGTGGGAGCAAGTTAGTGCCCAAATGATACAAATGGGAGTGAAAACCATGGCTAGTTGGAATTTGTTGAAAGATATGACGATGGCAAGGTTTATACCACACCATTACTCAATGATCTTTACCACATGCTCCAATCACTCAAAACAAGGGAACAAGAGTATGGAAGATTACCATAAAGAGATAGAAGTAATGTTGATGAGAGCTCAAATCAATGAGGATCCTAGATCAACGAGGGCAAGGTTCTTGGGAGGATTAAATAGGAAAATTGTAAATTTGGTAGAATTGTACCCTTATGATTGATTGGAGGATATGGTACACGCCGCTATGAGTATTGAGAGGCAATTAAAGAGGAGGGCACTTACTAGACCACCACTTCCAAACCCTAACACTACTAGCAAGGTACTATTTAAGAAGGATGAAGCCCCTAAGCCATTCAAAAGGGACTTCAACAAAGCAAGGGTGGCTTGGAAACTTAGATAGGATTGGAATCCTAGGGAAGATTTGAAACATAGGGAAGGATGGAACAAGGATAACGGAAAAGCCATGGAGAGCCACAAAATAATAGGGATCACCAACAAAGAGAGAACATTTTCTACATTAGGTGTCTAATCAACAAGACCCCTTGTAGTGTCATTGTGGATAGTGGGAGTTGCACTAACGTGATTAGTGCAAACTTAGTTGAAGAATTGGACATGAGTTGGATTAAACACCACAAGCCTTACAAATTGCAATGGTTGAATGATAGCGGGGAAATGAGAGTAAACAAACAAGTTTTGATGTCTTTTGAGCTGGGAAAGTGCAAGGATGATGTGCTATGTGATGTGGTACCTATTCAAGTAAGTCACTTACTCCTAGAAAAGCCTTGGCAATATGATGGCATATAAAGCATCATGGGAGGAAGAAAACTTATTTCCTACTCAAGGAGGGAACTAAATTTACCCTCACCCCCATGGCCCCTAGTAAGGTGAAAAAGGTCAAAGAATCATGAAAGAAAAAGAAAAGATGAAGTAAGCGCAAGATGTTAAACAAAAATAAGAAATTGAGAGGAAAGAACGAGTTAGAAAAGAAAAAGAGTTGGGAGAGAGGATGGACAAACAAATACCTTTGAGAGAGAGGGGTGAGCAAGGACAAGAGAGGGGAGTTAAAAGAAGAGTGAATTACTTTGCAAAAGAATGTGAGGTCATAGAGGCTATAGAAGCTGAGGAACTGGTTATTCTTCTTTTATGCAAAGGTTCTTATGTTTCTACTAATGAATCTACATTGTCTTTGCCTAATGAAATTGCAGCTATTCTTTAAGAATTTGAAGACGTTTTTCCAAAGGAGGTGCCCGGGGGACTACCACCCATACGAGGGTTTGAGCATCAAATCGACTTTATGCCCGGAGCCGTCATCCCTAACAGACCGGTATATAGAAGTAACTCGGTGGAGTCCAAGGAGTTGTAAAAGCACGTAGAGGCATTGCTTGAGAAGGGACATGTGAGAGAAAGCCTAAGCCCATGTGCGGTTCCGGTTCTCTTGGTGCCCAAAAAGGATGGGGCATGGTGTATGTGCGTAGATTATCATGCTATCAATAAAATAATGGTAAAATACCGCTATCCCATTCCTAGGATAGATGACTTGCTTGATGAGCTATTTGGTGCATGTATTTTCTCTAAAATTGATTTGAAATCCGGTTATCACTAAATTAGAATAAGAGAAGGGGATGAATGAAAAATGGCTTTTAAAACTAAACAAGGGTTATATTAATGGCTTGTCATGCCCTTTGGATTGTCTAATGCTCCTAGTACTTTCATGCAATTAATGCACCATGTTTTGAGGGAATTCATTAGAAAATTTGTTGTTGTATCATTTGATGATATACTAATCTATAGCAAATCATATGTAGATCATTTGAATCATGTTCAAAGTGTGCTTGTTGCCCTACGAATGGAGAGATTGTATGCTAACAATGAGAAGTGCTCTTTTTGTTTGGGGAGGATTATATTCCTTGGGTAAATTGTCAGTGCCAAAGGGATTGAGGTTGATGAGGGAAAAGTGAAAGCCATCCAAGATTGGCCAACCCCTACCACCATTACCTAAGTCCGTAGTTTCCATGGGCTATTTAGCTTATATAAGAGATTCATTCAAAATTTTAGCACTATAGCAGCCCCTCTAACTGAAGTGGTAAAGAAAAAGATGGGATTTAGGTAGGAGGAAGCCCAACAACAAGCCTTTCAAATCCTCTCAAAGACAAATTGAGCCAACTTCCAATTCTTATTCTTCCTAACTTTGAGAAGGCATTTGAAATAGAGTGTGATGCAAGTGGGGTGGTAATAGGTGCGGTCTTGACCTAAGATAGAAAACACATGGCATACTTTAGTGCGAAATTATCCGGGGTGGCCCTCAATTACTCTACCTATAACAAAGAGCTTTTTTCCTTAGTGAGGACCCTAGAATATTGGCAACACTACCTTTTATCAAGAGAGTTTGTCATTCATACCAATCATGAGACACCTCAAAAGCCAATAAAATTTGAACAAGAGGCATGCAAGATGGATGGAGTTTATTGGGACATTTCCATATGTCATTCAATATAAGAAAGGTAAGAAAAATGTGGTAGATAATGTACTATCTCGAAGGTATGCACTACTAAACTTTTTGGATGGTAAACTTCTTGGTTTTGAACTTGTAAAGGATTTGTATATTGATGATGAGGAGTTTAGGGTTATTTTTCATGCTTGTGAGAAATGTGCATTTGCCAAATATTATAGGCACGATGGTTTCTTGTTTAGGGAGGTAAGGCTTTTTGTACTGAAGGGTTCTATTAGAGGGTTGTTAGTTAAGGAGGCCCATAATGGGGGACTAACGGGGTATTTTGGTGTTGCAAGGACCTTAGGCATCCTTAAGGAACATTTCTTTTGGCTAAAAATGAGAAAGAATGTAGAGAAACATTGTTCTCAATGCATTATTTGTAGGCGAGCTAAGTCTAGATCTCTTCCACATGGTTTTTATACTCCTTTGTCCACATCTAATGTGCCTTGGGTCGATATGTCAATGGACTTCATCTTAAGCTTTCCTAGGTTCAAAGGGGGTAAGAATTTCATATTTGTGATTGTTGATCGATTTTCCAAAATGGCTCATTTTGTGGCTTGTTCCAAGATTAATGATGTGTCCTATATTGCAGATTTATTCTTTAAGGTAGTGGTAAGAATGCACGGGATTCTAAGGACTATTGTTTACGATAGGGATACTAAATTCCTTAGCCATTTTTGGAGAGTTTTATGGAACAAACTTGATACTAATCTCTTATTTTCCACAGCTTGTCATCCTCAAACGGACGGACAAACGGAGGTGGTCAACCGAACACGCACCCAATTTTTGCGGACTATAATCAAGAAGAATTTGAAAAATTAGGAAGAGTGCTTGCCACACATTGAGTTTGCTTACAATAGGGCTATTCACTCTACCACCTCTTATTCTCCTTTTGAAATTATATATGGTTTTAATCTTCTAACACCTTTAGATTTGGTTCTTTTGGCTATAGGTGAACGGTTGAAGCTCAATGGAGTTAAGAAGGTGGAAATGGTGATGGCACTCCATGAGAAGGTGAAAACAACCATTACAAAATGAAATGAAGCGATCACTCATAAGGGCAATCAAGAAAGGAAAAAGGTGTCATTTAAGCTAGGCGATTAGGTATAGGTGCACTTTCACAAGGAAAGATTTCCCACTCAACGACAGAGTAAACTAGATCAAAAAGGGGATGGTCCATTTCAAGTTCTCGCCAAAGTTGGAGATAACATTTATAAGAAAGATTTACCCGATGAATATCATGTTAGTGCTACTTTTAATGTTCGTGACCTCTCTATCATTGATGTAGATGATGGCAATGATTCGGAGATGAATCCTTTTCAAGGAGGGGTAGATGATAAGACTCCGCATCATCATAGAGATCAAGATCAAAGAGGGCAAGGCGTGACCATGCAAGGACAAGGACTGCTAATAAGATCTAGGTCCAAGAAGCTTCAAAATGAGTTTCAATTCCTCATAAAATCATGCTTGAGGATGGAAGAGGGTTGGAAGGTTGAGAAACCTAGCCAAGAGCTCATTTTGATGACTATCTAAGAAGAAAAACAAAAAGAACTCAAGCCGGCAACAAAGATAGACGAAACAAGACCAAAGGAGGCCTTCCAGCAGATAGCTAGCACCGGCACTGGCTTCAGCCTGCCCAATGGCAGCCCAAACACAGCGCACAGCCGACGCCGGTTCAAGATCCCTAGCCGGCACCGGCAAGGGCCTGGGCAGCCGATTGCTACCCCGTATTTTTTATGTTTTCTCCAGTTTTTTCCATTTTATTTTTTTTGTAAAGACATATTAAGACTCTAAATTGTATTAGAACCATAGAAATTGCTTAGCTTGGCTTAAGGTAGTATAAATACAACATTTAGTGATTTTACAATATAATTCACACACTTTATTCAAAATTTGAGAGATAATCTTGAGAGGCCCTAGCCTCTTTGTTCATCTTTTTCAAGACCATGATTAAGGGTTAGTCCTCCTTATGAATGAGTCTATAAATCTTTTGAATAATCTAATATGGTTTCTTTGAATTAGTCTTAGTTGCTTTGCTTTTCCAATGTTTATTTGAATTCCATTACTAGGGTGCCTATTTTCTCTATTATATTTGTTCTTGTTTACCTTTGTTGCTTCGAGGATATTGGGGTGAGATTATAGCAGAACTTTCTATTATTCTTGAGGGTCTTGGAAGCTTAGTTCTTCAAGGATTTAATAGAAGGTAGGTTGTTATTTTATTTTCTCCTTTTGTATCAAGAAGAATCTCTATTTTTGGTCCCATTAGTTGAGCTGAACTCCTTACCAATTAAACCACCCACAACACCAAGAAAAAGCTTACTCAAGATCATATCATTTATGTAAGGGAAAATAAAGAATGTAAATTATTGAGAGAGACTGCTAGAACAAAATGGGAAAATTTGATGAATTAAAGATAAAGGGAAGTCTGTTTCTGGTGCAGGAACAAAAAAGAAAGTTGATGATGTTCTTCAGGAAGAATCTTCTGCCAAAGGAAAAAATCAAGACGCAGACATATCTGAGAGTATACTGAGTGCAATTAGTTCATTAGCTGAGAAATTGGACCTTCTTAGCTCTAAAATTCAATGTCTTGGAAATAGAATTTTTGCTGTTGAAATATTTGCTAATCCTACTGCTGCAGTATATTCCCTTCCAGTATCTACTCATGAAAGGGATGAACCTATCTTAGAGAAAGAATATGATCTACCTGCTACAGAAAAGGATCCTACTTCTGAACCATTTCAGCAACCCTCTCCCAGGAAGAAAACAATGGTTCCTCCTGTAACACCCCGCTACCTAGGCCCGCCGGGGCCGGGGATGTCGCCCCGTCCAAAGGACAATGGGTCTTTATAACTAGGTCACACAAATAAAATAGCGAAATAAAAATAATAATTTAACTTAAAATTTATTACATCCCAAGAATAAATCCACGAATTTCCTAAAGGAAACAAATCCATAAATAAAATCATCCACTCTCAACTCCCCAAAGCAATACATAAAAATAAAAGACAACATTCTCTTCCAAGGCAGATAACACTAGCTACTAATCGCCACAGCAAGATCGGCCTGAAATCATGGTAAAAAGGTGATGAGACAGAAATCTCAGTAAGTCCGTGTGTTCTTTGGGTGTTTAGTGAAAATAGTTCGTGGATGCAAAGTGTGAAATCTTTATAAGAGAAATATTGGCAAGCAATAAACATTAGTTAAAAGCAAGAGTGGTGTTTTCCTCTTTTTGAAACCATACAAGTGCACAATAAAATCAACCACTCATAAAGGTGGTCATGGGTTACCACACGTTGGGCCCCATAACCGGTCAGAATGCTTAATACTTTGTGCAGACTGACAAAAGAAATACTGGCAAACAATGAATGATGTTCAAAAACAAGAGTGGCGTTTTGGCTTATCTAACCGTACATAATTTATAAGATCAACCACTCGAAAGAAAGGATTATGGGTTACCACATGTTGGGCCCCATAATCGGTCAGAATGCCTAACACGTTGTGCAGACTGACAAAAGGTAGGTGATCAGCCTACCGGGCAAGATACGCCTTCTTTTCTATACCTAAACAACAACCGGGTGTCCATTCCGGCAAAACACAGTCACTTGACTGAAATAAAAACTGTTAGCTCGGACTGGCATGACTAAGTAGTACTGACGTTTCTCTAAGTTGAGTTCATCTTCTGGAGGTGGCCTCCTGCCAGAAGACTCACTCTTGCTCTTCAAAACTAGTACTACCAGTCTACCCACATTGAGTACTCAACGTAACATATCCCACTTGGGGAGAAAATGAACAAAACACAGTTCCACTTGAAAATGGCAATTAAGGTTTTCCAAAGTTTGGGGCAAAACTGGCTTTAGAAAGAGTTTTAGGTTTTGAGTAAAACCGCCCCTTGATTTGCAAATAATTTATTTGTCTGAAATGAGAATGGAAATAATCCTCAATTGCCTTTACAGAAATGGGTGACCATGCACTCTACATTTGGCTTGCCATAAAAATCATTTATTCATCAAATAGGTTTTATGCAGGAGCTTACCGGATCCTTGCTCACAACAAAGGTCTCCAATAGCTTACTTGACCCGCATAGAGTAAATACAAACCACAATCAAACTCAAGCCAAAGATTCACTTTCTCAAATAAAACTAACTCAACTTACTACAGTCATATCCCTAGTGTCCTAAGCTTTAAGACACAATAATAAATAAAAGGGTTTATAAAATAAATCTAGTTTGATATTAAAATAACTAGAGTTTGAGAAATAGGTACAAAAAGTTGAAGGTTTAAATCTTGCTAAAAATAAATTATGGTTTATTTGAAAAAGGGTCCAAGGTAGTATTAGGTAAAATAATGATTTATTAATAATTTAGTTGTTAGAAAATAATTGATAGCTAAAATTTGTTGAAAATAAATTTAATGAGTCTTGCTTGAAAAATAATAAGCAAATCCTTAATGGGTTTTGATTAAAAGATAATAATTGAATTTTTAGTAATAAATATTTTGTTAATTATAATTATTTCCATAAAAGGCTTTAATTGATTTTATCATTTTAAATAATATATATATTTTTTTTTCCAGCAAAAACTATTATTTATTTGACTAGAATATCACTATTTTATATAAAAGACCAAATCCACATTTTCCTATGATTTTCAAAATTTTACTAGAAAAATCATATTATTAAATATTTTATTAATGAAATAAAATTTAGCTTGGGGACAACTAGATCATGATCATATTCCTATAGCCAACCACAATCATGAACATATACAACCCTTCAATTCATCAAATCATCCAAATCATGCATACAAGCATAGATCTCAATTTATCAAAACATGATCTAACCCCTACTAGCATAAATAAGATCATGGCTTCAATAATCCACCATGAATATAAATCCTATTCACCAAAGGTGACATAATCTCTAGCATACTTCATCACAAATACTACCTATGACATGGAGACATGCATTAAATCTCAAATCATCATACAATCGACCAAGATAATCCATCCATGCATAAATCCCATCTCCTTCATATTCATACATACATTCATGCTTCAATCTCAACAATATATATATATACTTAAATCCTATCGCCATCCACCTACTATCATCATCATCCTAGAGACATGAATCTAGAGTTTAAAAGAAAGGTTGAAGGGACTTACTTGGTTGATGAATGACTTGAAAGAGTTTAGAGAAGATCTCAACTCCTAGATGGCTAATCTTGTTCCAGAAAGGTGGCAGAAGCATGTTCATGGGAGAAAAAGTCATCCGGCCAAGAGAGGGGAATTTTCGGCCATGAGAGAGAGAGAGAGAGAGACCATTAGCATGCTTATTCACATAGGCTCTCACTAGAGATCAAGATTGGAGAAGATGAAGTTGTTAGAATAAATTTACCTTGAAGGTGTTCTTGACCTTAACAGAAATTTCTGGTTTTTTATCCAAAAGTGCAAGTTGGATTTTGGAGTTTGATGTCAAAAATGGTACGGATGGACTCAGAGCAATGAATAGATGAAATCTGGAATTTTTAGAGGTAGTTTGAAGTGATTTGGAGACGTATTAGGTGAAAGGAAGTAGTAGGTGTTATTGGTGTAGTGTGTGTTCTTGAAGGTTGAAGAAAATCGAGAGATGGTAATATGCAGCTGCTGAATTTTTGTGAGAGATAGGGGTGGACGAATTTCTATAGGGTTTAGGAGGTTGATTCTCTGATTTGGAAGGGAAAAGGAAAGGTTAGTTGTTACAATCTTTGAAGAATATTTTTAGGAAGTGAATTTGGAAACTAAATATTCCAAGAATATCTTGATTGTTGGACAGCTTTTGGAAATCTGCCATGGTCGACTGTTTGAGCAGAATTTCTGAGGAATTAAAGCTGACTTATGGAGGCTTATGGTGGCCAAAAGTAGGGTGTACAATGATGAAGATGAAGTATGGTCCATTGAGCAAAATATTATGGAAGGTTACTAAATAAGATGGCTGAAATTTTGGAAACCAATCAAGCTAAATTGCAGGGATTTGTTTGAGAGATTTTTGGACAGCCATTAATGGAATTTCGTGCAGAAGTTCTAGGGGATCAATGGAGCTCTGTTGATGGAGGTTTAAGGAAGGTTTTGACAGCTTAAGGTTTGTGTTTTGGCTGGAAGATAGATAGGAAACAAGCTGGACAAAAATCTGCACAGAAATTTCGCTGCACAGTGATTTTTCTGGTAGATTTTCGTCTGCTGTTCAAAGCCTTTTTTCAGCGAGTTTTGAAGGGGATTTCAGGGGTATTCAAGGCTGGTTTCCAGAATTATTTATGGAGGAAAAACATGGCTAAGGTGCTGCACAAAATCTTGGAGAAAACAGCTTGGTTTGGAGCTCTCAAAGTTGATTTTCGTACAGGAATTTTTCCTGTTTTACTCCAGCTTGAGCAGTCCGAAATTGGGCCAAAACTTTCAGGTTTCAAACTGATCCTAAAGACCATTTTTCTGGTAGCATTTGGGAGGGAATGTGAGCTAGAATTTTTGACCTTTTGAAGGTACAACAAGCTGAAAAATCTCAGCTCATTCCATGAAGATAGATGAACTAAGATAGAGGAAAAATTTCAGCAAGCTTTTAAGAGGGATTTTCCTCTTGAATTTTCCCACAAATCTACCATATTTTTCAGACCATAAGGAGTCTTTTACCAAGACATTTCGATCCTAAAAGACCTCAGTACTTTACTGAATTTTCTGGAAAGAAAAAGGCTAGAACATCTTGATCAAACCAATGAGTTGAAACTAAGGAAAACTAAAGATCAAGGAAAAATGATTTTCCCTATAAGAATTTCGAGAAGAGTAAAAGGAGTGGAATGAGGTTACTTCCATCATGTCTCTCCTAGAACATCATCACCACATTAATCTAGGCCCTTAAGGCCGAAACCATCCTTTCCCAAGTAAAATAAAATTTACTCAAGCTAAAGCTTCTATGATGGACTTTGAACCCAAGACCTCAAGAATTAATTCCAAAGTTCTAACCACTACACTACAACAACTCTTGTTGCTATTTCTACCAGAAAAATTATTTCCTATTCAATCCACAAGCTATCTCCTTATTTTCACCTCGGGCAAAAATTACCATTTTGCCCTTCTCACTAAATAATCATAATCAAGCCCTCTAGACTATAAAACACAAATTCAATGCACATAAAATCATATACAAATATATTTAACATGCAATAAAATATGATATGCATCCCAACCCCTTTTCTCTAAGGTTGGTTTTGGCTGGGGTTTCACACCTCCTGCTTCTCCAAAGCCAAAATCTTTTGGAAAACATTAGAAGCATGTGGTTGTGAAGAGAAAATCAAACAAAATTGCCGGTCAATACTCTAAGAATGGTGCTGGGTCGAAAACTGAAACCATTAATATCTCCTAGGTAGCACTTTTGGATAATATGATCTTTTGATGATCTCAAAATAATTTACTTTCTGCAAACTTTATCTATCTTTTGCATTATACTTTGGGATAATTGTTGTTAGATACTTTTTTATTTTCAATCTCTTTCTTATATCTTTCATATTCCTCTCTGGTTCTATTCTACTCTCTTTATGATATTCTTGTTTTTGATTGATTACAAAGGGGGAGAGTAACAAATGAACTGATATGAGATGAATTGGACTAGTACTGATATAATGTGATGTTAACAGTTGTAGGGAGAAAAACATGAACTGAATGAACTGCTATGAAAATTGATCTGATGAACTGCTATATGATGATCCATTATGAAACTGATATAATGAACTGCATTAAATTGTATGAACAGATGTCATATAACTGATGATATATGTAATTATCTAGAATCTGAATTGCATGAACTGAACTGCATGAACTATTGTGAGCTGATATGAACTGATATGAAATGTTATGAGCTGTATGAATTGATGGCATATGATTGATGATATATGGAATTATCTAGAATCTGAACTGTTATGATCTGAATTGCATGAACTGTTGTGAGCTGATATGAACTGTTATGAATTGATATGAATTGTTATGACTAATAAATGCATGAACTATTAAACTGATATATTTGGCATGAATAACTGATTGATTTACTGAATATGATTATTGACAAATAATTGAAAATCTTCTACCTGGATAGTTGGAATTATTTCTTTATGATAAAGGTATCTTTGATACTAGATTCTGTGATAGATTCCTATCCATTGAGTTAGGGGGAGTTTTGGACTTAGATATTTTTTTGATCCAAACAAATGTCCTTATAAGCAGTATTAATGAAGTGAAAAAATATTTTGGACATCCAAAATGAATTTCTGAAAAGACTTGTTTTATACATTCTTCCAAAATTATTTTGTATGCCTATTTTAGACGTACAAATCGTGATTTCTTCTTTTCCTTCTTATGTTTAAAATGTTCATAGAAGCATATGTTTAGGGGGAGTATCTTATCATATGACTTGTCTACTATCTCTATCAAGTCATTTTGAATATTTATATAAGAGATATGAAAGACATTAGGCTCATTGAGATATGTTTACAAGCTAATGCTCATAAGCTCTCCTTGAGATCTACATTGTAAGATTGCATTTATTTGCACCTCCACCATACAACTTGTTCACTTATTACATAGCATTTGTTCTATGTTTGTCATCACTCAAAAAAGGGGGAGATTTTTAGCCCTAAGGGATTTCTTCTATGTTTTGACTAATGACAAACATTGATATGAACTAATTTGTTAATCTATTGTGATAGGACATGTTTGACCTCTATTCTTCTAAGGCGTTTAGATATGATTATTTGGCAATTCTTTCATGTTCAAATTCAAGTAAGGAAGATCAAAAGAGAAGATTGAAGTATTTGGAGTTGCATATCAAGAAGTCCTTTATGAAGAACTTTAGATTAGGAAGTATTGTTAAGGTATATCTATTAATTCTTATGTCTCTTTATCTCTTGATTCATTTGACTTTACCTTGAAGAACCAAAGGAGAAGATTTCAAAGTTTTTTAAAAATATCAAAATTTTGGATTGAATAGTTTGAATCCAAATGGTTCATCCAAAATCCTGAAAACTATGCTAAAATATTCTAATTGATTAAGTGTCATTTTGGACTTACCATTTGGATTCATCGTCGGCTAAAACCTGAGTCCAAAATACATATGAGTTTAAACAGAAAATTTATAGCTGTTTCTTTATGATCGATAGCACTCCACTTTATTGCTCTATAAATAGCCCTTAGAGTAAGATTAGTGATAGGATTTTTGAAACATTCATCTTAGAAACACTATTTCTCAACTTTTTCCAAAATCTCCTTTTATCAAAGCTTCAAAATGATTTCATTTTGTATCAAAGGTAAAAGTTCTTATGCTTTGTATCTGAGTGAATATCTGCTGAAGTAAGTGAGATGTTTACTATTCTATTGATATTCAAATCTCTATTGTGCCAAGTTTGTGGTGTAAAACCCATTAGGGTGAGCCTTGTGTTGGTTAATGTTCAATGTTGTAGAGTAAAACCCATTGGGGTGAACCTTGTTTAGTGTTTGTATCAAGGTTATGTTGTAAAACCTAGTTGGGGTGATCCTTGATGTATTTGCGTAACTGAGAGGTTTTGGGAAACCTAGTGTGGTAATCCTCTCTTATATGTGGTACTATTTCATTAAGTGATGTTAATGAAATCGGGTGAAAATCCTTAAGTGTGAGCTTAAGGTTGTGGACGTAGATCTTGGTTGATCGAACCACTATACATTCCTTGTCTCACTCCTGTTCATTTTTTATTTACTGCTTCAAGTTTCTTTCTTTGTCTAAATCTGGATACACATCTACGAGTGCTGCAATAACTTTCTATGTTTCCATAAAGTCCGTCCAAGTATCTTGGTGATCATCATTATTCTACTTTTTAGAAAAATCGGAAAAATTATTTTTGCTTGCCAAAAACCTTATTCACCCCCCCTCTAAGGTTTTTCAATTTCCTATATTTCAATCCCTTGAAAACCACCACCACCTACTTTTTTCTTTATATTTCCTCTTCCTTCACAATAGCGGCTTCTAGGGATTCTTTAATTCCCTAAGCCGTCACTCTAGCCCTAGTGAGGCAGGGTCATATTTTAATTTATATTCTCTTTTATTATTTAATTAATTCGCTTGGGCCTAATATAAAATTTTCAAGATATTTAATTAATAAACTAATTTAATTAAATTAATGGGCCCAATAAATTATTGCAGCCTAAATAAATAAATAATTGGGCTCTTAGAATAATTCTTTCAATATTAAATTTACCCAATAAGCCCATATAGTAAATAAATTCACTATGGTTACTTGAGATACTCTGGAGACCAAAAGACATGTTATTTACTGGCTACTAAAATAACCAAAATACCCATACAAACAAATAGTTGTATTTTATCATTTTAAATATTCTATTTTATCACCATATGAAAATATTTACCCCGAGAATAATATTACAAATACAGTGTATTTGATGTACATGTGTAATAGCGAAAATACCCCTCTATGTAACACCCTTCATCGAGATAGGAAAAATACACTAATATCTTTCTCAATGATATCTATCGTTATTTGACACATAATCCAATAATTCATGACTTCCAATTTATATTCACTAATAACAGGGAGCTACCCAAAAGCAAACATACTTAGCCACATTTCCCATGGTCCTGGATTATTTAGATTACCCCAGACAATCACAATGCGATGATTTGTTCATGTAATGTGTTGGGTATCTCTGGCTCGTATCATATATAGCACAATGAAAGAATAAAATGAGATACCATCCCAGGACCCGCCTACGTGTGGAAAACAAGGCATAAAGATAATAAAGGTAATCGCTCTTTACCTTTGTTTGATCTTCCAAAGAACAAAATTTCTTCTTCAAGTCGAGGTGTGATCCAGTAATCCTTTTATGCAAACTCAATGAGGGTTGAACATTTAGCCACTATAATCACAGCGTGTGATTATCTCTAATAGTAATCCACACAGAGGATACACTCAAGCACCAAGATTTTCTGTGCTAGCAGAAAAAAATGGCGGCTAGGGTTCATCACGTTTTCAGCAAAACGAGAGAGAGAGAGAGAGAGAGAGAGAGAGAGAGAGAGAGAGAGAGAGAGAGAGAGAGAAGATCATGTGTATTACCCACAATTAGGGTTGTCGGCCATATCATCATGTAACAAAAAAAACCCTACCAAAAATTGAGAAATCTAATCCTATTAGAATTCCCTAATTGTATTTGGAAACATCAAGTTCTCATAATTATAATTTGGATCATAAATTATAACTAATTATAATTTATCCACAACAACTTCTCTTTCTCGCAATTAACCCCACTATGTTATCAAATAATATCTTGAGTATATAATCCTCTATTGTGTGTGACCTATTAGGTTTCCCAGTCAATTGGTAGCGAACATGAATTAATCCAAATTTCTTTGAGATTAACAATCCATAATTAATTAGAATTAATCCTATTAATTATAATCAGGATTGGTTTATTAATTCATCAATTAATAAACTCATATTCCCAGATCATGAGCGGTATTTAGCAACACATCATGACCACCCATGTGAAACCCCAGTCAAAACCAACCTTAGAGTAAGGGGATTGGGATGCATAACATATTTATTTGCATGTTTAAATATAATTTTGTATGATTTTATGTGCTTCGGATTTGTGTTTTATAGTCTAGAGGGCTTGATTATGATATTTGAGTGAGAGGGGCAAAATGATAATTTTTGCTTGAGGTGGAAAAAGGGAGATAGCTTGAGGATTGAATAGGAAAATATTTTTAGGGGGAGAATAAGAATAAGAGTTGTTTTGGTTTAGTGGTTAGAGCTTTGGAATTAATTCTTGAGGTCTTGGGTTCAAATTTCATCATAGGAGCTTTAGCTTGGTTAAGTTTTATTTTTGCTTGGGAAGTATCATTTTCGGCCTTAGTGGTGTTTGGAGTAGGGTAGAGATGTTGTCCTATGAAAGACATGATAGGAGTCTTCAAATCCGACTCTTTTGCTCTACACAAAATTCCTAAGGGGAATTCATTTCCTCTTGATCCTTAATTTTTCCTATTTCTCAATTCATTAGTTTGTTCATTTTGTTCAAGCCAATTTTATTCTAGAAAAAATTCTAGCAATGTGTGGTGGCTTTGAAGGTTCGAAATGTCTTAGTAAAAGACATCATATGGACCGAAACAAAGGAAGCGAGGGAAAGATTTCAAGTGAATTAAATTCCTTAGTGAACTTTCTAAAAATTCACTCTAGCTAGGTTCATTTTCCTTCATGCTTAGAACTGAAATTTTTCCAGCTTTGTGTGCCTTCAAGGTGACGAAATTCATAACCATTATTCCCTCCCAAATGTTTCCAGAAAATGGCCCTTTTGATCAGCTTGAAATCTAAATTTTCCTGGCCATTTTCGGACTGCGCAAATACTGTGCAAAACCAGAAAATTTTCTGGGCAGATTTGCAGGTTTGGAGGTTCGAAACCAAGCTGTTTTCTTCAAGTTTTTGTTCAGAACCTTAGCCATGTTTTTCCTTCATAAAGTAGGCTGGAAACAAGCCTTGAAAGCCCCAGAAATTTCCCTTCAAAGCCTCTGCAAATCACGTGGGAAATGGCAGCCGAAAATCTGGCCAGAAAAATTCTGCCCAGCAAAAATTCTAGGCAATCCAAGTTCCAGCTTTGTTTTCTATTTTTCTCCCAGTCGAAACACCAAGCTTATTCTGCAAAAACCTTCCTTAAACCTCCAGTAGTAGAGCTCCATTGTCCCCCTTAAGCTTCTACACAAAATTCAGCAATGGCTGTCCAAAAATCTCTCCAAGAAATCCCTGCAATTTAGCTTGATTGATTTCCAAAATTCCAGCCACCTTTGTTGAGCAACTTCCCAAAATGCATTCCCCAAATAACCATACTTCTTCTTCACCATTACGCACCCTACTTTCGGCCAGCATAAGCTCCCATAGACCAGCATTAATCCCACCGAAATTCTGCCCAAACAGCTAGCCATGGCAGACTGCTAAAACTCTCCAACAATCAAGATATTCTTGGAATATTTAGTTTCCAAATTCACTTCCTAAAAATATTCTTCAAGGATTGTGACAACTAATCTTCCCTTTTTCCTTCCAAATCAGAGAAACAACTCCCTAAACCCTACAAAAATTCGGCCAGCCTAATTTCCTCAGAATTTTCAGCAGCTACACTACAATCTCTTAATTCCATTCAATCTCCAAGAACACACATACTACACCAAGAACACCTACTACTTTCATTCACCTAATACTTCTCCAAATCACTTCAAACTACCTCTAAAAATTCCAGATTTCATCTATTCATTACTGTGAGTCCATCCGTACCATTTTTAACATCAAATTCCAAAATCCAACTTGCACTTTTGGATCAAAAACAAGAAATTTTGTGATGGCTTAAGAACACCTTCAAGGTATGATTATTCAATCAACTTCATCTTCGCTAATCTTCAATCTCTAATGAACATATATGTGTATAAGCATGCTAATGAGCTTTCTTCTTCTCTTTTCTCTCTCTCTTTCTCTCTCTCTCTCTTGGCCGAACCACTCACTTACTTGGCCGAATGGTTTCTTCTCCATGGCCATTCTTCATTCATCTCATTTGGACGGATTTAGGCATCTTGGGCTTGAGATTCATTCGAAACTACTTCAAGGAATTCATCAATCAAGTATGCCGTTTTAACCCTTCTTTTAAATTCTAGATTCATGTCTCTTGGATGATGTTGATAGAAGATGGATTGCGGATAAGGTTTGAGTGTATATTGTTGAGGTTGAAGCATGAATGTATGTATGAATATGAAGGAGATGGGATTTATGCATGGATGAACTATCTTGGTTGATTGTATGATGATTTGAGGTTTAATGCATGTTTCCATGTCATAGGTAGTATTTGTGATGAAGTATGCTAGAGATTATGCCACCTTTGGTGAATAGGATTTGTATGCGTGTTGGATTATTGAAGCCATGATCATATTTATGCTAGAAAAGGTTAGATCATGTCTTGATAAATTTAGATCAATGCTTATATGTATGATTTGGATGATATGATGAATTGAAGGATTGTATATGTCCTTGATTGTGGTTAGCCATAGAAGTATGATCATGATGTAGTTGTCCCTAAGCTAATTTTTATTTCATGAATAAAATATTTCATAATGGGATTTTGCTAGTAATTTCCAAAAAACTCCTAGGAGGGGTAAATTTGGATTATTATACATAATAAGGATATTTTAGTCAAATAAATAATAGCTTTTGCTAGAAAAATAAAATATATAGATATTATATATAAAATGATAATATCAAATAAAGCCTTTTATGGAAATAATTATAATTAGTAAAATATTTATTACCAAAAATTTAATTATTATCTTTTAATCAAAACCCATTAAGAATTTATTTATTATCTTTCAAGGAAGACTCATTAAATTTATTTTCAACTAATTTTAGTTATCAATTATTTTCTAACAACTAAATTATTAATAAATCGTTATTTTACCTAATTCCACATGGGACTCTTCATCAAATAAACTCTAAATCTTTCTTAGCAAGATTTAAACCTTCAACTTATTAGTACGTTTTTCCCAAAACATTAATTATTTTAAATATCAATTAGGCTTAGCTTATAAACCTATTTATTTATTGTTTGGCCTTAAAGCTTGGGACACTAGGATCATGGTAGTAGTAAGTTGAGTTGTTTTAAATTGAGAAAGTGAATCTTTGGCTTGAGTTTGATTGTGGTTTGTATTTACTCTATGTGGGTCAAGTCAGCTATTGGAGACCTTTGTTGTGAGCAAGGATCAGGTAAGCTCCTGCATAAAACCTATTTGATGAATAAATGATTTTTATGGCAAGCCAAATTTAGAGTGCATGGTCACCCATTTCTATAAAGGTAATTGAGGATTATTTCCATTCTCATTTCAGACAAATAAATTATTTGTAAATCAAGGGGCGGTTTTACTCAAAACCTAAAATTCTTTCTAAAACCAGTTTTACCCCAAACTTTGGAAAACCTTAATTGCCATTTTCAAGTGGAACTATGTTTTGTTCATTTTTCCCAAGTGGGATACGTTACGTTGAGTACTCAATAGGGGTAGACTGGTAGTACTAGTTTTGAAGAGCAAGAGTGAGTCTTCTGGCAGGAGGCCACCTCCAGAAGATAAGCTCAACTTAGAGAAACGTCAGTACTACATAGTCATGCCGGTCTGAGCTAGCAGTGTTTTTTTCAGTCAAGTGACTGTGTTTTGTAGGAATGGACACCCGGTTGTTGTTTGGGTATAGAGAAGGAGAAGTATCTTACCCGGTGGCCGATCACCTACCTTTTGTCAGTCTGCACAAAGTGTGGCATTCTGACTGGCAGTATGCACAAAGTGTGGCATACTGACCATATGGACATGGGGCCCAACATGTGGTAACCCATGACCACCCTTTTTGAGTGGTTGATTTTATTGTACCTGTATGGTTTGAAAGCCAAAACGCCACTCTTGTTTTTGAACATCATTCATTTGCTTGCCAGTATTTCTTTTGTCAATCTGCACAAAGTGTGGCATTCTGACCATTGTATAGTTATGGGGCCCAACGTGTGGTAACCCATGACCACCTTTATGAGTGGCTGATTTTATTGTGTACTTGTATGGTTTCAAAAAGAGGAAAATAGCACTCTTGCTTTTGACTAATGTTTATTGCTGCCAATATTTCTCTTATAAAGATTTCACACTTTGCATCCACGAACTGTTTTCACTAAACACCCAAAACACACACGGACTTACTGAGATTTCAGTCTCATCACCTTTTTACCATGATTTCAGGTCGATCCTGCTGTGGGGATGAGTAGCTAGGGTTATCTACCTTGGAAGAGAATGTTGTCTTTTATTTTTATGTATTGCTTTGGGGAGTTGAGAGTGGATGATTTTATTTATGGATTTATTTTTCTTTTGGAAATTCTTGGATTCATTCTTGGTTTTAATAAATTTTAAGTTAAAGTATTATTTTTATTCTGCTATTTTATTTGTGTGACATAGTTATAAAGACACCTTGTCATTTGGACGGGGCAATATCCCTGCCCTGGCGGGCCTAGGTAGCGGGGTGTTACAACCCAAGAGTCCATGAAGTCAAGTGGCTTGACATGAACCCTTCAACAACAAACTTTAGTGTAATTAACCCCTTTCACCATACAATATCTCATTCAGTTTGAAGTACGGAATTAGTGCCAACTCCCTCCATAATTAATTCGGAACCAAATACAATAGTATTTGTACCAAGAATCCACTAATCTAGATGTGAATCGCTTGGAACTATTTCCAATACACAATCACCTTGGCGCCAAGGACTTCTTGAGTAGTAATTCTTACAAGTGGCACTGAGATATTCGCTCCTACTATTAGGAGTGGTGAACCCTTTATTAACCCTCTCAACTACTTTCATTAACCTCACAATGTACCTAATATCCATCCCATAGGCGGCCCTTGATTGAGCTCCAGAGATTGAAATTAAAGTACAATGCTCAGCAAATAAAGTACCTTGGAGATATCAAGTCTAAGAATACTTGCATGTTTGCTATATTGAGATTATATCATTGGCACTAAATAGTTATCCATGCGATTATCTCAAAGCTAGGTCATCCAATGAACTTGTTCCAATAACAAGCATTCATGTGTTAATTTTGATTATCTTAATATTCACGGATATGAGAACCACCGCCTAATCAAATCAGGAAGTCTAACACATGCTAGTCTTAACACATTAATGATGTCTTGTCTCATTAATACTATGACTAGGGACTATTTAAGTACTAACACTTTACAGTATAGTAGGAATCCCATATCATGATCTCTATCATGATTTCCTTAATACAATGTTGTACTAGGGGTTTTATCGAATAATTATATTACTTAAAAGTAAACAAAAGAAACTGTAAGATAAATAATGCCTTTTATTAAAATAAAATGTGTCATATATAATATACAAGTAATTGCCTCTAGGGCACAACACTAACATAATGAAGCATGGAAACTCCATTGTATAAGTTTTTCTTAATTAACTAGAGTCAAACACCTAATGTACAAGGTTATTAGACTTGTGTTAAGACTTCGCCTTTCATATACACAAGTGCGCAGGTCCAACTTCACTAGAGCTTCAACTTATACTTAAGTCTTATAGTACTTATCCACGCAGTGGCAACAATAAACCAATCTTTAGTAACTTTATAAAGATTATGATCACATGATCCAGTTCTATATATTATAAATACACACACACTATTGGCATGAGTGGATTAGTCACTGGTTAAAGGTAAACTATTTCCCATTTAGTAACCATTTTGTAAAGATCTAAACCTTGAAGAAGTACCCAACTTCATCAATCAATCAAGAATAATATTTTTTTCACTTATATATTAGTAGCTTATAATCTACGCCTAATTATGAAAGCACGACCCAATCACGTTGATTACGTACAAACATGCTTAGACCTGAATGTGCAACAAAGGTAAATAAACAAGAATTAATGAATGAAATATTTTATTAATTTTCCGGATACATAAATAGATTATCCATTTTAGGCATACATTCCTACATAATTTTGGATGAAAATGGTTAGTAAAGGAGAAACCACCATATGAATAAACAAGATCATTTTAATTTATTATTATGATACTTAATCCGTTATTTTATCACATAGGAATTAAAGGATAGAAATAGAATGTAAAATGTTGACTTTCAACAGCATGCCTATTTCATTTACTTTTCTTTTTCTTTTTTTTATTTGGTTAGCAAATGCACAGGTTCGTGAGGAATTTATTTTTCTCTAGATATAAGAACTAAGAAAAACATTTATAAAAGGGACTTGAGAATTTATAGTAAAATTCATGATTTATTCTTCTAAAGGGTTTCACTCTTGACATAGAGAATAATTTAAATTTTGCTACTAGAAAGGGGTTTTTAATTTAAGTGGTGAAAATAAAAATTCTTGATTTATTATTTTAAATAGTATTATCATTGACATGGAGAATAAGGCAAAAATTTTAGATTAATTTAATGAAAACTATATATTTTTTAAACAAAAACATTTTTCGTTTAAACTTAATTTTGATAAAAGATTATGTGGGAAAGGGGTTCTAATACCCCCACAGCTTCCATCATAGACTGATGTTAGAGATTATAGTTATCCTCATGTTATTATGAGCATAACCCCCAATAGGATGAACTTTCATGAGAATCTAGATTTAACAAAAGAATTATAATTAATATCCAAGGTATATATTAGTATCAACCAACCTACATTGTAGGTATTAAAATTAGATTATCCAATCGTAGTAAAAGTAGTTGTCGTCCCATCGATACAAGTAGATCATTTCCTATTAATGAAGTTTAATTATTTCTAGATTATCCATTGGTAAAAAAAAAACAAAAAAAAGTAGTGGTTATCCCAATGATGGAACTATTTCTCGATCATTACTTATTAGTGATGGTTATACACTAAAATTAAAAAATGGTTAATCTTCCTACAAAGCCTTGTTAATTCTTCGAAAAGCCAATTTTATAATAGTTTAATAGGTTGATAATGTCATGGATATAATATGATATTTCAACGTGCATTATACACACACACAAACAGATAATTTTTTCAAGACAAACATTTTATTGAATGAAGATTTGTTTCCAATTAACAGAAATACATGGTTTCATTAACTTGTCCATTACTTTGAAGAAGAATACGTTAACTCAGCTAAATTTTGTAGAAAAGAAATTTGAACATAGTACTCACAATTGTGGAGTAAAAGTATGTTATGATTGACCCTTGTCCAGAAATTGGGAAAGATTCCACGGACCAAGACTTTGAGTCTGAAAGGCCATGAAGAAAATTTGATGAAATAGCTCAGTGTTGTATGTGGGCTTTCATGCCCAATATGCTTCAGTCCATGCACGAGAACATGCCTACTGCATATAATATCGATATATAGTTGCAAACCATGTTTGCTGATAAAAACCTAGCCAACAAGGCAATAAGCACTTTAGGCAATCACAAACACTAGGATAGCTATGGGAGCACCAGCTCAGAAGCATATACTTAAGATAACTGCTCCTTTTCATGAAGCCGAGGGCCTAGGGGTGTCGATAGACCCCATGAGTGAAACTAACATGGTTCTTTAGACTTTACCAAATATATACTCTTAGTTCAAGTTAAACCATAATATGAACAAGTTGAGTATTCTTTAACTCAGTTGATGTACGAACTTCAGGCTGCAGAGAAAATCGTGAAGCTTATGTTAAAGGATTTGGTTACTCTTTCCAGTTCATCTTCTTGAACAAGGAGCCAACCCAAGAAGTTCAAGAAGAAAAAGGCCAAGAAAAATGTAGGGGCCCAGCTTCAGGGGTCGAAGCCTGGTCCCTCAAGGTCTAATGTGAAGCTAAAGAGCAAATGCTTCAAGTGTGGCAACGAGCGGCACTTCAAGAAAGATTGTCCAGACTTGTTGGCTAAGTCCTCTTTTGGTATTACTTTTTAGTTAGAGTCTATCTTAATGGTCGGATCATTATCTGCAACACCCTTCCTTTACATATATTCATATACATGCATATATATTAGCATTACATGTGCAAATTATGATTTGTGAATTTATTTAAATATACAAGCAAGGAATATTTACAAATTTGATTTCAATTTATTTAAGTAAGAATTTCTTAAATACTTTTTATATTCTTAGTTTGCTATCGAAATAATGCCATAGAAAATGTTTATATACTTACATGGATATTATGTGATGCTTATTTAAGATCAATTTTATGTCTTGAATAGAGCATTAATTATTAAAAAGTGTTTTATTTAATTATTTATTGGAAATTATTGTCTTTGGGGTCAATGTGAGAAATCGGTTTTATTAAGGACACAATGTTGATTTTTTATTAAATAAAAGCCCTATTTTATAGTTTTAAATACTTTAATTGTTTTTTTTTTTGCCTTACTTAATTTTGACTGTAAATTGACCAAGATATTGGACTATTGGTACCTTTTGAAGTATTCTATTTAAATTTGAACTTTTGAACTTCTTCTTATTTTTTTGGTGCAAGATCAATTTCTTTTTCATTCATTTTATTCTAATAAATCCGAGAAGCCCTAAAAATGCTAAAACACTATCATATCTCTTATTATACCAGCCCATTCTCAACCATTGATGTACTTCAATCCTAACCATTGATTTTTAATGAAGCTTTCGCATTTAAACAACTTCTAAACACCATTTAATTAATCTAAATCCTTCTTGTAATAAACCAAACACTTATTCACCAAATAAAGTATAAAACAACACATTGTTCTCTTTATTTCACATGGGCAAGGCATACACACATACACACACACACCCACACAATTCATAGTTTTCTTGCTCTAGCGCTCTCTCTCTCTCTCTCTCTCTCTCTCTCTCTCTCTCTCTCTCTCTCTCTCTTCTCCATTTGATTTTCTTCACCAAAGTACCGAAATTTCTCCATAATTACTGAAGGTTAAAGTGTTTTATGATTGATTTTTGAACAATTTTCAAGTGTTCTTTACTTTGGTAAGTAACTCAAATTCATCTTTTTGATTAATCTATATTTTATATGATTGGCCATTAATGGCCGGATTTGATATTCTTAAGAAAAATGAAGTTAGTGATGATTTTTACTGTGAAGGAAATTGGTATTTTTATGTTATTATACTAGATTAATGCTTTGTATGGGATTGAATTGATGGAGGGCTAACAGATGATTTTTTATTTAAAGTTGAATTTGGTAGGTAGAATTCTTAATCCATGAAATTCCATAATCAATACCAAAAATGTTTGTTGAAGAAGATGTCACGATCTTTTCTATGTGATTGTACTGTGTCTCTGAAGTAATTTACCATTGGAATTATGTTTATTGCTATTTTGGGTGATTTTTCATGAATTTTCAAATTTACCCTATTTAATTTTTTGCAGTGGCTGATTTTCCTATGAATTTCAACATTTCATTAGACTCTTTCGCTTTTGAATTTGGATATGTGATTTTAACACACCAAACTCCTATTCTTATAAGAAATTGTCCCTTGCAATCATCTAGTTTTGACTTTTATTTTAGTTTTTTTTTCTTATGTTAGCAAAAATACTTCCATAACAAAGTTTGGAGGTTACTGTAGTATTACTCCTATAATAGGAAGGTAATTAGCAAAGTTAGACAACTTAGATTGCACTAATATTTTTTTTTTTCTAACTTATGTACATGTTTATATTATATATTGCAAATGATCATGATGTTTTGAGCAATTTTGCATAGTAAATTAATTTCACAAAAAGCTCCTCGTTCTGTACTGTTTATGATCGAACACTGATTTGCTAATTTGAAGTTGAAACCATGTTTTAGCTCTCTAATTAACATTATATTGATTTGAATTGATTTTATATTAACATAGAAAGGTAATATAATGATTAGTTCAGTACTTTGAGTGCTTGTGTAATTGAATTATTGTATTAAGGTAATATAAACTAGTTATTCCATGCATTGTACTTATATAAAGTGATCATGCTTTATATAAATAAATGATATATATGTACAAGTGAATTTGCTAAGTATAATTGAACACTAATTACCTACTATTTGTTCTCAATTTTTGAAGATTATATGATGAATGATAATGATGATTCATTAACTTCCTATTTATCAACTAGTCTATGCTTTCTGTGTAGCTATTACATTAAAACATTAATTAATTGAATAACTCATGTGTTTCATGAGACATTGGTGAATGCGTATATCCCTATATTTCATATACCTTTGTGGATATTATGGAGGAATTCTATTAAGTACGCAATTTGTTATAGGAAATTGAAATAAACTATTACTTATGTGATAGAAATTGTTGGCAATCAAGGGATTACCCACCAAGTTTAAGTTGAATTTTGCTATTTGTGCCTACAATCAAGATAAGCCCCTATATTTCATGATTTCCTAAATTTCAAAATGCATAAGAAATGTTTTATTTATTCTAAATACATGTTTTAAGTGTATAAATAATTATTTGCAAACTTACTATTGCGAAAGATAATGTATATTTATTTGAGGAATATTATTTTATGAAAAGCTTTATTTATGCAACTGATATTTGATCAAATGTTTATATATTTGCATATTGTTTCAGAAATTATATATTGTGAGCAAGTTACTCTTTTAGTAGACAAAATGTGAATTACTATTGACACAATATATAATTATGCCTTAGTTTTGGGAAATTGCATTTCATATTATGTCAGACATAAAGCTTGCATTTAAAAATTACGAATCATACAAAATTCCAAACATTCATGCTTAAAATGAGTTGCAAATTGTATACCAGGCATTGCTCGACTAGTTTCATATATTACAGACAATTATAAAGATATTAAAATGTGCTTTGTATTATGAAATCTTGGAACGTTTGCAAAATTTTGTATTGGAAAAACACCTTTGAAGTGACTTTGAAATTTTGGATCGACTGTGAAATCTTGGGACATTTGTGAAATGTTGTGTTGGATAAACTCTTTTGAAAATGATTTGGCAAGCTTGGGAAGGACAAAAACATTTTGAGTGATTTCTAAATCTATTGATTGTATTACTAAACATAGGAATGTATATTTATGAGTTAAATATTTTCAGAAATCTTTGCGAAATCTTTTGAAAATGTATTGAGCTCTTTTCAAAAATGTTTTGCATTGACATAATACATGAGGTTGCTAGTTATGTGGCTTTATGTTGTGTTGTTCTTGAGTACTCAAAGGGACTTTGCACCTATACTAACTTGTGTGTATTTGAGTACGCTATCCGATAGGTGGTCACCTTCAGATTGTCATCTCTTTCTTTTTGTGGTACCAATACTTGTTATTTAGTCATCTTGAGTGATGCACAAAATCTGGGTGTATAAAATCATCAATTTTAAATCCATCCTTAGTAAAGTTTTAATTAAAACATTAATCTCAAAATGCATATGTGAGCAAGTATAACGATTACAAGCGTAGCATAAGGAATTAATGAGTATTGATCATCAAAGAAACAAGTACACACTAATCACTTTTCACTCATTGTTTAACCGACCCAAATAAAGTGAGAAAAGAATAAAAAGAAAAATAAAGCAATATATATAGCTCAAGGATGTAGGTTTATGGAATTTAAAAACTTATCCTAGAAAACATGACATTGACCTACTTAACAACTCTCTCAATTCATTATCATCTTGACATCATGAAGGAATATAAAGAAAGTCAATCGTTTTGGAAGTCATGATTTCACTTATATAGATTCCACTTCTTTTGCAATCCATGGAATCAGTACCCTTTGATTAAATTTGCAAATTTTCGAATCAAACGAACATAACCAAAAAATGCATTAAACATAATTCCATATAGACAGGGAATTAGACAACAACCCTATACTATAGGCGAAATTAACTAACCTTTGATTACCTAAGTTCTTTGATCTTCACTTCGTTTCCCAAGTCCATTGAGATTTAAAAAATATGTAGAATTAATTAAATTACACTCGATCTAACTTTGTTTCTCAAGTCCATTATATATAAATTTAATTCCATCAACCTTAATAAAATCAAGTAATCGAACACCAAGAATGATAGAAATTTGATCAAGTAGTTAAATTGATGCGTAAATCATAAATCCTAAAATATTGTCAAATTGCAATGAAAATATTGAATATATCATTGTTAAAGGAAACGAAGATAAAAAAAAAAAAAAAAGAGAGAGAAATAATTCATACACAAGACTTTTTCTTCCTCCTACAGGACTTCCTTGAACAATCCTTCTTGATTTCCGTGAAAACCTCCTTCAATGAGAGAATTAGAATTTCTGCCATTTAATTCACTTCTCTATGTTGTATATCAAATCCTTGAGTTCTCTTGTGCTTTTATAGGCCTCTCGGATGCCAATTCCGTGGCGGAGGAAGTCCTGGCCGAGTAGTAGTAAAATACCAAAATCATTAGATAAATCCTAATTCCACTAACTGAATTTTCACCTCTTGAGTGAACCTGGCACCGGGTACCTTCGACCTAATTGGCGCTAGGTGCACTCTGTTCTTCCTCTGTTTTTGCTCTATTTCTTGTCGTCTCTCCTTGACAGATAGAATGGACTTGGTTGCAGGTTCACTTGCAAGACTTGGTGCCGGGTCTATTTTGGAAAACCCCTAAAGCTTACTCAATTTCTACTATTAGAGTAGAATGGACACGGCGCCTGGTCCACTAGCTAGGCCCGGTGCCAGGTCTATTCTAGTTGCATGTACTTTCTGCTCGATTTTAACTTAAATTTGCACATATTTACCATAAACACCTAGTGTCAAAAAGGAAGGAATATGCCTAGTTATTTCAATAAATGGATCTGAAAATAACCTCAAATAACTAGGAAAATAATGGTGATTTCAACCCCTATCGCATACCCCCACCCTTGAACATTTGCTTGTCTTCAAGAAAAAAAACTTTAGTCCAGAAAAATTATCAACAAGACACAAGTTTTTTCTCATTCAAAAGTTTCTTTATCATAGAAAAGATCATATCTTCCCATCAAACTTTAGATACAACCCTTTTCATTAATACCCTTTGAAAACAACTTCAAACTTTGAAACATTGGACATGACATCCAAAACTTATGAAGTCAAATTAATCAAGGGTATACTTTAGTCTAAGAAAATCATTTCACTCTTGAATTAAAAATATAGATAACATGAATCACATAAGTCAAGCCATCTACCAACTTAAGTATTATAAATCCAAAAATTACACACTCAAGTTACGGTGTGAGGAAATTACTCCAATTTTTTTTCCCTCAAAATTTTTCAATGACTTAGAGAATTGATAGCCTCAAGTGCATTGATTTCTCTTCACACACCATATTGGCCCACTTTTTAGCCATTACTCATCATTTTTTTCTCACCAATTTTTTCTTTCTTTCTTTTGCTCTTTCTTGCCTTTTTGCCTTCAGGATTCCCTCAAGAGAGTGCATCGAATTCACTTGCTACTTCTCCTCATATTGACCCCATTTTCAACTAAAGGTCTTCAATGATGATCAGTAAGAGTATTTTTTTTTCTCAATTCACACCAACAATAGTGTTGTTTCTAATAATTACATTTTTTTTTAACTCAAATCAAAATTTTTTCAACATTCTCCACAATTTTTCCCCTCAAAGATCTTTTTTCAACTCACATTTTTTTTCATCATAACTCAAAGCTAGCAAAATTAAAACTCATAATACAAAAGTTAGAAAATAAACTCTTCCCATAATCCTCATATCCTCTATATTTAATCTAGATGAGTCAAATAATATTCAAACACCAATGCATAAAAAAGATTAAACAAAATTCTCAAGTCTTCACAAATATCTTATCCAATAAACTAATTTCATCAAACTCCACCTAATGAAGGACAAAACTCATATCCAAGTAAGCTAAAGAATTACAACCTTGCTTTTGAAAAATTTTCACAAGAAATGATATCGAATTTTATTATGGAAAAGTATTTATTCAACCTCATTCTCTCCCCACACTTAAAGTAGACATTGTCGTCAATCGCGAAAAAATAAACATAAGAAAGCATCTCCAAAGGAACAAAAAATAATAAAAGGATAGAGAGTTTAAGTAATACTTTCGAAGTGCAATAAAGTACCAATAGATAGCAAAACTGAAAATAGTGAGAAAGGCTTGTTCAAGAGGACATTATTCCTACCTATCAAAACCAAACACAAATAAAAACACAGGGAAAATAATAGCATACTAAAGACACCTAAATAAAAGAAAACAAATTAAAGAAAAAATTCTAAAAAAAATCCTAAGAAAGAAAATAAAGATATAACTCACTCCCCTACACTTAAGATGGAAAATATTTTCCTTATTTGAGAGAGGAAAAACAAACTACTTAAAAAAACATAAATAAATAAAACAAAACATTTTGAAATGAAATTCAAGCTCAAAATAGAAGATATGCATAATGAAAGTAGAATGAAGAAAGGCTTTTAAAAAATAGAAGGTTTATGACAACAATTTTTCTCACTAAAGCAAAACACATAAACCTCTTTCTCTAACATTCCATTAGACACACAAATGTTTTTGTCAACATATAAGTGGATATGATTTCTAAAGAGTGCGTCAAACATGAAATCACCTTTTAACTCTTCAAAAGATTTGTCACAATTGAAATTTCCGTTAAAACTTAGTAGTTGAGTTCTTAAAGATTGAATCAAGAAATTAGTACTTTTCGACACATATACAAAAACTAAATTACTTCCCTTTGAATGGGCTAAAGTGTGAAATTACTACTATCCTCCAAGGACTTCTTACGATGCAGCATTGAATGATCCAACTCCTTGAGACATGATAAATTCAACACATCATTATTTGGACCCTTGTTCTCTAAGAATTGAGAAGAACCTAAAAAATATATGGCAAAGAGATATTAGAATTATTAGCATATAAACGAGAATTGAATACCTCCCTTTCCACATTGTATAATTGTACCTCATATCCTCTTCTTTTTTCTTAGGGATTCTCTTGTTCAAGTGTATGGGCTTTTATGACATCCTCAACCAACTTGGCTAGTTGTGTTCTTTGAAGGCTCATATGTTATGATGATTCTTCATGACACTTAATGGAGGAATTTGTTTTTGTAACAAAAGAATGCATTGAGGCTTCAAGTGATGTCTCCCAAAAAGCATTAATCTAAGCTTGCAAATTTGCCAAATTCTCGTCATTATAGCTCCTTTGATCTTGTGCCCAAAAGCAGTTGTCCATGATGATTTCAATCTCGTGCTCAAAGAAAAATAAAAATCAAATAAAAAATAAAACCAAACAAAAATAATAAGAAATAAAGCAAAGAATAAAACAAAGGGGAAAAATAAATAATAGAAAAATAAAGAAAAGAAAAACACACGCATTGACAAGCTATCTAAATACAAAAGTTAGTAGTATTTACAATACAACGTGATGTACGCTAGTCAATTAAGTCACACAATGTTACAAAATACAAGATAGAACACCGATTTACACAAATAACACATATACATATTTATATATAGACATATGGACATATAAACATGGTTAAATCAACAAAATTCAAGATTTCATGATATTGTTCCCAAGCAACGGCGTCAAAAACAAGATGCCAAATCAAGTTTTTCAAAAACACTTCCACGTTGAAATAGAAAATATCCTAGTCCCTGGCAACAACACAAAAAACTTGATGTGTAAATTTTGGATGTATAAAATCCTCAATTTTAAATCCATCCCTTTGTTAAGTTTTAATTAAAAAACTAATCCCGAAATACACATGTGAGCAAGTATACACATAGCAAGCATAATATAGGGAACTAATGAGTATCGATCCTCAAACGAACAAGTACACACTAATCACTTTTCATTTATTGTTTAACCGATCCAAATAAAGTGATAAAAGAATAAAAAGAAAAATAAAGTAATATATACAACTCAAGGATGTTACTTTATGCAATTTAAACACTTTTCCTAGAAAACATGACAATGACCTACTTGACATCATGAAGGAATATGTAGTAAAGTTCAATCGTGTGCCAAGTCAAGAATTCACTTATATGCATTCTACTTCTTTTCCAATCTATGGAATCACTACCCTTTGATAAATTAACAAGTTTCTCAATCAAACCAACATAACCAAAATATCCATTAAACATAATTCCTTATAGACATGAAATTAGCCAACAACCCTATACTCTTGGTGAAATTAACTAACCTTTTGATTACCTATGTTCTTTGATCTTAACTTCGTTTCCCAAGCCCATTGAGATTTAACAAATATGTAGAATGGATTAAATTAAACTCGATCTAATTTCATTTTCCAAGTCTATTGTACATAAATTTAATTCCACCAACCTTAATAAAATCAAATAATCAAACACCAAGAATGATAGAAAATTGATCAAGTAGTTAAATTTATACATAAACCATGAATCCCAAAATATTGTCAAATTATAATAAAAACATTGAATACGTCATTGTTAAAGGAAAAAAAGATAAAGAGAAAAGAAAGCACTCATAGACAAGCCTCTTTTTTCTTTTTTGAAGACTCTGTTGAACAATCCTCCTTAATTTGGGTGAATACCTCCTTCAATGAGAGAATCG
This sequence comes from Voacanga thouarsii, assembly GCA_026120185.1. Classification (NCBI taxonomy): domain Eukaryota; kingdom Viridiplantae; phylum Streptophyta; class Magnoliopsida; order Gentianales; family Apocynaceae; genus Voacanga; species Voacanga thouarsii. The sequence continues at coordinate 819,121 of JANUWF010001625.1, forward strand.
GAATTTCTATCCTTTAATTTACCTCTCTAGGTTGTATATCAAACCCTTGTGTTTTCTTGTGTTTTTATAGGCCTCTTGGATGCTAATTTTGTGGCCGAGGAAGTCTTGGCCAAGTAGGAGTAGAAAAATACCAAAATTATTAGATAAGCCCTATTTCGTGAACTGATTTTCCTCCTGCAGAGCTTACCTGGCACTAGGTACCTTCGACCTACCTGGTGCCAAGTGCACTCTATTCTTCATCTGTTTTTGCTCTGCTTTTGGCCGCATTTCCTTGGCAGACAGAATGGACCCGGTGCTAGGATCATATGCCAGACCAGGCACTAGGTTTGTTCTGGAAAACCCCTAAATCTTACTTAATTTCTGCTGCTGGAGTAGAATGGACCCGACGCTTGGTCTACTAGTTGGGCCTAGTGCTAGGTCTACTATGGTTAAGTGCACTTTCTGCTCGATTTTAACTTAAATCTGAACATATTTTCCAAAAACACTGTTTACAAGTAAAATGTCAAATAGGAAGGAATATGCCAAGTTATTAGAATAAATGGATCTTAAAACACCCTCGAATAACTAGGAAAAGAATAGTGATTTTAGCCTCTATCACTAGGGTAGCAACACATTTTCTAATATGTGAAAATATAGGGCAGGCGTGGGATTTCTGGGATATAGGGCTGACCATGATGATGGTCTTTTTTCTATTTAATTATAGTGTATGCACTGGGTTATTCATAATGTTATTATCATGTACATAGGATAGAATTTCTATGGTGTTGATGTTTATGGTTGGACTGAGATCCTTTTCGTTGTTATTGATGGTACAATATCCTATCAACATAGTTACAAAAGTGCAACTTGATTTTATGTGTGAGGTATTTGAAATGTTATTTTGGAAATATGTGAATTGTTATATGATAGTATAAGACAGTCATGATGGTAAGCTCAATACAGATTATATGTTTAATATGCTCAAACAAAGTTGATGAGCAATGATGATTTCTTTTCTGAAAATATTAAAAATTGATATAATTCTCTCATGTTTTTATCTGGTATGTTCGAATCATGACATGTTGATAATTCATATCCGTTTCAGAAAAACCACTTAGGCCTCATGAAAAATACAACATATTCTCATGTTGCAGACACAGGACTTGTTGAGATTATTTCTCTTACCCTTTTTATGCATAGTTTTTTGGGAATTATGTATATAGATAAGATGGAGAAGCTTGTAGTTCTTACTTATGATCTTGATGTATTGGATATTATTATTATTTATTTTATGGTTATTGTTTAGAAGAATCATGTAGTTAACGTACTTTAAGAAGTTCTTTCTTTATTTGTGATTGATGTATTATTCGAATCCTTGTAAGGTTTTATTTAGTTTTACTTTAAGCCCCGTATATTTATTTACTTAGATGTTATAAAGACCTCTTATGTCTATTTGAAGGGACGACATCTGCAATAATTCGAACCTAATGATTATAGGGTGTTCATCATTTTCTTAGATTGTTGATTTCAGAGGTACTAACCATATTTATCCTCCTTGCAAAGATCTAGTAAGACAAGAAGACTCAGTAGGGGAGAGCATGGACTTTGTGTACGCAAAAGAGCATAAGCGTGGCCGTGGCAGTAGGGGATTTGGTACTTTTATTTGATTGTAATAGGATTTTAGTATTAAAAGATGTGTTATATGTTTCTAGTTTTAAAGAGAATTTGATTTCAGTTTTATCATTGAATAACCAAGGGTATTCTGTTTCTTTCCATTCTATATTTCAATTAGTAGAGAAAGATATATTATTTATTCTGGAAACATGTATGACATTCTCTTTTATGTTAATCCTATTAGTCGTCAAATAAATAATACTCATACCGAACCTAATAGTATGAAAAGAAAAGCCACGTCAAATGACTCGTATGTATGGTATTTGATATTAGGATATATAAATCCCAATCAGATTTAGAGGTTAATACAAGATGAACCCTTGGGCTCATTGAGATTGGAGAAATTGCCTCAGTGTTAATCTTGTCTTACAGGTAAAATGACCAAAAGATTCTTTAATTAAAAGGCACAAAGGGCCATAAAAATACTTGAATTGGTTCATATTGATGTTAATGCACCTATGTCTTCATCAACCATATTAGTGTATGTATACTTCATCAATTCAAGGATGATCATATAGGTTTTGGTAATGTGTACTTGATGAGGTGCAAATCTGACTCATTCAATAAATTCAAGTAGTTTAAGGTATAAGTGGAGAGTCAAACGAGTAAACTAATAAAAATGTTAAAATTGGATAATGGTGGAGAATACCTCCTTGGTGAATTTAAGGACTACTTTATACATTATGGTATAGTATCTCAGTTAACTAGCCTGGGACTCTCTAGTAGAATAGAGTCGCTGAGAGAGAAAATAGAATATTGATAGAAATAGCCAGAAGCATGATGGGTCATGTAACTCTTTCTATTTTTTTTCTGGGGATAGGTTCTAAAAATAGCAACCTATATTATGAACTCAATGCCTTCCACATTACTACATAAGACACTTTTTGAGATGTAGACTGGATATTAGCCCAATCTAAATCATCTCAAGGTATGAGATTGCCTAGCTTATGTATTGACCATAGGAAGTAAGTTAGAGCCAAGATCAAAATTGTGCAACTTTTTAGGGCATCCAAACAGAACAAGAGGTGGATACTTTTATGAACTCCAAGAGCAAAAATTACTTTTGAGTACTCACTCTAGATACTAAGAGAATGAACAAAATTTGTCCTCCAAGGTTTCCAGCAAAGAAAAACTGGATGAGAAGTTAACTAATACGTGAACTTCTAGTATCCCAATTGAGGAACCTAAAGAAGTAATATAACACCCCATATATCCAGTCGTAGTGTGCCGTGTCTTCATAGGATGTTATGTTGTATGAACTTCTACATAAGGGGTCCTTGTAATGGATTAATAAATTTAATACACAGTAGAATCATTTTATAGCCTAAAATGAACATGAAATTCATTTCATGATAACTTTAAAAGTACATCTCAAGTATATTACGTTACATAGTTACTCCATCTTTTATCTCTGAGAAGATAATCCAATACTAGTTTCTACCTCATCATACTTCTATTGTGCATTCCAATCATCAACTTGTACAATGGGCCTATAAATATATTGGCAAAAACAGAAAGTGCTAAGCACTCAGTGAGCCTTATGTGTGATAGTGTTTTTCCTTATAAAACACATGAAAGGCCTGTATTATATTTGTTCATTGAAAAATAACTCTTTAAACATTGTAATTGAGAACCTCAACAAATGTTGTTAAAAGAGTTCATGCACATTGGGAATCATGATTTCTTGAAAGCTAATGCCCCACATTTAAAGAAAACAAGTCACATTTCTTTACAAAATAAATATTCCACATATTTGAGGTATGTTAAATGATATAACTACATCGCATCAACAAAAATATTGGTCTCAATGACCTAATTAGGATTTTACAATCCTACTACCTTTAATTGGTCTCAATGACCTAGATAGGGTATGTAGTCTTATCACCTTTATTTGGTCTCAATGACACAAGTGTTCAGTGCCTACCCTCAGTTTCCACGATGGGAAAATATGTTGCTAGATAAAGAGAACTAAACATCAAATACAGGCAATCCGTGAAGAAAGAGATAACCACCCATAGGAGGCCTCTAGCCAGAGAGTGTTCTCAAGCTTAGTATAAATGCATAGTCCCTCTTCAGTACTCAAGGATCACACGATACGATGCCAAGAGATCATCATAATGTTTCAACATAGCCCAATACTTTTTAAAACCAACTCTTTTTTCCATAATTTTTCTTCCCGAAACACAAGTTCATTTCCGAACATAAGAAATTCATCTTCAGGGGTAAAATATCATTTTCTAAATGTTTATCATATTCCCCGTAGTAATTTCCAAAGTTTATTGAACCTAGAAGGCTTACGCCTTTCATTTGGTGTATACGATGCTTTAAAAATAATCGTAAAAATATCAAAAAAATTCATATTATTTAATAAGAAAGTATCCATGTATTCTTTTGGAGGCATAATTGATCTTAATTCTAGAAACTATTGACGAAAATGCGTATATGCAATATTATAGAGAACACCAGATAAAATTTTATTTTTCAAAATAGTGGGACTCATAAAATACATATAATTAGATTAACATAAAACACTTAGCTAAAATGGGAGTTGGAACTTGTGGGAATTTCCTCATTCAATAGATATTCACACTCTCACAAGCTTAAGGGCTTCCTCAAGTCTAGACCACCGTATTTGGGAATTTCTGAAATACAGCTATGCATGCCACTGCAAAGCTAAGGATTACCTGAATTCACTCTACCTACAATGATGAAATGGTCCTTGAAATTTTACTTTGTGTTCTTCGTTCAAATGTAATGCCAGAAGGAAACAAGGCCTTGAACATATTATGATTTTTCTACAGAAAACAAATACTCATTTTCTAAGTAATTATCTCATAGCATAATCACTTCTTGGTGTTTCACTCACTACTTTTGTTACACCAGTCCAAATGATGTCAAAGTAGTTCCAAAATATCCTCAAGACATTTGTTTATAATTTTTAGTACCTGGAATACCAATTCCCTCTTTTATTTTATTCACGTCTATTAATAATATTCCAAAATTTTTGTCACGTCACTTTGCTCGCACAGTTTTGGCAATCTTTGTTATTTACATCATAGTATTTTCCGTATAGCTCCAATCATGCCAAATTGGTTGTAAAATGTTTCTAGAAAATTTCTCTATAAATCCCATGGTTCCAAGAAGAATATTCACGTCGTCCATGACCAAAGTTGAATTGCCGCCTCATTCTGTTTATTGTTCAAACAAACTAAGTCAGAAAATGATCAACACAAAATTTCTAATTTGTGTATTCTACTTGCACATTTAATTTTTTTAATTCTTCCACGTATAAAATATAATTTAAGTTTTCCATAGCCTTGTTTATCATGCAAACTAAGTGTTTAAGCTCACCTTTAACTTTCGGATTCTCCTAACTATCCAAACTATTGTTCACATCCTAGATTTATCAAATAGAATTTTTAGCTTTCTGTACTAAGATCAATATTTATCTAGTTCTTAATCTTTATTGATCTCTTGACCATCAAATAGCAAGCAAACTAATCACATATTATGTAACACCCTACTACTTAGGCCCACTAGGGCCGGGGATGTCGCTCCGTCCAAAGGACAGGGGGTCTTTATAACTAGGTCATACAAATAAAATTGTGGGATAAAAAAAAAAAGATACTTGAACTTAAAATTTATTACATCCCAAAAATAAACATCAATCCAAGAATAAATCTGAGAATACCAAAAACAAATCCATAATAAAATTTATCAACTCTCATCTCCCCAAAACATTATGCAAAAATAAATCATCAGAAAATCTTCCAAAGTAGGCATAATCTAGCTACTTATCCCCATAGCATAATCGACCTGAAATCTTGGTAAAAATGGTGGTGAGACAGAAATCTCAGTAAGTCTGTGTGTGTTTAAGTGTCGGGTGAAAACAGTTCATGAATGCAAAGTATAAAATTCTTTATAAGAGATCACTGGCAAGCAATAAACATCAGTAAAAAACAAGAGTGGTGTTTTGGCATTTCCAGTCATACATAATTTATAAAATCAACCACTCAAAAGAAAGGATTATAGGTTACCACACGTTGGGCCCTATAACCGGATGGTCAGATGCCACGCTTTGTGCATACCGCCGGTCAGAATGCCACACTTTGTGCGGACTGACAAAAGTAGGTGATCGGCCTACTGTGCAAGATACTCCTCCTTCTCTATACCCAAACAACAACCGGGTGTCCATTCCGGCAAAACACAGTCACTTGACTGAAAAAGAACACTACTAGCTCAGACCAGCGCGACTTATTGGATTGTTGTCTCATCCGGGAATAACTCACCCCTCAAAGATGGCCACCTACTGAGAGACTTCCCATATCCCCTCAAAGACTAGCCTTAGTAGTCCACCCTTATTGAGTACTCAACGTAACTTGTCCCACTTGGGAAAAAGAGAACAAAACACTGTTCCACTTGAACATGGCAATTAGAGGTTTCCAAAGCCTTTGTCAAAATCAGTTTTAGAAAGAGCTTTGAGTTTTAGTAAATCTGCTTATTGATTTCCAAATAGTTTGTTTGACTGAAATAAGAAAGGAATCAACCCTCAATTGCCTTTACAAAAGTGAGTGTCCATGCACTCTACATTTGGCTTGCCATAAAAACATTCTGAACAATTAGGTTTTATGTAGGAGCTTACCTGATTCTTGCTCACAATAAAAGGTCTCCAACAGCTAACCTAATCCCGCATGGGCAAATACAAATCACAATCAATTTCAAGCCACAATCCACTTCCTCAATTTTAAATCAACTCAACTTTCTACTACCATGATCCTAGTGTCCCAAGCTTTAAGGCCAAACAATAAATAAATAGGTTTATAAGTTGAGCCTAATTTTGATATTTAAAATAATTAATGGTTTGGGAAATAAATTCTAATAAGTTGAAAGTTTAAATCTTGCTAAGAAAAATTTAGAGTTTATTTTATCAAGAGTCCTAGGTAGTATTAAGTAAAATAATGATTTATTAATAATTTAGTTGTCAGAAGATAATTGATAGCTAAAATTAGTTGAAAATAAATTTAATGAGTCTTGCTTGAACAATAATAAACAAATTCTTAATGGGTTTTGATTAAAAGATAATAATTAAATTTTTAATAATAAATATTTTACTAATTATAATTATTTCCATGAAAGGCTTTAATTGATTTCAATATTTTAAATAATATCTATATATTTTATTTTTCTAGCAAAAATTATTATTTACTTGACTAAAATATCCTTTATATATATAATAATCCAAGTCTACCCTTCCTAGGGTTTTTTTTCGAAATTACTAGCAAAATTATATTATTAAATATTTTATTCATGAAATAAAAATTAGCTTAGGGACCACTAGATCATGATCAAATTTCTATGGCTAACTACAATCAAGAACATATACAATTCTTTAATTCATCAAATCATCCAACTCATGCATATAAGCATAGATCTAAATTTATCAAGACATGATCTAACCTCTACTAGCATAAATATGATCATGGCTTCAATAATCCAACATGAATATAAATCTTATTCACCAAAGGTGACATAATCTCTAGCTTACTTCATCACAAATACTACCTATGACATGGAGACATGCATCAAGCCTCAAATCATCATACAATCAACCAAGATAATCCTTCCATGCATAAATCCCATCTCCTTCACAATCATACATATATTCATGCTTCAATGTCAACAATAAATACTCAAATCCTATCACAATCCACCTACTATCAACATCATTCTAGAGACATGAATCTAGAATCTAAAAGAAAGATCGAAGGGACTTACTTGGTCAAGGAATACCTTGAAGGAGTTTAGAATGGATCTCAACTCCTAGATGCCTAAATTCATCCAATGAAGATAGAGAAAGCATGGCCATGGGAGAAGAAGCCATCCGACCAAGAGAGAGAGGAGAGAGAGAGAGAGAGAGAGAGAGAGAGACCATTAGAACGTTTATTCATTTATATTTTAACTAGAGATCAACATTGGAGAAGATGAAGTTGTTAGAACAAACCTACCTTGAAGGTGTTCTTGGGCCTTCACAGAATTTTCTAGTTTTTTGTCCAAACTAGCAAGTTGGTTTATGGAGTTTGATGTTAAGAATGGTGTTGATAGACTCATGGTAGTGAGTAGGTTAAATCTAGAAATTTTACAGAAGGTTTGAAGTGGTTTGGAGGGGTATTAAGTGAAAGGAATGAGTAGGTGTTCTTGGTGTGTTGTGTGTGTTCTTGAAGGTTGAAGGGAATTGGGAGGTTTTTGTTTTGCAACTGCAGAAATTCTATAAGAATTAGGGTTGGCCAAATTTTTTGTATGGTTTAGGAAGATGATTCTCTGGTTTGGAAGGAAAATGAAAAGCTAATTGTTAAAATCCTTGAAGAATATTTTTGGGAAGCAAATTTGGAAACTAAATATTCAAGAATATCTTGATTATTGGAGAGCTTTGGAAGTCTGCCATGGCCGACTGTTTTGAGCAGTATTTCGGTTGATTGAAAGTTGGTTTAAGGAGGCTTATAGTGGCCGAAAATAAGGAGCATATTGGTGAAGAAAAAGTCTAGTTATTTGAGGGATACTTTATGGAAGGTTGCTAAACTATGGTGGCTGGAATTTTGGTAATCAATCAAGCATGATTGTAGGGATTTGTTGGAGAGATTTTCAGGCAGCCATGTCTAAATTTCGTGCAGAAGCTTAAGGGAGATAATAGAGCTCAGTTACTGAAGGTTTAAGGGTGGTTTATGCAGAACAAGGATGGGGTTTCGGCTAGGAGAGAATTAGGAAACAAAATTGGACAAAATCCTGCACAGCATTTTCGCAGGCTGGAATTTTTCCTGGGTAGTTTTTGGCTGCCATTTTCCAGCCAGCTTGCAAAGAGTTTGAAGGGAAATTTCAGGGGCTTTCAAGGCTGGTTTCTAGCTTTCTTCATGGAGGAAAACATGGCTAAGGTGCTGAATAAAATATGGAAGAAAACAGCTTGGTTTTGGACTCCCAAATGTGCGAATTTGCCCAGGAATTTTCCTGGTTTTGCACCAACTTTGTGCAGTCCGAAAATGGTCAGAGAAATTCAGGTTGCAAGCTGATCCAAAAGGCCATTTTTCTGGCAGCATTTAGGAGGGAATATTAGCTAAGAGTTTCGACAACTTGAAGGCACAAGAGGCTGGAAAATTTCAGTTCATTCCAAGAAGGAAAATGAACCTAGCTAGAATGAATTTTTAGAAAGTTCACTAAAGGGATTTATCCTCTTGGAATCTCCCACAACTCTTCCACATTTTCAAACTATAAGATGTTTTTCACTAAGACATTTTGATCCTACAAAGCCACAACACTTTATTGAAATTTCTGAAAAGAAAATGGCTAGAACAACTTGATCAAACTAATGAGTTGATAAATAAGGAAAATTAAAGATCAAGGGGAAATGAATTCCCCTTAGGAATTTTGTGTAGGGCAAAGGAGTAGAATGGGGATACTCCGAACATGTCTCTCTTAGGACAACATCTCTACCCTACTCCAAGCACATAAAGCCAAAATTATTACTTCCCAAGCAAAAATAAAATTTAACCAAGCTAAAGCTCCTACGATGGAATTTGAACACAAGACCTCAAAAATTAATCCTAAAGCTCTAACCACTAAACCACAACAACTCTTGTTCTTTTTTTCCCTCTATAAATTATTTTCTTATTTAATCCTCAAGCTATCTCCCTTTTTCCACCTCAACAAAAAATTACTATTTTGCCCTTCTCAAGTAATACTCACAACCAAGCCTTCGAGATAATAAAATGATGGAAAACAAGAAATAGGGGCATGCACTATAAGTTAAAAAAAATGGAGAAAAATAAAACGCAACCCTTAAAGGCTATGCGGAAGTGTGAAGATCATACCTTTCCGTTCCTTAACCCTCCTAGGTTGCGTAGGAATAGATTGAACGGCTGGAATCGCCTCGCTTTGCACACTTAAAGGAGCTTCCGGTTAAACACCCGCTAGCCTTCTACTTCGCCTTGTTTGCATTAACGCTTAGCTCTCCAGCTCTCAGGATATTCTTCAGCCTAACCTCTAGTTGGTGAACACAACAGAGAAGAAGAATCGACTCAAAACTCCTTGGTTCAGTTGCTATTGATTAGCAAAGAATAAGAAGAAACCTCAAAGAAGGGAGTGGGAAAAATCGTGAGTTCCCAGAGAGAGAGTGACGTTAGTCTTTTTGAGGCTAGGGAAAAATTAGGGTTTTATCTTTTTCAAAGAGTTGTTTATAAGTTAGCCTAAACTAGGTCTCTCAATATCTGATAAACATATCCCTGGGATTTCGAAACACCCGGATGTTATCCTGAGAATCAGTTTGGCCTAACCCTAAACTCCTCTTAACCGTATCTGAAAAAAACCCTAAGGTCCAAGCTATTGGGCCAGGAAAAATATTTATTATTTTTCTTGGACCCAAAAGGCCCAAAATAATAAATATTAATTATTTATTTCCTGGGCTTACATAAGTAACCCAATAAATAATTAATGAGCCCAAATGAACCATAATAATTATTTTTTAATTATTTATTACTTGGGCCTATATAAATAACCCAATAAATAATTAAACATTAGTTATTTCCCCTAGTTTAAGCCCAGGTTAATTTCTTAATTATTCATACTGGACCTAGGCCCTGAATAATTAATTAACCAAATAAACTACATAATTAATTTCTCTCAACTCCTATTTTATTTATTTATTTATTTTATTCCAGTCCAATAATAAATTAGACTTCCTGAATAACATAAAATAAAATAAAATAAAATAAAATCATCTTCAACTGAGACCAATTCTTCAACCCAAAAGTAGTTAGGACTTACGGGCTATCCCGAGTACCAAAAAGACACATCGCCTTGGCTGCTAAAATGACCAAAATACCCCTACTATATAAATAGCTGTATTTTGCATTTTAAATATTTCCTAATATCACCATAAGAAAATATTGACTCCAAGGACAATGCTGCGATAGCAAAGTCTCGGACCTACAGGTGAAATGACTAAAATACCCCTCTACACATCGCCGTACATTGAAAGAGGAAGAAGTGTACTAACACCCCTCTAAATGACATCTACCATCCTTAGGCTTCTAGTCCAATGATCCACGACTTCCTGGAATGTTTTTGCTTTCCAAGGGAGCTACCCTAAAGCAAACATCCAAGTTATGTTTCCCAGGGCCCTGGATAATTTAGACTATTTGGACAACCACAAGGGGTGATATAGTGCAGAAACTATCTTGTATAAGTCTGTCTTAACTAACTAGTCACACATACCCAACATGCAAGTATATTGGCCCTACGATAGAACGTCAACTATAGCAAATCAAAGTATATGCTTCCAGCTTCGCCAGACCACCAACTCACACTCAAGTCGTAGAGTACTAATCCACGTTGTAGCGGTAGTAGTCTAGGTTTCTACCATATAGTACTTTGAGAAACCACTACTACAGGTCCTGTTCTACGTATTCGAAATACGCTTATGTCATGAAGTGAGTGGACTACACACTGGCTAAAGGTAAGCCATTCCCCATTTGGAATTCATAACATAATAACCTAAACATGATGAGGTTCCCAGTCTCATCAATAGGTTAAGAACAAATGTTTATGTGTTAAATAACTCGTGATCCATACCTTACTGTGAAAGACCACCATTCACATGGATCACTTATTTAAACACAATGGGTCTGTTACAAACGAAAATCATGCACAAACAAAAAGTAAATTCACAAACAATTTCTGACAATAAATTCTTTTATTAAAATATTTGATTTTACATCAGAAACCTAGTCTAAGAGGGCATAGAATCCAACAATCAAATCCAAAGCATAGAAAATTATTTAAAAATATATTTAAACATGCAATAAGTTATGATATGCATCCCAACCCCCTTACTCTAAGGTTGGTTTTGACTAGGGTTTCACACATTAGCACTTTAATGATGATATTTCAGGCTGAAAAAATTGTTAAACATAAGCTCACATCACCTGGGTTACTTAACCTGAATAACTAGAATTTTATTTCACAAGAACTTAATAATATCATGTTCTTCTTGAAATACAAACCATGCTAAAATGATCCTTATCATGCATGTTTCACCTTAGTTTCTTAAATTGAAATGCTTAACTTCAAAAGCTACAATCACAAGCTAAAATTAACTCATCTTCCTTCCCCTTCTTCCTTATCTTCTTTATTTGCTCTAGATTATCTCTCTCTTAGTTTTCCTTTTTTGCCTTATTTCTTTTCTTCCTATCATTCTTTTCCTTAGCCAGTAGCTCTCTCTCTCTCCCCCCTTTCTTTTCCTCTTTGGCCAAAGCTTCTTTCCTTTCTTCCTTCCTTCTATTTATAGCCTATTCAAGTAAAGTCAATTGCTTTTGGTGAAGGCCATATGACATTGATGACTAAGCATAGTGACTAACTATAACTAATTAATGATGGAGCTTTTCGGACAATCATAAACTCATGTGGAAACTTGTTGAATCCTTGAGAACTCTATGGAAGCATATAGACTATTATAGAATTTTCACTCAATCATACAATTCGCATAACCAAGCTAGTAATTCCAAATGGCTTTTGTTTATGATGACCAATCATATAAGTCTGGTTAGGTTTTCATACACCAATCCTAATAGTCCAAGTTGTTTTTAAACAATCGTGCAACCAATTATATAGTTCTAAATCACCTTTTAGGCAACCAATCATGTGGCTTCAAATGTCTCATCCATACAACCTCTTATAAGCCCCCAAGTAGATTTTCATGCAATCATTCTTATAAGTCCATGTGGCTTCATATTAAACTGTTCATATAGTTCCATACGGCTACTACTTGTGGACTAAACTAATTAAAATCCTTTAATTAAAAATCCCACAAACATTATATATAATTAAAGCCTATTATCTCTTTATACTTTGACCAAGGTTAATAAGGTTTTTCCAAAAATAACCATAGTTAACATTACTATTCATCCCAGTTGGGAAAATATTTTTATTTCACCAATGCTATCTACACATTAAACTACCATTTAGGTGCCTCTCAACTTTCTAGATTCATTCTCAGTGTTTCTTAGATCATAGTAAAAAATTTCTCTGCCGCCCCTTAAAATTTTTATCTCACTAAAATGTTCTTTTGATTAAATTGATCGTTTCTTATACTGAACCTTCATGCATATGCTTTCTGAACAAAAAGTAGTCACCAATCAAAGTGCATAAGGGAAGGATGTTACAAGCATGACCAAATGTTCATATGCAGACTGAACCCGTTGTATTAGAAAGATATCTAGGGTTCTAGGAAGATAGGTTGGGGAAGCTTTTGAGATAGTGTTCGACCATCAGGATTAACATCCCACTAGTGTAACCCCCCACCTTTTACTTTCAATTGGCTATTATTTGTAATAAGATAAGAATTTATATCAATGGCCGGAACAAAACATTATCGGTACAAGGAGACGAACATTTTGATATAATAATATCTTGTCGGGACTTGGATGTAATTATTGGATTTGTTCTACACGTACCCTAATTTTTTGAAATTATATTATTATTTACAAAATATGAATTTTAGGGTAGTCTAAAAAGAGAAATTGATAAGTGCGATGAAACACACATTTTGGTGTGAATTATGCTACCTGGGGTATTGGGGGCATTTTTGACATTTTGCTTGCGCCCCCAACTTTGACTGCAAATTTGACCAAGCAAAGAAGGAATTTAAGAATTTAAGTGTTACCAATGAATTTAGCATAATTTTTGGAGTTGGTTGGTGAAATAAAATATTTTACCGTTACGGACCTAATTTTGGTCATTTCTGAAGAAAATAGAAAAATGCGGTTAAAAATGGGACGTGTGGCTTCTTGTGATTGGTGGCAAATGACAAGTGTCAAATAATAAGAGGATGCATGAAAGATTCATGCATGCAAGACTTCTTAAATAAGATTTACAAAATAAATGAAGAATTATGTGTAATTTTGTGATTGGAACATATCATCTTGTGGACCCGTTTGATTAAAGTCATGTGCTTTTTCATTGGTAAATACATAGACCAAGAAAAGGTGATTGAATGGCTTAAATTAGGCCAAGAAGTTGGCAGCTGTGCAAGAAGAAATAAGGGAAAATTTTGTGGAGGAAAAAGTGGTTGGTGTGTAAAAATCCTATTGGAACACACTTAAATATATACACCATTCAATTAAACCAAAATAAGAAATGAAGTGCCAAGAATTGAGGGGTGAATCACGGTGGAAAAAGGATGCTAAATAGCCTGAATTTTGGCAGCTAAGAGAAGGAAAAACCAAGAGAAAACAAAAAGGCTAGCTAGTGTGTGTTCTTAGTGTACTTGGTGAAGCCTTGGTGTTCTTGGAGCAAAATCACACCAAATAGCCACAATATAAGGTAAAACCCTATCTTACTTGAATTAAAGTTGTTGTTGGGTGAATGATGATTATGATTATGTGAATTTTAACATAAAAACATGACTTTCAGGTATTGATTTCGGATCAAAGATAGGATTTGTGAACTTTTGTGTATAAACTTTATATATGCTTGTATATGTGTCGGCTGCCTAAGGGCCTTTGAATGATGTTTTTTTGTGGGGAAGAACTGAATAATTATAGTAGCTTGATGGCTTATTTTCGGTTGAAGAGGTGATGATCAAAGTAAAGTAAAAATAGAATTTACTTGGTTGGACAAATAGTTCAAACTAGCTTTTGATTAGAATAGATGAATTTGTGTTGAATAACTGTGACTTTTATGAGCTACTGGAAATTTGGAAATTTAGAATTAAATATGATTTGAAGGAGGATTGAATGAATTAATGGTTCCAAGGTGCTAAAGGCTAAAGGAAAACATGAATAGTGAAATTGAGACAAAACTAGTGGAGTTGATTTTGCCTAGTAAAATGTCACAGGAATCTGGACTCTAAAAATGACCAAGAAAAAATTAAATTTAAGAGTCTTATGGTCATTTTGGAATATCATAGAGCCAAATCAGAGTTGTGGATTGAATGTTATGTGCAAAACAAAATCATGTGTCAAGCAGTGAATTCCAAAAAAATGAGTCTGAAAATGGATGAGCTTAAAAATGATTAATTGTGTGATTTTGGATGAAATAATTGGTGAAATGTGAAGTGAATCTCTTGTTTATGAAGGGAGAAAGTATGTCGAAAAAAGAGAACAAAAGAATCGAACAATGACGAAAAAGCGACATGAACGATGGTTGAACGTTTTCCTTAACTGTTGGCCCCCTGTTGGCTAAACGTCGTTTAGATGTCGGCTACCCGTCGGGCACGTCGGCCAACCATCGACTATTTTTTGACTGAACACAAATTGACCCGAAAATGATGTTTTATGTAGGTTTAGCAATAAACGGCCAATGGAACGTAAAAAATGGTAGAGACAGTAGTTGAGCGGCCGTGAACGGAAAGGGTTACTTAGGAAACGAGGTGAGTCCTTTTGATTTCTAAAACCTTTTAAAAGCTAGTGTGCTTCACTTTTCCATGAAATGCTTTGTTTTATACCATTTTGGAAATCCCTGAATATGTTTAAGGTTAATTTGAGAAAGAATTATGTTATGCCATTTTGGGCTCAATTGAACATCATAATTAGCTTGGAAACCTTACTAGATGATTAAAGCATGAATTTTGTGAATTTAGTCTTTTTTGGATTAAATATTTGAGATTTTCTGAAAATTGTGAATTTTGGAATCAAGTATTCATAAATTGACTAGAATGCCCTTATTGGAACATTTTATGGAAACATATTTGTAAACTTTGAATCTAATCCTCTTTCGAAATTAAAATTTTAGATTTCTTGAAATGAGGTCCTTTTGGAATCGGGTATTTGAAAATGATCCAAAGGTCCTTGTTGGAATTTTTATCAAAACTTTTGGAATCGGGTATGCGGTGACTGACCTAAATATCCTTATTGGAACTTTTGTGAATACTTTTCAAATCGGGTAAGTGTAAAATGACCCAAATACTCTCGAAAAGTCTGTTGGAATTAGGTATGAGTAAAATGATCTGAATACCCTTGGAAATGACCTTTGTGATGGAGTATGGAGAAAACGACATGAATACTCTATGAAATATATTTTGATGTGTGAATAGAATTGTTTACCCTATTTTAACATGATTATCAAAAAGGATCTCTCAAGATGGGATTGACTTTGGAAAATGACTTTTGATCCCTAAAATTATTTTATTGCCTGATGTGCCATGGAATAAATTGATTGGCTCTACGGAGCCTATGTGAATAAGGATCTGACTTGCGAGTCAGTGAGATCAAATTCTGAAAAATGTGATTTTGCCCAAAAAAATGTTTTAATTTGAAAATCCGGCAGGATCAGATAAACCTCTGACCTGATTTGTCAAAAGGCGCTGGTATTTGTAACATTGAGTACTCAGCAAGGACTTTGATCTTTGTACTAGCTCATGTTAGAGATAGACGACCCCAAGTAACCTAACTTGTTCTGGGGATTGTCTTACTCCAAATAGGGTGACAGAACATTGCAATGAGTCATCCTGGCTAGTTGTTTTGCACCTGGTAATTGCCACGTATGCAGGAGCTTCTTGATTTTGAGTCATTCGCTGGATGTTGGGTGGGGACACTTGGCGTGTTTGACTCCTTACTACTTCGATGATTATTGAAGCCAGGATTAGGATCCCTGGCTTACTGTACCAAGTAAAAGATTTTCCAGCGATGCATGGATCGAGTACTGTAGGTTGCAGACTCAGTACGATGACACTGTGTAAGTTGGTATGCTTATCCGGTGACACACAGATCGAGTACTGGAGGCTGTGGTCTCAGTACAATGACATGGTGCAAGTCAGTGTACTTATCTAGCATTACATAGTTTAGTGCTATAAGACAAAGTCCCTCGCATAATAAGATCGTGAAGCCAAAGGCAATGCCTTGTGAGCTTTGCATATAGGCCGACCTTCTATTAGAGAAGCGACTATGATTTGAAAATTAGGCAAATATTTTAAAAGTGAAATACAGTTTTTCAAAATGAAAGAGTTCTAGATAAACTCTTCTTTAGAGAGTTTTGCAATTGTTACCATTGAACAAATGATATGCTATTCCACAAAAGTTTTATGTACCTTATTCTTTAATAAAGCACTAGCACACACGAGACTCGCTAAGTGATTCGTCACTCACACGTGTCTTTTATCTTAGCTTTTGTAGGATCCAGAGCTAAATGGACCTACAGTAGAAGGACGATACCACAGAGTCGGCGGCATTGGTCTGAATAACTTTCCCTTCTGATCATTTACTATTTTTTGTTATAGATAGAGATGGCATGTATGAGATTCACTAATAAATGTATATGTGTGGCCATCAGTGTGGGTTATTTTTGAGTCTGGACTTTACATATGTGTATTTACCATGTTGTTTTTGTTATAAAGACCCCTTATCTGAAAAACTAGACAGGGCGACAACTGATATTGATATACTTCCGCTATTATTTTTAGTAGGGATGTTACAATTGCTATCAGAGCTTAGTTATATAGAACTGTGGTATCATCATAGGAATTGGTAGAACCTTTTTATTGTGTAGGTATGGTTGATAGAAGTAATAAGGGCAAGTGCCCAATGGTTAAGCGCAGTAATGAATGGAAGAGAAATATAGGTGAGAGCTTGGGTATGGAGAGGAAACCCACCCTGAGAGGATGCCATAGTCACATGAGGAGGCAGGTGGTGACTATGCTGAGATTGATGGTGATATTAAGTTGCCCCGTCAAGATAATATTGATGAAGAGAAGGTTAGCATCCCCGAATGTGCAGTACTATATGAGGATGATGAGGAGGTGTTTGGTGGGGATGTACCTGGGGTACTTGAGGAGGAGATACTAGATGTGGGGGTCGTTGATGCGAGAAAGGACTAGGAGGTACCTGTAGTTGTGGAACCTGAGGAGGATTTAGAGATAGACTCAGAACTATTGGCTTGGTTGCAGTCAGATGCGGATGGAGATTAGGAGGTTATTGTACTGGAGTCCTATACAGTCTCGACTGATTTAGGACCTCCCGTATTAGATAGTGAGGATGACGAGTAGGAGATGAGATATAGAGAAACAAATATAGTATAATATGTACAGTTCGGACGGCGTATATGCATGTGTGGTTAGCACGCAAATTTTGTATTAACTCTGTGAGAAGTGAGAATGAACATGTGTCAAGTTTTGCTAATTGTATCATGCTAATTTTATGATTATTTTTAGTTATGTTACATTGCTATATCGGTAAAATCTTATAAACTGTACAAATGTCTTAGTAAGCTACTCAGAATAATCCTGAGTCAATGGTGGGGGAACTACAAGTTGAAGGTCCTCACCCTGCAACTTTCGACAATCCTATGTTCGAAGCCTTCCAGAAGATGACTGATACTATCCAATAGTTATCTAAGACTATTACTAGATTTAATGAGAATATGAGCAGGAGAGATCAAAGTGGATTTATGGGATATGAGTCAGATAAGGTCTAGAGTGTTGGGTATCTCAGGCTCATATCATATACGTCGCAGCGGAAGAATAAAATAAGATACCATCTCAGGACCCACCTATGTGTGGACCACAAGATATAAAGATAATAAAGGTAACAGCTTTTTACCTTTATTTCATCGTTTGAAGAACAAAAATTTCTTCTTCAAATCGAGACGCGATCCAGCATTCCTCTTGATACAACTTCACGAGCGTTGAATCTCTAACCACTATAATCATAGTGTGTGATTATCTCTAACAATAATCCACACAGAGGATACACTTAAGCACTAAGTTTTCTATGCTAGCAGAACCAATAAGTGGCGACTAGGGTTGTTTGCTTCAAGAGCAACGAGAGAGAGAGAGAGAGAGAGAGAGAGAGAGAGAGAGAGAGAGAGAGAGAAAATATCGTGGCTGTTATTTTTCGTGTCACTCACCATTAGCTAAGGTCACGAGTATATCACCAATATAACCAAAAAACCCTAGTGAAAAATTGGGATTCTAAAACAATTAGAATTCCATAATTGTAATTAGAAACATCAAGTACTTACAATTACAATTTGGACCACAAATTATAACTAATTATCATTTGTCCACACCAATTTCTTTTTCTTGCAATTAACCCCACTATGTTATCAAATAACATCTTGAGTATATAATCCTCTATTATGTTTGACCTATTAGGTTTCTCGATCTATTGGTAGCGAATATGAATTAATCCAAACGTCTTTGGGATTAATAATCCATAATTAATTAGAATTAATCTTATTAATTCTAATCAGGATTGGTTTGTTAATTCATCAATTAATAAACCCATATTCCCAGATCATAAGTGGCATCTAGCAACACATCATGACCACCCAAGAGTTCATGAAGTCAAGTGGCTTGACATGAACCCTTTAATAACAAACTTTAGTGTAATTAACTCCTTTCACCATACAATATCTCATTCAGTTTGGAGTACGAAATTAGTCCCAACTCCTTCCAAAATTAATTCTGGCCCGAATACAATAGTACTTGTACGAAGAACCCACTACTTTAGATATGTATCAATTGGAACTATTTCTAATACACAATTACCTTGGACAAGGACTTCCTGAGTAGTAATTCCTACAATTGGCTGTGAGATATTCACCCCTACTATTAGGAGTGGTGAATCTTTTATTGACCCTCTCAACTACTATCATTTACCTCACAATGTGCCCAATATCCTTCCCATGGGTGGCCCTCGATCGAGCTTCAGAGATTGGAATTAAAGTACATTGCTTAGCAAACAAAGTAACTTAGAAGATCTCAAGTCTAAGGATACTTGCACATTTGCTATGTTGAGATTATATCACTGGCACTAAATAATTATCCATGTGATTATCTCAAAGTTAAGGCATCTAATGAACTTGTTCCATTAACAAGCATCCATGTGTTAACTTTGAGTATCTTAATACTCACGGATATGAGAACCACCGCCTGATAAAATCAGGAAGTCTAACACATGCTAGTTTTAACATATTAATGATGTCCTATCTCATTAACACTATGACTAGAGACTATTTAAGTACGAACAATATACAGTGTAGTAGGAATCTCATATCATGATCTCTATCAAGATTTCCTTAACACAGTGTTATACTAAGGACTTTATCGAACAATTATATTACTTAAAAGTAAACAAAAGAAACTGTACAATAAATAATGCCTTTTATTAAAATAAAATGTGTCATATACAATGTACAAGTGATTGCCTCTAGGGCACAACATTAACATAGAGGGCACTGATGGCAAAAGAAAAGAAAGACGTAGAGGAGGGGAGGACCAACTGGAGGATAACCCTCATTTAAATGTTTTAATTATGGAGAGATGGGGCACAAGAGTTTCTGTTACCACCCCCAAGGATTAAGAGGATGGAGTCGACCGGGAAGAAACAGTCATGGACAAAAGTCAGGACTAGAAGAGGGGAACTTAGGACAAGCTTCTACCTCTAAAGCTAGACCCATCAAACTCCCAAATGAATACTCAAGTAGTGGCATTAAAGAAGACAGACAACTATGCTGCAGTGGTGAAGTGTACGCTCCTTATTTATGATCATAATGCTAAAGTATTGGAAGAACCCAGTTTCACGTAGTTCTTTGTCGTCAATTTATTTCTTTGTTCTGTGGGATAAAAAGGGAAAGAAATTTCATATGAAATAATTGTCAGCACCTTATTGGGAAAGCAAATGAAAAATGAGAAAATATAGAGGAATTGTAAGATCTTAGTAGGAGATAAAGTTTTGAAAGGAGATTTGATATGTTTATTCATAGAGGATTATGATGCTGTCTTGGGCATGGATTGGCTATTTCAGCATCATTCTCAAGTTGGTTGTAAACATAAGGTAGTACATTTCCGTCAACCGGGAAAACCTATATTAGAATTTGTAGGTGATGCTAGAAGGAAAAGTAATATTTTTGAATCAGGACAAAAGGCTCAAAAGATAATTAGGAAATGGTGTACATGATACTTGGCTTATGTAATTAATAAGCTACGAGAAGTTAAAATGCCCAAAAGATATCCCTGTAATGAATGAGTATTTAGATGTTTTTCTAGCAGAATTGAAGAAGTTACCATCAGAGAGAGAGGTAGAGTTTTATATTGAGTTAGTTCCATTGATAGAACAAATTTCAAGGACCTCTTTTTATAGAATGGCACCTGCAGAATTGCAAGAGCTCAAAAAACAACTGCAAGAACTGATGGGGCAAGGGCTTATTCGACCAAGTGCTTCACCTTGGGGAGTACCTATCTTGTTTGTTAGAAAGAAAGATGAGTTTCCATATACGTATATAGATTTGAGAGGTTAAATGCAGTAAGAATAAAGAATAAATATCCATTACCATGATTGATGAATTATTTGATCGGTTACAAAGAGCAGTATGATTCTCAGAGTTAGACTTGAGGTAAGGATATTTCAAAGTTTAGAATTGGGAAGAAAATATACTGAAAACTGCATTTAACACGATATAGACCTTTTGAGCTTGTAGTGAGGCCTTATTGGTGTCATTAATGCCTGCTGTTTCATAGATCTAATGCACTAAACGTTTCGGCCCAGTTTTATGTCTATATTCAGAGATGATATTCTTTTGTACTAAAAATATCCCTAAAATCATTAATAATAATCTTTAGAAAGTATTAGGAAAGTTAAGGGAGACCAAACTATAAGCAAAATTCAGTATGTATGAGTCTTGGCTAGAAGAAGTAGCATTCTTGGGACATGTGATATCTAAAGTTGTGAGTACACTAGATCCTACAAAAGTTAAAGCAGTGATGAATTGGAAACCTCTTGAGATTCTGACTGAATACGATGTTTTCTGGGACTTGCAGGATATTATTAGCGATTTACTGAGAAATTTTCTTAGATAGCTTTACTTTGAGTTGACTCAGCCAAATGAAAGTTCCTTATGTTTGGATTGGGAAATGCGACTGAAAATTCCAGGAGTTAAGAAAAGGATTAAACTATGCTCCTATTTTAACATTGCCAATGATGGACAAACCTTATGAGGAGTACACAGGTATGTCAAATGAAGGATTGAAAGGAGTATTGATGCAGAAAAGAAAGGTGATAGCTTATATCTCTAGGAAATGGAAACCTCATGAGGAGAATTACATTACACATGAATTGGAGTCAGTTGCTATTGTGTTTTCCCTTAATGAGTGGAGATATTATTTATGTGGGGCTGAGTTAGAAATCTTCACCGACTACAAAAAAATTGAAGAATGTTTTTACTCAAAAGGATTTGAACATATGACAAAGTTGATGGATGGAATTTTTGGAAGGATTTCAATGTCTAATTAAATATCATCCTAGAAAAGCAAACACGGTAGTAAATGCCCTTAGTAGGAAGGCGAATTTATTAGCTCTTCAGATGTTACAAATTCCAAATTTAGAAGTATTTGCAGTAGACGGAGAAATAAGGATAAGTAATACTTTCATTCAACCTACCTTCCTACAATAGTTGAAAAGAGAGTAAGACAAAGATAACGAGTGCAAAAGTTAGTGCAGAAGAAGGCAAATATAAGAGGAGAAGAGTTTCGAAAGGACAATGATAGGATTAATTGCTACCAGGGTCGGTATTGTAATTTGAAACAATATGCGATGAGATAAGATGTTTTAGCGGAGGCCTCTTGGAGTAAGTATACCATCCATCTATGAGCCATAAAGATGTATCCGATCCTAAAACGGCATTATTGGTGAATTGGTATGAAGAAGGACAGTTCAGATCTTGTAACTCGATGTTTAATTTGTCAGTAAAGGAAAGCCAATCAACAAGCTAGAGGGTTACAACCATTATCTACTCCATTGTGGAAAAATAATGAAATTACTATAGACCTCATTACATGATTACCTATGATAGTATAGCAGCGAGATACTATTTTGGGTGATAATGGATCGACTAACTAAGTTTGCCCATGCCATTCCTATTAATTAACAGAATTCCCTAGAGAAGTTAAGTGAAATCTATATGGTGAAAGTAATCAGACTTTATGAGTATCCTCTAGTATTGTGTCAGATCGAGATCCTAGATTTACCTCGAAGGTTTGGACTAAGTTGCAATAGAGGTATGGGACCACAATAAAGTCCAGCATAGTAGCACACCAATACATGAATGGACAAATAAAATGAGTGAATATAGCTTTGAATGACATGTAGAGGACCTGTGCTTTGGATTTTGGAACTAAGTGGATTGATAATTTAGCATATGCAAAATTTGCATACGAATTAGAATCGCCCCGTTTGAAGCTTTATATGGAAGAAAATGTCAGTCCCTATTATATTAGGAAATTTTAGGACGAAGAGCGGGCGAACCAGATAGTTTTGATCGTGAAAAGTTTCGATAGGCTGTAGAGATTATCAAAACCAAGTTAGAAGTAGCGCAGAGTAGATAGAAAAGTAATACGGATTGATATTGGAGAGATTTGGAATTTACTGAAGGGGATCATGTGTTCTTGAAGTTAGCTCCACAACGATAATTGGGAACCAAATAACAAGAAAAGAAATTAGCATTTAGGTATGCTGGATCATTCCCTAATGTCAAGAGGATTGGGAAAGTATCATATCAATTGGAGTTACTAGTAGAACGTTAAGTTATTCACGGCCTGTTTTATGTACCCTAACTTCAAAAGTGTGTGGTTGATCCTGCCTACATTTTGAATGAAAACCCCATTGAGATGATTCTAAGCTTTAAGAATGAGGAAAAGCCTATTAAGATCTTGGAGTAAGATGAAAAAAAACTGCAGAATGAAAAAATTCCACTTGTACAAGTATGATGGAATTATTATTTCGTGCAAGATACAAGGAAAATGAAATCGAATATGTTGAAAAAGCACCCAGGTTTATTTCAAGAGTAAGCCAATTTCGAGGATGAAATTTTTTGTATGGAAGGGAGAATGTAACACCCCACCTTTTACTTTCAATTGCCTACTATTTGTAATAGGATGAGAACTTATATCAATGGCTAGAACAAAAGATGATCGGTAGAATGAGACGAATATTTTGGTATAATAATATCTTGTCGGGACCTGGACGTAATTATTGGATTTGTTCTATCCGTACCCTAAATTTTTGGAAGGCTATTATTATTAAAAAAATAATAATTGCAGGGTACTCTGAAAAGAGAAATTGATTAGTACGATGAAACACATGTTTTTTATCTGAATTATGCTACTCGGGGTATCGGGGACATTTTTGTCATTTTAACCACGCCCACGACTTTGACCAAGTAAAGAAGGAATTGAAGAATTTAAGTGTTACCAATGAATTTAGTAGAATTTTTGGAGTTGATTGGTGAAATAAAATATTTTCCCATTATAGACCCGTTTTTTGTTATTTCTGAAGAAAATAGGGAAATGCGGTTAAAAATGGGATGTGTGGCTTATTGTGATTAGTGGCCATGGATAAGTATCAAATAATAAGAGGATGCATGAAAGATTCATGCACGCAAGGCTTCTTAAATAAGATTTGTAAAATAAATAAAGAATGATGTGTAATTTTGTGATTGGAATACATCATCTTGTGGGCCCGTTTGATTAAAGTCTTGTGAATTTTGATTGGTTAATACATAGGCCAAGAAAAGGTGATTTAATGGCTGAAATTAGGACAAGATGTTGGCAGCCATGCACGAAGAAATAAGGGAAAATTTTGTGGAGGAAAAAGTGGTTGGTGTGTAAAAATCCTATTGGAACACACTAAATATATCCACCATTCAATTAAACCAAAATAAGAAATTAAGGGCCAAGATTTGAGGGGTGAATGGTGGTGGAAAAGGGCTGTTAAATGCGCTAAATTTTGGCAGCCAAGAGAAGGAAAAACCAAGGGAAAAAGAGATCAAACAAGAGAAAACAAAAAGGCAAGCTAGTGTGTGTTCTTGGTGTACTAGGTGAAGCCTTTGTGTTCTTGGAACAAAATCAAATCAAATAGCCTCAAATAAAAGGTAAAACCCTACATTTCCTGAATTGAAGTTGTTTTTGGGCGAATGATGATTATGATGATGTGAATTTTAACATAAAAACATGACAATCATGTATTGATTTCGGATCAAATGTAGGGTTTGTGAACTTTTGTATATGAACTTTATATATTCTTGTATATATGCTGACAGCCTAAAGGCCTTTGAATGATGTTGTATTTGGGGAAGAACTGAATAATTATGGTACCTTGAAGGCTTATTTTCAGTTGAAGTGGTGATGATCAAAGTATAGTAAAAACAGAATTTACTTGGTAGGAAACATAGTTCAAATTAGCTTTTGATTAGAATAGATGAATTTGTATTGAATAAGTGTGACTTTTATAGGCTACTGTAAATCTAAAAATTCAGAATTAAAGATGATTTGAAGGAGGGTTGAATAAATTAATGGTTCCAAGGTGCTAAAGGCTAAAGTAAAACAAAGAAAACCATCAATAGTGAAATTGAGACAAAACTACTAGAGCTGATTTCGCTCAGTAAAATTTCATGCGAACTAGGACCCTGAAAAAGGCCAATACATAATTAAATTTAAGGGTATTATGGTCATTTTGGTATATCATAGAACCAAGTTGGAGTTGTGGATTGAAAGTTATGTGCAAAACCAAATCGTATGTCAAGCAGTGAAATTCTAGAAAAATGAGTCCGAAAATTGATGAACTTAAAAATGATTAATTGTGTTTTGCCCTTCTTACTCAATAAATACAAATAAGCCATCTAGACTACAAATCACATATCCAAAGCACATAAAATCATATAAAAATATATTTTTGCATGCGAGAAAATATGATATGCATCCCGATCCCCTTACTCTAAGGTTGGTTTTAGTGGGGTTTCACAAGGACAATGTCCAATTTAAGTGTGGAAGAGTGGTTTGGTGATATACTTTGTCCAAATTTTTATCAATTTTATTTTGAGCACAATGTTTGAAAAATTGGAGTTACTCCGTCATGGAAGTATTTTCTTTCTTATCTTTTTCCCCTTTATTGTTTGTCTGGTGGCATTATTTCCTGGCTTTATTTATTTGGCCAGTGAGGACAATATCCAGTTTAAGTGTGGGGGAGTGGTTAGAATAATAATTCTTCTATGCTTTATTCTTCTTGAAATTCTTCTTTGCACCTTTGAGAAATTTTCAAAATTTTTTCTAAGTTTCTTTGAGATTTCATGCGGTATTTTTAATGCATGTCTTTATGATGGATGATAGAGTACATGTTCAATATCATTTATGTCTTATGCATGACTTATTGCACGCACTTGGCCTAAGTAGTTCTAGATCGAATGCTTTACATTGTTCATAAACCTGTTTTTCTACTAAAATTCATGGAGCATTCTAGAACATACTTGAATATCTCTCGAGGAGAAATAAGAAAAACATTCATGATTTAATTTAGGGATAATGGTAATATGCCTTCTTTGGATAGTTTGAGCTTTTCAAGCCTACCTATTGTTATATTATCCATAGTGCCTATTTTGAGCCTAAATTTGTAATTTCATTCTTAAAACCCGTTATCATAGTGTGACCATTATTTCTTTCTGAGGGTTTGAATAATTTTTCCAAATCTTTATGCTCTTGATGGATAAAAGTACATGTAGGAGAATGTTCACGGAGAATACGTAGAGAAAGATCATGACTCGTTATTTTCTATTATGTTGAGCTGGAAGAAGAAAGAAAAAGAAAAGATTGAAAACAACAAAAGAAAACCAAAAAGCTGCTAGAAAAGATGGAAAGAGAGAAACTGAGAAAGAAAAGAATAGCAGCAGTGAAAAATAAAAGAAGAGAGAAAAGGAAGAAAAGAAAAAATTGAAAGAGAAAGAGAAGAAAGATTATGAGAGGAATGGTGATTGAGCTGTAAAAGTTGAGTTCACGTCAAGTTCTTGACACCATAGCTGAAAATTTGAATGATCTTGTGGAGAGAAATTATTGATGAGTTGAGAATGATTGGAAAAAAATGCAAGATTTGCTTGAGTTGAACTGTAATTTCTATACAAGTTTATGGGTTTTGATTAATTTTGGGATAGGAGAGCAAGAGAAGTTTGGAAATTATTGATACATTTTGTTTATTCTTTTCTTGCGAACTCTCAGTTTCTTTGATATTTGATTCTTCTATATCCTTCATTTGACAAGTTGCATTACAAGCCCTTTAGCCATACATTACAAACTTAAAAGTCCTACTTGATCTAAGTAGAATCGTGATATATCTTAGATTAGTGGAGAGAGTGTATGAAAAGTATGCTTATGGAATGCATATTCTTTTTGAACTAAATTCTTTCCAATGGTTTGAGAATATTGTTAAGTATTGGAATGGTTCTACTAGTCACTATACAATTGCACAAGTCTTGCGTTTGTTATCAAAGATATAGCAACTTATGTTTTATGTTCTCGAATGAAGAAAGCATTAGAAATATTTTGAAATTGAATGAGTGATTTATCAAACCTTGTGTTTTCCTACTTGTTTTTTATATTTTGCTTGAGGACAAGTAAAGAGCTAAGTGTGGGGGAATGTGAAAGGGACTAAATTAGTCATATTTTTCATAATTATTTGAGATTATTTTGTGATACATTTTGTTCAATAATTAGCCATATTCCTTCATATTTGAGATTTTACCCTTGGAAAGGTATTTTGTGCATTATTTCACATTTGAGGGGTAAAAGAAAGCAAAAACGTAGCAAAGCAGAACAGAGGCAGCATCGAACGGGCGCCGATCACGTGCTGATTGCATGAACTTCAAGATGACGAAAAGTTATTGAAACAGGACCGGAATAGAACTAAACTGGCACCAGCTCTAGTAGCCAAGGCGACACTGGCTATACTCTAGACAACATTGCATGGAAATCAAGAAAAAATTGGCAAACGACTGAAGAAACAGAACACAACCAGCACCAGCTCTAGCGACCAAGGCAGCGCCGGCTGTGCCCTGAGGATAAGATGGACTTTGATCTTTTTTCACACAGTTTTTGGTAATTTGCAGAATTTTAGTATCTTTATACTTCTACTCGGCTAAGAACCTTACTCCAATGAGTTTAGGCACTTCCTAAACCTTTGAATAGATGGAAAACACCAGAGAAAAAGGGAGAATTCATAGATCATCACAGAAAAATCTACCAAATCAAATGAGGAATTCTTCAAATCAAGGAGGGTTGTGCAAGAGGGTCTTCAAATGAAAAAGAATGAGGCTTATCTATGAGTGCTTTCTTTTTCTTTGTTTTCTTTTCTTGAACAATGATGTACTAATTGTTTTATTGTAGTTTGACATTGTTTTAGATGTTCATGATTTTTAGAGTTATTTGATCTTTTGATTAATTGGTTATTCTTCTTGGTATTAAATTACTTGTGCTAATTACGAGATTAATTGGTTGTTTCTTTCCATTAATTTTCTTGGAAAATGGGTTGATAGTAGTTTCAATTCATTGATTTCATATTTGTTGTCTCTTAACTTGCTTTGAAAATGGGTTAATTGCTAATAACTAGGTAATTAAAGGTTAATTGATGTCTGTCAGGAGTGGATTCATTGGTTAATTTCATGTTTTAAGTTTGCCAGGAATGGAAATTTAATCAAGAATTGTGTGTAATGCATCTTTTAGGTGAATTAGTTGAGACGGGAATGTGAAGCTAATTTTTCTAGAAGATAGTGATTCATGGATTGGAAAAGAAGTGAGTCTATATTAATCCTTCATGATGCCAAGAGAATAATGAGTTATGATAATGGTTAAGTGCTTTAAGGTCATGTTTGTCAAGATAATTGTTGAAGTTACATAATTCTCCATCATTGCCATGTATATATTCTTTTATTTTATTTTCCTTTTTATTTTTTTTAACTTTATTGAGTCGGTTAAACAATGAAAGAAAAGTGATTAATGCATACTTGTTCCCTGAGGATCAACACTCATTTGAACCCTATGCTATGTTAATGATGAGAACGCTTGCGCGTATGTATAATTTGGGGTTAACGTTTTAATTTAAACTTAATTGGAAATGTGCTTATTTTTATATGATTTTTATACCTAAATAAATACGTATCAAGTTTTTGGCGCCGTAGCCAAAAATTTGATAAAAGAAAATTATGTGATGCGTTCCAATTTAGAAAATAAATCAAAATCTCTTTCAAACCTAATAAAAGGATTTCTACCTCGAAAGCTCTTAAATTAATACATATGGATTTTATTGAACCAATAAGGACTACTAGCCTTCCTGGTAAGAGTTATGCTTATGTTTTAGTAGATGGCTTCTTAAGATTTACTTCGACTTTGTTTCTTGGACAAAAAGATGAAGCATTTACTGAATTCTCAACATTATTCAAGCACATCCAAAAAACTAATTTCTATTAGAAGTGATAGTGGTAGAGAATTTTGCAACAGTGAGTTTACACACTTTTGTGATAAAAATGGAGTTTTTCACAACTTTTTTAATGCTAAAACCCCTTAATAGAATGGTGTTATTGAGAGGAAAAATAGAACTTTGCAATAAATAGCTTGATCCATGATTTGTGAAAACTCTATTCCAAAATACTTTTGGACTGAAGCTATAAATACAACTTGTTATAATGTAAATTGATTGATGTTAAGACCTTGTCTAAGAAAAACACCCTTTGAGGTTATGTTTAACAAGACTCCATCAATTTCCTATTTTAAAGTATTTGGTTGCAAATGTTTTGTTCTTAATACCCGAGTCAATCTTTGAAAATTTGATAACAAATCTATTGAGGATGTTTTCCTTGGATACTCTTCTAACAAAAAGGCATGTAAAGTGTACAATAAGAGAACTGTATGTGTGGGAGAATCCATACATGTTGTCTTTGATGAATCTAACATTTATACTTCAAGAAAAGATGATGATGATGATGATGATGTAGGAAGTTCAAAAGAAAGAGGGAAAGAACAGTTCAAAGCACCACCACTGGATATTTGGTTGGAGCATATGTTTATGATTTACCGTATCCTAGTGCTAACACATTTGATTTTATGGGCTATATTGATGCGGACTATGCAGGCTGTAAAGTTGAACAAAAAAGCAATAGCGGGCACTGCCAATTTCTTAGACACTTTCTAGTGTCATGGCATAGCAAAAAATAGACCTATGTATCCTTATCCACAACCGACGCTGAATACATTGTAGCAAGGAGTTGTTGTGCACAAATTCTATGGATGAAAAACACACTACTAGATTTTGGTCTCAATTTTGATTGCGTACCTATATTATGTGATAATACAAGTGCAATCAACTTAACAAAAAATCCTGTTGAACATTTCAGGACCCAGTATATTGAGGTTAAACATCATTTTATTAGGGATCATGTGCTCAAAGGAGATCTATGTGTTAAATATATCCTAACTGATGAACAACTTGTGGAGATTTTCACAAAATCTCTAGCCGAAGAAAAGTTCAATAATCTGAGAAGAGGTTTGGAGTTACCAAGATCTTGGGCTTGACATATTTGCCAATCATTTATTGTTTTTATTTTCAAAACCACTGAAGATGCAACTTTTGGATAACGATTTTGGACACAGCATTTCGGAGAGTAAATCCAAAACTCACTATACGAAACTCTCTCTTTAAGGAGTTCCTTTTGGATAAGCATTTTAGATGAAGCCTAAAACCAAAATAAAACTAACACTGATGCTTCATATATCCTTCAAGAATAACTACTTCCAGATTATTCCTTTTGAAATTCAAAATAGTTGTGCTTTTCTCAAGACAGCATTTGAAATCTCTATTGAATTGAGTGTACTTTTTGTCACAATCTCCTAGAAACTCACAAAAGGTTTTCTCTCTCTCTTCTATCCCAAATTCTGAAACAAACCAGACTTCATCTTTCTTCCCTCAAAATTTTCTAAGCTTCTCTCTAAACAACAAAAAGCCCAAGCCTTCACCCTCTGAATACAATGGCAAAATCACCTAAATTAGCCAAACACAAGTCAAAGAAAGTCCAAAAAATCAGTCCAATTGTGAAGAAGAAATCAACTGCAGTGGAAAAAGGAAAAAAAGTCCCTCTCGAACTCTAGGTTTCATAGACTGACTCTTCCAAATCATCTCTAGAAAAAGAAAGTTTTGTGACCCAAGTACCTCACTTTTGAGATTCTAAAAGTGAATTTGATTTTAATGAATGGGTCTCATGAAATCGAATGGTCATAGTTGGCTATCGTGCAAATCTTGCATCTTTTCTGAATTTTTCAAATGTGTTAAATACATTTGAGTCTCTTGGGTGGGGAGCCCTATTATCTGTTGACGAGAAACTATTTACTTCTCTTGTATAGGAATTCTATGCTAACTTGAGAAAAGGCCAATCAGTGGAAATTGGAGGAGGGTTCATGGTCCGGTAGTACACCTCTAGTGTTGGGGGTAAAAATCTTGAGTTTGATCACCACCTATTGAACAAAATATGTGATGTCAGGGATTGCGGAATTTAGTATTTTAAATTAAACAAGTTCTCGAAAGGAATTTTTCTTTTTCAGTTTGGGAAGTTTGAAAGTATATTCATTAGCAGAAAGAGCTTTAAGAACTCGAGTGATAGGAACATGAAGAGGTTGAATGGAATGGGTAGGATTCTGCACCACATGGTTTCTACCATGGTGGTTCCTAGTTTCGGACACAAATCTTCTATCAACATTATGCAAATGGTGATTATGCTGGAACTCTTTGAAAATTGGCCAATAAGTTTTGGATATCTTGCTGCCAACCTGATGATGCAAACTATGAATACCTCCAGCAAAGCCTTGCCTTATGGAAACCTACTGACTAAAGTGTTTAGGCCATTTAGTGTTGATATGAATTCTATCACCCCTACTCATTCAACAATGAATGTGTACAACTTTGAGTCTTTTGAAAGAATGGGATATGTGAGAATGGACAATGAGTCGAACCTACTTTGATTTGAGATGTAGCTGATGATGAAAAGAAAAGTTGTTAACGGTAAAGGCTGAAGGCAATAGTGTCCCATCTACCGAAGTAAAGAGAAAGGTGTTTAGCATATGCCCTAAAATAATTTATACTTATACTATTGTTGTTATGTAATATGTAATATTATGAGGCATTTCTTTCCATGAATAGTGTATTTAATTTTGTGGCCATCAAGTACATGACTTGATAGTAAAACTCTATAACAAATACAATAACTATTCTTAAATTATCCCTAATCGATTATTATTAGTGGAACAATAATAAATTAATATTAGTATGTCTGTGACTTGATTGCTATGTTTTACTGGACATATATATATTTGATATCAAGTCAAAAAATTAATAAATGTTAGAAAACAATGTATTGAACATGACCCACTATTAGAGTACTTCATGGGACATGTCATAAGTATTATCTAGCCATAATGATATTAGAAGTCCTTCGACTTGAATTCATCATAGTTTCCTACTTAATAAATTCTATATCTTAATGTTGTCTAAAGTTGTCTTTAACCAAATAATAAATTAGACCACTATTGGATATAGAATAAACCAGGGAGAGGAATATGATTGTTAGTGAAGGAATTTATCCTTCTCAATTTTAGGAGAGATGTCAATGGGCCACTTGATAAGTTAGACTGTTAAAATACATGGTCGTGCTCAAATATATTAATTTGAGATATTGATATCATTTATTTGAATAGTCTATTATGAGATCAAGAAATAGTTGATTAAGCTTAATAATGATGACTTGTTCCATGCATTATGCTTAATCTGTATATTGTGTAACAAAAGGACTAAATATGAAGTTATGGTTTGGTTCAAAGAGATCACTGATCTTCATTTAACTTAGATAGTTATAATGTTTTGTTGGAAATCACTTATAACTTGCAGGACACATTAAATACGATCTTGGCACACTGCCAGTGTTAAATGACCCTATAGCGTCACACATTAAGCGAACATGTTAAGTTATTTTTCTGGTGACCAGGTTCGATGTACTTGGAAATGTGACTAGGTTAATTGAATCTAGAAAAGTGACCAAATACAATGAATCTAGAAATATATCTACATTCGATGTATCTGGAAGATGTCTAGAATATAAGAATCTGACTCAATAAATTAATTAGTTAAATTACCGAGATAAAAGTAGAATCTTATCATATCCTTTTTAATTTAATTAGAACATAAAAATAAGAAATGATAAGATATTATGAGAGGAGGACTCCAAGAAGTTCGTGTGGTTTTGAAAGAAAACCCCTAGCCGTCTTCTTTGTAGGATTTCTATCATGCATAATCAGATTAAGCGCAGCAGAAAACAACAAGAAATCCAAGCCATGGATCACGGGTTTGCAATAGAAATGGGAAAAAAGGAGAATATTGCGTTTATTAACTCGTGTAGCCGAAATTCAAAAATTTCAGAAACAAAAACGCAGGCGCGATCCAAATTATCCAAAACCGTTCACTGCAGCTCAACTGAAGTCCAAGAAAGAACTCCCTCTAATGATAATCCACACAAGGTTGAATGCTCACAATCTCACAATTCTATGCTAGTAGAATTCGGGAGGCTAGGGTTTTGATCAAGAAGAGAGACGGCTAGGGTTTGATCAAGAGAGAGGCAAAGAAACGGTTTCTCTGTTATTTCATGAATGGTCTGTCTCTATCCCTAAAGAAACCGTTTCCTTATATTTATAGATTTATAATTACCATAAATTACAACTTAGTCCTTCAATGTCCAATTGTCAACAAATTGGTCCTTGAAGTTTACGTAATTACAATTAGGTCCTATGAATTATAACAAACTTATAATTCACCTATAAATATATTCCCTTCTCTTAATTAACCCCACAATATTATCAAATAATATATTCGAGCATTCAAACCTTTATTGTGTGTGACCCATTAGGTTTCCGGTCTTATTGGTAGAATAATATGAATTAATTCTAACAATATTAGAATTAATAATCCTTAATAAAATAAAGGATTAAATTTATTAATTCTCTAATTAATAAATTAAAATTTAGCATATCAAGAGCGACATCTAGCAATGACTCTTGACCACCCAAAAGTCCAGAAAATCAAGTGGCTTGACATGAACCTTTCAATAGCAAATTATCAGTGCAATAAACTCCTTTCAACATATAATATCTCATTCGGTCTAGAGTATGGAATTAGTGCCAACTCCCTCCAGAATATTATTAATTCTGGCCCAAATATTTTAGTACTTGTTCAAGAAATCCATTACTCGATACGTGTACTAATTGGAACCATTTCCATCACATAGTCGCCTTGGCCAAGGACTTCATGAGTAATGATTTCTACAAGTGGCCTTGAGATATACTCTCCTACTATTAGGAGTGATGAATCCTTTATTGACCCTCTCAACTACTTTCATTTACTTTATGTTGTACCCAATATCCATCCCATAAGTGGTCCTAGATAAGACTCCAAATATTAGAATCAAAGTACAACGCTCGATAAACAAAGTACCTTGGAGATCTCAAGTCTAAGGATACTTGCACACTTGCTATAATGAGATTCTATCACTGGCAGTAAATAGTTATCCAAGTGATTATCTCATAGCTAGGTCATCCAATGAACTTGTTTCAAAATAAGCATCCACACGTTAATCTTGAGTATCCCAATACCCACGGATATGAGAACCACCGCTTGATCCAATCAAGAGATATAATATGTGCCAGTCTTGGCGTATTAATAATGTCCCATCTTATTAATACTATGACTGGGGATTATTTAAGTACAAACACTGCATAGTGTAGTAGGAATCTCACATCATGATCTCTATCATGATTTCCTTAACACTGTGTTGTACTAGGGACTTTATCTAATGGTTTGTACACATATTTAGATATAACAATCAAACTAAAAGATAAAGAATGCCTCTTATTAATTTAATATGCAATATACATAGTACAAGTGATTGCCTCTAGGGTACACCACTAACATTCTTTTGGTAGCTATCTCATAAAATTTTTACGCCTCCATAACAAAAAATGTAGCCTCTTAAAACTATAGGCGCGAGCACTCCCGAGTAATGAATTGAGTTAGCCGTGTGCATCTAATAGAGGACGTCTGCACATTGCAGCATCTGTTGATCATCCAAATTGCACGTATGCTTGAAAATCTGAAGGCAAAAGGCTTACTTCCAGCAATATAGAGGTATTTCTGTAAACTCCTAATCGACCTAATTGTTTGGCCTAGGTCCTCAGAAGGGATTTATAGGTGCTTTTCTCATTTAGGAGTCCACGAATCATAACAAAATGTTGAGTTAGAACCTCAAGAAAAATCTTCTACCAAAGGTAAATAGAGAACTCAAGATAAAAGGATCAGTGAAAGTATTCTGGAAGCAATTAATTTGTTAGCTGTTCAGGTGGATATCCTCAATTCAAAAATTCAAATTCTTGGGAATAGGCTGACTACAGTGGAAGAAAATGCTAACAAGAATGCACCAATGCATGCTCTATCAGCGCCATCCCCAAAAAAAGATAACTAAGGAACAACCTGTCACTGAGGCTCAAGAAGAAGCTGTGAAAGGGCAATAGGATAAGGAAATGATAGTTCCCTGAGCAAGGAAGGCAGACATCCCCATATCAGGAAGATTTAGCACCCCTGCCCCTATTGAAATCCCTATCTCATCTAGGAAAAGTTATAACCAAGTGGTAGTTAAAAGAAAATCCAGTAGGCTTGCTGGGCAACATTCCAAAAAGGGTGCCAAGTCCAAGATTGTGACTGTTCATATTTCCTAAGTGACCATTCCCATGGATTGATTCCCAGACTCCCTCTGCCAGAAACTATTTACTGTTTTTCCATTGACAATTTTTATTTCTGCTACAGTATTTGAACATTTTACCTTTTGCTTTTTAGCTACTTTCTCTGCTTAATATATAACTCCTAAATATATAACTTTCTCTACTTTCAAGCCCTAATATTTACTATGCATTCTCCTAATTCTACATTTTGATTGATGACAAATGGGGGAGAAAAAAAATAGCTGTTAGGATTGTGATTGTGCACTGATTGTGATATTTTGTGATACGCTGTTGGAATTATCCACCACTGTTGCCAGTTGATGATAATTATTAATGGTTATTATTGGCTTATACACCACTTTTGACTAATATTTATTATTATTATTGGTTACTATTGGCTTATCTATTGTTGACTGATGTTGAGTGAACTATAATTCGATGTTGTGCAGTGTTGTGCTATTAACTGGAAATAGTTATTATACTTTGGACTACAATGTACTTGGATGTAAACTTTGAGTATTCCTTATGATCTTATGAAACACTCTATAACATTTATGTTAGGAGTTCGGTTTGTTATGATCATGTACTAGCTATATATTGGTTTATGATAAGTATGATTTGTGCTCTCTAATTAAATATGTTCATAGTTTGCTACGGTCTAAGATGGTTTAAGTGATTCAATGAAAACTAGTTTGATATCCAATTTTAGTCAAAGGAGTTTGAAGTGTGTATAAAGGTATTACAGAGATTGGGGTTGTTGAACAATCTGTTCTTAAAGCTATTATGAAATTCACTATGTAAAAATCTCGGATGATAGGGATAGTTATTCATATATCTTTCATTGCTTAAAACTTTCCTTCAAGTCTGAATATTCTTGAGAAAACTCAGCTGGATAAAAATCTTTGAAAACTCGTTGCTACCTGCACATAGACAGGGGGAGTTTTGGACTCTTATTTCTTCAATCCAAAAGTCTATTCCAAAAATAGGTTTTAAAAAAAGATAGCTTCTATCTAATTTTACCCTATTTTGGACACATGTTTTGAACATCCAAAAACTAAAGTTTAAAACCTTTGTAGTCTCATTCCACCTAGTTTTGGATGCACATTTTGGAAGTCTAAATTCTGAATCCAGTTTTCTCTCAAATCGCACTTCATAATAATCTCATATCTTACATATGTTTGTATATACACATGTTAAAGGGGAGCATCCCATCTTATGTTTTATTTTCTATACCTCCATATGTACATATCTATACATTTTTTTGTACTAATTGCAGCTATTCTCATAAAGAATACTAGTGTGATGTAAAGAAGGAGGACATGCAGGTAGGTTAGGCCATAGGCTCATTGAGCCATATTTTTTAGTATATGCTTTAGTTTTCTATCTCAACCTCATAATCACTCTTTGATTCCTATGATGATAAATTGCATTTCAATGAAAACTATTATTATTTCTCTTAGTTATACATGTTCGTACTGTACATATCATTATTTTTTATATCACAATCATCTCAAGTTTGTCATCACTCAAAAAGGGGAAAATTGTTAGCCCTAAGGGCATTCTCCTATGTTTTTATTTATGATAAACATTAATGAGGACTAACTTGTATGAACTACATGTGATAGGACATGTTTGACATTTGCTCTTCCATGGCATGCAAATAAGATTGATATGCACCTCTTGAGCAATAGAATCCAAGAATGGGTGATCAAGTAGAAGACCAAGCTGAAGAGATTGCATACAAAGAAATCCTTGTAGAAGAACCTTAGACTAGGAATCTTTGTTAAGCTATTATCAATGTAAATCCTAACGTCTTCTTTACCTTATAATTCTATTTATTTTTACCTTGAAGTACACAAATAAAAACATTTCAAAGTTCTAAGTTTTAAGAATTTTGGATTGAGTAGTTTGGAACACTCTGCATCCAAAAAATTTGTCCAAAACTCTGTGAACAATGGTAAATCAATTTTGCCTAAAAAAGTGCCATTTTGGATGCACCATCATCCGATCCTTGAGTCCAAAACTCTGGCACATCTGACAACACAAAACTAGCCATTGGAGATATACTTTTTGCTCTTATAAATGGTTTCAAAACTCAATTTTAAAGCAGATTTTGTCCTATCTTTCTAAGAAACACTCATATTCTCTATAATACAAAAATCTCATTTTCATTGTGCTTCAAAGTGAAATCAAATTGATTCCAAAAGGTAAAGGCTGTCTCAGCTCATTTGTTTGTATACCTGCTCAAAAGAGTGACCAGTCTCTGTTTTATTACTATAGTCCTCTTTGTGTATCAATGTTGTGGTGTAAAACCCATTTAGGTGAACCTTGATTTGTTGGTTGATTGAGAGGTTTTGGTAAAGCTAAGGGTGGTGATCCTCTCATGTCATTACTGTAGATAAACACCATTGAGTTAGGTGAATGAAATTTGGTAGGAAATCCTTAAGTATGATCTTAAGGTAGTGGATGTAGATCTTGGTAGATGGAACCACTATAAATCTTGTGTTCTCTCTCTCTTTGCATTTAATTTTGGCCAGCTGAATCTTCGTTGCGCAAAATTCTTTGAATCTCTTGAAAGAAATCTTTATGGTTCTCAGCAACTCATTTTCACTCTTCTATTAATTGCATTGTGTGTCTTATCTTATTCATATTGTAGTTAATATTTAAGTCATTTCAAAAGCTTCTTGTTGTAGCAGTTGCAATCTCTTTGATCTGAAAAACGAAGGAATTTCTCAAAATAGATTTTTGAAAGAGTATTTTAAATTTGCCAAAAACCTTATTCACCCCCCTCTAAGGTTTTTCATTTATAATAAATGTTTGATATTTTGTTCTTTGTACGTTTCTAGAATTGAGACTAAATTTAATTGAGATGAGAGAAACTATGATAGAAGGAAGGAAAATGAATGAGAATTATCTATTTTTTTAACAAGTGTCCATCCTTTCAATGCTTCAAAAAATGAGACCTTAACGGTGCAAGAGTTTAAAAAGATCCAATACTATACTCTGAATAAATGCGATGAAGTTGAACTATACTTCTAGTAATTGTTTAACTTGTCTTAAAATTAAAGTTATTTATTTTCAAGAGTTTAATTAGTTTCATGTTTTATTACAAGAAACATAGGATGGAGCTTGAGTTACAGAGTGCATGTTCTATTGAAAAAAGGCAAAAAAATTCATTTCCATGTGGTTAAAATGACATGTAAGTAAATATTAACTTCGAAATAGTGATTGAAAGCAAAATTGTTTTCCTAACTTTTATGTGTTACATTCTTTTGAAATTGTAGACTTCCTTGTAGCAAACTGAAGGTTCGCAATTAGTATCTAATAATTGTTTGCAGTAGCATGTGGTCTAGATTCATGTGTTAGAAAGTACACTTGTTGCGTTGTTAATGAGGTTATGTTCTATGCAAAGGAGCATGAATTCCATTTGAAAATTCAAAACAGTGGTATAGTTATTGAAGGAAACTATGACATGGATGACATTGCCTTTTATGGTTTTTTAATTGATGTTATTTAATTAGATTATATTAAAAATTTTAAGTTTGTTATGTTTAGGTGTTAATACATTGACTTTAGTTGTACAAGAAGAATACAGAAAGAGGTAAACAGATTTTGGTACAAGAATGAACCTTTTTTTTTTGCAATTGAAGCAAAGTAAGTTTTCTACTTGGATGACATCAAGTTAGGGAATGACTGGAAAGTGGTAAAAAAGTTTCATCACAGACATTCATATGAGATTTCAGATATACAAGATAATGAAATTTCTAAAATATTTGAGTTTGATGCTAACATGGATCAAGACATTGATATTTATAAAGGTAATAGGCTTGTCTATATTGATAATACTATATAAGGACCATTAAACAGAATGATATTGCTGCAGACGTCATTCGTTCTGAATTTGTTCAAAGAAATATGAAATCAAATGAAGATTATTATATCAAAATCATTGACCAAGATATTATTAAGGACAAATTTAAGGGTGATGAGGATAATGACAATAATTTAGATCCTATTTTGTAGTTGCTATTTAAACCTTTTGTGGGTCAATTTTTATTTCCTACATTATTCAATTATGTGGAATTTTACAATTTTACTTTTCTAGAATTGTGTTCAGTACTCCAAATTATTCATATTTATCACATAAGTTGATCTTTATGATTTCTTAATGTTGTTAGAGAGCTAGCTTTGTAAAAAAATATTATCTGCATGCAACATGATCAAGTTGAAATGAATATATTTATATTTTTTTAAATACAGGAAGTAATAGCTTTTTTTTCCCCATTATCTTTACACTATATAGTTTTTTCCCTGTAATCAATCCTTTAGTATTGTGTAAATGAGAGACTGAACTATTGTTCACTTGAGTTGAGATTAATACTTTGTCTGCACCTTTTCGATTTGCCCGAGTGGGTAAATTTCCACAACGACAGCCTACTTTGGAAACTATATGCGAGGAATTTCAAAATTTTGGACTCAAGGTTGCTATCACCATTAGTCTGCTTGATTCAATGCACGTCCTCATCAGGCTAGCAATGGACTTTCGAGAAGCTAAGGATACTTCAATTGCCCCATTGTGGATTTCCTTCCACAATCACCATATACAGATTCTCACAATGTCTATCCTTTCTTTCATAACTTCTGTAGTGGGACGGCCACTTGAGATAGATGATGCAATAGCCACATTTTGAAGGTCAAGTGTTGATGGGGTATATATCAAAATTTACACGCTAAAAGACATTACAAAGCAACTCTAGCTTGATAATAATGGTGATTACTTGATGTTTCTAATTACAATTAGGGAACTCTAATTATTTTAGAATTCTAGATTTTCTGTGGATTTTCATGACATATAATACATATATGCACGAAACCCTAATGTAGGTTGATTCACACGAAAAATAGCATCCACCAAAACTCTCTTCTCTTCTCTCATCTCTCTCTTGTTTTGCTAAAAACGAGAAGAGCCCTAGCCGCCATCTTCTTCTGCTAGCACAGGAAATTTTGGTGCGTGAGTATTCTTCTGTGTAGATTACTGTTAGAGATAATCACATACTGTGATTATAGTGGTTGGACGTTCAAATATCATGGAGTTTGATTAAGAGGATTGTTGGATCACGCGTCGACTTGAAGAAGAAAATTTTGTTTTTCGAACGATCGAAGAAAGGTAAAAAGCTGTTACCTTTGTTATCTTTATGTCTTGTTTTTCACACAAATGAGGATCATGGGATGGTATCTCATTTTATTTTCCACTGCGCAGTATAGGATAGAGCCTGAGATACCCAACAGAAAAACCAGAATAATGCAGGGACCTATCCCAAGGCATCCAAGCTTAGTCCATCTAAGCCCAGGGGCAAGTATTTCAAATATGGCAAGAAATGGCATTTCAAAAAGGTAGTCCAAATTTCTTGGCCAAATCCTCCTCAAGTATTATTTTTTACTTAGAGTCTATTTTAATGGTTAGATCGTCATCCACTTGATTATTGATTCTGGAGCCACTAACTATATTTTTAACACCTTGTAGTGGTTCAGCAAGATATGGCGACTTAGTAGAGGAGAGCATGTACTTAAAGTGGACAACAGACCACAAATGTAGGCCGAAACAGTGGGAGACTTAGAGCTATTATTTAATTGTAATAGGGTTTTAGTTTTAAAAGATATTTCATATTTTTCTCTTTTTAAATAGAATTTGGTTTCAATTTCTAAATTGATTAATCAAGGATATTCTTTTTCTTTCCATTATAGTATTTCAATCAGTAGAAATGGAAATATATTGGAATACTTTCTGTATTAATCATATTAATTGTCAAAAAAATAATACTCAAACGGAACCTAATAATAAGAAGAGAAAGGCCACTTCAAAGAACTCTTATTTATGGAAATTTTTATTAGGACAAAGTCCAAGGCTACGAATCACAAAATGCCACAAGTAAAAAATTTTGATCCCATTTTGAATTTTTCTCAGAAATTACCAAAATTAGGTCCGAAATGAAAAAATATTTTACTTTACCATTGAACTCCAAAAAATCCACTAAATCCATTGGTAATACTTAAATTCTTCAATTCCTTCTTAGGTTGGTTAAACTCGCAGTCAATGTCGCGGGGGTAGTCAAAATGACAAAAATACCCCCGTTAACCCGAATAACATAATCATGCCAAAACGTGCATTTCATTGTACTAATCTATTTTCTCTTCCCAGTGTATCCTTAAATTCTTATTTTGTTAACAATAGTAGCCTTTCAAAGATTTAGGGTACGGGTAGAACAAATCCAATAATTACATCCAAGTCTAACAAAATACTATTATACCAAAATATTCGTTTTATTACACCAATTGTTTTTTCTTCTGGCCATTGATATAAATTCTAATCTTATTATAAATAGTGGCCAATCAAAGGTAAAAGTGCGGAGTATTACATTCTCCCCTCCTTATAAAAAAATTTTGTCCTCGAAATTTGCTTACACTTGGAATAATTCTGGATATTGTTTCAACATCTTCGCCTCCATTTCCTAGGTTGCGTCTTTGATGCGTATGGATTTAGATATAAAAATTATATAAAAACTAAGCACATTCCCAGTTAAATTTAAATTAAAACATTAACCCCAAATTACACATATGAGCAAATGTACTCATCATTAACATAGCATAGGGTTCAAATGAGTATCGATCCTCCAGGAACAAGTATGCATTAATCACTTTTCTTTCATTGTTCAACCGACTCAATAAAGTGAAAAAGAAATTAAAAAATAAAATAAAATAAAAATATGTACATGTCAAGGATGGAGAAGTATGTAGCTCAAACCACTGTTTTGACAAAACATGATCTTAAAGTACCTAATTATTATCATAACTAATCATTCTCTTGGCATCATGAAGAATTAAGATAGATTCACTTCTTTGGTCAATCCATGAAATCACTATCCTCTAGAAAAATTAGCATCACTTGGTCTGTCTCAACTAATTCATCCAAAAGACGCATTGAACACAATCCTTGACTAAATTTCCTTGGTCTGGCAAATTTAAAGCATAAAATTAATTAATAAACCCTTGGTCTGGCTATAACACCCCACTACCTAGGCCCGACAGGGCTAGGGATGTCGCCCGTCCAAAGGATAAGGGGTCTTTATAACTAGGTCACACAATCAAAATAATACTTTAAACTTAAAATTTATTACAAACCAAGAATTCAAAATAAATCCATGAATAAAATTATCTACTCTCAACTCCTAAACCATTACACAAAATAAATATCAGAAAAATCTTCCAAGGCAGGCTACCACTACCTACTCATTCCCACAGTAGGATCGACCTGAAATCATGATAAAAAGGATGATGAGATAAAAATCTTAGTAAGTCCGTGTGTATTTTGAGTGTTCAGTGAAAACAGTTCATAATGCAAAGTGTAAAACCTTCGTAAGAGAAATACTGGCAAGCAATAAACAATAGTCAAAATCACGAGTGGTGTTTTGTCTTTTACAACCATACATGTTCACTAAAATCAACCACTCAAAAAGGTGATCATGGGTTATCACACGTTAGGCCACATAACCAGTCAGAATGCCACACTTTGTGCAGACTAACAAAAAGTAGGCGATCGGCTTACCGGGCAAGATACTCCTCATTCTTTATACCCAAACAAAACCGGTTGTCCATTCCGGCAACACATAGTCCACTTGACTAAAACTGCTAGCTCGGACCGGCACGACCTACTGGACTGACATCTTATCCGGGAAGGACTCACCCCTCAGAGGTGGCCACCTACTAAGAGACTTACCCTAACCCTTCGAAGACTAGTCCTAACAGTCCACCCTTATTGAGTACTCAACGTAACTTATCCCACTTGGGGAAAAATGAAATAAACATAGCTCCACTTTAGAATGGCAATTAAGGATTTCCGAAGTTTGAGACAAAGTTGGTTTTAGAAAGAGTTTTGAGTTTGGGTAAAACTGTTTATTGATTTTCAAATAATTTGTTTGCTTGAAATTAGAAAGGAAATAATCCTCAATTGCCTTTACAAAAATGAGTGACCACGAACTCCACAATTGGCTTGCCATAGAACCATTTTGCATCAATCAGGTTTTATGCAGGAGCTTACCTGATCCATATCTTGAGATACAATAAAGGTCTTCAACAGCTGAC
Organism: Voacanga thouarsii; assembly: GCA_026120185.1. Taxonomy (NCBI): domain Eukaryota; kingdom Viridiplantae; phylum Streptophyta; class Magnoliopsida; order Gentianales; family Apocynaceae; genus Voacanga; species Voacanga thouarsii. The sequence goes on from JANUWF010001625.1 coordinate 862,514, forward strand.
CCAACCCCGCTTGGGGTAAATATAAACCATAATCAAACTCAAGTCAAAATCCACTTTCACAAATAAAACTAGCTCAACTTACTACAACCATGATCCTAGTGTCCCAAGCTTTAAGGCCTGATAATAAATAAAAAGGGTTTATAAGCTAAGTCTAATTTGATATTAAAGTGATTAGGGTTTTGGGAAATAGGTACTGTTAAGTTGAAGGTTTAAATCTTGCTAAAAATAAATTAGAGTTTATTTGATGAAGAGTCCTCGGCGGTATTAGGTAAAATAATGATTTATTAATAATTAATTGTTAGAAAATAATTGATAACTAAAATTAATTTCATGTAAATTTTAATAGGTTTTGATTAAAAGATAATAATTGAAAGATAATAAATTTTAATGGTATTTATGAATATAAGACTCACAAATTAATATTTATTTATTATGATTATTTATATAGAAAGCTTTATTTGGTATTATTATTATTATATATAATATCTATATATTTTATTTTTATAATAAAAGCTATCATTTATTTGACTAAAATATCACTATTTTTGAATATAAATCCTATTCACCAAAGGTGACATAATCTCTAACATGTTTGAACACAAATACCACTCATGACATGTAGACATGCACTAAACCCTAAAAATATCATACAATCAACCAAGACAATCAACTCATGCATCAATCCCATCTCCATCATATACACACATTTATTCATGCTTCAATCTCAACTCATCACAACAATACATGCTCAAACCTCAAACATAATACATCTCCTTTCAATATCACCCTAAAGATATAATTCTAGAATTTAAAAAGAGTGTTGAAGGGGATTACTTGATTGATGAGTACCTTGGAGGAGTTTCGAATGGATCTCAACTCCTAGGAGACTAGATCCGTCCAAGAGAGATGAAGAAAACATGGCCATGGTTGAAGTCACCATTCGGCCAAGAAAGAGATAGAGAGAGAAAAGAGAAGAAGAGAGTCCATTAGTATGATTATACACATATATGTTCATTAGAGGTTGAAGATTAGTGAAGATGAAGTTGATTCAACAAGCTTACCTTGAAGGTGTTCTTGAGACTTCACCGAAAATACTGGTTTCGATCCAAAGGAGAGAGTTGGATTTTGGAGTTTGATGTTAAAAGTGGTATGAATGGATTCATGAAAGTGAGTAGGTGAAATCTGGAATTTTTTTGAAGAAGATTGAAGTGGTTTGGAGGGGTATTAGGCGTATGGATGCTAGTAGGTGTTCTTGGTGTTCTATGTGTTCTTGAAGGTTGAAGAGAATGGAAATGATTTGATTGGAGCTGCCGAAATTCTGTGGGAAGGAAGTGGCCGAATTGTTTGAGGGGTTTTGGCAATTGATTTTTTTGGTTTGGTAGGAAAAGGAAAGGCTAGTTGTTTGAAATCCCAAAAAAAATAATTTAGTGAATCAAATATGGAAACAAAAAATGGCAAGAATATCTTTGATCAATGGAGAGCTTTTTGGAAGCTGCAATGGCCGACTGTTGGCTATGGATTCTGCTGGAATAAAAGCTGTTTGAAGCAGCATAATGGTGGCTGAAAAGAGGGAGTACAATGGTGAAGGAAGGTTTAGTTGTTTAAGGGATGCTTTATAGAAGTTTACTAAATTAGGATTGCTGGAATTTAGGTCTTCAATCAAGGTTTGATTGGGGTAATTGTTGGAGATATTTTAGGGGCAGCCATGACTGGTTTTTCGAGCAGAAGGTTGGGGAAGACAATGGATTTCAGTTCATGGCTATTCAAGAGACGTTTGAACAGAAAGATGAGGGAGTTTTAGTCAGGGCTGAAAAAGGAAACAAAGCTGGAAAAATTTCTGTACAGGATTTTGCAAGTTGCTGGAATTTTCTAGGCAGCTTTTGCTACCATTTTCCAGTCAGTTTGCAAAGGGTTTGAAAGGGATTTTAGAGGTCTTTCAAGGCTAGTTTCCAGCCTTTTTTATGGTGGAAAAATGTGGCTAAGGTGCTGGGAGGAAACTAGAAGAAAACAACTTGTTTTAAGCTCACCTATGCTGCGAATTTGCCCAGAAAATTTTCTGGTTTGGACAGCATTTGTGCAGTCCGAATTTGGCCATAAAACTTCAGATTCCAAGCTGTTCAAGAGGGCTATTTTCTGGTAGCATTTGGGAGGGAATGATGGCTGAAAATTTTGACAACTTAAATGCACAAGAAGCTAGAAAAATTTCCAGATTACTTCATGAAGAAAATGAACATGGCTAGAGTGGGGTTTTGAAAGTTCAACCATGGAGTTTAATCTCTTGGGAACCTCCCCCAACTCCTACCCATTTTCGGTCTATAAGATCTTACACTTAGACATTCTTTAACCTTCAAAGCCACAGCACTTTACTGAAATTTTCTGGAATGAAATTGGCTAGAACAAATTAACCAACCTAATGAATTGAGAAGTAGGAAAAACTAAAGATCAAGAAGGATACGAATTCCCTTCGGAATTTTTGTATGGAAAAAGAGTAGGATTATGATACTCCTATTATGCCTCCCCTAAGACATCACCTCTACTCTTCTGTAAAGCACACAAGGCCGAAAATTCAACCTTCCCAAACAAAAATAAAATTTAATCATGCTAAAGCTCCAATGATGGAATTTGAACCCAAGACCTCAAGAATTAATTCCAAAGCTCTAACTACTAAACCACAACAACTCTTGTTCTTATTTTTTCTCTAAAATATTTTTCCTATTTAATCTTCAAGCTATCTCCCTATTTTCACCTTAAGCAAAAATTATCATTTTGCCTTTCTTACTCAATAAACATAATTAAGCCCTCGAAACTATAATACACAAATCCAAAGCACATAAAACTATATAAAAATATATTTAAGCATGCAAGTAAATATGATATGCATCCCAACCCCTTACTCTAAGGTTGATTTCGACTAGGGTTTCACATGGCAGACATCAATTTATCTTTAATTACTCAATCCTCAACAATTAACCTCTTTGGTCTAGCAAGTTAATAGCCAATAAATATGAAATTAATCAATTGCAACTACCATCAACCTCTTTGGTCTAGCAAATTAATGAATAGAAACAACTAATTAATCTCGTAATATGCCCAAGTAATTAAATGTCAAGAAGAACAATTAATTAATTAAAATATCAAATAACTCTAAAAATTATGAATATCTAAAATAATGTCAAATTACAATAAAATAATTAATATATCATTGTTCAAGAAAAGAAAACAAAGGAAAGAAATAGATACTCATAGACAAGCCTTCTTGTTCTTCTTTTGAAGATCCTCTTGTACAACCTCCCTTGAATTATTTAACTCGAGAAAATATTGGTGATGCACTCTAAAATATATCTAAGTCTCTACATTGTGCACCTCCCCTTTCTAAGGTAAATTGGCCTTTATTTATAGGATCACAAAGTTCCTAAAAGAATCCTAAGTAAAGAAGTAGAAATTACCTAAAAATAATCCAAAACCAAAAAGGAATAGAATTTGCTAAAATAAAAACCTAAGAGAAATTATTGGTCCTCCATCTTTAACTTTGTCAATTGGAAGATTGGAAATCAATTTGGATTGGACTTTGTCTTCTTGTGCTAAGCACACTCTTGTTACGGAATTTGGCTTCAATTGAGCCTACACAATTGTTGAGCTGCTTTTCTTTGTTCTCCCTAAATAGGCTCAATTGAAGTTGCAGAAAACACCCAAGCTAGTGAATTGAAGAACAAAACTGCTTTCTTTTCTTTCTCCTGCGTTGTGTTGACCCAATTGAGTCGTTTCCCTTACCTCGGCTTAATTGAGCCCCAAGTCACCACAGAAAATTGCTGCCGAATTCAATTTCCCTTTTGTCCTTTTCTCAGCCACCATTGTTGACCTTTACTTTGCATCTAGGCCCCACCGATTTGTTTGCTTTTCTTTGTTCCAATTGTTTTCTTTTGCTATTAGCTCAAGTGAGCCATGAACTTGCTGACCGACTTCCCTTTTTCTTTTGCTGATTGATGACTGAAATTCCTTCAATTGCTCTACACTTCTCTGTTTTTCCAATGGAAGACCAGCGTCAGCTCCTCTTCCTGGGCTGGTGCTGGTCTTGTTCTAGAAAATCAAACAATTACCTCTAATTTTTTCTTATTTTTGCATAAAATTACAGAGAAGTATTTTTATAAGGGAAATATCAAATAAGAAGGAATATGACCAGTTATTGTATAAAAAATATCTTAATTTAGTCTCAAATAACTAGGAAAAATATGGCTAATTTAGGCCCTATCAATCGTGCATTGGATATTGATTCCACAACACTTTTACATGTAGAATTTTCTTATTCCGCAGCTCTTATTTAGCATACTCCAAAAATTTAATAGGATTTTCCCCGTACTTCAAGCTTGGAGCTGTCTCAATAGGCTCTTCACTCAAAATTGTGGGTAGGATCAATTACATACTTCTGAAGTTAGGAGACATAAACACATCGTGAATATGTTAAAGTTCTACTGGTAACTCTAATTGATAAGCTACCTTCCCAATCCTTTTGACAATATGGGATGGTACAATGTACCTAGGTGCTTACTTCATCTCCTGTCCTTTCATTCCTAATTGTCACTGCAGAGTCAACTTCAAGAATACACGATCTCCTTCTACAAATTCCAAATCTCTCTTAAGTCCATCCACATAACTTTTTTTTTTTTTTTTGTCTACTCTGAGCTACCTCTAATTTGCTTTTGATGATTTCCAAAGCTTGTTGATTTTTTTTTTTTTTTTTTTTAAGATTGAAGGCATCCTGTTCACCCATTCTCCATCCTAAACTTTCCCGATACAATGGGGATTGACATTTTCTTCTATATAGAGCTTCAAACGAGGCCATTCTAATTGTTGATTCATAACTATTATCGTATATGAATTCTGCATACGCTACATTATCAACCCACTTAGTTCCAAGATCCAAAGCACAAGCTTATAACATATCTTCCAAAACTCTAATCATTCTTCAGTCTGTCCATCCATTTGTAGATGCGCTGCTGTGCTGAACTTTAATGTTTTCCTATACCGCCACTATAGTGTAGTCCAAAACATGGAGGTAAAATCTAGAATCTCAATCTGACATAATACTAGAGGGTACTCATGTAGTCTGATTACTTCCTCCATATAAATTTCACTTAGCTTTTCTAGGGAATTTTGTTAGTTGATGGGGATAAAATGAGAGGACTTAGTTAGTCAATCCACTATAACCCATATAGTATCTGGTTGTCCTACTGCCATGGGTAATCCTGTAATGAAATCCATAGTAATTTCATCTCATTTCCACGATAGAGTAGGTAAAAGTTGTAGTAACCATCTAGGCCGTTGCTAATCGGCTTTCACTTGTTGACAATTTAAACATCGAGCTACAAAGTCTGAAATATCCTTCCTCATACTAATCCACCAATAATGTCATTTCAAGTCCTGATACCATTACAGCTTCTTGATGGATGGTATACTTACTCCGATGTGCCTCTGTTAAAATATCTTGTCTCATCGTAGATTATTTCAGAATACAATAGCAACCCCAGTAACAAATAATCCCGTCATTGTCCCTTTGAAACTTATCTCCTCCTTTATTCGCATCTTTTTGTACCAACTTTTGCAACTCTTCATCTTTATCTTGCTTTCCATTCAACTGTTGTAAGAAAGAAGGTTGAGTGGAGATACTCATCCTTATTTCTCCATCTACTAATGTGTTTAAATTTGGATATAAAAATCATATAAAAATAAGCACATTCTTAATCAGGTTTAAATTAAAATATTAACCCTAAATTACACATATGAGCAAGCGTACTCATCATTAAGCATAGTAGAGGGTTTAAAATGAGTGTCGATCCTCAAGGAACAAGTATGCCTTAATCACTTTTCTTTCATTATTTAACCGACTCCATAAAGTGAAAAAGAATAAAAAATAAAATAAAATAAAAGAATATATACATGTAAAGGATGGAGAATTATGTAACTCAAACCATTATTTTGACAAACATAACCTTAAAGTACCCAATCATTATCATGACTAATTATTCCCTTGATATCATGAAGGATTAAGATATATTCACTTCTTTTTCAATCTATGAAATCACTATCTTCTAGACAAATTAGCATCACATATCCTGTCTCAACTAATTCACCCAAAAGATGCATTAACCACAATCCTTGATTAAATTTTCATATCCTGGCAAATATAAAACATGAAATTAACCAATGAATCCATATCCTGGTAAACATCAATTAACCTTTAATTACCCAGTTCTTAGCAATTAACTCATTTTTCAAGCAAGTGAATAGACAACTAGTATGGAATTAATGAATTGAGACAACCACCAACCCCTTTTCTAAGCAAGTTAATAAAAACAACAACAAATTAATATGATAATCAGCATAAGTAGTTAAATACTAAAAATAACAATCAATTAATCAAAAGATCAAAGTAACTCTAAAAATCATGAATACTGAAAATAATGTCAAATTACAATAAAACAATCAATAATAAAAAAGTGCAATATACCAATTAACTATTACCAACTGACCGCTGCGGTCGGTCATTATCAACTGATTACTAACTGAAATAAAAATTGGAAAAATTTAAAACTTTTCCAACCACTTACCAAGAAACATAATCACCTGATAAATAGTTGATTGGTAAGCAATTGGTAATTGGTTGGTAATTTGGCGGGAATATATTTATCAACCGATTACTAACTAATAACACTCGGTTAGTAATATTATCAGTTGGTAATCGGTTGGTAATTTAATGGAAAATATTTTATCAACGGATTACCAACCAAAATATATTTGTTGGTAATGTATTCAATTGGTAATCAGTTAGTAATTTGGCGGGAAAATATTTACCAACTAATTACCAACCGATAACAATCAGTTGATAATATATTCAATTGGTAATCGGTAAATATTTTAATTTAAAAATTTTACCGACCGATTACTAATCAAAATGTATTGGTTGGTAATATATTTAGTTGGTAATCTATTGGTATTTTAATTTAAAAATTTTACTGACCGATTACTAACTGAAATATATATACTGTTAATATATTCAGTTGGTAATCGATTGGTATTTTAATTTTAAAATTTTACCAGCCGATTATTAACTTAAATGTATCAGTTGGTAATATATTCAGTTGGTAAACGGTTAGTATTTTAATTTAAAAATTTTACCGACCAACTACTAACCAAAATGTTTCGGTTGTGAACTTAATCAGTTGGTAATCGGTTGGTATTTTAATTTAATTTTTTTTAAAATTGAAATATGCCACGTGGCAGAATGGTTTGCCATGTGGTGCCACGCTATAAAATCCTTCCCTTTCTTATGTGTGACCAAGAGTAGAACCTGCGTCTCCATTGTGGAGGCACAGTGTTCCACCACTGTGCTGCATCATTGTTTGTGCAAATTGAAAGCACAAATTATATTTATTTACTTCTTACAAAATATTACAATTATATGAAATACACTTCTAAAATTTGTAAATTTTGATTTAAATAAATAAATAAAGTAAATTTTTTTTATCACTTTTGTTTTTTGAAAATTTTTCATTTTTAATTTGCTTCTATTTATAAGAGTGTATAATTATTTTGTACATATATTTCTAAATGATAAAATTTTTATTTTTTAATTAATAATAAAAGTAACAAATTTTTTCATGCCTTTAGTTTAGAATTTCTTAGTTATAAATTTTTTTAATATAATAAATTTTTTTTGAATTTAGAAGACTCAGTTCAGAATTTTGTAATTATGTAAATATTCATAACTAAATAGACATTAAACAATTTATCAATTAGGTGTATTAAATTTAACAATCAAAAAGTAATATTACATATGTACACATAATTTTATTAATAGGTATAATTGTTATTCTTTTTATGATAATGTAATAGCTATTACTTTATTTGTATGACAATATAAATATGTAGACGTCATGTATATGTGTAGGATGTGTTTCCATCATATTTATACTTTTCTATATACATGCACATATATAAATAGTAATTACTGTAAATCATACAAAATTAAATAAGTATTATCTTTATTAATGCATATAAATTGTCAATATATTCCTAAATTTGATTCTTTTATTTTATATTCAAGTTGATAAACTTTTAAATTTATATAATATACAACAAATATTATAAAACTAACAAGTTTCTAGTATAAAAAGTAGAAATACTTTCTAAAGTTACTATTTTTGTTCCATACTTTTAATTACTATATCACATTTTGCCTTTCGTATACATGCACATATATAAATTGTAATTATTATAGATAAAATTTATATATTTTCAATCTATATATGAATGTATATTGAGACTTAAGGTCATATATTAGTTAATTATTAATGTATTTAGTCATTACTTGAATCCCTGTATTTTTTAACTTAGTTCTCTTGGATAATTATATTTAAGTCCCTAAAGTTTCTAAAAGAAACCCTTACCACCATAAATTTTTTTAAGCACAACTTATTTTAAATATCTTTAGAAAAATAAAGAGACAAGTGTAAAAATAAATAAATAAACATTTAAAACAATTATTTCAATCTTTATATTTTTTAACTTAGTTCATTTAGATAATTATATCTAAGTCCCTAAAGTTTTCCGAAGAAATTCTTAGGGCCACAAGTTTTCAAAAATATTATTTGATTCATTATATTTTGTAACTTAGTTCATTTAGATAATTATATCTAATTATATTTAATAAATATTTTCAATTAAATTACATAATAAATATTTTTTAACTATATGTTTTATTATTATCATTATAAATTGTTATGTTTAAATTACATTAATATAAATATACTTTATTAAATTACATTAGTATAAATATACATTAATTAAATTACATTAATCTAAATATACTTTATTATTATTATTATCATTATACAATGTTATGTTTAACTATATGCTTGAGTTACTTTTAATGAAGATAGGTATTAATGTCATTATTAAACATTTTGAAAAAAAATCTATAGATAATTATTTACAAATTTGAATTAATCGCACTATTTCTAATACTATTATAGTATTAGTCAAATAGAATAATGTTTGTAGTATATAAAATAGTCGTATTGTATAATGCTTGATGATTAAATTTATTCATAAATTATAAATTTTAATTTTAATTAAATTATATAATAAATATTTTTAAGAGAAAAAGAAGAAAAATTTTGCATAACAAATTTTGTTATATTGTATATGAAAAAATAGTTCTATTTAATATTTGATTATTAAATTTATTCATAGTTTATAAATTAATAATTTAATTAAATTACATAATAGATATTTATTTCAGAAAAAAAGAAACAAACTTAATTATTCAACTTTTAATTTAAAAATAAAAATATCAAAATTTAATTTTAAAAATTAGAGACAAATTTGATACGAAATAGAGATAATAACAAAATTTTCGTTTCAATCTCAACATGTGTTTTCAATCTCTAACTTATTTATTATTCAAAAAGAATTAATATGAATTTAAAATAGAATGTAATATTTTTGTGTAGAAATATATGTGCATATTAAAAAAAATTAAAGATATGATATATATTATTTCTTTTTTTGACAACAAAAGTTATTGGAAATATCAATGCAATTAATTATATTACAGTGACATTAATTAATAAGAAAATTTCATTAATTATGTTTGTGTGTGTATGTATGAATATATATATATATATGCGTGTATATATATGTATATATATTCATATATTTATGTGTGTGTGTGTGTGTGTGTGTACTTCAAAATGTATAGTGTGTGTGTGTGTGTGTGTGTGTGTGTGTGTGTGTGTGTGTGTGTGTGCTATATATATACACGTTTGTTCTTGTATATTTATGATTGTAATTGTGTATGTGTGTGTGGGTTATATTGTGTATGAATTTATATATATGTATAAATTATTTAATAAAAAAGATAATATAATTGATAGTATATAAAATTTTAAAATTATATAAATATACAAAATATTTTTTTGTGTTGAATATAAATATACAAATTTTTGTTGTGTTTCGTAGCTAATCCGTGGCTATTTGCCACGGATTTACCACGAAATCACAAAATTGCTACTAATCCCTGGCAAATCCACGGAATATTATCACGAATTTGCCACGATTTTTTTTTTATTCCAATTGTTTTGGAGATAATCTACTCAAACACATAGAAAAAATCACCTCCACCAGATCAGAATTCCCAATTTCTTCTTCCTCCCACTTCCTCCTCCTACCTTCTGGACCACCCCCAAGCTGGTGTTCCCCATCCCTCCCCCCGGCGCCCCCTGTCCCGACTTCCCTTTCCCCCGCCACCTGCCACACCCCACGGCCAGCCACCCCCACCAGATCTAAGCCAGCCCCCCTGTCTCGACTTCCACTCCCCCGCCCCCTTCTCCCATCCCGACTACCCCTTCCCCCGCCGCCAAACACCCTCGTGGCAGCCACCCCTGCACCCAGCTATCCCTGCGGCCAGCCACCCCCGCCGCGACGTTTTTTTGTCGTTTGATCAATTTGTTCATTTTCCTTTTTCCACATCCTTCCTCCCTTCATAAACAAGGGATTCACATCATGTTTACCTAATTAATTTATCCAGAATCACAAAAGTAGTCCCCCTTAAGTCCATTCAATTTCGGACTACTTTCTAGAATTTCACTGGTTTGACACACCATTTTATTTTACACATAACTTTCAATTGACAGCTCCGATTTGGCTCCATGATACAACAAAATGACTGTAAGACACTTAAATTTAATTCAGTATATGCCTTTTTTAGAGTTCTGGTTCCAGTATCACGCTACTGGGCAAAAACTGCGTCAGTAGTTTTGACTTAGTTTCACTATTCATTCTTTCCTTAACATTCTGCAATTTTCCAGTTTGACACCCTAACTTGTTTTGCCCATAAATTTTAATCCACAAATCCAAATGATGTCAAAACAATTGTAAAATATCCCTAAGACATTCATTTACATGTTCCAATTCATGGAGTACCAATTCCGTTGTCCATTTTGTTCAGTTTTGAACACAAAGATCCAGCAGTAAAATCCCGTTACTGATTTGGCACCTTTTACTATTTTCCCCATAACTTTTGATCCGTAAATCCGATTAACCTCAAACTTGTTCTAAAATGTCTCTATGATCCTTAGCTACAAAGATACATGCCTTCTTTTTTCAAATCTAGAAACTTTACAGATTTACTGAACTTAAAACCTACCCGAATTTTCTGCACCCAAGGACAGCTTTCACACAACTTCACCTAACTAGTTTCCGTAATTCACTCATAAACTTCTCACAATATATATACCAAAATGATCTCCATGCTTTATATAATAACTTTACTTCAAGTAAGGTAGATCTTTACCTTTTCTTTGTTGCGTTTGGAGGCTGAACAGTCTAAGCATCTTCTTGCTTTTCTATTCTTTTTTTCTCTCCTCTCTATTTCCGATTTCTATTTCTTCTCTATTTCCTTTTCTTTTCTCTTCTCTCTTTTCTCTCTTGTTTTCTCCGAAATTCTAGCTATCTAAAGCCATTTTAGTTGGCCTTCATGGCCTATATATAGAGGAATATGGTCTTCAAGTCATAGGTGCATTAAATGGCATTAACAGTTGGAAGCCCTTGATTGGTGCACTTAGCTCCTTAGGTGTTCTTTGGAATATTCAAGAGTTCTATGGAATTCTTTAGAAAGTTCTTGCATGAATGTTCTTGTAACCATTAATAGAATCAACCCTTGGTGAGTTTTCATTGGTCCATATGGTGATGAAGTGTAGAAATTCCTAGAATTAATAGATATTTTCTAATCTTGCTTGGCCATGCATATTCAACCATGATTAACTTACTCAAATCAATATTAGCTTAATTAAGCTTGGTCAAATGAGGTCAAAAAGGTGATTCAACTTGGTCAAGATTGTCATGCTTGTGGGCCATCCTTATTTATTTCTTGTGGGCCCTCTAAATTATCTCAACTTATCACAATCAATGAAATAGAAACACTTGACCTCATTAATCAATCAAATAGAAGCACTTGTCCTCGTTAACCAATCACGAAACAACGCTTATTTTCATCCACCAATCATAAGAAGACACGCGTCCCATTTCCAACTGTAATTTTCTATTTTTTTCAAAAATGACCAAAATCAGGTCCGTAATGGAAAAATATTTTATTTCACTATCCAACTCCAAAAATTCAATGGAATCCATTGGTATCAATTAAATTCTTCAATTTCCTCTCTACTTGGTCAAATTTGCAGTCGAAGTCACGAATGCGGTCAAAATGACAAAAATGCCCTCGATACCCCCGTGTAGCATGTTTTGCACCAAAACGTGCATGCAAAATGTGTGTCTCATTATACCGATTAATTTCCCTCTCTAAAGTACCCTAAAATTCTTATTTTATTAATCTTAATAGCCATTCAAAAATTTAGGGTACGGGTAGAACAAATCCAATAATTACGTCCAGGTCCCGACAAAACTTTATTTCACCAAAGTATTCGTCCCAATACACCGATCAACTTTTTTTCTGGCCATTGATATAAATTCTCATCCGATTACTGGTAGTAGAAAATCGAAAGTAAAAAGGTGGGGTGTTACAGGGACCGCCAAAGCCAATATATTGGGGCAACCGGAAGCTAAGAGAAGGTTGGGAAAGAGTTACAGGCAATGTAAAAGAGAATCCACAAATGAGTAGGAATGTAAAATGCTTCAAGTACTTAGGGTATGGACACACTTTCCATGGGTGCCCGCAGAAAAATTGATGTTCATTAATAGTCAAGGTGAGGTCACTTCGCAAAAAGAAGGTTATCTTGGAAAGAAAAAAGGAAAAATTGAGAATGATAATAATGGAAGTGATGAAAATGGAGATACAATTAAGGTTGCACCATTTTACCCTCCTAGGGGTACTGCTATAAAAGATATGGAGGCTTGTATTGTTAAAGAATGAAGGAACCAACAAAGAAACAACATTTTCACCTTAAAATGCCAAATCCAACGTAGGTCATATGTAGTGATTCTTGATAAATGAAGTTGGACCAATATTATGAGCGCTAGTTTAGTTAAAGAATTAGAGATAAAAGTGACTAAGTATCTAAAGCTCTATTGTTTACAATGGTTCAATGAAAGTGGAAAAATGAGATATAACAAGAAAGTACTTGTGATCTTTGAGGTAAAGGAATGAAATGATAAAGTTCTATACGATGTGGTACCCATACTTGTCATATACTCTTAGGAAGACCATGGAAATTTAATAGCAGTATGATGTATGATAGAAGAAGAAATACATATATAATCCACAAAATGAGAAAGAAGTACACACTTTTATACCCAACTCTAACTGTGGTGTCTGAGGAACAAAATAAAATGGGTGCAAGAGAATAGATACAAAGGGTCCAAATGGATAGTCAAACCTAAGAGAAAGAAGATCAAAATGGAGATGAGAAATAGATGGCAAGAGGAAAAAGAAATAATGGGGGGAAGGATGAGAGAATGAAAACAAAGTGGGAGAAAAGCGAAGAGAGAGGGGAAAATTTAAAAGAACCAATGTAGGCATTGAGCCACAAAGGAAAGAAGGCGAAGCTGGGGGATATAATGAGCGACAGAGAAAAATGAGAAAGGATCCATTAGCTTTGAAGAGTGAAGGTATTGACATGAAGCGGATTTATATACATTCACATATTTTTCCATGAAAATGCACTTGATTTTTCTCTTTGGCAAGTATTGATTCGAGGATGGATTATTTTGAAGAAGGGAGAAATGATAGAAATCGTCTCCCTTACAAATCAGAAGTAAAATGGTGGGGTGTTACATCCTCCCCTCCTTACAAAAATTTCAACCTAAAAATTTGGCTTATTCTTGGAATAACTCTAGGTCCTTTTTCAATACCCTCGCTTTTGTTTTTCCCAAGTTGCATCTTACACAGCATGATGATTCCATGATACTTGTACAATTGGAATTTTCTCATTCCACAATTTCTTTTCATCATACTTCACGATCTTAACAGGCTCTTCCTCATTCTTCAAGCTTAGAGTCAATTCAATGGGGTTCTTTATTCAAAATTTGGGCAAGATTAGCCACATAATTTCGAAGTTGAGATACATAAATCGTACCATGAATAACTTGAAATTCTGCTGGTAACTTTAAACCGATAGGCTACTTTCTCAATCCTCTCAATACAGTCTAGTGTATTTTCTTGTTCTTTGATTCCCTATTGTCATTGTGGAGCTAACTTCAAGAATACATGATTTCATTCTACAAATTCTAAATCTCTCTTACGTCGATTCGTATGACCTTTTTGTCTATTCTGAACCGCCTCTAATTTAATATTAATTATCTTCACAGCATGTCGGACTTTTTCAAGTCTCAAAGCATCATGTTCACCCATTCTTCTTTTTGGACTTCATTCCTTCCATAAAGAGCTTCAAATGGGACCATTCCAATGGTTATTTGATAACTATTATTGTATATGAATTCTGCATATGCTAAATTATCAATCTACTTGACTCCAAAATTCATAATGCAGGCTTAGAACATGTCTTCCAAAATTCCATTTACTCGTTTTGTCTGTCCATACTCACATAGGTACGCTGCTATGCTGAACTTTATTGTGGTCCCATACCTCTACTGCAGCTTAGTCGAAAACTTTTGAGGTAAATCTAGGATCTCGATCTGACACAATACTAGATGGTACTCATGTAGTTTGATTACTTCCTCCATATAGATTTCACTTAACTGCTGTAAGGAATTTCGTTAATTAATAGAAATGAAATGAGCAAACTTAGCCAGTCGATCCAACATCACCCAATAGTATCTTGCCGCTCCACTTTCATAAGTAATCTTGTAATGAGGTCTATAATAATTTTATTCCATTTCCACCATGGAGTAGATAATGGTTGTAACCCTCTAGGCCATTGTTGATTGGCTTTTCTTTTTTTGACAGATTAAACATTGTTTACAAAGTCCAAATTATCCTTTTCCTTACCAATCCACCAATAATGCTGTTTTAGGTTCTAATACATCTCTGCGGCTCCTTGATGGGTGGTATACTTACTCCAAGGTGCCTCCGCTAGACATCTTATCTCCTTGCATATTGTTTCAAAATACAATGCCAGCCCAGTAGCCATTAATCCTATCATCATCCTTTCAGAACTTATCTCCTTTGTATTCACCTAATTTGGCACCAACTTTTGTACTCTTCATCTTCATCTTGCTCTCTCTCTGACTATTGTAGGAAGGCAGGTTAAATAGAAGTATTACTCATCCTTATTTATCCGTCTATTGCAAACACTTCTAATTCCGAAATTTGCAACATCTGAAGAGTTGATAAATTTGCCTCCCTACTAAGGGAATTTACTATTGTGTTTGCTTTTCCAGGATGATATTTAATTAGACGTTGAAATCCTTCCAAAAATTCCATCCATTAACTTTACCTTATGTTCAAATCCTTTCGAGTTAAAGCACACTTCAATCTCTTGAGGTTGGTAGAGATTTCTAACTCAACTCCACATAAATAATATCTCTACTCCAAAAGGGCAAACACAATAGCAACTAACTCCAAATCATGTATAATGTAATTCTCTTCATGAAGTTTCCATTTCCTAAAGATATAAGCTATCCCTTTCTTTCCTATATCAATACTTCTCTCAATCCTTCCTTTGACATATTTGTGTACTCCTCATAAGGCTTATCCATCATTGGCAATGTTAAAACAGGAGTAGAGCTTAATTCTTTTCTCAACTCCCGATATTTTCCCTTATATTTTCTAGTCCAAACATAAGGAACTTTCTTTTGGGTGAGTCGACTTAAGTAAAGCTATCTTAGGAAATTTCTTAGTCGATCTTTGATAATATCCTGTAAATCTCAGAAAATATCATATTCAGATAGAATCTCAGGATGTTTCCAGTTCATCACTATTTTAACTTTTTCAGGATCTACTGTACTTGCGATTTTGGATATCATATGTCCTAAGAATGCTACTTCTTGTAGCTAAGACTCACACTTACTAAATTTTCTATATAGTTTGGACTACCTTAACTTTCCTAATACTTTCTAAAGATTATTTTTCATGATCTTAGGGATCTTTGGAGTACACTAGAATATCATCTATGAATAGAGCCACAAACTGGGCTGAGATGTCCGGAGCGTTAGATCTACGAAACGACAGGCATCAGTGATACCCAAGAGGCATCACTACAAGCTCAAAAGTCCATATCATGTTAAATACAGTTTTTAGTATATTTTCTCTTCGAATCTGAACTTAATAATATCCTTGCCTCAAGTCTAACTTTGAGAATCATCCTGTCCTTCATAACTGATCAAACAATTCATCAATCATGGGCAATGGATATTTATTCTCTCTCTCTCTCTTTTTTTTTTTTTTTTGCATTTAACATCATAAAATATGTATACATTTGTGGTAACTCAACTTTCTTTCTAACAAACAAGATGGGTACTCCCCAAAGTGGAGTACTAGCCAATGGAATTCTGGCTCCATTAAATCCTTTATTTATTTCTTAAACTCTTGCAATTTTGTAGGTACCATTTAATAAGGAGTTCCTGAAATTAGCTTTGCCAATGTCACTAACTCAATACAAAATTCTACTTCTCTCTTTAGAGGTAATTCCTTCAATTTTACTAGAAAAACATCCAAATACTCATTTATAATAGGAATTTCTTCAAGTTTCTTAACCCCTCCGGCTTATTAATTACACATGCCTAATACACTATTTCCAATTATCTTCTGGGCCTTGAGTCCCGATATACAAGTATTACTTTTCCTTCCAGTCTCGTCTACAATTTCCAATATAGGTTTTCAGGTTGACAGAATTGTACTACTTTATATCTTCAGTCAACTTGATTACGATGCTGGGCTAGCCAATCCATGCTCAAGATAGCATCGTAGTCCTCTATGGGTAGGCATATCAAATCTCCTCCAAAATTTCACTTCCTACTAAGATCTTGCATTCCTCATGTACTTTCTCACTATTCATTTATTTTGCCAATGGGGCACTGACAAGAATTTCTCATGAAAGTTTCTTCCTCCTTTTTATTTCCATAGCATCAAGAAATACATTAGCATTAAGGAATGGGTAAAATCTACCAATATATTAGCATCATGATTTAAAGCTAAAGAGTGTGACTTTCACTATTAGACATAATCATCCACCTTCTTTGATACAATCACTGGAGCATTTACTTGGTTTAGTAGATTCGGCTATAGGAATATGAGCCTATCTAGGTTCTCTTTTTCTAGTCCTAACCCCTGTTGCTGATTATTTCTTCCTGGTCGACTTTATCCTCCTATCCTTTGGAGGTGAGGGCAATTAAAACTCTTATGCCCTTCCTTCCTACAGTTAACACATCTAAAAGAGGGTTGTCTCCCCCTTGGGTCTCCCTTCCTCTGCATTCATTTCTTCTGCCATCGGGATCTTCTAAACCTTTTCTGACTTATACCCCAAAATTCACTTCAATTTCTCCTACTTATATCCTCATTTATATCAACATTCTCTTTAGTTCTGAATTTGTTGAAGTTGTAAAGGATCCAGCTATATTGAATCATGCACATTTCTCTGCATCGGGGTGTAACCAAACCAGTACGTCTGAGTCTATTTCTAATTTTCCCCTGAATCTTCTACCACAAGTACCTCCTGATCTCTTCCTATCTCAACATCCTTGAAATATAATATCTCATCTTCCAATATTCCCAGAGTATCCCTGCCAAATTTCTTCTCATTACCCTCAAACAATACCATAACATCGGGGACACTATCCTCTTCATCACTATCCTGATGGCATGATTCAATATCGCCATCAATTTCATTAATATCACCATCCATCTCTTTATATGGTGACGATGTCCTCTCGGGATTAGGTGTCCTTTCCAGACTTTGGTCTCGCGTAAATAAGGTAGTGGTAGATACTACAAGGTCAAATGCGCTTTCAGTGAAATAAGGTGTACGATGGCGGCCAGGGTCAGATCTTGTCCAAGTGAAGTGTCCTGGCACACCTGCTTGGTGGATAATCATATTCCTTTCAAAATTTTTTCACACCCGAGTGCAAACCTGTTTTTTTTCTTCCCATCATCGCTATACTCATCTATTAGGCACTTTCCCTTATCATCCTTATTCATCATACCTCACAATGAAAGATTTCTATCAATACCTATGACGATACCATGGTTCTATGAAACTAAGCTTTGATACCAATTGTAACACCCCTACTAAAAGTACGACGGAAGCATATCAAAACCAGGTGTTGCCCCGTCCTATTACCCAGACAAGGGGTCTTTATAATAAAAATCAACAGAGTATGCAAGTCCAGATTCATACAACAACTCATACTGATAGTTAAGTACGCACAAGTAATAAAGAATTTCATACACAAAAGTTTCCATTCAACCTCAGAATAAGGTACATTATCCAAAAAGGGAAACGTCTGAACCTATTTTGCTGTCACTGTGGTATCATCCTCTATCCTTAATTCCTTTCAACTCCGGATCCTATAAAAGAGTAAGGTAAAGGACACGTGTAAGTGGAAAATCACTCAGTGAGTCCCGTGTGTGCTAATGTTTTATTAAAGAAGCAGAGTACACAAAAAATTTATGAAATAAAAAATCATTTTTTCATTAGAAATGAATCCAAAACTCTTTAATGAAGAGTGTATTCAGAATTCAATAATTTTTTTGGAAAACGGTGTTTCAACTTTCAAATTATTGCCCCATTTTTTTTTTTAAATCACAAGCACTTCTCCAACAGAAGGTTGGCCTGTATGCAAGTTCTGCAATCATTGCCTTCGGCTATACGGTCTCTTGTGCTAGGGACTGCGCCTTACAGCAAGTCACCCGTGTCATGCCAGAATGGTGAGCAGCGTACAAATGTACCTCACCTTGCACATAGGGATCTTTTACTTGCCACCATAAACCTAGGGTCCCAATCCTGACGTCAATCACCATCGAGGTGGCAAGGGATTGAACACACCGATTGTACCCGCCTGGTATCATGTGAACAATCCGCCATCATAATCAATAGGCAATTGCCAGGCTCAAAATGGCTAGCTAGGATGACTCATCTCAATGTCCTATCGCTCTATTTTGAGTAAGACAATCCCCAGAACTGATCAGGTTACTTGGGGTCATCTATCTCTAACATGGGCTAGTACAAAGATCAATGTCCTTGCTGAGTACTCAACATCACCAACCCCGTCTGAATGATCAGGCCAGAGGGTTATCTGGTCTCATAGAATTTTCATATCAAAACAGTTTTTAGGCAAACACAACATTTTTCCAAAATCATGTTGAAACCAGATAAAGGGTTCTATTCACACATCAAAACATGTTTCTAAGAGTATCTGGGTCATTTTCCCCATACTTGATCACAAAATTCATTTCCAAGGGTATTCAGGTCATTTTACCGATACCCGATTCCAAAAGACTTTTCGAGGGTATTCGAGTCATTTTTACCCTTACTCGATTTGAAAAATATTTACAAGAGTTCCAACAAGGATATTTCGATCATTTATCAAATACCCGAGTTCCAAAGGTTTTCATAAAATATTCCAATAAGGACATTTAGAACATTTACCAAATACCCGATTCCAAAAAGGAACTCATTTAATGCAATCCAGAATTCTAATTCCAAAAGAGGATTAAATTCAATGTTTCCAAATATATTTTCATAAAATGTCGTAAACGGTATATAATATAGCATTTCATGGAAAAATAAAGCACACCAACTTTAAAAATAGTTTTAGAAATCCAAGAGACTCACCTCGTGTCCTATGCAATCATTTCCGTTCATGGCCATTTAACGTTCATTTCTACCGTTTTCTATGTTCCGTTGACCGTTTATCACTAAACCTACATCAAACATTGTTTTCGAGTTAATTAGTGTTTGGCCGAAAAATAGCCGATGGGGCCGACGGTTAGCCGACGAGACCGATGGTTAGCCCTCGGTCAAGGAAAACGTTTAACTTTCGTTCGCGTTGTTTTTCTGTCGTTTGATCAATTCTTTCGTTTTCCTTTTTCCACATCCTTCCTCCCTTCATAAAAAATGGATTCACTTCATGTTTCCCCAATTAATTTATCCTAAATCACTTAAGTAGTCCCCCTTAAGTCCATTCATTTTCAGACTACTTTCTGGAATTTCACTGGTTTGACATACCATTTTGTTTTACACATAACTTTCAATTTACAACTCCGATTTGGCTCCATGATATACCAAAATGACCATAAGACTCTTAAATTTAATTCACTGTAGGATTTTTTTAGAGTTCTGGTTCCAGTATCACGCTACTGGGCAAAAACTGCGTCAGTAGTTTTGACTTAGTTTCACTATTCATTCTTTCCTTAACATTCTGCAATTTTCCAGTTTGACACCCTAACTTGTTTTGCCCATAAATTTTAATCCACAAATCCAAATGATGTCAAACCAATTGTAAAATATCCTTAAGACATTCCTTTACAATTTCCAATTCATGGAGTACCAATTATGTTGCCCATTTTGTTTAGTTTTGAACACAAAGATCCAGTAGTAAAATCCCGTTACTGATTTGGCACCTTTTACTATTTTCCCCATAACTTTTGATCCGTAAATCCAATTAAACTCAAACTTGTTCTAAAATGTCTCTATGATCCTTAGCTACAAAAATATATTCCTTATTTGTTCTAATCCAGAAATTTTAAAGATTTACCGAACATAAAACCTCCCAGAATTTTCTGCACACAAGGACAGCTTTCACACAACTTCACCAAACTAGTTTCCATAATTCACACATAAACTTCTCACAATATATATACCAAAATGATCTCCATGCTTTATATAATAACTTTACTTCAAGTAAGCTAGATCTTTACCTTTTATTTGCTGCGTTTGGAGGCTGAACAGTCCAAGCATCTTCTTGCTTTTCTCTTTTTTTTTTCTCTCCTCTCTATTTCTGATTTCTCTTTCTTCTCTATTTCCTTTTCTTTTCTCTTCTCTCTTTTCCCTCATGTTTGCTCCGAAATTCTAGCTATCTAAAGCCATTATAGTTGGCCTTCATGGCCTATATATAGAGGAATATGGTCTTCAAGTCATAGGTGCATTAAATGGCATTAACAGTTGGAAGCCCTTGATTGGTGCACTTAGCTCCTTAGGTGTTCTTTGGAATATTCAAGAGTTCTATGGAATTCTTTAGAAAGTTCTTGCATGAATGTTCTTGTAACCATTCATAGAATCAACCCTTGGTGAGTTTTCATTGGTCCATATGGTGATGAAGTGTAGAAATTCCTAGAATTAATAGATATTTTCTAATCTTGCTTGGCCATGCATATTCAACCATGATTAACTTACTCAAATCAATATTAGCTTAATTAATCTTGGTCAAATGCGGTGAAAAAGGTGATTCAATTTGGTCAAGATTGTCATGCTTGTGGGCCATCCTTATTTATTTCTTGTGGGCCCCCTAAATTATCTCAACTTATCACAATCAATAAAATAGAAACACTTAACCTCATTAATCAATCAAATAGAAGCACTTGTCCTCATTAACCAATCACTAAACGGCACTTATTTTCATCCACCAATCATAACAAGCCACACGTCACATTTCCAACTGTAATTTTCTATTTTTTTCAAAAATGACCAAAATCGGGTCCGTAATGAAAAAATATTTTATTTCACTATCCAACTCCAAAAATTCCATGGAATCCATTGGTATCAATTAAATTCTTCAATTCCCTCTCTACTTGGTCAAATTCGCGGTCGAAGTCACGAACGCGGTCAAAATGACAAAAATGCCCTCGATACCCCGTGTAGCACGTTTTGCACCAAAACGTGCGTCTCATTTTACTGATCAATTTCTCTTTCTAAAGTCCCCTAAAATTCTTATTTTATTAATCTTAATAGTCTTCCAAAAATTTAGGGTACGGGTAGAACAAATCTAATAATTATGTCCAGGTCCCAACAAAACTTTATTTCCCCAAAGTATTGTCTCAATACACCAATCAACTTTTGTTTTGGCTGTTGATATAAATTCTCATCCCATTATAGCTAGTAGAAAATCGAAAGTAAAAAGATGGGGTGTTACAAGGACCGCTAAAGCCAATATATTAGGGCAACTGGAAGCTAAGAGAAGGTTGGGAGAGAGTTAAAGGCAACGTAAAAGAGAATCCACAAATGAGTAGGAATGTTATATGCTTCAAGTACTTAGGGTTTGGACACACTTTCCATGGGCGCCCACAGAAAAATTGATGTTCATTAATAGTCAAGGTGAGGTCACTTTGCAAAAAGAAGATTATCTTGGAAAGAAAAAAGGAAAAATTGAGAATGATAATAATGGAAGTGATGAAAATGGAGATACAATTAAGGTTGCACCATTTTACCCTCCTGGAGGCACTGCTATAGAAGAGATGGAGGCTTGTATTGTTAAAGAATGAAGGAACCAACAAAGAAACAACATTTTCACCTTAAAATGCCAAATCCAACGTAGGTCATATCTAATGATTCTTGATAAAGGAAGTTAGACCAGTATTTTGGTTGGTAGTTCAGTTAAAGAATTGGAGATAAAAGTGACCAAGTATCTAAAGCTCTATTGTTTACAATGGTTCAATGAAAGTGGAAAAATGAGATATAACAAGAAAGTACTTGTGACCATTAAGGTAAAGGAATGAAAGGATGAAGTCCTATATGATGTTCTACCCATAGAAGCTTGTCATCTACTCTTAGGAAGACCATGGAAATTTAATAGCAGTATGACGTGTGATAGAAGAAGAATTACACGTATAATCCACAAAATGAGAAAGAAGTACACTCTTTTACACATAACTCTAACTGTGGTATGTGAGGAACAAAATAAAACGGGTGCAAAAGAATAGACACAAAGGGTCCGAATGGATAGTCAAACCCAAGGGAAAGAAGATCAAAATAGAGATGAGCAATAGTTGGTAAGAGGAAAAAGAAATAATGGGGGGAAGGACAAGAGAATAAAAACAACGTGGGAGAAAAGAGAAGAGAGGGGAAAATTTAAAAGAGCCAATGTAGGCATTGAGCCACAAAGGAAAAAAGGCGAAGCTGGGGGATATAATGAGCGATAGAGAAAAATAAGAGAGAATCCATTAGATTTGAAGAGTGAAGGTATTAACATAAAGCGAATTTATATACATTCACATATTTTTCCATACAAATGCACTTGTTTTTTCTCTTTAGCAAGTATTGATTCGTGGATGGATTATTTTGAAGAAGGGAGAAATGATAGAAATCGTCTTGGCACAGTACAACAAATTTAAAAAGAAGGATTGATGCGTGTTTTTTAGTGTAGAAAAAATTACCAACAAATTACACAATCAATCAAGCTTTAATAAAATGCTAACCACAAAAACCACACGTACGAGCAAGTATACACATCATATAGTATATGGAATAGCAAGTTTTGAATCGATGAGAACTTAGACTCCCACCTTACTTTACCCAAATCTTTATTGTTTAGCCAACAAAATAAGAAGAGATAAATAAAACATTACCTAATATACTAGAGAATAGAACAAGTTCACACAAGATAAGTTACAAGGATTATCAGAGAGTAAGAATTAGGAGAAAAAAATATAAATGGATAGAAATCCTCAAAGACATAACAATGATTGATTAGCACTTATCACAATTAATAATCATCTTGGCACCATGAAGAAACTTAAGTAAGATCCAATCGTTTCCCAAGTTATGAACTTACTTATGTAGACTCCACTTCTTTACCAATCTATGAAATCACTCTCTCTTGATTAATTTTCAAATTTTCCAATCGCACTGTAATAGCCAAAATATGCATTAAACTCGAACCTCATAAACATGGAATTAGCCAATAACCGTTTGCTCAAGGTGAAATAAACTAATATTTGATTACTTAGGTTCTTTAATCTTAATTTTGTTTCCCAAGTCTATTAAGATTTAACAAATATGAAATCAATGCCATGAACTGCTAACATCCTTTCCCAAGTCAATTAGAAGAACCCGCATCAATAACCAAGGATAACATGTAATCAAATACCACAGACAATAAACAATTGATTAGGGAACTAAAATCGATACAAAGTCATGAATCTAGAAACATCTTCTAGATACAATTAAAATATTAAAACTCAAATTGTCAATAAATTACAAAGAAGAGAAGAAGAAATCACTCATAGACTATTAAGCTTTCTTCTTCTTTCTTGAAACCTTCTTGAGCAACTTTTTCTTCTTCTCCAAAAATTATCCTTTGTTCCTAAAAAATCGTGGTGTTTCTCTAGGAGTTTCCTACGGGTTTGAAAATCCCAAAGGTGAAAATTAATTTAGAGATGTTATTCTCTTGTATGTGTAGTAGTTCTAATTGCCAAAAATTGTGTACTTCTGTGGTTGAAAGAGTTTCCGAAAGAATCAAGGTAAAATTGCTAAAATGTCATCTGAAAATAAAAACCCACTGATATTGATCTGAATAGACCTGGCGCCAGGTCCCTTTGACCCAGCTGGTGTTGAGTCCAATATTTTTCTCCTTAAAGTTGCTGCTTTTCTAGAACTGACCAGGTTCCTGGTGCGTTAACTAGCCCTGGCGCTACTCTAATCCTGAATCTCTCACATTTTTCTCGAAATCCACTTAAATATGCATAAATTTATCAAAAACACATTTTACAAGCAAAATCTCAAATATGAAGGAATATACCTAGTTATTACAACAAGAGTATATCAATTTAACCTAAAAAAACTAGAAAAATAATGATGATTTTAGCCCCTATCACATACCCCCACACTTGAACTTTTACTTGTCCTCAAGCAAACAAGAATTAGACGCTCAGTATTTGGAACAAGACAAAACCATTTAGCAAATTTTTCT
Organism: Voacanga thouarsii; assembly: GCA_026120185.1. Taxonomy (NCBI): domain Eukaryota; kingdom Viridiplantae; phylum Streptophyta; class Magnoliopsida; order Gentianales; family Apocynaceae; genus Voacanga; species Voacanga thouarsii. The sequence goes on from JANUWF010001625.1 coordinate 887,327, forward strand.
TTTGCAAATCCATGCATAATGAAGTAATAACCTTCTTCTATCCTTAAACATAAACTTGTCATTTATTTAACCCTTTAAAAACCTTGTAAACTCATGTATTAAACCAAACAATCCCAAGGCCATCAAAGTCAAGTTAAATAAGTTTATATCTAGTACAAGAAAATCATTCTACTCCTCAAGTAAAAACATAGACAACAAAAGTCATACAAGTCAAGTCATTTAACCAATTCAACCATTATAAACTTAAATTACACAACTCAAGTTAAAAAAAATATGGAAAATGCACCACTCTCATTTTTTTTCAATAACTTAGGGAATTGAGAGCCTCAAGTACATGAATTTCTATTCACACAATGTATTGGCCCCCTTATAGTCATTATACAATTTTTTTTCATCATTTTTTCTCAAAGAATGCTTTCTTGGCACTTTCTTGCCTTTTTACCTTTAGGATAGTCTCAAGAGATTACACCGAACAATACTTGCTACTTCTCTCCATTAGTAAAAGGTTTTTTTCTTTTTTCCTTTCAAAGATAAAAGCACATATTTTTTCAACTCAACGTTTTTTTTTTTTCTCAACTCACATTTTTTGTTTTCGTTTTCACTTAATTTTTCCCCCTCACATTTCTTATTCACAACTCAAAGTCAAGAAAACTTTAAATCTATAATACAAGAATTAGCCAACAAATCTTCCCATATTTCATAATATCATCTATATTCAAACTCAAAGAATTAAACAAAACTTAAATACCAAATACAACCAAGGTTAACTTAAATTCTCAAGACGTCGCAAAATCTAACTTAATACACAAGTTTAATTTTAAATAAAAATCCAACCATAATGAATGGAAAATCTATATCCAAAGTTAAAAAGGAAATAATAACTTCAGTATAAACAAATAAGCTCAGTTTAGCTCCAAATCTCCAAACTTTCAAATTCTCAAATTTTCACATTTTCTTCAAAATTGCTTGATACCAAGAAAAAACCAAGATAATTGATAAAAACTTGGACAAAAAATATTACTAATACACTCCAAGTAGCAGATTTGGACAGTAAAATCAAAAAGCGCCCTGCAGTTCTAGAGCGGCAACTAAACTAAAGAGGTAGTGAGACTGACTGCAATTGCAAGAATAAGTTTACTTTCTTTCAATTTGGTTATGGAAATTAATTGTATTAATCATTTGCTTGAAGTTATAATCTGGTAATGATTACAGTATTTGCGTCTTGTAGGTCCAAGTTATCTGGGTTTTGCGTTTAATGCTACAGAGATGCCATTAGAAGATTACTATGATTACATCATAGCGGGAGGTGGCATTGCTGCTTGTACACTGGCGTCCATATTATCGGAAAATCATAAAGTTCTTTTGTTGGAAAGAGGTAGCGTTCCATATGCCTATGGAAAGCCTAATTTGATGACACAAAAAAGGTTTATTGCTACCCTCATGGAGGTTGATACCTATGACTCCCTTCCACAAGAACTAGACAATGCCCTCATTAGCAAAAAATAAACGTAAGAATGTATCTCCAAAGGGACCAAAAATGATAAAGAATGTAGAAAGTTTAAGCAATATTTCCCAAGTGCACTAATACTCCAATAAATATTAAAACAAGGAATAGAAAAAAAAAAAAAGATCATTCAAGAAAACTTTACTCAAACCTACAAAATAAAACCCAAATAAATGCAGAAGGAAAATAACAGCAAAATAAAGACACACCTAAATAAAAGAAAACAAACTAAAGAAAATAACTAAGAAAAATCCTAACAGAGTAAATAAAGTCCCAACTTACTCCCCCATACTTAAGATGAAAAATAGTTTCCATATTTAGGAAGGGAAAAGGCATTTAACCAACTAAAGAAAACCCAACCTAAGACAAAGAGACAAACTCTTTTCACTAATCATGCTTTCTCATCAAACCATTGTAAAAGAAATTAGAGATCATTGAAAAAGGTAGGCATGATAAAAGTAAAAATAAGAGAGGGTTATGGATAATATTAGTTGCAATGAATATACGTGCATAGACCCCCTTCCATAACACCTATTTAAACATGCAATCATGTTTCCAATACAAAGATGTAAATTATATCTAAATAGGAAGTAAACATGAGAATCACCACTTAACCCTTCAAAAGATTTGTCACAATTGAAATTCCTCTTAAAACTTAGTATTTGAGTTTTCAAAGATAGGATAACGAAATTCTTGCTTTTCAAAGTATGGTCTACAAAAATTAAGTTACCTCACATTAAACGGGGTGAATGGTAGTGATAGGAATCATCCCAGGCATGAAGGCCAATCTAAAGAAGGGGGAAGGAGGACAAAGACACAACACACGCCACCATGGGTGAAGCTCCATTTCAAGATACTTCATGCTGTATTTTAAGATCCAAGCCAAGAATGAAGAAGGTTGTCAAGCAATGGAGGATTAAAGAAGGGCCAAAAAGATCAAAGCTTAGATAACAATTGGTATGGAAGGTCAAAGGAACAGAAAAGGGGGTTGAAAAGTAGGCTATGAGGAGAATAGTTCTCACATGGCACCAAGTCCAACAAGCCTACCTAGTGCCAGGTCCACTTGGCCTTTTAGTCAAAGTTTCCAGTGCACACCTAGCACTAGGCCTAACAAGCCTACCTCGTGCCAGGTCACTTCAGGCACAACCCAGTTTTGCTGATTTTTCTTGTTTTATTTTATTTTATTCCTAATTTAATTCCCACAACTTTTGACTTGTAATGGGTATATTTTGGAATTACTTAGGAGATGAATGGCTGAGATTACTTCTCCCACTTACTAGGTTTAGTTTGTTATCTTTGTATATATACCTCATTACTCTTGTAATAGATAGACTTTTGAGACTTAGAATATTTTTTTTGTAGAAAAACCAAATTCTTTGCAGAGGAGAGTGTGTAAGGGGTGATTCTCATTTCAAGACCAAATTAAAGGGCCTAGTCCCACCTTTGATTCCATGTCTCTAAACTTCAAATGGATAATCTAAATCTCGTTTTCTATTCTTGGGTGCTAGTATTTTCTCCACTGTTCTTGATAGTTTGATTTTTTGGGTGCCTTCAAATCCCATATTTTTGTTCTACTTTCTTGATAAATTAGGGTATTTAGGCATTTTGAAGTATGCTAGATTCACCAATTCTCATTCGGTTAATTGCATTTGCATTTTAGTTATTTGTGTGTGTGAATTTGGTAGGGAATTAGGTGACCAACTCTATGGTTCTTGTTTTCAAAATCAAGAGGCTTTTGCGTTTAACACATTAAGTAGAAATTAGCACCATCCTCTAAGGACTTCTTATGATATAGCGTTAAAAGATCCAACTTCTTGAGGTATGATAAATTCAACATATCATTAATGGCATTATTAGTCTCCGTAAGTTAAGAGGTACCAAAAAATCATGTGGCGCATGAACACATAGGATTACCCATGTTAATTTCCTTTTGGCTAGAGGAAATTAATTTAGGGAGAGTCCATGACCGTACCACGTAATCGCTTTATTACAGTTATTATCAATTTATGTGATTTATTGATATATTTATGCATGTCATTTGATAAAATCACTAAAAGGATTAAAACCCTCAATTAATAGTAAACCTAATTCCTTCTGTTAATATAGTAAGAACGAGAGTCCTTTTTCGAGACCAGGTTGTTGGGCTAACCTAAGCCTACTTAACAGCAAGTATGTTGAAGCTATAGAATTAAATTCTTGTAGAATTAAATTCCTGATTAATATGTCGGGTTTAACTAAATTCTTCATCCTTATTAGGCTAACTCAAGCATAAAGAAATTTAGAAGAAATATTGGGGTAGCCCAAAAGGATTTAAGATTAAAAGATGTTAATCACCCAATGATCCCATAATTACATACGATGTAATTAGTAGTGGAAACTTACCATTGAATTCAAGGGTGGCTTGTTGGGTAAACCAAAGGTTATTCTTGAGGAATTTGGATACCGGTCCACTAGGAAAGTTTCTAATGGGCTTTCCCAAATCAACAGTGGGAGCTATTGGTTTGAGTAAAATAGTGGAACAATAATGAGGTTAATTAAAGACCTAATTATCTACACTACACGTACATATACAGTTAGCTAATTTTCTCTATCTTTACATCTAGGTCACGTGCATCATGCCGACAAACCTAAACTTACGTAGCTTCTTAGAGACCAACAAACTAACTGAATCGAAGTATCTCAACTGGTATAGAAACTTAAGAACCATTCTCAAGTCGAAAAAGTTACTCTGTGTGCTAGATGCTCCTATTTTGCCACCACCAGTGCAAGATGCTCATGTTGATGAGAATACTGTCCACAAGAATTACAAGGAGGATAGTGGTTATGTAACACCCCACTACCTACGTACCCTGATAGGGCGGGATGTCACCCCGTCTAGAGGATCAGGGGTCGTTATAACGAGGTGCAAATAATAAATAATAGGCAAAAACCTAACTAAATAAAATAACAAAATACTCTTAATTGTATCCGATGGAAATACTTATACAAATCCAAGAGATCAAAACTAAGAAACATCTCTAGAATAAAATACAAGTTAAAAATAAAATAAATAAATAGTGACCATCGCTTATTCCTTCAACCTGCTCATTATAAGCACTCTCTTGAAATCATAATACAAACGGTGTGAGATTGACATCTCAGTAAGTCCCATGTGTGCAAGTGTCAATTATAACCATTTCGTGCATGCAGGTTTATTAAAATCACAAAATTGTATTTGCAAGTCAATTTCATTAGTAACAGTTATACAAAGGAGGCTTGCTCAATGAATCTAAAATAGTTCACAATATTTCATCATTTCATTATATTCATAATTCATTAGGTAGGGATTAGCAAATGATCCAAACAATAGTATCATAATCTATATCATGGTTACCACCATGATAGCATCCTAAAGTATTCTTTCAACAATGGGCAGTGGGGGATCCTCCCACTATGTGAGATACTCCTCCATCTCTACACCCAACACTTAGGCTATTCAATCAGGATCAACAATGTCCATATGGACCAATATGCTAGCTTGGACGACCTGACTATATAGTACTATCACCTCTCCAAGTTGAGTTCATCTTCTGGAGGTGACCTCTAGCCAGAAGACTCACTCTTACTCTTCAAAACTAGTACTACAAGCCTAGCCCTGCTGAGTACTCAATGCTTCCCATTTAGGGGTAGAATCATTTTTTCCTTTCTTCAAAGTATTTTGATTAGCTTGATTGCAAAACGTGATTTTTTGTAGTAGCATTTCAAATCGTTTAGTGATAGTGTAAGAAATTATTTTTTAGTTTGAATAGTTGAAATCTGATAAACTCATTTAGAAAGTAAGACATCCACATTTCCAACCGAAGTATCAAAACACAGTGTAACTTATCATTTTTAGCCAATGTTTCAATCATTTTGCCAAACATCATATTGGAATCAATTCTAAATAACATTGTAAAATTTATGTGCAAACATATAACATTTATCAAAATGGTTATGCAGGGACCTACTTGGATAAATCAACAGCTAGACCCAACTCAATTGATTGCCCCTACTTCCACTCCTTTCATATCTAGAATAAATGATTCTATAATTAGAATCTAAATATTACATCCACTATTTTCATGGAACAAGAATTCTCAAGATCTCATCAATCACCTAATTCATCTTTGGTGTCTAGGTAATTTAATTCATTAGACCACATACTCAACTTCCTTTGTCATTCTATTGATCCTAACCGTGCATTCATCCAAATCAATTCACTATATGACAACTCTTATATTTAACTAGCATAAAATCATCATAATCAGCCCCATAAATGTTAAAAGATCTCATCTTTGCCTATTTAGCATAGCTCTAGATTCATTATGATAAGATGCATCAATGTCCAATCTCATACATGCTTTCTCTATGGCTTATATCAACACATTCGTCATTCTAGTTCATTCATGCTTTCATGCTAGACTCCATAAGCATTCTAAAGTGAATACACTACATATTAATGCTATTTAAATTAGTAAAGATAGGATCTTGATTACCTCTTAGCGATCTAGACTTAAAACACGACAATTCCTTGATGACTAGCTTGAGTTCAATCGATGGTTGAAGAGATTGGTCCCTCCAAAATGTCCTTGATCAAGACTCACCAAGAAAGGAATAAAATCAATCCCTTATGGACGTGACTTAAGGGAGGAAAGAAGAAAAAAATGGAGTAAGAGATGAATAGAAGGGTTGAAGATCAATTACCTTATAGAGAGTTTCAGTTTTGGCTTTGTCCTTAATATAGGCTGGCCGAATTTTTGTGCAGGTTGAATGCTGGTTTTTTTTTTTTTCTTTTGAGTGTGAGGAGCTGAGAGGGTAGGAAATTTCATATTTTTCTGGACAGAAAAGGCTAGGGTTTGGTGTTTAGGTGTTTGGAGAAGTCCTATCTTACTATGGATTATTGATCACAAGAGAAAAGTTAGACAGCTTTGGTCCTTCTATGGGTGCCGAAATTGGACAATAGTTTAAGGGTTATTACTGCTGTGTTTTTGCTGCTTATGATGGCCAAAAATATGGGCAGAATGAGAGAAGAAATCTGGTTGGTTTTGGTCTCTATAGTGGCAAAAATAAGAGAGGAGAAGTGAGCCTTTGCATGGCTGTTTTTTGCTCGATAACTAGAAAAGATTTTGTGTAGGTTTTTGGCTGGAAATTTGTGCAAAATGGTGCTGATTGTGGACAAAATTCTGAAGGAATTGGAGAGGAAATTCTGGTATTTTTTTTTTTGCTAAAACAAAGTCCTAGTTAGTTAAGGTTTTCTTAGATAACCCTAGCTGGGTTTTGGAGAGTTTTAGTTGACCTACATTTGCTCTAGTGTGTGTGGTGGCAGCTTTGAGGGAATTTTTCAGAAAATATAGGAGGGAATTAGGTTATTTATTTAAGCAATAATTTAATTTATTCCCTATATTAATTTGAGTAATTTAAATGACTCTTAAATAATTATTTTTACATGATAAAATTCTGGTTTCTTTTTCCCTTGAAGCTACTGAAATCCCTCTTCCTTTTTCACCTAAATTTTCAAAAATCCTTATCTAATAGGTAGCTACTTCATTTAAAACCAACTTTTATCCTTTTATTTCCTTTTTAAAATTTTTTTGAAGAGAATTAAAATATGGAGACTTATCTCTTTAAGGTGTGGAGGCTACCATATTAAAACAAGATGTATATTCATATATTTTATCTCCAAATAAATTACTTAGTTATAGCTTTTAAAAATCCAAATTAATAATATGTAAAATTTTCTACAAGTTTCGGATAAGATATTAGAAAAGAAATTAATTTATTTTCAAATATTTTAGAAAATAATTCCAAAGATAAATCACACTCCTAAATTTTAGGAAATTATCTCCAAGGTGGCGGCTACCTTAGGAGTATTTCGGCCAAGGCTTATAAAAATTTAGGGGAGGAAAAAAAAAGGTGGAGAGAGATGATTTGAAGTAGCTATAATTCGAACTCAAGCCTATCAAGAATTAAACATCAAGCTTTATCCCCTATTCCACAATAATTCTTGTATAAAATTTTCCCTAATTAAATTCTCTTAATTCTTACTCACTTGTTTCATCCTTTTCCTAAAGAATTTTCCTCATCAAAATAAAAACTCAACTAACTTAAATAACACAACCATTTCAAGAACAAATTAATTCAAGAAACGACAAACTCGTGAAACTCATATTTCCATGAAAATAATTCAATTTACCAAAAGGAAATATAAATGAAATGTTATGACATGCATGACTTTCCCCACATACTAAAGGTGGCTTAATACGAGGTATTACATCCTTCCCCCCTTAAGAGAATTTTGTCCCGAAATTCTGAGTGTGATTTATCTAAAGCAAACTTAGATACTTCCTCCTCACCCAAGCTTCAGTCTCCCACGTCGCATCCTAAGAACTATGATGCTCCCATAAAATCTTCATCATCGGTATCTGCTTATTCCTTAACATCTTGACACTCTGATCTATCACTTTAATCGCTTTCTCCACATAGTAGAAATCAGGCTGTAGAATCAGTGGTTCCTCATTCATTACATGCTCTAGGTTAGGGTTTTACCTCTTTAATTAGGACACATGGAACACATCCTAAATTCCTGCTAACCCTTCTGGCAGCTCCAACCGGTATGCTATGGGTATTATCCTTTCAATCACTGGAAAAGGTCCTAAATATCTAGGACACAACCTCCCTCTTTTAGGATGCTTAAGAATCCCTCTGCTCAGTGTTATCTTTAGAAAAGTCTGATCTCCCACATGAAACTCCAACTCACTTCTTCAATTGTCGGCATAACTCTTCTATCGACTTTGAGCGGTTTTCAGTCTCTCCCTTATTACCTTCACTTTGTCGGCCATTTCTTCAATATTCACTTCCCCATACTTGCTGATTTGACCATCCTCTGACCATTTCCAATACAACAGTACTTGACATTTCTGGCCATATAATGCTTCGTAGGGTGCCATTCTAATCGATGCCTGATGACTGTTATTGTAAGGCAATTTGGCATATGGTATGCAATCTAACCACTTATCCCCAAAATCCAACACGCAAACCCTAAGCATATTCTCTAATATCTGGATTACTCTTTTGGATTGTCCATCTGTCTATGGATGAGTAGAAGTACTGAGCTTTAGAGTCATCCCTATTGACTCTTGAAATTTGGTCCAAAACCTCGATGTAAATCTAGGATCCCTATCGGATATGATACTCGAAGGCATACCATGCAATCTAACCACTTCTTGAATATACGTCTTAGCCAAATTTTCCATAGAGTCCTTCATATTTATCGGAATGAAATGAGTTATCTCGGTCAACTTGTCAGCCACAACCCACACGGCATCCTTCATAATCTTCTACATCGGTAGCCCCGTGACGAAATTCATTGTTATTTCTATCCACTTCCAATCAGGAATAGCCAACGGTTATAATAATTCGGCTGCCTTCTTGTGCTCTGCTTTTACCTTTTGACACGTCAGGCAAGTAGAGACATATTGCACCACATCTCTATTCATTCCCGACCACCAGTAAGCTTTTTTTAAATCTTAGTACATCTTCACTTCTTCTGGGTGAATATAGTACTTGCTTTTGTGAGCCTCCTCCATTATCTTTCTCTTTAATACGGGGTCGTTCGGTACACATAGCAGTTCTCAGAAACACATCACTCCTGCTTCATTAATCCAAAACTTCTTATTTCCTCTTTTTGCTTCCTTTGCCTTGAAGGCCTAAAACACTTGGTTATTCCGCTGAACTTCACTAATCTTTTGCCTCACCTCAGGCTCCAACTTCAGGTTGCTTAAACTAATTTTCCCTTCTCCTACTTCTGCCTTTTGCCCTAAGATTTCTTGTACTCTTTGAACCTCTTGCACCCTTAAGCTAGCCATCCTCACTTTCGACTCAGCACATCAGCTACCACATTCGCTTTCCCTAAATAGTAATTAATTGGACACTTGTTTTCCACCAAGAACTCCATCTATCTCCTCTGCCTTAAGTTCAAGTCCTTCTGCGTGAATGTGTACTTCAAGCTTTTATGATCCTAAAAACTTCATATTCCTCTCCATATAAATAGTGTCACCATTTCTTCATAGAAAGCACTATTGTTGCCAATTCCAAGTCATGCATCAGATAGTTTAGGTTGTGCGGCTTCAACTTCCTCAATTCGTAGGCGATAACTTTTTTGTCCTGCATTAGCACCACCCCTAGACCTTCCTTAGAAGCATCCGTATACAAGGAATATGCCTTACCTTCTTCAGGTAGGGTCAATACTGGTGCTGTCATCAACCCCCTCTTAAGCTCTTGAAAGGTCTTTTTGCACTTATCATTCCAGAAGTACGACATATCCTTTCTTAGAAATCGAGTCATCGACGTAGAGAAGTTTTTAATAAAACGACGGTAATATTCCGCCAATCTAAGGAAACTCCTGATCTCGATTACGCTCTCTGGTTGTTTCCAGTTTAAGACAGCCTCAAACTTCGGTGGATCCACCTTGATTCTATCTTTAGATATCACGTGACCAAGAAAAGCCATTGAATCCAACCAAAACTCAGATTTGCTGAACTTAACATAGAGTTTACGCTTTGTCAATTTCTTCGGTACTAACCTCAGATAGTCTGCATGCTTCTCGGGATTTTTTGAGTAGATCAAAATATTGTCTATGAACACCACCATGAACTTATCCAGGTACGGCTAAAAAACCCTGTGCATAAGATCAATGAAAATGATGGGTGTATTAGTTACTCCGAACGGCATCTTCACGAACTCGTAGAGCCCATATCTAGTGTTAAAGGCCGTCTTGGGAATCTCATCCTCTTTGATTCACACCTGATAATAACCTTGCTGAAGATCTAACTTGGAGAAGTAACAGGAACATTGCAACTGATCAAACAACCCATCAATCAAGGGCATGGGATACTTGTTCTTGATCGTGAGGTTAATTAGCCCTCTATAGTCTATGCAGAACCTCAATGTCTCATCCTTCTTCTTGACAAATAACACCGGGGCTCCCCATGGCGATGTACTGGGTCTTATGTACCATTATTTAACTAGTTCTTCTAGCTGCTCCTTCAATTCTTTCAATTCTGGGGGGCACTATTCGATAAAGAGTCTTTAAAAACAGTTCAGCTCTAAGAACAAGATCGATGGTGAACTCGTCTTTGCAGGAAGGTGGAAGTGAAGTAAGTTCGACCGAAAACATGTATGCGAAGTCCTTTAGCACCATGGTGCTTTCCAAAGGACACTGATCCTTAGGCTTATTAATTGGATAAGCAAGATATCCTACACAACCCTTCTTCAGCATTTTCCGTGCCTTTGGCCCTGCTATCAAGAATTTGAAATTCCTCACCTTCCCCTCACTAAACTTTAATACATCGCATCTAGGTCTAACAAACTTCACTGTCTTGGCCTTGAAATCCACTCTTTCTCCATGCTTTGCTAACCAGTCCATACCCACAATTAGGTCATACTCATCGATGGGTAGGATTATGAGATCTGCCTTCAAAATCTCTTTTCCAACCACAACATCACACCCTTGAACTACCTTACTCGCATCTTTCTGCCTCCCCAAAGATGTCCTCACTAGTATGGTGTAAGGTAACTCTACCCCGTCCCAACCCAAATGGCATGCACACTTATCGTTCACATATGAATGAGTTGATCCGTGGTCTATTAAAATAGAAATAGAGTGACTTTGCACAAAAAGGGTACCTTCAAGTATTGCAGAATCAACTCCAAGCTCTTCCTGGTTTAAGGTGAAGACCTTAGAATTCATTTGAGGCTTTTAGCCTCTTTCTTCATTTGTCCCAACAGGTGCTCCTCTGGCTGCTCCAATAGATTGAGTTGCGGCTCCTTGCCCCATTCTAAAAGGTCTTAGGCAGTTGTTCCTTAGGTGGATCGGGTCACCACAGTTGAAATATCTCTTCGTCAATCCCCTTGACTAGCAATCTATTTCGGCATGACCAAGCCTTCCGCAATTTTGACACATCCGCGTGCTTGACATACGACCTGGTCGTACTGTCCTAGGTTGGTTTCCCTTATTTTCCTACTGCATTGGGCCAGCAGGTCGCTTCTGAGCCTGGGGTCTCATCGGTGGTCGGCTTGATTGGAATGGCCTGTTCATCGGCCGATTCCTATCCTCATTTTTTGTTCAAGTTGCTACATCTATTGTGGCTGTCTATGTCACCGGAGGAGATGGTGCTAGTGCCCTCCTCCAGTCCTACCCAAGACCCTTTATGAATTGACGTGTTCGCTTCTTCTCGATATCTACTAGACACTTGCAGTACTTGGATAGCTAGGTAAACCGTGTGGCATACTGAGCCACGGTCTTTCCTCATAGCATGAGAGCCTGGAATTCATCCTCCATCTTCTTCGCTATCCATCACAGTATATACTCTACTCGAAAAGCCTCCACAAAGTTCTCCCACACCCAGTCGCTATCCTCTCTCTCCCAATCCTCCTAGACTCGCTGTCACTAAGCTCGGGTAGGTCCCATCAACCTGAATGGTGTAAACTTCACTCTCCTCTTCTCAAGGTCCTGAAGAGTTGCGAAAATATCCTCTATTTGCTCAATCTACTGCTCTGCCTTTTCATCTTGCTCCACATTTCCCTGAAACGTCGGAGGTTAGAACTTTAGGAATCGTTCCAAGGCCTCATCCTCACCCCTAGGTGCTTTCATATCCACCTTATCCACTTTCTCAGTTAAGTTCTATAGAATGGCAGCCATCTTGTCGAAGGGATGCCCCATGGTCACCTCTTGGGGTCCTCCAGATATCAATTCCTGTTCTTGTTTGGGTTCTTCTTCCACTTTTATGATGGACTAACACGTAAGCTCGAATTCAGGAGTGGATGACCTACTCTCCCGAATAGTTCTTTCGCACAATAGTCCTATGCCTTGGTGCTATCTACTTGCACCCAATACCAACCTTAGTAAAGGGAAGTTCATAGTATGCAATTGTCCAATTTATAGATTTGAAATAACTTACAATGCATCGAGAAATAAATTTTGCAAAAAATGCTCCAAATAAAATAAAGAAACAAAAAAAATCACATTTTTTTTTTTACCTAATTCCAAATTGGTACAAAATAAGGGGGTTCCTAAAATTCAAAATTCAAAATAAAGAATAAATTCTAAATTAAATAAATAAAAAAACACCTTAAAATAAAGAACTAGCACTAATAGTCCTAAAATTCTAAAAATCACTAGAGTCGCGGGAATCCTCAAAAGTCTCGGAAAGAGGTTCCACTAGCCTTCCTGCACTGCTGTTGTCATGATCTATGTTGCAATCTGCATCGCAATCTCTTGCAAAACCGAAGGATCTATACTTTTTCCTAGGCCACTCTAGTATGAACTCTCCAGAGTCTCTATCCATTAACTTAGCTCTTAAGTCCTTATCCCTTAGTTTATCCATAGCCAGCATCAGAGCACTCTTAGGTCTCCCAGACTCTGACTCATAAGACTCAGTTCCCAATAATGCCGGGGTTCCTTCATCAATAGATAGGGTTGCAGGTTTATCTATTCTATCCTCATCCTCAACCATTTTGGCCCCATACTCTCCTATTTCTCCCCTAATCCCAAGTCCTCCCAGCTCACCCTCACTCTCATCCTCAATCGCTCCTCCACCTCCGATCACTCCCCACATCATCACTCTCATACTCTACAAAGCCCTAATTCCACTCAAGTGTAAGTATCTCAGGTTCTTGTGTTGGGAAATATGCCTTCTTAAACTATGTTTTTGACGTAAATATCGAATGTCTTAATAAAAGAATTTATTTTCAGAAATATTTTGTGAATTTATATTTTATATGTACACAATTACATTTGGAAAAGACCCATTGTGTTTGAGTAAGTGGTCCATGTGAATGGAGGTCTTTCATAGTAAGGTATGGATCACGGATTACTTAACACATAAACATTCATTCTTAACTGATTGATGAGAATGAGAATCTCATCATGTTTAGGTTATTATGTTGTTAATTCCAAATGGAGAATGGCTTACCTTTAGCCAGTGAGTAGTCCATTCACTTCATGACATAAGCGTATTTCTAATACGTAGAACAGGACCTATAGTAGTGGTTTCTTAAAAATACTCTATGGTAGAAACCTAGAATACTACTGCTACAGCGTGGACTAGTACTCTATGACTTGAGTATGAGTTGGTGGCCTGACTATGCTGGAAGCATGTACTTTGATATGCTATTGTTGAGGCTTTATCGTAGGGCCAAAATACATGTATGTTTAGTATGTGCGACTAGTTAGTTAAGACAGACTTGTACAAAATATTTTCTATACTATATATGGTGATGTATAAAGGGGTTGTTTGAATGATCTAAATATTCAGGGCCTTGAGAAACATAACGTGGATGTTTGCTTTATGGTAGCTTCATTGGAAAGCGGAAATAATCCGGGAAGTCATGGATCATTAGACTAGAAGTCTAAGGATGGTAGATGTCATTTAGAGAAGTGTTAGTACACTTCTTCCTCTCTAAATGTATGGTGATGTATAAAGGGGTATTTTAGTCATTACACCTGTAGATAGGAGACTTTGCTAACGCAGCATTGTCCTTGGGGTTAATATTTCCTTATGGTGATATTAGGAAATATTTAAAATGCAAAATACACTTATTTATATGGCAATGATATTTTGGTCATTTTAGTAGCCAAGGCAGTGTGTCTTTTGTTCTCCAATATAGACCGTGAGTCCTAATTAAATACGGGCGCTGACTAGGGTCTGGAATCCGGTCCGTGCACGAGGCACCCAAGGGTCCTGGTTCTATGCGACAGGTGCAGTGGACCACAATGTAGGTAGGTGCTTGATCTAGTGCGATAGGTGTATTGGACCAAGGAGAAATTTTTTAATTTTTTTCCTTGTAATTTTTCTTGCAATTTCTTTTGGTTTTGGGGTCCATACCAGGCGAAGTTAATATCTTGCAATAGTTAATATTCAAGGAATATTTTTGCATGAAAATATTAGTAAGGAATTTTAGGATTAAACAAGATAATTAATTAATTAATTAATTAATTAATGTGTTTAATTTTATATCTAGGCACTTAGGTTTAAAAATAGAATAGCATGAAAACGTCCACTGTTTTCTAGCATGCTATTTTTTTTATGTACCTATGTGCACATTTTATCAAAGACCAAAGTCTTTGGAATGTTTTTGACAAGGAAAATATTTTTCTACAAATTAAATGGTTATTTTAACTTGAACAAAAATTAATCCTTAGATATTTTCTCAAAGGATTTAATCATTGACATAGACAATATATTGGATTTAGATATTTTTATAAGTTAAAATAGAAAGCCATTTTATTTTAATTTTTTCGCACAAGAAAATTATTTTTTCAAATAAACTTGAGACCAAAGTTTCTAGAAAGTTTTAATTGGAAAAATTTTGAAATCATTAAGTTTTTAACTTAAATAAAATTAGTCCATGTGAAAAAACTCTCAAAGGATATAAACCTTGACATAGAGATTTTTATGGACTTAGAAATTTTATTTTTGAGTTAAGGGAAAAACATAATGGAAATTTTCAAAAGGATATTTTTCAAAAAACCTTGTTTTAAAAGACAAAGTGGGAGAGGGGTTCTAACGGCTCCACAGCTTCCATCATGATCCTCATTAGAGATCGTAGGTCCCCTTGCGTCACCATGGGAGAGAACCCGTATAGGATGGACATAACACAAGGATCTAGATCTAATAGAGAGATGTAATTAATAACCCAGGGTACGTACTATGATCGGCTAGCCCCTCGTTAGAGGTTATAGTACGAGGAATGTCCATAGGAAATGAGAGAAAACGGCCATCCCTCCGATGGAGTTATCTTCTAGATCATTACCTAGAAAGTAAATTAATTTGTAATGGTTAACACACTTAGCTTAGGGAAATATTAATCTTCTCAAGAAGCTATGTCTATTTTCCTAAGAGACAAATTGATTATTATCAATTTTGATAAAAAGGATAAAGTGCACAAATTTGTTTTATTTTCACAAACTGAATCATTTTCTTTTATTTTTTGATTTTTCAAAAATGGTGGGAGATTCTTTTAGTCCATTAGCCATTATTCTCCGAGAGAATAAGGTAATATGACTAAACTATGTGGACCGAAAGAGGAACCTGGACATAATACTTATAGCAGAAGAGTATACGTATGTCCTTTACGAAACCTACTATGTTATCGGGGAAGGTTCCACTGCCAAAGAGCGTGAGGTTGAGAAGGCATGGAAGAAGGCCGATGAAATGGCTTGTTGTTACATGTTGGCCTCTATGTCTAATGTTGTTCCAGTCTAAACATGAGCACATGACCACTGCGTATGACTTAACTTAATCATTAGCCACAATGTTCACAGATAAGAGCTAGCCTACAAGGAAGGAGGCTCTTCGAACAATTATAAACACTAAGATGGCTGAGGGAGCATCAGTGAAAGAGCATATGCTCAAGATGATTCCTGCTTTCGAGGAGGCAGAAATCTTAGGGGCTGTGATTGACTTCGAAAGCTAAGTGGATATGGTTCTCGAATCAGTACCGGGTTCCTTTACTCAGTTCAAGTTAAATTACAACACGAACAAGTTGAACATGAGTTTAATTGAGTTGATGAAGGAGCTCTAGATAGCGGAGAAGGCCATGAAGCCACAATTAAATGCTATGATTGCTAAGGCTTCATCTTCTAGAATTGGGCCCAAGCCCAAGAAGTTCAAGAAGAAGAAGGGAATGCAACAGCCCAACCTAAGACCCAACCCAAAGACAAATCCAAAGGCAAGTGCTTCAAATGTAGACTGAAGGGACACTGGAAAAAGGAATGTCTAGATTTTCAAGCCAAGAAAAATCCCACAGGTAATTTTTTCTATTTAGAGTCCATATCAATGGTTGGATCAACATCCACTTGGATTGGTGATTCAGGAGCCATTGATCATATCTGTAACTCCTTGCAGGGGTTTAGAAAGATTAGAAGACTCTAGAAGGGTGAACATGGATTACGTGTAGGAAATGGAACACAAGTTTGGGCCCTTGTAGTGGGAGAGCTGGATCTTGTTTTTTATTGTAATAGAATACTGGTTTTGAAAGATATTTTATATGTACCTGGCTTTCAATAGAATTTGATTTCAGTTGCGAATCTAATAAATCAAGGATATTCTGTATCTTTTCATTCTGATATTTCTATAAGTAGAGATGGAGAAATTTTATGCACTGGGTATGATGTGTTCGGACTTGGGTATAAAAATTACACAACAACTAGGCACATTCCCAATCAAGTTTAAATTAAAACGTTCATCCCCAATCATACATATGAGAAACCGTACTCATCATTAATCGAGAATAAGGTTCAAACAAGTGTCGATCCTCAAGGAACAAGTAGACATTAATTACCTTTCTTTCATTGTTTAACTGACTCGATAAAGTGAAAAGCAAGTAAAAAATAAAATAAAATAAAAATATGTACCTGCCAAGGATGGAGAAGTATGTAATTCAAACCATTGTTTAGACAAACATAATCTTAAAGGACCCAACCATTGTCACAACTAATCATTCTCTTTGCACCATGGAGGATAAAAGTAAATTAGCATCACTTGGTCTATCTCAACTAATTACTATCTTCCAGATAAATTAGCATCACTTGGTTTGTCTCAACTAATTCTTCCAAAAAATGCATTAAATAGAATCCTTGATTAAATTTCCTTGATCTGGAAAATTTAACACATGAAATTAATCAATGAATTCTTGGTCTGGCAAACATCATTTAACCTTCAATTACTCAATCTTTAGCAATTAACCTCTTTGGTCTAGCAAGTTAACAGCCAAAAAATATGAAATTAATCAATTGCAACTACCATCAACCTCTTTGGTCTAGTAGTTAATGAAAAGAAACAACTAATTAATCTCGTAATACGCCCAAGTAATTGAATACCAAGAAGAACAATCATTTAATCAAAAGATCAAATACCTCTAAATATCATGAATATCTAAAACAATGTCAAATTACAATAAAACAATTAACATATCATTGTTCATGACAAAGAAAAACAAAGTAAAAGAAAGCACTGATAGACAAGTCTCCTTCTTCTTCCTTTGAAGACCTTCTTGTACAACCCTCCTTGAACTTGATGAATTCCTCCTTTGATTGAATAATTTTATATGATTATCAATGAATTCTCCTCTTTTCCCTTCTGTTTTTCATCTATTTATAGGCTTAGGAAGTGGCTAAACTCGTAGGTACAAAGTTCTTAGCCGAATAGAAGTTGGAAGATACTAAAATTCCTCAGATTAACAAAAACTACGTAGAAAAATCATAGCACCGCCTTAGCTTCAGGGCACAGCCGGCCCCGCCTTAGCTCTCGGAGCCGGCGTCGGTTGTGTTCTGTTCCTCCACTTGTTCACCGAATTTTCTTCGAATTTTGCACAATGTGTTCCAGAATGTAGGCGGCGACGCCTTGGTTTTGTTCTGCTCTGTTCCACCAATTTTTTTTTTTACTTCGAAGTTCATTTCAACAATGCACGGCCGGTGCCGGTTCTAGGGTCCTAGCCGGTGCAGCCTCTCCTCTGTTTTGCGACGTTTTTGTTTCGTTTTACCCTAAAAATCTGAAATAAAGAACAAAAAACCTTTCCAATGGTAAAATCTCAAATATGAAAGAATGTAACTAGTTATTGAACAAAATGTATTACAAATGAACATCAAATAACTTGGAAAAACATGACTAATTTAGCTCCTATCATATTCCTCCACACTTAGCTCTTTGCTTGTCCTCCAGCAAAGTATCAAGAACAAGCAAGAAAATAAAAGGTTTAACAAATTACTCAACCAATTTCAAAACAATATCTTTAATGCTATCTTTATTCAAGAATATAAAACACATAACTACTACATCTTTCACAATCAATGCAAGACTTAGTAGAACCATCACAATACTTCACACTATTCTCAAACCATTGGAAAGAATTTAGCTCAAAAATAATATACATTCCACATGCTTACTTTTCATACACTCTCTCCACTAATCCGAGACATATCAGGATTCTACTTAGATTAAGTAGGACTTTTAAGCTTGTAATGTAAGGTTAAAGGCTTGTAATGTAGCTTATCAAACGAAAGATATAGGAGACTCAAATAGCAAAGAAACTAAGAGTTCACAAGAAAAGGATAAACAAATTGAATCAATAATTTCTAACCCTGCTTATTCTCCTATTCCAAAAATCCAACAAACCATAACCTCATATAGCAATTACAACTCCACTTAAGCAAATCCTGTATTTTTTCTCTTTTTCTTTCAACTCTTCTTTTCATCAACTCTTTTCTATTTCTTTCAACATCACTCAAATTTCCCAAAATGGTGTCAAAGATTATATGAACTTTAACTTTTTTTTCCAGCTCAATCACCATTCCTTTTGTGATCTTTTCTTTCTTCATTCCATTCGGTTTCTTTCTGTTTCTCTTTTTCAGCTCTTCATTTTTTTTGTCACTCTTACTACTACTCATCTTTTCCTTTCTTGTTTTCAATCACTCTTTTCTCGCAGTTGTTTGTTTTCTTCCCTTTTCCTTCCCAGCTCAACTTGTTATTGATCCATGACTAAAGGTAACAAGTCATGATCTTTTTCCCCAACATTCTTCCTAAACATTCTCATACATATACTTTCATCATCAAGAGCATAAAGATTTAGAAAATCATTCAAACTCTCAAAAACAAGCAATGGACAAAGTATTGTGATGGGTTTTAATGAAAGAAATCAACAATTTAGGCTCAAAAATAGGCACTAGGGATAATATGAAAATAGGTAGGCTTGAAAAGCTCAAAGTATCCAGGTCTGGCTGCTGCACTAGGTACCAGGTCTGTTATGGAGAAAGAGAGAAAAATAGAGAAACAACTAAGAGGAAACAGAATGCAACTAGCATCAGGCGGGTCAAAATGACCCGACACTAAGTCTGGTCTGTTCAGTGATGATTTTGTAAACGAATTTGGTATCTTTCGAAGGATTTTTGTATTTTACGAATTCTAATGGGCCAAGACTTTTGAAGCCATGAATTTTGGAATCAAGGAAGCCTATAAAGGTAAAGAAAAACACAAGAAAAGTGTGTGTATCCCAGGATTAGAAATTGCATATCACTAAAAGAATAAGAAATTCATCATTCAAAGGGCATTATTTAAGAAGGTTTTAATGGAGAAGAATTAGGGCTTGTCAATGAGTTCTTTCTTTTACCTTTGTTTTCTTTTTCTAGAATAATGATGTAATTAATATTTTCATTGTAATTTGATATTGTTTTTGGGATTCAAAATTTCTTTAGTCAAGTTAATCTTTTTGATCAATTTATTATTTATCTTGGGATTTGATTACTTGTTGAAATTACAAAGTTGATTGGTTGGTTTTTGTTATTAACTTGCTTGAAAAAGGGATTGATAATGACTTCAATTAATTAATTTCGTATTTGTGATCTCTTAACTTGTTTGAAAATGGGGTTAATTGTTAAGAACTTAGGTAACCAAAAGTTAGTTGATGATTGCTAGAATATAGATTCATTAACTTGTTTCAAGTTTTTTGTCACCCATAATATAAGGGCTTATATGAGGATTGATTTTAATGCATCTCTTTGTGTAAATTAGTTGAGACAAAATATGTTGACTAATTTATGTACAAGATAGTGATTCCATGGATTGCGAATGAAGTTGTTCTATTTTCAATCTTTCTTGAGACCAAGATAATAATTGATTGTGATTTTTTCCAAATGATTTATTTTCATGTTTTCAAATTCATTTGTCTAAATTATATATTTTTACATCATTGAGTTGTAAATATTTTTCTTTATTTTCCTTTTTATTATCTTATCACTTTATTAGATTGGTTATATAATGAATGAAAAGTGATTTGTGTGTACTGGTTCCTTTTAGGATAGATACTCGTGAATTCCCTATACTATATTTACGATGAGTATACTTGCTCGTATGTATGATTTGGAATTAATGTTGTAATTAAAACTTGGCTAATGAGTGGATTTAAAATTAATGATTTTTATACATCTAAAATTTACCCATAACTTCCTTGGGCCGCCATTACTCTGGGCAAAGAGAATTTGATCTTGTCCCCAAGTGGCCTAGGCAGTTTCTTCCTCCATATGTGGTAGGAATCGTCCCAAGAATGAAGGTCAATCTAAAGAAGGGGGAAGAAGGACAAAGGCACAACACACGGCTTTATGAGTGAAGCTCATTTTCAAGAGACTTCAAGGTGGATTTCACGATTCCAAGCTAAGGATGATGAAGGTTGTCAAGCAATGGAGGATTAAATAAGGGACAAGAAGGTAAAAACCTGGAGAACAATTGGTATGGAGGGACAAATGAGTGCAAGAGGTGGCTGAAAAGACAAGAAAAACAAGGTGTGAGGAGGATAGAATGCACTTGGCACCAGGTACAGGTACACTAGTACACCTGGCGCCAAGTCCACACTGGAACAGCATTGTTCCGTTTGCATATCACACCTGGTGTCGATTCCCTTAGTACACCTAGTGCCAGGTCACTTCATGTAATGCACTGTTTTGCTGATTTTTTTTGTTTTCTTCTATTTTGTTTCGAATTTAACTCTCACGACTTTTGACTTGTAATAGGTATATTCTAAAGTTACTTAGGAGTTGAATGGCTGAGATTACATATCTCATTTGCTTGGTTTAGTTTGTTATCTTTATATATACCTCTTTACTCTTGTAATAGTTAGAATTTAGAGACTTAGTATATTTTTGGTAGAGAAACCAAGTCCTCTCAAGAAGAGAGTGTGTAAGGGGTGATTCCCATTTCAAGTCCAAATCAAAGGGCTTTGTCCCACTTTTGATTAAATGTGTCTAACCTTCGAAGGGATAATCTAAATCTCATTCTCAATTCTTAGGTATGAGTATTTCTTTAGTGTTCTTGATATGTTAAGTTTTTGGGTGCTTTCAAACCCCATTTTTTTGTTCTAATCTCTTAATAGATTAGGGTATTTAGGTGTTTTGAAGTAGGTTAGACTCACCAAATCTCGTTGAGTTAATTGCATTTACATTTAGTTCATTTGTGTATGTGAATTTGGTAGGGAGTTGGGTGACCAACT
The DNA here is from genome assembly GCA_026120185.1 of Voacanga thouarsii. Taxonomy (NCBI): domain Eukaryota; kingdom Viridiplantae; phylum Streptophyta; class Magnoliopsida; order Gentianales; family Apocynaceae; genus Voacanga; species Voacanga thouarsii. The sequence goes on from JANUWF010001625.1 coordinate 908,886, forward strand.
CTAGGGTTCTTAGAAAATCTAGAGGCTTTTGCCTTTTTAATCATATCAAAGTGGTATCAAAGCAAGATTATGTTGATTTCAATCAACACAACTTTCTTTAGGTAAAGGTACAATTTTTTTTCAAGAACTTGTTAAAATTTTCAGATTTTCGTCACTTATTTTGGGGCTGTTTTTGAATATTTAGAACTTCAAATTGTGCCGTGAACTTGATGTGAAATTGATCTTATATGTTGGGTTTATGATTGAGTAGCTATTGGTGGATAAACTTGCTAAAAATTTGATGATATAAGTTGTTTTGCTGCACAAAATTCTACACATAAGAAATCGCGTAGCTAAATTTCTTGCAATTTTTGTGGGTTAAAAACTTGAATTTGTGCCATGGGAATGTTGTGAATTTGATCCTATATGATATATTGGTGTTTTGGAAGTCATTTAGTGTCAAAATTTGTTGATTTAGGGCCAAAACCAAGCTGAAATTTGTCAATCAAAGTTGAGTTACGAGGTGCACACAAGGTGTTTGATATATTGCATCAATGACATGTGATTGCTCATACATGACTATCTTAAGCTTCCATTCATGAACTACATTGCCTCCTAGCATACTAGATTGTTCTTAGTGAGGTAAACTTTTCCTGTAGCCACTAGAAAGTTTGTTTCTCTTTAAATTAGTACTGAGCTTGGGAAGCCTTTGAGTGGATTGAAAATGGCAAGAGGGTGAGCTCATTATCTCAAAAGCCAAAGAAGAGTGTAAACACAAGGGTTGAGTGACATTAGTTGAGTGCTAAACACATGAGGGAGCAAAGTGAGCAACTTTTCTTGTGTGTTTTTCTACTTAAAATTTCTCTTAACAAAAAAATGGCTTATGAGAGTTTGTATAATTCATCTTCTATGAGTGCTTAAGGTGAAGTAAGTCATTTCTTTGAAATATCTTGCTCAAGTAGAGGAGAATGTGGTAACTATGATAAGGAAGAATGGGATTATGAGAAATATGAAAATGATTGTGCATTAATGTATGATTGTGATGAAGAGCAAATCAATAGTGGATATAGGATTTGTGTATTTGAAAAGGGAAGAATTGGTCGGATAGATTATGAGAGTGATGAAATTCCTGTAGGAGGACCTCTAAAGAGAGCAAAGGGTAGATTACAAAATTATTCAAATTATAGAGTGCAAAAAAAGAGGGAGTTTATGCAAAAGAAGGAGTATAATTGCTCTAATTGTTGGGAAAAAGGCCATTACTTTTACAATTGTCCTAATGAGCCATAGTGGAGAAAGGATAAGTTGCAAGATAATAGAAATTTCACCTATAGACACACCAAAGCTACTTATCCCAACAAATTGGTACATAAGAGATTTTATAGGACATAAGGCGAAAAAAGGAGACATATAGATGTTGAGAAACAACCACAAAGAAGAGTGGAACCAAAGAAAACTGTTTTTGCCAACCCTCAACTTACTTAATCAAGAGATATAGGAATTAAGAAACTTGGAAGGGTTAGAATAGGTAGTAAGGGAAGAATGGTGATTAAGCTAATTTTTCCATTGATTGGAGTAGCAAGAAGAGATGCGGGATGCTTGTGAGGGTAAAGAAAGAGATGAGATGCAAAGGGAAAATATCTTCTTTTCAAGGTGTCTTGTCAATGAAAAACCATGTAGTGTGCTTATTCATGGGGGAAGTTATAAAAAATTGATTAGTACTACATTGGTGGAGGAATTAGAGTTAGAAATCTTAAAACACCCTAGTTCCCACAAGCTTCATTAGTTAAACAATTGTGGAGAAGTGAAAGTGAACGAACAAGCTAAGGTTGAGTTTGACATGGGGGGATACCATGATGAAGTGTTGTGTAATGTTTATCCCATAAATGTTGGGCATATTTTATTAGGGAGTCCTTGGATGTCTGATAGGGATAGAGTCCACAAGAGGGGGGAAAAACACTTGTACCTTGAAGAAAGATGAAAAAAAGTTCACTTTAGCTCCCTTATCCCCTAGTGAGGTTTTGAAAGATCAAAATATTTTGAGGAAGAATAAAAACTAAAGCAGAGAGAACAAAGAGAGAAAAAGGATTGAGAGAAAAGAAGCTGAGAGGAAAGAAGAAGAGGTGCAAATGAAAGAAGAGGTTAGGGACAAAGTGGAGAAAGGGAAAGGAGTAAAAGAAGAAAATAGAATAACCTCTTCAAATTTGAGAGAAAAAGAATCGACTGACAAACAAGGGTGAGAAAAGAAAAGAGAGTGGAGGTAAAATAAGAAGGAAAATGTGGGTAATGAAAGGAGAAAACAATAAGCATGGCAATGTTCAAAATACTACATGTTTGCCTTCACAAAAAATTCCTTATTTGAATTTCTATGTAGTTGACCATTCGAGGATGAATTATTACAAAGAATGGGGAAATTATAGGAATCATCCCAAGCATGAAGCATATTCTAAAGAAAGGGGAAGAAGGACAAAAACACAACTCAAGGCTCCATTGGTTAAGCTCATTTTCAAGAGACTTCATGGTACATTTGGAGATTCCAAGCCAAGGATGAAAAAGGTTGTCAAGCAATGGAGGATTAAAGAAGGGCTAAGAAGATCAACACTTGGACAACAATTGGTATGAAAGGCCAAAGAAGCACAAGAGGAGGCTAAAAAGATAAGAAAAGAAAGCTGTAAGGAGGGCAGAATGCATCTAGCACTAGGTACACTAGTACACCTAGAGCCCAGTCCATATTGGAACAATATTGTTCTGTTTGCATATCACACCAGACACTGGGTCCATCAGTACACCAGGCACCAGGTCACTTTTGTAACACCACGAAGCCTAGGCCCGCCAGGGCCGGGGATGTCGCCCCGTCCAAAGAACAAGGGGTCTTTATAATTAGGTCACACAAATAAAATTACTAAAATAAAATTATATTTAACTTAAAATTTTATTACAACCCAATATACTTCAAGAGTAAATCCATGAAATTCTAAAACAAAAACCATAAATAAAATTATCCACTCTCGTCTCTCCAAAGCAATATATAAAATCAAAAGACACATTCTCTTCCAAAGCAGATATTACTAGCCACTCAACTCCACAGCAGGATCATCCTAAAATCATGATAAAAAGGTGATGAGACAGAAATCTCAGTAAGTCCGTGTATGCGTTGGGTGTTTAGTGAAACCAGTTCATGGATGCAAAGTGTCAAACCTTTACAAGAGAAACATTGGCAAGCAATAAGCATTAGTCAAAAGTAAGAGTGGCATTTTGGCTTATCTAGCCGTACATAAGTAAAGAAATCAACCACTCGAAAGAAAGGGATATGGGTTACCACACGTTGGGCCCCATAACCGTATGGTCAGTATGCCGACACTTTGTGCATACTGCCGGTCAGAATGCCGACATTTTGTGCAGACTGACTAAAGTAGGTGATCGACCTACTGGGCAAGATACTACTCCTTCTCTATACCCAAACAACAACCGGGTGTCCATTCCGGCAAAACACAGTCACTTGTCTGAAACAAACTGCTAGCTCGGACCGGTACGACTCACTGGACTGACATCTTATCTGGGAAGGACTCACCCCTCAGAGGTGGCCACCTGCTGAGAGACTTACCCTAACCCTTCAAAGACTAGTCCTAGTAGTCCACCCCAATTGAGTACTCAACGACGTTTCCCACTTGGGATAAAATGAGCAAAGAATTGCTCTTCATGGAAATAGTATTTTGAGGGTTTCCAAAATTTTGGGAACAATCAGTTTTAGAAAGAGTTTTAAGTTTGGAAAATCTGCTCAGTAACTTTTAAATAATTTAAGTGTTGGAAATAAGAATAAATTTAACCCTCAATTACCTTCAAATAAATGAGTGTCCATACACTCCATATTTAGCTTGCCATAAGGAAAACATTTCACGTCGATAGGTTTTATGCAGGAGCTTTACCTGATTCTTGCTCACAACAACGAGGTCTAGAACAGCTGACCTAACCCCACATGGGTAAATACAAATCTTAATCAAGTTCAAGTCACAAACCACTTCCTCAATTTTAAATCTATTCAATTTACTACTACCATGATCCTAGTGTCACAAGCTTTAAGATAAAATAATGACTAAATAGGTTTATAAGCTAAGTTTAATTTGTTATTTAAAATAATCAATGGTTTGGGATATAAATTTTAATAAGTTGAAAGTTTAAACCTTGTTGGGAAAGATTTAGAGTTTATTTTATCAAGAGTCATAGATGGTACTAGGTAAAATAGTGATTTAATGTTAGTTTAGTTGTTAGAAAATAATTGATAGCCAAAACTAGTTGAGATTAAATTTAGTAAGCCTTTCTTGGAAAATAATAAGTAAATCCTTCAGGGTTTTGATTTAGTAAGTATTTTACTAATTATGAATCAATCTCATAAAGCTTTAATTGATCTCTTTATTTTAAATAATATTTATTTATTTTATTTTCTAGCAAAATTATTATTTATTTGACTAAAATATCCTTTATATATAATAATTCCAAATCTACCCTTCCTAGAGTTTTTCGAAAACACTAGCAATAATATTTTATTGAGTATTTTATGCATAAAGTGAAAATTAGTTTTAGGAACAACTAGATCATGATCAAATTTCTATGGCCATCCTCAATTAAGAACATACACAATCCTTCAATTCATTAAATCATCCAAATCTTGCATACAAGCATATATCTAAATTTATTAAGACATGATTTAACCTTTACTAGCATAAACATGATCATGGCTTTAATATTGTAGTCATGCATATAACTCTTATTCACCAAAGGTGACATGATCTCTAGCATACTTTATCACACATACTACCTATGACATGCTTCAAACTCAATTTCACATATGACCAACCAATATAATCCTTCCATGCATAAATCTCCTTCACAATCATACATGTACTCATGCTTCAATCATCAACAACACATACTCAATCCCATCGCCATTCATCTTTTACCAACATCATCATAGAGATATGATTCTAGAGTTTAAAAGAAGGATTGAAGGTACTTACTTGGTTGATTGATGCTTTGAAGAAGTTTAGAGTAGATCTCAACTCCTAAATGGCTAACCTTGTCCAAGAGAGATGGCGAGAACAAGATCATGGAAGGAGAAGTCATCCGGCCAAAGAAGAGTGATTTCGGCCACGAGAGAGAGAGAGAGAGGGAGAAGAAGAAGAAGAAGAAGAAGAAGAAGAAGAAATCAATAGCATGGTTATTCATATAGGTTCCCACTAGAGATCAAGTTTGAAGAGGATAAAGTTGATAGAGTGAATTTTCCTTGAAGTTTGTTCTTGTTCGTCACAGAAATTTCAGCTTTTTTATCCGAAGTAACAAGATGTTTTGAGGAGTTTGATGTTAATAATGGTGTTGATGGATTCACAGCAATGAGTAGACTAAATCTGGAGATTTTCGTGGGGTTTTGAGATGCTTTGGAGGGGTATTAGGTGTAGAGAAGAAGTAGGTGTTCTTGGTGTAGTGTATGTTCTGGTGGCTGAAGGAAAAACCGAGAGAATAGATGTTGTAGCTGCCGAAATTCTGTGGAATTAGGGCTGCCAAAATTTTGTAGGGTTTAGGTGGATGTTTTCTCTGATTTGAGAGGGAAAAGGAAAGGTTAGTTGTTACAATCCTTGAAGAATATTTTTAGGGAGTGAATTTGGTAACTAAATATTCTAAGAATATGTTGATTGTTTGGACATCTTTGAAGTCTCCTATGGCCGACTGGTTGTGTGGCTTTTCTGAGGAATTAAAGCTGGTTCAATAAGGCTTATGATGGCTGAAACTAAGGGGCACAATGATGAAGAAGAAGTCTGGTCAATTGAGCAAGATATCATGGAAGGTTGCTAAATAAGATGGCAGGAATTTTGGAAAGTAATCAAGCTAAATTGCAGGGATTTGTTGGAGAGATTTTCGGACAGCCATTGCTGCCTTCATCCAGAAACTTGGGGGAAACATTGGAGCTCTGTTAATGATGGTTTAATGGAGGTTTTGAAAGATTAGGGCTGGTGTTTTGGTTGGAAGAAAAACAGGAAACAAAGCTGGACATTTGACTGCCCAGAATTTCGCTGCACAGAAATTTTCTAGGCAGAATTTCGTCTGCCACTTCCAGCCGAGTTGCAGCGAGTTTGAAGGGGGATTTTAGGGGTATTCAAGGCTTGTTTCCAGCCTTCTTCATGGAGGAAAAACATGGCTAAGGTGCTGCACAAAATCTGGAAGAAAACAGCTTGATTTTGAACCTCCAAAGCTGCGATTTTGCCCAGAATTTTTACTGGTTTTGTATAGCCCTTGAGCAGTTCGAAAATGGCAGAAATAATTCATGTTTCAAGCTAAACTTATGGCCATTTTTCTGGCAGCATTTGGGGTGGAATATTAGCTAAGAAGCTCGACATTTTGAAGGTACAACAAGCTGGAAAATTTCATCTCATTCCATGAAGGAAGATGAACTAGTTTAGGATGAAATTTCAGCAAGCTCACTAGAGGGATTTTCCTCTTGGAATTTCCCACAACTCTTCCATATTTTCCAGGCCATAAGAAGTCTTTTACCAAGACATTTTGATCCTAAAAGACCTCAGCACTTTACTGAATTTTCTGGAAAGAAAAAGGCTAGAACATCTTGATCAAACTAAGGAGTTGAAAGCTAAGGAAAACCAAATATCAAGGGAACAAGAATTCCCTTTGGGAATTTCGAGTAGGCAAAGGAGTGGAATGAGATTACTCCTAACATGTCTCTCCTAGGACATCATCACCACATTGATCTAGGCCCTTAAGGCCGAAACCATTCCTTCCCAAGCAAAAATAAAATTTTATCAAGTTAAAGCTTCTATGATGGACTTTGAACTCAAGACCTCAAGAATAAATTCCAAAGCTCTAATCACTAAACCACAACAACTGTTGTTGCTATTTCCACTAGAAAAATTATTTTCTATTCAATCCACAATCTATCTCCCTATTTTCACCTCGGGCAAAAATTACCATTTTGCCCCTCTCACACAATACTCACCAACAAGACTTCAAGACAATAAAAATCAAATCCAAAGCACATAGAAATCATGTGAAAATATATTTAATTATGAAATAAAGTATGATATGCATCCCAACTCCCTTACTTAAAGGTTGGTTTTGATCGGGGTTTCACATCCTCCCCTCCTTAGAAGAATTTTGTCCCGAAATTCAGGCATACCTCTATTTCAGTTCGGGATACTTCCGCTTGACCCATTCTTCTGACTCCCATGTGGCATCCTGCATGCCATGGTATTCCCACTGAATCTTAACCATCGATATTTTCTTATTTCGCAGGGTCTTGATACTACGGTCCAATATCCGCACAGGCTTCTCCACGTAGCTCAAGTCTGGTTGCAACACCAACGGTTCATCATTCAATATATGACCGGGATCCGCATTATACTTCTTCAACTGTGACACATGGAACACATCGTGGATACTCGTCAACCCATCCGACAGGCCTAATCGGTAAGCTACCGATCCAATCCTTTCCTTAAAAAAAAATGGACCCAAATATGATTTAACTTTTCGCCCTTCGGATGCTTCAAAATTCCCCTATTTGGTGTCAGCTTCAAAAATACACGGTCCCCAACTTGAAATTCTAGATCCCTTCGCCGATTGTCCGCATAGCTCTTCTGCCGGCTCTGAGCCGCCTTTAATCTTTCCCGAATCAGTTTCACTTTATCTAACATTTCTTGGACACAGGCCTCTCCGATTTTGCTCACAGGACCATCCTCCATCCAACTCCAATACAACGGTACTTGACAGTTGCGCCCATACAAAGCCTCGTACGGTACCATCCCAATCGAGGCCTGATAGTTGTTGTTATAAGATAGCTCGGCATACGGTACACATTCGATCCACTTATCCCCGAATCAAGGACACAGGCTCTCAACATATCTTCCAGTATTTGGATCACCCTTTCTGATTACCCATCAGTCTGCGGATGCGCCGTCGTACTGAATTTCAAATTCGATCCCATTGCCTCTTGGAATTTTCCCCAAAAAACGAGAAGTAAACCTCGGGTCTTGGTCTGACTCAATGCTCGAAGGTACTCCATGAAGTCGGACTATTTCTCGAACATATGTCTGAGCCAGCTTCTCCATGGAATCCCTCACATTTACCAGGATGAAGTGGGCCGACTTGGTCAGTCGATCCACCACCACCCATATGGCGTCCTTCTTGGTCTTTGACATGGGAAGTCCAGTGATGAAATCCATAGTCACCTCCTCCCACTTCCTTTCTGGCACTGGCAATGGCTACAATAGCCCTGCTGACTTCCTATGCTCTGCTTTAACTTTCTGGCAAGTAAGGCAAGTCGACACATACTTGACCACATCTTGCTTCATTCCGGGCCACCAGTATGCTCTCTTCAAATCCTGATACATCTTGACCTCTCCTGGATGAATTGCGTACTTGCTCTTGTGCGCCTCCTCCAAAATTCTGTCCTTTAATTGCTGCTCCCGGGGTACACATAATCGGTCTCTGAAATGAAGAGTTCTTGCCTCATCATGACAAAATTTGCTATCTGGTCACTTAAGTTCTTTATCCTTGAAAATTTGAAACTCGGCGTTGCTTCACTGAGCTTCTACTATTTCTTGCTTCAAATCCGGCACTAACTTCAAATTGCTGATGACGATTCTTTTGTCTTGTACCTCCGCCCTTCTGTCCAATACATCCTGAACTACTTGCATTTCCTGCACCTTCAGTCTAGCCATTCCAACTTTTCTGCTTACGACGTCTGCCACAACATTGGCCTTCCCGGGATGGTAGTTGATCGAGCAACGGTATTCCTCCAAGAATTTCATCCACCTTCGTTGCCTCAAGTTCAAATCCTTCTGAGTGAAGATATATATTTTAGACTCTTATGGTCGGTGAACACATCGTACTCGGCTCCATACAAGTAGTGCCGCCATTTCTTTAGGGCGAACACTATAGCTGCCAGCTCCAAATCGTGAGTGGGGTAGTTCATTTCATGGGGTCTTAGCTTCCGAGAAGCATAAGCAATTACTTTTCTATCTTGCATCAACACCGTTCCCAATCCTTCTTTCGAAGCATCGGTGTATAGCGCATAAGGTTTGCCTTCCTCTGGTAGACTTAATACCGGTGCTGTCATCAGTCTCTTCTTTAATTCTTGGAAACTTTTCTCGCATTTTTCGTTCCACACAAACGGAACATCCTTCCACAATAAACGGTCATTGGCGATGCGAGCGTCGAGAATCCCTTGATAAATCTTCGGTAGTATCCGGCCAATCCCAAGAAACTCCGAATCTCAGTAATATTCTCGGCTGCTTCCAGTCTGATACCGCCTCGACCTTTGCCGAATCTACCTTGATTCCTTCCTTGGTCACCACATGGCCATGGAATGCCACATTGTCTAGCCAGAATTCGCACTTGCTGAATTTGGCGTACAGCTTGTGCTCCCGCAATTTCTCCAACACGAGCCTCAGATGCCCCGCATGCTCCTTCGAACTCTTGGAGTAGATCAAAATATCGTTGATGAAGGCCACCACAAACTTATCCAGATAGGGTCGGAATACTCGGTGCATTAGGTCCATGAACACTGCTGGAGCGTTAGTTACCCCAAACGGCATCACCACGAACTCGTAATGTCCATAGCGAGTGTTAAAGGCTGTCTTAGGAATATCGTCTTCTCTTATCTGCACCTGGTAGTAACCTTGCCTCAGATCCAACTTGGAATAGCAACTGGATCCTTGCAGCTGATCAAACAACTCGTCAATCAGTGGGAGGGGGTACTTGTTCTTAATCGTCAAATTGTTCAGCCCTCGGTAGTCGATGCATAGCCTCAAGGTCCCGTCCTTCTTCTTCACAAATAGTACAGGCGCTCCCTAAGGTGATGTGCTTGGTCGGATGTAACCCTGTCCCACCAACTTCTCTAACTGCTCCTTCAATTCTGCCGGTGGCATTCGGTACGGAGTCCGTGATACTGGTTCCGCCCCCAGAATTAAGTCGATAGTGAATTCCACCTCTCGGTCGGGAGGTAGAAAGTTAAGCTCCGTCGAGAACACATCGGGAAAGTCCCTCACCACTTTGGTGTCCTCTAGAGTGCACTGGTCCTTCGGCTTGTTTATCATGTAAGCCAGATAACCTTGACAACCTTGCCTCAACAATTTTCGGGCTTTAGTCCCCGCAATCAAGTACTTTAGTTCTTTTACTCTCTTACCATTGAATTCCAATACATCATAATCCGGTCTAACAAACTAAACTGACTTATTTTTATAGTCTACTCTAGCCCCATGCTTGGCTAACCAGTCCATCCCCAAAATCAAGTCATAATCCTCAATGTCTAACACAATCAAATCTCTCTCCAGATTTTCTCTCCCCACCTTAATCTTACAATCCCTCACAAACCGATCCGCTTGCACCATTTTCCCAAAAGTTGTGCTTATCTCTAAAATGAAAGGTAGCTCCACTCCATCCCAACCCAAATGATATACACACAACATGTTTATACAGGACTGAGTAGAGCCAGGATCAATCAAAGCATTAACGGAACGTCCTTGAATAGTGAACGTACCTTCTACCACCGCTACATCAGCCCCAACTTCCTCTCTGTTGAGAGCGAATACCTTGGCTTTCACTTGTGGCTTCGGTGCTCCACTCCCGGATGCCCCCGCGGTGTTAGCTAAGTTGGGTCCCAGGTTCTGAGCCGGGTTCCCTTGCCCGACTCGATGCAACTTAGGGCAGGTACTCCTCAGGTGGTTCGGGTCACCACAGTGGTAGCACTTTCTATCTCCACCCCTAGACCAACAATTTCTCTCGGTGTGGCCTTTCTTCCCACACTGCCTGCATGTCGGGAGGTTCGATGCAGGTCCACCCGGTGCTGTCCGAGCCTACTTTTCCCGGTTCTGCCATTGATGATTAGCAGGGTGCTTGTGAAGTTGTGGCCTCAAGAAATGTCCCTGCTGCTGCCTTGGCGGCTGGAAAGGCTTGGCCGCCATCCTGTTGCGGTCCTCATTCTCCGTACGAGTAGCCGCGTCCACTGCCCTGAGTAAGTTGTCGGTGGGGTAGGTGTCAATGCTCTCCTCAGTTCCGGTCTTAGCCCTTTGACAAACTGCCTTATCCGATTCTTCTTGGTGTCGACCAACCTTCGGCAGTACTTCGACAATTGCGTGAATCGTGCCGCGTATTGAGCCACTGACATACTCCCCTGCTTCAGATTCTGAAATTCGTCCTCCCGCTTCTCCACAATCCACTGAGGGATGTACTCAGCCCTGAAGGCTTCAACGAAGTTGGACCATGACCACTCTTGCTCATCCATCACCTAGTCCTCTTGGACCCGCTGCCACCATGCCCGAGCTGGCCCTTTCAATCGAAAAGCTGCATACTTAACCATCCGCTCCTCCGAATACTGGAGCGTTGAGAAAATGTCTTCCATTTGTTCGACCCATTACTCGGCCTTCTGGTCTTGCTCAGCTTCACCCATAAAGATGGGCGGTTGGAACTTTAAGAATTTCTCCAATGCCTCGTCTTCCCCTCTAGGGTGCCTTCGCTCGGTCAGCGTCTGAAGAATCTCGGCCATTTTGTTGAGTGCCTGGCCCATTGACACATCTACTGGGGAATTATACCCCATGCCCATCTCAGGATCACTTTATCCATTACCCTAATGGGGTGATTACATCTGTTCGGTTTTAACTTCCAGTGCTACCCCGGTCTACATCCGAAATCCTTCTGGCTGAAGAAGCTGCACATCTCTTGGGTGCCATTCTATACCATACCCCAGATGTTAAATGTATGCACTCAAGTATCAAATTATTTTAGTGGTGCAAGCATACATAGCCAAGTATAAGTAGAAAGAAGTCAGATGCAACTTATTTAAAGGATTGCTCATAAATTTTGATTTCAAAAATTGACTTGCATAAATCCAAAATTGTGAATAGAACATAAAATTGAAAATCTTTGTCATACTTGTTCTCGAAAAAACAACAAATAAATAACCATCTAAAACAAAATAACTCTTAGTTCTCTAATCCTCATCCGAACCCTCATCATCAGCCTCATACAACTAACCCCAAGTGTTCTTAGAAAAATCTACTCCGTCCCCGCTAGCAAATCCCTCCATTGGCTCCTTCCTAGGGCGCCTAGAACTCTCTCCGGCCTCAACTCGGCTGAAGGAAGGAATAAAAGAAGGCCTGGGTGGAGACTCATAGTCTATCTCTCCCGGGTCATCACTAGCTGCTGCTAAATCCACTTCGGGATTAGGAGGGTAGGGTTCAGGCTCCACTATCATCACATCATCCTCACTGTCAGAGCTTATGTCTATCACTGGGATTGGAGGTGGCTCTAGGATCAGGACCTCGTCCTCACTGCTATCCTCCATAAGGTCAAACTCATCACACTGCTATCCTCCATAGGAATAACCACGACATCATTGTTATCCTCTATAGGGACAACTGGCTGAGGGGCACGTTGGGGAACTGGAAGGACTTCCTGGTCTGGACATTAAGGCGGGTGCCACTGCTGCCCCTTCCTTGTTGTCCTAAGCAGTCTAACCATCCTACAACAGCAACAAGATAGGTTAGATAAGATTTAAACTTAAATAAATAAAATATATATCAGCAATATTTGCCTATAACCTAGTTCTCTGATACCACTTGTAACACCCCGAAGCCTAGGCCCGCCAAGGCCGGGGATGTCGCCCCGTCCAAAGGATAAGGGGTCTTTATAACTAGGTCACACAAATAAAATTACTGAAATAAAATTATATTTAACTTAAAAATTTATTACAACCCAATATACTTCAAGAGTAAATACCATGAAATTCCAAAACAAAAATCATAAATAAAATTATCCACTCTCGTCTCCCCAAAGTAATACATAAAATCAAAAGACACATTCTCTTCCAAAGCAGATATTACTAGCCACTCAACTCCACAGCAGGATCATCCTGAAATCATGATAAAAAGGTGATGAGACAGAAATCTCAGTAAGTCCGTGTGTGCGTTGGGTGTTTAGTGCAACCAGTTAATGGATGCAAAGTGTGAAACCTTTACAAGAGAAACATTGGCAAGCAATAAGCATTAGTCAAAAGCAAGAGTGGCATTTTGGCTTATCTAGCCGTACATAAGTAAAGAAATCAACCACTCGAAAGAAAGGGATATGGGTTACCACATGTTGGGCCCCATAACTGGATGGTCAGTATGCCGACACTTTGTGCATACTGCCAGTCAGAATGCCAACACTTTGTGCAGACTGAATAAAGTAGGTGATCGGCCTACTGGGCAAGATACACCTCCTTCTCTATATCCCAACAACAACCGGGTGTCTATTCCGGCAAAACACAGTCACTTGACTGAAACAAACTGCTAGCTCGGACCGGTACGACTCACTGGACTGACATCTTATCCGGGAAGGACTCACCCCTCAGAGATGGCCACATACTGAGAGACTTACCCTAACCCTTCAAAGATTAGTCCTAGTAGTCCACCCTTATTGAGTACTGAACGACGTTTCCCACTTGGGATAAAATGAACAAAGCATTGCTCTTCATGGAAATAGTAATTTGAGGGTTTCCAAAGTTTTGGGAACAATCAGTTTTAGAAAGAGTTTTAAGTTTGGAAAATCTGCTCAGTAAATTTTAAATAATTTAAGTGTTGGAAATAAGAATAAATTCAACCCTCAATTACCTTCAAATAAACAAGTGTCCATACACTCCAAACTTAGCTTGCCATAAGGAAAACATTTCACGTCGATAGGTTTTATGCAGGAGCTTACCTGATTCTTGCTCTCAACAACAAGGTCTCGAATAGCTGACCTACCCCACATGGTTATATACAAATCTTAATCAATTTCAAGTCACAAACCACTTCCTCAATTTTAAATCAATTCAATTCACTACTACCATGATCCTAGTGTCCCAAGCTTTAAGATAAAATAATGACTAAATATGTTTATAAGCTAAGTTTAATTTTTTATTTAAAATAATCAATGGTTTGGGAAATAAATTCTAATAAGTTGAAAGTTTAAACCTTGTTGGAAAAGATTTAGAGTTTATTTTATCAAGAGTCATAGATGGTACTAGGTAAAATAGTGATTTAATGTTAGTTTAGTTGTTAGAAAATAATTGACAGCCAAAACTAGTTGAGATTAAATTTAGTAAGCCTTTCTTGGAAAATAATAAGTAAATCCTTCAGGGTTTTGATTGAGTAAGTATTTTACTAAATATGAATCAATCTCATAAAGCTTTAATTGATCTCTTTATTTTAAATAATATTTATTTATTTTATTTTCTAGCAAAATTATTATTTATTTGACTAAAATATCCTTTATATATAATAATTCCAAATCTACCCTTCCTAGAGTTTTTCGAGAATACTAGCAATAATATTTTATTGAGTATTTTATGCATAAAGTGAAAATTAGTTTTAGGAACAACTAGACCATGATCAAATTTCTATGGCCATCCTCAATCAAGAACATACACAATCCTTCAATTCATTAAATCATCCAAATCTTGCATATAGGCATAGATCTAAATTTATTAAGACATGATTTAACCTTTACTAGCATAAACATGATCATGGCTTCAATATTCTCGTCATGCACATAACTCTTATTCACGAAAAGTGACATGGTCTCTAGCATACTTCATCACATATACTACCAATGACATGCTTCAAACTCAATTTCACATACGACCAACCAATATAATCCTTCCATGCATAAATCTCCTTCACAATCATACATGTACTCATGCTTCAATCATCAACAACACATACTCAATCCCATCGCCATTCATCTTTTACCAACATCATCCTAGAGACATGATTCTGGAGTTTAAAAAAAGGATTGAAGGTACTTACTTTGTTGATGGATGCTTTGAAGGAGTTTAGAGTAGATCTCAACTCCTAAATGGCTAACCTTGTCCAAGAGAGATGGCGAGAACAAGATCATGGAAGGAGAAGTCATACGGCCAAAGAAGAGTGATTTCGGCCATGAGAGAGAGAGAGAGAAGAAGAAGAAGAAGAAGAAGAAGAAGAAGAAGAAGAAGAAATCAATAGCATGGTTATTCATATAGGTTCCCACCAGAGATCAAGTTTGAAGAGGATAAAGTTGATAGAGTGAATTTACCTTGAAGTTTGTTCTTGTTCTTCACAGAAATTTTTGCTTTTTGATCCGAAGTAGTAAGATGTTTTGAGGAGTTTGATGTTAATAATGCTGTTGATGGATTCAAAGCAATGAGTGGTCTAAATCTGGAGATTTTCGTGGGTTTTTGAGATGGTTTGGAGGGGTATTAGGTGTAGAGAAAAAGTAGGTGTTCTTGGTGTAGTGTGTGTTCTTGGTGGCTGAAGGAAAAACCGAGAGAATAGATGTTGCAGCTACAGAAATTTTGTGGAATTAGGGCTGCCGAAATTTTGTAGGGTTTAGGAGGATGTTTTCTCTGATTTGAGAGGGAAAAGGAAACGTTAGTTGTTATAATCCTTGAAGAATATTTTTAGGGAGTGAATTTGGAAACTAAATATTCTAAGAATATCTTGATTGTTTGGACAGCTTTGAAGTCTCCTATGGCCGACTGGTTGTGTGGCTTTTCTGAGGAATTAAAGCTGGTTCAATAAGGCTTATGATGGCTGAAACTAAGGGGCACAATGATGAAGAAGAAGTCTGGTCAATTGAGCAAGATATCATGGAAGGTTGCTAAATAAGATGGCTGGATTTTGGAAAATAATCAAGCTAAATTGCAGAGATTTGTTGGAGAGATTTTCGGACAGCCATTGCTGCCTTTCGTCCAGAAGCTTGGGGGAAACATTGGAGCTCTGTTAATGGTGGTTTAAGGGAGGTTTTGACAGATTAGGGCTGGTGTTTTGGCTGGAAGTAAAACAGGAAACAAAGCTGGACATTTGACTGCCCAGAATTTCGCTGCACAGAAATTTTCTAGGCAAAATTTCGTCTGCCACTTCCAGCAGAGTTGTAGCGAGTTTGAATGGGGGTTTTAGGGGTATTCAAGGCTAGTTTCCAGCCTTCTTCATGGAGGAAAACATGACTAAGGTGCTGCACATAATCTGGAAGAAAACAGCTTGGTTTTGAACCTCCAAAGCTGTTATTTTGCCCCGAATTTTTACTGGTTCTGTACAGCCCTTGAGCAGTCCGAAAATGGTAGAAATAATTCATGTTTGAAGCTGAACTTAAGGCCATTTTTATGGCAGCATTTGGGAGGGAATGTTAGCTAAGAAGCTCGACATTTTGAAGGTACAACAACCTAGAAAATTTCAACTCATTCCATGAAGGACGATGAACTAGTTTAGGATGAAATTTCAGCAAGCTCACTAGAGGGATTTTCCTCTTGGAATTTCCCACAACTCTTCCATATTTTTCCAGGCCATAAGAAGTCTTTTACCAAGACATTTTGATCCTAAAAGACCTCAGCACTTTACTGAATTTTCTGGAAAGAAAAAGGCTAGAACATCTTGATCAAACTAAGGAGTTGAAAGCTAAGGAAAACCAAAGATCAAGGGAACATGAATTCCCTTTGGGAATTTCGAGTAGGCAAAGGAGTGGAATGAGAATACTCCTAACATGTCTATCCTAGGATATCATTACCACATTGATCTAGGCCCTTAAGGCCGAAACCATTCCTTCCCAAGCAAAAATAAAATTTACTCAAGTTAAGGCTTCTATGATGGACTATGAACTCAAGACCTCAAGAATAAATTCCAAAGCTCTAACCACTAAACCATAACAACTTTTGTTGCTATTTCCACTAGAAAAATTATTTTCTATTCAATCCACAATCTATCTCCCTATTTTCACCTCGGGCAAAAATTACCGTTTTGCCCATCTCACACAATACTCACCAACAAAACTTCAGGATAATAAAAATCAAATCCAAAGCACATAGAAATCATGTGAAAATATATTTAATTATGAAATAAAGTATGATATGCATCCCAACCCCCTTACTCTAAGGTTGGTTTTGATCGGGGTTTCACAACTTTAGGCAATGCCCTCTTTTGCATATTTTTCCTATTTTGTTTTATTTTATTTTGAATTTAATTCCTACGACTTTTGACTTACTTAGGTGGTGAATGGCTGAGATGACATCTCCTATTTGCTAGGTTTGGTGTGTTGTCTTTATATATGCCATTTTACTCTTGTAATATTTAGAATTTTGAGACTTAGTATATTTTTTGTAGAGAAACCAAATCCTCTCTAGTGGAGAGTGCGTAAAAGGTGATTCCCATTTCAAGACCAAATCAAAGGGCTTAGTCCCACCTTTGATTCAATGTCTCAAAACTTCAAAGGGATAATCTAAATCTCATTCTCTATTATGGGTTGCTAGTATTTTCTAGTGTTCTTGATAGGTTGAGTTTTTGGGTGCCTTCAAATCCCATCTTTTTGTTCTAATCTCTTAACAGATTAGGGTATTTAGTTGTTTTGCAGTAGGCTAGATTCACCAAATTGTATTTGCATTTAGTTCATTTATGTGTGTGAAATTGGTAGGGAGTTGGGTGACCCACTTTAGGGTTCTTAAAAATCAAGAAGTTTCCGAGGTTTCAAAAATCACTGTGCCTCTGTTTTTGTTCACAAGATTACCATTTGTTTTCCTATGCTGCCTAAGGAGGTAGAACCTCCCTGTGCCACCCTTGTTTTCTTCCCTTGGTGTTTTTGTTTCTAATATACAAATCTAGTATAACACCTCTCTGTGTAGGCCCAATAGGGCCGAGGATGTCGCCTCGTCCAAAAGACATGGAGTCTTTATAACTAGGTCACACAAACTAAAATAAAACAATACTTTAAAAATTGAACTTTTTACAACCCAAAAATTCAAGAACAAATCCACAATAAATTGTTCACTATCATCTCTCAAAGCAATATATAAAATAACAACATAGAGTCTTCCAAGCAAGCAACAAATCTAGCTATTCATCTCAACAGCAGGACCGACCTGAAAACAAGGCATAAAAGGTGATGAGATAAAAATCTCAGTAAGCCCGTGTGTGCTTTGAGTGTTTCAGGTAAAACAGTTCATGTATGCAAGTTGTAAAAGTTGTATAAAAGAAAAAGCTGGCAAGAAATAAATAAGGATTAAAATAAAGAGTGGCATTTTGCTTTTCAAACAATATATGTGCACAATAAATACAAGCACACTCAAATGGGTAGCCATAGGTTACCACACGCCAGGCCCCATGACCATATAACGGTCAGAATGCCATACTTTGTGTAGACTAACAAAAAGGTAGGTGATCGGCCTACCGAGTAAGATACTCCTCCTTCTCTACACCCAAACATACCGGTTGACCACTCCGAAAATACACAGTCCACTTGACTGAAACTTGCTAGCTCGGACCAGCATAACTAAGTAGTACTGTTGCTTCTCTAGGTTGAATTCATCTTCTAGAGGTGGCCTCCTGGCAGAAGACTCAATCTTGCTCTTCAAAACTAGTACTACCAACCTACCTTTATTGAGTACTCAACGTTGATTGTCCCACTTAGGAGAAAATGGATAAAACATTGCTTTACTTGGAAATAGAAATTAAGGATTTCTAAAATTCGTGTCAAAGTGGGTTTTTAGAAAGAATTTAGTGTTTGTGCAAAACTGCTTGTTCGGTTTTCAAATGATTTGTTTGACTGAACAAGAAAGGAAATAGTTCTTAATTGTCTTTACAAAATGAGTGTCCATACACTTCGTGTTTGGCTTGCCATAGTAACCTTTTGTCATCAAATAAGTTTATGCAGGAGCTTACCTGTTCCTTTGCTTGCAAATTCACAAATCTTCCAAAGCTGACCTAACCCTGCCTAGGGTAAACAGAAGTCA
Organism: Voacanga thouarsii; assembly: GCA_026120185.1. Taxonomy (NCBI): domain Eukaryota; kingdom Viridiplantae; phylum Streptophyta; class Magnoliopsida; order Gentianales; family Apocynaceae; genus Voacanga; species Voacanga thouarsii. Next base: position 927,637 of record JANUWF010001625.1, read on the forward strand.
TATGGTTATATTCCAGCTATACTCGCTTCCATAAATAATCCTAGTTCAACTTATTACAATTATGACCCTAATGTCCTAAGCTATAAGACTAGGTGATAAAGGGTTTTATAAAAAAAGTCTAGCTTGATAAGTGAAAATAATTAGGAGTTGTAAAATAATTACTAATAAGTTATAGGTTCAAATACAAATCTTGAGTGTTGTTATTAATAAATAAACTACGGTTTAATTGATGAAGAATCCTAAGTCCTAGATGATATTGTTAAAATAAATAATAAATTATTACTAATATCTTAATTAATAATTAGTAGATGGAAAATAATTAATAAATAAAATTAATAATAAATAAATTTTATTAAATTTTGGTCAATAGCAAATAAATAAATTTCAATAGTATTTATGAATGTATGGCCTACAAGATTAATATTTTACCTATTATTATTATTATTTATATAAAAGGCTTTATTTATCATTATTATTATATATATATTTATATATTATAAAAGATATCATTTATTTGGCTAAAATATTACTATTCCATTTAATATTCCAAATCCAAGTTCCTAGGGTTTTCGAAATCTTTGGAGGAAATCAAAATATTAATTTTTCATTAACGTAATAAAAATGGTCAATTGAAATAGTTTAGGATCCACATGGTCATGATCTTAATTTTCCTATTGCTAACAAGAATCATGAAGATAAACTCCAACATCAATCAACAAACTATTCTATTCATGAATAAAGGCTTAAATCCATACCTACTATCACATGGCCAAATCTCTACTAAGCATAATCATATTCATGGCTTCAATGAAAACAAGAACATAATACCCTATTCACCAAAGGTGACATAATATATAGCATGCTTAAACATCTATACTCACTCAAGACATGAAGAACATGCATCGATCCACAAGAAATATCATAAGACTTAACCATGGCATAACATCCTCATGCTCCAATCTCAACTCCTTCATACCGAAGCACATACTCAATCCCCAATCATATTCTCTCTATTTCTAACAACATCTAAGAGATATGATTTTAGAATTAAAGAGAAGGTTAAAGATAATTACTTGGTTGGTGACTATCTCGATGAAGATTCAAGGAGATCCACACACTTAGGAGGTTGAATCGTCCAAGAAAGAAGAAGAAAAATAGCCATGGTTGTAGCAACCATTTTGGTCGAGAGAGAGAGAGAGAGTGTGTGTGTGTGTGTGTGTGTGTTGTGTGTATCATGTTAAAAATTGAAGGGAAAGAAGATGAATAAAATCGTTCTTGGTTACCTTGAGAGTGTTCTTGAGACTTCAAGAAAAATCCTGGTTTATATTTCGATAGCAGATTTTTGTTTTCAATATTTGATGATATAAAATCTAGAAATGGACTCTAGGGAGTGAGTAGGCATGATTTGGAGTTTTTGGAAGGGTTTGGAGGTGTTTAGAGTGGTCTTAGGCTTGAAGAAAGATAGTGTGTGTTCTTAGTGTTCTTGGTATTCTTAAAAAGAAAGCTGGACGAAATGCTGAAGGGATTTGGCTGAATGATTGAGGGATTCTTGTGATTTGATTTTCAGAATAGGAAGAAGAGGGAAATCTGGTTGTTTGAATTTCAAATGGAGTAATTTATGGAGTGTTTTAAGGTAGAAGATACGGTGATGTGGTTTGATTGATGGAGGTTCTTGGAAGATACAATGGCCAACTAGTTTTGCTAAAATGAATGAGGGTTAAAGGAGCTATAGGTTGGCCAAAATTCTGAGTGCAATGGTGGGAGAATTTCTGGTTGTTTGAAGCTTAATCCAAGGGAGTTTTCATGGAGAAATTGCTGGAATTTTGAACTTCAATTGAATGCTTGATTGGAGTAATTGAAGGAGGAGTTTAAGGAGTGGCTTTGGAGTCCCATTGTGCAGGTCAGTGGAGGGGGTAATGAAGTTTAGTTCATGGCTGACTAATGTTAATTTCACAGAGATTAGAAGTGATTTTTGGACAAGGCTTGAAGAGAGAGCAAGGCTGGAATTTTTTCGGTTGGATATTCGAATGGTTTGCTGGAAATTGCTGTGCAGCTTTTTTTGCAATGTTCCAACCGATTTGCAGAGATTTTGGAGAGGTATTGGAGGGTCCTTTAAGGCTTCTTTCTAGCCTTTTCTATGGAGGAAAGGCAGAGGTAATCTACTGATTTGAAGGGAAAAGAAACAGCTTGTTTTTGGATTGCTAAACATTGAAGTCGTCCAGAATTTTTTTTTCTTGTTTGCACAGCTTTGTGTAGTTCCGTTTTTGGCAAAGGATTTCAATCTTCAAACTGAACAAGTTGGCCATTTTTCTGGCAGCATTTGAGTAAGGAAAATGGTTGAAGTTTTCAAAGGCTAAACGGTCCAAGAACCTGAAAATTTTTCAGATTGCTTCCATGAAGAAGGTGAATACTAAGGAATGGAGTTTGAAGGTTCAACCATAGAGATTAATTCTCTTGGGAACCTTCCTTAACTCCCTCCCTATTTTCAATCAAAACTCTATCCTCTAAGAGCCATTTTCAAAATTCCAAGGTCAATAAACCTTGCTAAATTTTCTAGAATTAGAATATGGATTTGGATGAATTGAACAAACTTAATTGGTAAAGGATTTAACGTAAGCTAGGGAATAAAATGACATGAATCCCTGAAGAATTCTTGTAGGGCATGAGAATAGGTTTAGGACATTCCCTTCATGTCTCCCCTAGGACAACGCTCCTATTTCTACTTATGGAATGCAAGGGATGAAAAATTAAATCCAAAAAGAAATAATCATAGCAAAAACTTAAATGATGGGATTTGAACTCAAGACCTTAGAGATTATTTCCAAAGCTCTAACTACTAAACAGTAACAACTCTTGTTTTTATTTTCTCTCCCAAATATTCTTCCTATTAAATTCTCAAGGTATGTCCCTATTTTAACCTCAAGAAAAATTACCATTTTACCCTTCCTACTCAATTAGCACAACTAAGCCTTCTAGACTATAAATTATAATTCTAAAGCATATAAAATCATTTCAAAATATATTTATGCATATAAAAAAATATGATATGCATCCCGACCCCCTTACTCTAGGGTTGGCATTAGGTGGGGTTTCACATATAGTATCCTTCACTTACTCACAAATTAACTATTACACTAATCTCGTAAAATATACTTATTAACATGGAACAAGAATTACTATAATGAAAAATTTTCTACATAGCATTCTAGGTGAATTTATAGGAACAACTTAACATATGCACAATAAGCTAAAAAATGGTAAAGAGATTATTTCTTCCATCACCTTAGAATTCGTCTCAACGCCAATCTATCCAAGTTAATCCCATGTATACTTTTATATTAAGCTAGACACAACCAAGAACCTTAAAGTGAAATTAAACACGCTTATGCCAAAAAATTGTGATTCAGTCAACTTCTGCAATCAAGATTTCAAACAAAATTATTCATATGAGATAGGATCAAATGACTCACTCAAATCTTGTAGCTTTCCCAAAGTACATACATTACATTTCTAACGTTAAAATATAAGAAGACCTCACACTTTGATAGAACAAAACATCCATGCATTTCAATTTGATATAGCAAATTAGGAGCTTCTCATTTTTTCATCAACTTTCTTTTGACAAAGTGAATGTGTTTATAGTGATTTTAACTTAAATACTCTCTTGCATCCCTCGCATTTTTTATCTTTGCCTTTCTTTCTTTTTCTTTTTCTTGTTTTTCTTCTCTTTTCATTTTCATCACACATTGTTTTTCATCATAAGACATGCATTTTGCATTCCTGTAACCTTTTTTCTCCTCACTTTAGTAGGTGCATTAAGCAAACTACCACTTCCTATTATTTCCTTTTTTAAATAAAATTACAATAACTAAATTAAAATTTATGTAATACAACATACAAAACAATTGAATGAGTGAATGAATGAGAATTGCTATAAAACTAGAGATAAACCAAAAAACTGACGCTCTATATTTCATCCTTAAGTTTTATCCATTCTCAAAGAATAAAGCTTCACAACGTTTTCAAAGTCATAAACAAGAATAACTCATTTATCCAAACTTAGCCTATATCATGGCTAATATATAAATGCACACAAAAATAAATTTCTGATAAGGCCTAAATTAGTCGTATATTTTCTAGTTATTTGAGACCATTTGTGATATATTTTCTGCAATAACTGGTCATATTCCTTCATATTTGAGATTTTACCATTGGAAATGTATTTTGTGCATTATTTCAAATTTTAGGAGTAAAATAAGGTAAAATCATCGCTAAACAGACTAGAGGTGGCGCCGGCTGGGACAAGACAGGCGGCGTCGGACACGTGCTGCTGGCACGCATTTTGGGCGATGAAAAATCCATGAAACAGGGGCTGAACAGAACACAGCCAGCACCGGCTGGGAGCCCAAAGGCGGTGCCGACTGCGACCTAGATGAACTTGGCACAAAAATTGAGAAAATTCTGTGAATGGACAAAGAGATAGAATGCAACTGGCCCTAGGCAAGACAGGCGGCGCCAGCTGTGCACTGGTATAGAGGCGGTGCCTCTATTTTTGTGCACATTTTTTATCAATTTTCAGAGTTTTTGTATTTTCCTACTTCTATTCGGCTAGAAACCCTAGAGGGACGAATTTAGGCACTTCTAAAGCCTATAAATAGAGGAAAAACACAAGTCAAAGATTTGAATTCAAGGAGCAAAACATAAAACCACTCAAGTTCAAGGAGGAGGTCATCAAATCAAGGAGGATTGTACAAGAGAGTCTACGAAGGACAAAGAATGAGGCTTGTCTATGAGTGCTTTCTTTTAACTTTGTTTTCTTTTCTTGAACATTGATGTATTAATTCTTTTATTTGTAATTTGACATTGTTTTCGGTATTTATGATTTTTTAAAGTTACTTTGATCCTTTGATTAATTGAATGCTATTCTTGGTATTTAATTACTTATGCTAATTATGAGATTAATTTGTTGGTTCTTTCTATTAACTTACTTGGAAAAGGGGTTAATGGTGTTCTCAGTTCATTAATTTCATATTTGTTGTCTATTAACTTGTTTGAAAAAGGGGTTAATTGATAGGAACTGTGTAATTAAAGGTTAATTGATGTTTGTCAGGATATGAATTCATTGGTTAATTTCATGTTTTAAATTTGCTAGGATATGGGGATTTAATCAAGGATTGTGTTTAATGCATCTTTTAAGTGAATTAGTTGAGACATGATATGTGATGCTAATTTGTCTAGAAGATAGTGATTTCATGGATTGGAAAAGAAGTGAATCTATCTTAATCCTTCATGATGCCAAGAGAATGATTAGTTATGATAATGATTGGGTACTTTAAGGTCGTGTTTGTCAAAATAATGGTTTGAGTTATATAATTCTCCATCCTTGATATGTACATATTCTTTATTTTATTTTATTTTCCTTTTTATTCTTTTTACCTTTATTGAGTCGGTTAAACAATGAATGAAAAATGATTAATGTGTACTTGTTCTTTGAGGATCGATACTCGTTTTAAACCCTATGCTTTGCTTAATGATGAGTATGTTTTCTCATATGTGTAATTTGGGGTTAACGTTTTAATTTAAATTTGATTGGGAATGTGCTTATTTTTTAATTATTTTTTATATCTAAATTCATACACATCACTTTCCTAGAAAATTCTAAGTAGAATCCCCAACGAAAAGATAAATAATATATCCATCAAACTAACATATATCAACACATATACCAACAATCCTTGAAAACTAACCTAACAATGTGAAAAATTCGAAAACAAATTTAGCCAAAATGCAAAAAAATTTAAAAAAATGCTGAAAAATAAAAAATTCCAAAAATAAATAATATTATTCAACTTCTTCCCTATACTCAAATTGGACTATATCCTTATTGGCGACAAATAAAACAATATACGCATTTTCCATAGGGAAAAAATAAATAAAAGAATGAAGAAGATAAATAAATACTCCCCTAACATCTTGAAACTTAATGTGTCATAAGAGGGTAAGGAAATGAATTGTTGTACAAAATAAGAAAATCTTCCATCCTGCAAAAATAAAGAAAAATCCAACAGTATACCAAGGCTAAAGAGATTGAAAAAAAAAAAAAAGACTACAAACAAAATAATAGACCAAGAACATAAGTCAAAAGCAAACGTAAATAAAAAAGATACAAAGAGTTGCTTCAAAAGTATATTTGTCTCAATACTAAGAACAAATAATCCATCACACACACACACACACACACATATACAAGCACAAATATTATTAACAAGCCATAAAATGAACTAATATTAATAATACTAAAATATACACTAGTACCAAGAATTATACTACTACCAATACAACGAAGCCACAAAACAAATGAACAACTAAATATTTTCACTAAGGGTACACTAAATCAATATCAATATGCTAGTATATTCTCATCAATATAGAACTTATACTCATAACAAAACACTAATATAATGAGCACGAGAATTAGCATACTACACATAGCACACTATAAACTCAATGAAATCCGTGGAAAAGTGACAGGGTTAAGGATTTAATGGTCTTATTGAAAAGAAACTTAAAATATTGTCACCACTACAATCACCAATTCATAAATACCACCAACATTGCATAACAAAATAACATCTCCCAACCAACTAACAAATAATTCCCACACTTTAATAGATATTATACAAAAGCTGCCAAAAAGTTAACCTAGTCTCCAAACCAAAAATCAATAATCCACTAAATTACAACATCAACCATCTCTTCGATTTATTCACCACTATTACAATCAATTTTCAAGCTCCACAATTTATAGTACAACAATAACCAAAACTACAACTAACAATACTTTCATTCTCAAAACGGCATTCAAACACTCAAAACTCCAACACCGTTCCAAAAATAATGAAATCAATCCTATTATATAACAATCAACCAAAATAATTATCATACAACAACAATGATAGCCAATTACTTTAACATTTTCATCCTAAAAATATTAAAGCACAACTATAACAAAATTTCCCAACAACAGCAATAATGGAATACAATAACAAGGACATATACAAAAGTAAATTTTGAATCTCAAAAATCCATTATACATATACAATTTTCCAAGATAGCTACATACAACAACAACAACAACAACAACAACAACAACAACAGTAATAGTAATAATAATGATACAACAGATTGGAACCTAATACAATTTATTTATCTCAAAGACTAAAAATAAAAAATCAAAATAATGTGCAAACATGGTATAAGAAGGAAAAGAAATCTATTTACAAGTAATAGTTAGTATTATGCACAAATATCGTGATAAATATTTATATAAAAGAATTAATAATGTTTACACATATATACATAGCCAAATCGACAAGACTCGAGGTTTTTATGATATTGCCAATCCTTGGAAATCGCAAAAAATCTTGATGCTTATTTTATGTGCATTGGAAATAGTATAAATAATCCACAAAAATCAAGTTATAAATTAAAATACTAGGCACTGAAATCACATAAATAGGCAAGTATACCTATCACATAGTATAAGGAATCACAAGTACCAAATCCACGAAAATTTAGTAATTACCACTATTTTGCTCACATCTCACTGTCTAGCAAAATGAATATTGAGATAAAATAAATAAAACTAACTAACCTAAACTACTACAATATAGAGTACATTGGACCCAGAAGAGAAAAGTCACAAGGATTGCCAGGGAGTAAGAATACGAGAATGGCCATGTACAAGAAGAAATCCTCCAAAATAATGTCTAGTCACTACTACAAATTACACTAAAAACGACGACCATAAAATTCTCATTTTTTTTTATTAAAGCATCATTTTTAATATTTACGATGATTTGTTGACTGTTGTAGGTAACATCATCATTTTTATCTTTAGACATACAAAAAACCATCGTATTTACTTAATACTATGGTTCAAATACGACGACCATGTGAAAAGGTCGTATAAAATCAATACGGAAATTGAAGAAACCAAAATGTGGAAATTGCCATTTATACATATAAAACTGTCACAATTACTAAGAAAAGATGATGGCCATAACCATTGCAATTACTTAGTAATTGTGACTAATTGTGACGGTATTAATACAACGGTCTAAACCATCATAGTTAAACCTAGAAATTCTGATGGTTTAAGCTGTCACATTTACATTCAGCAATTGTGACAGTTTAAATCGTTGCTGCATTTAAACTTTGCATTTGCGATGGTTTAAGCCGTTGCATTTAAATTCAGTAATTTCGACGATTTTGATCGTCGTTTTAAATTTTTTTTAGTAATTTGTTTATTTAAACATCTGCCACCTATAAATTAAGCCCAACCAAGAAAAAAATTGAACACAATTAAAGAAAAAAAAAACCCCACCAACAAATCCAACATCAGTCGAACTATAAATAAACTAAAAATCTCGTTCATAAAAAACTAAAATGTGTACAAATAAAAGTAATAGTACAAATAGAAAAAGTAGGAAATAAAATGAATCAATCCCAAATACTACTCACACGTAACAAGAGCGAAATTAAATGACTCAATCATGCTCATCATAACAAGCATCATCATTAGGAGCAGTAGATTGTCTATGGGGACGAGATGTAGAACCAACACTAGGAGATTATTATATAAGTTTACCAAGATTTATATAAGTTTAGCAAGGTAAGTCGTTGTATTAAATTTACCGGCATTTTTTACTTGGAATTTTTTTTATAATAGACACACACGCGCGCGCGCACACACACACACACACACATAATATAATTATATAAATTTTACTTTCACAATAATAATTATACATACAAAGTCTATGTATGAATGAATTAATAATTAAGATAGCATACTGATATATACAAACATACATACATACATACATATATATATATATATCTGTTTGTGTGTGTGCGCGCACGCGCACGTGCAGACACACGCACACATATATGTATGTTCATCATTGAAAATTTATTTATAATTATGTTATGTAACATATTAATTTAATACTCACTAATCAATGAAGGATATATTATGGTACATATAAACATATAATAAATTAACTAATATATTTCAATTCATGATCTTTAATACAAATATATGACAACTTAAGATGTTTATAAAATATTAATTGACAAATGCATGATCTTACTATTATATGTTTTTATAAATTTAAAATAAGTTTAGTGACCAATTTTGAATGTCATTTGTTTTATTTTACCACCATTTTGGTTAACATCTATGTAATAGTATGAAAACCTAGCGCATTTACAAATGTAAGAATATCAAATTAATAATCCGACCATTAGATGGGTTAAAACCTTTACCAAAATTATTGTGACCAAATTTGAAATTACTCAAATAAAATTTAAATTATTTTTTTTTTACAGATTTTATGGTAATTAGAAGTAAAAAAGATAGCCACAATCATCGTATTAAGTAGTTTTAAATGACGGTTCAAACTTAAACTGTAGCATTAGACCACAAAAAACAATGGTTTAATACCCGTCGTATTTGGTTCGACAAATACAACGGTTTATAATTGTTGCATTAGGCACAGGAAAAAATGCCACTCATAATTTCGATTTCAAAATAAGACTATTAACAGTAACTGTCATATAAGGACTTACATATACGACGGTTGTGTTAAACTGTCTTATTAGTTTGGAAATATTACGATGGTTAGAGTACCCGCCATGTTTTTTGGACTAATACAACGATTAATTTAATAACCGTCACATCAAATGGGTTTAATAGGATGCTTGTGAACCATCATATATAGTAGACTATTACGATGGTTTTATGACTGTCACATTGGCCCCTTTTTTTTTGTGAGTAAAGAGTATACCACTATATTTATCAAATCCCTATTCGAACATCGGTATGAGTTTTAATGAATAAACCTCACTCTCTTCGAGTTATGAGATCTCTTTCCTCAGGCTTAATTAATTATTGTCTCTACCTAGTCAATTTAATTCCAGGAAGCATTACACTCACTCATCATCGAAAAGGTACCCGGAAGCCCCAACATCCCTATTTTTTAGCCATATTGAAAACCCCGTTGACTACCAAGTTCTAATCATTTAATATCTCTCTTGAGTTAATCAAAAGAAAACAAATATTTGACCAATTAATTTGGTGTTCAACTCCTAACCACATCTCTCAAAATCATTAAGAGTGAACCAATCTATTGAATAAGTAAATTAAGGCCAAACAATCAATCCAACAAAACAATGCCCAAGTAGTCAAATGCAAGATATAGGAATTCAATAAATCGTAATAATAACTCAACATAAGATTATAGATTAGGGTTCATTCCTCAAATGACATTAAAATCATATAAATCTCAACATTGTTAAAATGTAATTCAAAGAAAAAGAAAGAACTTCATTCATAGCCAAGATCTTAAACTTTTTCTTCCTTAGATTTCGTTGAACAACCCATTCTTCTTCTCTATGATTCTCCAAGATCCTCCCATTCTTGGTGTTTTTTTTTTAGCTCTTTAATGGATCTCTTGGTTGCTAGCCAACTAAGATTGTGTTTTTAGGGTTTATAATGGTGTATATATGGTGTACAATGAGAAGAAATCACAAAAATTACATAAAAATACGGATCTGCAAATTTCTAAGATAAGTGGACAGCCTAAGGAAATTGTTGGGTCATCAGGTTTCCACATAGGGACAATTTTGAGATGTTCAAGGTGGCCCAGAGAATTTATACTTCCTTGGGACACAATTATTTTGGGCAAAGTGAATTTGATCTTACTCCCTAGTGGCTAGTGGAGGTTCTACCTCCCTGGGCCCCTAATTTTTTTTCCCTCATTGCCATTTGTTTTCCTATGCTACCTAGGAAGGTAGAACCTTCATGGGCCTTCATATTTTTCTTCTACTTGCATTCTTGTTTCTTCTAGGTGGCCTAGGGAACTTTCATTTCCCTAGGCGGCCTCTTCTTTGTGCAATTCTTCCATTCTACTCATTAGTCTGATTTTCATCTTTTATCACCTTCCTATGGCATTTTTCAATTCCTACAAAAAATAAGATGAAAATAGTTTGGTTAGTAGTTTTTTAAACAAGAAATTTTCACAATTACAACACAAAACACTACAAAATATAGACGTAATCAGCCCTCATGAAAAATATTCTTGAAATAATGCTCCTTTTGATGAATTCCTCCTTAGAAAAATACTACATATTTACACTCACCTCACCCAATGATGTTTTGGCTTGCATTTATAGCTCTAGAGATTTCCTAAAAGTTCAAAATACAAAAAAAAAAAAAAGAAGTAATTTCCTAATGAATTTGTAAATTATGTAACTACATAAAATTCCACTAACATAAGGAAATAGAAGTGAACCGTTGTGGTTCATTACTTCAACCTAGTGCCTAGTTGCTACTGGCAATATATTCTTAGTTGTTCTCACCCAGGTGGCCACGACTTGAGGTGTAGGCGGTCATGGGTTGGTATTTTATCTCTTGAAGCTGGTCATAATTTTCAACTAAATGGTCATCCGCTTATTTTAGCTTTCAAGGTAGCCCATGGCTTAGTATAGGCAGTCATCGCCTTCGACATATAAAACTTCAAGGCAGTCCATAGCTTCGTAGCAATCCATGGCCACCATGCTCTCTCTCAAGCCTCTGTTTTTGTTTTGCTACTTGTTTCCCAATTAGCATGACTTGGCTCTCCTTTGGCTTGGCTTGATTTCCTGAAGCTTTCCTTCAATCTTTCTATGCCAAATTCCTCTGCTTTTGCCCTCTATTTCAATTTCTCTGTTTTTGCTCCTATTTAACATTTTTTTTTTTGGGTGTATATTTTCACATATGTTCTTCAATCTACAAAAATATAACAAAATAAGGGAAATCAATGGTATCTAATAACCTAAAAATCAAGTATAAATACATCATAAATACCCTCAAAATATGCAAATAATTGACCCCTATCATGCATTAGACAAGATGCTGGTGACCTAGGGAGCATCCACTTCCCTAAGCTGCCTGGGAGTACAGAATAGTCATTCTTCCAAAAGAATGGTGGCCAAAACTTCATTATACTGCCTAGGTGCAAATCAAGAATCATTTTTTATTGTAAAGAAAGGTGGCCAAAGGAGCTTCAAGTTCCCTAGGCCGCCTTTGTTTCTAAAAACATGGCAGCCCAGGGAAATGGGCCACCCACAAGTGAAAAACTGCACAGATTTAGCATTTTTGTAGAAATTTCAAAGGTTTGGGTATAAATACACTATTATAGACTTATTTGAGAGATCCACCATGGAGAAAACACATACATACCCACAAGATAAAATATTTGAAGAAGAGAATGGAGGGTTACTTAGGCAAACCATGGAGAAGATGATTAAGCCAACTTAACAGCGAGTTCTCTTGATTCATTCTCTTTATTTTTCACTTGGCAATATATTTACATATTTTTAATTCATAAGGCTTCATTATATGTACATTTTCCAATGTTTTTATGCTTTAACTAATAGAAATTCTTACACAATTCACTACTCACCAAACCCTTTTTATTTTATTTTTGCTAGGAAATGGAAAATATTAGTTAAAGATAACAACGAAGAAAATAGAAGAAAAATGAGGTGGATATGGATTGAAGATATTGGCCTAGGCAAGCACTCCTTAGGCCTCCTGGTGAATAGCAATTTTACATTTTGTCTAGAATTTTGGCGGCCTAGGGAATTTTCCCCAGGCTGCTTGGTGGTTACCAATTTTCTAGAATGTTGGCAGCCTATGAAAGCTCAAGCTCCCTCGGCCACCTGCTGTGTTCTATTTTATATGAGATCTCCAGATTGCTAGAGGCCAAGGGAGTTTTTACTTCCCTAGGCACTTGATACATTTTGTGTATATGCTGAGTTTCAATATAGGTGGCCTAGGGATGTTGAACTTCCCTCGGCTTCCTGGTTTCCCTTATTTTGGCAAATCCTTCCAAAACCTTGGTGGCCCAAGGAAGTTCAACTTCCCTAAGCCACCATGTTTCTGGAAAACTTTGCTACGGAGGGAAGTTTTGTTAGTGTTGTGCCCTAGAGACAATCACTTGTACATTGTATATAACACATTTTATTTTAATTAAATGAATTATTTATCTTACATTTTCTATTGTTTACTTTAAGTAATATAACAGTTTGATAAAGTCCCTAGTACAACACTGTGTTAAAGAAATCATGATAGAGATCATGATATGAGATTCCTACTGCACTGGATAGTGTTAGTACTTAAATAGTCCCTAGTCATAGTATTAATGAGATAGGACATCATTAATGCGTTAAGACTAGCATGTGTTAAACTTCCTGATTTGATCAAATGGTGGTTCTCATAACCGTGAGTATTGAGATATTCAAAGTTAACACATGGATGCTTGTTAATGGAAAAAGTTCATTGGATAACCTAACTTTGAGATAATCACATGGATAACTATTTAGTGCTAGTGATATAATCTCAATATAGCAAACATGCAAGTATCCTTATGTTGGGAATATGCCCTCTTAGACTAATTTTCTGAGGAAAATATCAAATGTGTTAATAAACGAATTTATTTGTCGGAAATCGTTTGTGAAATAATTTTCTTTATTTGTGTGAAATTTCGTTTGGAATAGTCCCATTGTGTGTAAATAAGTGATCCATGTGAATAGAGGTCTTTCACAGTAAGGTATGGATCATGGGTTATTTAAACACATAAACAGTTGTTCTTAACCGATTGATGAGAATGGGAATCTCATCATGTTTAGGTTATTATGTTATGAATTCCAAATGGGGAATGACTTACCTTTAGCCAGTGAGTAGTTCACTCACTTCATGACAAAAGCGTATTTCGAATACGTAGAATAGGACCTGTAGTAGTGGTTTCTAAAAGTACTATATGGTAGAAACCTAGACTATTACCAGTACAGCGTGGACTAGTACTCTATGACTTGAGTCTAAGTTGGTGGTCTGGCGAAGCTGGAAGCATATGCTTTGATGTACTATAGTTGAGGTTCTATAGGAGGGCCAATACACTTGTATGTTGGGTATGTGTGACTAGTTTGTTAAGATAGGCTTGTATACGATAGTTTCTACACTATATTGCCCCTTGTGGTTGTCCAGATGATCTAAATATCCAGGGCCCTGGGAAACATAACTTGGATGTTTGCTTTTGGGTCGCTCCCTTGGAAAGCGAAAACACTCCAAAAAGTTGTGAATCATTGGACTAAAGGCCTAAGGATAGTAGATGTCTTTAGAGAGGTGTTAGTACACTTCTTCCTCTCTAAATGTACGGTGATGTGTAGAGGGATATTTTAGTTATTTTCACCTGTAGGTCGAAGACTCTGCTAATGCAGCAATGTCCTTGGGGTCAATATTTCCTTATGGTGATATTAGGAAATATTTAAAATGCAAAATACATCTATTTATATAGTAGGGGTATTTTGGTCATTTTAGTAGCTAAGGCGATATATCTTTTTGGTCCTCGGAATAGCCCGTAAGTCCTAATTAATTTTTGGGTTGAGAAAATGATCTCAGTTGAGAGAGTTTTATTTTATTCGGGAAGTCTAATTTATTATTGGACTGGAATAAAATAAATGGAGAGAAATTTATTATCTGGTTTAATTGGTTAATTAATTATTCAGGACCTGTGTCCAGTTTGAATAATTAAAAAATTAACCGGGACTTAAACTAGAGGAAAATAATTATTACTTAATTATTTATTGGGTTATTTATTTAATTAAATTCCAAGGAATAAATAATTAAAGTTTAATTATTTTTTATTCATTTGGGTTTATTAATTATTTATTGGGTTATTTATTTAATCCCAAGAAAAATAATTAATATTTATTATTTTGGATTTTTTGGGTTCAGGAAAAATAATAAATATTATTTTGGCCCAATAGCCTGGACCACAGGATTTTTCCGGACACAATTTAGAAGACTTTGGAGCGAAGCCAAAATTTATTTTGTAAATAATATTTGGGTATAAAATCCCGAGAATATTATTTTTATCAAAATAATTATTTTTTATTTCATGACTCTTGGCTTTCTATGTGGAAAAATAAAATAAAAGAACAAGAAAAAATAACAATGTCTCTTGGCTTTCTCTCTCTCTCTCTCTCTCTCATGGCTTTTTATTTTCCTGGCTTTTGGTTTTCTGGCATGTGGCTTCTGTTTTGGCTATAACAGAAGAAACCATGTTTTGGATACGGATGGCTAGTGAAGAGAAAATCAATAATCATTTTTCTTTCTTCCAATTGTGTTCTCACCGACCGGAAAATTAGGCAGGGAATATTCTATGAACCAGAAAACTTTGCATTCATTTCACCGGAAGAAGAAAGGAAGACAGTGGAAGGAAGTTGCACTAGAAGTTCATCCCATGGATGATGAAGAAAGCTGTTTTCTGGCTTCAAGCATTTCTTCAACATTCTTCTTGTTTTTAAGGCTCCAAGAGGTATGTATTCAACCCACCATGATGCTTCCATACTCTGATATATGCCATGTTCTTCCATTTTTCATTTATTGTCCGCGATTGAAATGCATGCTCTGTGAATGTCAATCCTTCAAGTGGTATCAGAGCATGAATTTGATTGACTTAGGGAGCATGTTAGTTAATAAAAATGGAGAAGAACATTATTTGGAGCATAAATATGTGATCCTTCGCTTGAAATGGTATGGGAAATGGCCTCTGTAAATTTTCACAGAGTTTACTGTGAAATTTTCATTTTAGAGTTTGGATCGTGTAAACCCAATTTAAATGGGTATAGGCAGTTGTGGTTTTGTTTTGGATGAGATTTTGTGATGAAAAATGTCCAATGAAGCCATTGGAAGAAACCCAGGAGCCATTTATGCAGACATAGCACAGAAAAACGTTTCTGGAGAAGTTGATTACTGTTGCTAAGCCGCCGATCCAAGCCGCGCCTTGAAGCTGAGCCGCTGCCATTTTGTGGGAGAAGCTGTCCGGCTATCTACCTTGGAGCCAAGCCGATTTTGATGAAATCGAGCCATTGCAATTGTAAAATTGCAATTGCTGATTTCATGCGAGCGCGGGTTGTCGGGTCAGATCTCGGGTCAACTGCAGAGAGGAACCAGGCGAGCACGCGGGTCAGCGGGGCTCCAGGCGGGTGAAGGCGCAGATCTCTCAGACGCGGGTCTTCAGGCCGATTCGCGGGTCAACAGCATAGAGCATCTGGGCGTGGGTCGCGGGTGCAGGCAAAGTCCACAGGTCGCGGCTGAGAGTGTTCCGGTGCGGTTGGTGCACTAATTCTGTACTAATTCCGCACTAATTCTGTAGTTTGTTATTGAAGGGTTCATGTCAAGCCACTTGACTTCCTAGACTCTCGAGTGGTCATATGTGTTGCTAGATACTACCCATGCTCATGATTAGAGAATATGGGTTTATTAATTGATGAATTAATAATCCAATCCTGATTAGAATTAATAGGATTAATTCTAATTAATTATGGATTATTAATCTCAAAGACATTTGGATTAATTCATGTTTGCTACCAATTGTCTGGGAAACCTAATAGGTCACACACAATAGATGATTATATACTCAAGATGTTATTTGATAGCATAGAGGGGTTAATTTTGAAAAAGAGAAGTTCTTCTGGACAAATTATAATTAGTGGTCCAAGTTGTAATTGTGGGAACTTGATGTTTCCAATTACAATTAGGAAATTTTAATTGTTTTAGAATTTCAGATTTTCAGTGGATTTTGGAACATATATTGGATATGCTTGAAACCCTAATCTAAAGGTGATTTCAAACGAAAATAGGAGCCACGAAAACAAACGTCGTCGTCGTCGTCGTCGTCTTCTTCTTCTTCTTCTTCTTCTTCTTCTTCTTCTTCTTCTTCTTCTTCTCTCTCTCTCTCTCTCTCTCTCTCTCTCTCTCTCTCTCTCTCATTTTGCTGAAAACGAAAACAGCCCTAGCCGCCATCTTTTTCTGCTAGCATAAGAAATTTTGTTGCTTTAGTAATCCTTTGTGTGGATTACTATTAAAGATAAACATACACTATAATTATAGTGGTTAGACGTCCAACCCTCGTGGAGTTTGCATAAGAGGATTGCTGGATTGCGCCTTGGCATGAAAAAGAAATTTTGTTCTTCAGATGATCAAACAAAGGTAAAATGTTGTTACCTTTACTATTTTTATATCTTGTTTTCCACACTTAGGTGAGTCCTGGGATGGAATCTCGTTTTATTTTCCACTGTGCCGTATATGATATGAGACTGAGATACCCAACAAGTTTTACTTCCCTAGGCTGCCTACAAGTAAGAAAATTGTATCCTACAACACAATTTCTAAATTCACATGACCAAAACTCTATATATTTGTATTCTTTCACATAAAAAATGAGGAATAGAGATAGAATGGTTTAAGGTTTTCTCTCAAGAACCCAATGTCTTATGAGTTTGAGCAAAAAAAAGAGATGAAGACCAACATAGTTAAGGAAAATGAAGAGGGACTACTTGAAGATCATAAGAAGAAGAAGGAGGAGGCTTATATATGAGTTTGCTTGTCTCTTCTTTTTGTAATCTTACTTGTAATTCCTCCACTAAAATTTAACTCTTAATTGTAATGAAGGGTTGTAATCTACTTTTATGCTTGAGGATAATATATTTTCTTTAGATCTATGATTTCTGTTCTATGAGATTTAGTTTTTTGTGCTTATATGGTTATCTTGGTCCTATTAGGTATTCATTAATTTATTTTAATTAACTGTTCTTCCTTAATGATTTCGAGAGACGAGGTCAAGTTTTGGAAACCCATTTCAGTAATTTAACATTTTCTATTTTCAATTAACTGGAGAGGGAGGTTAGGAATTAGGGCTAATAATCAAAATATTTATGAAATTGCCTAGAAATAAGGATTTTGTACCCTCTGGATGATTTGGAATAGTGAGTGATGATTAATGCACCCTTAGGTTTGGTTGGTTAGGTAGAGGTACCGATTAATCAAGTTTGGAGATAGAAATCTCATAACTCAAGAGAGTATGAGAATAGTATTTGACTCACTCCGGTGCCTAGAATAGGGAATTATGGATCTAGAGGATGCACATCTCTTATGTATTGAACAGGGGAATTCCTTTTGTTACATGGGTTTATCTCTTTCTTTTTCCTAGATAAACTTCTAACTCTCTCTTTTGTGAGAACATGAATTTTTTTCCTACTATAGTTAGTGTTATATACCTCACATTTTCATTTGGCTAAATAATAAGAGAAGGAAATAAAGGTAGTGGTTGTGTTCCCTAAGGTTCTTTAATATTTGTTAATGGTACTAGACTACATGATAGGTGCACTAGACTATAGGTGTCTGTTTGTATTATTTTAATTAGCATTCTAATTAGTAAAATTTGTGTGTAGGCGAAGCATAATTGATATTTATATTCTACATGCACAAACACGCACATCATTAATTCTTTTGGAAGGGATGAACCATAATTTATTCTGGTATTAGATCAACCTTTGATTTGTCAATTTCTTTTTCCTAATGAATGATTACATGATTTTATTATTTGGATTTGTTACTTGGATTACTCTATTCTAATGAATTCAAGAGATGGGATTATAAGTTGGGGTCTATATAATGGGTTTAATGTGGGTTTTCCTTCGATTAACTGGAGAGAGAGGTTGATGGATTAGAACTTTGTAATCATTAGGAATTTGATATCTCCTAAAGACAGTGATATGAGCTTGGGGTGATTTTTGTTGACAAAATTAGTGGCTAATTGTCTTTTAATTTCCAACACTTTCAAACGAACCTAAAATAGGGAATTTTAAGAGAGTAAAGAGATAAAGGAATAATCTTCCTACAATCCATTAGTTCTATTAATTATAGATTCACATAATACCTTTAAAATAAGAAAAGAATTCAAGAATAAAGAAGTAGAACACTATAGGGACTGTAATATAATTCAAATAGAACTAGAGAAGGACATAGCTTCTGAGACCTAAATAAAGAAAACCAAATTACATTATCCATAGGATTTTAGAGACCCTATAAGGGGAGTACTGATAGGGGCTAAATTAATCATATTTTTCCTAGTTATTTGAGGCTCTTTTGCGCTACATTTTGTTCAATAACTATCCATATTCCTTCATATTTTAGATTTTACCCTTGGAAAAGCATTTTTTTCATTATTTCAGATTTTTGGAGTAAAATGAAGCAAAAACGTCGCAAAACATATTAGAGGCGGCGCTGGCTAGGACAGAGGAACCGGCATTGGCCATGCACTGTTGCACGACCTTCGAAGCGATGAAAATTTGGTGAAATAGGACAAAACATAATGGAACCGGTGCTGGCTCCGAGAGATAAGGCGATGCCGGCTGTGCCTTGAAATTAAGGCGGTGCTTTGATTTTTTCTACGTAGTTTTTGGTAATTTGTGGAGTTTTAGTATCTTCTAACTTCTACTCAGCCAAGAACATTGTACCAACGAGTTTTGACACTTCCCAAGCCTATAAATAGATGAAAAACACAAGGGAAAATGGGAGAATTCATTGATCATCATAGATAATTACTCAATCAAAGGAGGAATTCTTTAATTTAAGGAGAGTTGTACAAGAAGGTCTTTAATGGAAGAAGAATGAGGCTTGTCTATGAATGCTTTCTTTTACTTTGTTTTCTTTTTCTTCACAATGATGTGTTAATTATTTTATTGTAATTCGACATTGTTTTAGATATTCATGATTTTTAGAGTTATTTGATCTTTTGATTAATTGATTGTTCTTCTTGGTATTTAATTACTTGGGCATATTACTAGATTAATTGGTTGTTTCTTCTCATTAACTTGCTAGACCAAAGAGGTTGATGGTGGTTGCAATTGATTAATTTCATATTTATTGACTGTTAACTTGCTAGACCAAAGAGGTTAATTGCTGAGGATTGAGTAATTAAAGGTTAATTGATGTTTGCCAGCCAAGGATTCATTGATTAATTTCATCTTTTAAATTTGTCAGACCAAGGAAATTTAATCAAGGATTGTGTTTAATGCATCTTGTGGATGAATTAGTTGAGACAGACCAAATGATGCTAATATATCTAAAAGGTAGCATTTAGTTGAGACAGACTAAGTGATGCTAATTTATCTTGGTGCCAAGAGAATGATAAAATTATGATAATGGTTAGGTACTTTAAGATCATGTTTGTCTAAACAATGGTTTGAGTTACATGCTTCTCCATCCTTAACGTGTATATTTTTCTATTTTTATTTTTATTTTCTTTTGTTTGATATTATTTCTTTTTTACTTTATCGAGTTGGTTAAACAATGAAAGAAAAGGGATTAATGTCTACTTGTTCCTTGAGGATCGACACTCGTTTGAAGCCTATGCTATATTAATGATGAGTACGCTTACTCATATGTATAATTTGGGTTTAACATTTTAATGTAAACTTGATTGGGAATGTACTTAGTTTTTATGTGATTTTTATACCCAAATAAATACGTATCAAGTACTAACCCCTATGTTTGGTCTTGGTTTTGGTAAGAAGTATAGAGGAAAAAATATACAAAATTGTAAATTCAAAATGTATTAAGTTGTCCTATCAAGAGAAAGAGAGTATTTATACGTTACAGGCCTTGGGGTTATTAAGAACCTTAATCCTAAAAAATATATTAAAAAAGGCCTAAAAACAAGTTTTGTGCACATAAAAAAAAAACATTTAAGTTGTGGGAAATGAAAATACATCCGAAATAGTTCAAAAGCCTTCATCATTGTAAATTCCATAGGTAGCATAGGCATATATGGAGCTTGCATGGTCGTGCTACAGTCATGCAAGATGCCCATGCAGAATCTACTGTTCAACTTCTAGGTGCAAAATTGTTTGCGAATTGCACACCCAAATTTCATGCAGGGCCAAAATGCATAGCTGTGCTTGCTAGTCATACACACACCTACTGGAGGGTGTGCTCTTGTTGCACGGCCAGTTGCATACCTATACATGTGGACGTGCATCACCTACTTCCAGTCATTATATATGGTTAAAATGTAATTCATTCATGTTCCTTTGTTTCTTCTTGATACGATTTTCCTATTGTCATCGAATTGTACTCTGTACATAAAACCTTGCTACCTAAATACACAATAAAAGCGGGGATATCACCTCGTCAAAAGGACCAAGGGTTTTTGGAATGAGGTAAAGAAAATCAAAGTAAAATAAATACTTCCTTTTTCATGGTGGTTAAAGAAGATGAAGAATGAATGAAGCAAAATAAGTGATTTACCTTAAGATGGCTTTGGTTGATTTGAATGCATGACGAGAGTATGATGTGCTGTTGTGTTTATGTGTAGAAGAGAAAGAGCTTTTTGCTTTGGTTAAAGAATGGTGTGAGTTGTATATGTGATTCAGACTTAAGAGGGATAGAAAAGAAGAGTGCTTCAGTTAACTTTGAAAGAAACAAGAGAGTGAGTTTGTGGTGTGCTTGAGTGTCATTTGTTCATGTGAAATTATTTAGGGCAGCCAAAATATGAGTAGAAGTTAAAAATAAATATTGTTGTCCAGCTTTAGTGCTAAATTACACGCATGTGACTCGGTGTGGCTCTTTTAATCTCAGTTGGTGTGTTGAGATGTTGGCCGATTGGTGTTTACTTTCGTGTATGTCAGGTGCTTGAGTTTCATAGTCAAAATTGCTAAGATTTGCTACTTTGATGAAGGGGTTAAGATTGAAGAAAATACCACTTAAAGAGAGTCGATAGTGTTTTGTAGTTTCAAGATGATTGAAAGTCCTATTCTATCTATGTTGTGTTTGGGCTTGCTAGGGTAGAAAGAGGGGAATTTTCCAGCTTGGTAGATGCTTGTTGGCTGGCTGATCTTTGCAAGAAAAATGAACTAGGGTGGCTGAATCATTGATGAAGAATATGGGTTAGGCTTAAGGGAAAATTCTGATTATCTAAGTGATGGAATTGCAAAATATTTTGAGAAGGTTTTCTAGCTATCTTCATGTATTTCAACAAAGTTTAAACAGCTCCAAGGTGGCGAATAAAAAAGCTTAGACAATACTAGATTTTTTTTATTTTTTTTAATCCAAGATGAAGCTTATAAGAAAATTAGACAATAATTTAGAAGTTATAGCTATTTGTTCTTTGCAATTATTTGAAATTCAAGAATCTTAAAATTAGAGAAGTTCTCAAAAAATGGCGTCTGGAATTTTCTTTCCTACAGCCAATCGAAAATCCAAGTGTTATTAAAACACCAAAATGCATGTTAAATACAAATAAATCTAGTAGTATAATGGATAATTAATATCTAATGGATAATAGGAAATTATTTTGATTTTAGAAGATATTTTCATAAAAGAAATTTTCTGATTTCATGAAATAACTTTCAAGAAAAAAACTGGGAGATAAACTCTAGTGGTGCCTAATCAAGAGGATTTTATCAAGACATTAGGGAGCAGAAGATAAAAGAAAAAGAAAGCAAAAGATTTGCGAGAGTTTGGACTCAAACTCAAGTCATCAAGAGATAATTCCCAAGCTGTAAACACTAGACCACATTAACTCGTGTGTCTATAATTCATAGACAAATTTTCTTTACCATCATCTTAAGCATCTCATTTGCTAATATAAATTCTAATTTCCAAAATAGTTCACCTAATCCAAATAGAGAATTGCTATAGCCTTACTAAACAATCCACATACACATAAATAAAACACAAGTTCAATCATACACAGACAAGTGCACAAAACCATCAATCACAATGATAGAGGTTTTAAAAATCCATATGCTTATGACAAACACTAAACAATGCCCATGCTCCCCATGAGTCTCAGGTAGAAAATAAACGGGGTATTACATTCTACTTTCCTTCAGAGAATTTCTTGTGAAATTTAGGTGGTTTTACCTCTAAAGGAGCTCTGGATTCTTCCACATTAACCAATCTTTAGTTTTTCAAATAGTATATTGCGTTCCACGATGATCCAATAAAACCTTTATCATAGGAATTTACTTATTTCGAAGCATCTTAACATTTCTATGCAAAATCTTTATTGTCTTCTTGATATAACTTAGATCAAGTTATAGCAATAATAGTCCATCATTAAGTACCATCTCTAGGTCAGGATAATATTTCTTCAACTATGATAAGAGCATACATGACATATTCTAGTTAAGCGTTCCATTAAGTCCAATCGATAAGCTATTGGTCTAATCTTCTCCATAATTGGATATGGCCACAAATACCTTGGACTCAATTTCCCACCGTTCGGATGTTGAAGACTCATATGCTCGGAGTCTACTTCAACAACGTCTAATCACCTACATGGAACTCCAACTTCTTTCTTTTATTAGCTACATAGCTCTTTTGCCGATTCTGGGCTACCTTCAATTTATCTTTAATTGCGCTGACATTATATGTCATCTCTTGTGTATTTACTTCACCAGATTTGCTAATGTGACCATCTTCAACCATCCTTAAAACAAAGATACTTGGAATTTCCTTCCATGCAGATCTTCGTATGGAGCCATACCAATTGATGATTGGTAATTGTTGTAATATGCTAACTTTGCATAGGGTAAGTAGTTAATCCACTTATGTCCAAAATCCAGAGAACATGCCCTTAATATGTTTTTTAATATATGAATAGCTCTCTCAGACTACCAGTTAATTTGAAGATGTGCTTAGTACTAAACTTCAAAGTCGAACCTAAGGATTGATGAGATTTATTCCAAAATCCCAAAGTGAATCTGGGGTCTCGGCTAGATACAATATTTGGTGGTACTCCATGTAGTCTCACAATTTCCCACATGTAGATTTGGGTCAACTTCTTCATTGAGTCCCTTACATTCATTGATATAAAATATGTAGATTTGGTTAGTCAGTCTACAACTACCCACACTGCGTCCTTTTGTGAATTTGACATAGGTAAGCTAGTAACAAAGTGCATAGTTATCTTTTCTCACTTCCATTCAAGAATAGGCAATAGTTGTAACAAGACTACAACTTTCTTATACTCCATCTGAACCTTTTGATAAGTTAGGCAAGTTATAACAAGCTTCACTTCTTATATCTTCATTGCAGACCACCAATATGCCTTCTTCAATTCATGATACATTTTAACATCTCTCGAGTGAACAACATGTTTACTCTTATTTGCCTCTTATAACATTCTTTTCTTCAACTCCTGATCCTATGGTGCACATATTCGACAACAAAAATATTCCATTCCTTCTTCATCTACTCAAAAGTATTTTCCTCCTCGCTTGGCTAACTTGTTCTTAAAAGCTTGGAGCTTAGCAATGTCGTTCTGTTCTTTAATGAATTAATGCTTTAATTCTGGTACCAATCTCAAATTGCTTATACAGATTTTCCCCTCTTGAATTTCTAACTTTTAGTCCAACATCTTCTATACTATCTAGACCACTTTTATTCTTATCCAAGACATATTCAACTTCCAGCTTAGCGTATCACCTACTACATTAGCCTTTTGTAGATGATAATTAATATGACATTTGTACTCTTCTAAAAACTCCATCCATATCTGCTACCTGAGATTTAGGTCCTTCTACACGCAAATAGATTTTAGAATCTTAAAATCGGTGAACACTTCATATTCTACTCCGTGCAAGTATTTCTTCAAAGCTGAAACCATACAAGTATTTCTTCAAAGCAAACACTACTACTACCAACTCCAGATCATGAGTTGGGTAATTAATTTTGCATGGTTTCAGCTTCCTTAAAGCATAAGCCACAACCTTACTCTCCTGCATCAATACTGCTCGTAACCCCTCATTTGATGCATTGGTGTATAAAGCATATGGCTTAACCTCTTTAAGCAAGCTCATAACAGGAGCAGTCATCAATCTCTTCATGAGTTCTTGAAAACTCTTCTCACATTTCTTGTTCTAGACAAACATAACATCCTTCCTCAAAAAATGCATATTGGTAAGGCCAAAGTAGAAAAATTCTTGATGAATTGGCGGTACTACCTGGCTAACTAAGGAAGCTTCAAATGATAGTAATATTCTCCAGTTGTAGTTCACCACTGCTTCTATCTTCACAGGGTATTCCATCATCCGAGACCACATGACCAAGAATTGATACTGAGTCCAACCAAAACTCCATTTGCTAAACTTAGCAAAGAGTTTATGCTCTTGTAGCTTCACCAATACCATTCTCAAGTGCTCAGCATGCTCTTCCAAACTGTTAGAATAAATGAGTATATCATCGATAAATACCACATCGAACTTGTCCAGATACGGTTGGAATACCCTGTGCAATAAGTCCTTGAACACTGTAAGTGCATTGGTTACCCCAAAAAGTATTACTACAAACTCATAATGGCCATACCCAATGTTAAAGGCCGTCTTAGGTATATCCTCCTCCTTAATCCGTACCTAATAATACCCTTACCTTAGATCCAGTTTAGAATAGTATCTGGAACCTTTTACTAATCATGTAGTTCATTTATCAGTGGTAAATGATACTTTTTCTTGATCATCAAGTTATTCATTCCCTTATAAGAAATGTAAAGCCTCAGTGTCCCATATTTTTCTTCAGGAATAACAGAGGTGCTCCCCATGTTGATGTACTTGGCCTAATACTGCCTTGATTCACACACTTCTCCAACAATTATTTTAATTCCTTCAACTCGATAGAGGCCATTCAATAAGAAGTTCTTGATACTCACTCAGCTCTTGGGGTTAGGTCTATGGTGAACTCCACCTCCTAAGCTGGTGGTAGAGAAGTGAGCTTAGTAGGAAGACATCTTGAAATTCTTTCACCATAGCAATATTCTCCAAGGTATATTGATTCTTGGGCCTATTTATTAAATAGGCTAGATATCTTGTGCATCCCTTCTTGAACATTTACTGAGCCTTCATCCAAACTATCAAATATTTTAACTCTTCATACGCTTTGCATTAAGTTTAATGTATCCTAGTCCAGCATATTATAAAGTCTTAATTTTACATTCTACATTGGTTCCATGCTTAGCCAACCAATCTATGCCTAATATTAGGCCATAGTCTTGAATAGGTAAGACTTTGAGATCTGCATTAAGATTTTCCTTTCCTACCTTAACGTGACACTCCTACATCGACTTCCCTACTTCTACTTGTTGGGATGTGTGCCAAAAATAGCTCATATTTCTGTATTTTTGAAATTAATAAAAATTTCATTTATTAATGATTTTTTGTTTACATATATTGCATATTAAGCTCTAAATGTGTTCATAAGTAATCTACGTAATTGGGTCATGCGTTCATAGTAAGGTGTACATTATAGGCTACAAACACATAACTGAAAAATTATTCATAATCGAATGATTAAGTTGGGAACTTCATCAAAGTCTAGAGCATTACACAGTGGTTTCTAAATATGAAAAGGTTTACCTTTAACCAGTGAGTAGTCCACTTACACCAATAGTATAAGCGTAAGTAGAATACGTAGAATTGGACCACGCAAAAATAATCATTTTAAAATACTAAAATAAATAAAGATTAGTTTATCGTAACTACTGTGTGGACGAGTGCCTTAAGACTTAGTATAAGTTGGTGGTCTGGTAAAACTAGATGTACACACTTTGATGTATGTTGGGTGAGGTCTTATTGCAAGGCCAATAACTCTTTATGTTGGGTGTATAACTTTAGTTAATTAAGATGGACATATACAATAAAGTTTCTATACTTCATTACATGAAGAAATCACCCCTTTATGATTGTCTCAGATAATCTAAATAATCCAGAATCTTGGGAAATATGACTAAATATGTACACATTTGGGTAGCTCCCATTGACAAGTGGATAAATAGTGGAAGTCATGGATTACGAAACTAACTATCAAAGAATCATAGAAGTCATTGAGAAATGTGTTAGTGCATTTATTTCTATCTCAATAATAGGTGTGACATGAAGGGGTATTTTCATCACTACACCTGTAGGTCTAAGTGTTGGGGATATGCCCTAGAGTCAATTTGTACTTATACAATTGTCATTATGTTTTATATAATAATATGAGGCTTTCCTTTCCATGAATAGTGAGTTTTGTTTTGTTGGTCATCAAGTACGTGACTTGATAGTAAAACCCTACAATGAATACAATGACTATTCTAAAACTGTCCCTGATTGATTATTATTATTATTATTATTTGAATAATAATAAATTAAAATTAGTATGTTTGTGACTTGATGGCTATGTTTTACTGGCCATAGATATTTGTGATATCGAGTCAAGACATAAATAAATGTTAGAGAATATTGTATTGGACATGACCCACTGTGAGAGTACTTCATGGAATATGTCATAAGTACTTTCTAGCCATAATAATATTGAATGTCCTTCGACCTAAATTTATCATAGTTTCCTACTTGATAAATTTTATATTTTGACATTGTCTAAAGTTGTCTTTAACCAGATAATAAATTAGACTACTGTTGGATATAGAATAAATTAAGGAGAAGAATATGATTGATTGTGAAGGAATTTGTCCCTCTCAATTATGGGAGAGATATCCATTGGCCCCTTGATAAGTTAGACTGTTAAAAATGCATGGCCGTGCTCAAATATATCAATCTAAGATATTGATATCATTTATTTGAACAGTCTACTATGAAATCAAGAAATAATTGATTAAGCTTAATAAGGATGACATGCTCCGTGCCTTATGCTTAATCTGGATATCGTGTGACAAAAAGGACTAAATATAAAATTATGGTTTGGTTCAAAGAGATCACCGATCTTCATTTAACTTGGATAGTTATAATGTTTTGATAGAAACCGCTTATAACTTTTGGGCCATTTAAATATGATTTAGGCACACTGCTAGTGTTAAATGAACCTATAGGGTCACATAATAAGCGATCTTGTTAGGTTATTTTCTGGTGACCAAATTCGATGAATCTGGAGATATGTCTAAGTTAATCGTACTTAGAAAATTTACCAGATACAATGAATCTGGAAATATGTCCACATTCGATGTATCTGGATGATGTCCAGATTATAAGAATCTGACTCGGTAAATTAATTAGTTAAATTACCGAGATAATGGCAGAATCTTATCATAACAGTTTTAATTTAATTTGAATTTAAATTAGAATATGATAAGATATTATTAGGGTTGGACTCTAAGAGGTTCGGGGGTTTTTAAGAAAACCCTAGCCGTCTTTTCAATGGTCCAATTTTTCGGTTGAGAACATTCGTGCCATTCTCTACCAGAAGAAGAAGAAAAAAAAAAAAAACCTCTCAAACCCTTGGCGCTAGCACTCCCTAAGTATCGAGTGAGTTCGAGGTGTGTATCCGATAGAGGACGTTCGCATACTGCAGCGTCTGGTGATTGTTCGGGTTGAACGTACAACAGCACAATCAGAATCGAAGGATTTTGATTACAGCAACCAAAGGTAATTCTTAAACCTTAGATCTTCTTAATCATTTACTTAGGTCCTCGAGAGGGATTTGTGGATGTTTTCCGCATTTAGGAGTCCACGAATCCTAACACTAAGACACTGCACTTGCAATATTACTCTCAGGCTCAATATTTCCATATAGTGATAAATGAAATATTTAAAATGATAAAATGCCACTATTTGTTAGTAGGGGTATTTTTTGTTATTTTAGTAGCCAAGATTAATTGCCTTTTTGTTGCCAGAGAAATTCAAATAACCTTTCTAAATTTATTTAATAGATGGGCTTATTTGGTGAATTTATTATTGCAAGAATTAATCTAAAAATCCAATTAATTTTTTAATTGGGCTAGAATAATTAATTGGGCCAATTAAATTAATTGATTTATTAATTAATTATCTTGAGTAATTTTATATTGGTCCCAAGTAGATTAATTAATTAATAGATGTTCTAATTTAATTAGTCTTTGACAAATTAAGAAATCATGGCACGTCAGGGTTTGATAGTAGTCGCATTGTGAAAAAAAAAGGAAAATGAAATAATAAAAGGGAATAGGAAGTATGTGTTTTTGCTGTTGGAAAGGAAAAGGAAGAAGTTGATATGAATGGCATGGCATCACGTGTGCCTGTGAAAAGGAATTGACTGAATTCTTGACATATATATATATATACATACATACATACATATACATATATTTATGTGTGTGTGTGTGTGTGTGTACATATATACAAACAACTTTCAGTTTTCCTTCACAAAACAAAAGCCACCAATTTCGTCTTTTTCCTTCATTTTCGTTCGAACCTTTTTAGCTCTTTCTTTTCTTCCAATCTTGGTCAACCTAGTTCTACTTTCTCTGGTAGATGTACTCCTGACCTCTTTTGCAATTTATTAACACAAAAGACAAGGTGGCATACAATTACTACTGCATGTTAGAATTTAAAAAGTGCACAGCATTATCCAAATGTTATACTTGCGGAATAAAGATTACACTCTTAAGCAGTAAATGCTTATTACTTTTTAAGTTTGAATCATTCTCCCCATATCATTCTTTAGTCGTTATTGCTTTGGACTGAAAGACAACTATTAACTCCTACATAATCCCCAAGTTAAAGTGGGGGTGACACCCACATGTATAACATATTATTATGAAATTGTTTGAAAAAGTCACCAATAACTCATGTTTGTTACAGAAACACAAAATAAATTTGCCACAACTATTGCATTTGTGCATTCAAATTATAAAGAAAATGCTAGTCTTGACTAGAGGATTGAATATGTCTAGGACCCTTGCTAGATAATTTACACAATCCAAAAATTTTGTACAATATCCAGATCCATAGAGAGAGAGTATTCAGCTATTGTCGACATCAAGAGACAAAATACATAAAACAGTTATCTAGGGAATATGGTATGTTCTTAATTATTGCGTATATTCTTCTAAGTATATTTATATGCTAAACAGTTATCTAGGATACATATAGTTATAAATAGTAATGGCATGACTAGGAAAATAACAATATAGGATTCGAATGATAAGGTTCATTAGCTAAGAAAATGAGGGAAGACTAGATCAAGATGCCACTAATTCATTAGCTAATGATCTAATAACCTTATAGACGTTTACAAATGTTTCTTTCATGCACAACAGGTTGGCAAATGAACTCCACATACATGAACATAGACGTTGATTTATAAATTGATTCTTTATCACCGGCTCTCAAGCATAGAGTACACCTCAAAATAAATATTGAATGAATTTATAAGGGATTCAAATGCCAAATTAGATTAATGAAGGGAGTTAGGAGCAAGCTAATAAAAGGTAAATAGATAGAAAATATGCAGTGAAACCTTCCAACTAATCAAGATTAAACATTATGAAACTATAGTAGGCAACACAATGTCAATGCTTGGATATTATTCCCATTCATAAAGTGAACCACCCCATAGAAGCCACTTTTTTCTTTCTTGCGAACTGGGTACTTGGGATGTTAATCAGTTTTCTTGTTTGAACTATGCAAGTATCATCTATCTTAAGTGTACATGGCACATTTTAGAATCAACAATTGACCTCTCCTTAAATTTCCCCCAAAAATCCATATTTACATTAGCTTCTTTATGATAGAAAAAATCAACCTTGCCATCAGATCCAATGTAAAAGTAATCAATATCATAAATAACGATAAATGACCAAAAAAGGAACCAAAGATTACCATCAATTAGCAGAAAAAAGAAAAACCCAATGAAATAATAAAAAGACTACCATACATATCATAACAGGCCAGGCAGGGAAACTTTTAACTTTGGCAAGCATAAGATCACGGACCTTCCACTGCCGCCGAGCCACCTTTGGCGAGCACAACATCACCGACCTTCCACTGCTAACGAGCTGTTGCTGCAGTGGTGGCAGCAGCTTTGCGGGCACCATTTCTTCGATTGGGGGCCATTCCGATAGAAAAGTTTCAAACCTAGCAATCAAATTAGAGACATGTGCTCACTAAAGAACGCAAAAGAACATGATTTCGAGGGTTTTCTGGTTGAGAGAGCACCAAAATTGCCCACTTCTCTATAAAAAAAGCAAGCACTTTCAAACTTCCAAGGATTCACGACAGAAGATTCCCTATTTATTCTTCCAGGCATTGAAAGATCATGCACTAACCAAAAAGGGCGAAGCAAATAAATTTCCAAATCCTCAACTACATAACCTAATTCTGATCATAAGACTTAAAAGAAAATCTATTAAAAAATACAAGAAAAAACCAAAATAATTCTTAATAAGAAATAACTGAACACCTAGCCAACCTACTACTCCCCGATTAAAATTCTAATAAGAAACAATTTAGTTGCCCAAAACATCATCAATATGTAAATCTCAATCCATTTTTATAGCCTTAAATTAAACGAATAATGAACCTTGAATGCCATTCGAGCATATTCATATTCGGAGACAAAGGATAGATAGCATTGTTGACGAAGGAGTAGCAGAAAGGGCTTCGAGAGAGCTGCAAATGGGGCTTCGGGAGAGTCGAAGAAAAGGGGGCTTCCGATGATGACTTGGGAAAGGAATGGAAAATAAAGAAAATTTGGTGTAGAAGTGTTTTGAGGAAAAAATTTGGCATGGACTTTTAGCACCTTTGCTTTTTTTCATTTATTCTGTCAAATTAATAAAACTAATTTTGATTGTTTAGCCATATAATGTAATTTGTTTTCGAATTGTGGTAATTTCATATGTAGTACTAATTTTTCTCATTCTCAAATATGGTAATTGCATGTTTTTTTTTTTTTTTTGGAAAACATAAAAATATAAGCAATTTATTTTTTCAAATACATTCTGATGGGTATTAATAGCTTTAATCATTAAAAAAAAGTTATTTTAAAAACTTATATATATATATATATATGTATGTGTATATCAAAATTTTGAATTTTGAATTTATTTTAATAAAAAAAGATACGTGTGAATTAAATTAAAAATTTATTATCTGACTAATAAATTAAACTATGTCCAGAAGGAGATTAGATAATATGATTGGTTGATGTTGATAAGATTTTACCAAAATTTTCAAAGAAATGAAAGGTATTGTTGTCAAGAGCAAGTACATGTTTAGATTTATATATGTTGACTAAAGACTTTTAAGGTTAACATGAACCGGTATTTTTGTATTACACTTGAAATAAAAATATTTTGATTACAGTATATTTGTTTCATCCACTTAATTTTAGATTTTTTATAAAACTATAGTATTTTGCTATATTTATAATATGTTCTGAAAAGTCAATGTCATTATAAACATACATACATACATACATACATACGTACGTACGTACGTACGTACATACATGCATGCATACATATTATCAAAATAACATAATTCTAAGTCATTCTATTTTGTCTCTCCTCACTGCCTAGCCATTTTTTTTTTTTTTTTACTTTGAAAAAATTGGTATAACTTCAAAAATCATTTTTTAAAACAAAATTAATTTTGAGGATCACATAAATGCTTTTGGTATATTTTGTTTTTTTAACCGTATAATTCTTTGTTACTAAGTTTATTACTCTTGTAATTTATGATATAAATGTAACCACATAAATATATCTTTTTAAAATGATAAAAATATAACCAATTGGACATACTGCTTTTAGAATAACATACATTATCATTATTTGATTTGATACCTTATAATCCCAATATAATTATTTGGATTAATTTAGAAATTCTTTCAATTTAAATTAATTTAACTTGAATTTATTCAATTTCGAAGCCATTCCCAAATATATCCACAATATTTTTATATAAATATAAAGTACTACGTTATTGTTTAATTAAAATGATTGAATTTCACTTTTAAACAAATATTAATTAATATGTGTACTATATGAATTAATTTTGAGAGCTTATATAGAGATTAAAATAGATTATATGGCAACATACATCTGATTACCTTCAAATTTGGTGATAATACTTTTTTTTTAGCAATTTAAATAAATGTAACAGTTGGATCATTAATTTGACATACTTATATTTATAAAGGCGTTAGGTTTTCTGTCGTTATATAGAGATTATTCTAGATTATGTCGTCAAATATATCAAATTACCTTCAAATTTGGTCATGATACTTTATTTTTAACAATTTTAACAAATATAATGGTTGGATCGCTAATTTGGTATACTTATCTTTATAAATGCATTAGGTTTTGTGCTCTAATATAGAGATTATGCTTGATTATAAGGCAAAATAGATCCAATTACCTTCAAATGTGGTTACAATACTTTCTTTAGCAAATTTTAGAAATCAAACGATTGGATTATTAATTTGACATGCTTATCTTTGTAAATGTGTTAGGTTTTGAGCACTTACATAGAGACTATAGGAAAAATATATATGATTACTTTCAAAATTGGTCATGATACTTTTTTTTTAACAATTTCAACAAATCTAACAGTTGGATCTGTAATTTGATATATTTACCTTTGACAAAACTATTTTTCTTATGGTTAAACTTCTACCAACTACCCACTATAGTTGGTATTTCGTTGGAACATCGGTAGGAAAAAAACATTCCCCTCCCCTTTACCAACAAATTACCATCAGACATTGTTACCAACTACATGTATTTTATTGGTAATTGGTTGGTAAATATTTTCCTACATGTTTACCAACATATTAACAACAGATTACGAACACAAATATCAACAACCAAATACACACAGTTGATAATTCTATTGGTAGTTTATTGGACATTAATTTACTATATTTCCAATAGATATTTCAGTTGGTAATTCTGTTGGAAAAAAATTGATCATCATATTACCAACTATATTACCAACTGAAATAGTTACCAACTACCCACTTTTGTTGATAAATTGGTGGGAACAACATTCCCTCCCTATTACCAACAAATTACCATCAGACACAGTTACCAACCACTTATATTTAGTTGGTAATTGGTTGGTAAATATTTTCCCTCCAGTTTACCAACATATTACCAACCGATTACCAATAGCAAAATCACCAACAAAATACTCATTGTTGGTAATTTGTTGGTAAGTACCTGAAATTCAACACATTCCATATTTGTTGGGAATCTATTGGTATTCTATTGGTAATTAACAACTGAACATGGTTTGCTGGAAATAGTATGTTAGTAATCAGCCTTTTTCTAGTAGTTTTGTTGGGAAATTGTTGCTATCGTGGAGTTTCCCTTTTAGCCTTAGGTTGATATTTTTTCTATTGTTGTACTATATATATGTAGTGAAGGTTGAAAATTTGATTGTTATAGTGGTGAATAAATTGAAGAGTGATTGGTTTTTGTTGTTGGTATTTCGTGTTGTGAAGTGTTGTGGTTTGATTGGAGATTATTTTCTTATGAAGTTTTTCAAAACCTTTTGTACAGTAGACTTTATAGTGTTGAAGTTATTGATCGGATTATTTTGGGAGATTTCACTATGCTATGTGCAGGTTATAGTACTAATAATTGGTGGATGTTGTAGTGGCAATCTATTGTTGTATGTAAGGACCCTTAATATATATAATACTTCTAGTGCTTTGTATACTAGTGTTCTATTGTGTATATGGGTTAGGTATTGATGAGAGTATATTAGCATATCTATATTGATTTAGTGTATTTTGTGGCTTTGTTGTATTGGATGTAGTATAGTTCTTGGTACTAATATATATTTTGGTATTGATTGTTGTATTTAATTTTATGGCTTGTTAATAATATTTATATACATATATTATTATATGATGGTTTATATTATTATTAATATTGATCCTAATGAATTTAGGCAAAACACCTTGTATCCTTTTTATTTATATTTTCTTTTGAATTATTTCCTTTGAACATTATTTTGTTTGTATTCCTCTGTTGTTACTATTTCTTTAGCCTCGGTATACTGTTATAATTTTCTTCCTGTTGTAGGATGGAAGATTTTCATCTTTTAGACAACCATTCATTTCTTCTCTCTTTTATGACACATTGAGCTTCAAGATGCTTGGGGCAGTAGTGCTTTACCTTCTCTTAGCATTTATCTCTTTTAATCCAATTAAAAATGCTTATATTGTTTAGTTTGTGGCCAATGAGGGCATTGTCCAATTAAAGTGTGAGGGAAAGGTTGAATAATATTTTCTTTACAATTTTGTATTAATTATTTTGGCAATTTTCTTATTTTTGGGTTAAAATTCTTGTTCTTTGCACTTGGGCTAGAATTTTTTTGAATTTTCCATACATTTTTCATTTTTTTCTTTTTTGTGATTTGTTGGGTAGTTTTCAAGACTTTTTGGTACATGTGTTAGTTTGGTGGAGTTATTATTTATCTTTATGCTTGGAAATTCTACTTAAGACTTTTCTAGGAAAGTTATTTTATGTACACTTATATTTTAGGCATAATATAGGCTAAGTTTAGATAAGTGAGTTAATCTTGTTTATGCCTTTGAAAATGTTACGAATCTTGATTCTTTAAGAATGAATCAGAATTTGGTGATGAAATATAGAGTATGGATCATTTGCTTAGCTCTAGTTTTGTGGCAAATCCCATTTATTCATTCATTTGATTGCTTTGTATATTGTATTGTAGAAATATTCAATTGTTTATTGTATTTTTCAATTAAAAGATAACTTGAAGCAAGAGGTAGGTTGCTTAATACACCTACCAATATGAGGGGAAAAAAGGCTCTAGAAATGTAAAATGGATGTCCTACGAAGAAAAACAACATGTGATGAAAAACAAAAGAAAAGAAAAAGCAAGAAAAAGAAAAAGAAAGAAAAGCAAATGGAAAAAATGCAAGGGATGCAAAAAGAGTATTTAAGTTAAAATAATTGTAAATGCATTCCTTTCATAGAAAGAAAAATGAAGAAAAATAAGGGGCTCCTACTTTACCAATTCAAATTGAAATGTATTGTTTTATTGTTATATCAAAGTGTAAGGTATTATTATAGCATAACACTTGTAATGAATGAACTTAGAGTATGCCATGAGATTTGAGTGAGTCATTTGATCCTATATCATATAAATCATTTTGTTTGAATTATGGATTGGAGAAGTAATGTGCGTCACATTTATTTGACATAAGCTTGTTTAATTTCACTTTGATGTTTTTTGTTGTGTCTAGCTTAATATAAGGGTATACATGGGTTTAACTTAGATAGATTGGGGTTGAGATGAATTCTACGGTGGAGCAAGAAATAATCTCTTTACCATTTTAACATTATTGCATATACTCTAAGTTGTTCTTGATTATTCACTTAGAATGTTATGTAGAATTTTCATTTTGATTGTAAAATTACTCATTCTTTGTCCTTATGAATAAATGTATGTCACTTGATTTGTACACTAGCGAAGTCATGAATAAATGTATCTTACTTGAAATGTACAATTAGTCCATTCTTTATTTTTAAATAATTGTGGTTTGCTTGAGGACAAGAAAAGGTTTAAGTGTGGGGTATGTTATGAGGGATCATCGTATACATATTTTTTAGTATTTTTGTACCTTAATTGTGATAAATTCTTATTCAAATCACTACTTCCTACACCATTTTCATCTTATTTTTTTAGGAAAAAAATAAAATGCCAATTGGAGATACAAATGATGAAACGGAAGAAAAAGAACAAAAATGGAAGAAATTGCACAACAACAACTTCCCTTAGCCGCCCAAAGCACAACAAAGATGCAGTACGTCAAGGAGATGGGCGGCCTAGGGAACTATTTCCCTAGCCACCTTAGAACAAACTTTGTGCCCGAAACAAGTGAAGAAGGCCACCAAATGAAGATATTTCTTTCTAGGCCGTATAGAACAAAGCATAGGACACCTAATCTTTCAACCTGGTGGCCTAGGAAAGTGGAACTTCCGTAGGCCGCTTGGTTTATCGAAAATAATATAGGGAAGTGGCCGCCCACTTGCTACAGAAATTTACATTTGGCGAGTTCTTTTTGAAACGCATATAATTTTTACTTTAAGAACCCTTTAAAGACTTAAAATACATTCTTCTTGGACTTGGTTTTCTCTCTAGAACACTAGGACAAGAAATTTTCACAAGAGAAGAGAAGGAGCTTGGGATTTAAATAAGAAGAATAGTAGGTTACAAGGAGATCTCAAGGAAGAGGAAGAAATGACATATCTATGAGTGTTCTCTTACCCTTTTTCCATGTTATTTTACTTTGCGATTTTTGTATTAAGACTTTATTTTCAATTGTAACAAAGGGTTGTACCCTATTTTTATGCTTTAGGATGATGTATTTTTCTTATATTTATGATTTTTACTATATGATAATTAGTTATTTGTATTTATTGTGTTATGTTGGTTGTATGGGTTATAATTTATTTTCTTCAAATATTTGTTCTAACTTAATGATTTTGTGAGGTAGGGTTAATGTTGGAATACCCACTTAGTTAATTTAATGTTTTCCATCTGTAATTAAGACGAGATAAAGGTTGTGGATTGGGGCTAACAACAAATGAGTTAATAGCATTGCTTAGAGATAGGGATTTTGTAGCTTCCGAATGAAATGGGATTGGTCGTAGTGTTTAATACCTCATTGGTTTTGGTTGAATCGGTAGAGCTACTAGTTAATCAACTTAGGGTTTAGGGATCTCACAATTGGAGAGATAATGAGATTGATTTGTGAATCACACTACTCTCTAGAGTTGAGATTTATAGATTTAAGGGATACACATCTTTGAGATGTTTATTAGGGAAATTCTCTTTGTTACATGGCCTTTCTTTCTTTCTAATTCCTTGATGAATTTGTGACTCTTCCATGTGTAAAACTTTGTTAGGCATCTTAGGCTCGTAACCTATACGGCGCAGTGGAAAATAAAATGAGATACCGTCCCAGGACCTGCATATGTGTGGAAAACAAGATAACAATAGATCAAAGGTAGCAACTTTTTATCTTTGTTTGATCGTCTGAAGAACAAAAATGTCTTCTTCAAGTCGAGACGTGATCCAGCAATTCTCTTGGTCCAACTTCACGAGAGTTGAACGTCTAACCACTATAATCATAGTTTGTGATTATCTCTAACTGTAATGCACACAGAAGAATACTTAAGCACAAAAATGTCTTGTGCTAGCAAAAAAAGGTGGTGGCTAGGGTTCTTCACAAGAACAATCGAGAGAGAGAGAAGAAGAGAAGGTTTTGTGTTGCTTAGAGTCTCCGTTTTTCCAACATCAGCTAGGGTTTCGATTATATCACATATATAACCGAAAAACCCTACTAAAATTGAGAATTCTAATCCTATTAGATTTCCCTAATTGTAATTGGAAATATCAAGTTCTCACAATTACAATTTGGGCCATAAATTATAACTAATTATAATTTGTCAACAATAATTTCTCTTTCTCTCAATTAACACCACCATGTTATCAAATAACATCTTGAGCATATAATCATCTATTGTGTGTGACCTATTAGGTTTCCCGGTTAATTGGTAGTGAACATGAATTAATCCAAATGTATTTGAGATTAATAATCCATAATTAATTAGAATTAATCCTATTAATTCTAATCAGGATTGGTTTATTAATTCATCAATTAATAAACCTATATTCCCAGATCATTGGCGGTATCTAGCACCACATCATGACCACCTAAGAGTCTAAGAAGTCATGTGGCTTAACATGAACCTTTCAATAACAAACTTCAGTGCAATTAAATCATGTCACCATATAATATCTCATTCAGTTTGGAGTACGGAATTAGTGCCAACTCCCTCTAGAATTAATTCTGGCCCGAATATAATAGTACTTGTACTAGGAACCCACTACTCTAGATGTGTATCAATTGAAACTATTTCAAATATGCAATCACTTTGGCCAAGGGCTTCTCGAGTAGTAATTCCTACAAGTGGCCGTGAGATATTCGCCCCTACTATTATGAGTGGTGAATCCTTTATTGACCCTCTCAACTACTTTTGTTTACCTCACAATGTACCCAATAACTATCCTATAAGCGGCCCTTGATCGAGCTCCAGAGATTGGAATCAAAGTATAATGCTCAGCAAACAAAGTACCTTAGAGATCTCAAGTCTAACGATACTTGCACATTTGCAATATTTAGATTATATTACTAACACTAAATAGTTATCCATGTCATTATCTCAAAGCTAGGTCATCCAATGAACTTGTTCCATTAACAAGCATCTATGTGTTAACTTTGAGTATCTCAATACTCACGGATATGAGAACCACCACCTGATCAAATCAGGAAGTCTAACATATGCTAGTCTTAACGTATTAATGATGTCATGTCTCATTAATACTATGATTAGGGACTATTTAAGTAATAACACTATACAGTATAGTAGGAATCTCATATCGTAATCTCTGTCATGATTTCCTAAACACAGTGTTGTACTAGGGACTTTATCGTACAGTTATATTTTTTTAAAGTAAACAAAAGAAACTGTAAGATAAATATTACCTTTTATTAAAATAAAATGTGCCATATATAATATACAAGTGATTGCCTCTAGAGCACAATACTAACAAACTCCCACTTGCACTAGTGTCAATCATTCATGTATATAATACCGAATCACTTAACATAACAACCATGTTTCTTTTGGGATAGTGCTTTTGTAAGTGGGTCGGCTATGTTCTCATCTGTGGCAACTCTCGCTATCTTTATTTCATTAGCCGTTTTAGAAGCAGCCATGTACTACACCTCTATCGTAGAGTCAGCAATAATCTCTTGTTTGGAACTTTTCCAACTTATTGCCTTTAAACATAATGTAAACACGTAACTGAATTGTGATTTGAAGTCATCTTTGCAAATTGAAAACTGGCATCAGTATACCCGTTTATATTCAAATCACCTTGTCCATATACTAAGAACATATCCTTAATCCTTTGTTAGTACATAAGAATGTTCTTTACAGCCGCCTAATGACCCTCACCAAGGTCAGATTGGTATCTGCTCGTCAAACTGAGAACATAAGATACATCAGGCCTAGTACATATCATAACGTATATGATATATCTAACTGCCGAGGCATATAGAATCTTATTCTTGCAATCCCTTTCAACTTATGTCTTGAGAGATATCAACTTTGAAAAGCTTACACCATGTTACATGGGTAAGAATCCCTTTTTGGATTGATCAATGCTAAACCTCATTAGCACATTATCTATGTATGTAGACTGTGAAAGACCTAGCAACCTTCTGGATCTATCCTTATAGATCCTTATTGCAAGAATATAGGTTGCTTCTCCAAGGTTTTTCATGGAGAATTGTTTGGACATCCAAATTTTTACCGTTTGCAAGATAGGTATATCATTTCCTATTAGCAATATGTCATCTACATAAAGCAGTAAGAAAAAGATTGCATTCCCACTATCCTTCTTGTATACACAAGGCTCATCCATATTTTGAATGAAACCAAACTCTTTGATTATTTCATCAAAACGGATGTTCCAACCCCAAGAAGCTTACTTAAGTCCATAAATAGACCTTTGCAACTTACACACCTTTGTACCATCACTGGATGTGAAACCATCAGGTTATGTTATATACATTTCCTCAGTCAGATTTCCATTTAGGAAAGCTGTTTTCACATCCATTTGCCAAATCCCATAATCATGATGAGCAGCAAGGGCTAGGAGTATCATGATGGATTTCAACATGGCTACTGGCGAGAAGGTTTCATTATAGTCAATACCATGTTGTTGACGATAACCCTTCGCCACTAGTCGTGTTGTATAGGTAAGTAAGTTACCATCCATGTCTGTTTTCTTCTTGAAAACCCACTTGCACCCAATAGGTTTAATTCTTTTGGGTGGATCAACCAAAGTCCATACTTAGTTGTTATACATGGAATCCATCTCTAACTTCGTGGTCTCAAGATACTTGCTAGATTTTGAACTATTCAGAACATCCTTGGAGGTATTAAGCTCATCTTCATCTATGAGTAATACGTCGTTGTGGTCACTAATGAGAAATTCATATCTCTCAGATGCCACGCGTATCCTAATAGATCTACAAGGTTCTTGTATATTAGAAGGTTCATCTATTCTCTAAATAGATGTGGGGTTAGACAGTTGATCCTCGTTTATTTAATCTGAATGAACTTCACTAAGTTCAATCTTACTCCTATTGTCCCCTCTGAGCATGTGCTCCTTTTCTAAGAAGAGGACATACTTCAAAACAAACAATTTGTTTTCAGAGGATAGGTAGAAGTAATATTCGAAAGATTCTTTCGAATATCCCATAAACAAACACTTGTCAGACTTACTCTCAAGTTTATCTAACTGTGGCCTTTTAACAAAGGCAGGACAATCCCATACTCGCAAGTGAGATAACT
The DNA here is from genome assembly GCA_026120185.1 of Voacanga thouarsii. Classification (NCBI taxonomy): domain Eukaryota; kingdom Viridiplantae; phylum Streptophyta; class Magnoliopsida; order Gentianales; family Apocynaceae; genus Voacanga; species Voacanga thouarsii. The sequence continues at coordinate 968,751 of JANUWF010001625.1, forward strand.
TTGGTCACTTACCAAAGAACATCTCAAATGGGGTGGTATCAATTGATTTTTTCGTAACTCTCTTTAGTATATAAACAGAAGACTCTAGTGCATACCCCCAAAATGATTTTGGTAGGTCTGCTGAAGCTATCATGGTCTGTACCATGTCTAGAAGGGTTCGATTCCTTTTCTCAGATACACCATTATGTTAAGGTGTATGTGGTGGAGTCCAATGAGATAATATCTCCTTATCTTTAAGATAACTCAAAAACTCTTAGCTCAAGTATTCTCTCCTCCTCGATCAGATCTTAGAGTCGTAATACTTTTGCCAAGTTGTTTCTCTATTTCATTTTTTAAAGTCTTTGAACTTTTCAAAGGCCTCAGATTTGTATTTCATTAAATACAAATATCTATATCGTGAGAAGTCATCGATAAATGTTGTGAAATAGTTGTAACCTCCTCTTACTTGTATTGACATTGGGCCACATACATCAGAATGTATGAGTTCTAATAACTCCATACCCCATTCTCCTTTTCCTAGAAAAGGAGTTTTAGCCATTTTACCTTGTAAACAAGACTCGCATATGCTATATGATTCATAAACAAATGACCCTAACTCACCAAGCTTGTGTAACTTGGAAACACGATTTTCATTTACATGGCCCAAACCATAATGCCATAAGTAAGAGGTGTTAGAGTTATCTATTTTAGGTTTCTTATTGTTTATATTGAGAATTGGATTATCCAAGTCTAGAACGTATAAACCATTAACCAAAGTTGCTGAACCATAATGAATATCATTCAATGAAAAACAAAAACATTTATTCTTAAATATTAAATGAAATCCACATAAGTCTAAACACGCAATTGAGATAATATTTTTCATTAAAACTGGTACAAAATAACAGTTTTGTACTTCTAGAATTCAACCAGAAAGCAGGTTCAGCTCGTATGTCCTCATAGCAAGTGCAGCAACCTTTGCCCCATTTATACTACGTAGGTCCACATCGCCTTTCTATAGCCTTCTACTGCTATTTAGTCCCTGCAAGTTATTGCACAAATGAGATCCACATTCGGTATTTAATACCTATATCTCATTTCTAAGGGCAGTATTTATCTCAATCATAAGCATACCTAGAGAAAAAGTAGAAGTGCTTATAAGTTTCTCCTTCTACTTCTTATCCTTAATGGTCTCTAAGTAGGCTTTGCAGTTGCACCTCCAGTGGCCCATCTTCCCACAATAATGGCATAGGCCCTTAGTAGTTGTGTCTTTCTTGTTCACACCACATTTGGGCTTCATGGGAGCCTTCTTTTTCTTCTTTTGAACTTTCTTCTTAGAAGAGCAAGATACTACCATTAAAACTGCATTGGAATCCTTCTTCATAGAGGACTTTGCTGTTTTGAGAAGATTAATCAACTCAGGAATGGTGGATTCAATCTTGTTCATCTAATAGTCAATCACAAATTGTGAGGAACTATTAGGGAAATATTGTAGAATTAAATCAACAGTTAAGTCATGGACTATTGCAAACCCGAGATATCCAAGCCTCTCTATTAAGCCCATCATCTTCAGCCAATGAGTGGCCACAGAAGAACCCTCTGCCATTTTGCAACAGAATAGTAGTTTCGAGATCTCGTATCTCTCAGTTCTGGCTTGGGCATCAAACAACTTTTGAAGATGTAAAATGATCGAATGAGCATCCATATACTCGTGCTATTTTTGGAACTCATGAATCATGGATGCCAGAATGATACATGATGCTGTATCACTATCCTTCTTGTGTTTTCTATGGAGAGCATGCTCATCAGCATAAGGATCTTGAGCTGGTGGTGGTGGAATAGGAGCATCTAGCACATAGAGCAACTTTTCCGATTTGACAACGATTCTCAAATTTCTATACCAGTTGAGATAGATTGATTTGGTTAACTTGTTGGTTTCCAAGATGCTATGTAAGTTCAAGTTTGTTGACATGATACAAGTGACCTAGATGTAAAGATAGGAAAAATTAGCTACTTGAATATGCACATGATATGCAAATAATTATGACTTTAATTAAATGCATTTTTACTCCACTATTTTACTCATACCAATAGCCCCCACTACTGATTCAGGAAAGCCCGTTGAAAGCTTTCCTAGTGGACCGGTATCCAAATTCCTCAAAAACAACCTTAGGTTTGTCCAACAAGCCACCATTAAGTTCATTGGTAGGTATCTAATATCAATTATATCGTATGTAACTACCGGATCATTAGGTGATTAACAACTTTTAATCTTAATGCCTTTTGGGCTACCCCAACTTTTCCTCTAAATTTATTTATGGCTGAGTTTGCCCAACCGGGATAAAGAATTTTGTTAAACCCAACCCATTAATTAAGAATTTAATTCCAAATGAGTTTAATTCGATAGCTTGAACATGCCTGATGTCAAGTAGGCTTGGGTTTACCTAACAACCTGATCTCGAAAAAGGACTCTCGTTCTTACAATATTAACAGAAGGAATTAGATTTAATATTAATTGAGGGATTTGTTCCTTTTAGTGATTTCATTGAATGACATGCATAAAAATCAATAAATTACATAATTGATAATCATGGTAATAAAGCAATTATGTGGTATGGTTATGGACTTTACCCAAAATTAATTTCGTTGAGCCATAAAGGAAATTAATATAGTTAACCCTACGTCTTCATGCATGATTTAAGGTGAAGGTCTTACCTTCTCGCCTTGTTTTGGTTGCCATCTCTAGAATAGAATAGTTATACTCCTATCTAACTGATGTAAACTAATTACATAATTTCCTAACGAGAGAAAACCTCGAGTTACATTCGAGGGGAGTCAGATGAGAAGAGAATTACACAAGAACTCTAGAGAAGGCAAGGCACGCAGGCCCTATTTCATAAAAACCAAAACTATAAAATGCATGAACAGAAATAATTCGTTTTAGTCCATAACCATCTACCATGCCATTAACTATGCTTAAACAAAATAAACATATACTTTTATCATTCCAAAATCACTATTTTGGAAAAATAAAACAAATTGTAAAATCAATATTTTTAAAAATACATTAAATTTAAATTTTCAAAATCACTATTTTGAAAAATAAAATTGTTTGTCCCAAAACTAATTTTGAGAAAAAATGCTTTTGGGTCCCATCTCTGGTAGCGAAAACGGCGGTCCTGTCAGGGCAGCGCCCCCTTGGAAAAAATTTTATTTTACCGTCTCTCATCAAATGAGATTTTTCTCTTTCAAAATTCTATTGTAGGAAAAAAAAAGTTTTTTTTAAAACTACTGGATCGTGCAAAATAGAGCAGAACCGGCGCTGGTTTGGAAGCCGGAGCCGACGGCGCTTGTGTTACGATTTTTAGGAAAACTTTCCAGAAACAATTTCTGGATGTTCTCGAAATAGCATGCATCCGGCATCGGCTTGGAGGCCGGCGCCGGTGCTGGTTGTATTCAGGAACAATGGTGGTGATTTTGAAAATTTTCCTAAAATAAATTCTAGTGCCCTAATCTTTGCAACAGATGAGTGAGAACAATTCTCAACATAATTTTCTGTTTTGAGGCTCAAAACATCAACCAATTTGTTAGTTTAAACAACCATGTTGCAAGAAAACGTTTTCTACAGAAAATTTTTAGCACATGATGAAAACATCTTACGAAATATGCTGTAACTTTTACACAATCATATTGTACTACAGACCCAACCCATGATGCTCGAAATAATTTTAACTTGAGTGAAAACAATTTTCACAGCAAACAAAGAAAAACACGAATACATGAAAATAGTTTTTCATGCAAAAAACAATATTTGTAGACCACACATAGCATGGCTCTGATACCATTGTTAGGTATCTTATGCTCGTATCCAATACGATGTAGTGAAAAATAAAACGAGATACTATCCCAGCACCAGCATATGTGCAGAAAACAAGATAAAAATATATCAAAGGTAACATCTTTTTACCTTTGTTTGATTGTCCGAAGAACAAAAGTTTCTTCTTCAAGTCAATGCGCGATCTAGTAATACTCTTTATCCAACTTCAGGAGAGTTGAACGTCTAACCACTATAATCATAATGTGTAATTATCTCTAACAGTAATCCACACAGAGGAAAGCTCAAGCACAAAAATTTCCTATGCTAGCAAAAAAAGATTGCGGCTAGGGTTCTTCACAAGAATAATCAAGAGAGAGAGAGAGAGAGAGAGAGAGAGAGAGAGAGAGAGAGAGAGAAAGAGGGTTTTGTGTTGCCTAGAGTCTCCGTTTTTCCAGCCTCAGCTAGGGTTTTGATTGTATCATATATATATATATATATATATATATATATATAACCAAAAAATCTTGCAAAAATTGAGAATTCTAATCCTATTAGAAATCCTTAATTGTAATTGGAAACATCAAGTTCTCACAATTACAATTTGGGCAATAAATTATAAATAATTATAATTTGTGGACAACAACTTCTCTTTCTCTCAATTAACCCCACTATATTATCAAATAACATCTTGAGTATATAATCCTCTATTGCGTGTGTGACCTATTAGGTTTCCCGGTCAATTGGTAGCGAACATGAATTAATCCAAATATCTTTTAGATTAATAATCCATATTTAATTAGAATTAATCCTATTAATTTTAATCAGGATTGGTTTATTAATTCATCAATTAATAAACCCGTATTCCCAGATCATGAGCAGTATCTAGCAACATATCATGACCATCCAAGAGTCCAGGATATCATGTGGCTTGACATGATATCCTTCAATAACAAACTACAGTGCAATTGACTCATTTCAACACATAATATCTCATTCAGTTTGGAGTACGGAATTAGTGCCAACTCCCTCCGGAAATAATTCTGGCCCGAATACAATAGTACTTGTACCAAGAACCCACTACTCTAGATGTGTATCAAATAGAACTGTTTCCAATACACAACCGACTTGGCCAAGGACTTCTTGAGTAGTAATTCCTACAAGTGGTCGTGAGATATTCGCCTCTACTATTAGGAGTGGTGAATCATTTATTGACCCTTTCTACTACTTTCGTTTATCTCACAATGTACCCAATATCCTTCCCATAGGTGGCCCTCAATCGAGCTCCGGTAATTGGAATCAAAGTACAATGCTCAGCAACCAAAGTACCTTGGGGATCTTAAGTCTAAGGATATATGCACGTTTGCTATATTAAGATTATATCACTAGCACTAAATAGTTATCCATGTGATTATCTCAAAGCTAGGTCATCCAATGAACTTGTTCCATTAACAAGCATCCATGTGTTAACTTTGCATATATCAATACTCATAGATATGAGAACCACTGCCTGATCAAATCAGGAAGACTAACACATGTTAGTCTTAACGCATTAATGATGTCCTGTCTCATTAATACTACGGCTAGGGACTATTTAAGTACTAACACTATACAGTGTAGTAGGAATCTCATATCATGATCTTTATCATGATTTCCTTAACACAAAGTTGTACTAGGAACTTTATCGAATAGTTATATTAGTTAAAAGTAAACAAAAGAAACTGTACGATAAATAATGCCTTTTATTAAAATAAAATGTGTCATATACAATGTACATGTGATTGCCTCTAGGGCATAACACTAACAAACTTAATTAGTCTCCTAGCATAGTGTAATTAGTTATATCTCATATAATTTTTTTAGCGAGATAATGATATTAGACCAAAGTAGCGTTAATTGCTATCTTCATATGGATTCGATAATTGTTATTCCCTATACTATGGGATGGGTATATATGCCATATTGTGTGATTTTAGTGATTGGCATTTTAATTTATAACTTGATTTATGTGGGTTGTTGATATTATTTCCAATGCACAAATAACACAATAAAAAACTCTATACAATTTCGATGGAAGAATAGGAAGTAGTTTAGTGGATGGCTCTATTGTATACAAACTCAATGTGTGGGAAACACTCTTCCCAATTCTTTAATCTTTTCTTGATGATGGTCCTCAAGAGTCGTGTGAGAGTCCAGTTGACCACTTTTGTTTGTCTGCCCATTTGATGGTGGCAAGATATAAAAAACAAAATGTTAGTGCCAAGTTTGTTCCATAAGATTCTCCAAAAAGGACTAAGGAACTTAGTTTCCTTATCCAAAATAATAGTCATTCGAATTCCATGCATCTTTACTTCTTCTTTAAAGAATACATTTGCAAAATGGGAAGGATTATTAGTCTTGGAACAAGCCACGAATTCAATCATCTTTGAGAATCAATAAACAATCACGAATATAGAATCCTTCCCCCTCCTCCCTTGGTTCTAGCTGTTGGATTTTGTTCATGCAATAACAATTAATGCGCAGCAAAATTAAAATAAAATCCATACAATAGGATCACACGTATGTAATTAAACAGGTTAGTGAGAGGAAAAAAAATTGTTATCTTGAAAAGGTAGCTTTGAAAATTTTCTTCACACACATAGAACCCTTCCGTAAACTAGTTCAAGCACGAACCGCCAAAATTCCAAGCATAATAGTATCCATACGAGAACGTGCCCAAGAAAACCTCCAAGAAAATTTTTGCTAGTAGATTTATATTTATGGCGGCTATTAGATTAATTTTTGCGGTAAGAATAGGTAAATTGATTTTTCATGAAAGAAGAAAAGCTACTATTTTTTGGTAAAAACCTGAACATGATGAAAAAAGCTCCAGAAGGGAAAAAAAATTGCAGGGTAGTTTTTCAACCCACGACCTTTATAGTTTTTATCATATATGTTACCTAAATCATTTAGGAAAAATTTCACAACCCTTTGTCCTTTTTAATAACCTTTCTGGAACCAAAATATAGCTTTTCCAAATTGTAGTCTCATTGTTATATAATTGCAATTAGACCCTTGAATTATAACACCATTATAATTGAACCACAAGCCTTTTAAGTAATTATAATTTTACCCAACTAATTATAATAATTTATAATTAACCATAATAATTATTTCTTCTCATGAATTAACACCATAATATTATCATATAATATATTGAGTACCGATTTCTCTATTATGTGTGACTTATTAGGTTTTCTAGTCAATTGGCAGCTATTATGAATTAATTCTATCGCAATCGAATTAATAATCTTTTTATAATTATAACAAACCTATTAATTCTAATTAGGACTAAATTATTAATTTTCTAATTAATAATTTCATATTTAGCAGATTATGAGCTTGAATTTATTAGTACTTATTCCAGTATCCATTACTCAACATGTGTATCAATTTGAAGTATTTCTAATATGTAGTCACCTTGGACAAGAACTTCTTGAGTAATGATTCTATTCAAGTGACCATGAGATATTTGCCACTACTATTAGGAGTAATGAATTTTTTATTAATCCTCCTAACTACTTTCGTTTACTTTACATTGTACCCAATATCCATACCATAGGCAGTCTTGTAAGGATTTCAGATATTAGAATCAAAGTACAACGTTCAGTAAGTAAAGTATACTTTGGATATATCAAATCTAAAGATACTTCTACATTTGTTATAATAAGATTTAATCACTGGCACTGAATAGTTATCTATGTGGTTATCTCATAGTAAAGTTATCAAATGATCTTGTTCACTTAACAAGCACCTACGTGTTAACATTGAATATCACAATACTCACGGATGTACGATTCACTACTTGATCCAATTAAGAAGTATAACACGTGTTAGTGTTAGCACATTAGTGATGTCCTATCTTATAAATACTATGACTAGGGATAATTTAAGTACAAGTACTATATAGTGTAGTAGGAATCTCGTACTATGATCTCTATCATAATTTTCTTAATATTATACTATGTGCTTAGCACTTTACCTAATAGTCTTATAGCCATGAAGTATAAATGAAACAAACTGATCAGATAAAAAATGCCTTTATTTGATAAATGTGCCATATATAATATAAAAGTGATTGCCTTTAAGGTATAACACTAACAAACTCCCACTTGCCCTAGAGCTAATTAATTTATGTGTTGAATACTGAATGACTTTACATATCTATCATATTTTATCTAGGGTAGCACCTTAGTGAGCGAGTCCGCTATGTTCACTCATAGATAGCCCTCCTTCTTCTTCCTTTGAAGACCTTCTTGCACAACCCTCCTTGAACTGAAAAATTCCTCCTTAGATGGAGTGATTTTCTATGATGATCAATAAATTTTCCTCTTTTTTCCTTTTGTTTTTTCGTCTATTTATAGGCTTAGGAAGTGCCTAAACATGTAGGAACAGTGTTCTTGGCCAAGTAGAAGTTGGAAGATGCTAAAACTCCATAGATTATTGAAAACCGTGTAGAAAAAATCAAGCACTGCCTTAACCTCAGGGCATAGCCTATGCCGCGTTGGCGCTCGGAGCTGGCGCCGGTTGTGTTTTGCTTCTCTACTTCTTCACTGATTTTTTTTCCGAATTTCACATAATGAAGACCAGAATGCAGCCGGAACCGCCTTGACTCTTGGAGCCGACGCAGGTTCCACTCTGTTTCCCTCTGTTTTCACCAATTTTTCCGTTACTTTGAAGTATGTGTCAACAGTGCATGGCCGGCGCCAGTTCTAGAGCCCTAGCCGGCGAAACCTCTCTTCTGTTTTGCGACGTTTTTGTGTCGTTTTATCCTAAAAATCTATAATAATGAAAAAAAAAACTTTTGCAAGGGTAAAATCTCAAATATGAAGGAATATAACTAGTTATTGAACAAAATGTATCACAAAAGAACCTTAAATAACTAGGACAAATATGACTAATTTAGCCCCTATCATATTCCCCCACACTTCGTTCTTTGCTTGTCCTCAAGAAAAGTATCAAGAATAAGTAGGAAAACACAAGGTTTCATTAATCACTCAATCAATTTCAAAACAATATCTTCAATGCTTCCTTCATTCAAGAACATAGAATACATGATACTACATCTTTCACAACCAATGCAAGAATTGTATTGGTGATAAATGACGTAGTAGAACCATCTCAATACTTCATAATATCCTCAAACCATTGGAAAGAATTTAGTTCAAAAAAATAATATGCATTCCTTAGGCTTACTTGTTATACACTCTCTCCACTAATCCAAGACATATCGTGATTCTCCTTAGATCAAGTAGGACTTTTAAGCTTGTAATGTAAGGCTAAAGGCTTGTAATATAGCTTATCAAACAAAGGATATAGGAGATTCAAAAATTAAAGAAAAACTGAGAGTTAGCAAGAAAAGGATAAACAAAATGAATCAATAATTTCCAACTCTTCTTGCTCTCATATTCCAAAAATCAGTCAAACCATAACCTTATTAAGCAATTACAACTCCACTCAAGAAAATCCTGCATTTTTTCTTTTTTTTATTTTTTTTTCTCATCAAATCTTCTTTATTTCTTTCACAAGATCACTCGAATTTTCCAGCAATGGTGTCAAGTACTCTAATATGAACTTAACTTTTACAGCTCAATCACCAATTTTTTTTTTGTGATCTTTCTTTTCTTTTTCTTTCAAAAAGTTTTCTCTTCTCTTTCTTTTTCTTTCTTCACTCTTACTGCTGCTTTTCTTTTCTTTTTTCAATCTCTCTTTTCTTTTTCTTCTCTTTCTTTGCTTTCTTTTTTTTCTTTCCAACTCAATTCAGTATTGATCCATGACTAAAAGAAACAAGTCTTGATCTTTATCCCAACATTCTTTCTGAACATTCTCATACATATATTTTCATCCATCAAGAGCTTAAAGATTTGGGAAATTATTAAAACTCTCAGCAACAAGCAATGGACAAAATATTGTGACAGGTTTTCAAGAAAGAAATCAACAATTTAGGCTCAAAATAGGCACTAGGGATAATATCACAATAGGTAGGCTTGAAAATCTCGAACTATCCAAAGAAGGCCTATTACCGTCATCCCTAAGTTAAATCATGATTGTCTTTCTTATTCCGCCTGGAGAGGTATTCAAGTAAGTTCTAGAATGCTTCATGAATTTTAGTAGAAAAACAGTTTTATAGACAATGTAAAGTATTTGATCAAGAACTACTTCGTCCAAGTGAGGGTAAAAAGTCATGCATATGCCATAAATGATCTAGAACATATGCTCTATAGTCCATCATAAAGACATGCATTAAAAATATAACTTGAAATCTCAAAGAAAGTAAGAAAAAATTTGAAAAACTTTCGCTTAAAATTTGCTCCCAAGAAGGTTAAAGTATATGTATAGAAGACTTGTTAATCAAATCACTCCCCCACACTTAAACTGGACATTGTCCTCAATGGCCAAATAAATATAACAAGAAATAACCATGCCATGGGACCAAAAATAAAAAGGAGAAGAGATAAGAAAGTCCATACTGCCATTACAAATTAGTTCCAAAAGTTCCAATCTTTGAACTCTTCAAATTTTCAAAACTTTTAAATCAAAATTTTCTAAGGTAGCTCAATACTAAGAAAACACCAAGATAATTGATTAAAACTTGGTCAAAAAATATCACCAAACCACTCCCCCATACTTAAATTGGATAATGTCCTCATTGGCAAAAAATAAACACAAGAAAACATCTCCAAAGGGACCAAAAATAATAATGGGTTAGAAAGTTTAAGTAATACTTCCCAAGTGCAATAAAGTTGCAATAGGTATCTAAACTTGAGGTACAGAGAAGGGCCTGTCCAAGATGACTTTATTCCAATAAAACAAAACACAAATAAAAGCACAAAAAAATAAAAACACATACCTAAATAAAGGAAAGCAAACTAAAGAAAAATACTACATAAAATAAAATAAAATAAAACAAAAACTCTCTACACCCGTCATGCTTCCTCGTCAAACCTTTTGAAATGAAATTAAAGCTCAAAGTAGAAGATTGGCATGATGAATGTAGAATGAAGAATGGAGGGTTTTGAAACATGGAGGGTTCATGAAAACTATTTACCTCAACAAATCGAAACACATAAACCTCCTTCTCTAACATTCCTTTAGACACATAAATGCCTTTTTCAACATATGAGTGGACAAGGTATCTAACAGATGCATCAACTTTGTAATCATCAATTAACCATTCAAAAGAATTTTTACAATTAAAATTTCCCTTTAAACTTAGCATTTGAGTTCTTAAAGATGGGATTGGGAAATCCTTACTTTTCAATGCTTCTACAAATACCAGGTTACCTCCCTAAAATTGGGGTGAAGGATAGAATTCATTAACATACTCAAAGGGTTTTCTTAGAATGAAAGATAAATCCAACTTCGTGAGGCATGTGAAACTTCATACATCAGCATTAGGACCATTGTTCTCCAACAAGTGAGAGGAACCTAGGAAATCACGTGACAAAGAAATATTAGAATTACTAACACATAGAGTAGAATGGAATACCTTTCTTGTCACATCATGCAATTGTTCCTCATAGCCGCTCTTTTTGTTCCACGGTCAATTGTACGGGCTAGCATGAACTCATGAGTCTCTTCAACAATCTTAACTAATTGTTTCCTTTGATTGCATAGACGTTGGGAAGCTACTTCATGCCACTGAACAGATGAATTTGTATTGGAAACTAAAGAATTCACTAATGCTTCTAATGACGTCTCATTAAAAACATCAATATTAGCTTGTAATTTCGCCAATCTATCATCGATGTTGATTTTTTTTTTTTTTTTTTGGAGAAACGAAATAAAAATGATGAACATGCAGCAATGATGAATAATACAATTTAATTCATGAGGACATGATAAAACGAACAAAACAAAATGACTAAAAGAAAAATTATTTCAAACAGCAAAAATGACTTCATTGCTTTCCATGGCCTACACCTATAAAAGACAAAAAGAAAGTTAGAAAACCAAAATTTATATTTAAAACAAAATTAAAAGAAGAAAAATTTAGTAAAATTAAATAACTTAATATACAATATATACAAACATATAAAGACAAGTTAGTGATTATGAACATGTATATACCTATTTACATATTTGCAACATATAGCAAAATGACAATACAATTATACAAATAACAACATAGCCACTTCTTCATACAAGGAATGTATAGACATATTTACATATTTACATGGTTAAATCAACAAAAGCCAAGCTTTCATGCTATTGTTCCTCAGCAACGGCGCCAAAAACTTGATGTGTCCAGACTTGGGTGTAAAAATCATACAAAAACTAAGCACATCCCCAATCAAGTTTAAATTAAAACGTTCAACCCAAATCACACATATGAACAAGCGTACTCATCATTAACCGAGCGTAGGGTTCAAATGAGTGTCAATCCTCAAGGAACAAGTAGACATTAATTACCTTTCTTTCATTGTTTAACCAACTTGATAAAGTGAAAAAAAATAAAATCAAACAAGGAAAAATAAAAACAAAAATATATACATGTCAAGGATGGAGAAGTACATAACTCAAACCATTGTTTAGACAAACATGATCTCAAAGGACCTAACCATTATCATAACTAATTCTTCTCTTGGCACCATAAAGGATAAAGGTAAATTAGCGTCACGTGGTCTGTCTCAACTAATTACTACCTTCTAGATAAATTAGTATCACTTGGTCTGTCTCAACTAATTCATCCAAAAGATGCATTAAACACAATCCTTGATTAAATTTTTATGGCCTGGAAAATTTAAAACATGAAATTAATCAATGAATCCTTGGTCTGGTAAACATCAATTAACCTTTAATTACTCAATCCTCAGCAGTTAACCTCTTTGGTCTAGCAAGTTAACAACCAATAAATATGAAATCAATCAATTGCAACTACCATCAACCTTTTTGGTCTAGCTAGTTAATGAAAAGAAATAACCAATTAACCTCGTAATACGCCTAAGTAATTAAATACCAAGAAAAATAATTAATTAATCAAAAGATCAAATAACTCTAAGAATCATGAATATGTAAAACAATGTCGAATTACAATAAAATAATTAACACATCATTGTTTAAGAAAAAGAAAACAAAGTAAAAGAAAGCACTTATAGACAAGCCTCATTTTTCTTCCTTTGAAGACCTTCTTGCACAACCCTCCTTAAATTGAAGAATTCGTCCTTAGATTGAGTGATTTTCTATGATAATCAATGAATTCTCCAATTTTTTGCTTGTGTCTTTTCATCTATTTATAGGCTTGGGAAGTGCCTAAACTCGTAGGTATAGTGTTCTTGACCGAGTAGATGTTGAAAGATACTAAAACTCCACAGATTACCAAACACCACATAGAAGAAATCAAGCACCACCTTACCTTCAAGGCCCAACCGGTGCCGGTTGAGTTCTGCTTCTCTACTTGTTCGCCGATTTTTCTCTGAATTTCACATAATGAAGACCAGAATGCAGCTGGATCCGCCTTGAGTCTTGGAGCCGGCACCGGTTCTACTCAGTTTCTCTCTGTTTCACTAATTTTTCCGTCGTTTCGAAGTACGTGTCAACAGTGTATGGCTGGCGCCGGTTCTAGAGCCCTAGCCGGCGGCGCCTCTCCTCTGTTTTGCAATATTTTTGTTTTGTTTTATCCTAAAAATCTGCAATAATGAACAAAATACCTTTGCAATGGTAAAATCTCAAATATGAAGGAATATAACTAGTTATTGAACAAAATGTATCACAGAAGAACCTCAAATAACCATGAAAAATATGACTAATTTAGCCCCTATCAAAAGGATTACTAAGCAATTCTTGAAGTAATAGAATCCTAAAATGGAATATCAAAAAAACAGATCAAGCATGAGAGATTGCAAACAAAGAATCCATTGTGGAAGAACTTTAGAATAGGAATCCCTGTAAAGGCATCTTACTATGAAAATTCCTTTGTCTGCTTTACCTTTTGATTCAATTTAATTCTACCAGGAAGCACTAAAACAAAAGATTTCAAGGTTTTAAAAATCCTCAGAATTTTGGATTGATTATTTTGGGTGACCCTACATCCAGAAGCTACGTCCAAAATTCTGTGAACAGTATCAAAGTGATTCTGCCTGAAAATGTACCAATTTGGACTTACTTTTTAGATGCACCGTAGTCCAAAACGCTGGTAAATCTGACGACGAAAACTAGCTGTTTTGTAGTCGTTGGTGCTCTACTTTATGGCTCTATATAGGGTTTCAAAACTCGATTTAAAAGAAGATTTTTGTCCTATCCTTCTAAGAAACACTTTTACTCTATAGAAAATAAAAATCTCATTTATTAAGGTGCTTCAAAATAAAATCAAATTGTGTTTTAAAGGTAAAAGTATTTATGTCTATTCTTCGTGCGTATTTGCTCAAATAAGTGAGCCATTTTTGTTTCATTTATCTTCAATCATCTTTGTGTATCAAGGTTGAGGTGTAAAACCCATTTGTGGGAGAACCTTGATTTGTTGGTTGATTGAGAGGTTTTGGAAAACCAAGTATGGTGATCCTCTCTTGTATTTGGTATAGATTGATACCATTGAGTTTGGTGAATGAAATCCAGTTGAAAATGCTTAAGTGTAAGCTTAAGGTAGTGGTTGTAGATCTTGGTAGATCAAACCACTATAAAATCCTATGTTATAATTCTCTACATTTACTTTCAGCGTTTATTTTCAGACAACCTGCAAATCATCCCTACCTAGATTTTCTTAGTTTCTTATAGACATTCTTAAAGGCATTCACCAACCTATCTTTAATCCAGCATTAATTACATCGTGCATTTTACCCTATTCTAAATCTAGATATTTCTGAAAATCTCTCGCTACTGCAGGTGTTGTTGGTCTAGGATTCGAACAAACATTTCTATCCTTCAAAATAGAATTTTTTTTAGGAAAAATTTTAGTTTGCCAAAAATCTTATTCACCCCATCCCAAGATTTTTCATTTGGTATTAGAGCTTGGTCTACTGTATTCTTGGTCTAACAATCCTATAGGAAATATCCTCATAGCAAACTCATCATCTCTTCTATATGTTGAAGGTTCGTCAACAAATCGACCTACATTGTTCAATAGAAACAACTACACATTCTAGAAAAATATATTGAAAATCTATATTTGTTCAATAAACTTTGAGTTGTGGAATTTCATTGAAAAGGATCATTTTGTTCAGACAAAAGTTATTGATGGTGAAAAAATGCCTAAACAAAATGACAAATTTGATGTTGAAGATAATGCTAAGATGACATTGAACTTTCAGACTATGAATATCTTGTGATGTGCCCTTGGTACCACTGAATACAATCGAGTTAGTGGCTATGATTCAGCCCATGACATGTGGAAACTACTTGAGATCACCCATGAAAGGACAAACCAAGTTAAGGACAAACCAACTAAATTGGGGCTTTTAATTCATGACTATGAATTGTTCACACTGAAGCCAAATGAAAGCATAACTGATATGTTTACGATATTCACCAATATCGCAAATGGTCTCAAATCTTATGGGAAGGTTTATTCCTTCGGTGAACAAAACCAAAAAATTCTGGATGCATTGCCTAAGAGCTAGTAGCCGAAAGATCTTGCTACAGAAGAATCTAAAGATTTGAAATCCTTACCAACTGAAAAGCTGATTGGCTCTCTTCTAACATATGAAATGATACTCAAAAGGTTTTAAGAATCTGATGATCATGATAAATGTAAAGAAGAATAGCACTGAAAGCTGAAAAAGAGGAAGCAAAAACCAGTCAATTAGACAACGACGATGACACAAAAGTAGACATTGAAGAATTAGCAATGATAGCAACAAAATTCAGAAGGAGTTTAACAAAGGGAACTTCAAAAGAGGAAGGAAGTTCCCAAAAAGAAAAGGACTAACCTCAGGATTTAATTCTCAATGTTATGAATGCAAAAGTACTGAACATTTCATTGCTGATTGCCCAGTTGCTAAAGAAAAAGAAGGAAGAATGCTTAAGAAGAAGAAGGAGGAGCTGAGAGCACAGAAAGGCAAAGGATTGATGGAAACTTAGGACTAAAATGAGTCTGAGTTTGACGATGAAGAATCTAAAATAAAACTGCCAACCTATGCTTCATGGCAATAGAAAATGAGGTAAACTCTACCACCACTAATTCCATGTCTAATTGGTATGTTTCTAAACATGAAAAACATGATGATCTAAATGAATTGCTAATTAACATGTTCCATGAATTGAAAAGACTGTCTAGAAGAAATAAATAAAGTGAATATTAATTGTTTATTAGATGACAATGAAAAGTTGTTGAATAAGAACAAAATGTCTCTTGAGTCATATATGTATGCTATTTTGGAAAATGATGTGATCATCATTACTTTACAGTATGTATCTCTAGCAAATTGATGTTTATATGATAAAATCCATTCTCTTGAAAGTATGGTTAGCACGTTTGATGATATGAAAAATATAGTAGATGATCTTACTAAATGTATTGAAAAGTTTACAAATGGTAAAAGAACTAGGAAAAATTGCTTGGGGCTCAACAAGTAGCTGGAAACTAATATGGCCTAGGTTATAGGCATGAGATCAATGATAAAATTTAGAAACCACAATTTGTAAAAGTTGCCCCATCTTATATGACACACAAAATGTACACAAATTGTGCAAAGTACGGATACAAAGCATCAACATGTCACATTAGAGATGAAAGTGAAACTCTGTGGAAAAAAATTTTGGAAAATTAGAAGAAACACTACTAACCCCCATGGACCCAAGAAAATGTGAGTACCAAATATCACTCTTCCTTCTCATGTATAGGCATATTCATTGGAGAAAATGAGCTTCAGCAAGTGGTTTTTGGACAATGGATGTTCAGGACATATAACTGGAAATGTAACTTTAGTAGAAGATATGCAAACCATAAATGAAGAATTCGTTACCTTTGAAGATAAAAAGCAAGGAGAAATTTTTGGCATGGTAACATTGGTAAAATTTCCTCAACCATTATAAAACTAGTGTTATTAATTGAATAGTTGAAATATAATTTGCTTAGCATTAGTCAATTATGTGATATTGACTGCAAAGTCACTTTTGAAAATGATTCTTGCTTTATCATGGATAGCTCAAGCAATGAAACATTCTTTGTTGCCAATAGTGCTGGAAATATGTATGTATTTCTATCTAAATGACCTTATAGCTCGTGGTATTAGATGCCTTTTCATGCATGACAATGATGATTACCTTTGGCATAGAAGCTTAGGCCATATATTTTCGATTTGCTAAATAAATTATTCTCAAAAGAGCTTGTTAAGGGACTGCACAAAATGAAGTTTGGAAAAAGTAAAATTTGTGATGCATGCCAATTTGAAAAATAAATCAAAACTTCTTTTAAACCCAAGAAAATGATTTCTACCTCAAAATCCCTTGAATTAATTCAAATGGATTTTTTTGGACTAATGAGGACCACTAGCATTGGTGGTAAGAGGTACACTTATGTGTTAGTTGATGACTTCTCAAGATTTTCTTGGACTTTATTTCTTGGACAAAAGGACGAAGCCTTTTTCTGAATTTTCAAAACTGTTCAAATGCATCCAAAACACTATTGGATGCAAACTGATTTCTATTAGAAATGATAATGGTAGAGAACTTTGCAACAACGAATTTACACATTTTTGTGATGAAAATGGAGTATTTCACAACTTCTCAGTAGGTAAAACACCTCAACAAAATGGTGTGGTTGAGAGACAAAATCAAACTATGCAAGAAATGGTTAAATCTATGATTTGTGAAAACTCCATTCCAAAATATGTATGGGCTGAAGCTGTTAGTACAACATGCTACATTCTAAAATGATTAATATTGATACCATTTTTGAGAAAAACACCCTTAAAACTTATGTTTAACAAAACACCATCAATTTCCTATTTTAAAGTATTTTGCTGCAAATGTTTTATCCTTAATACCCAAGACAATCTTGAAAATTTTGATAGAAAATCTGATGAGGCTATATTTCTTGGATACTTTTCCAATAAAAAGGCATACAAAGTGTACAATAAAGAACTCTATGCGTAGAAGAGTCCATACATGTTGTTTTTATGAATCTAACATTTATGCTCCAAGGAAGGATGATGATGTTGCAGGAGGTTCAAAGGAATTAAGGAAAGCCAAACACAAAACACCACCGCTAGATACTGATGCAAAATATAAAGAAATTGAAGAACAACAAGCTAAACAAGAAAGGCAACAAATTGGAGAATCCACGGATCAAGAATTACTAAAGGATTGCAAATACAAAATCGGTCATAAAAAAAAAATCATTGGTGATCCAAGCTATGGAGTTAAAACTAGACAGTATTTCATAGATAACTTTGCTCTACTCTCATGTGTAGAACCTAACTGTGTTGTTGTAGCATTGCATAATGAATTCTGGATAATTTGTATATAAAAAGAACTAAACCAAATTGAAATAAATCATGATGGAAACTTATCCGTAAACCACTTGATCACCCAGTTATTGGTACCTTGTGGGTATTTAGAAACAAAATTGATGAAAATGGAGTTGTCCTTAGAAATAAAACTAGATTGGGTGCCTAAGGATTCAATCAAGAAGAGGGTATTGATTATGATGAGACATTTTCTCCCATTGGTAGATTGGAATCTATAAGAATGCTCCTTAACTTTGTATCATTCAAAAATTTCATGTTTTATCAATTGGAAGTTAAGAGTGCATTTCTAAATGGTTTTATTGAGGAGGAAGTGTATGTAGAACAACCTATGGGTTTTATCCATGAGCATTTTCCAAATCGTATTTTCAAACTTACAAAGGCTCTTTATGGTTTAAAACAAGCCCTACGAGCTTGGTATTAAAGGCTTAGTGGGTTCTTGCTTTCAAAAGGGTTCTCAAGAGGCTTGATCGACACCATATTATTTATCACGTCCAAAAACTCTGGCGATCTCCTTAATGCTGAAATTTATGTTGATGATATCAATTTTGGTGCCACTAATGATTCTTTGTGCAAGATATTTGCTAAAATAATGCAGCAATAATTCATAATGTGTAACACCCCGAAGCCTAGGCCGGCCAGGGCTGGGGATGTCGCCCTGTCCAAAGGACAAGGGGTCTTTATAACTACGTCACACAAACCAATTGCGGAATAAAAATAAAATTTAACTTAAAAGGTTATTACAACCTAAAGAAAACTTCAAGAATAAATCCATGAATTCCAAAACAAAAATCATAAAGAAAATTATCCACTCTCGCTTCACCAAAGAAATACATAAAATCAAAAGACACATTCTCTTCCAAAACAGATATTACTAGCCACTCGACTCCACAGCACGATCATCCTGAAATCATGATAGAAAGGTGATAAGACAGAAATCTCAGTAAGTCCGTGTGTGCTTTGGGTGTTAAGTGAAATCAGTTCGTGGATGCAAAGTGTGAAACTTTTGTAAGAAAAACATTGGCAACCATCAAGCATTAGTCAAAAGTAAGAGTGGCGTTTTAGCTTATCTAGCCGTACACAAGTAATGAAATCAACCACTCGAAAGAAAGGGATATGGGTTACAACACGTTGGGCCCCATAACCGGTCAGAATGCCAACACATTGTGTAGACTGACAAAAGTAGGTGATCGGCCTACTGGGCAAGATACTCCTCCTTCTCTATACCCAAAGAACAACCGGGTGTCCATTCCGGCAAAACAAAGTCACTTAACTGAAAACAAACTGCAAGCTCGGACCGGCACGACTCACTGAACTGGCATCTTATTCGAGAAGGACTCACCCCTCAGAGGTGGCCACTTGCTGAGAGACTTACCCTAACCCTTCAAAGACTAGTCCTAGTAGTCCACCCTTATTGAGTACTCAACGTCATTTCCCACTTGGGATAAAATGAACAAAGCATTGCTTTTCATGAAACTAGTAATTTGAGGGTTTCCAAAGTTTTGGGAACAATCAGTTTTAGAAAGAGTTTTGAGTTTGGAAATCTGCTCAGTAACTTTTAAATAATTTAAGTGTTGGAAATAAGAACAAATTCAACCCTCAATTGCCTTCAAATAAACGAGTGTCCATACACTCCATATTTAGCTTTCCATAAGGAAAACATTTCACATCGATAGGTTTTATGCAGGAGCTTACCTGATTCTTCCTCACAACAACAAGGTCTCGAACAGCTGACCTAACCCCACATGGGTAAATACAAATCTAAATCAATTTCAAGTCACAAACCACTTCCTCAGTTTTAAATCAATTCAATTCACTACTACCATGATCCTAGTGTCCAAGCTTTAAGATAAAATAATAACTAAATAGGTTTATAAGCTAAGTTTAATTTGTTATTTAAAATAATTAATGGTTTGGGAAATAAATTCTAATAAGTTGAAAGTTTACATCTTGTTAAGAAAAATCTAGAGTTTACTAGATCAAGAGTCATAGGAGGTACGAGGTAAAATAGTGATTTAATGATAGTTTAGTTGTTAAAAAATAATTGATAGCTAAAACTAGTTGAGACTAGATTGAATAAGACTTTCTTGGACAATAATAAGTAAATCCTTAAGGGTTTTGATTTAGTAAATATTTTACTAAGCAAAAATCATCTTTCATAAAGGCTTAAATTGATTTCTTTATTTTAAATAATATTTATTTGTTTTACTATCTAGAAAAATTATTAGTCATTTGGCTAAAATATCCTTTATGAATATAATAATCCAAATCTACCCTTCCTAGGGTTTCGAAAACACTAGGAAATTATTTTATTGAGTATTTTATTCATGGAGTGAAAATTACTTTTAGGGACAACTAGATCATGGTCAATTTCTATGGCCAACCTCAATCAAGAACATGCACAATCCTTCAATTCATAAAACCAACCAAATCTTGCATCTAGGCATAGAACTAAATTTATTAAGACATGCTTTAACCTCTACTAGCATAAATATGAACATAGCTTAAACAATCCCATATGAATAAAAATCCTATTCATTAACGGTGGCATAATCTCTTGCATACTTTATCAAAAATACTACCTATGGCATGCATTAAACCTCAAATCAACATTCAATCAACCAAGATAAACCTTTCATGCATAAATCCCATCTTCTTCACAATCATACAATTGCTCATGCTTCAATTCTCAACAATAAATATATACTCAAATCCTACCACCATTCACCTTTTAACAACATCATCCTACAGACATGATTCTAGAGTTTAAAAGAAGGATTGAAGGTACTTACTTGCTTGATGAGTGCATTGAAAGAGTTTAGAGTTGATCTCAACTCCTAGATGGCTAATCTTGTCTAAGAGAGGTGGCGAAAGCACGGTCATGGAAAAAGAGACCATTCGGCCAAGAAAGGAAATTTCGGCCATGAGAGAGAGAGAGAGAGAGAGAAGAAGAAGAGATCATTAGTAAGTTCATTCACATAAGTTCTCATTGGAGATCAAGTTTGAAGAAGATGAAGTTGATAGAATAAGTTTACCTTGAAGATGTTCTTGACCTTCACAAAAATTTCTGGTTTTGATCCAAAGTAGCAAGATGATTTGTGGAGTTTGATGTTAATAATGGTGTTGATGGATTCACAGCAAAGAGCAGATCAAATCTGGAGATTTTTGTGAGGGTTTGAAGTGGTTTGAAGGTGTATTAGGTGAAAGAAGGTAGTAGGTGTTCTTGGTGGCTAGAGAAAATGGAGAGAGAGAGATTGGGAGCAGCTGCCGAATTTTTGTGGAACTAGGGCTGCCGAAATTCTGTATGGTTTAAGGAGTTGTTTCTCTGATTTGGAAGGGAAAGGCAACGTTAGTTGTTACAATCCTTGAAGAATATTTTTAGGAAGAGAATTTGGAAACTAGATATTCTAAGAATATCTTGATTATTTGGATAGCTTTGAAGTCTCCTATGAAAAGCCATTCACTAGGACATTTTGATCCTAAAAAACCTCAGCACTTTAGAATCCCCACATTAGAAAGATATAGTAGCATATGTTTCGTTGTCTTGGATAAAGAAAGCATTGGAGATATTATTTCGAAATTGATTGAGTGATTTTTTTTAAAACTTGTGTTTTCCTACTTATTTTTGATACTTTGCTTGAGGACAAGCAAATAGCTAAATGTGGAGGAATGTGATAGGGCCTAAATTAGTCATATATTTCCTAGTTATTTGAGACTATTTTGTGATACATTTTGTTCAATAACTGGTCATATTCCTTCGTATTTGAAATTTTACCCTTACAAAGGTATTTTGTGCATTATTTCAGAATTTAGAGGTAAAATAAAACAAAAACGTCACTAAACAGAATAGAGGCAGCGCCAGCTAGGACAGGACATGCGACGCCAGCCACATGGTGGTGCTGGTACGCACTTCAAGGCGATAAAAAATGGTGAAATAGAGTTGAACATAACACAGTCAACGTTGGTTGGGAGCCCAGAGGCAGTGCTGACTGCACTCTGGAATGGTTGGGAGAGAAATCAAGAAAAATCGACAAACGAATGGAGAATTAAACCACAACCGGCGCCGGCCTAGGCAGGACAGGCGTCGCCGGTTTTGCCCTGGTGCTGAGATGGTGCTGCGATTTTCACGTGCGTTTTTTGGCAATTTGTAGAGTTTTAGTATTTTCCTACTTCTAGTCGGCCAGAAACCTTAGAGGCACGATTTTAGGCACTTCTAAAGCCTATAAATAGAGGGAAAACACAAGGGAAAAGGGAGAATTCACATATCAAAATAGAAAATCACTCAAATTAAAGGAGGAAATCGTTAGTTCAAGAAAGATTATACAAGAAGATCTACAAAGAAAGAAGAAGGTGGCTTATCTATGAGTATTTTCTTTTAACTTTGTTTCTTTTTCTTGAAAGATGATGTATTATTTTTTTTATTGTAATTTGACATTGTTTTTTGTATTCATGATTTTTAGAGTTGTTTTGATCTTTTGATTAATTGATTATTATTCCTGGTATTTAATTACTTATACTAATTTTGAGATTAGTTGGTTGTTTCTTTCCATTAACTTGCTTGACCAAAGGGGTTAATGATGGTCTCAATTTATTAATTTTATATTTGTTATCTCTTAACTTGCTTGACCAAAGAGGTTAGTTGTTAAAAACTGAGTAATTAAAGATTAAATAATGTCTGCCAGATCATGGATTCATTAGTTAGCTTCATGTTTTACGTTTGCCAGTCCATGAAAATTTAATTAAGGATTGTGTTTAATGCATCTTTTGGGTAAATTAGTTGGGACTGACCATGTGATGCTAGTTTATCTAAAAGATAGTGATTTCATGGATTGACCAAATAAGTAAATCTATACTAATCCTTCATGAATTCAAGGGAACAATTAGTTACAGTAATGATTGGGTACTTTAAGATCATGGTTGTCAAAATAATAGTTTGAGTTACATAATTCTTCATCATTGACATGTATATATTCTTTTACTTTATTTTATCTTATTTTATTTTCCTTTTTATTCTTTTCTACTTTATCGAGTCGGTTAAACAATGAAAGAAAAGTGATTAATGTATACTTGTTCCTGGAGGATCGACAGTCATTTTAAACCCTATGCTATGCTTAATGATGAGTACGCTTGCTTATATGTGTAATTTGGGGTTAACGTTTTAATTTAAACTTGATTAAGAATGTGCTTTTTTTTATATATATTTATATACCTAAATTCAAACACATCAGTCTCACGAAAATGGAAAAAATAAAATCAACCAGACCAAAACTAAATAAGGTTGGAAAAATATCTCCAGTGATGAAGTAGAAGTCATCAGCCACAAACAAAGGAAAATAAATTGCACCAGATTTCTCGGCTTCCCACTATGACTCCTCAAAATCATCTCCAAAAAAAGAGAGTTCTGAAACTCAGGCACTTCGATTTTTAGATTCAAAAAGTGAGTTTGAGTATAATGATTGGCTCTCGAGAAATAGAAATGTGATCGTTGGATATCGAGTAAATCCATCGCCTTTCCTGAATTACTCCAATGTGTTAAATATATTTCAATCTATTGGTTGGGGTAGTCTACTATCGATTAATGAAAAGATGTTATCTCGTTCATTTGGGAATTCTATGCTAATATAAGGAAAGGGCGACTTGAGAAAACCATAGGAGGGTTTATGATTAGATGGTATACCTCTAGCGTTGGGGGTAAAAATATTGAGTTTGGCCACTGTCTTTTAAACCGAGTGTGTGAGGTTAGAGATGGAGGAATGCAACATTTTGAGCTGAATAAGTTTCTAGAAGCAACTGACAAGTTTGAGTTAAAAAAGTTTGAAGAACTGTTTATTGGTGGAAGGAGTTTTAAAAAGTCCAGTGACAGAAACACAAAGTGGCTAAATAGAGAAGGCAGGAACCTACACCACATGGTGTCAACTATGGTGGTCCCAAGTTTTGGTCACAAAACCTCCATTAAAGTAATGCAAATGGTGATTATGTTAGCACTGGTTGAAGGAAGGCAAATAAGTTTTAGGTTCCTTGTTGTAAAATTAATGTTGTAGACTAGAAACACCTCTTGCAAGATACTGTTGTATGGGAATTCGCTAACAAAATTGTTTAGGCACTTTGATGTTGATTTAAATTCATTTCCCTCCACACCCTAAAAAATAAATGTGTACAACTTTAAGTCTTTTGAGTTCACGGGACATGTAAGATTGGAAGATGAATGGAAGCTGCTGTGTGATGCTACTAGAGATGAAAGGGAAAAACTGTTGAAAATGAAAGCGAAAGGCAAAAAATGCCCTGTCCGTTGGAGTTAAAAGGAAACCTAAGGAAGAACCTCAGGAAGAATCCTCTACCAAAGGGAAAAAGTGGGCTTAGGACAAAGGATTATATGAAAGCATCTTTGATGCCATCAATTCTCTGGATGTTACATTAGATGGCCTTAGTGCAGAAAGTCAAACTCTTGGAAACAGACTGACTGCGGTAGAAGAGAAGGCACAAATGGATCAACCGGTGTTTACTTCGTCAGCACCTTCTCTAGCAAAGGAAACAGCAGAGAAAATAGTTCTCGAGGAAGAAACTGTACGAGAACAAACTATTGAGAAAGTGACGGTCACTGTGCACAACAAAAAAGAATCCCCACATTAGAAAGATGTAGCACCGCTTAACCCCTCTGAACCTCGTGTCTCATCTGGGAAGAGACAGAAACATGTGGTGGTTAAGAGGAAACCAAGTAGGCTTGCTGGACAACACACCAGAAAAGGTGTCGGATCAAAGATTGAAACAATGCACATCTTTTGAGTGACCAGATTAGTAGATTGCACTCCAGCCAATCTCTACTCAGACTGAAATCAATTGTCACTGATATCTTGAACAATTTTTAATTTCCATTTTAGCATTAGAACAATTTATTTTCTGTCTTTTGACTAATATCTCTGCTCAACTTATGAATGCTTATCTATATATATACTTCTCACTACTTCATTTATATTACTCTTCTTTCTTGATTGATGACAAAAGGGGAGAAAAATAGTAATTAGTTGGATTATGATGAGCATTTGATTATGCCTGTTCTGCTAGATAAAATAGTATGGATAAATTACTGATTGTGATTATTTTGCTTGGTGTATTATGATTGTGTTGTCATTATTGTGTTGATCAGGCAAGTATGTATGCGTCAGCATACATTTACACTTTGAAAGAATGGCGGAAATTCAATTGTACACCACTGGGGTATTGTGCTATGCTTTCTTTGGCTAATTGTTAATTATACACTAATGATTAACTATTGACTGTCTTTGAGTAGTAAACCAATGACAGTGAAATTTTGTGCTCTGAATTGATGTTCTGCACTAAAACAGACTTATATGTTGATTCTAAATGTTATCACTGGATATGGTTAAGATCTTGTGATTCTATCTATGAAATTCATGATAGGATTTGGATAAACTGCATGCTGTGAAAATTTTAATGATTTATGATCTGTGATCTCAGTTTGCTAATGTCCAAAAAGGTAACTAGTTTGATATCCTGTTTGTTGTCAAAAGTGTTCTCTTCAGGTAAAACTGTATAATTGAGACTAGAGTTGTTGGTATATATATATATATATATATATATATATATATATATATATATTTGAAAGTTATTGATAAGATAAGATTCTATGATATATTCACTGATAAAAATCTCAGATAGTTAGGATAGGTATTCTGGTATCTCTTATTGCATAAAACTTTCCCTAAAGATAAAAATTCTTTGAGAAAACTACGATAGATCAATTTTTTTGAAAACTCATTATCTCCTGTATTATGATAGGGGAAGTATTAGACACATATTCTCTTGATCCAAAAGTCCAGTTTAAAAATGAGTTCTTTTAAAGGACCCAGTTTCTGTCTAAACTATATCTTATTTTTGGACACATGGTTTGGATATTCAAAATCTAAACTCCGAAAAGTTCCATACTCTCCTTCACCTAATTTTGGATGCACATTTTGGACGTCCAAAGGTTGACTCCAATTCTTTTCTCATACTTTACAGATATTCATATATGCACATATTAAGGGGGAGCATCTCATCGTATGATTTATTTTCTATACCTTTTATACATGTATATAAAATTGTTTTAATGGCTATTCTTCTAAGGTATAGTTGTGTGACAGAAGGAAGGAGGATATGGAGGTAGGTTGGGCCATAGGCTCATTGAGCTATGCTTATGAGTAGATGCCTTAATTTCTATTCTTAATCTCATAAGCTCTCTTTGAGTCCTATACATAGAGATTATATGTCAATAAAAAATATTCTTATTTCTCTTGGTCTAAACATGTTCATACTGTACATATCATTATTATTTATCACAATCCCATCAAGTTTGTCATCACTCAAAACGGGGAGATTGTTAGCCTTAAGGGCGGTCTCCTATGTTTTGACTTATAATAAATGTTAATAAGGACTACCTTGTGTGATCTACCTGTTATAGTAGATGTTTGACCTCAGGTCTTCCCAGGCATACAAATACTATTACTAAGTAACTCTTGAAGCAATAGAATCTAAAAATAGAATATCAAGAAAAAGATCAAACTTGATAGATTGCAAACAAAGATTCCGTTGGGGAAGAACCTTAGACTAGGAATCTTTGTTAAGGTATCTCTCTGTGAAAATTCCTGTGTTCTTTACCTTTTGATTCAATTTAATCCCATCGTGAAGCACTAAAACAAAAGATTTCAAGGTTTTAAAAAACCTGAAAATTTTGGATTAAGCATTTTGGGTGACCCTGAATCCAGAAGCTACGTCCAAAACTCTGTGAATAGTATCAAATCGATTCTAACTGAGAAAGTACCAATTTGGACTTACCTTTTAGATGCATCGTCATCCCAAACATGAGTCCAAAACTCTGGTAAATTTGACAGGGAAAACTAGCTAGTTTATATCCATTGATGCTCTATTACTTATGGCTCTATATACGGCTTCAAAACTCAATTTGAAAGTAGATTTTTGTCCTATCCTTCTATGAAACACTCTTGCTCTATAGAAAATAAAATTCTCATTTATCAAGGTGCTTCAAAGGGGAATCAGATTGTGTCTTAAAACTAAAAGTATTTTTGCCTATTATTGGTGCGTATCTACTAAAAGAAGGGAGCTACTTTTGTTTCATTTATTTCAATCATCTTTTTGTATCAAGGTTGTGGTGTAAAACCTATTTGTAGGTGAACCTTGATTTGTTGGTTGATTGAGAGGTTTTGAAAAACTATGTTTGGTGATCCTCTCTTGTATTCTGTAGACATTGATACCATTAGGTTTGGTGAATGAAATCTAGTTGAAAATCCTTAAGTATAAGCTTTAGGTAGTGGATGTAGATCAAGGTAGATCATACCACTATGAAATCATGTGTAATAATTCTTTGCATTTACTTTCAGCATTTATTTTCGGACAACCTGCAAATCATTCTTACCTAGATTTTCTTATAGACATCCCTAAAGGCATTCACCAACCCATCTTCAATCCAACATTAATTGCATCAAGCATTTTTCCCATTCTAAGTCTAGATATTTTTGAAAAGCTCTCGCTGTTGCAAGTATCGTTGGTCCAAGATTGAAAGAACATTTCTCTCCTTCAAAATAGAATTTAGTTTAGGAAAAATTTTAGTTTGCCAAAAACCTTATTCACCCCCCCCCCTCAAGTTTTTTCAACAATTAATCCCTAAATTACACATATGAGCAAGTATACTTATCGCAAACATAGTATATGGAATTAATGAGTATCAATCCTCAAGGAACAACTACCGTTATTTTCCATTCATTCATTATTTAAGCAACCCAATAAAGTGATAATAGAATGAAAAAGAAAATAAAGAAAAGTATATACAACTCACGGATGAAAGAATATACAATTTAGACAAATATTCTTGAAGACATGAAAATGAATTACTTAACAAATATCCCAATTAATTATTATCTTGGTATCATGAAAGAATTAAAATGGGCCCACTTCATTTGCAATCCATTGAATCAATATCTTCTAGTTAAATTAGTGAGCATATTCTGTCTCAACCAATTTACCCAAAAGATGCATTATAATTCATCTTTACATAAATCCCTATATTCTAAGTTATTTAAAGCATGAAATTAGCCAATGAATCTATATTCTAACAATAATAAACTAGTATTTGATTACCAAAGTTCTTGACAATTAACCCATTTTTTCAAGTAAGTTAAGAGATAGCAAATGTGAAATTAATCAAATTGAAACCATTATCAACCTCTTTTGCAAACAAGTTAATAAGATGAATGCATCAACTAATTACTTAATTAAAACAAGTAATCAAATACCTAGAATAATGATTAATTGATCAAAAGACTAAATTAACTAAAAAAATCATGAATCCCAATATAATGTCAAATTACATCATTGTTCTAGCAAAAGAAAACAAAGGTAAAAGAAAGAACTCATAGACAAGCCCTTCTTCTTATCGTTGAAGACTTTCTTGAACAATACCTCTTGATTGATGAATCTCCTCTTCAATGATTGATTGGCAGCTTTGTTTCTTGGATTCATATGTTTCTCTTGTATTTTCCTTTCTTAAATAAACTCCCAAGATGCCAAAATTCATGCCCTAAAATATCTAGGCCGAGTACAATAGAGGATTATGGACTTGAAATACTATTTGATGACAAAATAGCATTAATTGCGAGAAGAAGTTTCTATGGTCAAAATATAAATAGTCATAATTTGCAGGCCAAAACATAATTATGAGAACTTATGGGTTTTGATCATAATTATGAAATCGTAAATTGTTCTGGATTGTGGAAAAATGCATGGTGTTTTAGCAGATAACATGAGCTGCAGTTTTCAGGTGGATTTTTTCTATTTAACAAAAATAGAAAACATAACTGTGCTCTTTTTCTTCTGCCCAAAAACCCTAGCCGCCTATCGTTTCTTTCTAGCACCAAAATTAGGTGGTTGTTGTCTTTGAATCATCGTGTGGATTTCTGTCAGAGGTAAGCCTAAACTAAGTTTGCTGTGGCTCGGGTTGAATGTTTAAGAAAAGAGTATCTTGTTCATTCAAGATTACAGGGTTATTTGATCTAGTCTTCAACATCCAAGAGAAATTTTTAAATAGTAGAGACGACAACAAAAGGTAATCTTCTCCTTTTTTTACGATCTTTACTTCACATATAAGTGTACCTGGGAGGTTATCTCGAGTTTTATTTCCGCTACGTAAATCTAATTTGCATGGGGAATTCCTTCAGTGCTATCAACACTTCCTTATATGTGATTTACAGATGCTTTTGTTTGATAAAATTATTTCATGGTATGTTGTCTCTGTATGTTGTGAAAACTATTTCACATGATGTTTTGTGTTCTCTAAAATTTGTTTCTGTGAAAAACTAGGAATGCGTTCTGAAATTGTTTCAGGAATGCATCTTGATTTTGAATAAATCAGTTTTGTGGGTTTGGTCTCTATGAAGCGTTTTGTGAAGATAAACACATTGTCGTTTTATCTTCCTCACGTTTTGAAATTGTTTCAAGAGCTAGCGCTATGTTTTTGAATACACAGTTTATCTGAGTGTTGAAAACGGCTGAGTTTTTTGGTCTATGAAAAAAAGTTTCAAAATAGTTTTGAAATTGGTTTGTGATGTTCATGGTTGATGTACAAATATCTATAATGGTTATAGGATTTCCCAGTATCTTAGAAAACTATTTTCCAAGAAGTTTTGTGAACACGAAAATTGTTCTGTTAATTAGCTTCTGCGAAGAATTGTTCTTCATTTTGTTGTTTTTGTTTTCCAATTAACAGAGAGTGGAGAAATTGTTTTTCCTGACAATGAACGGGGGAGTAGTCTTCTGTAAATTGCCAGAGAAGATGACTGGAAAATTTGCACGAAAAAATGAAAAAAATATATATATTCTGGCCCATAGCCACAGATAGATTGCTATAGCCAAGCCGTGGCTTAAGGCACAAAACATCCCAAGCCGCGACTGGCTTGGGTTGGGTGCTTGCAATCTATGGCTGGCATTAGAGATGCTGGCTGCGGATACAATTTCTAAAAATAAATTAAAAAAAATCTTGTTTTTTGGTTCTTCACGGCCGCAAGTTTTCTTTTCTTCCATTTGGCACCCGAATTTTCCCAAAATTTCATTTTGGGACTAACGCAATTAATTCCCAGATTTTAATTTTGGAAATTAATATATTTTCTAGAGTATTGATTTTGGATTATATATTATTTACTTATTTTAGCAATTAATATATTTTCTAAAGTAATGATTTTAGATTATATCTTATTTTAAATTCCTAAAATATGATTTTAGCAATTAATATATTTTCTAGAATATTAATTGTAGATTATATATTATTTTAATTCCTAAAATATGATTTTAGCAATTAATATATTTTCTAAAATATTGATTTTAGAAGTGATTTGGAAAGGAGAATCTCATTAGATAAAGGATGGAAAAATTAATTTTCTCTATGGGTGCTGCCCCCGAGACCCTGCAAAAGGGCACCCCTTGACCCGCCTACTGCTTTTAAAATAATGATTTCTGTGAGACCATCATTTTTCTATAAAAGGGGAACCCTAAGGTTTTTTTTTTTTTTTCTCAAAATTTGATTTTCAGACTAACTATTTTACTCTTCCAAAATAATGAGTTTGGAAGTTTATATTTTATAATTTTTCTGGAAATTTCCAAATTTTGATTTTGGAAACTTTTTTTTTCATTTCTAAAAATTTAGTTTTAGAAATTAATACATTTTCTAAAATTCTGATTTTAGATTTTATTTCCAAAACAGTGATTTTGGAATTGTATGCTATGTTTTATTTTGCTTAAGGTGTTTTGAGCATGATATTAGCATGGTGGATGGTTATAGACTATGACCAAGTATATTTGTTCATGCATTATTTACACTTTTGGTTTTAGCGAAATAGGGCATGCGTCTACTTTTTATATTATTCTTTTATAATTTATCTTCTCATTTAAACTCTCCTTGAATGTAACTCGATGTTTGTTTATATAGGAAATATATGTAACTAGATTGCATAGGTTAGATAGAGTTAGAAAAATTATTTACAAAATAATGGAGATGGCGACCAAAAAGAGGCGAGGGGGTAAGACCTTCTACTTATATCATGCATGAACATATATGGTTGACTATATTAATTTCCTTCATGTCTCGAGGAAATTAATTTAGGAAAAGTCCATAGCCATACCACATAATTATGTTTTATACCCTATATATATGATGATATTATGCATGCTATGTATGAGACCACTAATATCACAAATCCCTCAATTAATATTAAACCTAATACCTTCTATTAATATAGCAAGAACAAGAGTCCTTTTTCAAGACCAGGTTGTTGGGCTAACACAAGCCTACTTAACATCGGGATTGTTCAACCTATGGAATTAATTTCCTGATTAGTGGGTTGGGTTTAACTAATTTCTTTATCCCGGTTAGGCTAACTCAAGCATAAAGAAAATTAGATGTAAGGTTGTGTTAGCTTGAAAGGTTTTAAGATTAGAAGATGTTAATCACCCAATGATTTGATAATTACATTTGATGTAATTGGTATTGGATACCTACCATTGAACTTCAGGGTGACTTGTTAGGCAAACCCAAGGTCATTCTTGAGAAATTTAGATACTACTCCACCAGGAAAGCTTCCAATGGGCTTTCTTGGATCAATAGTGAGGGCTATTGGTTTGAGTAAAATAGTGGAATAATAATGTGCTTAATTAAAGACCTAATTATTTATATTACATGTGCATATATATTTCGCTAATTTCCCTGTCTTTATATCTTGGTCATCTGCATCATGACTACAAACTTGAACTTGCGTAGCATTTTCAAAATGAACAAACTTACCAACTCATATGTTCTAGACTGATATAGAAACTTGAGAATTTTTCTCAAGTCAGAAATGTTGCTCTACATACTAGAGACTCCTATTCTGCCACCTCCTGCTCAAGATACTTATGTTGATGAGCATGCTGACCACAAAAAAAGCACAAAGAGGACAATGACACATCATCCTATGTGATGTTGGCATCAATGACCCTTGAACTGCAAAAACTGCATGAGTATATGGATGCATATCTTCGAGAGCTGTTTGATGCTCAAGCCAGAACATAGAGATATGAGATCTCAAAAGAGTGGTTCCATTCAATGATGGCTAAAGTTACTTCTGTGACTATTCATGGGCTAAAAATGTTGGGATTAATTGAGTAGTTAGGCTCTCTTGGGTTCATAATAGACAATAAATCAAGTATCAACTTAATTCAGTAATCTTTCCCAAATAGTTTTTTTCACAATTTGTGATCAACTACCAGATAAATAAGATTGAGTCCATTGTACTTGAGCTGATCAAACTTCTCAAAATTCCAGAATCCTCCATCAAAAAGGAATCCAATGTAGTCATCAATTACAAACCTCTCAAATCATCCCTTAGATGGATTAGGTACCCAATTCCAAACAAAAAAGATTTGTTAAGTAGATTACATTATGCTTTACTGCTTTCAAAATTTGATTTGAAATCAGGTTTTTGACAAATTCAAGTTGATCCTAGAGATCGCTACAAAACTTCTTTTACAGTTCTATTTGGCCAATATGAATGGAATGTAATGCCTTTTGGATTAAAAAATGCCCCTTCAGAATTTTAGCAAATTATGAATGAAATTTTTAATCCATTTTCTCAATTTATTATTGTTTACATTGATGACGTTTTATTTTTTTTCTCAAAATTTAGACAAACATTTCAAACATTTGAAAACTTTCTGTCAAATGGCTAAGCACAATGGTTTAGTCCTTCAAAAAACTAAATACAGTCTTTTTCAAACCAATGTCCGATTTCTGGGACATCAAATTCAACAGGGAATTACTATTCCTATCCAGAGGTCAATTTAGTTTGTTGACAAATTTTCAGATCAAATTATTGATCGAACTCAACTCCAATGCTTTTTGGGTTATCTCAATTATGTTTCTGAGTTTATTGCAGGAATTAGCAGTCTTATTAAACCTCTACACAATAGACTCAAATAGCCTCCTCCTCCATGGACCGATGTCCATACTTCCATAGTCAAACAAGTCAAAATGAAAGTCAAGAGTCTTTCTTGCTTGGCACTTCCTGACCCTTCTGCCCCCAAAATAGTCGAAATAGATGCTTCGAATATCGGCTATGGTGGTGTTCTTCAACAAGTCAAAGATGGCAAAACGCATATAGTTGCATTTGCATCAAAGCATTAGAATAGTTCTCAGCAGAACTATCCTACCATTAAAAAAGAAAATCTAGCAATTATTTTATGCATTTCCAAATTTCAAGCCAGTTTATTAAATCAAAAAATTTTACTTCGCATTGATTGCTAAGCTGCAAAATCCGTTCTGCAAAAAGATGTTCAAAATCTTGCCTCAAAATAGATATTTGCTAGGTGGCAAGCTATTTTATCTATTTTTGATGATGATATAGAATATATCAAAGGATCTTCAAATTCTATTCCTGATTTTTTAAGACGGGTATTTCTGCAGGGATGATAATTATGCCTCCCAAAAAGACTAAGCCTCCGAAGCTCAATGAGCTTCTAGCCTTACCTACACCACTTGTAACACAGGTCCCCAAAAAAGATTCTAGTGAATCCTCCTCTTTTGGTAAATCTAGATTTACCTCCCCAAAAGATTATGCCATGAGCATACCTCAAACAACTACATCTTATTCTGCTAAAATACAGGAGCTACTCTCCCTAACAAATATAACAAAAGCCAGTTGGGCTAATTTTGTAGAATCTCAAGATTTAAAAGATGCCCAAACTCAATCAATTTTTAGCCCATCAGACAGTGAAAAATGGTGCCAGCAAATGAACTTCAATTTCAAATAGGTAATCGGATAGGTAACCCCTTTTGATTCAAAATCTGTGGTGGTAAAAAACCCCACAAACACTGGAGCTTCAGGCTCCAAAATCACTGGCACGATGCAATCGGCATCCCAACACACTCTTTATTCTGAGCCCAAAACTGTTTCTTCCAGGTTCTCTTCGACTCAAGAACGTACTTATATCAAAACTCCCAAAGTATACAAACTTTTGCAAATGGAACCCGAATTTTGGGATCCAAACCCACAAAAGACAGCTAGGCAACTCTTTGGCCTGGATGTCAATTTTATTCAAAAATCTCCAAAATTTACTCAAAAATACTACAAGTTCATCCTTGTGGATACCAAAAGTGCCTCTGTCCATCCACACAATGACAAACAGAATGAAACGTATATTACCATTACTTCAGTCAAAATACACTCTGTCCAAACTCCTTCTACATGGAAAACTTCTCCCAACATATTGAAAAAATTCTTCCAACCTTTTAACCCATTGGTTTACAACTATTGGGACTATCAACAGGCATGGATGAATGCTTTTAACTTTCAAAACCGTTTTCAAAATCACTCTTGGTTTCTTTATTTTAACAAAAGAAACCCAGCCTAATTGGCGTTCCCTTATTGGTTCATCAACCAATGGTGGCCATGTTACGGGCCCACATAATTAATCTTCCCATAACATGTTCAGGAAGGAATTGATTATTTTAAAAATAAGTACTTTAATCAATAGCCAGTAGTTCCACTACTGCTCCAATTTTTCAGTATATTCAAGCTCACTTGAAATTATTCCCAGAAGTTTTCATACTTTAAAGAAGCAGATCAGCAAGGTCTTCCTCACCTTGCTCTTCAAGGACATCGTAAATGGTGGAAGGACTGGAATGCCCAAAACACTTATATTCCCTCCATCGACAAATGGTTTAAGGCTAACCCAAAATATATGTCTCCCTCTGACAGCCAGTAAACTGGATTTCTACAGCAGAAATCAATTGCAACAGCAACTTCCAAAGAAGGCTTTCTAACCGCTATGGAAAACCTTTTATAGCGAATGAAAAGTGAACCTTCTGAACCGTCTGCAAAAATGTCCTCTGAAGACATTCCTCCAAATTACCAAAACGACGACAAAGAAGGGTTCGAAGAAGAAGATTATTTTTTTGAATAAACTTCTGTAAAGAAATATATAAATAACTAAAGGGAAAAATAATTAAAAAGTAAAATAATAATAATTTATGACATCACAGTGACATCAACATGACATCATTGCTGACATCACAAATGACATCAACAAGACATCATTAGTGACAGCACAAATGACATCAGCATGACATCAACAAACTGCTGACATCACACATGACATCAGCAAAAAATGTCTATAAATATAGACCTCCCTCTCCACACAACACACACTTAATCATAGATCAATTTACAACTATGCATTTGTTGATGTCATGCTAATGTCATTGTGACGTCACTGATGATGTCTTGTTGATGTCACCAATGATGTCATGCTAATGTCATAAATTTTTATTTTTTATTATTATTTTATTTGTTTATTTTGTTTATTTTTTTTCTCTTTTTTTTTTTTTACAGAAGTTTATTCAAAAAAATAATCTTCTTCTTTGAACCCTTCTTCATCGTTGTTTTGGTCATCTGGAAGAGTGTCTTCAGAGGACGGTTTTGTAGACGGTTCAGAAGGTTCATTTTTCATTTGCTATAAAAGGTTTTCCATTGCGGTTAGAAAACTTTCTTTGGAACTTGTTGCTGTAAAAATCTAGATTGCTAGCTGTCAAAGGGAGACAGATATTTTGGATTAGCTTTAAACCATTTGTCGATGGAGGGAATATAAGTGTTCTGTGCATTCCAGTCCTTCCACCAGATATATACATATATGTATATACATACATACATGTATGTATATATATACATGTATGTATGTATATGTATATGTATATGTATGTATGTGTATATATATATATATATACATATATAGATACATGTATGTATATATACATATATATATACATGTATGTAACATACATACATACACACAAACACACACACACACATATACACTTGTGAATAGTAAACTAAATCCTTCAAGATGTGGAATTCTTCTAATTACACATGGCCCATGAATTATAGTTAATTATAATTCAAACACAACAACTTCTTCGTTTCATAATTAACCCCGTAATGCTATCAAATAACATCTTGAGTGCTTTATCCTTTAATGTGTCTGACCTATTAGGTTTTGTAATCAATTGGTAGCTAATATAAATTAATTTAAAATTATTATAGAATTAACAATCCTTAATAATTAGAATTAGTTTATTAATTCTAATTAGGATTAAATTTATTAAATCTCTAATTAATAAATCCATAGTAAATAGATTATGAGCGGCATCTAACAATACATCATGACCACCCAAAAATCCAGAAAGTTAAGGTCCTTGACATGAACCTTTCCAATAGCAAAATGTCAGTGCAATAAATTCCTTTCACCATATAATATTTCATTCGGTTTAGAATATGACATTAGTGCCAACTCCCTCCCGAATGTTAATTAATTCTACCTCAAATATTCTAGTAGTTGTTCCAGGAATACATTACTCAACATATGTATCAATTAGAACTATTTCCAACACATAGTTTCCATAACCAAGGACTTCTCGAGTAATGATTCCTACAAATGGCCGTGAGATATTCGCTCCTACTATAAAGATTGGCTAATACTTTATTAACCATCTCAACTACTTTCGTTTACTTGACGTTGTAGCCATATATCCATCCCATAGGCAATCTTGTAGGGACTCCAGTGATTCGAATCAAAGTACAATGCTCAGCTAATAAAGTACCTTAGAGATTTCAAGTCTAAGGATACTTTCACATTTACTATAATGAGATTCTATCACCAATACTAAATAGTTATTGATGTAATTATCTCGTAGCTAGGTCATTCAATGTACTTATTCAAGTAACAAGTATCCACACCTTAACTTTAAGTGTCACAATACTCACGGATGTGAGAATCACCGCCTAATCAAATAAGGAAGTATAACATGTGCTAGGCTTAATGTAATAATGATGTCCTATCTTATTAATAATACACCAATGGATAATTTAAGTACGAGCACTATTAAATGTAATAGGAATCTTACAACATGATCTCTATCATAATTTCCTTAATACAATGTTGCACTAGGGACTTTATCTAACAGTTTTATTCACTTGGAAGTATTAATAAAACAAACTGAAAGATAAAGAATACCTCGTACAAATAAATAAATGTGCTATATTCAAAATATATGTAATTGCTTCTAGGGCATAACACTAATAAACTCTCACTTGCACTAAAGCCAATCATTCATGTATCTAATACCGAAGGACTCAACATGTCTATCGTGTTTCTTCTGTGATAGTGCTTTAGTAATTGGATCAGCTATATTCTCATCATGGGAACTCTCTCTATCTTTCCATCTTATCTATCTATGATCTCTTATTAAATAAAAATGCCTAAGTATATGCTTGGATCGCAAGTGAGACCTTGTCTCATTCACTTGTATAATTGGTCAATTGTTGTCACAATAAAGAGATATTAATTCAGTAATACTATGAACCACTCCAAGCTCCATCACGAATTTCTTGATCTAAACTACTTCCTTAGCTACTTCAGAAGTGGCTATGTACTCAGCTTTAGACAATGAGTCCTCTTGTTTGGAACTTTTCCAACTCATTACCCCTTCATACAATGTAAATTTGTAACCAGACTATGATTTGAAGTCATCTTTATTAGATTGAAAATCGACATCAATATACCCATTTGTTTTCAAATCACCTCCTACATAAACCTAGAGTACATCTTTAGTTCTTCGCAAGTACTTAAGGATATTCTTCACATCCGCTAAACGACCCTCACTAGGGTTAGATTGGTATCTGCTCGTTAAACTAAGAGCACAGGATATATCGAGACAAGTACATTTCGCGGCATATATGATGGAACCAACTGACGAAACATATGAAATCCTACTCATGTGATCCCTTTCAACTTGTGTCTTTGGAGACATCTATATTAAAAGGCTTACCCCATGAGACATGGGTAAGAATCCATTTTTGGATTGATCCATGCTAAACCTTTTTAGAACTTTTTCTATGTATGTTGTGTAATATACCATATTTTAATCATCGAATATCCACTACTTGTGATAGGATTTGAATTTATATCAATGGCCAGAACAAAAGATTATCGGTATAATGAGACGAATATTTTGGTATAATAATATCTTGTCGGGACCTGGATGTAATTATTGAATTTGTTCTACCCGTACCCTAAATCTTTGGAAGGCTAGTATTATTAAAAAAATAAGAATTTGAGGGTACACTAGAAGAGAAATTGATCAGTGTAACGAAATGCACGTTTTGGTGTGAATTATGTTATCCGGGTTAGCGGGGGGCATTTTCGTCATTTTGACTGCTCCTGTGACTTTGACCACATATTTTACCAAATTAAGAAGGAATTGAAGAATTTAAGTATTACCAATGGATTCAGTGGAATTTTTGGAGTTGAATGGTGAAGCAAAAAATTTTTTCATTCCGGACCCGATTTTTGCCATATTTGAGAAAAATTAGAAATGCGGGTAAAATTTGGACGTGTGGTGCTATGTGATTTGTGGATAGGTACATGTGTCACATCATGAGAGGTTGTATGATATTTCATACAAGATAAAACTTATCAAATATGTTTTACAAAATAAATATAAAAAATTGGTGGACAAATAAAATCGCGACACGTGACGGATAGCCCACAATTTGTGACAAAATGGTCACTAATTTGGACCAAGAATGGCGGTTAAGGAGCTTAAAAACTACCAGATTTCGTGCATAAGGAGTAGGGAAAGAAGAGAGAAAGAAAAGGAAATAAAAGCTAGAGAAAAATAGGGAGAAAAAAAGAAAAATGAGAGAGAAAGAAAGATGTGTGTGTGTTCTTGGTGTTTTGTTGGTGTTCTTGGAGCAAAATCAAGCCAAGAGATCCCATATACAAGGTAAAAGTCTATGCTTCAAGAAAAAAAAGTTATAGATCTCATTACGCTGATTATATTGATATGAAATTTAACATGAAAACATGATTTTCATTTCTTGATTTTGGATCAAAGCTAGGGTTTGTGAACTTTTGTGTAAGAACCTTGTACGTGTTTATATAAGTGCTGTCTGCCTAAGGGTTTTTGAATAATGTTTTGTGTGAAGAAGAACTGAATAATTATGGTGGTTTAAATGGTTGCTTCCGATTGAGGAGATGATGATCAGAGTAGAGCAAAAATGAAATTTACTTGATTGGAAAAATGGATTATACTAGCCTTTGATTAGAAAAGATGAAGTTGTGTTGAATAAGTGTGATTCTTGTGAGCTATTGGAATCTGAAAATCAATGATTTAAAGATGATTTGAAGAAAAAATGAATGAATTAATGGTTCCAGGATGTTAAAGACTAAAGAAGAACAAAGGAAAGCACGAATAGTGGAATTGAGGTAAAACTACTGGGGCTGTTTTTGCCCTATATTATGCTATGGGAACTAGAACTCTAAAAATGGCCAATATAGAATAATGTTTTAGAGTCTGATGGTCGTTTTTGTATATCATAGAGCTAAATCAGAGTTGCGGATTGAAACTATGTGCAAAACAAAATCATGTGTCAAGCAGTAAAATTTCAAAAAAATGAGTTCGAAAATGGATGAATTTAAGGATGATTTATGGTGTGATTTTACAAGAAATAAATAGGAAATATAAATAGAATCCCTTGTATATAAAGGAATAAAGGATGTGGGAAAAGGAAAAATGAAAGAATTGATCAAACGGTAAAAAAATACGTGAATGGAAGTTGAACGTTTTCCTTAACCGTCGGCTAACTGTCGGGTACGTCGGCTATTTTTCAGCTAAACATGATTTGACCCAAAAACGATGTTTGGTATAGGTTTGTCAGTAAACGACCAACAGAACATTGAAAACGATGGAAATGAGGGTTGAAAGGCCGTAAACGGAAAGAGTTTAGTTAGGACACGAGGTGAGTCCCTTTGCTTTCTAAAACTTTTTGAAAACTTGTGTGCTTCACTTTTCCATGAAATGCTATGTTTTATACCATTTTGGAAATCCCTGAATATATTTAAGGTTTATCTGAGCAAGAATTATTTTATGTCATTTTGGGCTCGATTGAACATCATAATTGGCTTGGAAACTTTACTGGATGATTAAAGTATGAATTTTGTGAATTTAGTCCTTTTTGGATTAAATATTTGGGATTTTTTGAAAATGGTAAATTTTAGAATCGGATATTCATAAATTGACTAGAATGCCCTTATTGGAACATTTTATGGAAATATGTTTGAAAACTTTGAATTTAATCCACTTTCGAGATTAGAATTCTGGATTTCTTGAAATGAGTTTCTTTTGAAATCGGGTATTTAGAAAATGATCCAAATGTCCTTACTGGAATGTTTATGAAAACATTTGGAATCGGGTATATGGTAAATGACCGAAATACCCTTATTAGAACTTTTGTGAGCACTCCTCAAATCGGATAAGGGTAAAATGACCCGAATACCCTCAAAAAGATTTTTGGAATCTGATATGGGTAAAATGACCTGAATGCCCTAGGAAATGTCTTTTGTGACCGAGTATAAGGAAAATGACCTGAATACTCTTAGAAACATATTTTGATGTGTGAACAGAACTCTTTATTCTGTTTCAACATGATTTTGGAAAATGATCTCTCGTTATGAGATTAACTTTTGGAAAATGACTTTCGATCCCTGGAATTATTTTATTGGTCAGATGTGCCATGGAATAAATTGATTAGCTCTGCGGAGCCTAGGTGAATAAGGATTTAACTTGCAAGTCAGTGGGATTAAATTTTGAAAAATGTGATTAGATAACCTTTAGGCAAGATCAGTCAGAAGGGATTGGTATTGGTAACGTTGAGTACTCAACAAGGACTTTGATCTTTGTACTAGCTCTTGTTAGAGATAGACGACCCCAAGTAACCCGATCAGTTCTGGGGATTGTCTTTCTCCAAACAGGGTGATAGGACACTGAGATGAGTCATCTTAGCTAACCATTTAGCACCTGGAAATTGCCGTGTCTACAAGTGTTTTTTGATTTTGAGTCATTCGCTGGATGTCGGGCGAGGACACTCGGTGCATTTGACTTCTTGCTGCCTTGATGATGATTGACGTCAGGATTGGGACCCATAGTTTACAGTAGCAAGTAAAATATTTCCCAGCAATGCACGGATCGAGTACTGTAGGCTGTGGTCTCAGTACGATAACATGGTGCCAGTTGGTGTGCTTTTTCGGCGACGCTCAGATCGAGTATTGGAGGCTGCGGTCTCAATACGTTGACATAGTACAAGTTAGTGTACTTATCCAACAATGCACGATTGACTATTGTAAGGTAAAGTCCCTAGCACAATAAGATCATGATGTCGAAGGCGAAGGCTTGTGAGCTTTGCATACTGGCCGAGCTTCTGTTGAAGAAGTGCCTGTGATTTGGAAATTAGGGCAATGAATCAAAATTGAAATATAGTTTTCCAAAAATGATTGATTTCTAAATAAACTCTTCGTTAAAAAGTTTTGGAATCATTTCCAGTGAACAAATGATATGCTATTCCACAAAAGTTTTTTTGTACCCTGTTCTTTTATAAAGCACTAGCACACACGAGACTCACTAGGTGATTTTCACTCATACGCGTCTTTTATCTTTTCCGTTTTGTAGGATCCAGAGTTGAGCGGACCTATAGATAGAGGACGATTCCACAGTGATAGCAGAATAGGTCCGGACATTTCCTATTTGGATAATGTACCTTATTACTGATGTGGAATGGAAATTTTTATATATGAGATTCTTTGTTATATATGTTCTTCTGTCCATCAGTATGGGTTGTAGTATGAATCTAGACCTTACATACTCTATTGGTTTTTCATTACAACGTCCCTTTGTCTGGGTAATTGGTCGGGGTGACACCTGGCATTAATACGCTTTGTGTTACCTTTAGTAGGGGTGATACATGTAGACTGTGAAAGACCTACCAACCTTTTTGATCTATCCCTATAGATCTTTATTCCAAGAATATAGGTTACTTCTCCAAGGTCTTTCATAGAAAATTTCTTGGACAACTAAACTTTTACTGATTGAACGACAGGTACATCATTTCCTACTAGAAATATGTTATCTATATAAAGAAAAAAGAAAATGACTCCACTCCCATTAACCTTCTTATATACATAAGTCTTATCAATATTTTAAATGAAACCAAACTCTTTGATTGTTTCATCAAAACAGATGTTCCAACTCCTAGAAGCTTGCTTAAGTCCATAAATGGACTTTTGTAGCTTGCACACTTTTGCACTATCGTTGGACATGAAACCCTCAGGTTGTGTCATATACACTTTCTCAGTCAGGTTTTTATTTAGAAAAGCTATCTTCATATCCATTTGCCGGACCTTATAATCATAATGGACGGTGAGTGCTAGGAGTATCCTTGTGGATCTCAATATGGCAACTAATGAGAAAGTTTTGTCAAAATTAATACTCTATTGTTGATGACAACCTTTAGCAACCAGTTGTACTTTATAGGTAACTACGTTACCATCCATGTCGGTTTTCTTTTTTAAAACACATTTGCACCCAATAGGTTTGATGTAGGGATTCGGCCATTCAAGAGCATACGCAAAAAAAAAAAAAAAAAAAAAAAAATCGAAATCCCTCCCAAAGATCATATGTTTGTCGAATAAAATGGGTAAGAAAACAGGTTACGGGATTTACCTATACTACCCTTAATTCAAAATTTTCTTCAATTCCCTTACTATCGCAAATTGCACACAACACACTATTTTTTTTGTTCTATGTTCAGTTGCTCTTGGCGGCCATTGAAGTCCAAGCGAACACTGCCTCTAATAGTATCCACGTGAGGGACTCAAGAAAAAATAAGGAAAACTCTCTGCTAGAACAGTCTTTTGCAGCTACGGTTTTTTTTTTTTTTCTCTATGTAGAAAGAAAACGAGAGAGAAAGAGGAAGTTTTTTTTTCTCCATATGTTCTGTTTTTTTTTCTAATTAAAGATAAGAGAAAATTTCAAAGTAATCCCTAGAATAACACAGAAACACACGTTTCTACGAATTCTAATTTGATTAGAATTCACTAATTGCAATTGA
The DNA here is from genome assembly GCA_026120185.1 of Voacanga thouarsii. Lineage (NCBI taxonomy): Eukaryota > Viridiplantae > Streptophyta > Magnoliopsida > Gentianales > Apocynaceae > Voacanga > Voacanga thouarsii. The sequence goes on from JANUWF010001625.1 coordinate 1,012,019, forward strand.
AAACTATAAGTATTAACTATTGCAATTTGGCCCAAAATTATAACTAATTATAATTTGACCACAATAGCTCCTTCTTCTCACAATTATCCCTACAATGTTATCAAATAATACCTTGAGTACTTAATCCTCTATTGGGTATGACATATTAGGTTTCCTGGTCTATTTTTAGTGAATATGAATTAATCTGAACGTCTTTGAGATAAATAATCATTAATAATTTAGAATTAATTTCTTAATTCTAATTAGGATTAGTTTATTAATTCTTCAGTTGCTAAACCCATATTCAGTCGATGTTGAGCGGTATCTAGCAACACATCATGACCACCCAAGAGTCTAAGAAGTCAAGTGGTTTGACATAAACCCTTTAATAACAAACGATAGTGCATTAAACTCTTTTCACCATACAATATCTCATTCGGCTTGAAGTATGGAATTAGAGCCAACTCCATCCAGAATATAAATTAATTCCAGCCCGAATATATTAATACTTGTTCCCAGAATCCACTATTCAATTTATGAATCTATTGGAACTGTTTCCAATACGCAATCACTATAGCCAAGGATTTCACGAGTAGTAATTCCAACAAGTGGTCATGTGTGAGATACTAGCCCTTACTATTATGAGTGGTGAATCTTTTATTGACCCTCTCAACTACTCTCATTTACCTCACATTGTACCCAAAATCCAACCCGTACACGGTCCATGATCTGGTTCCAGAGATTGGAATCAAAGTACAATGCTCAACAAACAAAGTACCTTGGAGATCTCAAGTGTAAGAATACTTTCACGTTTAATATAACGAGATTCTATCACTGGCACTACATAGTTATCCATGTGATTATCTCATATTCAAGTCATCTAATAAACTTGTTCTATTAAAAAGTATCCACGTATTGACTTTAAGTATCACAATACTCGCAGATGTGAGAACCACCACCTGATCAAATCAGGAAGTCTAACATATGCAGGTCTTAACGCAATGATGATGTCCTGTCTTATTAATACTACGAACAAGAATTATTTAAGTACTAAAACTATACAGTATAGTAGGAATCTCACATCATGATCTCTATCATGATTTCCTTGGCATAGTATTGTACTTGTGACTTTATCTAGTAATTATTTTACATGAAAGTAAAGAAAATAAATTGAAAGATAAATAAAACCTTGTATTATAAAATAAATGTGTCATATATAATTTACAAGTGATTTCCTCTTGGCATAACACTAAAAAACTCCCATTTATACTAGAGCCAATTATTTTTGTATCTAATACCGAATGACTCAACATGCCTATCATGTGTTCTTCTGGGATAGTGCTTTTGTAACGGGTCTGCTATGTGCTCATCCATGGGAACTCTCTCTATCTTTACATCTCCTCTTTTAACAATCTCTCTAATAAAATGAAAATGTCTAAGTACATGCTCAGATAGCTGGTGAGACCGTGGTTCTTTTGCTTGTGCAATGGCTCCATTACTGTCACAATACAGAGATATTAGATCAACAATGCTAGGGATCACTCCAAGTTCTGTGACAAACTTCTGGATCCAAACTGCTTCTTTCGCTACTTCCAAAATGGCTATGTACTCTGCTTCACTCGTTGAGTCGGTAATGGTATCTTGTTTTGAAATTTTTCAACTCATTATCCCTCCACATAACGTAAAAACATAGCTAGATTGTGATTTGAAATCATCCTATCGGATTGAAAACTGGCATCTGTATACATGTTTACTTTCAAATTACCTTTTCCATATACTAGGAATACATCCTTAGTCATTTGTAAGTATTTGAGGATATTCTTTACAGTCACCTAATGATCCTCTCTAGGATTAGACTAGTATTTACTCATAAAACATAGACCGCAAGATACATTGGGCCTAGTACATATCATAGCATACATGATAGAACCAATTGTAGATGCATATGGTATTCTACTAATGTGATCCCTTTTAACTTGTGTCTTAGGACACACTGATTTTCGAAGGCTTACCCATACTTCATGGGTAAGAATCCCTTCTTGGACTTATCAATGCTAAACCTCTTTAGCATTTTGTCTATGTATGTAGACTGTGAAAGACCTAGCAACCATTTTGATCTATTTCTATATATCCTTATTCCAAGAATGTAGGTTGCTTGTCCAAGGTCTTTCATGGAGAATTTCTTGGACATCCAAACTTTCACTGATTGAAGGATAAGTACATCATTTCCTATAAGCAATATGTCATCTACATAAAGCAACAAAAAAATGACTGCACTCCCACTAACCTTCTTGTATACACAAGGATCATCCACATTTTGAGTGAAACCAATCTCTTTTATTATTTCATCAAAACGAATGTTCTAAATGGACCTTTGCAGCTTGCATATTTTTGTGCTACCATTAGATGTGAAACCCTTAGGTTATGTTATATATACTTTCTCAGTTAACTTTCCATTTAGGAAAGCTGTTTTCACATCCATTTGTTAGATCTCTTAATCATGATAAGCGGCATTGGCTAAGAGTATCCTGATAGACTTTAGCACGGCTACTAGCGAGAAGGTTTCATCATAGTCAATACCATGTTGTTGACGATAACTCATAGCCACTAGTCGTGCTTTATAGGTAACTACATTACCATCCATATCAGTTTTCTTCTTATAAACCCATTTGCACCCAATAGGTTTGATTCCTTTGTTTGGATCAATTAAAGTCTAAACTCTTCAAAACTCCCTTGTAGGTAGTACGCTCATCTTCATAAGCAATATATCATTGTGATCACTAATGAGAAAATCGTATCTCTCAAGTGCCACACGTATCCTACTCAACCTACTAGGATCTTGTGTAGTAGACTGTTCATCTATTCCCTCAATAGATGTGTGATCAGATAATTGATCCTTATTTGTTTGTTCTTCTTGAACTTCACTAAGTTCAATTTTACTCCCACAGTCCCCTTTGAACATATGCTCTTTCTCTAAGAAGATAGTATGATTCAAAACAAACTCTTTATTTTTGAAAAGGAGATAGAAGTAATACCTAAAAGATTCTTTTGGATATCCCACAAACAAACATTTGTCGACATACTATCAAGTTTGTCTAACTGTGGCCTTTTGACCAAGGTAGGATAACCCCATACACTCAAGTGAGATAACTTTGGTTTCTTGTCAAAGAACATCTCAAATGGAGTGGTATCAACCATTTTTTACAAAACTCTGCTTAGAATTTAAATGGAAGTGTCTAGTGCGTACCCCTAAATCAAATTGGTAAGTCTGCAGAAGCTATCATGGTTAATACTAAGTCTAGAAGGGTTCGATTCCTTCTCTCAGATACACCATTACGTTGAGTGTGAAACCCCACCTAAAGCTACCCTAAAGTAAGGGAGTCGAGATGCATATCATATCATTTTACATGAATATATATGTTTTTGAATGATTTTATGTGCTTTAGAATTATGATTTATTGGTTAAAAGGCTTAGTTATGCTTATTGAGTAGGAAGGGTAAAATGATAATTTTGCTTGAGGTTGAAATAGGAAGATAGCTTGAGGATTAAATAAGAAGAATATTTGGGTGGGGAAATAAGAACAAGAGTTGTTGTGGTTTAGTGGTTAGAGCTTTCCAATTAATCTCTAAGTTCATGAGTTCAAATCCCATCATTTAAGTATTATTCATGATTATTTTAGTTAAGTTTGAAAATTTTGTTTTCTTACATTTCATAAAGATAGGAGTGTTGTCTTATGGGAGACATGAAGAGAATGTCTTGATCCTATCATCATGTCCTAAAGAGAATTCTAGAGGAATTCTTGTCCTTTTATTACCTCTAGCTTGTCCTAATATCTTCACAAATTAAATTTGTTCAAAATTTATCAAAATTCACTTTTTAATTCTAGAAAATTCAGTAAGGATTTCGTGGCTCTGAATTTTGAAAATTGATCTTGGAAGGTGGAGGATTGACTGAAAATAGGAGAGGAGTTAGGAAGGGTTCCCAAGGAAAATTAATCAGCATGGTTGAACCTTCAAACTCATCTTCATAGTCTTCATGATCTTGATGAAGGAAACCTAGAAATTTTTTAGATTTTTGAGCAGCCTAACTTCCGAAAAACTCAGCCAAGTTTCTTGCTCATTTACTAACATAAAATTGACCAATTCATTCAGCTTGAAAATAGAAATTTCTGTGCAAATTTGGACTGCACAAAAACTTCATAAACTAGAAAAAATTTTGGGCAGTTTCACTACATTCAACCAGGAAATGAAGCTATTTTCTTCTGCCTTCAATCTAGCAAAACTCCTCTGCTTTTCCTCCATAAAGAAGGCTGGAAACCAGCCTTAAAGGACCCTTAAACACCTCTCAAAAACCTCTGCAAATCGGGCTGAAGAAGTGCAGAAATTCTGCACAGAAAAATACAGTAAACATTCAAACCTTGAACACCATGAAACCAGAAAATTTCCAATTTTGTTCCCTTAAGCCTTGGCCCAAAAAACCTCCCTTAAACCTTCACAAATTGAACCTTGTTCAGCTATGAATAGAACACCATTATCCTCTCCACTTACCTTGAACACTTGGACTCCATAACCGCACCTCAAATATCTCCTAAGATCACTCCATTCAAACTACATTTGAACTTAAAAAATTTTCAGCATTTCGCTCGATGAAAACACTCTTGTGCTAAGCCTCACAACCAGAAATTCCCTATCCATTAAGCTTTGAATTTAGACCAGCCTTAAAGCTCCATCAATCTTCATTCATTTTAGCAAAGTAAATAAGTCCAGCCGGCTCCATTGCTGCTCCAAGAAACCTCCATCCATCAAACCATTAACATATCCTATGCCTCAAACCACTCATCAAATCTCTCCATTTAATTTTCAAACAATCAGATTATTTTCTTCCTCTCTAAGCTGAAAACCAAAACTGCTACACTCCCTAAACCATGCTGCCAACATTCTCCAGAATTCGTGCACACCATTTTCTCAAACTTTCTCAATTTTCTCCAAGAACACCAAGAACACATACTACATCTCTTGAAGTAAAAACCCACTCTAAACACCTCCAATCCCTCCCAAATACTCCAGATTACTCCTACATACTCCCTAATGTTCATTTTTGGTATTTATAACATAAAATCTCTCGAACAAGAACTTGCATTCGGATAAAAAAAACTAGTTTTTCTTGAAGGTCTCAAGAACATCATCAAGGTAACCAAGAACAACTCCTTTGTTCATCTTTTTCCATTCAACCTACAATGTATCATGCTAATGCACTCTCTCTCTCTCTCTCTCTCTCTCTCTCTCTCTCAGCCGAAATGGTTGATCAACAACCATGACTATTTTTCTTCCTCTTGGACAATTCAGGACTCACAATCACGTGGACCATCTTAAATCTTCATCAAAGCAATCATCAATCAAGTATTTCTCCTTAATCCTTCTTTTTTATTCCGCATTCATGTCTCTTAGATGTTGATAGGAAGAATAAAATATGAATGGGGAATTGAATATATGCATGTAGATGAACGTGTTGGGATTAGGACATGAGAATGGTTGTGTATATTTAAGCTATATGGATTCTCTTGAGAATCAATGTGTGTTCATCGTGTCTTAAGAAAATTATGGATGTTCAAAGCATGTTCGATGTTATGACACCTTTGGTGAATCGGATTTTTATGTTCTTATCTCCATTGCAGCCATGATTATGATTATGTCTAGTAAAAATTTGGCCATGTGATAGCATGTGTTGATTTAAGCCTATATTCATGAATGGATTAGTTATTGTTTCATGTTGGAGAATATGTTCATGATTCTTGTTTAGCAATTGGAAAACCATGATTATTTTCTTGTTAATCTTAGGCTATTTTTAGTACCAAATTTTATTACCTTAATTAAAATTATTACTATATATTTTCTTTGAAGATTTCGAAATTCCTAGGAAGTTTTGGAATTAGAATATTAAATGAAAAATTGATATTTTACTAATCAAATAAATAATATCTTTTATTAAAATAACATGTGTGTGTGTGTGTGTGTGTAGTAATAAATAAGGTCTTTTATATAATCATTAATAAGAAAATAAAATATTAATGACCTTGTAGACTATAGTTAAAAATTTTACCTAAAATAATAAATATTATGTATATTAAAATTTATTTGTTTTCTATTAATCAACAATTTAATATAATTCATTTATTATTAATTTTATTTATTAATAATTATTTATTATCTATTAAATATTTATTTAATTATAATAATACTATTTAAAAATTACAATTTATTAATATTTTTTAGGACTTAGTATTATTTAATATTCAAACGCTAGTTTATTTATTAGCAATAATGCTTAAGATTTATTATTTGAACCTATAGCTTTTGAGTAGTTATTTCACAACCCCTAGTTATTTTAACTTAGCAAGCTAGGTATATTTTATAAAATTCTTTATCATCTAGCCTTAAATCTTTGGACATTAAGGTCATGATTGTAACTAGTTGAACTAGGAATTATTTATGTAAGCAATTATAGCTCGAGTATAACCTTACGTCTTGTGTTTACCCCAGGCAAGGTTAGGTCAGCCTTAGAAGATTTTTGAATTCGAGCAAGCAAAGGATCATGTAAGCTCCTGCATGGAATTATTTGAAGACTAAAACTTATTGTGGCAAGCCAAATGTGATGTGTATGGATATTCATTTTGTAAAGGCAATTAAGGACTGTTTTTTTCCTTTTTATTTCAGTTAAGCAAGTCATTTGAAAGTTTAAAAAAACGGTTTTACACAAAATGCTAAACTTTTTCTAAAATCCAACTCTGACAAGAATTTTAGAACCCCTTAATTGCTATTTCCAAGAAAATCAGTGTACGATAAATTTTCTCCCAAGTGGGACAATCAATGTTGAGTACTCAATAAGGGTAGACTACTAGGACTAGTCTTTGAAGGGTTAGGATAAGTCTCTCAGTAGGTGGCCACCTCTGAGGGGTGAGTCCTTCCCGGATAGGATGCCAGTCCGGTAGGTCATGCCAGTTCGAGCTAGCAAGTTTCAGTCATGTGAATTGTGTGTTTTCGGAGAGGATAATCGGTAAGTTTGGGTGTATAGGCCGTACACCTACATTTTGTCAGCATGCTCAACGTGTGGCGTTCTGACCATTATATAGTCAAGGGGCCTAACGTGTTGTAACCTATGGCTGCCTCTTTGAGTGGTTTTATTTATTGCGCACATGTATGATTTGAAAAGTAAAATACCACTCTTTATTTTTGACATTTAGTCAATGCTTGCCAGCATATTCTCTTATGTAATTTTTGCAACTTGCATATATGAACTGTTTTCCTAAAATGCTCAAAGCACATACGGACTTACTAAGATTTTTATCTCATCACCCTTTATACCATGTTTTCAGGTCGATCTTGTTGTGGAAGACAATAGCTAGATTTGTTGCCTATGATTTGAAGACTTTATGTTAATTTCCTTATGTGTTATTTTGAGAGATTGTAGCATACAATTTATTTTGGATTTGTTCATTTTTTTTTTGGGTAATAAGTTCAATTTTAAAGTATTGCTTTTATTTTCCTTTATGTGACCTAGTTATAAAGACCCTTTGTCCTATGGACGGGGCGACATCCCCGGCTCTGTTGGGCTTAGGTTGGGGGTTGTTACAAGTGGTATAAGAGCCTTGGTTTAGGCAAATATTAACAGTATATTCTTTATTTTATTAAGTTTAAATCTTTTGACTAACCTATCATATTTATGCTGTAGGATGGTTACAATGCTTAGAACTGCAAAGAAAGGGCAGTAATGGTGTCCTCCTATCCCTATCCATCCGGAAGACCTACCAGTGCCTCAACCTGCACCTTAACCAATTTTATCCTTGGATGATAGCAGTGACGATGAGGTCTAAATCATTGAGCCACCCCCAATACCCATGATAGACTTGGTTACTGACAGCGAAGTCGAAGAGACTGATATGGAATATGTTCCTCTCCCTCCTAGTCCCATAGTTGACTTAACAGCTGATAGTGATGACCCAGGGTAGATAGATTATGAATCTCCACCTAAACCTTCCTTCATACCCCCACCCAACCAGGTTGAAACCGAGAAGTGTTCTAGATGACCCGGGAAGGAGCCTATAGATGATAGGTTTGTGAATGGGGCTGGGATAGACTTTACTAGCAATTCTGGGGGATGGTTGTATGATGTCGACTTTGAAGACTCAAATGAGGATTAGAGAGGCTAAGTGCTGCTATGATTAGGATGTTTTATTTACTACTTTCCATAAACTCCTATGCTAAGGATTTTATTCATGTTTACTGCTTTATTTTTGACTTCACACAAATAAGAGTACCTGGAGTACTCTAAAGTTTGAGAAAAAAATTATATGCAATTATTTATATATATATATATATATATAATCGCATCTAATTTCCTTTTACTTAAACCTGAATGTGAATGCATGCACAATTGAAATGTTTTAAACTTATATGCATAAACTCATTATCTAGGTATAGTTTAGAATGGCACCTAAGCGTCGTGTAGCCATATCAAGCAAAAGAGTTCTAGAGGCAAAACCTGTGACACCGAAGGTTGAGACGACTCAAATGCCATCACCCAACCAGGGGGATGAGAATGAGTCGTGTAACACCCCACTACCTAAGCCCATCAGGGCTGGGGATGTCGCCCCATCTAGAGGACAAGGGGTCTTTATAACTAGGTCACATAAAAATAAAATAAAATAAAGACTTTAAAATTAAACTTATTACAACCCAAAAAATAAGTACAGGAGCAAATCCAAATAACCTGTTTGCAACAATCTCTCCAAAACATCATATAAAGTAAATAACATGAGTCTTCAAAGCATAGGCAACATCTAGCTAATGACCTCCACAGCAAGATCTTCCTGAAAACATGGTATAAAAGGTGGTGAGATAAAAATCTCAGTAAGCCCGTGTGTGCTTTGAGTGTTTCAGGTAAAATAATTTCTGTATGCAAGTTGTAAAAGTTTCATAAGAAAAAGGTGCTGGCAAGCAATAAATAAGTGTTGAAAATAAAGAGTGGCATTTCACTTTTCAAACTATACATGTGCACAATAAATACAACCACTCAATGGGTAGCCATGGGTTACAACACGTTGGGCCCCATGACTAAGTAACAGTCAGAATGCCACACTTTGTACAAGCTAACAAAAGGTAGGTGTACAGCCTACCGGGTGAGAAACTCCTCCATCTCTACACCCAAACTTACCGATTGTCTACTCCGGAACACAAAGTCCACATGACTAAAACTTGCTAGCTCGGACCGGTATGACCTACCGGACAGGCATCCTATCCAGGAAGGACTCACCCCTCAGAGGTGGCTACCTACTGAGAGACTTACCCTAACCATTCAAAGACTAGTCCTGGCGGACTACCCTTATTGAGTACTCAACGTTGATTGTCCCACTTGGGAGAAAATTGATCATAGTCCACTTTATTTGGAAAAAACAATTAAGGGTTTCTAAAAGTCTTGTCAAAGTTGGGTTTTAGAAAAAGTTTAGCATTTTATGTAAAACTGCTTGTTTAACTTTCAAATGATTTGCTTGACTAAAATAAAAAGGAAAACACAGTCCTTAATTGCCTTCACAAAATAAATGTCCATATACATCATATTTGGCTTGCCACAATAACTTTTTGGTGTTCACAAAACTCCATGCAGGAGCTTACCTGATTCTTTGCTTGCTCAACTCAATCGTTTCCCAAGGCTGACATAACCCCGCCTGGGGTAAACACAAAACATAATATTACATTCGAGCTATACCTGCCTTACATAAATAATTTCTTAGCTCAACTAGATACAACCACGACTAGCCATGACCCTAATGTCCTAAACTTTAAGGCTAGGTGATAAAGGAATTTATAAAATAAGTTTTAGTTGATAAGTTAAAATAACTTGGGGTTCTAAAATAATTGATAATAAATTATAGACCCAATTAATAATTCTTGAGTGTTATTTTTACTAAATAAACTAATGTATGAATATTAAGTCCTAAATAGTGCTAATAAGTGGTGATTTGAAAAGAGCTTTATTATAAATAAATATTTAACTACAAATAACCTTTAATTAATTTTTAAATAGATAATAAATAATTAGTAATAAAAAAAATTAATAATGAATGAATTATTTTAAATTTTAATTAATAAATAACAAATGGATTTTAATATAATTAATATTTTATTTATTGTAAAGGATTTGTTACTATATATATTATTTTTAATAAAAGATCTCATTTATTTGATAAAGAAAATATTAATATTTTAATTAATAAACCACTCCAAATTTCCCTAGAGTTTCGATTTTTATAGAGAAAAATATAGTAGTATTCTATTCAAGGTAATAAAATTTGTTAATAAAAATAATCTAGTCTTAACAAGAAAATACTTTTCCTCCATGATTTTCCTATTGCTATAAAGGATTCATGATCACATTCTCCATCATCAACAATTTATTAATCCATTCATGAACATACACTTGAACTATCGCATACCATCACATGGCCAAAATCAACTAAGCTTAATCATCAATCATGGTTTCCATGGAAAAATAAGAACATAAAAGCCTAATCACCTTTGGTGTCATAATATGTAATCATGCTTCAAACATCCATAAAATTCATTGAGCATGAAGAACATAAATTGATTCAAAAGGAAAACACATACATCCTAGTCATATACAACAATCATCATGTCTTAACCCCAATCCCTTTATCCACATGCATATACTCAATCTCCCAATCATATTCTATCTCCCTATCAACACCTAAGAGACATGATTTCAGAATTTAATAAGAGAGATTTAAGAACGAATACTTGATTGTCGAGTACTTTGATGAGGACAAAAGAAGGTCCACGCGTGATGGAGTGTCTTGAATGGTCCAACGAAACAACATCCATGGTTGATGGTTTGATCAACCATTTCGGTTAGAAGAGAGAGAGAGAGAGAGAGAGAGAGAGAGAGAGAGAGAGAGAGAATTAGAACAGTACAATCGAATGGAAAAAGATGAACAAGAAGGTTGTTCTTGCCTTACCTTGTTGATGTTCTTGAGACATTCAAAGAAAAGTTAATTTTGATCCGCTCGAAAATTCTTGTTTGCGAGGTTTTGTGTTATAAATACCAGAAATGAAGTTTAGAGATTAAATGGAAGTGATTTGGAGTATTTGAGAGTGATTGGAGGTGTTTAGAGTAGGGTTAGGCTTGAAGAAGGTTAGTGTGTGTTCTTGGTGTTCTAGGTGAAAATGGAGAGAATTTGGAAGAAGTGCTGCACGGATTTTGGAAGAAGGCTGGCCGAATGGTATGGAATGAATGAGGGTTTCGGTTTTCAGCAAGAAGGAGAGAGAATGATCAGATTTTTTTGAAATTTAAATGGAGGAAATGGTGGAGATGTTTAAGGTAATAGGTTAGCTATGGTGTTTTGATCAAGAGAGGTTTCTATGTCTTCCAATGGTGCCGGCTGAACAAGGGGTTTTTGCTGGAATGATTAAAGGTTAATGTTGCTCAAGGCTGGACAAAATTCAGTCTTAAATGGCAGATGAAATTCTGGTTTATTAGCCTAATACAAGAGTGACTTTATGGAGTAAAATGCTGAAATTATTTGAAGTCCAAAAAGAGTTTGAATGGAGTGATCTTAGGAGTGTTTTGTGGTGTGGCTATGGAGTCCTTATGCTCAAGGTGAGTGTGGGGTTAATGGTGTTCAGTCTATAGCTGAACAAGGATCAATTTTACAGAGGTTTGAAGGGTGATTTTCGGCCTAGGCTAGAAGGAAGCAAAGCTGGAAAATTCTGGTTTCAAGCTATTCATGGTTTCAAATGTTGCTGAATTTTTGGTGCAGAATTTCTGCTCTTCTTTCAGCCCGATTTGCAGCTGGTTCTTGAGGGGGTTTGAAGGTCTTCCAAGGATGGTTTTTCAGCCTTATTTCTGGACGACAATAGAAGGGTTTTGCTGTCTTGAAGATGAACTAAAAACAGCTTCATTTCCTTGATTGAAAGCTGCGAAATGCCCAGAATTTTTTTCTGGTTTGGTGATGTTTGTGCAGTCCGAAAATTGTAAAGATTTTCCAGCCTTCAAGCCACATGAAATGACCATTTTTCTGGTAGAAAATGAGTGGTTTTACTGGCTGAATTTTTGAAGAGAAGGTCTGCACAATATCTGGAAAATTTCCAGATTTTTCCTTCACTAAGCTATGGACAACATGAATGTGGAGTTGAAGGTTCTTCCATGGTGATTGATTTTCTCTTGGAAACCCTTCCTATTTCTCCCACTACTTTCGGCCAACTTACCAACCACCAAAGCTGATTTTCGAATTTCATGGTGGAGGAGTTATCACATAATTTTTTTGGAATTTAAAAGAAAGGATTTAATGGTTTTGAATTATAAAGATGTTAGGACAAGCTAGTGGTAATAAAAGGACAAGAATTCCTCTAGAATTCTTTTTAGGACATGAGGATAAGATTAGGACATTCTCTTCATGTCTCTCCTAAGACAACATTCCTATTTCCATGAAATGCAAAAAAATAAAAATTCAAACTTAGCTATGACAATCATGATAAAACTTAAATGATGGGATTCAAACTCATGACCTTAGAAATTAATTCACCAAGCTCTAACCACTAAACCACACTAATTCTTGTTCTTATTTTCTCACCCACATATTCTTCTTGTTTAATTCTCAAGCTATCTTCCTAATTTGACCTCAAGCAAAATTACCATTTTACCCCTCCTACTCGATAAGCATAACTAAGCATTTTAACCTATAATTCACAACTCTAAAGCATATAAAATCATTCAAAAACATATATATTCATTCAAAATAATATGATATACATTCCCAACCCCCTTACTCTGGGGTTGGCTTTAGGTGGGGTTTCACATCCTCTCCTCCTTAGGAGAATTTCGTCCCAAAATTCAGACACTCCTTCACCGCAGATCGGGATACTTCCGCTTCACCCATTCTTCTATTTCCCATGTGGCATCTCGCGTGCCATGGTGCCCCCACTGCACCTTTACCATCGGAATTTACTTGTTCCGGAGAGGCTTGATACTTCGGTCCAATATCCTCACGGGTTTCTCCACATAGCTCAGGTCGGGTTGTCACACTAACGGCTCATCGTTCAACACATGCCCGAGATCGGCATTGTACTTCTTCAACTGCGATACATGGAACACGTCGTGAATTCCTGTCAACCCATCTGGCAACTCCAATCGGTACGTCACCGGCCCAATTTTCTCTTTTATTGGAAACGGACCCAAATATTTCGGATGCAGCTTTCCCCCTTTCGGGTGCTTTAGAATTCCCCTATTTGGTGTCAGTTTTAGGAACACAATGTCTCCCACCTGAAATTGTAACATTCTCCGCCTATTGTCTACATAACACTTTTGCCGACTCTGGGCCGCTTTCAACCTTTCCCTAATTAACTTGACCTTGTCCGACATTTTCTGAACATAGACTTCTCCCGATTTGCTTATATGTCCATCCTCTGACCAACTCCAGTATAGTGGTACTTGACACTTTCATCCATATAGAGCTTCATATGGAGCCATTCCAATCGAAGCTTGATAACTGTTATTATATGATAACTCGGCATACGGCACACTTTCAATCCACTTATCCCCGAAATCCAATACACAAGCTCTCAGCATATCCTCCAATATCTGAATAACTCTATCTGACTGTCCATCGGTCTGTGGATGCGCCGTCTTACTGAACTTCAGACTAGAACCCATCGACTCTTGAAACTTACCTCAAAATCGGGATGTAAATCTCGGATCACGAACAGACACAATACATGAAGGCACTCCGTGTAATCTGACTATTTTCCGCACGTAGGTCTGAGCCAATTTCTCCATTGAATCCCTTACATTCACGGGTATAAAATGCGCCGACTTGGTCAATCGACCTACCACTACCCATATGGCGTCCTTTTGGTTCCTTGCCATAGGGAGTCCGGTAACAAAGTCCATGGTCACCTCTTCCCATTTCCATTCCGGTACTGGCAACGGTTGTAATAATCTTGCCACCTTTCTGTTCTCCGCTTTGACCTTCTGACAGGTCAAGCACGTTGAAACTTACATAATCACGTTTCGCTTCATCACGGGCCACCAGTAAGACTTTTTCAGATCTTGATACATCTTGACCTCTCCCGGATGAATGGCGTACTTGCTCTTATGCGCTTCCTCTAAAATTCTGTTCCTCAACTGGTGCTCCTCGGGTACACACAAACGATCTCGAAAATACAATACTCCCGCTTCGTCCTGTCGGAATTCACTGCCTTGACGTTTAAGCTCCTTATCCTTGAAAAGCTGAAATTCCGCATTACTCTGCTGGGCTTCAACAATCTCCTGCCTCAGATTTGGTATCAACTTCAGGTTGCTAATAATAATCTTCTCTTCTTGCACTTCTGCTCTTTTGTCCGACACGTCCTGAACTACCTGGACCTCCTGTACTCTTAGCCTGGCCATTCTGACTTTTCGGCTCAGGGCATCAGCAACGACGTTGACTTTCCCGGGGTGGTAGTTGATAGGACACTGGTACTCCTCCAAAAATTCCATCCATCTTCACTGCCTCAAATTCAAGTCTTTCTGGGTGAAGATGTACTTCAAGCTTTTGTGATCAGTGAACACCTCATATTCTGCCCCATACAAATAGTGTCGCCATTTCTTTAATGCAAACACAATGGCAGCCAGCTCTAGATCATGCGTGGGATAATTGACTTCATGTGGCTTCAATTTTCGAGAAGCATAGGCAATCACCTTCCTATCTTGCATCAAAACTGCTCCCAAGGCTTCCTTCGAGGTATCAGTATATAGTACGTAAGGTTTATCTGCCTCCGGTAGACTCAACACAGGCGCTGTCATTAACCTCCGCTTCAACTCTTGAAAACTCTTTTCACATTTTTCGTTCCAAACAAAGGGTACATCCTTTCTCAGCAGCCGGGTCATAGGAGATGCTAGCGTTGAAAATCCCTTAATAAACCTCCGGTAGTAGCCAACCAACCCCAAAAAGCTTCGAATCTCGGTGATGTTCTCTGGTTGCTTCCAGTCTGATACGGCTTCAACCTTCGCTGGGTCTACTTTGATTCCCTCCTTAATCACCACGTGACCAAGAAACGCCACACTATCCAACCAAAACTCGCATTTGCTAAACTTGGCGTAAAGCTTGTGCTCCCTTAGCTTTTCTAGTACCAACTTCAAATGTTCTGCATGGTCCTCCGGGCTCTTGGAGTATATAAGTATGTCATCGATGAAGACCACCGCGAACTTGTCCAAGTAGGGCTGGAATACTCGATGCATTAGATCCATAAATACCGCGGGTGCGTTGGTTACCCCGAAAGGCATCACCACAAACTCATAATGACCATATCTTATATTGAAGGCCGTCTTAGGAATATCCTCCTCTTTTATCCTCACTTGATAGTAGCCTTGCCTCAAATCCAGTTTAGAGTAACAATTGGACCCTTGCAACTGGTCGAACAGCTCGTCAATTAACGGAAGAGGATATTTATTTTTGATCGTCAGGTTGTTCAAGCCTCGGTAGTAAATACACAACCTTAGAGTCTTGTCCTTTTTCTTCACAAATAGCACAGGTGCTCCCCAGGGTGACGTGCTAGGTTTGATATAGCCTTGCCTCACCAACTCCTCTAGTTGCTCCTTTAATCCTTTCAACTCCACCGGTGCCATCCGATACGGAGTTCGAGACACCGGTTCCGCTCTTGGGACTAGATCAATAGTGAACTCAATTCCTCGCTTGGGAGGTAGAGAAGTGAGTTTTGCAGGGAACACGTCGGGGAAATCCTCTACCACCTCATTATCCTCCAGAGTGCACTGGTCCTTCGGCTTGTTTATCACATAAGCCAAATATCCTTGACATCCTTACCTCAACAATTTCCAGGCTTTAGCCCCAGCTATCAAAAGCTTCAATTCTTTTACTTTTTCACCATTGAACTCCAACACAACACATCCCGGTCTAATGAACTGAACTGACTTATTCTTACAGTCTACTCTAGCACCATTCTTCGCTAACCAATCCATCCCCAATATTAAATCATAATCATCAATAGCTAAGACTATTAGATCTCCTTCCAAGCTTTCTCTCCCTACTTCGACTTTACAATTCTATACATACCGATCCGCTTGCACTATTTTCCCCAACGGCGTACTTACTATCAAGGTAAAAGGTAGTTCTACTCCATCCCAACCCAATTGATATGCACAATTCTTATTTAAATAGGAATGGGTAGATCCAGGGTCTATCAATGCATTAACGGAACGACCTTGGATAGTAAACGTACCTTCCACTATTGCTACATCAGCTCCAACCTCCTCCCAGTTGAGAGCGAAAACTTTTGCTTTCACCTGAAGCTTCTGCGTTCCGCTCCCGGAAGCTCCCGAGGTATTAGCTCGATTGGGCCCCGGGTTTTGAGCTGGGTTCCCGTGCCTGATCCGGAGAAGTTTAGGGCAGGCGTTCCGCAGATGATTCGGGTCTCCGCAGTGGTAGCACTTCCGCTCAACTCCTTTGGACCAACAATTTTTCTCAATGTGGCCCCTTTTTCCACAGTACCGGCATAATGGAAGATTCTGCAGTGGACCAACTAGTGTTGTTCGGGCTTGCTTTCCCCGATTCTGCCATTGCTGGTTGGCAGGATGCTTGTTAGGTTGCTGCCTCTGAAAAGGTCTTGGCGGCGGTCTTGTTGGTACGAACGGTCGTGAAGCCAATCAGTTGCGATCTTCATTCTCAGTACGGGTGGCTGCGTCCACAGCCCCCGAATAAGTCACCAGTGGAGAGGGTGCTAACGCCCTTCTTAACTCTTACCTTAATCCCTTAACAAATTGCCTCGTTTTATTTTGTTCAGTATCCACCAGCCACTTGCAGTACTTTACAGCTGCGTGAACCGGACGGCGTATTGGGCTACCGTCATACTTTCTTGCTTTAGATTCTGGAACTCATCTTCCCGTTTTTCCACTATCCACTAAGGGATATACTCTGCCCGGAATGCTTCCACAAAATTAGCCCATGTCCAGTCTTGGTCTATCATCTCCCAGTCGTCTTGAACCCGTTGCCACCATGCCCGAGCTGGACCCCTCAGCCGGAATGCAGCAAACTTCACCATTCGCTTCTCAGCATACTGAAGCATAGCAAAGATGTCCTCCATTTGTTCCACCCATTGTTCCGCTTTCTGGTCTTGTTCAGCCTCCCCCAAGAAAATAGGAGGTTGAAATTTCAAAAACCGTTCCAATGTCTCGTCTTCCCCTTTCGGATTTCTTCGCTCTGTCAAGGTTTGCAGAATCTCCGTCACCTTGTGGAATGCTTGCGTCATCGTTGCGCTAATTGGTTCTTCCTATACCATTTTTGGCCCCATTTCGTTCTCATCCCCTTGATTTGGTGATGACATTTGAGTTGCATCAACCTCTGGTGTCACAGGCTCTGCCTCAGGAACCCTTCTGCTGGATGTGGTTGCGCGACGTCTGGGTGCCATTCTAAACCATTCCCTAGATAATGAGTTATGCATCAAAGTTAAAAATATCCAAATTGAGCATGCATTCACATTCAATATTAAGCGGAAGAAAATTAGATGTAAATTTTGTATGAAGAATTGCATATAAATTTTTCTCAAAACTAAGAGTACTATAGGTACTCTTATTTGCATAAATTTTGAAATAAAGCAATAAAGGTGCATGCACTCCTAGCATAGGAGTTTATGGAAAATTGCAAAAAAAAGCCGTAAGCATAGCAGAACCTGGCTTCTCTAATCCTCATCAGAATCTTTAATGTCGGCATCATATAACCACCCCCTAGAATTCCTAGTGAAGTCTATCCCAGCCCCGCTTGCGAACCCATCTATGGGCTCTTTCCTGGGTCTCCTAGAACTCTCCCTGGTCTCAACTTGATTAGGTGGGGTTACAAAGCAAGGTCTAGGTGGAGATTCATAATCTAGCTCCCCTGGGTCATCACTGTCAGCAGTCAAGTCCACTATAGGGCTAGGAGGATGGGGAACATATTCCATATCTATCTCATCATCTTCACTGTCGGTAACCAAGTCAATCACAGGTATTGGAGATGGCTCGATGATCTGGACATCATTGTCACTACTATTATCCAGGGCAATGATTGGCTGGGGTGCAGGCTGGGGTGCAGGCTGAGGCACTGGTAAGTCCTCCGGGTAGATAGGAATGGGAGGGTTCCATTGCTGCCCTTTCCTTGCGGTTCTAATCATCCTAACCATCCTACAGCACAAACATGACAGGTCAGATAAAAGATTTGAACTAAATAAATCAAAACATATACTATCAATACTTGCCTAAACCTAGGCTCTGATACCACTTATAACACCCCACTACCTAAGCCCATCAGGGCCGGGGATGTCGCTCCGTCCAGAGGACAAGGGGACTTTATAACTAGGTTACATAAAAATAAAATAAAATAAAGACTTTAAAATTAAACTTATTACAACCCAAAAGATAAGTACAGGAGATATCCAAATAAACTGTTTGCAACAGTCTCTCCAAAACATCACATAAAGTAAATAACACAAGTCTTCAAAGCATAGGCAACATCTAGCTAATGACCTCTACAGTAGGATCTTCCGGAATACATGGTAAAAGGTGGTGAGATAAAAATCACAGTAAGCCCGTGTGTGCTTTGAGTGTTTCTGGTAAAATAATTCCTGTATGCAAGTTGTAAAAGTTTCATAAGAAAAAGGTGCTGGCAAGCAATAAATAAGTGTTGAAAATAAAGAGTGGCGTTTCACTTTTCAAACTACACATGTGCTCAATAAATACAACCACTCAATGGGTAGCTATGGGTTACAACACGTTGGGCCTCATGACTAAGTAACAGTCAGAATGCCACACTTTGTGCAAGCTGACAAAAGGTAGGTGTACAGCCTACCGGGTGAGATACTCCTCCATCTCTATACCCAAACTTACCGGTTGTCCACTCCGGAACACACAGTCCACATGATTGAAACTTGTTAGCTCGGACCGGTATGACCTACTGGACAGGCATCCTATCCAGGAAGGACTCACCCCTCAGAGGTGGCCACCTACTGAGAGACTTACCCTAACCCTTCAAAGACTAGTCCTGGTGGTCTACCCTTATTGAGTACTCAACGTTGATTGTTCCACTTGGGAGAAAAATGATCACAGTCCACTTTATTTGGAAATAGCAATTAAGGGTTTCTAAAAGTCTTGTCAAAGTTGGGTTTTAGAAAAAGTTTAGCATTTTGTGTAAAACTGCTTGTTTAACTTTCAAATGATTTGCTTGACTGAAATAAAAAGGAAAACACAGTCCTAAATTGCCTTCACAAAATAAATGTCCATATACATCATATTTGGCTTGCCACAATAACTTTTTGGTCTTCACAAAACTACATGTAGGAGCTTACCGGAGTCTTTGCTTGCTCAACTCAACCGTTTCCCAAGGCTGACCTAACCCTGCCTGCGGTAAACACAAAATATAAGGTTACATTCGAGCTATACCTGCCTTACATAAATAATTTCTTAGCTTAACTAGATACAACCATGACTAGCCATGACCCTAATATCCTAAGCTTTAAGGCTAGGTGATAAAGAATTTTATAAAATAAGTTTTAGTTGATAAGTTAAAATAACTTAGGGTTCTAAAATAATTGCTAATAAATTATAGACCCAATTAATAATTCTTGAGTGTTATTTTTACTAAATAAACTAAGGTTTGAATATTAAGTCCTAAATAGTACTAATAAGTGGTGATTTGAAAAGAGCTTTATTATAAATAAATATTTAACTACAAATAACCTTTAATTAATTTTTAAATAGATAATAAATAATTAGTAATAAAAAAAATTAATAATGAATGAATTATTTTAAATTTTAATTAATAAATAACAAATGGATTTTAATATAATTAATATTTTATTTATTATAAATGATTTATTACTATATATATTATTTTTAGTAAAAGATCTCATTTATTTGATAAAGAAAATATTAATATTTTAATTAATAAACCACTCCAAATTTCCCTAGAGTTTCGATTTTTATAGAGAAAAATATAGTAGTATTCTATTCAAGGTAATAAAATTTGTTAATAAAAATAATCTAGTCTTAACAAGAAAATACTTTTCCTCCATGATTTTCCTATTGCTAGAAAGGATTCATGATCACATTCTCCATCATCAACAATATATTAATCCATTCATGAACATACACTTGAACTATCGCATACCATCACATGGCCAAAATCCTACTAAGCATAATCATAAATCATGGTTTCCATGGAAAAATAAGAACATAAAAGCCTAATCACCTTTGGTGTCATAATATGTAATCATGCTTCAAACATCCATAAAATTCATTGATCATGAAGAACATAAATTGATTCAAAAGGAAAACACATACATCCTAGTCATATATAACAATCATCATGTCTTAACCCCAATCCCTTTATCCACATGCACATACTCAATCTCCCAATCATATTCTATCTCCCTATCAACACCTAAGAGACATGATTTCAGAATTTAATAAGAGAGATTTAAGAACGAATACTTGATTGTCGAGTACTTTGATGAAGACAAAAGAAGGTCCACGCGTGATGGAGTGTCTTAAATGGTCCAACGAAACAACATCCATGGTTTATTGTTTGATCAACCATTTCGGTTAGAGAGAGAGAGAGAGAGAGAGAGAGAGAGAGAGAGAGAGAGAGAGCATTAGAACAGTACAATCGAATGGAAAAAGATGAACAAGAAGGTTGTTCTTGCCTTACCTTGTTGATGTTCTTGAGACCTTCAAAGAAAAGTTAATTTTTGATTGCTCGAAAATTCTTGTTTGCGAGGTTTTGTTTTATAAATACCAGAAATGAAGTTTAGAGATTAAATGGAAGTGATTTGGAGTATTTGAGAGTGATTGGAGGTGTTTAGAGTTGGGTTAGGCTTGAAGAAGGTTAGTGTGTGTTCTTGGTGTTCTAGGTGAAAATGGAGAGAATTTGGAAGAAGTGCTGCACGAATTTTGGTAGAAGGCTGGCCGAATAGTATGGAATGAATGAGGGTTTCGGTTTTCAGCAAGAAGGAGAGAGAATGATTAGATTTTTTTGAAATTTAAATGGAGGAAATGGTGGAGATGTTTAAGGTAAGAGGTTAGCTATGGTGTTTTGATCAATAGAGGTTTCTATGTCTTCCAATGGTGCCGGCTGAACAAGGGGTTTCTGCTGGAATGATTAAAGGTTAATGTTGCTCAAGGCTGGCCAAAATTCAGTCTTAAATGGCAGATGAAATTCTGGTTTATTAGCCTAATACAAGAGTGACTTTAATGGAGTAAAATGCTGAAATTATTTGATGTCCAAAAAGAGTTTGAATGGAGTGATCTTAGGAGTGTTTTGTGGTGTGGCTATGGAGTCCTTAAGCTCAAGGTGAGTGTGGGGTTAATGGTGTTCAGTCTATAGCTGAACAAGGATCAATTTTACAGAGGTTTGAAGGGTGATTTTCGGCCTAGGCTAGAAGGAAGCAAAGCTGGAAAATTCTGGTTTCAAGCTATTCATGGTTTCGAATGTTGCTGAATTTTTGGTGCAGAATTTCCGCACTTCATTCAGCCCGATTTGCAGCTGGTTCTTGAGGGGGTTTGAAGGTCTTCTAAGGATGGTTTTTCAGCCTTATTTCTGGACAACTATAGAGGGGTTTTGTTGGCTTGAAGATGAACTAAAAACATCTTCATTTCCTTGATTGAAAGCTGCGAAATGCCTAGAATTTTTTTCTGGTTTGGTGATGTTTGTGCAGTCCGAAAATTACACAGATTTTCCAGCCTTTAAGCCACATGAAATGACCATTTTTCTGGTAGAAAATGAGTTGTTTTACTGGCTGAATTTTCGAAGAGAAGGTCTGCACAATATCTGGAAAATTT
This sequence comes from Voacanga thouarsii, assembly GCA_026120185.1. NCBI lineage: Eukaryota > Viridiplantae > Streptophyta > Magnoliopsida > Gentianales > Apocynaceae > Voacanga > Voacanga thouarsii. The sequence continues at coordinate 1,033,869 of JANUWF010001625.1, forward strand.
CCAGATTTTTCCTTCGCTAAGCTATGGACAACATGAAGGTGGTGTTGATGGTTCTTCCATGGTGATTGATTTTCTCTTGGAAACCCTTCCTATTTCTCCCACTACTTTCGGACAACTTCCCAACCACCAAAGCTGATTTTCGAATTTCATGGTGGAGGAGTTATCACAGACTTTTTTTGGAATTTAAAGGAAAGGATTTAATGGTTTTGAATTATAAAGCTGTTAGGACAAGCTAGTGGTAATAAAAAGGACAAGAATTCCTCTAGAATTCTTTTTAGGACATGAGGATAAGATTAGGACATTCTCTTCATGTCTCCCCTAACGCAGCATTCCTATTTCCATGAAATGGAAGAAAACAAAAATTCAAACTTAGCTAAGATAATCATGATAAAACTTAAATGATGGGATTCGAACTCATGACCGTAGAAATTAATTCACCAAGCTCTAACCACTAAACCACACTAATTCTTGTCCTTATTTTCTCACCCACATATTCTTCTTGTTTAATTCTTAAGCTATCTTCCTAATTTGACCTCAAGCAAAATTACCATTTTACCCCTCCTACTCGATAAGCATAACTAAGCATTTTAACCCATAATTCCCAACTCTAAAGCACATAAAATCATTAAAAAACTTATATATTCATGCAAAATAATATGATATGCATTTCCGACCCCCTTACTCTAGGGTTGGCTTTAGGTGGGGTTTCACAAATCGGATTTGGAAGTGGGGTCAAAAGAACCTGTTGGAATGATGATGGGGCAAACATTCAGCAAGATGACCGAGATTCTTCAAACTCTAACTGAATGGAGGAATCTAAAGAGGGAGGACGAAACATTAGAATGGTTTCTAAAATTTCAACCGCCTATCTTCTTGGGAGAAGTTGACCAGGATCAGAATGCTGAACAGTGGATAGAACAAATAGAAGACATCTTCGCTATGCTTTATTACACTGAGAAGTAAATGGTGAAGTTTACTGCATTCTGATTGAGAGGCCCAGCTCGGGCATGGTGGCAACTAGTTCAGGACGGTTGGGAGATAATTGATTATGACTGGTCATGGGCTAATTTTGTTGAAGCATTCAGAACTGAATATATCCCTCAGTGGATAGTTGAGAAGTAAGAATATGAGTTCCAGAATCTAAAGTAGGGAGGTATATCAATAGATCAGTACGTAGCACGTTTTACTCAATTTTCGAAATACTATAAGAGACCAGTGGACACCAAGTAGAATAGAACAAGATAGTTTGTCAAGGGGCTAAGGCAGTAGTTAAGAAGGGCATTGGCACCTTTTCCACGAACGACCTACTCGGGGGCTCTGGACACAACTACTCGGACTGAGAATGAAGATCATAATAGAATGGCACGAAGACCTTTCCTGCCACCAAGACAACCGCCGAGACCTTTTTAGAGGCAGCAGCCTAACAAGCGCCCTACCAACCAGCAGTGGCAAAATCAGGAAAAGCAAGCCCGGACAGCACCGGTTGGTCCTACACAGAATCTTCCATTATGCTAGCACTGTGGAAAATGGGGTCATGTTGAGAGCAATTGTTGGTCCAAGGGAGCTGAGCGAGAAAGCTAATATCATTGTTGATGCCTTGAGCAGGAAAGTTAGAATGACCAGGCTAAGAGTGCAAGAGATTCAAGTGGTTCAGGATGTGTTGGATAGAAGAGCAGAAGTGCAAAAGGAGAGGATTATTGTTAGCAACCAGAAGTTAATGCCAGATCTAAGGCAGGACATCATTGAGGCTCTGCGAAGTAATGCAAAATTCTAACTTTTCAAGGATAAGGAGCTTAAACAGCAAGGCAGTAAATTCTGGCAGGACGAAGTGGGAATTTTGTACTTCCGAGATCATTTGGATGTAACCGATGAGCACTAGTTGAGCGACAGAATTTTGGAGGAGGTGTATAAGAGTAAGTACGCTATTCATTCGGGAGAGGTCAAAATGTATTAAGATCTGAAAAGGGCTTATTTGTGGCCCAGAATGAAGCGGAAGGTGGTTAAGTATGTCTCGACGTGTCTAACCTGTCAGAAAGTCAAAGTGGAGCATAAGAAGTCAACAGGATTGTTGCAACTGTTGTTAGTACCTGCATGGAAATAGGAAGAGGTGACCATAGACTTCGTCACTAGACTTCCTATGGCAAGGACCCAAAAGGATGATATATGCATGGTGGTGGATCGATTGACTAAATCAGTGCATTTCATAGCAGTGAATGTAAGGGATTTAATGGAGAAGTTAGCTCAGACCTATGTGTGAAAAAAAGTTAGACTGCACGGAGTATCTTCAAGTATTGTGTTCGATCGAGACCCGAGATTTACATCCCGATTTTGGGGCAAGCTTAAAAAATCAATGGGTTCCAGTCTGAAGTTCAGTATGACAACACATCCGCAAACTAATGGACAGTCAGAAAGGGTTATTCAAATATTAGAAGACATGCTGAGAGCCTGTGTATTGGATTTCGGGGATAAGTGGATCGAATGTCTGCTGTATGCAAAGTTGTTGTACAATAACAGTTATCAATCGTCTATTAGAATGGCTTCGTATGAAGCACTGTATGGACGTAAGTGTCAAGTACTGTTATATTGGAGTTGGTCGGAAGACGACCACGTAAGTAAGTCAGGAGAAGTCTGTGTTCAGGAAATGTTGGACAAGGTTAAGCTAATCAAGGAAAGGTTGAAAGCAGCCCAGAGCCAACAAAAGAGCTATGCGGATAATAGGTGGAGAGAGTTAGAATTTCAAGAGGGAGACAGTATATTCCTAAGATTGACACCGAACAGAGAAATTCTGAAGCATCCGAAAGGTGGGAAGCTGAACCCGAGGTATTTTTGTATAAATAATGTCGCCACTTCTTCAAGGCGAACACTATAGCTGCTAGCTCTAAGTCATGCGTTAGATAATTATCTTCATGCGGCTTTAGCTTCCTAGATGCATAAGCTATGACTTTCCCTTCCTGCATCAGCACATCTCCTAGACTTTCCTTGGATGCATCCGTATAGAGTGCATAGGACTTGTCAGCCTCGGGTAGGCTCAGCACAGGTGCTATAATCAACCTCCTCTTAAGCTTTTGAAAGCTCTTCTCACACTTCTCGCTCCAAACAAAGGTGATATCCTTCTTTAATAATTGCATCATCGATGAAGCTAGAGTAGAGAAATTCTTAATAAAATGCCGATAGTACCCGACCAACCCAAGAAAACTTCGTATCTCCGTAACGTTCTCCGATTGTTTCCAGTTAGCTACAGCTTCCACCTTATCAGGGTCCACCTTGATCCCTTCCTTCGATATCACGTGGCTGAGGAAAGACACCGAGCTTAACTAAAACTCACATTTACTGAACTTGGTGAAAAGCTTGAATTCCCTCAGCTTCTCTAGGACCAATCTTGAATGCTCCGCGTGATCCTCCAGATTCTTGGAGTAGATTAAGATATCATCGATGAAGATAACCATGAACTTGTCCAAATATAGTTGGAAAACGAGATGTATCAAATCCATGAAAACTGCCGGTGCAGTGGTTACACCGAACGACATTACCACAAATTCGTAGTGGCAATACTGCGTGTTGAAAGTAGTCTTAGGGATGTCTTCTTCCTTAATCCTCACCTGGTAGTATCCTTGTTGTAGGTCCAACTTCGAAAAGCAAGCGACGTCTTGCAGTTGATCTAACAACACCCCGATCAAGGGTAGAGGGTATTTATTCTTCATCGTTAAGTTGTTCATTCCATAGTAGTTAATACATAGCCTCAGGGTACCATCTTCTTCCTAACGAACAACACCGGGGCTCCCCATGGTGACGTACTCGGTCGATTGTAGCCTTGCCTCACCAATTCTTCCAATTGCTCCTTTAACTCCTTCAGCTCTGTCGGTGCCATCTGGTAGGGGGTTCTTGACACTGGTTCTGTTCCAGGAATCAGGTCCACGGTAAACTCAACTTCCCGTTCAAGGGGTAGAGAAGTGAACTCAGTAGGGAAAACGTCTGGAAAGTCTTTTACCACCTCCGTACTCTCCAAGGTACACTGATTCTTGGGTTTGTTCAGAAGATACACTAAATATCCCGTACATCCTCTTTTGAGAAATTTTCAGGCCTTAGCACTAGCAATCAAGAACTTCAGTTCCTTTGCTCGCTTACCGTTAAATTCAATCACATCCCGACCGGGTCTCACAAACTGCACGGTCTTGATCTTACAGTCCACACGAGCTCCGTGCTTCGACAACCAATCAATGCCCAAGATCAGGTCATAATCGTCTATGGATAGAATTATAAGATCTGCTCCCAAAATCTCCTTCCCTATCTCAACTTCACCGCTCCCCATTTTCTAACCCGCTTCTACCATATTTCCCAAGGGTGAGCTTACTATTAGGGTATAGGGTAATTCCTTTCCTTCCCAACCCAGATGTGATGCACATACTTTGCTTACGTAAGATAACCTTGGATAGAAAGGTTACCTTCAATTACGGCCCCATCTGTTCCGACTTCCTCTCTATTCAGGGCAAAGACCTTGGCCTTCACCTGATGCATCTGGCCTCCCGTTCCCACTGGTCCAGCAACAGCACCTCTATTGACTCCCATTGGCTGGGTCAGGGTAGTCTGCCCAATCCTTAAAGGTTTAGGGTAGGCATTCCTCAGATGACCTAGGTTTCCACAATTGAAGCACCTCTTTACACTCTCGTTGCCCTAACAATTCCTCTCGGTGTGGCCCCGTTTTCAACAGAGTCAGAAATTCAGGTTGTCTTACATCGGTCCGGCCATAGGCACTCAAGGCCGCTTACCCCGATTTCCCCACAGCATAGAACACGCAAGTCGTTTCTTACTCGAATGCCTCATTGGTGGACGATTTGGTTGGAAAGCCTTGTTCACAGGCCGATGCCGATCTTCATTCTCCGTCCGGGACGTTGCGTCCACGGCGACGGTGAATGACATTGGCGGTGATGGAGCCAATGCTATCCTTAAATCTGGCCTCTGCCCCTGAACAAATTATCGGGTGCGCTTCTGCTCTACGTTGACCAAACACTTGCAGTACTTGGACAACTGCGTAAACTGAGTCGCATACTAAGCAACGGACATGCCTCCCTGCTTAAGGGTTTGGAATTCATCCTCCCTCTTCTCAGCTACCCATCGAGGAATGTACTCGGCACGGAAATCTTCCGTAAAGTCGTTCCACGTCCATTCCTGCTCCTCTCTGTCCCAATCACTCCGTACTCACTGCCACCATGCCCGAGACGGTCCCCTCAGCCGAAAAGCAGCAAACTTCACCATTCTCTTTTCTGAGAAATGCAAGGTAGCAAAAATATCCTCCATCTATTCAATCCACTGCTTGGCCTTCTCATCCTACTCTACCTCCCCCTGGAATGTGGGAGGTTGTGTAGGATTTCTATCATGCATAATCAGATTAAGCGCAGCGGAAAACAACAAGAAATCCAAGCCATGGATCACGGGTTTGCAATAGAAACGGGAAAAAGGAGAAGATTGCGTCTATTACCTCGTGAAGCCAGAATTCAAAAATTTCAGAAACAAGAACGCAGGCGCGATCCAGATTATCCAAAACCGTTCACTGCAGCTCAACTGAAGTCCAAGAAAGAACTCCCTCTAAAGATAATCCACACAAGGTTGAATGCTCATAATCTCACAATTCTATGCTAGTAGAATTCGGGAGGCTAGGGTTTTGATTAAGAAGAAAGACGACTAGGGTTTGATCAAGAGAGACGCAGAGAAACGGTTCTCTCTGTTATTGCGTGAATAGTCTGTCTCAAATCCTAAGGAAATCGTTTCCTTATATTTATAGATTTATAATTACCATAAATTGTAACTTAGTCCTTCAACGTCCAATGGTCAACAAATTGGTCCTTGAAGTTTACTTAATTACAATTAGGTCCCATGAATTATAACAAACTTATAATTCACCTATAAATATATTCCCTTCTCTTAATTAACCCCACAATATTATCAAATAATATATTTGAGCATTCAAACCTTTATTGTTTGTGACCCATTAGGTTTCCTGGTCTTATTGGTAGCATAATATGAATTAATTCTAACAATATTAGAATTAATAATCCTTAATAAAATAAAGGATTAAATTTATTAATTCTCTAATTAATAAATTCATATTTAGCATATCAAGAGCGACATCTAGCAATGACTCTTGACCACCCAAAAGTCCAGAAAGTCAAGTGGCTTGACATGAACCTTTCAATAGCAAATTATCAGTGAAATAAACTCCTTTCAACATACAATATCTCATTCGGTCTAGAGCATGGAATTAGTGCAACTCCCTCAAGAATATTATTAATTCTGGCCCGAATATTTTAGTACTTGTTCAAGAAATCCATTACTCGATATGTGTATCAATTGGAACCATTTCCATCACATAGTCGCCTTGGCCAAGGACTTCATGAGCAATGATTTCTACAAGTGGCCTTGAGATATACTCTCCTATTATTAGGAGTGGTGAATCCTTTATTGACCTTCTCAACTACTTTCGTTTACTTTACGTTGTACCCAATATCCATCCCATAGGCGGTCCTAGATAAGACTCCAAAGATTAGAATCAAAATACAATGCTCGATAAACAAAGTACATTGGAAATCTCAAGTCTAAGGATACTTGCACACTTGCTATAATGAGATTCTATCACTGACACTAAATAGTTATCCAAGTGATTATCTCGTAGCTAGGTCATCCAATGAACTTGTTTCAAAACAAGCATCCACACGTTAATCCTGAGTATCCCAATACCCACGGATATGAGAACCACCGCTTGATCCAATCAAGAGATATAATATGTACTAGTCTTGGCGTATTAATAATGTCCGATCTTATTAATACTATGACTGGGGATTATTTAAGCACAAACACTGCATAGTGTAGTAGGAATCTCACATCATGATCTCTATCATGATTTCCTTAACACTGTGTTGTACTAGAGACTTTATATAATGGTTTGTACACATATTTAGATATAACAATCAGACTGAAAGATAAAGAATGCCTCTTATTAATTTAATATGTAACATACATGGTACAAGTGATTGCCTCTAGGGCACAACACTAACAGGTTGGAACTTCAGGAAATGCTCCAGGGCCTCATCCTTTCCCCGCGGTGGTTTTCTGGCCACCTTATCCACTTTCTCTATTAGGTTCTGTAGAATCGAGGCCATCTTATCGAAAGCCTGACCCATAGTCACATCTCGTGATCTCTCCGAAGCTAACTCCTATTCTCGTGGCAAGTGCTCTTCCACGTCGGGTATGGAACGATGCATCTGGTCAAATTCCGGAGTGGATGATGCACTTTCCTGCACAGTTCTGCTATGTATGACTATTCTGCGTCTTGGCACCATCTTTGATCACATTCACTCAAAGTTAGATAGTTACCAAGGGGAAAAGAGTATGCTCATGTGCATGATCAGTTAATAGCTATGCTATCCACTCATTTCAAAAGAGAACGTGATGATATTATGCAGGGTAAAATCAAGTAATAAATAAAACTCATGCTTTTCATATAAATCATTCTTTCGTAGAAAAGAAGGGGTTATCACATGCGTTACCCTTTTATTCAATAAAATAATAAAGCCCTATAAGCTACATACTTCTTTAAAAGGAATAAACAAACGAAGGAATGCAAATCCCAAAGGAAGAAAAGTAAATGCTACAGGTCTTCTATACTCGACTCTATATAGTTTCAACAGAGGCATCAGATTCGTCAGAGGCTGGTTCCACAAGCTACCCCATGGAGCTATCGGGTCTCCCTATGTAGTCCCTCGTAAAACCAACACTGTCACTTGACTGCCCTGACGCAGCCTCATAGCCCCTCTCGGCCCTCATGGCCGTCTCATAAAGCTCATCCAACACTAATCGAAGCGCACCCTTAGGCACAGGCCCCTCATTCCCCGAGTCGGATGGATCAAGCAACCTCTCTCTCCTCAACTTGGCATCTATTCCCAGTCCATATCGAAGTCCGCACCCCTTAGGACCCTCTTTTATCTTCCTCTTTCCCTTATCTACCACTCCTACAGCTAACCGCCTAAGTTCCCCCTCTCTCAGGGCATCTCCATCCCTCGGCCTATGTCCCTCACCACTAGGCTCCCTAGGGTCATAGCAAGTAGGAGTCCTATCAACTTCTCCTATCTGCGGGGTCCGGGGAACCTCCATTACCCCCTCATCCTCTTCCTCAATCCCAACCATCTCCCCTTCACTCTCATCGTCTCCCTCGTTCCCAAGCTCATCTACCTCCTCCTCACACAACTTAGCCATCTCCTTATCTTCCTCACCCTCACTAACAAGCTCGACTACCTCCCTATCATCATCCCCCTCGTACTCTCCTAGGCTCCTTTCAACCTCTATCTCTGCCTCATCCACCGGGTCGTCTAGCACAGGCGGCTCATGTTCCCTCTCTGAATCAGATGAGCGTGGATCAGCTACGGGTAGTGGGGCGGGTGGATTCCTACAGCCGGCGGGCCAGTCTCTGACAGCCGATACAACTATTTTGACCATCCTATAAACAAAAGACAAAAAATAGCACCAGATCAAAATACTTAAGAAAATAAAACCCAGTAAGTTAAATAATTGCCTAAACCTAGGCTCTGATACCACTTGTAACAGCCCACTACTACGTTCCCTAAAAGGGCGGGGATGTTGCCCTGTCCTGGAGGACAAGGGGTTTTTAAAACGAGGTATAAAATATAAAGGCAAACCCCAAAAGAATCAAACTTAGATAAATAGAGAAAACTCTTATTACATCAGGCTCAAAATGGAGCAATATGAAATAAAACAAATATCGTTCAGAAGCTTAAACAACAATTATCTCCTAGCTTCAACTATCCAATGCCTCGCTTGCTCAGCATAGTCTATCTCCTGAAAACATGATATAAAACAGTGTGAGATTAAATCTCAGTAAGTCCTATGTATGCACATGGTATTTTAAATAATTCGTGTATGCATAGAGAAAAATATTTGCAGAAATATTTGGCAAGTCATAAATAATTTCCCTTTTGCAAGGAGTGGGTTTTTCACACAATCGCACTTTATACAAAACAAATCATCCACTCGAATCAAGGTCATGTCACTACACGTTGGGCATTATAAGGACAAGGCACCACACTTTGTGCACCTTCTCGGGACTAGATTGCCATACGTTGGGCGTTCTGATCAAGGTTAGTGTACAGCTCACCGGGTGAGATACTCCTCCTTCTCTACACCTAGCAAAACTATCCGGATGTCCATGCCGGGAAAATAAATAATACCTTACTAGGTACAAATGCTAGCTCGGACCGGTCTGACCAACTAATATTGTCGCCTTTTCAAGCAGAGCTCATCTTCTAGAGGTGGCCTCCTGCCAGAAGACTTACTCTAGCCCTCCATGACTAGTATTGTTAGCCTACCCCTATTGAGAACTCAAGAACAAATCCATCAATTCCTGATTCAAAATTTCCATACCTCGGCTTTATACAACGTGGTTTTCTTTAAAAGAGTTTTCTAAAAATTTAGGAGAAAGAATAGTTTCCTTGATAAAATCGTTAGTTTGACAAAACTATTTAAAGAATAAATATTCACATTTACAACCCAAGTAAACATAGTTTAACAATAGCTTCATAAAGCTTTACAACATAGACTTGCCATCACAACATTTAACAAAAGAGTTTATGTAAGGACATACTTGATATGCCTCAGACAAACAAGATAAAATCACAGCTTGCTTCATTCAAATATCCTCCTGATCTAGAACCACATATTATCATGATCAGGGTCTCAATCGATTCAAACATGCTCTAAACTCATTTATTCCCATAACAATTCACAATCCACTATCTAATTCCAAATAAATTATCCAATCCCCAAAGTTCATATACAACACCATATATTCATCAAAGATATGAATATTATAACAAAAAAGGTCTCGACTTGACCACCACAACTCATATCTAATATTACCACAGTAAGATATAGTATTGCTATCCATCAAATATGCCTAATTAATTACTTGCCTCAAAATACCCATTCATCATGCTAATAGACATCATCAATCATATTAAACCTTTGTTCTGACATCAAGGGTAGGATTCTCTTACCTTGCAACAACCGAGTTAACAAGATCTCGATGCTCCTAAGGTGATCATCCCAAGTTCATTTGAGAAGAAGAGAAAAGCTGCCTTCTTTCCTTCCTTTTGGCTGAGAGTTTCTAAAGAGGATGAAATCAGCCTTTAGGTGGCATGATTCAAGGGAAGGAAAAGAGAATAATTGATGGAAGGAAGGAATCTAGAGGTTAGGATGGTTTTTGCTTACCTTGGACCGTGATCGGTTTCTTGCTAGGAATTATTCTTGTGATTTTCAAAAATTGCAGAGAGATTCTTGCTGGAATTTTCATGTAGAATGGAGAAAGTAGTCGGCTACTATGATTTAGGGTCAGAGAAGATTGGTTTAGGGTTAGATGGTGGTGCTAAGAAGGACTCCTAATGGCTTTGGATCTCTTGGACAGCAAGCGCGAGAAGCGCAGCTTGCTGTGCACCTTGTTGCTGCCGAATTTAGAAGAGTTTATGAGGGGGAAATATTCTGGACTTGTTCTCCTATGCTAGTCGAAATATTGCTCAGGAGAAGGGTTGTGTGTGTTCTGATTTTTTGGCCAAAACAACGAAGAGTTTGAGTAGGTTTTGACAACTTAAATTCTGTGTAGGAATGGCGTAAGTGATGTGCGAAAATCACTGAACCAAAGGGGAGAAATTTTGGACTATTTTAGTTGTTGTTCTGCCGCAATTCACAGAGAAAAGGTGAGGGTTTTACGTGCTGAAAATTGGCTTAATCAGCTGAGGGTTTTTGGTATGTTTTTGTGTGCAGAATTTTCATTTGATTTGGAGTGCAAAGCTAGCCAAATTTCTGGTTCATAAGCTGGCCAAAATTCTGGAATTTTAGTGAGTAAAATCTGGTTTTTGTATGGCTAAGGTAATTTGAATTGATGATGAGTGTTCTAGGTGTTTTGAGCTAGGGTTTGAAGTGTAGGACTGCACCTAGGAGTGCAGGAATTTCGGATAGATTGTGCTTGTACAAAGCTGCCGAAATTCTGCTGGAGAAGGGAGTAAAAACCTCGTTGAAGTAGGATTGAAATAAAATCTGATTTGCTAAAGGATTTAAGATAAGATTTCCTAGTATTGCAAGAGTTTGAGTTGAGGTAAAACTCCTTCAAAAGTGGCGGCACCTAGCTGGAAAATTCTTCCAGATCTTTAGCTATGGTTCTAGGTTCAAAATCAACAAGGTATCTAACTAGAAAAATAACACTTTAATTCCAACTATCCATTACAAAATCTAGTAAGTTAAAATCAAGCTGGAATTTAATTATTCAGCTAGGGTTTTTTGAAAATCAAAGAGAACAAAAGCTGAAAATAAAAGTAAACATTATTCACATAAAAAATCCTTGAATTTAGGAGATAAATATATAGACTTATTTCCTTAGAAAAATGGCGCTGAAAATTCACTAGGATGGCTAGGGTCTTTTCGGCCAAAACATGGAGGAGTCTAGGAAAAGAATTTTCAAAAAGAAAAACTAAGATTCGCAAGAGATAAGATTCGAACTCGGGTCACCAAAGGATAATCCCCAACCTAACCGCTATTCCAAATCAACTCCAATGTTAATATTTCTCTAAGAAATTCTTTCCACCCTAATTCTCCTCTACTAAACTTCACTTAAACAACTCTCAAATAATGCAACAACACAATCATTTCTCTCCAAATAAATCAAATGCAAGAGCAACTTTGAAAATCACATGCACACATGCAAGAACAAATTTAAAATAGCACATGAAATGTGAAATGCTATGCAATGCATGACCTTTTTCCCTATAGTCAAAGGTGGTTTTGGGCGGGGTATTACAATCATAGCACGCGACATGCCACATGGGAAACAGAAAAGTGGGTAAAACGGAAGTATCCTGATTTGAGATAGAGGGATACCTGAATTTTGGGACGAAATTCTCCTAAGGAAGGTAGGATGTGAAACCCCACCTAAAGGAAACCCTAGAGTAAGAGGGTCGACATGCATGTCATATCATTTTGTATGAATATATATGTTTTTGAATGATTTTATGTGCTTTAGAATTATGATTTATAAGTTAAAAGACTTAGTTATGCTTATTGAGTAGGAAGGGTAAAATGGTAATTTTGCTTAAGGTCGAAATAGGAAGATAGCTTGAGGATTAAATAAGAAGAATATTTGGGTGAGGAAATAAGAACAAGAGTTGTTGTGGTTTAGTGGTTAGAGCTTTGGAATTAATCTCTAAGGTCATGAGTTCAAACCCCATCAATTAAGTATTATTCATGATTATCTTAGTTAAGTTTGAAAATTTTGTTTTCTTACATTCCATAAAGACAGGAGTGTTGTCCTAGGGGAAATATGAAGGGAATGTCTTAATCCTATCATCATGTCCTAAAGAGAATTCTAGAGGAATTATTGTCCTTTTATTACCTCTAGCTTGTCCTAACATCTTCACAAATTAAATTTGTTCAAAATTTATCAAAATTAACTTTTTAATTCTAGAAAATTCAGTAAGGATATCTTGGCATTGAATTTCGAAAAATGATCTTCGAGGGTGGAGGATTGACTGAAAATAGAAGAGGAGTAAGGAAGGGTTCCCAAGGAAAATTAATCACCATTGTTGAACCTTCAAACTCTTCTTCATAATGTTCATGATCTTGATGACGGAATCCTGGAAATTTTCCAGATTTTTGGGCAGCCTATGTTCCGGAAAACTTAGCCAAGTTTCTTGCTCATTTACTGCCAAAAAAATGACCAATTCATTCAGCTAGAAAACAGGAATTTCTGTGCAAATTTGGACTGCACAAAAACTGCACAATCCAGCAAAATTTTTGGGTAGTTTTGCTACATTCAACTAGGAAATGAAGCTGTTTTCATTTGGGCTGCACAAAAATGCATAAACCAGAAAAAATTTTGGGTAGTTTCGCTACATTCAACTAGGAAATGAAGCTGTTTTCTTCTGCCTTCAATCCAAAAAAAAATCCTCTGCTTTTCCACCATAGAGAAGGCTGGAAACCAGCCTTTAAGGACCCTCAAACACCTCTCAAAAACCTCTACAAATTGGGCTGAAGAAGTGCAGAAATTCTACACAGAAAAATGTAACAAACATTCGAACCTTGAACACCATGAAACCAGAAAATTTCCAGCTTTGTTCCCTTAAGCCTTGGCCGAAAAACCACCCTCAAACTACTGTAAAATGAACCTTGTTCAGCCATGAATAGAACACCATTAACCTCTCCACTTACCTTGAACACTTGGACTCCATAACCACGCCTCAAATATCTCCTCATATCACTCCATTCAAACTACATTTGAACTTAAAAAAATTTCAGCATTTTGCTCCATGAAAACACTCTGGTACTAAGCCTCACAACCAGAAAATCCTCTGCCATTAAGCTCTGAATTTTGGCCAGCCTTAAAGCTCCATAAATCTTCATTCATTTTAGCAAAGCAAACCAGTCCAGCCGGCTCCGTTGTAGCTCAAAGAAACCTCTATCCATCAAACACCATTAACATATCCTATACCTCAAACCACTCCTCAAATCTCTCCATTTGAATTTCAAACAATCAGATTATTCTCTTCCTCTCTAAGCTGAAAACTGAAACTCCTACACTCCCTAAACCATTCGGCCAACATTCTCTAGAATTAGTGCGCACCTTCCTCAAACTCTCTTAATTTTCACCAAGAACACCAAAAACACACACTACATCTCTTCAAGCCAAAACCCACTCTAAACACCTCCAATCCCTCCCAAATACTCCAGATTACTCCTACATACTCCTTAGCATTCATTTCTAGTTTTTATAACACAAAATCTTGCAAACAAGAACTTGCATTCGGATAAAAATACCATTTTTTCTTGAAGGTCTCAAGAACATCTTCAAGGTAACCAAGAACAACTCCTTTGTTCTTCTTCTTCCATTCAACCTGCAATGTATCATGCTAATGCGCTCTCTCTCTCTCTCTCTCAGCCAAAATGGTTGATCAACAACCGTGGCTGTTTTTCTTCCTCTTGGACAATTCAGGACTCAGAATCACATGAACCTTCTTAAATCTTCATCGAAGTAATCATCAATCAAGTATTTCTCCTTAATCATTCTTTTTAATTACACATTCGTGTCTCTTACATGTTGATAGGAAAAATAGAATATGAATGGGGGATTGAATATATGCATGTAGATGAAGGGGTTGGGATTAGGACATGAGAATGGTTGTGTATGTTTAAGTTACATGGATTCTCTTGAAAATCAATGCATGCTCATCGTGTCTTAAGAAAATTATGGATGTTCAAAGCATGTTCGATGTTATGACACCTTTGGTGAATATGATTTTTATGTTCTTATCTCCACTGAAGCTATGATTATGATTATGTCTAGTAAGGATTTGGCCATGTGATAACATTTGTTTATTTAAGCCTATGTTCATGAATGGATTAGTTATTGTTTCATGTTGGAGAATGCGTTCATGATTCTTGTTTTGCAATAGGAAAACCATGATTACTTTCTTGTTAATCCTAGGTTATTTTTAGTACCAAATTTTATTACCTTAATTAAAATTATTACTATATTTTTTCTCTAAAGATTTTGAAATTCCTAGGAAGTTTTGGAATTAGAATATTAAATAAATATATTGATATTTTACTAGTCAAATAAATAACATCTTTTATTTAAATAATGTGTGTGTGTGTGTGAGAGAGAGAGTGTGTGTGTGTGTGTCGTGTGTGTGTGTGTATAGTAATAAGTAAGGTCTTTTATATATTCATTAATAAAAAAATAAAATATTAATGACCTTGTAGACTATAGTTAAAACTGTTACCTATAATAATATATATTATTTATATTAAAATTTATTTGTTATCTATTAATAAAAAATTTAATATAATTCATTTATTATTAATTTTATTTATTATCTATTAAATATTTATTTATTTATAATAATACTATTTAAAAATTACAATTTATTAGTATTTTTTAGGACTTAGTGTTATTCAATATTCAAACGCTAGTTTATTTATTAGTAACAATGCTCAAGATTTATTATTTGAACCTATAGCTTTTTAGTAATTATTTTACAACCCCTAGTTATTTTAACTTATCAAGCTAAATTTATTTTATAAAATTCTTTATCATCTAGCCTTAAATCTTAGGACATTAAGGTTATGATTATAACTAGTTGAACTAGGAATTATTTATGTAAGCAAGTATAGCTCGAGTATAACCTTACGTCTTGTGTTTACCCCAGGTAGGGTTTGGTCAGCCTTGGAAGAGTTTTGAATTTGAGCAGGCAAAGGATCAGGTAAGCACCTGCATGGAATTATTTGAAAACCAAAACTTATTGTGGCAAGCCAAATGCGATGTGTATGGACATGCATTTTGTAAAGGCAATTAAGGACAGTTTTTTTCCTTTTTATTTCAGTCAAGCAAGTCATTTGAAAGTTTTAAAAAAATGGTTTTACACAAAACGCTAAACTCTTTCTAAAACCCAACGTTGACAAGAATTTTAGAAACCTTTAATTGCTATTTCCAAGAAAATCAGTGTATGCTCAATTTTCTCACAAGTGGGACAATCAATGTTGAGTACTCAATAAGGGCAGACTACTGGGACTAGTCTTTAAAGGGTTAGGGTATGTCTCTTAGTAGGTGGCCACCTCTGAAGGGTGAATCCTTCCCGGATAGGATGCCAGCCCAGTAAGTCAAGCCGGTCCGAGCTAGCAAGTTTCCGTCATGTGGACTGTGTGTTTTCGAAGTGGACAATCAATAACTTTGGGTCTAGAGAAGGAGGAGTATCTCACACGGTAGGCTGTACACCAACCTTTTGTCAGCATGCTCAACGTGTGGCATTCTAACCATTATATAGTTATAGGGCCCAACGTGTGGTAACCCATGGCTGCCTCTTGGAGTGGTTGAATTTATTGCGCACATGTATGATTTGAAAAGTAATACACCACTCTTTATTTTTTGACATTTATTTAATGCTTGCCAGCACTTTCTCTTATGAAATTTTTACAACTTGCATACATGAACTGTTTTCCTGAAATGCTCAAAGCACACACGGGATTACTGAGATTTTTATCTCATCACCAATTAAACTATGTTTTCAGGTTGATCCTACTGTGGAGGACAATAGCTAGATTTGTTGCCTATGCTTTGAAGACTTCATGTTAATTTCCTTATATGTTGTTTTAAGAGATTGTAGCAAACAATTTATTTTGGATTTGTTCATGTTTTTTTTTTTTTTTTTTGTAATAAGTTCAATTTTAAAGTATTGCTTTTATTTTCATTTATGTGACCTAGTTATAAAGACCCCTTGTCCTATGGATAGGGCAACGTCCCCGGCCCTGTTGGGCCTAAGTATTGGGGTGTTACATTGAGGTGTATAAGGCGGAGCCCATTGAGATAATATCCTATTATCTATAAGATAATCCTGAAACTCTTGGCTGAAGTATTCACCTCCTCGATCTAATCATAGAGTCTTAATACTTTTGCAAAGTTATTTTTCTACTTCATTTTTGAAGTCTTTAAACTTTTCAAAAGTTTCAGATTTGTATTTCATTAAATACAAATACCTATTTTGTGAATAATCATCGTTAATGGTTATGAAATAGTTATAACATCTTCTTACTTATATAGATATTTGCCACAGACATCAAAATATATGAGTTCTATGAACTCTTTGTCCATTTCTTCTTTTCCAAAAAAAGGAGTTTTAGCCTTTTTACCTAGTAAACAAGACTCACAAGTGCCATATGATTTATAATCGAATGACCCTAAGTCACCAAGCCTGTGTAACTTAGAAACACGATTCTCATTTACATGACACAAATGGCATTGTCATAAGTAAAAGGTGTTTGGGTTATCAATCTTTAGTTTCTAATTATTTATATTGAGAATTGGATTATCCATATGTGAAACATATAAACCATTAACCAAAGTTGTAGAACCATAGTGGATATCTGTTAATGAAAAAGAACAACATTTATTCTTAAAAATTAAATGAAAATCATATAAATCTAAATTTGCTACTGAGATAGTATTTTTTATTAAAATTGGTACATAATAACAATTTTGAAGTTCTAAAACTAATTCAGAATGTAGGTGTAGCTTGTAAGTCCCTCCAGCAAGTGCAACAACCTTTGCTCCATTTGTAGTACGTAGGTCCACATCACCCTTCTTAAGCCGTCTACTGTCCTTTAGTCGCTGTAATTTATTGCATAAATAAGATCCACATCTACTATCCAATACCCATATCTTATTTCTAGTGGATGTATTATCTCAATGATAAACATACCAGGAGTAGAAGTAGAAGTATCCGTAAGCTTCTTCTTCTTCTTCCTCTCCTTCACAGCCTCCAAGTAGGCCTTGCAATTCTGCCTCCAATGGCCCATCTTGCCACAGCGACGCCATCGACCCTTGGTGGTTTTGTCTTTCTTCTTTACACTGCATTTAGGCTTAGTGGAAGCCTTATTCTTATTCTTACGAAATTTCTTCTTAGAATAAGAAGATTCTACCATCAAGACTGCATTGGATTCTTTCTTCATGGAGGATTCCATAGCTTTGAGAAGATTGATCAACTTGGGAATAGTTGACTCAGTGTTGTTCATTTGATAGTTGATCACAAATTGTGAAAAACTTTTGGGCAAAGATTGCAGAATTAAATCAACACTTAATCCATTATCCATTACAAACCTAAGAGCTGCAAGCTTCTTTGTCAAGCCCAGCATCTTCAACCCATAAGTGGCCATAGAAGCACCTTCAACCATCTTAGATTGGAACAGCTCTTTAGAGATCTTATATCTTGTTGTTCTTGCTTGTTGATCAAACAACTTTCAAAGAAGGAGAATAATCATTTGAGCATCCATATGCTCATGTTGTTTTTGTAGCTCAGGAGACATTGGCGCAAGCATAATATAGGTTGTTATGTCATTATCTTCTTGGTTCTTTTTATGAACCGTATGCTCATTAGAATGGGTATCTTGGGCTAGAGGTGGCGGAATATGAGCATCTACCACGTAGAACAACTTTTTTTTATTTGAGAACAATTCTCAAATTTCGATACCAATTGAGACAGTTCGATTCAGTGAGTTTGTTGCTCTATAAGATGCTACGAAGGTTTAGGTTGGTAGACATGACGCAGACGACCTAGATGTAAAGATAGAAAAGATTACCTGAGTGTATATGCATATGTAATGAAAATAATTAGGTCTTAATTAAGTACGTTATTATTTTACTATTTTAATCAAAACAATAGCCCCTACTATTAAATTGAGAAAGCCCACTGGACGCTTTCATAGTCCACCGGTATCCAAATTCCTCAAGAATAAACTTGGGTTTGCCCAACAAGCCACCTTTGAGTTCAATGGTGGATATCCAATAAAAATTACATCTAATGTAATTACTGAATCATTGGGAGATTAACATCTATTAATCTAAAAGCTTTTAAGCTACCCCAATATTATCTCTAATTTTAATTATGCTTAAGTTATCCTACCCAGGATAAAGAAATTTAGTCAAACTCGACCCATTAATTAGGAATTTTATTCCATAGCTTGAACATGCCCAATGTTAAGTACGCTGGGTTAGCCCAACAACCTGGTCTCGAAAAAGCACTCTCATTTTTACTATATTAATGGAAGGCACTAGGTTTAATATTATTTGAGGAATTTGTTCTTTTTAGTTGTTTGCCATTTTGGCATGCATAAAATTTTTCAATAAGCAGCATAAATTCATAAACATGATAACAAACAATTACATTGTTTGGTTATGGATTTTCTAAATTAATTTTCTTAAGCCATGAAGGAAATTAATATGATCAACCCTATGTGTTCATGCATGATTTAGGTAGAAGGTCTTACCTACTCACATTGTTTTGGTTGCCATCTCCAAAATAAAATAACTCTATCATTGTCTAACATATGTAATCTAATTAGATAAAATTCCTAGATAGAGAAACCTCGAGTTACATTTGAAGTGAGTTAGATGAGAAAAGAATTAGATAAGAATTTTAGAGAATGCAAGACATGCAGGCCCTATTTAATTAAAACTAAAGCGTTAAATAATGCATGTTTAGATATATTTGATCGAAATCCATAACTATCTACCATGCTAATGAAACATGCTTAAAACAATAAGCATAAAACATCCAATGCACAAACATCCAAAATCAGTATTTTAGAAAGCTCTGGGTCCAAATTTTAATTTTGGAAAAATTCTGGGCCAAAATCAAATTTTTAAAACTTGTAGGTCCATGATCTAATTTTGAAAAATACTTTTATCCCAAATGGAGGCACAATTGGCCCTAAGTTGGGGTCAATTGTGCCTCGAGCCACGGCTTGGCTCCCTGCGAGCTGCTGGTTGGGCAAAAAAAAAAAACCTTTTTTTTCGCCATTCTTCTTCGTTTTCCAGAAACGATTTCTGGGCAAAAACTTCAAGTCTCTAAAAGATAATTTCCGTGAACTGCAATGTTGTTTCCAGACCATTCAAAACCGTTTTAATTTAATTCTTTGTTACTCCATATTAACAACAATTTGTGATCACCATCACCATTAAATCAACAACACAACTAGTTCAAGGAAAAATACAGAACAACCCACAACATGCAGAAACAATTTATGCAAACCCAAAAAACATACAGAAACAATTTCTATAAACATCGTGAAAACATTTTTCACATACCCAAACTATATACGTACAAAGCAGTAGCACTTAACAACAACCAGAAACATGCTTGACACAATTTCATAGCAAAACATAACCCATTAAAACACAAAACATAGTGTCTCTGATACCACTGTAGTGATTCGGCCAGGCAAAAGCATATACGTAGCGGAAAATAAAACCTAAATCCCTCCCAAAGATTACAAGTTTGTTAATTAAAATGGGTAAGAAAACAGGTTACAAGATTTACTTGTTGTGGCCTTAATTCAAAATTTTCTTCGGTTCCCCTACTACTGCGATCATGATCGCAATCGCAAATTACACACAGCACACAGTTCTTTTGTTCTGTGATCAGTTGCACACGGCGGCCACTGAAGTCTAAGCGAGGACTGCCTCTAACAATATCCGCATGAGGGACTCGAGGAAAAACAAAGAAAACTCTCTGCTAGAAGAGTCTTCTGCGGCTAGGGTTTTTTTTTTCTCTGTGTAGAAAAGAAAACGAGAGAGAGAGAGAGAGAGAGGAAGGTTTTTTTTTTCTCCGTGTGTTCTGTGTTTTTTTTTTCTAATTAAAGAAAAGAGAACATTATGAAGTAATGCTTGGAAAAACACTAAAAAACACGTTTCTATGAATTCTAATCAAATTAGAATTCACTAATTGCAATTGAAAGCTTTAAGTCTTAACTATTGCAATTTGACCCAAAATTATAACTAAGTATAATTTGACCACAATAACTTCTTCTTCTCACAATTAACCCCACAATGTTATCAAATAACACCTTAAATACTTTATCCTCTATTATGTGTAACCTATAGGTTTCTGGTCTATTAGTAGCGAATATGAATTAATCTAAATGTCTTCGAGATTAATAAACCTTAATAATTTAGAATTAACTTCTTAATTCTCATTAGGATTAGTTTATTAATTCTTTAATTAATGAACCCATATTCAATAGATCATAATTGGTATCTAACAATACATCATGACCATTCAAGAGTCCAGGAAGTCAAGTGGCTTGACATGAATCCTTCAATAACAAACATCGGTGCATCAAACTTCTTTCACCATACAATATATCATTTAGTTTGGAGTATGAAATTAGTGACAACTCCCTCCAAAATATAAATTAATTCTAACCCAAATATATTAATACTGGTTCCAAAAATCCATTACTCAATATGTGCATCAATTAGAACTATTTCCAATGCACATTCACCTTGGCCAATGATTTCACGAGTAGCAATTCCAATAAGTGGCCATGAGATATTCACCTATACTATTAGGAGTGTTGAATCCTTTATTGACCTTCTCAATTGCTTTTGTTTACCTCACATTGTACCTAATATCCATCCAATAGGTAGCCCTCAATCTAGCTCTAGAGATTGGAATCAAAGTAGAACGTTCAACAAACAAAGTAGCTTGGAGATCTCAAGACTAAGGATACATGCACTTTTTCTATAACAAGATTCTATCACTGGCACTACATAGTTATCTATGTGATTATCTTATAGTCAGGTCATCCAATGAACTTGTTCTATTAACAAGCATCCACGTGTTAACTTTAAGTATCACAATACTCACGGATGTGAGAACCACTGCCTGATCAATTCGAAAAGTCTAACACGAGCCAGTCTTAATGCATTAATGGTGTCCTATCTCATTAGTACAACGAATAGGGATTATTTAAGTACTAGTATTATATAGTGTAGTAGGAATCTTAAATCATGATTTCCTTAAAACAGGATTGTACTAGAAACTTTATATAATAGTTATTTTATATGAAAGTAAAGAAAATAAATTGACAGAGAAATAATACCTTGTATTATAAAATAAATATGGCATATACAATTTACAAGCGATTGCCTCTAGGGCACAACACTAACATTTAATTCCCCTGGATGGATCAACCAAACTCCATACTTTGTTATCGTGCATTGAATCCATCTATGACTTTATGGCTTCAAGCCATTTGTGAGATTTTGAACCATTCAGAACATCATTGTAAGTAGTAGGTTCATTTTCATTGATGAGCAATATGTCATTGCAGTCACTTATGAGAAATCCATATCTCTCAGGTGCCATACTTATCGTACTCGACCTATATGGTTCTTGTGTAGATGAAGGTTTATTTATTCTTTCTATAGATATGGGATTAGACAGTTGATTTATGTATGTTTATTCTTGTTGAACTTTACTAAGTTTAATTTTACTCACACTATCTCCTTTCAGCATGTGTCATTCTCTAAGAACACAGCATGCTTCGAAACGAACACTTTTTTTTCAAAAGGGAGGTAGAAGCAATATTCGAATGACTTTTTTGAATATCTAACAACTAAACCCTTGTCATAATTTCTTTCAAGTTCGTCTGACCGTGGCCTTTTGATAAAAGTAGGGCAACCTCATATTCTTAAGTGAGATAACTTTGGTCTCTTACCAAAAGAATAACTGAAAAGGGGTAGTGTCAACCATTTTTTATGGAACTCTATTTGGAATATAAAGAGAAGTCTTTAGTGCGTACCCCAAAATGATTTTGGTAATTCTGCAAAAGTCATCGTGGTCCGTACCATGTATAAAAGGATTTGATTCCTTCTGTTAGGTACATCGTTATGTTGAGGTGTATATGGTGGGGTCCATTAAGATACTATCTTATTATCTCTAAAATAACCTTGAAACTCTTTGCTTAAGTTTTCACCTTCTTGATTGGATGTTAGAGTCTTGATACTTCTACCAAGTTATTTCCCTACTTCATTCATGAAGTCTTTGAAATGGTCAAAGGCCTCAGATTTATATTTCATCAAATACAAATACCTATATCGTGAATAATCATCGATAAAAGTTATGAAATAGTGATAACCTCATCCTGCTTGTGTAGACATTGGACCACATACATCAGTACGTATTAATTCTAATAACTCTTTGGCCCTTTCTCATTTTCCAAAAAAAGGACTTTTATAGTTTTACCAAGTAAACAAGATTCACATGTGCCATATAATTAATAATCAAATGACCCTATGTCACTAAGCTTGTATAACTTAGAAACACGATTCTCATTTATATGGCGTAAACGACAATGTGACAAATAAGATGAGATTCAATTATTTTTTCTTTGTTTCTTATTGTTTATATTGAGAATAAGATCATGCATGTCTAGAGCATACAAACCATTTATCAAAGTTACAATACCATATTGGACATCATTTAATGAAAAAGAACAACCTTTAGTTTTGAAAATTAAATGAAAACCATTCATGTCCAAACAAGCAGCTGAGATAATGTTTTTAAGTAAAATAGGTACATAACAATAGTTTGTAAGTTCTAAGACTATTCCAAAATGTATGTGTAGATTATAAGTCCCCACAGCAAGTGCAGCAACTTTTGCTCCATTTGTAGCACATAGGTCCACATCACCATTTTCTAGCCTTTTACAATCCTTTAGTCCCTGCAAGTTATTCCATAAATAAGATCCAGAACAAGTATCTAATACCCATATCTCACTTTTAAAGACAGTATTAATCTCAATCTTAAATGTACTAGGAATAGAAGTGGAAGTTCCCACAAGCTTCTCATTCTCCTTCTTTTACTTTAGGGTCTTCTGGTAGGCTTTGTAGTTACGCCTCCAATAGCCTATCTTTCCACAGTGATGGCATGGGCCCTTAGTGGCTACTTCCTTTATCTTCACACCACTCTTGGGCTTTGTAGGAGTTTTCTTCTTCTTGTGAACTTTCTTCTTAAAAGATGAAAAATCTACCAGCATGACTGTATTGGCTTCCTTCTTCATGGAGGATTCCGTAGTTTTGAGAAGATTGATCTTAGGTATAGTGGACTCAATCGTATTCATTTGGTATTTAATCAAAATTGTGAAAAATTACTTGGCAAAGGATGTAGAATTAAGTCAATACTTAACTCATTATCCATAGCAAATGCAAGAGACCCTAGCTTCCGAATTAAGCCCAACATTCTTAGCATATGAGTGACCACAAAAATACCCACAGTCATTTCAGAATGGTACAGTTGTTTGGAGATCTTATTCTCTCTATTTTGGCTTGGGTATCAAAAATCTCTCAAAGATATAAAATGATCGAATAAGCATCCATATACTCAAGCTATTTTTGCTGTTTAGGGGTCATTGACACCAACATTACACAGGATGTTGTGTCACTGTCCTATTTGTACTTTTTGTGGACAGCATGCTCATTAGCATGAGTATCTTAAGCTAGTGGTGGCAGAATTGGAGCTTGTAGCACGTAGAGTAACTTTTCCAACTTGAAAGTGATTCTAAAATTTCTACACCAGTTTAGAAATTTTGATTTGGTAAGTTTGTTGGTTTGTAGGATGCTATGTAGGTTTAGGTTGGTTAACATGATGCAAGAGACCTACATGTAAAGATAGAGAAACTAGCAAAATGTATATGCACATGATATGCAAATAATCTGGTATTTAATTAAATGCTTAATTATTCCTCTATTTTACTCAAACAAATAGCCCCCACTATTGATTTGGGAAAGCTCATTGCAAGCTTTCCTAGTGTACCGGTAACCAAACCACTTAAGAATGACCTTAGATTTGCCAAACAAACAAATCTTAAGTTCAATGGTAGGTATCCAATACCTATTACATTAAATGTAATTACTGGATCATTGGGCGATTAACATCTTCTAATCTTACAACCTTTAATCTAGCCCAATCTTGCCTCTAATATTCTTTATGCTTGAGTTAGCCTAATCGGGAGAAAGAAAATAGTTAAATCCAACCTATTAATCAGGAATTTAAATTTTATAGTTTGAACATACTCGATGTCAAGTAGGTTTGGGTAAGCCCAACAACTTGGCCTTGAAAAAGAGCTCTCGTTCTTACTATATTAATGGAAGGCATTAGATTTAATATTTATTAAGGGATTTCTTATATTAGTCGTCTCATACATAACTAGCATAATATCAACATATATATATGATACGTGTTTTTAAGTGTAGAAAATATTGCCAACAAATAACACAATTACTCAAATTTTAATTAAAATGCCAACCACTAAAACCACACATATGGGCAAGTATACCTACCTTGTAATATAGGGAATAGCAAGTATCGAATCCATGAGAACTTAGGCTCTCACCTTAGTTTACCCAAATCTTTATTATTTAACCAATAAAATAAGAAGAGAATAAAAAGGGGGGAAAAATAAGGATAAAAATAGATATAACTCAAGGATGCAATTTGATGTGTCCGGATTTGGGTGTAAAAAATTATATAAAAATAAGTATATTCCCAATCAAGTTTAAATTAAAACGTTAACCCCAAATTATATATATGAGCAAGCGTACTCATCATGAACATAGCATAGGGTTCAATCGAGTGTTGATTCTCAAGGAACAAGTAGACATTAATCACCATTCTTTCATTATTTAACTGACTATATAAATTGAAAAAGAAATAAAATAAAATAAAATAAAATAAAAACAAAAATATATACATGTCAAGGGTGGAGAAGTATGTAACTTAAATCATTATTTTGACATACATGACCTTAAAGTGCCTAATTATTTTCATAATTAATTATTCTCTTGGCATCATGAAGGATTAAGGTAGATTCACTGCTTTGGTCAATCTGTGAAATCACTATCTTCTTAATAAATTAGAATCACTTGGTCTCATCTCAACTAATTCATCCAAAAGATGCATTAAACACAATCCTTAATCAAATTCCCTTGGTCTCGGTGAATTTAAAACATGAAATTAATCAATGAACCCTTGGTCTCGGAAGACATCAATTAACCTTTAATTACCAGTTCTAAGGAATTAACCCCATTGGTCCAGTAAGTTAATAGCCAACAGATATGAAATCAATGACTTGAAACCACCATCAACCCCCTTGGTTTAGTAAACTAATGGAGGGAAACAACCAACTAATCTCATAATAAGCACACGTAATCAAATACCAAGAATAACAATCAATTAGTCAAAAGATCGAATAACTCTAAAAATCATGAATATCTAAAATAATGTCAAATTACAATAAAACAATTAATACATCATTGTTCAAGAAAAAGAAAACAAAGTAAAAGAAAGCACTTATAGACAAGCCTCATTCTTCTTTCTTTGAAGACCTTCTTGTACAACCCTCCTTGAATTGAAAAATTCCTCCTTTGATTTGAGTGATTTTCTATGATGATCAATGAATTCTCTCTTATTTCCCTTGTGTTTTTTTTCTATTTATAGGCTTGGAAAGTGCCTAAACTCGTTGGTGTAGTATTCTTGGCCGAGTAGAAGTAGGAAGATACTAAAATTCCAAAAATTACCAAAAACCGCGTAGAAAAATCAAAGCACCACCTAAACTTCAGAGCACAGCCGGCACCGCCTTGGCAATTAGAGCTGGCACCGGTTGTGTTCTATTTCTTCAATCGTTCATCGATTTTTTCTTGATTTCAGCACCATGGTGTCCAGAGTGCAGCCGACACTGCCTTGGCTACTGGAGCCGATGCCGGTTCCATTCTATTCTCTTCTCGTTTCAACAATTTTTTGTCGCTTCGAAGTTCGTGTCAGCAGCACGTGGCTGGCACCAATTCTTCTATCTGGGCCGGCGGCACCTCTAGTCTGTTTTGTGACAATTTTTCTTTGTTTTACCCTTAAAATCTAAAATAATGAACAAAATACCTTTCCAAGGGTAAAATCTCAAATATGAAGGAATATGGCTAGTTATTAAATAAAATGTATCACAAAAGAGCCTCAAATAACGTGGAAAAATTTGATAAATTTAGCCCATATCACAATTTCATGTAACTAGACAATTATCTTGAAAACATAAGATTGAATCATTTAATATTCTTCGCAATCAATTGTCATCTTGGCATCATGAAGGATTTAAAATTGACTCACTTTATTTGCAATCCATGGAATCACTATCTTCTAGTAAAATTAGTGAACATATTTTATCTCGACTAACTTATCCAAAAGATGCACTAAAATTAATCCTCATATAAGCCCGTATATTCTAAGTGATTTAAAATATGAAATTAGTTAATGAATCCATATTCTAGTAATCATTAACCAACCTTTGATTACCAATGTTCTAAAGAATTAGCCCTTTTTTCAAACAGGTTAAAAGATAACACATATGAAATTAATTAATTGAAGTCATTATCAGCCTCTTTTTCAAGCAAGTCCATAATAAAAATTGTAAAAAAAATAATAAGTAATCAACTACCAAGAATAACAATCAATTGATCAAAAGTTCTAGTTAACTCAAAATCATAATTTCCAAAATAATATCTAATTACAATAAAAACACTAAGCGCATCATTGCACTAGAAAAGAAAACAAAGGATAAAAGATAAAACTCATAAACAAGCCCTTCTTCTTCTCTTGAAAACCATATATGAGCAATGTTCCTTTAAGTGGTGATTGAGTAGCTAGGTTAGATCCTTCAAATCATCCATTTCACTTATGTTTTTCTTGTATTTATAAGCCTCCTCAATACTAAAATTCATTGCTTGACAAATCTAGTGCGAGTAGAATTCAGAAAATACCAAAATCTTGAGGAAAATGCCAAATTCGTGTACAACCTCCTCTTTGCAGAATGAACTTGGCACTGGTTCCAGTCGGGCCACCTGGCACTGGGTCCAATATATTTTTGGACTCAATTTCCTCTTTTTTAAAGTAGACTTGGTGCCTAGTGCATTATCTGGACCTGGCACTAGGTCCATTCTAGAAGCTCTCACTTTTTTGCTCAAAATCTACTCAATTATGAACAAATTTACCAAAAACACTTTCTACAAGCAAAATGTCTAATAGGAAAAAATATGCCTAGTTATTATAAGAAAAGTATCTGAAAACATCCTCAAATAATTAGGAAAATAATGATGATTTTAGCCCTTATCACATACCCACACACTTGAATATTTGCTTATCCTTAGGCAAACAAAATTTAAAACACTTAAGCATTTTGAACAAGGAAAAATAATTTTGCAAATTTTTCCTTAGCAAATTCATCCATAATGAAGACATAACCTTTTTCCAACCTTAAACATAATATTGTCATTCATTTAACCCTTCCAAAACCTTGTAAACTTATGTATTGAATTAAACAATCCCAATGCCATCAAAGTTAAGTTAAACAAGCTTATATCTAGCACAAGAAAATCATCGTACTCCTTCAGCAGAAACATAGATAACATAAGTCATACAATTCAAGCCATTTAACCAAATCAACTATTATAAACTCAAATTTACACAACTTAAGTTAGTGAAACAAGGAAAACACTCCACACTTCTTCTTTCTTTTTTTTTTCTCTAAAAAAAAAAAAAATCTTTCAATGACATAGGGAATTGATAGTCTCAAGTGCATAGATTTCTCTTCATGGACCGCATTAGCCCCCTTATAGTTATCATTTATCATTTTTTTTCAGCAATTTTCTTTTTTTTCTTCTTTCTTTCCTTACCTTCTTGCCTTCAGGATAGCCTCAAGAGAGTGTGGTACTTCTTTGTTTCTTCTCTTCCACTCACCATATTGGCCCCCTTTTCCGCAAAAGGTCTCTTTCTCTCTCTCTCTCTCTCTCTCTCTCTCTCTTTTGCCTTTTCTTTTCTCATCAAATCCATGTATTTTTTTTCCTTTGACTTAAAAATTTCTTTTTTCATTTCCTTACATTCCTTATTCACAACTCAAAGTCAAGCAAATTTTAATTCTATAATAAAATAATTAGTCAACAAATTTTTCCATATTTCATCATATCATCCAAATTCAAACTCAAAGAATGAAATAAAACTTAAATGCCAAATATAAGTAAGGTTAACCCAAATTCTCAAGACTTAGAGAAATACAACTTAATACACAATTTTACCTTTTAAATAAAAATCAAACAATAATGAATGACAAATCTATATCCAAAGTTAAAAAGAAAATCATAATTCCATTATAGACAAATAAACTCAATTTAGCTCCAAAATCTCAAAACTTTTAATATTTCAAAATTTTCAATTTTCAACAAAATTGCTTTTCAACAAAATTGTAAATTGTTTGGTACCAATAAAACACCAAGATCATTGATAAAAACTTGGACAAAGAATGTTATTAAACCACTCCCCCACACTTAAACTGGACAATATCCTTATTAGCAAAAAATTAATACATTAAAACGTCTCCAAAGGGACCAAAAATTATAGAGGGGTAGAAAGTTTACACAATACTCCCCAAGTGCAATAAATATTAAATTATGAAATAGAAAGAAGAACCTATCAAAGAAGATTGTATAACAACTGACAAAAGAAAACACAAATAAAAGCACAAGAAAAATAAAAAAAAAAATAAAACACACCAAAATAAAAGAAAACAACCTAAAGAAAAATTGTAAAAATCCTAAGAAAGCAACGACATAACTCACTCCTCCACACTTAAGATGGAAAATATTTTCCTTATTTGGGGGAAATAGCACCTAACAACTCCAAACACGAAACAAAGATACAAACTTTTTCCACTCATCATGCTTCCTCATCAAACCTTTGTCAAAGAAGTTTAAGTGCAAAGTAAAAAATAGGCAAGATGAATGTAGAAAGAATGGAGGTTTTTGAAAAATAGAAGGTCCATGAAAACAAATTTTCTCAATAAAGCAAAATGCATAAACCTCATTTTTTAACAATCTTTTAGACCCACAAGTAACTTTTTGAACATATGAGTGCACATGGTATCTAAAGAATGCATCAAATTTGAAATTGCCTTTTTTCCCTTTAAAATAATTTTCACAATTAAAGCTCCCCTGTAAGCTTAGTATTTGAGTTTTTAAAGATGGGATCAAGAAATCCTTACTTTTTAATGCATGATCTACAAAAACTAAGTAACCACCCTTTGGATGGAGTGAAGAGTAGAAATTACCGCAATCTTTCAAGGACTTCTTATGATGTAGCGTTGAAAGATCCAACTCCTTGAGGCATGGTAAGTTCAAAAGAGCATCATGGCATCATTAGGCTCCGTGACTTGAGAGGGACCTATAAATTCATATGACAAAGAAAAATTAGAAATATGAGGGCATAGATTAGACTAAAAAAAATTTTTCCATCATAGTGGTCAATTGTTCCTCATATCCACTATCTTCTCTTTGGGGGTCCTTTTGTGCAAGTGTATGGGCCTTTATGGCATCTTCAACTAACATAGCTAGTTGTGTTCTTTGATGGCTCATTCGTTGGGAAGATTCTTCGTACCCCCTAATAGATATGTTTGTGTTGGAAACAAATGATTTGATTGAAGCTTCAAGTGACATCTCATAGAAAGCATTAATTTGAGTTTATAACCTTGTCAATCTATCATCATTGTAGCTCCTTTGACTTTGTGCTTGATGTGTTTGGAGTTGGGCATAAAAATCATAAAAAAACTAAGCACATTCCCAATCAAGTTTAAATTAAAACGTTGGACCCAAATCACACATATGAGCAAGCGTACTCATCATTACTGAGCATAGGGTTCAACCGAGTGTCGATCCTCAAGGAACAAGTAAACATTAATTACCCCTCTTTCATTGTTTAACCGACTTAACAAAGTGAAAATCAAATAAGAAGGAAAACTAAAAAGAAAATAAAATAAAGATATGTACATGTCAAGGACGGAGAAGTATGCAACTTAAACCATTAATTAGACAACCACGATCTTCAAGAACTTAACCTTTATCATAATCAATCATTTTCTCGGCACCATGAAAAATTAAGGTAAATTAGCATCACTTGGTCTATCCTAACTAATTACTACCTTCTAGATAAATTAGCACCACTTGGTCTGTCTCAACTAATTCGTCTAAAAGATGCATTAAACACAATCCTTAATTAAATTTCCATGGTCTGGCAAATTTAAAACATGAAATTAATCAATGAATTCTTGGTCTGACAAACATCAATTAACCTTTACTTACTCAATCCTCAACAATTAATCTCTTTGATCTAGCAAGTTAACAGCCAATGAATGCAAAAATTAATCAATTGCAACCATCATCAACCTCTTTGGTCTAGCAAGTTAACAATAGAAACAACCAACTAATCTTGGAATATGCCCATGTAATTAAATACCAAGAAGAATAGTCAATTAATCAAAAGATCAAATAACTCAAAGAATCATGATTATCTAAAACAATGTCAAAGTACAATAGAACAATTAAAACATCATTGTCAATAAAAAGAAAACAAAGTAAAAGAAAGAATTCATAGACAATCCTCCTTCTTCTTCCTTTGAAAATATTTTTGTACAACCCTCATTGAACTTGAAGAATTCCTCTTTAGACTTTTTATCTCTAGAGAATATTGGTGATGCACTCTAAAATAAATCTAAGTCTCTACATTTTGCACCCCCCGCCCCCCTTTCCAGGGCAAATTGGCCTTTATTTATAGGCTTACAAAGTTTCTAAAAGAGTCCTAAATAAAGAATAAGTAATTACCAAAAAATAATCCAAAACTAAAAAGGAATAGAAATTTCTAAATAAAAGTCTAAATAAAACCTAAAGAAAACTAAAGAAAATAAGAAGTCCACCGTCTTGACTTTGACCGTGAGAAATTGGACTTCAATTTGGAAATCAATTTTCACTCTTGTCTTTTGTCCTTTTGTGCTGAAATTGCAATTGATGTTGAATTGTAATCTGCCTAAAATCAGCTTCCAATCAGGCCATGCACACCACCAAAAATCCTGCTGAGTCGTTCTTTGTTGTGTCAACTCAATTTGGGCCATCTAATTTGCTGACCGAGGCTCACATGTTTTGTTGCAATGGCTCAATTGAGCCGTCTTCCTTACATTGGCTCAATTGAGCCGAAAACCACCAATTCCATTGCCAGAAATTGTTCTCATTTCTTTTTCATGCTACAGCCGTAATTGTTGACTTTGCTTTTGTATTGGGTCCCACCGAATTTCTTGTTTCGTTTGATTGTTGCTTTCATTTCCTTGGCCCACCGAAATTCTTCTCTATTGCTGTTGTGATTGAGCCGTGAGCCATGAAACCAATTGCTTCCTTTTCCTTTTCAATTTCCAATTGCATTCCACTATTTCTTCAATTTCTTTTCTCCACGCTTTTCCAGTAGAAGACCGGCGCCGGCTGTCCTTCTCGGGGGTGGTGCCGCCTCTGTTCTGTTCTGTGATATTTTTGTCTTATTTTACTCCTAAAATATGAAATAATGCACAAAATACCTTTCCAAGGGTAAAATCTCAAATATAAAGGAATATGACTAGTTATTTCACAAAATGTATCACAAAATAATATCAAATAACTATGAAAAAAATGACTAATTTAGGCCCCATCAGTGCCCATGATTAATTGTCGATGATAATGGTTTGAATCTCACACTTAAAGAAAAATAAAATCAAATCGAAAATAAAAATAAAAATAAAGAAAAAAATGCACAAATTAGGAAAATTCACAAACTACCTAAAAATAAAATTTAGTGATATGTACAAATACAATAAAGGCTAAACCAATAAGATTCAATTGTTTTTTATAATATCCATCCCCAACAACGACGCCAAAAACTTGATGAATGTTTTTTAGTGTAGAAAATATTACCAAGAAATTACACAATTACTCAAGTTTTAATTAAAATTCCAACCACTAAAACCACACATATGGGCAAGTATGCCCGTGGTATAGTATATGAAATAGCAAGTATCGAATCCACAAGAACTTAGGCTCCCTCTTTACTTTACCCAAATATTTATTGTTTAGATAATAAAATAAGAAGAGAATAAAAAAGAAAATAAATAAGGATAAAAATAGATATAACTCAAGGGTGCAATTTCATATAACTAGACAATTATCTTGAAAACACAAGATTGAATCACTTAGTATTCATCACAATCAATAATTGTCTTGGCATCATGAAGGATTTAAATTTGACCCACTTCATTTGTAATCCATAGAATCACTATCTTCTAGTTAAATTAGTGAACATATTCTGTCTCGACTAACTTATCCAAAAGATGCATTAAAATCAATCCACATATAAGCCCCTATAATCTAGGTGATTTAAAATATGAAATTAGTCAATGAATATATATTCTAGCAATCATTAACCAACCTTTGATTACCAATGTTCTAAACAATTAGCCATTTTTCAAGCAAGTTAAAAAGATAACACATCTGAAATTAATTAATTGAAGTCATTATCAACCTCTTTTTTAAGCAAGTTAATAATAAAAATCAATCAACCAACTCCATAAAAAAAAAATAAGTAATCAAATACCAAGAACAACAATCAATTGATCAAAAATTTCAGTTAACTCAAAATCATAATCTCCAAAATAATATCTAATTACAATCAAAACATTAAGTGCATCATTATTCTAGAAAAGTAAACAAATGATAAAAGATAAAACTCATAGACAAGCCCTTATTCTTCTCTTGAAAATCTCATTTAAACAATGCTCATTTGAGTTGTGATTGAGTAGCTAACTTGTATCCTTCAAATCATTCCTTTCTTTTATGTTTTTTTTTTTTTTGTATTCATAAGCCTCATTGATATCCAAATTCATTACATGAGACGTCTAGTCCAAGTAGAATTTAGAAAATATCAAAATCTTTTTTAAATGCCAAATTTGCACACAACTATCTATATGCATAATTGACCTGGCACTGGGTCCAGTCAGGCCATTTGGCGTCGGGTCCAATCTATTTGTGGACTTAATTTCCCCTTTTCCAAAGCAGACTTGACTTCTGGTACAGTGCTTGGACCTGGCGCCGAGTCCATTCTAGGAATTCTTACTCTTTTGCTTGAAATCTACTCAATTCTACACAAATTTACCAAAAACGCTTTCTACAAGCAAAATGTCAAATAGGATGGAATATGCCTAGTTATTATAACAAAAATGTCTCAATATATTCTTAAATAACTAGAAAAATAATGGTAATTTTAGCCCTTATCAATATACATGGCAAAATAAAAAAAACTACATGGCTTGGTTATTGACTCTGATAGATTAATTTTCTTGAGCGATAAAGGAAATTAATATGCTCAATCCAAAGTGTACATGAATGATTTTGGAAGAAAATCTTACCACTCATCTTTTGATAAAGACTAGCATCTCCATGGACTTGTAAATAATTGCTAATCATACCTAACCTATGTAATCTAATTACATAAATTCTAACCTCGATTTGCATTCGAGAGGAGTTAGATTAGAAGAGAAATTACATAAGAAATATAGAAAAAGTAGGACACGCAGGCCCTACTTAATAAAAACCAAAGCGAAAAAATGCATGAACAATTTAATTCAGTCCATAATCCATAACCAAGCCGCCATGTTTTTATTAGGCTCAAAGTAAAATAAAACATAGCACATAATTCCAAAATGACATAAAATAAAATTTGTAGTATTTTGGGGGGGGGGGAATGAAAGTGTTAATTTCTAAAATCATATTTTAGAAATCAATAAATATTTCAAAAAAATTTTGGAATTTTAGTGAGTTATGATAAATTTTAAAAACAAATTTTTTCTTAAAATATATTAATTTCAAAATCAAATTTTAGAAACCAATAATATTTCCAAAATCATAATTTTGGAATTTTAGTGCGGTGTTGTAAAACAAAAAGAAATTGCTTTTGAGTCTTGTAAGTAAATTGGACTGAACATTAAATTCGTGAACAAGGAAAATAATTTCTTCAGTGTGCAAACTGAAAAGAAATTTTTTTTTCTTCTTTTCTTATTCTAAAGCCTTCAGTCGCAGACAAAATTAATGAAATCTTCCCCCAGCTAAAGCTTTCTTCAAAACGTGGGCTCCAAAATCTTCCTGAGCCAAATTTGGCTCCAGTTACGGCTTCACTAAGACGTGCCTCCCAAAAACACAGCAGTTCTTTTAACAAGACCCCGAAAGCTGTGGAATTTTAGTGAAACGGTGCTATTTTCATTGGCAATTCCGACAGAGGGGCTGCCTCAGCCGGAATTCCAAAAGTAGTGAGGTTGTATTCACAGAATGTGACCTATTAAAATGTGGTCGCATTTATGGAATGCGACCTCAGTAATTTTTTTTTTATTATGCAACCTTGCGGTCGCATTAGATTGCGACCTACATTTAGGTCGCATTCTAGGAATGCGACCTCAACCTGCTACTTATCTAATCAGATCAAACAACTTGTAAGAATTTTCCTATGGAACATGAATTTTCTCATACTTGGAAGAAGTTTTGCCTCCTGTACTTCCTAATAATTGTTTCAGAAAGAAAAACTTTCACACATAATTTATAGAAACTTTTGACTTTTGCTATTCTGTAGTAAGCGACTAGTATTGCATAATTCTGAATCTTGTACAAAGGCTAATAATTTCCATTCTCCACAAAATTATGACAAGAAAAAACAATCATGAACTAATCAAAATTTGTACTTTGTCCGCCTTTTACCTTCCTTTCTATATATCTTCAACCCCTGCAAAGTGCTGGCCTTTGATCTTCATGATGAATTACTCTGGAAGTAGATAATTAGCAGAAACTGAGGTCACTTGCATTCTTTCTTAGATGAAACTACTACTGAGACCTTTTACAATGAGCAATTGCATCCTGTATTGGATTCTCAATGTTTGAGTTAATACTGTTACTTCTCTTGAAAAATTGCATTTCTCGGAATCCATTGGAATCAATTGAACTTTCTATCTCTCTGTACTCTCACTCACATTTCAGAGAGAGAGTACAGAGAGATAGGAAGAGTGAGAGTAAAAGGAAATGGCTGCAAAATGCCATTCTTGTGACCATAGAGAAGAAGATTATATTAGCATGGAAGTTGGCTCACAATCAGCCATCTTCAACTGCCTAAAAACGACTTCACCTAATGCCAGAGAATTTGAGTTTCAAATGTCAAGTTCCTGAAAAAGAGACATAGCGCCTTCGCCTGCTGATGAACTCTTCTACAAAGGGAAACTCCTTCCTCTTCATCTCCAACTTCGATTACAAATGGTAGAAAAAATTCTCCAAAATGCCACCTTCTATGATTGCAAAGCAGATTATAACTTTGAAGACTCTTTTGGCACACCATTATTCACAGCTACCAAAAACACCCCAACAACAAACAACACTCCATTTGAATCCTGCAACATCTCACCAGCGAAGCCATGCCAAGTTAGCAGAATGGCCACAAGAATGGCATCATTACTAGAAAGTGACCTACATTCAGGTCGCATTCATTGAATGCAGCCTCAGGGTTGCATAATAAATTTTTTTAAAAAAATTTGCTAAGACATTTTAATATGTCACATTCACGGAATGTGACCTCACTACTTTTGGAATTCCGGTTGAGGCAGCCCTTCTGTTGGAATTCCTAATGAAAATAGCACCATTTCAGGGAAATTCCGCAAAAGCTGCCATATTCAACCTCTTTTTTTTTTTTTTTTCATTCTGTGAAGGGAAAAATTACAATTTTGTGTAATCCAATTGAAGCACATTATTTTTCCTTTTGAAAACTTTTGGATTATCTGATAATTGATAATCTGAATTACCAATGTCCAATAAATTGAAAATTTCACCAAATTTCAATTGCCAAAAGCCTTCAACTAAAAAACAGGACTGGGCAGAAATTTTTTCTTCAAGAAAATGGCGTTGAAGATGACCGAAAAAAAAAATTTAAACCCAGCAGAAATTTTTGTTAGACTAACAACCAATTTGTTAATCCATGCTTACAAGGTTTCACAAACCATAATTGAATCAAATTCAACACCTTGAAAGCTATCAAACAACAACTAGAGATGGACAAAGAATTTTGCAGAAGCAATTTCAGCAAACCAAGCATTATACATGAAACGATTTCATGCTTAAAAGGAATCCGCAAATCACATATATAGGGGGCTCTGATACCACTGAAGGTTTCGCGCGCATGAATAAACATGCAGAAGCGGAAGAACAAAAAACCAAAACCCAGGAACGTGATATATGCAAAGAACGATTCAAGAATGTCAAGAATGTTACCCTCCATTGCCGACTTTGATAACAAAATTTTTCGTTCTTTTGTGAATCCTTGTTCGCCAAAGCTGCCAATCAATCTTAATTGTTTTGTCAAGCCAACGCAACTTAAGTATTAAATTACCTTCACCGTTAATCCACAAAAGGAGCACTCAAGAACAACTAAATTTTGTGCTAGTAAAATTCGAAAGGCAGCTTGGGTTGATTAAAAGAAGAAGAACAAAAGAAAACCAATTTTCCTTTTCAATTTTCGGTTCTCACATTTTTCATCACAAACCAAATCCTTCAAGAATTGGAATCTTGTATGTTGTAATTAGAATTAAAATGCTTCTAACTACAACATGGCCCGTGAATTATAGTTAATTATAATTCCACCACAACAAGTTCTTCTTTTCATAATTAACCTTGTATTGTTATTGAATAACATCTCGAGTGCTTTATCCCTTATTATGTGCAACCCATTAGGTTTTCTAATCTATTGGTAGCTATTATGAATTAATTCTAATCATTATAGAATTAACAATCAATAATAATTAGAATTAATTTATTAATTCTAATTAGGATTAAATTTATTAATTCTCTAATTAATAAATACATATTAAGCTAATCATAAGCAGCATCTAACAATACATCATGACCAACCAAAAGTTCAGAAAGTTAAGTGATATGACATGAACCTTTTCAATAGTGAAACGTTAGTGAAATAAATTCATTTTACCATACAATATCTCATTCGGTTTAGAATACGGAATTAGTGCCAACTCCCTCTAGAATATTAATTAATTTTGGTGCGAATATTCTAGTACTTGTTCCAAAAATGTATTACTTAACATGTGTATCAATTAGAACTATTTCCAATACATAGTTGCCTTGGCTAAGGGCTTCTCGAGTAATGATTCCTACAAATGGCCGTGAGATATTCGCTCCTACTATTAGGAGTGGTGAATCCTTTATTGACCCTCTCAACTACTTTCATTTATTTCATATTAAACCCAACATCCATCCCATAGGCAATCTTGTAGGGACTCTAGAGATTTGAATTAAAGTACAATGCCCAGCAAACAAAGTACTTTGGAGATTTCAAGTCTAAAGATACTTGAACATTTACCATAATGAGATTCTATCATTGGCACTTAATAGCTATCCATGTGATTATCTCGTAGCTAGGTCATTTAATGTACTTGTTTAAGTAACAAGCATGCACGCGTTAACTTTGAGTATCACGAATATAAGAACCATAACCTAATTAAATCAGGAAGTATAATGCGTACAAGTCTTAAGGTATTAATGATGGCCTATCTTATTAATATTATAATTAGGGATAATTTAAGTACAAACACTATTTAGTGAAGTTGAAACCTCATATCATGATCTCTATCATGATTTCCTTAACATAGTGTTGCACTGGAACTTTATCTAACAGTTCTATTCACACAGAAGTAGAAATAAAACAAACAAAAAGATAAAGAATGCCTCGTATAATTGAATAAATGTGCAATATACAAAATACATGGACTTACCTCTAGGGCATAACACTAACATTAGAGATTTATGAGCTATACTTGCCTTCAGAATTAGTTTTAGAACTACAAAACTATTATTATGTACTAATTCATTGAAAAATATTATCTCAGTTGCATGTTTATACTTATATGGATTTCATTTAATTTTTAAGAATAAATGTTATTTTTTTTTCATTAAATGATATTCATTATGGTTCTGCAACTTTACTTAATGGTTTGTATGTCTTAGACATGGATAATCTAATTCTCAATGTATAAACAATAAGAAACTAAGGAAAGATAACTCAATCTCATCTTATTTATGGAATTGTCATTTAGGCCATATAACTGAGAAACGTGTTTCTAAGTTACACACGCTAGGTAACTTAGAGCCATTTGATTATGAATCAAATAGCACGTGCGATTCTTGTTTACTTGGTAAAAAGACAAAAACTCTTTTTAAGGAAAAGGAGAAAGGGCCAAAGAGTTATTATAACTTATACATTCTGATACATGTGGCCCAATGTCTATACAATCAAGAGGAGGTTATCACTATTTTATAACCTTCGTCAATGAGTATTTGTATTTAATGAAATATAAAGTTGAGACCTTTGAAAAGTGCAAAGACTTCAAGAATGAACTAGAGAAACAACTTGAAAAAAGTATCAAGAATCTGAGATCTGATCGAGGCAGAGAATACTTAAGCCAAAGTTTCAGGTTATCTGAGAGATAATGAGATATTATCTTAATGGACTCCACCACATAACCCTAACATAATAGTGTATCTGAGAGAAGAAATCAAACATTTTTAGACATGGTATGGACCATAATGGCTCTTGCAGACTTACCAAAATCATTTGGGGAGTACACACTAAATACTTTCGTTTATATTTTGAATAGAGTTCTCTAAAAAATGATTAAGACTACCCTATTTGAGTGATTCTTTGGTAAAAGACCAAAGTTATCTCACTTGAGAGTATAAGATTACCTTACCTTTGTTAAAAGGTCATTGTCAGACAAACTTGATAGTAAGTTTAACAAGTGTTCATTTGTGGGATATACGAAATAATCTTTTGTGTATTACTTCTACTTCTCTTCCGAAAACAATGTGCTTGTTTCAAAGCATGCTATCTTTTTAGAGAAGGTGCATATGCTCAATGGGGACAGTGGGAGTAAAATTAAACTTAGTGAAGTTCAAGAAGAACAAATAAACAAGGATCAACCATCTAATCCCAGGTCTATTGAGAGAATAAATGAACATTCAACCATGTAAAAACCTCGTAGGTCAAGTACAATACGTGTGGCATCTGAGAGATACGAATTTCTCATTAGTGACCGCAATGGTATTTTGCTCTTAGATGAAGATGAGCCTACTACTTACAAGAAAGTTCTAAATAGTTTAAAATCTGACAAATGGATTGAAGCCATGAAGTCAGAGATGTATTCCATATATGATAGCCAAGTATGGACCTTGGTTGATCCACCCAAAGGAATTAAACCTATTGAGTGTAAATGGATTTTCAAGAAGAAAATCGACATGGATGGTAATACAGTTAACAATAAAGCATGACTGGTGGCTAAGGGTTATCGTCAACATTATGGTATTAACTATGATGAAACCTTCTCACCAATTGTTGTGCTGAAATCCATCAGAATACTCTTACCAATTACCACACATTATGATTATATGGTTTGGCAATTGGATGTGAAAAAAACTTTCCTAAACAGAAACCTGACTGAGGAAGTGTATATGACAGAACATGAGGGTTTCACATCCAATAATTGCACAAAAGTGTGCAAGCTGCAAAGGTGTATTTAGGGACCTAGGCAAGCTTGTAGGAGTTGGAACATCCATTTTGATAAAACAATTAAAGTGTTTAGTTGTATTCAAAACATAGATGAATCTTAAGTATACAAGGAGCGGTGTTGTTTTCCTATCACATTATGTAAATGACATATTGCTAATAGGAAATATTGTCTCTATTCTTCAATAAGTAAATGGGTATATTAATACCGGTTTCCAATTTGACAAGAACGACTACAAGTCACAATCACGCTACGTGTTTAATTTGAGTGCTATCACTTGATTTGTGAAATCATTGATAGGAAATATGTAAAAGATAGAAAGAGTTTCCATGAATGAGAACATAGCGGACCTATTAAATAAGGCACCATCCCAAAAGAAACATTGAAGACATGTTAAGTCATTCGCTATTAGATACATGAATAATTGGTTCTAGTGCAAGTGGGAATTTGTTAGTGTTATGTCCTAGACGCAATCACATGTATTCTGTATATTGTACATTTATTTAATACAACAAGGCATTCTTTTTCTTTCAATTTATTTTTTTATACTTTCATGTGAATATAACTGTTAGATAAAATCCCAAATGCAACATTATGTTAAGGAAATCATGATAGAGATCATAGTGTGAGATTCCTACTACACTAGATAGTGTTCATACTTAAATTATCCCTAGTCATAGTATTAATGATATAGAACATCATTAATGTGTTAATAGTAGGACGTATTATACTTCCTGATTTGATCAGGCAGTGGTTCTTACATCCGTGAGTATTGTGATACTCAAATTTTATATGTGGTTGATTGTTACTTGAACAAGTACATTGGATAACCTAGCTATAAGATAATCACATATATAACTATTTAGTGCCAGTAATAGAATCTCATTATAGCAAACGTGCAAGTATCATTAGACTTGAGATCTCCAATGTACTTTGTTTGCTGAACATTATACTTTGATTCTAATCTTTGAAGTCAAATCGAGGGCCGCCTATAAAATAGATATTGGATAGAATACAAAGTAATTGAAAGTAGTTGAGATACTCAAGAAAGGATTTACCACTCCGAATAGTAGGGGTGAATATATCATAGCCACTTGTAGGAATCACTACTTAAGAACTTCTTGGCCAAGGCGATTTTGTATTGCAAATAGTTTCAATTGATACACATGTTAAGTAGTGGATTTTAGGAACAAATACTAAAATATTTGGACTAGAATTAATTAATATTCAGGAGGAATTTGATACTAATTCCATACTCCAAACCGAATGAGATACTGTATGATAAAAGGAGTTTGTTGCACTGTTATTTGCTATTAAAAGGTTTAAGTCATGCCACATAACTTTTTGGACTTTTGTTTGGTCATGATATACTGCTAGGTGCCACACATGATCTTCTTCATATGGATTTATTAATTACAGAATAAATAAATCAGTCTTAGTTAGAATTAATATGTTAATTCTAATTATTATGGATTATTAATTCTAAAGATGTTTGGATTAATTCATATTTCGCTACCAATAGACCAAGAAACCTAATAGGTCACAC
Source organism: Voacanga thouarsii (assembly GCA_026120185.1). NCBI lineage: Eukaryota > Viridiplantae > Streptophyta > Magnoliopsida > Gentianales > Apocynaceae > Voacanga > Voacanga thouarsii. The sequence continues at coordinate 1,075,282 of JANUWF010001625.1, forward strand.
ACCATAGAGGATTAATGACTTGAATGTTTTTTGATAATATAGCAGGGTTAATTGCGAGAATAAAAAGTTTCTGTGGTAAATTATAAATAGTTATAATTTGCGGGCTAAAACATAATTATGAGAAATTATGGGTTCTGATCATAATTATGAAATCCTAAATTGTTTAGGACTCTAAAAAAAATGCAGTGTTATATCAGATAACATGGGTTGTAGTTTTTGTGTGGATTATTTTTTTTATTTTTTTTTATCATACACAGAAATAGAAAACACAACCGTGTTCAACTTTTTTTCCTCAAAAACCCTAGCCGCCTACTGTTTCTTGCTAGCACCAGAATTAGGTGGTTCTTGTCTTTAAATCCTCGTGAGGATTTCTGTTACAGGCAAGCCAAAACTTGGTTTGAAGTAGCTCGGGTTGAACATTTAGAAAAAGAGTATCCTATTCATTCAAGATTACAGGGTTGTTAGATCACGCCTTCAACATTCATGAAGAAGGTTAGTGTATGTTCTTGGTGTTCTTGGTGTTCTAGGAGAAAATGAATAGAATTTGGAAGAAGTGTTGCACGAATTTTGGTAGAAGGCTGGCCGAATGGTATGGAATGAATGAGGGTTTCGGTTTTTAGCAAGAAGGAGAGAGAATGATTAGATTTTTCTGAAATTTAAATGGAGGAAATGGTGGAGATGTTTAAGGTAAGAGGTTAGCTATGGTGTTTTGATCAAGAGAGGTTTCTATGTCTTCCAATGGTGTTGGCTGAACAAGGGGTTTTTGCTGGAATGATTAAAGGTTAATGTTGCTCAAGGCTGGCCGAAATTCAGTCTTAAATGGTAGAGGAAATTCTGGTTTATTATCCTAATACAAGAGTGACTTTAATGGAGTAAAATGCTGAAATTATTTGAAGTCCAAAAAGAGTGTGAATGGAGTGATCTTAGGAGTGTTTTGTGGTGTGGCTATGGAGTCCTTATGCTCAAGGTGAGTGCGGGGTTAACGGTGTTCAGTCTATAGCTGAACAAGGATCAATTTTACAGAGGTTTGAAGGGTGGTTTTCGGCCTAGGCTAGAAGGAAGCAAAGCTGGAAAATTCTGGTTTCAAGCTGTTCATGGTTTCGAATGTTGCTGAATTTTTGGTGCAGAATTTCTGCACTTCTTTCAGCCCGATTTGCAGCTGGTTCTTGAGGGGGTTTGAAGGTCTTCCAAGGATGGTTTTTCAGCCTTATTTCTGGAAAACTACAGAGGAGTTTTGCTTGCTTGAAGATGAACTAAAAGCAGCTTCATTTCCTTGATTGAAAGCTGCGAAATTCCCAGAATTTTTTTCTGGTTTGGTGCTATTTGTGCAATCCGAAAATTGCACAGATTTTCCAGCCTTCAAGCCACATGAAATGACCATTTTTCTAGCAGAAAATGAGTGGTTTTACTGGATGAATTTTTGAAGAGAAGGTCTGCACAATATCTGGAAAATTTCCAGATTTTTCCTTCACTAAGCTGTGGATAACATGAATGTGGAGTTGAAGGTTCTTTCATGGTGATTGATTTTCTCTTGGAAACCCTTCCTATTTCTCCTCCTACATTCGGCCAACTTCCCAACCACCAAAGTTGATTTTCGAATTTCATGGTGGAGGAGTTATCACAGAATTTTTTTGGAATTTAAAAGAAAGGATTTAATGGTTTTGAATTATAAAGATGTTAGGACAAGCTAGTGGTAATAAAAAGGACAAGAATTCCTCTAGAATTCTTTTTAGGACATGAGGATAAGATTAGGACATTCTCTTAATGTCTCCCCTAAGACAACATTCCTATTTCCATGAAATGGAAGAAAACAAAAATTCAAACTTAGCTAAGATAATCATGATAAAACTTAAATGATGGGATTCGAACTCATGACCTTAGAAATTAATTCACCAAGCTCTAACCACTAAACCACACTAATTCTTGTTCCTATTTTCTCACCCACATATTCTTCTTGTTTAATTCTCAAGCTATCTTCCTAATTTAACCTCAAGAAAAATTACCATTTTGCCCCTCCTACTCGTTAAGTATAACTAAGCATTTTAACCTATAATTCACAACTCTAAAGCACATAAAATCATTCAAAAACATATATATTCATGCAAAATAATATGATATGCATTCCCGACCCCCTTACTCTAGGGTTGGCTTTAGGTGGGGTTTCACATCCTCCCCTCCTTAGGAGAATTTCGTCCCGAAATTCAGACACACCTTCACCTCAGATCGGGATACTTCCACTTCACCCATTCTTCTGTTTCCCATGTGGCATCTCGAGTGCCATGATGCTCCCACTGCACCTTTACCATCGGAATCTGCTTGTTCCAGAGAGTCTTGATACTTCGGTCCAATATCCTCACGGGTTTCTCCACATAGCTCAGGTCGGGTTGTAGCACTAACGGCTCATCGTTCAACACATGCCCGGGATCGGCATTGTACTTCTTCAACTGCGATACATGGAACACGTCGTGAATTCCTGTCAACCCATCTGGCAACTCCAATCGGTACGCCACCGGCCCAATTTTCTCTTTTATTGGAAACAGACCCAAATATCTCGGATTCAACTTTCCCCCCTTCGGGTGCTTCAGAATTCCCCTATTTGGTGTCAGTTTTAGGAACACACTGTCTCCCACCTGAAATTCTAACATTCTCCGCCTATTGTCTGCATAACTCTTTTGTTGACTCTGGGCCGCTTTCAACCTTTCCCTAATTAACTTAACCTTGTCCGACATTTCCTGAACATAGACTTCTCCCGATTTGCTTATATGTCCATCCTCTGACCAACTCCAGTATAGCGGTACTTGACACTTTCGTCCATATAGAGCTTCATACGGAGCCATTCCAATCGAAGCTTGATAACTGTTATTGTATGATAACTCGGCATATGGCACACTTTCAATCCACTTATCCCCGAAATCCAATACACAGGCTCTCAGCATATCCTCCAATATCTGAATAACTCTTTCTGACTGTCCATCGGTCTGTGGATGCGCCGTCATACTGAACTTCATACTAGAACCCATCGACTCTTGAAACTTGCCCCAAAATTAGGATGTAAATCTCGGATCACGATCAGACACAATACTTGAAGGCACTCCGTGTAATCTGACTATTTCCCGCACGTAGGTCTGAGCCAATTTTTCCATTGAATTTCTTACATTCACGGGTATGAAATGCGCCGACTTAGTCAATCGATCTACCGCTACCCATATGGCGTCCTTTTGGTTCCTTACCATAGGGAGTCCGGTAACGAAGTCTATGGTCACCTTTTCCCATTTCCATTCCGGTACTGGCAACGGTTGTAATAATCCTGCCACCTTTCTATGCTCCGCTTTGACCTTCTGACAGGTCAAGCACGTTCAAACATACTTAACCACGTTTCGCTTCATCCCGGGCCACCAGTAAGACTTTTTCAGATCTTGATACATCTTGACCTCTCCCGGATGAATGGCGTACTTGCTCTTATGCGCTTCCTCTAAAATTCTGTTCCTCAACTGGTGCTCCTCGGGTACACACAAATGATCTCGGAAGTACACCACCCCCGCTTCGTCCTGTCGGAATTCACTCCCTTGCCGTTTAAGCTCCTTATCCTTGAAAAGCTGAAATTCCACATTACTCTGCTTTGCTTCAACAATCTCTTACCTTAGATTTGGTATCAACTTTAGGTTGCTAATAATAATCTTCTCTTCTTGCACTTCTGCTCTTCTGTCCAACACGTCCTGAACTACCTGGACCTCCTGTACCCTTAGCCTGGCCATTTTGACTTTTTGGCTAAGGGCATCAACAACGACGTTGGCTTTCCCGGGGTGGTAGTTGATAGGACACCGGTACTCCTCCAGAAATTCCATCCATCTTCGCTGCCTCAAATTCAAGTCTTTCTGGGTGAAGATGTACTTCAGGCTTTTGTGATCAGTGAACACCTCATATTCCGCCCCATACAAATAGTGTCGCCATTTCTTTAATGCGAACACAATGGCAGCCAGCTCTAGATCATGCGTGGGATAAATGACTTCGTGCGGCTTCAGTTTTCGAGAAGCATAGGCGATCACCTTCCTATCTTGCATCAAAACTGCTCCCAAGCCTTCCTTCAAGGCATCAGTATACAGTGTGTAAGGTTTATCTGCCTCCGGTAGACTCAACACAGGCGCTGTCATTAACCTCAGCTTCAACTCTTGAAAACTCTTTTCGCATTTTTCGTTCCAAACAAAGGGTACATCCTTTCTCAGCAGCCGGGTCATAGGACATGCTAGCGTTGAAAATCCCTTAATAAACCTACGGTAGTAGCCAGCCAACCCCAAAAAGCTTCGAATCTCGGTGATGTTCTCTGGTTGCTTCCAGTCTGATACGGCTTCAACCTTCGCTGGGTCTACTTTGATTCGCTCCTTAGTCACCACGTGACCAAGAAACGCCACACTATCCAACCAAAACACGCACTTGCTAAACTTGGCATAAAGCTTGTGCTCCCTTAGCTTTTCAAGTACCAATTTCAAATGTTCTGCATGGTCCTCCGGGCTCTTGGAGTATATAAGTATGTCGTCGATGAAGACCACCACAAACTTGTCCAAGTAGGGCTGGAACACTCGATGCATTAGATCCATAAATACCACGGGTGTGTTGGTCACCCCGAAAGGCATCACCACAAACTCATAATGACCATATCTTGTATTGAAGGCCGTCTTAGGAATATCCTCCTCTTTTATCCTCACTTGATAGTAGCCTTGCCTCAAATCCAGTTTAGAGCAACAACTGGACCCTTGCAACTGGTCAAACAGCTCGTCAATTAATGGAAGAGGATATTTATTTTTGATGGTCAGGTTGTTCATGCCTCAGTAGTCAATACGCAACCTTAGAGTCCCGTCCCTTTTCTTTACAAATAGCACAGGTGCTCCCCAGGGCGACGTGCTAGGTTTGATATAGCCTTGCCTCACCAACTCCTCTAGCTGCTCCTTTAATCCTTTCAACTCCGCCGGTGCCATCCGATACGGAGTTCGAGACACCGGTTCCGCTCCTGGGACTAGATCAATAGTGAACACATCGGGGAAATCCTTTACCACCTCAGTATCCTCCAAAGTGCACTGGTCCTTCGGCTTATTTATCACATAAGCCAAATATCCTTAACATCCTTGCCTCAACAATTTCCGGGCTTTAGCCCCAGCTATCAAAAACTTCAATTCTTTTACTTTCTCACCATTGAACTCCAACACATCACATCCCGGTCTAATGAACTGAACCGACTTATTCTTGCAGTCTACTCTAGCACCATGCTTCGCTAACCAATCCATCCCCAATAGTAATTCATAATCATCAATAGCTAAGACTATTAGATCTCCCTCCAAGCTTTCTCTCCCTACTTCAACTTTACAATTCTGTACATACCGATCCGCTTGCACCATTTTCCCCAACGGCGTACTTACTATCAAGGTAAAAGGCAGTTCTACTCCATCCCAACCCAATTGATATGCACAATTCTTATTTAAATAGGAATGGGTAGATCCAGGGTCTATCAATCCATTAATGGAACGACCTTGGATAGTAAACGTACCTTCCACTATTGCTGCATCAGCTCCAACCTCCTCCCGGTTGAGAGCAAAAACTTTTGCTTTCACCTGCAGCTTCTGCGTTCCGCTCCCGTAAACTCCCGAGGTATTGGCTCGATTGGGCCCCGGGTTCTGAGCTAGGTTCCCCTGCCTAATCCGGAGAAGTTTAGGGCAGGCGTTCCGCAGACGATTCGGGTCTCCGTAGTGGTAGCACTTCCACTCAACTCATTTGGACCAACAATTTTTCTCAATGTGGCCCCTTTTTCCACAGTGCCGGCATAATGGAAGATTCTGCACTGGACCAACTGGTGTTGTTCGGGCTTGCTTTCCCCGATTCTGCCATTGTTGGTTGGCAGGACACTTGGCCTCTGAAAAGGTCTTGGCGGCGGTCTTGTCAGTACGAACGATCGTGAAGCCAATCGGTTGCGATCTTTATTCTCAGTACAGGTGGCTGCGTCCACAGGCCCCGAATAAGTCACCGGTGGAGAGGGTGCTAACGCCCTTCTTAACTCCTGCCTTAATCCCTTAACAAACTGCCTCGTTCTATTTTGTTCAGTATCCACTAGCCTCTTGCAGTACTTTGATAGCTGCGTGAACCGGGCGGCGTATTGGGCTACCGTCATACTTCCTTACTTTAGATTCTAGAACTCATCTTCCCATTTCTCCACTATCCACTGAGGGATATACTCTGCCCGGAATACTTCCACAAAATTAGCCCACGTCCAGTCTTGGTCTATCATCTCCCAGTCGTCCTGAACCCGTGCCACCACACTCGAGCTGGATCCTCAGCCGGAATGCAGCAAACTTCACTATTCGCTTCTCAACGTACTGGAGCGTAGTAAAGATGTCCTCTATTTGTTCCACCCATTGTTCCACTTTCTGGTCTTGTTCGGCCTCCCCCAAGAAAATAGGAGGTTGAAATTTCAGAAACCGTTCCAATGCCTCGTCTTCCCCTTTCGGATTTCTTCGCTTTGTCAAGGTCTGCAGAATCTCCGTCACATTGTGAAACGCTTGCATCATCGTTACGCTAACCGATTCTTCCGATCCTATTTCCGGCCCCATTTCGTTCTCATCCCCTTAATTTGGTGATGACATTTGAGTTGCATCAACCTTTGGTGTCACGGGCTCTGCCTCAGGAAACCTTCTGCTGGATGTGGCTGCGCAACGTCTGGGTGCCATTCTAAATCATTCCCCAGATAATGAGTTATGCATCAAAGTTAAAAATATCCAAATTGAGCATGCATTCACGTTCAATGTTTAGCGGAAGAAAATTAGATGCAAATTTTGTATGAAGAATTGCATATAAATTTTTCTCAAAACTTAGAGTACCCTAGGTACTCTTATTTGCATAAATTTTGAAATAAAGCAATAAAGGTGCATGGACTCCAAGCATAGGAGTTTATGGAAAATTGCAAATAAAATGCCCTAAGCATAGCAGAACTTGGCCTCTCTAATCCTCATCAGAATCTTCAATGTCGGTATCATATAACCACCCCCCAGAATTCCTAGTGAAGTCTATCCCAGCCCCGCTTGCAAACCCATCTATGGGCTCCTTCCCGGGTCTCGTAGAACTCTCCCCGGTCTCAACTTGATTGGGTGGGGTTACAAAGGAAGGTCTAGGTGGAGATTCATAATCTAGCTCCCCTGGGTCATCACTGTCAGCAGCCAAGTCCACTATGGGGCCAGGAGGATGGGGAACATATTCCATGTCTATCTCCACATCTTCACTATCGGTAACCAAGTCGATCATGGGTATTGGAGATGGCTCGATGATCTGGACCTCATCGTCACTACAATCATCCAGGGCAATGATTGGCTGGGGTGCAGGCTGGGGTGCAGGCTGAGGCACTGGTAAGTCCTCCGGGTAGATAGGAATGGGATGGTGCCATTGCTGCCCTTTCCTTGCGGTTCTAATCATCCTAACCATCCTACAACACAAACAAGACAAGTCAGATAAAAGATTTGAACTTAATAAATCAGAACATATACTATCAATACTTGCCTAAACCAGGCTCTGATACCACTTGTAACACCCTACTACCTAAGCCCATCAGGGCCGGGGATGTCGCCCCGTCCAGAGGACAAGGGGTCTTTATAACTTGGTAACATAAAAATAAAATAAAATAAAGACTTTAAAATTAAGCCCCTGTGTGCTTTGAGTGTTTCAGGCAAAATAATTCATGTATGCAAGTTGTAAAAGTTTCATAAGAAAAATGTGCTGGCAAGCAATAAATAAGTGTTGAAAATAAAGACTAGCGTTTCACTTTTCAAACTATACGTGTACACAATAAATACAACCACTCAATGGATAGCCATGGGTTACCACACGTCGGGCCCCATGACTAAATAACAGTCAGAATGCCACACTTTGTACAAGCTGACAAAAGGTAGGTGTACAGCCTACCGGGTGAGATACTCCTCCATTTCTACACCCAAACTTACTGGTTGTCCACTCCGGAACACACCGTCCACATGACTGAAACTTGCTAGCTCGGACCGGTATGACCTACCGGACTGGCATCCTATCCAGGAAGGACTCACCCCTCAGAGGTGGCCACCTACTGAGAGACGTACCCTAACCCTTCAAAGACTAGTCCTGGTGGTCTACCCTTATTGAGTACTCAACGTTGATTGTTCCACTTGGGAGAAAATTGATCATAGTCCACTTTATTTGGAAATAGCAATTAAGGGTTTCTAAAAGTCTTGTCAAAGTTGGGTTTTAGAAAAAGTTTAGCATTTTGCGTAAAACTGCTTGTTTAACTTTCAAATGATTTGCTTGACTGAAATAAAAAGGAAAACATAGTCCTTAATTGCCTTCACAAAATAAATGTCCATATACAACATATTTGGTTTGCCACAATAACTTTTTGGTCTTCACAAAACTCTATGCAAGAGCTTACCTGATTCTTTGCTTGCTCAACTCAACCGTTTCCCAAGGCTGACCTAACCCCGCCTGGGGTAAACACAAAACATAAGGTTACATTCGAGCTATACATGCCTTACATAAATAATTTCTTAGCTCAACTAGATATAACCTTGACTAGCCATGACCCTAATGTCCTTAGCTTTATGGCTAGGTGATAAAGAATTTTATAAAATAAGTTTTAGTTGATAGGTTAAAATATCTTGGGGTTCTAAAATAATTGCTAATAAATTATAGACCCAATTAATAATTCTTGAGTGTTATTTTTACTAAATAAACTAAGGTTTGAATATTAAGTCCTAAATAGTACTAATAAATGGTGATTTGAAAATAGCTTTATTATAAATAAATATTTAACTACAAATAACCTTTAATTAATTTTTAAATAGATAATAAATAATTAGTAATAAATAAAATTAATAATGAACGAATTATTTTAAATTTTAATTAATAAATAACAAATGGATTTTAATATAAATAATATTTTATTTATTGTAAAGGATTTATTACTATATATATTATTTTTAATAAAAGATATCATTTATTTGATAAAGAAAATATTAATATTTTAATTAATAAACCACTCCAAATTTCCCTAGAGTTTCGAATTTTATAGATAAAAATATAGTAGTATTCTATTCAAGGTAATAAAATTTGTTAATAAAAATAATCTAGCCTTAACAAGAAAATACTTTTCCTCCATGATTTTCCTATTGCTAGAAAGGATTCATGATCACATTCTCCATCATCAACAATATATTAATCCATTCATGAACATACACTTGAACTATCTCATACCATCACATGGCCAATATCCTACTAAGCGTAATCATCAATCATGGCTTCCATGCAAAAATAAGAATATAAAAGCCTAATCACCTTTGATGTCATAATATCTAATCATGCTTCAAACATCCATAAAATTCATTGATCATGAAGAACATAAATTGATTCAAAAGGAAAACACATACATCCTAGTCATATACAACAATCATCATGTCCTAACCCTAATCCCTTTATCCACATGCACATACTCAATCTCCCAATCATATTCTATCTCCCTATCAACACCGAAGAGACATGATTTCTGAATTTAATAAGAGAGATTTAAGAATGAATACTTGATTGTCGAGTACTTTGATGAAGACAAAAGAAGGCCCACTCGCGATGGAGTGTCTTGAATGGTCCAACGAAACAACATCCATGGTTGATGGTTTGATCAACCATTTCGGTTAGAAGAGAGAGAGAGAGAGAGAGAGAGAGAGAGAGAGAGAGAGATAGCATCAGAACCGTTCAATTGAATGGAAGAAGATGAACAAGAAGATTGTTCTTGTATTACCTTGTTGATGTTCTTGAGACCTTCAAAGAAAAGTTAATTTTGATCTGCTCGAAAATTCTTGTTTGCGAGGTTTTGTGTTATAAATACCATAAATGAAGTTTAGAGATTAAATGGAAGTGATTTGGAGTATTTGAGAGTCATTGGAGTTGTTTAGAGTAGGGTTAGGCTTGAAGAAGGTTAGTGTGTGTTCTTGGTGTTCTAGGAGAAAATGGAGAGAATTTGGAAGAAGTGCTGCACGAATTTTGGTAGAAGGCTGGCCGAATGGTATGGAATGAATGAGGGTTTCGGTTTTTAGCAAGAAGGAGAGAGAATGATAAGATTTTTTTGAAATTTAAATGGAGGAAATGGTGGAGATGTTTAAGGTAAGAGGTTAGCTATGGTGTTTTGATCAAGAGAGGTTTCTATTTCTTCCAATGGTGCCGGCTGAACAAGGAGTTTTTGCTGGAATGATTAAAGGTTAATGTTGCTCAAGGCTGGCTGAAATTTAGTCTTAAATGGCAGAGGAAATTCTGGTTTATTAGCCTAATACAAGAGTGACTTTAATGGAGTAAAATGCTAAAATTATTTGAAGTCCAAAAAGAGTTTGAATGGAGTGATCTTAGGAGTGTTTTGTGGTGTGGCTATGGAGTCCTTATGCTCAAGGTGAGTGCGGGGTTAACGGTGTTCAGTCTATAGCTGAACAAGGATCAATTTTACAGAGGTTTGAAGGGTGATTTTCGGCCTAGGCTAGAAGGAAGCAAAGCTGGAAAATTCTGGTTTCAAGCTGTTCATGGTTTTGAATGTTGCTGAATTTTTGGTGCAGAATTTCTGCACTTCTTTCAGCCCGATTTGCAGCTGGTTCTTGAGGGGGTTTGAAGGTCTTCCAAGGATGGTTTTTCAGCCTTATTTCTGGACAACTACAGAGGGGTTTTGCTGGCTTGAAGATGAACTAAAAGCAGCTTCATTTCCTTGATTGAAAGCTGCGAAATGCCCAGAATTTTTTTCTGGTTTGGTGCTGTTTGTGCAGTCCGAAAATTGCACAGATTTTCCAGCTTTCAAGCCACATGAAATGACCATTTTTCTTGCAAAAAATGAGTGGTTTTACTGGATGAATTTTCGAAGAGAAGGTCTGCACAATATCTGGAAAATTTCCAGATTTTTCCTTCACTAAGCTATGGACAACATGAAGGTGGAGTTGAAGGTTCTTTCATGGTGATTGATTTTCTCTTGGAAACCCTTCCTATTTCTCCTCCTACTTTTGGCCAACTTCCGAACCACCAAAGCTAATTTTCGAATTTCATGGTGGAGGAGTTATCATAGAATTTTTTTGGAATTTAAAAGAAACGATTTAATGGTTTTGAATTATAAAGATGTTAGGACAAGCTAGTCGTAATAAAAAGGACAAGAATTCCTCTAGAATTCTTTTTAGGACATGAGGATCATGTCTCTCCTAAGACAACATTCCTATTTCCATGAAATGGAAGAAAACAAAAATTCAAACTTAGCTAAGATAATCATGATAAAACTTAAATGATGGGATTCGAACTCATAACCTTAGAAATTAATTCACCAAGCTCTAACCACTAAACCACACTAATTCTTATTCTTATTTTCTCACCTACATATTCTTCTTGTTTAATTCTCAATCTATCTTCCTAATTTGACCTCAAGCAAAATTACCATTTTACGCCTCCTACTCGATAAGCATAACTAAGTATTTTAACCTATAATTCACAACTCTAAAGCACATAAAATCATTCAAAAACATATATATTCATGTAAAATAATATGATATGCATTTCCGACCCCCTTACTCTAGGGTTGGCTTTAGATAGAGTTTCACAGTATAAGGTATTTCTTTCCCTTCCCATCCCAAATGATATGTATAGTCTTTATTCACATATATGAATGAGTGGATTCAGGGTTAATAAGTATATTAACAAATCGTCCTTGTATATAATCACTTGCAAACCTAAAAAATCTAATTTTTTCTTCGGTCAGCCAAGTCCTGACCCAGCATCTCCCCTACCTTTTAGCTCTGCCCTCAAAGTTGTATCACGAAGCTTTTCAGTTGCTACCATCAATGTACTTTTTGGTGTAGGCCTCTTAACATTAGACTCGTATAACTTACTTACAAAAGGGTCAGAATTCCCTCTTCTATGGATAGGGTCACATGTATGTTAATCTTATTGTCTTTCTCGTCATCGATTACAACCACCTCCTCTTTTTTGTCATCACCAAGATCACCCATCTCGCCCTCACCCTCACTAATAGGTTTATCTACATCTCCCACATCCCTACTGTCAAACTCACCTATTCCACCCTCATCCTCACTATCATAGACCAAATCAACCATTGGAATAGGGAATAGTGCTAAGTTAGGTATCTCCAACTTCCGGTTCTTAGGCTCGAATAACTCAAGTGGAGGAATCTCATGATCACCCTCCTTATAGGTAAGGTTAACTGACATAGGGCTTATGATCTACTTCATTATCACTTATAAACCAACCTGTCTCTAGTTCTAACTCCGTGTTAGACGAAGATGGGTTTACTACAGGGTTTGGGGCAGGTGGGTTTCCACATCTTGGAGGCCAGTCTCTCACAACTGTAGTAAATCTTCTAATTATCATAAAAACAAACACACACAGATTAGTACTAGATCCAAAATACTTAAGAAAAAAAGATTAAATGATCAAATATTAGCCTAACCTAGCATCTGATACTGCTCATAACACCCCACTACAGACGTATCAAAAAGTGCGGGGATATCATTTCATCCAAAGGACCAGCGGTCTTTATAATGAGGTAAAAAAAATGAAATTTTAAATAAATAAAAGAAATAAAATACTTAATACAACTATCTTAAAATTTATACATGTTTTAAATCAAATCAATCAACAATTCTCAAAAGAATTACAAATAGATAACAAAGAGAATCTTCAATCTCTAGGGATGACTAACCTACTTAGAGTTTTTAACTTCTAAAAACATGATACACAAAGAGTGAGATTTACATCTCAGTAAGTTATGTGTGCTCTTGTATAATTCAAAGTAGTTTTATGTATACACTGTTGATAAATAAGAAAAATGTTTGCAAGTCTCAATTCAATTGCTTAAAATAATAAGTGGTGTTTTTCCATTGCCACATATTTTAACAAACATCAATAAATAGCCACTCAAAGAAAATGGTCATGGCACCACACTTTGTGCACTATTGACAAAAGAAAGGTCAGGATGCCATACTTTGTGCATGCTGCTACAAGGTAGCTGTATAGCCTACCAGATGAGATACTCTTCCATCTCGCATACCAAACTCACTAGTTCTCCACACCTAGATAATAGCCATTCCAGAGTAGTTCTAGCTTAGATTGCTCGATCTACTAACACTAATGCTTTCTCAGCTAGAGTTTATCTCTCAGAGTTGGCCACCCACCAAAGGACTTGCCCTAATTAATAGAGACCAACACCGAGAGCCTGCCCTTATTAAGTACTTAACATAGTATAATCAATCAAGAATATGTTCAAATATTCATTTCCAAATACCTTTTCTTTGTAAGCATTTTTTAACACGTGAGTTTTGAAAATATTTAACAAGTGCATTTGAGAGTAATAAAAGGGTTTGATGTGTAAAAGTAAACGTTGGAGTAAATCTCATTTTTCAAAATCATTTAGCAAATGGTCCAGTCTTGCAACCCAAGTAATCATACCCAATGCATTGTCAAATTATAACTTACTTCTAAACAAGAACTTTATGTAGGAAAATCATTTATGTAAGGACTTACTTGTATCAATTTAGATAGACACGGTAAATAAGTTTCATTGATCTTTCACCTCATATAAATCCTTTATCCAAACTATATAACAATTCATAATCATAATATGACCCAATACATGGTATAAACAAAACCATTCAAATCGGTCGGATCTATAATCCTAATAGGCATGATCGTATCTAACTTATGACAACGTAATTCCCCCATAATAATAATCATAGACCTCATATTATCCTAAACATTCAAATGTTTAAATCTACATACATCAATGAATACCAAGGTAATCATAAGACTATGTCATAGAATAAATGTCCTTCAATATTGCCAATATACTCATAACTCAACAATTTTATCTTCAGCTCATAAAGATTAAATAGCTACAAGCGTAAATAATTCATGTCACATATTTTGTATTCTATGTTCAGAAACAAACAACATAGATCACATCTCAACTTATCATATCTTCTAAATAAATCAAGCTAATTAGGTGTTTTAAGATACTTAAAACTTACTTCTTAGAAGAGAAAATCTAACAAGATCAAGGTGATCCCTTTGTTGACTAAATTAAAACCACTTGAGGGAAAAAGTCGTCGGCTTACCTAGATGTCCTAGGTTGACCATGAGTTAGCAAGGCAAAAGCTAGTTTAGTCCCTTAGATCCATTTGACAAAGATGATGAAGAGGAAAAGAAGGTAAAATAATATATTTACCATGAATTAGCCTTGTTTGACTCGATTAGATGATATAAGTATAGCGAGTGGTTGTGTTTGCTTGTAGTTAAGAAAGAGCTCTCTTTTTTTGTTGAAGAATAGCGTAGGGTATATGGTGTTTTGGCTTTAAAGAAAGTAGAAAAAAAGTGTGCTTTGATAGAGGTTATGAGTTTTGGTCTTGAGGGAAAACAAGAGAAAGCTGTGTAATGTCGTTTTGTGCGTTGTTTGAGTAAGCAAAAGTAGAAAAAGAGGTAGAAATTGGCTTCTTGCTCTAGTAAAATGAGAGAAATGGAGAGAGAATTTAAGCGGAAGTATTATTTCAATTTTTATGCAAGAATGAGAATGTGTTTTGCTTGAATGATTTCCTTTGCGTGTGCTTTTGTTTGCCAAAATTGTGTGCAAGGATAGCTAGGATTTTTGGCAAATTAGTTAGGATTAGGAGAGCTCTATTTCAAAATAGAGTATAAGGATTTTGTTTATCAAAATTGGAAGGATAAGAGTTCATGGGATTTGAAAGAGTTAAATCTATTTTAAAAAACTCCTAAATTCTTTCCTTATTTTCGGCTACTTGGAGTATTAGAGGAATAAAAGACAGCTATGCTGAGTAGCCTTGATGGCCAAAATTGTGAGAGAAAAGAGAAAGGAAAGTGACTGAAATTTTGTGAATGAAAAATGAAATAGCATTTAGTTTTTGAGGTAAATAAAATTCTGGTTTGATAATGATAAAATAACTTTTATCTAAATTATCTATACTATATCCTTTATTGTAGATAATATCCTCTTTAAAATTTCAAGAGCGATTTTAGTATAAACAAGACTCCTCGTGCTGGCTAAGATGGGGATTTTCCAGCTTTTCCCTTTTTTTGAATATCCATAAAGAAAATAGAATACGTACATAAATACATACATAAATACATACATGTGTGTGTGTGTGTGTGTGTGTGTGTGTGTGTGTGTGTGTATAACAAAATTGGATTCATCTCAAAGTATTTTAATTGTTGAAAAAGATAATTAGAGTGATTTTATCCTTTAAAGAGTGGCGGCCAACTTATATTCAAAACTCAATAAACATATTTGAATAATTATTAAAGATATATATATATATATATATATATATATTAGAAATTAGAAATATTTTAAGAGATAATAAGGGAATAAAAGAAACTATTATTTGTTTGTTATTCCTATCTAAATTAAAACAATCCTATAGCATTGCAAACTCTCCAAGTGGCGGCTACCTTGGGGATTTTCAGCCAAGGATGAAGAAGAGGAAGAAAAGATAAAAAAGAAGAAAAATAAGGGACATGCTCAAGCTGATATTTGAACTCAGGTCACTAAGAAATATACTCCAAGCCTTATCTGCTACAATAACTCTTATTTATATTTTCCTAAATAAATTCCTTTCATTCTTAACCTACACATCACATTCCCTTCCTTAAAATTCTATTTATTAAAATAGAGCTCATCTAACACAATCAAATATTCCTATAACTCAATAGATGAATATACACATAAAGACATGCAAAGATCACTGTACTCGTACAAATGCATTAAATCATTAGATGCATAATTATAATGCCACACTACACCTATTTCCCATAAGGTCTAAGGTTCCCTATAGGTAGGGTATCATACCCCACACCAAGCATAGCACAAGGCACAAACGTGCTCATGCCTGTGCACTTTTGAGAATTGTTTTTAAAATTTTTGTTCTGTCTTTGTAAGCCTATACGTGTATATATTCTTTTCTCTTTTAATTGCTACATAGGGAGCCAGGAGTTAGATTGGTATTTTGGTGAAACTAAGTTTTCTTTCTAGGAGAGAGTTAAGACTGATCCTCTTTTAGGTGATTCCCACAAATAGTCAAGACCATGTCAAGGGTTTAATCCAACCTTGATATTGTCTTTAAACCTTTTATGGATAATCCAATCTTCATCTCATTTCTTGTGTGCTACGATTTGTATTCCTAGTTTGTTTTAAAAATTAAAGTTAGGGTGCCTAAATCTATTATCCTATATGCTTATTCTTTTGTTAGATTAAGTGTGTTTGAATGTTGATTTAGTAGACGTTATTCAAAAGATCTAAAGTTCTTGGTTGTGTAACATGACCTAGGGTTCATATCTTTAAAACGTGTGTGTGATTAACATGTATTAGAAAACTAAATCTTTATTTTAAATTTGGAAAGATCATGGACATTATGAATTTTGGAGCTTGTATCAAATTGGTATCAGAGCAAATAGTTGTTTTGATTCATATCAAGGCTAGTCCTATAAGAGGGAAGCTTTAAAAGTGTGAAGAGAAAGTGCTATTTTCGAACCCAAGAAGGAACTAGCAAAAAAGGTAAGATTTCTTTGTGCCTACTTTTGACTTTTTAGAGAATCTTGTTCCTTGATGTTGTGATGATCTTTGGGAAAGACTTGGGCATGTTAATGTGTTCTAATAAAGCTTGGATTGGCTAAATTTTGGGGCTACTTTAGCTGAAAAATTTTGCCATTTTGGTAGATTATTTTTTCTGGAATTTTAAATGTTCATAACCTCACAATATGACATGGATATGTTAAGGATTTGAGACTACATGATATATCGAAGTTTGAGAAATCACTTGGTGTAAAACATTGCGAATTTGGGGCCTAAACGAAGCTGAAATTGCACTATGAAAATCTGTAACAAAGTGTTGCACATAAGGTGTTGAATAAAAAGGTCCAAGAGAAATATTCACTAAGAACACCAAGTGTTTGATGAAATGCCTATGAGAAGATATGTTATACACACACACACACACACACACATAAATATAAATGTATATATGTATATATGTGTATATATATATATGTTATATACATATACATATATATATATATACATATTTGTATATATATGTGTGAGAGAAGATATGTCACACACATACACACACACACACACATATGGGTATGTATATATGTCTGAGTACATATATACCTATATACATATATACATATACATATATATATATGTCTATGTGTGTGCATATATATGTGTATATATTGTGTACATGTATATATACATATATATGTATGTACATATATGTACTTTAGGGTATCTCATACCACGAGAGTTGAATATCAAATCACTATAATCACAGTGTGTGATTATCTCTAATAGAAATGCACTCAAAGAACACTCTCCAGCACAGATTTTTCTGTGCTAGCAGAAAAATAAGGCGGCTAGGGTTTTGATGATCAACCATGAGATAGAGAGAGAGAAAGAAAGAGAAGAGAAGAAGAATAGAGTTTTGGAGAGTTCTTGGCCGCTGTGTCTCTCATTCCCAATCGGTTTCATGCTTATATCTATATGTCACCGAAAAAGGGAACCAAAAACCCATCATTTTAGGATTCTAATACTATTAGAATTCCCTAATTGTAATTGGAAACATCAAGTTCTCACAATTACAATTTGGACCATAAATTATAACTAATTATAATTTAGCCATAACAACTTCTCTTTCTCGCAATTAACCCCACTATGTTACCAAATAACATCTTGAGTATATAATCCTCTATTGTGTGTGACCTGTTAGGTTTCCCGATCAATTGGTAGGGAACATGAATTAATCCACACGTCTTTGAGATTAATAATCCATAATTAATAGAATTAATCATATCAATTGTAATAAAGATTAGTTTATTAATTCATCAATTAATAAACCCATATTCTCAGATCATGAGTGGTATCTAGCAACACATCATGACCATCTAAGAGTCCAAGAAGTCAAGTGGCTTGACATGAACCCTTCAATAACAAAATACAGTGCAATTAACTCCTTTCACCTTATAATATCTCACTTAGTCTGGAGTACAGAATTAGTGCCAACTCCCACCATAATATATATTAATTTTGGCCCGAATATAGTAGTACTTATACCAGGAACCCACAATTGTAGATGTGTATCAATTGGAACAATTTTCAATACACAGTCGCCATGGCGAAGGACTTCTTGAGTAGTAATTTCTACAAGTGCCCATGAGATATTTGCTCCTACTATGAGGAGTGGTGAATCCTTTATTGACTCTATCAACTACTTTCGTTTACCTCACAATGCACCCAATATCCATCCCATAGGTGGCCTTCGGTCTAGCTTCAGAGATTGGAATTAAAGCACAATGCTTTGGAAACAAAGTACCTTAGAGATCTCAAGTCTAAGGATATTTGTACGTTTGGTATATTGAGATTATATCACTGGCACTAAATAGTTATCCATGTGATTATCTCATAGCTAGGTCATCTAAAGAACTTGTTCCATTAAAAAGCATCCATGTATTAACTTTGAGAACCTCAATACTCATAGATATGAGAACCGTTGCCTGATCAAATCAGGAAGTCTAACACATGCTAGTCTTAATGCATTAATGATGTCATGTCTCAATAATACTACGACTACGGACTCTTTAAGTACTAACAGTATACAGTGTACTAGGAATCTCATATCATGATTTCCTTAACACAATGTTGTACTAGGGACTTTATCGAATAGTTATTTACTTAAAAGTAAACAAAAGAAACTGTAAAATAAATAACACATTTTATGAAAATAAAATGTGTCATATACAACATATAAGTGATTGCCACTTGGGCATAAGACTAAAAAACTCCCACTTGCACTAGAGTCAATCATACATGTATCTAATAGCGAATGACTCAACATGCGTATCATGTTTCTTTTGATATAGTGCTTTTGTAAGTGGATCAGCTATGTTTTCATCCGAGGAAATTCTCTCTATCTTTACATCATTTATATCTTTGATCTCTCGGATCAATTGATAGCATCGGAGTACGTGTAATAGTCTATTATTTGGAACTTCTCCAACTTATTATCCCTCCGCACAACGTAAACACGTAGCCAGATTATGATTTGAAATCATCTTTGTCAGACTGAAAACTGGCATTAGTATACCCGTTTATTTTCAAATCTCCTTCTCCATATACTAAGAATACATCCTTAGTCCTTCGTAAGTACTTAAGGATGTTTTTTACAACCACCCAATGACCCTCACCAGGGTCAGATTGGTATCTGCTCGTCAAACTGAGAGCACAAGATACATAAGGGCTTGTACATATCATAGCATACATGATGATCCAACTGCCGAAGCATATGGAATCTTACTCATGTGATCCCTTTCAACTTGTGTCTTGCGAGACATCGATCTTAAAAGGCTTACACTATGTGACATGGGTAAGAATCCCTTTTTAGATTGATCCACGCTAAACATTTTTAGCACTTTATCTATATTTGTAGACAGTGAAATACCTAGCAACCTTTTGGATCTATCTCTATAGATCCTTATATTAGGTATCCTAGGCTCATATTCTACACGGCGAAGCAGAAGAATAAAACGAGATACCATCCTAGGACCCGAATATATGTGAAAAACAAGACATAAACACATCAAAGGTAATAGCTTTTTACCTCTCTTTGATCGTTCGAAGAATAAAAATTTCTTCTTCAAGTCAATGCGCGATCTAGCAATACTCTTGTGGAAACTCCACAAGAGTTGAACGTCTAACCACTATAATCACAGTGTGTGATTATCTCTAAAAATAATCCACACAGAGGAAACACTCAAGCATGAAGCTTTCTATGCTAGCAGAGACACTATGTGGCTGCTACGGTTCTTCACATTTTCAGCAAAGCAAGAGAGGGAGAGAGAAGAAAAGAATGTTGTGCATTGCCTAGGGTTTCCATTTTTTCAAAACCTTAGCTAGGGTTTCCAGTATGTCATACATATAAACTAAAAAACCCTACTAAAATTAAGAATTCTAATCCTATTAGAATTCCCTATTTGTAATTGGAAACATCAAGTTCTCACAGTTACAATTTGGACCATAAATTATAACTAAATATAATTTGTCCACAACAACTTCTCTATATCTCAATTAACCCCACTATATTATCAAAAAACATCTTGAGTATATAATCCTCTATTGTGTGTGACCTATTAGGTTTCCCGGTCAATTGGTAGCGAGCATGAATCAATCCGAAATGGTTTAGAGCACGGAATTAGTGCCAACTCCCTCCAAAATTAATTCTGGCCCGAATATAATAGTATATATGCCTTGAACCCAATTCTAGATGTGTATCAATTGAAACTATTTCCAATACACATTTACCTTAGCCAAGGACTTCTCATGTAGTAATACCTACAAATGGCCATGATATATTCGCCCCTACTTTATTAACCCTCTCAATTACTTTCGTTTACCTCATATATATCCAATATCCATCCCATAGGCGGCCCTCAATCAAGCTCTTGAGATTAGAATCAATGTACATTACTCAGCAAACAAAGTACCTTGGAGATCTCAAGTCTAAGGATACTTACACGTTTGCTATATTGAGATTATATCACTGGCATTAAATAGTTATCCATGTGATTATCTCAAAGTTAGGTCATCCAATAAACTTATTCTATTAATAAGCATTCATATGTTAACTTTGAGGATCTCAATACTCATGGATATGAGTACCACCGCCTGATCAAATTAGGAAGCCTAACACATGCTAGTCTTAATGCATTATTGTTGTCCTGCCACATTAATACTACAACAAGGGATTATTTAAGTACTAACACTATACAGTATAGTAAGAATATCATATCTTGATTTCATTAACACAGTGTTGTACTAGGGACTTTATCGAACAGTTATATTACTAAAAAGTAAACAAAAGAAACTGTAAGATAAATACTGTCTTTTATTAAAATAAAATATGTCATATACAATGTACAAGTGATTGCCTCTAGGGCACAACACTAACACCTTATTCCAAAAATATAGGTTGCTTTTCTAAGGTCTTTCGTGGAAAATTGTTTGGACAACCAAACTTTAACCGTTTGCAAGATAGGTATATCATTCCCTATTAGCTATATGTCATCCAAAAAAAGCAATAACAAAACGATTACACTCCCATTGACCTTCTTGTATACACAAGGCTCATCTATGTTTTGAATGAAACCAAACTCTTTGATTGTTTCATCAAAATGGATGTTCCAACTCCTAGAAGCATGCTTACGTCCATAAATGGACCTTTGCAACTTACGCACCTTTGTGCCATCACTGGATGTGAAATCCTCAAGTTATGTCATATACACTTTCTTAGTCAAGCTTCCATTTAGGAAAGCTGTTTTCACATCCATTTGTATAATCATTATGAGCAACACTGGCTAGGAGTATCCTGATGGATTTTAACATAGCTACAGGCGAGAAGGTTTCATCATAGTCAATACCATATTGTTGACGATAACCCTTCGCCATTAAACG
This sequence comes from Voacanga thouarsii, assembly GCA_026120185.1. Classification (NCBI taxonomy): domain Eukaryota; kingdom Viridiplantae; phylum Streptophyta; class Magnoliopsida; order Gentianales; family Apocynaceae; genus Voacanga; species Voacanga thouarsii. The sequence continues at coordinate 1,096,832 of JANUWF010001625.1, forward strand.
TGCTTTATAGGTAACTACATTACCATCCTTGTTCGTTTTATTCTTAAAATCCCATTTTCACCCAATAGGTTTAATTCCTTTGGGTGGATCAACTAAAGTCCATACTTGGTTGTCGTACATAGAATCCATCTCTGACTTTATGGGCTCGAGCCATTTGCCAGATTCAAAACTGTTTAGAACATCATTGTAGGTAGTAGGCTTATCTATAAGCAATACGTCATTGTAGTCACTAATGAGAAATCCATATCTCTCAGGTACCACACGTATCCTACTAGACCTATGTGGTTCTTGTGTAGTAGAAGGTTCATCTATTCACACAATAGTTATGGGATTAGACGGTTGATCCTTGCTTATTTGATCTTCTTGAACTTCAATAAATTCAATTATACTCCCACTGTCCCCTTTGAGTATGTGCTCCTTGTCTAAGAAGACGACATGCTTTGAAATAAACACTTTGTTTTCATATAATAGGTAGAAGTAATATTCGAAAGATTCTTTTGGATATCCCACAAATAAACACTTATCAGACTTACTATCAAGTTTGTCTAACTATGGCCTTTTAAACAAAAGCAGGACTACCCCATACTTGTAAGTGAGATAACTTTGGTTTCTTACCAAAAAACATCTCAAATAGGGTAGAATCAACCGATTTTGTCGAAACTCTGTTTAGTATATAAACAGACCTCTTTAGTGCATACCCCCAAAACGATTTTGGTAGGTGTGCAAAAGCTATCATGGTCTGTACCATGTCTAGAAGGGTTCAGTTCCTTCTCTCAGCTACACTGTTATGTTGAGGTGTATGTGGTGGAGTCCATTGAGATAATATTCCATTATCTCTAAGATAACTCAAAAACTCTTGATTCAAGTATTCTCCTCCTCGATTAAATCTCAAAGTCTTAATACTTTTGCCAAGTTCTTTCTCTATTTCATTCTTGAAGTCTTTGAACTTATCAAAGGCCTCATATTTGTATTTCATTAAATACAAATACCCGTATCATAAGAAATTATCGATAAGGGTTATGAAATAGTTATAACCTCCTCTTGCTTGTATTAATATTGGGCCACATACATCAGAATGTATGGGTTCTAATAACTCCTTGGCCCGTTCTCCTTTTCTTAAAAAAGGAGTTTTAGCCATTTTACCTAGTAAATAAGACTCGCATATACCATATGATTCATAATCAAATGACCCTAAGTCACTAAGCTTGTGTAACTTAGAAACACGATTTTCGTTTACATGACCTAAACTGCAATGCCACAAGTAAGAGGGGTTAGAGTTATCTATTTTAGGTTTCTTATTATTTATATTGAATATTGGATTGTCCAAGTCTAGAACATATAAACCATTAACCAAAGTTGCTAAACCATAATGAATATCATTTAATGAAAAAGAACAACATGTATTCTTAAATATCAAATGAAATCTATTTAAGTCTAAACACGCAACTGAGATAATATTTTTTATTAAAACTGGTACATAATAACAGTTTTGCAATTCTAGAACTAATCTTGAAGGCAGGTTCAGTTTGTATGTCCCCACAGAAAGTGCAATAACCTTTGCCCCATTAGCAGCACGTAAGTCCACGTCGCCTTTCTTTAGCCTTCTACTGCCCTTTAGTCCCTGCAAGTTATTGCACAAATGAGATCCATATTCAATATCTAATGCACATATCTCAATTCTAAATGTAGTATTTATCTCAATCATAAATATACCCGGAGTAGAAGTAGAAGTACTTTCAAGCTTCTTCTTCTGCTTCTTGTCCTTTATGGTCTCTAAATAGGCTTTGCAGTTGAGCCTTTAATGGCCCATCTTTCCACAATGATGGCATGGGCCCTTAGTGGCAGCGTCCTTCACACCAGCTTTGGGCTTCATGGGAGCCTTCTTCTTTTTTTGAACTTTCTTCTTAGAAGAAGAAGATTCTACCATCAAAACTGCATTAGAATCCCTCTTCATGGAGGACTCCGCAGTTTTGAGAAGATTGATCAACTTAGGAATGGTAGACTCAATCTTATTCATCTGATAGTTAATCACAAATTGTGAGAAACTATTAGGCAAAGACTGTAGAATTAAGTCAACACTTAAGTGATGATCCATCGCGAACCTGAGAGATCTAAGCTTCTCTATTAAGCCCAGTATCTTCAGCCCGTGAGTGGCCACAGAAGAACCGTCTACCATTTTGCAATGGAATAGTTGCTTTGAGATCTCGTATCTCTCAGTTCTGGCTTGGGTGTCAAACAGCTCTCGAAGATGTAGTATAATCGATTGAGCATCTATATGCTCGTGCTGTTTTTGCAGCTTAGGAGTCATGGATGACATCATAATACATGATGTTGTATCACTATCCTCCTTGTGCCTTTTGTGGACTGCATGCTCATCAGCATTAGCATCTTGAGCTAGTGGTGGCGAAATAGTAGCATCTATCACGTAGAGCAACTTTTTCGATTTGAGAACGATTCTCAAATTTCTATACCAGTTAAGGTACTTTGATTCATTTAACTTATTGGTTTCTAAGATGCTACGTAGGTTTAGGTTTGTTGACATGATGCAAGTGTCCTAGATATAAAGATAGAGAGGATTAGTTATTGTATATAAACATGAAATGTAAATAATTAGGACTTTAATTAAACGCATTTTTACTCCACTATTTTACTCAAACCAATAGCCCCCACTACTAATTCTGGAAAGCTCGTTAGAAGCTTTCCTAGTGGACCAGTATCTAAATTCCTCAAGAACAACCTTGGGATTGCGCAAGAAGTCACCCTTGAGTTTGCCCAACCAGGATAAAGAATTTAGTTAAACCCGACCCATTCATCAAGAATTTAATTCCATAGCGTGAACATGCCCGATGTCGAGTAGCCTTGGGTTTACCCAACAACTTGGTCTTGAAAAAGGACTCTCGTTCTTACTATATTAACAGAAGGAATTAGGTTTAATATTAGTTGGGGGATTTGTTCCTTTTAGTGATTTTAACAAATGACATGCATAAAAATCAACAAATCACATAATTGATAATCATGGTAAGAAAGCGATTACGTGGTTTGGTTATGAACTTTATCCTAAATTAATTTATTTAAGCCATAACAGAATTTATTATAGTTAACCCTATGTGTTTATTCATGATTTAAGTTGAAGGTCTTACCCTCTCGCCTTGTTTTGGCTGCCATCTCCAAAATAAAATAATTCTACTCCTATCTAACCTATGTAAACTAATTACATAATTTTCTAAAGAGAGAAAACCTCAAGTTATATTCGTGAGGAGTTAGATGAGAAGGGAATTACATAAGAATAATAGAGAAGACAGGACACGCAAGCCCTATTTCATAAAAACCAAAATTGTAAAATGCATTAATAGATATAATTAGTTTTAGTCCATAACCATCCACCATGCCATTAATTATGCTTAAACAAAATAAGCATATAATTTTTATTATTCCAAAATCAGTATTTTGGAAAAATAAAACAAATTCTAAAATCAATATTTTAGAAAAATACATTAATTTTAAATTTTCAAAATCATTATTTTGAAAAAATAAAATTGTTTGTCTCAAAACTAATTTTGAGAAAATGCTTTTGGGTCTCGTCTCTAGTAGCGATAATGGCGGGGGTCAAGAAGGCAGCAACCCTTGAAAGAAAATTTTATTTTACCGCCTCTCATTAGATGAGATTTTTCCCTTTCAAAATCCTTCTTTTTTTTTTTTTGGTGTAAAATTTACTAATTGTTGGAACGTGGCGAAACTGAACTGAACTGAGGCCGATTAGAAGCCCAAGGGGCACTGGCTGCAGTCTGGTGTTAATAAAATTTTTCTAGAAATGATTTCTGGACGTTGCGAATTAACACAGAACCGACGCTGGTTCGGAGGCCTGAGCAGGTGTCGGTGTAGTCAGGAAAAGGCGGCGGGTTTTAAATTTTTTTTTAGAAATTTTCTAGAAATAATTTCTGGAGCCTTCATCTTCTACACTAGTCTAGTGAGAGCAATTCTTAGTAGAATTTTTCTGTTTTGAAGCTCAAACCAACAACTAATTTTTTAGTTTAAACCAAAAAAAAATTAGAAAATTAGGATATAACGGAAGGCAACAACCATGTTCAAGAAAGTGATTTTCTGCAAAAAAAACTTTCAGCACATAAAGAAACCATTTTTCAAAATAGGTTGTAAGTTTTACACAATCATATTGTGCCACAGAGTTAACCCACAATGCTCGAAACAATTTCGACTCGAGTCAAAATAGTTTTCACAATGAACAATGACAAACATGAATACATGGAAACAGCTTTTCATGCCAAAAACATTATCTGCAATCCACACATAGTAAGGCTCTGATACCACTGTTGGTTATCTCATACATATCATATATGGTGCAGCGGAAAAATAAAACCAGATATCATCCCAGGATCTGCATATGTGTGGAAAAGAAGACATGTAGAGAGAAAAGGTAATAGCTTTACCTTTCTTTGAGCAATTGAAATATAACATTTTTCTTCTTCAAGTTTCAGGTGCGATCCAGCAATCCTCTTCATCAAACACCACAAGAGTTGAATGTCCAACCACTAAAATCACAATGTGTGATTATCTCTAACAGAAATCCACATGGAGAACACTCTCAAGCACACAAATTTTTCTGTGCTAGCAGAAAAATAAGGTGGCTAGGGTTTTGATGAACAACCATGAGAGAGAGAGAGAGAGAGAGAGAGAGAGAGAGAAGAAGAAGAAGAAGAAGAATAGGATTTTGGAGAGTTCTTTGTCTCTATGTCTCTCATTCCCAATCGGTTTCATGCTTATATCTATATTTCACTGAAAAAGGGAACAAAAAACCCATGATTTTAGGATTCTAATACTATTAGAATTCCCTAATTGTAATTGGAAATATCAAGTTCTCACAATTACAATTTAGACCATAAATTATAACTAATTATAATTTAGCCACAACAACTTCTCTTTCTCGCAATTAACCCCACTATGTTATCAAATAACATCTTGAGTATCCAATCCTCTATTGTGTGTGACCTATTAGGTTTCTCGGTCACTTAGTAGTGAACATGAATTAATCCAAACGTCTTTAAGATTAATAACCCATATTTAATTAGAATTAATCATATCAATTCTAATCAGAATTGGTTTATTAATTCATCAATTAATAAACCCATATTCCCAGATCATGAGTGGTATCTAGCAACACATCATGACAGCCCAAGAGTCAAAAAAGTTAAGTGGCTTGACTTGAACCCTTCAATAACAAACTACAGTTCAATTAACTCTTTTCACCATACAATATCTCATTCAGTCTGGTGTACATAATTAGTGCCAACTCCCTCCAAAATATATATTAATTCTGGCCCAAATATAATAGTACTCGTACCAGGAACCCACTACTATAGATGTGTATCAATTGGAACTATTTCCAATACATAGTCGTCTTGGTGAAGGACTTCTCGAGTAGTAATTCCTACAAGTGGCCGTGAGATATTCGCCCATACTATTAGGAGTGGTGAATCTTTTATTAACCCTCTCAACTACTTTCGTTTACCTCACAATGTACCCAATATCCATCCTATAGGCAGCTCTCAATCTGGCTCCAAAGATTGGAATCAATGCATAATGCTCAGTAAACAAAGTACCTTGGAGATCTCAAGTCTAACGAGACTTGCATGTTTGCTATATTGAGATTATATCACTGGCACTAAAAAGTTATCCATGTTATTATATCAGATATAGGTGATCCAATGAACTTGTTCCATTAACAAGCATCCACGTGTTAACTTTGAGTATCTCAATTCTCACGGATATGAGAACCACTGTCTGATCAAATCAGGAAGTCTAACACATACTAGTGTTAACGTATTAATGATGTCCTGTCTCATTAATACTATGACTAGAGACTATTTAAGTACTAACACTATACAATGTAGTAGGAATCTCATATCATGATCTCTGTCATGATTGCCTTAACACAGTGTTCTACTAGGGACTTTATCTAACAGTTATTTTTTGCAAAAGTAATCAAAAGAAACTGTAAAATAAATAACGCCTTTTATTAAAATAAAATGTGTCATATACAACGTACAAGTGATTGCCTCTAGGAAAGAACAGTAACATATACATATATATGTGTATACAAATATATATATATATATATATATATATAATATATATATGTATGTTGTAACACCCCACCTCTTTACTTTCGATTCTCTACTATCTTTAATAGGATGAGAATTTATATTAATGGTCGGAACAAAAGTTGATCGGTGTATTGAGACGAATACTTTGGTGAAATAAAATTTTGTCGGGACTTAGATGTAATTATTAGATTTGTTCTACCCGTACCCCAAATTTTTGGAAGGCTATTAAGTTTAACACAATAAGAATTTCAGGGAACTCTAGAAAGATAAATTGATTAGTGTAATGAGACGCACATTTTCGTGCAAATTATGTTTCCCAAGGTATTGGGGGCATTTTTGTCATTTTGACCGTGCCCGTGACTTTAACTGTGAATTTGACCAAGTAGAGAGGGAATTGAAGAATTTAAGTGTTACCAATGGATTAAGTGAAATTTTTGGAGTTGGATAGTGAAATAAAATATTTTTCCGTTACGGGCCCGATTTTGGTTATTTCTAAAGAAAATAGAAAATTACGGTTGGAAATGGGACGTGCGATTTCTTATGACAGGTGGATGAAAATAAGTATTGTTTAGTGATTGGTTAATGAGGTGAAGTGTTTCTATTTGATTGGTTGTGATAAGTTGAGATAATTTAGAGGGCCCACACGAAATAAACAAGAATGGCCCACAAGCATGAAAAGCTTGACAAAGTTGGACCACCTTTTTTACTTCATTTGACCAAGCTTAATTAAGATAATATTGATTTGAGCAAGTTAACCATGGTTGATTATGCATGGCCATGCAAGATTAGAAAATATCTATTAGTTCTTGAGAATTCTAGGAATTTCTACAAGATTCACCAATGCTCTTCTAGGTTCTAAATAATTCTAAGACTTTCTAGGATATTCTATAATTTTCTCCTAGATTCTATAAAGATCTAAAGGCTCGTAGAGTTGCCAAATCACCATAGAATTCTTGAAGATTCTAAACGACACCTAAGTAGCTAGGTGGACCAATCAAGGGCTTCCAAATGTTTAAGACCATTTAATGAACCCTGGACTTGAAGACCATATTTCTCTATATATAGGCCATGAAAGCCGGCTAAAATAGCTTTAGACAGCCAAAATTTCACAGCAAACAAGGAAGGAAAAGAGAAGAGAAAAGAAATAGAAAATAGAGAAGAGAGAGAGGAAATTTGGAAATAGAGAGGAGAGGGATAGAAGAAAGAACAAGAAGATGGTTGGGCTGTTTAGCCACCAAAAGCAGCAAAGAAAAGGTAAGGATATACCTTGCTTCAAGTAAAGTTATTATATAAAGCATGGAGATTATTTTGGTATACATATTATGAAAGGTTATGTATGAATTATGGAAACTAGCTAGGTGAAGTTATGTGAAAATATGTTATGATTGAGGCTGCCGGTTTTCTTGTTGTACTATGGTGAAATTTTCTATTTTATGTATGACTGGAAATTAGTAGCTTTAAGGGTGATAAAAGGGAGATTTGATTGAATTAATTCATATAATAAACAAGGAATGAAGACATAATGTGTTTTGCTGGACGATGGGTTTAATTCTAGAAAGTTATTGGAGGTTTCATGTCCAGTAAATCTGTAACGTTTTCAGATTTGAACAAAGAAGGCATATGTCCTTGTATCTAAGGATCATAGAGGCATTTTGAAGCAAGTTTGTGGTTAATCGGATTTACGGATCAATAGTTATACTGAAAATAGTAAAAGGTGCCAAATCAGTGGCGGGACTTTACTACTGGATTTTTGTGTTCAAAACTGAACAAAATGAACAACAGAATTGGAATTCCATGAATTCGAACTTGTAAAGGAATGTCTTAAGGACATTTTACAATTGGTTTGACATCATTTGGATTTGTGGATTGAATGTTATGTGCGAAAGAAAATGGTGTGTCAAACCAGTGAAATTCCATAAAGTTGTCCAAAAATAGATGGACTTAAGGGTGATAAATTATGTGATTTTGGATGAAATAATTAGGGGAAAACATGAAGTGAATCCCTTGTTTATGGAGGGAGGAAGGATGTGGAAAAAGGAAAACAAAAGAATTGATCAATCGATGGAAAAATGGCGCGAACGACAGTTAAACGTTTTCCTTGGCCGTTCGCTAACCATCGGCCTCGTCGACTAACTGTCGGCCCCCGTCGGCTAAACGACGGTTGAAAGTCAGCTAACCATCGGGCACGTCGGCCGGATGTTGGGTACCCGTCGGCTATTTTTCGGCCAAACATGAATTGACCCGAAAACGATATTTGGTGTAGGTTTAGCGATAAACGGCCAACGAAGTGTCAAAAATGGTAGGAACGGAGGTAAAACGGTTGTGAATAGAAAAAGTTGCTTAGGACACAAGATGAGTCCCTTGGATTTCTAAAACTCTTTCTAAAGTTAATGTGCTTTGTTTTTCCATAAAATGCTATAATATACACTGTTTGGGCATTTTATGAAAATATGTTTGGAAACATTGAATTTAATCCTTTTTTGGAATTAGAATTCTGGATTTCTTTAAATGAGTTCCTTTTTGGAATCGAGTATTTGAAAATGTTCCAAATGTCCTTATTGGAATATTTTATGAAAACCTTTAGAACTCGGGTATTCGGTAAATGACTGAAATATCCTTATTGGAACTATTTCGAATATTTTTCAAATCAGGTAAGGGTAAAATGACCCGAATCGAAAAGTCTTCTGGAATTGGGTATCGGTAAAATGACCTAAATACCCTTGGAAATGACTTTTGTGATCGGGTATAGGAAAAATGACCCAGTTACTCTTGGAAACACATTTTGATGTGTGAATTAAACCATTTATCTGGTTTTAAAATGATTTTGGAAAAATGTTATTTTGCCCCAAAACTATATTGATATGAAAATTCTGTGGGAACAGATAACCCTCTGGCTTGATCAGTCAGACGGGGTTAGTATTGTTAACGTTGAGTACTCAGCAAGGACTTTGATCATTGAACTAGCTCATGTTAGAGATAGACGACCCCAAGTAACTTGATCAATTCTGGGGATTGTCTTACTCCAAACAGGGCGATAGGACAATGAGATGAGTCGTCCTGACTAGCCATTTTGAGCCCGGCAATTGCCTATTGATTATGATGCTAGATTGTTCACATCATACCGAGCGGGGACACTTAGTGTGTTCAATCCCTTACCACCTCGATGGTGACTTACGTCCGGATTGGGACCCCTGGCTTATGGTTGCAAGCAAAAGATCCCTGACATAAGTGACGTGCTGTAAGACGCAGTCCCTGGCACAAGAAACCATATAGCCAGACTGCGAGACAATCATACAGGCTGGCCTTCTATTGGGGAAGTGCTTATGATTTGAAAATTGGGGCAATGATTTGAACATTGAAATATAGTTTTCAAAAAATTATTAAGTTCTGAATACACTCTTCATTAAAGAGTTTTGGATTCATTTCTAATGAACAAATATTATGTTATTTCATAAAAGATTTGTGTACTCTGCCTCTTTGATCAAACACTAGCACACACGGGACTCACTGGGTGATTTTTCATTCACACGTGTCATTTATCTTACCTTTTTGTAGGATTTGGAGTAGGAAGAACCTACGGATAGAGGACGATACCATAGTGACAACAGAATAGGTTCGGACGTTTCCCTTTTGGATAATACTCTAATAGATTTTTTGTTATAAAGACCCCTTGTCTAGGTAACTGGACGGGGCGACACTCGGTGTTGATATGCTTACATATATATGTATACATATATACATATATATGTATGCATATGAATACATATACATATGTATACGTATATACATGCATACCTATATGTATACATATATATATGTATGCATATATGTATGTATGCATACATATATATGCATACATATCTATGTGTATGCATATATATATGTATACATATGCATACATATATATGTATAGATATATATATGTATGCTTATGTATATATATGCATATGTATATATATATACATATGCATATATATACATAAGCATACATATATATATCTATACATATATATGTATGCATATGTATACATATACATATGCATACATATACATGTATACCAATATATATTGGTATACATCAATATATCATACACATATATATAGGTATACATGTATATGTATGCAGATGTGCATACATATATATGTATGCACATATGCAAACATATGTATCTATAGATGTATATGTATCATAGATATATATGTATACATATATACATATACATATACATATATACATATATATGTATATATATGTATATATATGTGTGTATGTGTGTGTGTGTGTGTGTGTATTTGTGTGTTTGTGTCACTAGTGCAGCTTCCATTCATTGGTGAAATTCATCACACCTTGAACCTTTACTTGTTGCTACCTAGTGATTACATTGTAGTCATCATAAATCATCTTGGTGCATGACCTTGACAACCTTGTTGCACTATGAAGTAGAACTTAAGTTTTGTTGAAAATCTTGTTTGAATTTTCCATGTTCCTTAGTGCATACCATGGATTTAACAATACTTCCTAAGACCCCTAGATCAGTGCCATTGAAGGTTTAGCTTGGCCTACCACGTTGGATTAGCTATTTACCATTGTGAAGGTTGTTAGGAAACCACATTGAGGAAGTAAGTGAATAAAAATGGAAAAGGGTGACCTCATTTAAGACAAGCCAAGAAGAGTTCTATACACAAGTTCTTTGAGAGTTACAAAAATTTAGTTTTAAACACGTAATAGAGTGAAGTGAGATACTTTTACATGTTTTCTACTCAAATTTTGCAGGTACATAATTTGAAAAGTATACATAATGGCTAGTTGGAGTGAAAGTGGAGAAAGTAAATATTATGAGGAGACAAATACAAGTAGAAGTAGTAATAGGGAAGCTGAGAAGTATTGTTCAAATAGAAGAAGTTATGGGGCAGATAAAGAGTGTGGGGTGTATAAGCAACAATATAATATAAGCTACCGTAAGAGTGAGAGATATTAGGATGATGAAGATGAGGAACCTTGCACAAGTGGGAGAAAATATGAAGTGGTTGAAGAAAAAGAATTAGAATATGATGAAAAAGAAAAATTTGAGGATGTGAGTTATAGTAATGAAGGAGTATATATGGAAGGAACACAAAAACATTCGAAGAGTGAAGTAAAAAATATATTGAGGGAGTATGAGTGTAGAATATGGGGGAACTTAGACCAATTATCCTATGAATGTCCAAGGAGATTTAAACAAGGAAGGAGAAAAGAAATGCCACAAGCAAAAAAAAAAAAAGAGGGGGGGTGCAAAGAAGACTTGATTATGTCTATTGTCGTTGCTGTAGAAATGATCATCTTTCAAGGGAATGTCCTAGATTGTAAAAAGTGCAACAACAAAGTGATGATAGAATTGATGTTGAACAGGAGTTATAGAAGGCGAAAAAAGTCATTGAATGGATGAAGAAGTATACCTATGAGAAAAAGAAGCTGCAAGAAGAAAAGAACATGGAGGCAATATTAGAAAAAGAAGGAAATGAGAAGCTTAGTGAATTTGGGGAGGTTGAAGTGGAGTTATTGTACTAGCGCTGAGAAAAAAATATAACACCTCCCATATCTATGTTGTAGTGAGCCTTGCTTTCATGAGATGTTGCTCTGTCTGATCTCCCAAACAAGGGGTCTTTGTAACAATTTATCAATTAATACACAACGGAATCACTATATAACTTTACATGTACCTAAGTATTACATGGGGTACAATCTCTAACACATAAATTCCAACTAAGAATATGACATACAATATATCAACTTTCTTATTTCTACCTTATCAGGCATTTGTCAAATAACTCTAATCACTAAACTGTACAAAGGAACCAAAAGGAAAGTGGAGGAAAAAAGTATAAGTGAAAAAAATACTCAGTGAGTCTCGTGGTTGCTAGTGTACTTCTTTAAACGAGTTTCATAATATTCTCCTTTTCCTTTAAAAAGGTATCTCTTTAATCATTGGAGAGGAAAACTCATTAACTACTATCAAAAGAGCTCGTGCATGTTTTAAAACCGTAGTTTACTGAAAATTGATGCTGCACACTTAAAAAAAGCATGACTATTATCTTTTTAGAAAAATGTGACACTACGATAACACATTGTAGTCAGGCACCATTTATAACAATAGTAGTGAGCTTTTAAGTATAAACCACATCATTCATTCAAAATACATTTTAATTTGAAAATTTACATTGTAATTTCATTGGGAAGGAAAATTGGTCCAACCAATAATATTGATCTCTTTCGGAACGAACATTAGTCTAACCGATAACATTGATTTCATTCGGAAGGAACATTAGTCCAGCCGATAGATTGGTATGAATAACCCATCTCGTACGTTGCAATGAAACATATGATGGCCATGGTCATTGCCTACTGTACAACATGGGTGTCCCACACCCATCCTCCATTTTCACTTTAGGAAAACGTATTGCAAGCTAATGATGACTAAACATCAAACATTGGCACATTGTGAAATAAAATATCACAGTCTAGAGGTGGCCACTGACTGGACACAGTTCACAAACCCATGTAAGTTAGTATAAGTGCACAGTCCCTCTTGAGTACTCATAGATTACATAACAATGCCAGAGATGAATGTAACATCTCAATATAACTCAATACTTTTCTCGAATTAAATTTGTTTGCAAAATATTTTCCTTCCAGGAAATATCGATTCATTCCTGAGCAAAAGAAAATTGTTCTTAGGGTTAAAACGGTTGTTATATTTCATGTGATAATTTCAATAGTTCAGCAAACATAGAAAGCAACAAACCGTTTATATAATGCACGGAGTGCTTTGAAAGCAATTCGACAAGCATCATAAAACTTCGTACAATTTTGAAAGAAGGATTCCAAGTCATGAACATATTCATGATATTGATTAAAACATTTTCGTTTAAATGTGATGGAAAACATTTAGCATATCTATATATTTTGTGTAAACTTAGAAAGCATGGAGCTTTAAGCATAAAATTCCATGCTATGATATATCAGAGAACACTTGGTTATATCCGGAAACTATTTAGCATTATTTGAAAAAAAACTTAGCTAAAACGAGTTTAGAAATAGAAGGACTCATTGTATGTGCTATTTTGATGTAGCAATGTATATACCATTCCTAGATCCTTCTAAGATCCTTATAGTGAGCAACCTATATCGAGAATCATTTCATAACTCAATTAGTATTCTAGGATTCATAACTAATATATCACTAACAAATATATTCATAAGGACTTCATAATTCCGTATTCTTCACTTATTTGTGATAAATGAAAATGCACCCCTCAAATTAATTCAAACTTGTATATCCATTTGTCATCCTTTTTTCCCAACATGCATTTAAAGACTTCATCCATCATTTAGATTTTCCTCCATCCACAATACAAATGCAAAACAATACATAAATTCATTTCCCCTCAAACACATTCCACACAGCTTGACACCTTCTGGGTTTTAGCATAACTTTTAATTCATGTGCCTAATTAATGTCAAATTAGTTCAAAAATATCTCCAAAACATTCCTTTATAATTTTTAATTCATGAAATAGCAATTCCCCTTCCATTTTGTTTAGTTCTGACTATGAATTTCTAGTATTCCAATCCTGTTACAGATTTGGTAGCCTTCACTATTTTGATCATAATGTTTTCCTCACAAGTTAAAATCATGTCAAATTTGTCCCAAAATGTTCCTAGAACATTTAGCTACGAATTACAGGTCATGGGATTCTTGTATAATTGGCCTTTTGGTACAATTTATTGCTTATTCATACCCAATAAAAAAAAAATACTAAAAACAGAATTTCTGTTTTGCACTTTTACCTTACACAAATTAATTCTCTTTGTGTTCAAACTATCTAAACATTCCAATACCTTGTATATTATTTAAACATCTGATAAACTTCCCTTTAGTTTCAATCATGAAGAACACAAACACAACATGGTTTCAACATTACTAAAATCACAGCCACAAATAAAGCATTTTAATTCTTTAATTCTTTTACTTTTACAACTAGTTTATTCCGCTTCTTCCTTTAGCTTTTTCCTTCATGGATTCAGCCATCAATTCTTTACCAAAACTTCTTCAATACTTCACTTAAAATCATAAAAATCATGGTAAAGCAATCCTTAATGGTACGAAACTATAGCTAAACAAAATCGAAACTTCAACATATCGAAAATAAACATAGCTATTTCATGCTTCTTTCCTTGCAAAATTCATATCAAAATGTTCATCTTAACCCATACAATAACTTTAAGTCTTGAAGTATAACACTTTACCATGTGTAGAGTAGGATCTCACTTGAAAATGGTCCAAGCTTCTTCTCTCTTCTCTTCTTCTTTTCCTCTCGGCTCTCTCTTTCTCTCTCTCTCTCTCTCTCTCTCTCTCTCTCCTCACTTTCTTCCTTTCTTCTTATGGCTGTCTATTTTCCTCATGTTCCCACCAGTTTTCCTTCTTCATATCCATCATCTGATGGATTGTGTGGCATATACTAATTTGGTGAATGGTTTGAGAAATGATAGGGGCAAAATTCATCTATGTTTTCTTAGTTATTTGAGGATGTTTTGTGATACATTTATTGTAATAAAAAGGAATACTCCTTCATATTTGATATTTTACACTTACAAAGGTGTTTTAAAATTTTATTGCAGAAAGTGAAGAAAAAACATCAAAACCGTCACCGTCAGAGAATAGCTAGCGCTGACTATGACCCATGAAACTGGTGCCAATCATGATCTGGAAAAATAGGGATTTTTTCGATAAAAATAGAGCACGACCGGGCCGACCAGAGCATGGCCGGTGTCGGCCATGACGCATAGAGCTGGCACAGGCGCTGTTCTGTCCATGTCGGTGAAATTTCCAATTGTATGTGGATTTGGTAATTTTCCAAGAGTTTTGGTATTTTTCAATCTCTATTCAGCCCAGAACTCTTAGGAGATGAATTTTGGCCTCTTAGAAGACTATTTAAACAAGAAAAACACAAGCCAAAAGGGGTGAATCTAAGGATCAAATTAGAAAATCATTCATTAAATATGGAGTTCATTAAATTTAGGAGCAATATTCAAGAAGGTTTCCAAAGAGAGAAGGAGAGCTTGTCTATAAGTTTATTCTTTTACCTTCGATTTCTTTTTCTAGAATAATGATGTAATTAATATTTTCATTGTAATTTGACATTATTTTAGGATTCATGGTTTTTGGATTAATTTAGTTATTTAATCAATTTTCTATTATTCTTGGTGTGTGATTACTTGTAATTATGAAGAGTTGATGAAGATAGATTTGCTTCTAATTAAATTGGGAAACGATATTAGGAGTTGCTTTAATTTAATTGATTTCATATTTATTACTTTTAAATGTACTTGGGAAACGAAGTTAGGATAAAGAAGCAAAGTAATCAAAGATTAGTTGATTTCACTTAGAGTATAGGGTCATTGGTTAATTTCATGTTTATGAGGAATTGAGTTTAATGCATCTTTTTGGTTATATTAGGTTAATTGGGAAATCTACTAATTTAATCAAGGGAAAGTGATTCCATGGATTGGGAAAGAAGTGGAGACTATATAAGTGGATTCATGACTTGGGAAACGATTGAATTTTACTTTATATTCCTTCATAATGCTAAGATGATGATTAATTGAGATAGTTGCTAAATGATTCATTGTCATATACTCTACGATAGTTGTCTAAATTGCATATTCCTACGTCCTTGAGTTGTACATATTTCTTTATTTTTCTTTTTATTATCTTATCACTTTATTAGGTTGGCTAAACAATGAATGAAAAGTGATTAGTGTATAGTTATTCCTTTGAAGATCGATACTCGTTAATTCCCTATACTATGCTTGCGATGAGTATACTTGTTCGTATGTGTATTTTGGTATTAATGTTTTAATTAAAACTTGACTAGAGATGGATTTAAATTTGATAATTTTTATGCACACAAAATTTACGCATTTTGGCGTCATTGTAGGGGAACAATATCATAAAAGCTTGAATTCTGTTGGTTTAACCATATTTATATGTCTATATATAAATATTAGAATATGTTCTTTATGTAACTAAGTGCCATATCTTGTTGTATGTCTACATGTACCTTAACTAACTAACTTTATTTGATATTTTACTATGCATATATGATACTAAAAAGCTACTTTATATTAGTAATATGGCTAATTGAAATATGGGACGGTTTCCTAACATGTCTTAAGAGATGACATCTTGATCATACGATTCCACTACCTTAGAAGGGATATTAGAAAAATTTGCCATTCACGTAACCAAACATTTTCATGAGATAGATGATATATTAGCAAAATTTGAGGACATGATTAGAAATATGTAAGGGCAAATCTGGCTTTTAATGGATCTAGTAATAAAGTCACCATTAAGGGTGAAAACACAACATGACTCTGGTGCCATTACATTATAGAGTAGTAAGAAGGTACTCGATTCTAGCACAGAACCGGCACCATCTAAAGATGATAAGCTAGAACTGACCCCTCTTAGTGAACTATTTGAAAAATAAGCCAAAAAGCTGAATTTTCTGCCACCAGTACCTTACTCCACTTAAACCCAAAAAGCAAGAAAATATGCCTAATTTGATAAATATTTAGAAGTGTTCAAACAACTACGCATAAACATCCCACTCAGTGAGGCGTTAACACACATGTCCAAATATGCAAAGTTCCTCAAAAGCATGCTTGTTAGCAAAAAGTGATTGAAAGAATTGTCCACTGTGATTTTAAATAAAGAAAGTTGCGCCATCTTGCAAGACCAATAGACTTTGCCATGAAAAGAAAATGATCCAATGAATTTTTCTATTCCTTGTCTTGTTGGTACTTTTACATTTTGTAATGCAATAGCGGACTTAGGTGCTAGCATTAATCTTTTGCCATACCAAACTTTAAAAAGCTAGGCCTAGGTGAGCCTAATCCCACTAGGATGAGCATCCAACTTGTGAATAGATCTTTTAAATATCTTTGGAGAATAGTAGAAGATGTATTAGTTAAAGTGGATAGATTCATAGTTCCTATGAATTTTGTTATTCTTGATATGAATGAAGATTCTAAAGTTCCCTTAATCCTAGATCGACCATTCCTAGCTACTGCCAAAGCATTAATTGATGTTCATAGGGGAAAAGTTGACATTTAGGGTTTGGGATGAAAAAATCATTATCAAAATCTACAAAAGCATGAAACATCCTACTTGTTCTAATGATTCTTGTTTAATGATTGATATTCTTGATGAGACTATCTTTCATTTTGTGCATGAATTATTTGTCAAACTCTCTATGGAATTAATGGAACAAACAATTGCACATTTGGAGGATTCAAATAAGGATCGTGAGTTGGGAGAATTAGAGGAAATTGAAAAAAGCAGTTTGCGAAGGATGAAGTCATCCATTGAGGAACTACCAGAATTAGAACTCAATGATCTTCCCGAGCAATTACAATATGCATTTTTGCTTAACTGAGAAAAATTGCCACTGATCATAGCAAAAGACCTCACTCGTGATCAGAAGACCAAATTGGTAAGTCTATTAGAAAAATATAAATGAGTCATTACATGGAAAATCATTGACATTAAGGGAATTAATCCTTCTTTTAGCACTCACATATTTTGTTAGAAGAAGGAGCCGAACCCATAGTGTAACCCTAATGTAGGTCAAACCCAAATATGAGCAATGTGGGAAAAGGTGAGGTGATTAAACTCTTAGATTCAAGTATCATTTACCCTATTTCTGATAGTATTTGGGTGAGTGTAACACAAGTGGTACCAAAGAATAGAAGAATGGCCATGATCCCAAATGAAACAAATGAATTGATCCCAATGATGTTAGTAACTGGTTGGAGGGTTTGCATTGATTATAGAAAATTAAATGAGGCAGCTAGGAATGACCATTTTCCTCTCCCTTTCATTGATCAAATGTTAGAAAGATTACAAGACATGGGTTTTATTACTTTTTGGATAGTTTTTTTAATTACTTTAAAATTACCATAGCTTCGGAATATCAAGAAAAGACCACATTTACATGCCCTATTAGTACTTTTACATACCGTTGTATGCCTTTTGGTCTTTGCAATGGTCCAGGAACTTTCCAAATATGTAAGATGACTGTCTTCGAAGGACTTATAGGAGACATCATAGAGGTATTTATAGATGATTTTTCTGTTTTTGGTGATTCTTTTGACTTATGTTTATCCAATTTAGAGAATGTGCTTCAAAGGTGTAAAGAGGCCAACCTCGTGCTTAATTGGGAAAAATGCCACTTCATGGTACAAAAAGGTATTGTATTGGGACATAATATTTCAAGAAAAGCTATTGATGTTGATAGAGCAAAAATTGAGGCAATTTAGATACTCACTCCTCCCACTTCCGTGAAGGCTATTTGAAGCTTTCTTGGACATGCAGGTTTTTAAAAGAGGTATATTTTGGATTTCTCAAAACTTTTTAATCCTCTTACTTATTTACTTAAAAAATATTTTATTTTTTATTTTGATGAAAAATGTCTCAATGCTTTCAATGTACTTAAAAAGAAATTAATCAACTCTCCAATTTTAATTACTCTAGATTGGTCTATTCTTTTTGAATTAATGTGTGACGCAAGTGATTATGTAGTAGGCATGGTATTTGGACAAAGGAATAATAAGAATTTTCAACCAATCTACTATGCAAGAAAAACACTTACGGTGGCACAAGAGAACTACACCACAACGGAGAAAGACTTGCTTGCAATAGTGTTTACTGTTGATAAATTCTGTTCTTATCCTGTTTTGTCCAAAGTTATTGTGTATATGGGCCATTCCACCCTTAAATACCTACTAACCAAGTATGATTCTAAACAAAAATTGATAAGATAGGTTTTATTGTTGCAGGTGTAACACCCCTATTAAAGATAATAGTGGAAGCATATCAACACCGAGTGTCTGTGAAACCCCACCCAAAGCCAACCCTAGAGTAAGGGGGTCAGGATGCATATCATATTTCTTGCATGAATATATATATTTTTGAATGAATTTTTTTTTTATGCTTTAGAATTATGATTTATAGTCTAGAAGTCTTAGTTGTGCTTATTGAATAGGAAGGGTAAAATGGTAATTTTGCTTGAGGTCAAAATAGGAATATAGCTTAAAGATTAAATAGGAAGAATATTTGGGAGAGAAAATAAGAACAAGAGTTGTTGTGGTTTAGTAGTTAGTGCTTGGGAATTAATCCCCAAGGTCTTGAGTTCAAATCCTATCATTTAAGTTTTATCATGATTATTTTTATTTTATTTAAGGTTGAATTTTTCGTCCCTTGCATTCCATAAGTAGAAGGAGGAGTGATGTCCTAGGGGATACATGAAGGGAATGTCCTAATCATATTCTTATGCCCTAAAAGAATTCTTAAGGGATTCACGTCCTTTTATTCTCTAGCTTACCTTAAATTCTTTACCAATTAAGTTTGTTCAATTTATCCAAATCCATTTTTTAATTCCAGAAAATTCAGCAAGGTTTATTGACCTTGGAATTTTGAAAATGGCTCTTAGAGGATAGAGTTTTGACGGAAAATAGGAAAGTAGTTAAGAAAGGTTCCCAAGAGAATTAATCTCCATGGTTGAACCTTCAAACTCCACTCCATAGCATTCATCTTCTTCATGGAAGTAATCTGAAAAATTTACAGGTTCTTGGACAGTCTAGCCTTTGAAAACTTCAACCATTTTCTTAATCAAATACTGCCAGAAAAATGGACAACTTGTTTAGCTTGAAGACTGAAATTCTTTGCCAAAAACCAGATTGCACAAAGCTGTGCAAACCAGAAAAAAATTCTGGACAATTTCGCAACATAGCAAGATAAAAATTAAAGTTGCTTCTTTTGCCTTGAAACCGTTAATTTACCTCTACTTTCACCATTAAAGAAGGCTAGAAACTATCCTTAAAGGACCCTCAAATACCTCTCCAAACTCTCTGCAAATCGTCTAGAACATTGCAAAAAAACTGCAAGCCAATTTTAGCAAACAATTCGAATCTCAAACCAGAAAAATTCCAGCATTGCTTTCTCTTCAAGCCTTGTCCAAAAACCACCTCAAACTTCGGTGAAGTTATCCTTAGTCTGCCATGAACTGAGCTCTATTACCCTCCTCCACTAGCCTTACACCATTAGGCTCCATAGCCACTCCTCAAATTCCTCCTTCAATTACTTCAATCAAGCTTTCAATTGAAGTTCAAAAATTCCAGCAATTGCTCCATGAAAACTCCCTTGGATTAAGCTTCAAACAATGAGAAATTCTCCCACCATTGCGCTCAGAAATTTGGCCAACCTTATAGCTCCTTCAACCCTAATTCATTTCAGCAAAACTAGTTGGCCATTGTAGCTTCCAAGAACCTCCATCAATCAAACAACATTATCATATCTTCTACCTTAAAACACTCCATAAATTACACCATTTGAATTTCAAACTACCAAATTTCCCTCTTCTCCCTAATCTAAAATCAAATCACAGAAATCCCTCAATCATTCGGCCAACACCTTTAGCATTTCGTCCAGCTTTCTCTCTAATTCTCTCCATTTCTCCAAGAACACCAAGAACACACACTACCTTTCTTCAAGCCTAAGACCACTCTAAACACCTCCAATCCCTTCCAAAAACTCCAGATCACGCTTACTCACTCCCTAGAGTCCATTTCTGGATTTTATAACTTCAAATCTTGAAAACAAAAATCTGCAATCGAATCAGAAACCAGAATTTTTCTTGAAGTTTCAAGAACACCATCAAGGTAACCAAGAACAATTTTGTTCATCTTCTTTCCTTCAATCTTTAACATGATATACTAATACTTTCTCTCTCTCTCTCTCTCTCTCTCTCTCTCTCTCTATGTAATAACCTGTCGTTCAAAGTGAAAAAAAAAATATATATATATATATAAAGGAATTAATGATATATTTTCCCTTCCTTATTATTAATAGTATTACTAAGGCTATAAAGTAATAATATTATTCCTAATGTTATAGAATGGCCATCCCTAGTGCCATTATTATTAATAATAGTATTATTAATAATATTGTTATTATTTTATTCTATTCTATTTTATTTTACTTTATTCTACTATCATTATTATTGTAGTTTAATGATAATCTATTATTCTACTATCATTATTAGCCATTACTATTATTTTTATATATCTATTATTTAATACAAATACTTCTTGATAATATTAAAATATAGTATTATTAAATTCAATAATTATGTTGAATTATTATATTATTTTTACCATTAGTATTTATATATATATATATATATATATCAATTAATACTATAAATATCTTAGCTATATCTATTTTATGAAAAGATATTTTAAGGGGCCCACAAGAAGTAAATGAAGAGGGCCCACAAGCATAATATATTTGACCAAGATTAACCATTCTTGGACTTTTTAATTAATTTTAATTGAGCTAAACTAGATTAGGCCAAGTTAATTATAATTATGCATGGCCTTGTAAGGTTAGTGAATGCATTAGTGTTGAGACTTCTAGGGAGTTCTACAAGTTTCTACATGGTTCCACAATTCTCTTGGAAAGCCTAAGAGCTTCTAGAATAACAAACTGACCTTAATTCCTTTTAGTAAGACCAAAGTAAGATCAAGAAGAACAAGCTATATAAATAGGAGTAAGGGGGAGAATTTTCGGTCAAGAGAAAAAGCTGGGAGAAGAGGAGAAAACCAGAAAAGTAAAGAGAGGAAAGGAAGAACAAGAGAGAGACTAAGGGAGAGAGAGGGAGATTTCCGGCAGCAAAGGAGCAAGGAGAAGAAAGGAAGGAAAGGAGTATATAGCTTTGCCCTCATCTTGGAAAGGTAAGAGATCATTTCCCAAAAGCTAAAAGAATGATATTAGAAGTTGGAAACTAAATGCATATGAATTTGTTGATGTTGAGCAATGAAAATATTTTGATGTTGTGATGGATGTTGAATTGACCGGTTGGTGTAGTGATGGGTTGAGTATGGTTTTCAGTTCATTTAATGTGTATTGGAGTGATGGTATACTGAAAATTTGAAAAGAAAAAGGAAGGAAGTGATAAAGAAAACAAGAAAAGCCATTTGTTAATAACAACTCACTAGTTGTGTTGTTTGGAAATATTAAAGGAAATCTGAGTAGTTGTGACTGGAAATTGAGCATAAATGACTCTAAACATGTCATAGACTAGTTATAAAGGATTTAGAACAAGTTGTGTGGAGGTTGTGAGGGTTTTGAATGGCTAAGAGATCATGAACAACAAGAAGGGTGAAAACTGCCAAAATTTACTGGTTTGGTAAGCTGGGAATAATTTATTTTTTTGAACAAAAGAGAAGTGATGGGCATGAAAACCTGTTATAAAATGATTTTGGGATGTTAAATAAGGTATTGGAGGGTTTAAATGTGATAGGATATGTAGAAGAAACCATAGAAACAAATTAAAACAAGTTGAGCTTCTAAACAGTAATTCTGGACCTCCAGCTCGGAGCGGTAAGTTTAGCTGGAAAACTGAATGAAATGGAGAGAGGGTTGAATACCTCATGACCTTAAATGGATATATAAATGTCATAGGAGTATTTATGAAGTGTTTTCACCTCATTTGGATCTGAATTGGAAGATTTATGTACAAAATACTGGAAAGTGACGAAACTGGACTCCAAACTCGGAATAGTGGAATCAACTGAAAAACTGTACAAAATGGGATGGAGTTTGCATGACTCATGACCTGGAATTGATAGAGGGATATCTTAGGGATATTATGGAAGTAACCTCACCTTATTTGGAGCTATATTGAATAAGTTATGTGAAAAATAGTGGAGGATGGTAAAGCTGTAAAACCAGAAAACCATCCAAAGCATTAATCCATTTATTTCTTTAAGAAAATTATAGCAACCTTATCCAAACCATTAAGCATTTGAAACCATTATGTAATAATACTGAGATATACAAATGGTGTAGGTGAATCAAGTCGAGGGAACTCCTTTTAGGACTATACACGAGTGCAACTTCGACTTAGTATACAAGGTGAGTCCCATTGATTTCTAAACCCTTTTAAAGGCTAGTGTTCTTTGATTTTCCATGGAATGCTATGTTTTATGCCATTATTGAAATCCTCGAATATGTTTAAGGTTTACATGAGCAAGATTTGCTTTTATGCTATTTCGGACAAGAATAAATTTCATATTTAGCTTGGAAACCTTATTGGATGTTTAAAACACGGATTTTGTGAATTTAGTCCTTTTGGATTAAATATTTGGGATTACCGAAATATGGTAAATGTCGGAATCGGGTGTTTGGAGAATAATCCAAATATCCTTATTGGAATATTTTATGAAAACTATTGAAACTCGGGTATTCGGTAAATGTCCGAATTATCCTTATTGGAACTCTTGTGAATATATTTCAAATCGGGTAAGGGTAAAATGACCCGGATACCATCAAAAAGTCTTTTGGAACCTGGTATGTGTAAGATGACCCGAATGTCCTTGGAAAATGACTTTTGTGATTGAGTACGGGAAAATAACTTGGTTACTCTTAGAAACACGTTTTGATGTGTGAGTAAAACCTTTTATTTGGTTTCAACATGATTTTGGAAAATATTGTTTTAGCCCCAAAATGTTTTGATTGAAGATCCTACGGGATCAAATAACCCTCTGGCCTGATCAGTTAGATGGGGTTGGTATAGCTGCGTTGAGTACTTAGCAAGGACTTTGATCTTTGTACTAGTCCATGTTAGAGGTAGACGACCCCAAGTAACCTGGCTAGTTCTGTGGATTGTCTTACTCCAAACAGGGCGACAGGACATTGAGATGAGTCGTCCTGGCTAGTCGTTTAGTGCCTGGCAATTGCCGTGTTTGTGAATGCGTTTGTGAATGCTTGTTGTTTTTTAGTCATTCGCTAGAATAAGGATGGGATGTTCGGGGCGTTTGACTCCTTGCTACCTCGATGGTGATTGACGTCAGGATTGGGACCCCTGGCTGATGGAGGCAAGTAAAAGATCCCTAAGTGCATGGTGAGGTACATTTGTACACTGCTCACCCTTTCGGCCTGACATGGGTGACGTGCTGTAAAGCGCAGTCCCTGGCACCAGAAACCGTGTAGCAAAAGGCGAAGTTCCTTGAACTTTACACGCGGGTCGCACTTCTAAAAGGGGAAGAACCCGCATTTATTAAAATTAGGGGCCATATGTTTGGAAATTATTGTTTTTCAAATGTACATGATAACTTGATCCTAAATTTACCAATTTCTGCTATTTCGCTGTTGTGAAATTTATTTCAGTAAAGAAAATGAAAATCATCTCTCTTCTGAGCAAAACACTAGCACACACGGGACTCACAGAGTATACCACTAACACGTGTATTTGTCCTTTCTATTTTAGGGATTGGAGATATGAAACCCCAGTCAAGACCAACCTTAAAGTAAGGGGGTTGGGGATGCATAACATGCTTTATTTCATGTTTAAATATGCTTTCATATGATTTTTATATGCTTTGGATATGAGTTTATTGTTTTGAAGTTGTGTGGGTGAATGTTGTGTGAGAAGGGCAAAATGATAATTTTTACCCGAGGTGAAAATAGGGAGATAGCTTGTGGATTGAATAGAAAATAATTTTTCTAGTGAAAGTATCAACAACAGTTGTTGTGGTTTAGTGGTTAGAGCTTTAGAATAAATTATTGAGGTCTAAGGTTCAAAGTCCATTATAGAAGCTTTAGCTTGAGTAAATTTTATTTTGCTTGGGAAAGGATGGTTTCGGCCTTAAGGGCCTAGATTAATGTGGTGATGATGTTCTAGGAGAGATATGATAGAAGTAATCTCATTCCACTCCTTTTACTCTTCTCGAAATTCTTATAGGGAAAATCATCCTTCCTTGATCTTTAATTTTCCTCAATTCTCAACTCATTAGTTTGATTAAGATGTTCTAGCCTTTTTCTTTCCAGAAAATCCAGTAGAGTGTTGAGGTCTTTTAGGATCAAAATGTCTTGGCAAAAGACTTCTTTTGGTTTGGAAAATATGGTAGATTTGTGGGAAAATTCAAGAGGAAAATCCCTCTTGAAATCTTGCTGAAATTTTCCTCTATCTTAGTTCATCTATCTTCATGGAATGAGCTGAAATTTTCCAGCTTGTTGTACCTTCAAAAGGTCAAAAATTCTAGCTCACATTCCCTCCCAAATGCTGCCAGAAAAATGGTCTTTAGGATCAGTTTGAAACTTGAAAATTCTTGACCAATTTCGGACTGCATAAGCTGGAGAAAAGCAGGAAAAATTCCTGTATGAAAACCAGTTTTGGGAGCTCAAAACCAAGCTGCTTTCTCCCAGATTTTGTGCAGCACCTTAGCTATGTTTTTCCTCCATAAAGAAGGATGGAAACCAGCCTTGAATATGCTGAAATCCCCTTCAAAACTCGCTGCAAAATGGCTCTAAATAGCAGACAAAAATCTGCCCAAAAAATCACTGTGCAGCGAAATTTCTGTGCAGAATTTTTTGTCCAGCTTGTTCCCTATTTTGTTCCAACCGAAAACCCCAACCTACTTCTGTCAAAACCTCCCTTAAACCTCCATTAACAGAGCTACATTGTTTCCCTCAAGCTTCTGGATGAAAGGCAGCAATGGCTGTCCGAAAATCCCTCAACCAAATCCTTGCAATTTAGCTTGATTACTTTCCAAAATTTCAGCCATCTTGTTTAACAACTTTCAATAAAATTTTGCTCAATTGATCAGATGTCTTCTCCACCATTGTGCACCTTAGTTTCGGCCATCACAAGACTCCTTTAACCAGCTTTAATTCCCCAGAAGAGCTGCAGAATCCAGTCGGCCATAGGAGACTTCAAGCTGTCCAAACAAATCAAGATATTCTTAGGATATCTACTTTCCAAATTCACTTCCCAAAAATATTCTTCAAGGATTGTAACAACTAACCTTTCATTTTTCCTTTCAAATCAGAGAATCAACTCCCTAAACCCTACTAGAATTCGGCCAGGCCTATTCCCACAGAAAAAAATCGGCAGCTGCACAAACCATCTCTCCCTCTCTCGATTTTTCTTCAAGCATCAAGAACACACACACACTACACCAAGAACACCCACTTCTTCTCTACACCTAATACCCCTCCAAACTACCTCAAACTCTCACGAAAATCTCCAGATTTAGTCTACTCATTGCTGTGAATCCATCAACACCATTATTAACATCAAAATCCTCCAAACATCTTGCTACATCAGATCAAAGCAGAATTTTCTGAACAAGAACATCTTCAAGGTAAATTCACTCTATCAACATCATCCTCTTCAAACTTGATCTCTAGTGAGAATCTATATAAATAATCATGCTAATGACTTCTTCTCTCTTCTCTCTCTCTCTCTCTCTCTCTCTCTCTCTCTCTCTCTCTCTCGTGGACCGAAATTCCCTCTCTTGGCCGAATGGTCTCTTCCTCCATGACCATGCTTTCGCCACCTTTCTTGAACAAGATTAGCCATCTAGGAGTTGAGATCTTCTCTAAACTCCTTCAAGTCATTCATCAACCAAGTAAGTACCTTCAATCCTCTCTTTAAACTTTAGAATCATGTCTCTAGGTTGATGTTGTGAGAAGATGAATGGCGATGGGTTTGTGTATGTGTTGTTGTCGAGATTGAAGCATGGGTATATGGATGGTTGTGAAGGAGATGGGATTTATGCATGGAAGGATGATATTGGTGGATTGAATGATGAGTTAAGGTTTGATGCATGTCATAGGTAGTATTTGTGTTGAAGCATGCTAGAGATTATGTCCCCATTGGTGAATAGGATTTGTATGCATGATTAGATTTTGAAGCCATGATCATGTTTATGCTAGTAGAGGTTAAAGCATGTCTTAATAAATTTAGATCTATGCCTATGTGCAAGATTTGGATGATTTGATGAATTAAAGGATTGAGTATGTTATTGATTATGGTTGACCATGGAATCTTGATCATGATCTAGTTGTCCCTAAGCAACTTTTATTTCATGAATAAAATATTTACTAATAATTTTTGCTAGAGAATTTCGAAAACCCTAGGAAGGGTAGATTTGGAATTATAATATATGTAAAGGATATTTTAGTCAAATAAATAATAACTTTTCTAGAAAATAAAATAAATAAATATTATTTAAAATAAAGAAATTAATTAAAGCCTTTATGGAAAAGATTTATACTGAATAAAATATTTAGTAAATCAAAACCCTTAAGGATTTACTTATTATTTTCCAAGAAAGACTTATTAAATTTAATCTTAACTAGTTTTAGCTATCAATTATTTTCTAACAACTAAGCTATCATTAAATCACTATTTTACCTAGTAGCACCTATGACTCCTGATCAAATAAACTCTCAACTTTCCTTAACAAGATTTAAACTTTCAAATTATTAGAATTTATTTCCTAATCCATTAATTATTTTAAATAACAAATTAAACTTAGCTTATAAACCTATTCAATTATTGTTTTGCCTTAAAGCTTGGGACAGTAGGATCATGGTAGTAGTGAATTAAGTTGATTTAAAATTGAGGAAGTGGATTGTGGCTTGAATCTGATTAAGATTTGTATTTGCCCATGTGGGGTTAGGTCAGCTGTTCGAGACCTTGTTGTTGTGAGCAAGTATTAGGTAAGCTCCTGCATAAAACCTAATTGATGTGAAATGATTTCCTTATAGCAAGCCAAATGTGGAGTGCAAGGACACTCGGTTAATTGAAAGCAATTGAGGGTTGAATTCATCATTAATTCCAATGCTTAAATTATTTAAAAGTCTTTGAGCAGATTTTTCCAAACTTGAAACTCTTTCTAAAACTAATTTCCCCCAAAGCTTTGGAAACCCTCAAATTGTTATTTTCATGAAGAACAATGCTTTGTTCATTTTATCCCAAGTGGGGAATGTCGTTGAGTACTCAATATGGGTGGACTACTAGGACTAGTCTTTGAAGGGTTAGGGTAAGTCACTCAGTAGGTGGCCACCTCTGAGGGGTGAGTCCTTCCTGGATAAGATGCCAGTTCCAGTGAGTCGTGCCGGTCCGAGCTAGCAGTTTATTTTGTTTCAGTCAAGTGACTGTGTTTTTGTCGGAATGGACACCCGGCGGTTGTTTGGGTATAGAGAATGAGGAGTATCTTGTCCAGTAGGCCGATCACCTACTTTTGTCAGTCTGCACAAAGTGTTAGGCATTCTGACCGGTTATGGGGCCCAACGTGTGGTAACCCATATCCCTTTCTTTCGAGTGGATGATTTCATTACTTATGTATGGCTAGAAGAGCCAAAACACCACTCTTTCTTTTGACTAATGTTTATTGCTTGCCAATGTTTCTCTTATAAAGATTTCACGCTTTGCATCCATGAACTGTTGCCACTAAACACCCAAAGCACACACGGACTTACTGAGATTTCTGTCTCACCACCTTTTATCATGATTTCAGGTTGATCCTGTTGTGGGTGAGTAGCTACCTTGGAAGAGAATGTGTCTTTTGATTTTATGTATTGCTTTGGGGAGACGGAAGTGGATGATTTTAATTATGGTTTTTGTTTTGGAATTTCATGGATGTACTTTTGAAGTATTTTAGGTTGTAATAAATTCTTTTTAGTTTGAGTATTATTTATTTCAGCAATTTTATTTGTGACCTAGTTATAAAGACCCCTTATCCTTTGGATGGGGCGACATCCCAGCCCTGGCGGGCCTAGGTTTTCCGGGGTGTTACAGGAGCTGAAGAATAACGACGGTATTCCAGGACTTCGTCTGTAGCACTGGATAGCAAATCTTTTGGAGTGATCATTGTACATAGACTATGAGATGTTTCATCTTATGTATTTTGGAAGCTATGACAATGTACCTATCGTGACTCATATGTTTATATAAATAAAGAGCATGTTTCATATATTTTCTTAAGTTTCAACTTATCTCTTGCTTTAACTTTAAATCATTATAAAGACCCCTAGTCTGAGGAGTTGGACGGGGCGGCATCCCACCTGAGCCTGGCCCACTATGTTAAGAAAAGAAATGTGGGGTGTTACACACACTCTCTCTCTTGGCCTAAATGGTAGCTACAACCATGGCTGTTTTTCTTCTTCTCTCTTGGTCGGTTCAAGCCTCCCAAGCGTGCGGATCTCCTTAAACCTTCATCAAAATAGTCATCAACCAAGTATTTCTCTTCAAACTTCTCTTTAATTCTACAGTCATGTCTCTTAGATGTTGATGGAAAAAGATAGAATATGATTAGGGATTGAGTATATGCTTTCGTATGAAGGAGTTGAGATTGGAGCATGTGAATGTTTGGCCTTAGTTAAGCTTTATGAAATTTCTTGTGGGTCGATACATGTTCTTCATGTCTTGAGTGAGTATGGATGTATAAGCATGTTAGATATTATGTCACCTTTGGTGAATAGGGTATTATGTTCTTGTTTTCATTGAAGCCATGAATATGATTATGCTTAGTAGAGATTTAGCCATATGATAGTAGGTATGGGTTTAAGCCTTTATTCATGCATAGAATGATTTGTTGATTGATGTTGGAGTTTATGTTCATGATTCTTGTTAACAATAGGAAAATTATGATCATGACCTTGTTGATTCTATGCTATTTTAATTGGTCAATTTTATTACGTTAATTAAAATTAATATTGTGATTTCCTCCGAAGATTTCGAAAACCCTAGGAAGTTGTAATTACAATATTAAATGGAACAGTAATATTTTAGCCAAATAAATGATATCTTTTATGAAAGATAATATATATAAATATTTATATATAATAATAATAATAATAATAATAATAATAATAATAATAAATAAAGCCTTTTATATAAATAATAATAATAGGTAAAATATTAATCTTGTAGGCTATATATTCATAAATACTATTGAAATTTATTTATTTTCTATTGATCAAAATTTATTTATTATTAATTATATGTATTATTTTCTATCTATTAATTATTAATTAAGAGATTAGTAACAATTTATTATTTATTTTAATAATATCATCTAGGACTTATGATTATTCATCAATTAAACCATAGTTTATTTATTAATAACAACACTCGAGATTTGTATTTGAACCTATAACTTATTAGTAATTATTTTACAACCCCTAGTTATTTTTACTTATCAAGCTAGACTTATTTTATAAAACCCTTTATCATCTAGCATTAAAGCTTAGGACATTAGGGTCATAATTGTAATAAGTTGAACTAGGATTATTTATGGAAGTAAATATAGCTTGAGTATAACCATATGTCTTGTGTTTATCCCAGGCGGGGTTAGGTCAGCTTTGGAAGATTTGTGAATTTGCAAGCAAAGGATCATGTAAGCTCCTGCATAAAATTATTTGATGACAAAAGGTTACTATGGCAAGCCAAACGCGAAGTGTATGGACACACATTTTGTAAAGACAATTAAGGACTGTTTCCGTTCTTGTTCAGTCAAACAAATCATTTGAAAATCAAACAAGCAGTTTTACTCAAATACTAAACTCTTCTAAAAACCAACTTTGACACAAATTTTAGAAACCCTTAATTGCTATTTCCGAGTAAAGTAATGTTTTAACCGTTTTCTCCCAAGTGGGACAATCAACGTTGAGTACTCAATAAGGGTAGGCTAGTA
Source organism: Voacanga thouarsii (assembly GCA_026120185.1). Taxonomy (NCBI): domain Eukaryota; kingdom Viridiplantae; phylum Streptophyta; class Magnoliopsida; order Gentianales; family Apocynaceae; genus Voacanga; species Voacanga thouarsii. The sequence continues at coordinate 1,127,543 of JANUWF010001625.1, forward strand.
GTACAAGTTTTGAAGAGCAATAGCGAGTCTTCTGGCAAGAGGCCACCTCTAGAAGATGAACTCAACTTAGAAAAGCGACAATACTACTTAGTCGTGCCGGTCTAAGCTAGCAAGTTTCAGTCAAGTGAACTGTGTATTTCCAAAGTGGACAACCGGTATGTTTGGGTGTAGAGAAGGACGAGTATCTTACCCAGTAGGCCGATTACCTACCTTTTTGTCAGTCTGCATAAAGTGTGCCATTCTGACCGTTAAATGGTCATGGGGCCCAACATGTGGTAACCCATAGCTACCCATTTGAGTTGTTGTATTTATTGTTCACAAGTATGGTTTGAAAAGCGAAACGCCACTCATTATTTTAATACTTATTTATTACTTCCCAGCATGTTCTTTTGTACAAATTTTACAACTTGCATACATGAACTGTTTTACCTGAAACACTCAAAGCACACACGGGCTTACTGAGATTCTTATCTCATCACATTTTATGCCATGTTTTCAGGTTGAACATGCTATAGAGATGAGTAGCTAGATTTGTTGCCTTCTTGGAAGACTCTATGTTAATTATTTTATGTGCTGCTTTGAGAGATGATAGTAAACAATTTATTTTTGATTTGTTCCTAAATTTTTAGGTTGTAATAAGTTCACATTTTAAAGTACTATTTTTTTTTAGTTTGTTGATGTGACCTAGTTATAAAGACCCATTGTCCTTTGGATGAAGCAACATCCCCGGCCCTGTTGGGCCTAGGTAGTGGGGTGTTACAATGTTGCCCCGTCTAGTTTCCCGGACAAGGGGTCTTTATAATGGAAGCAACGGAGGAAATACATATATAAGGTCCAAACTTAATAGAATCCCACACTGATGGCCAGAGATATACAAATATCAGAGAATCTCATACAAGCCATGTCTACCTTATAACAGAATACAATACATGATCAAAAGGGAAGCTATCCTGACCTAAACTACCGACTCTGTGGTACCATCCTTCTATTCGCAAATCTTCTTAGCTTTGGATCCTACAAAAAGTAAGATAAAAGAAATGTGTGAGTGATGAATCAGCTAGTGAGTCCCGTGTGTGCTAGTGCTTTAGGGTACATAAAACTCTTATGGAATAACATATCATTTGTTCACTAAAAACAATTCCAAAACTCTCTAAAGAAGTGTTTATTCAGAACTTTATTATTTTTAGAAAATATTATTTTATATTTCAAAACATTACCCCAGTTTTTGAATCACATACACTTCTCCAACAAAAGGTCAGCCTGTATGCCAATCCCATAGTTCTTGCATTCGGTGGCACGTATGTTGTACTGAGACCGCAGCCTCCAGTACTCAACCATGCATCATCAGAATAACTACACCATAATGTACTTTTGCTCATGTATACTGCAACATACCTTGTGTACTACAGCACATAATCTTTTACATGCCACCATAAGCTAAGGGTCCCAATCCTAACATAATCACCATTAAGGTGGTAAGGAGTCAAATGCACAGAGTGTCCCTGACCAATATCCAGCGAATGACTCAAAATAGGAAGTGCCTATAGACACTATAATTGCCAGGTGCTAAACGGCTAGCCAGGATGACTTATCTCAATGTTCTGTCATCCAGTTTGGAGTAAGACAATCCCTAAAACTAGCTAGGTTATTTAGAGTCGCCTACCACTAACATGAGCTAGTACTGATGGGATTTCTATATCACAATAACGATTATTGTTGCGGAAACTAAGAAATCCAAGCCCTAAGATAACAAGCATGTGATTTAAAACAGGTTTTACAAGGAACAAAAGGTAATGGTTTTAACTTTCTTTGTGCGACTAAAAAATAAAATTTTCCTTCTTCTTGTCTGACGATTGTGGCGCGATCCAGCAATCCTCTTGATCAAACACCACGAGAGTCGAATGTCCAGCCACTACAATTACAGTGTGTGATTATCTCTAATAGAAATCCACATGGAGGATCACAACTAAGCACGAATATTTTTTTGTGCTAGCAGAAAACAACAAGGCAGCTAGGGTTTTTGTTCTTCTTGTTTGTGGAAAAATCACGAGAAAGAGAGAAAAATGAAGGGTTTTGGAAAGTGTTGTTTTTGTGTATTCCACACCCCTTAGGTTTCGTGCATATCTCCTATATGTCCCGAAAAAATACTGAAAAATTGAGAATTCTAAAGCAATTAGAATTCTCTAATTGTAATTAGAATCATCAAGTTCTCACAATTATAATTTGGCCATAACAACTTCTCTTTCTCGTGATTAACCGCACTATGTTATCAAATAACATATTGAGTATATAATCCTCTATTGTGTGTGACCTATTAGGATTCCAAGATAATTTGTAGTGAATATGAATTAATTCAAATGTCTTTGAGATTAATAATCCAAAATTAATTAGAATTAATCATGTCAATTCTAATCAGGATTACTTTGTTAATTCATCAATTAATAAATCCATATTCCCAGATTATGAGTGATATGTAGCAACATATCATGACCACCCAAGAGTCCAAGACGTCAAATGGCTTGACATGAACCCTTCAATAACAAACTATAGTGCAATTAACTCCTTTCACCATACAATATCTCATTCAGTTTAGAGTACGAAATTAGTGCCGACGCCCTTAGGAATATATTAATTCTGGCCCGAAGATAATAGTACTTGTACTAGGAACGCACTACTCCAGATGTGTATCAATTGGAACTGTTTCCAATACATAGTCACCTTGGGCAAGGACTTCTCGAGTAGTAATTCCTACATGTGGCGAAAAGATATTCGCCCCTACTATTAGGAGTGGTGAATCCTTTATTGACCCTCTCAACTACTTCCGTTTACCTCACAATGTACCCAATATCCTTCCCATAGGTGGCCCTCAAACGGGCTCTAGAGATTGGAATCAATGCACAATGCTTAGCAAATAAAGTACCCTAGAGATCTCAAGTCTATGGATACTTGCACGTTTGTTATATTGAGATTATATCACTGGCACTAACTAGTTATCCGTGTCATTATCTCATAGTTAGGTCATCTAATGTACTTGTTCTATTAACAAGCATCCATGTGTTAACTTTGAGTATCTCAATACTCACGGATATGAGAAACACCGCCTAATCGAATCAGAAAGGCTAACATATGCTAGTCTTAACGTATTAATGATGTCCTATCTTATTAATACTACAAGTAGGGACTATTTATGTACTAACACTATACAGTGTAGTAAGAATCTCATATCATTATCTCTATCAAGATTTCCTTAACACAAAGTTGTACTAGGGACTTTATCTAACAGTTATATTACACAAAAGTAAACAAAAGAAACTATAAGATAAATAACGCTTTTTATTAAATAAAATGTATCATATACAATATACAAGTGATTGCCTTTAGGGCATAACACTAACAAACTCCCACTTGCACTAGAGCCAATCATTGATGTATATAATAATGAATGACTCAACATGCCTTTCATGTTTCTTTTGGAGAGTGCTTTTGGAAGCGGGTTAGCTATGTTCTCATCCGAGAGAACTCTCTCTATCTTTACATCATTCCTATCTATGATCTCCCAGATCAAATGATAGCATCGCAGTACGTGTTTGGATCGTTGGTGAGACCGTGGCTCCTTCGCTTGTGCAATTGCCCCATTCTTGTCACAATACAAAGATATTGGACCAACAGCACTAGGAATCACCCCTAGTTCCATCACAAACTTCTTGATCCAAACGGCCTCCTTAGCTGTTTTAGAAGTGGCTATGTACTCAGCTTCTGTCATAGAGTCGGCAATAGTCTCTTATTTAAAACTCTTCCAACTTATTGCCCATCCGCACAACCTAAACACATAGCCAGATTGTGATTAGAAATAATTTTTGTTAGATTAAAAATTGGCATCAATATACTTGTTTATTTTCAAATCACTTACTCCATATACTAAGAACACATCTTTATTCCTTCGTAAGTACTTAAGGATGTTCTTTACAGCCACCCAATGACCTTTGCCAGGGCCAGATTGGTATTTTCTTGTTAAACTGAAAGTACAAGATACATCGGGCCTTGTACATATCATAGCGTACATGATAGATCCAACTACCGAATTATATGAAATCGTACTCATGTGATCCCTTACAACTTGTGTCTCAGGAGACATCAACTTTGAAAGGCTTACACCATGTGACATAGTTAAGAATCCCTTTTTGGATTGAACTATGCTAAACCTCTTTAAAACTTTATCTATGTATATAGACTGTGAAAGACCTAGTAACCTTTTAGATCTATCTCTATAGATCCTTATTCGAAGAATATAGGTTACTTCACCAAGGTCTTTCATGGAGAATTGTTTGGACAGCCAAACTTTCACCGTTTACAAGACAGGTATATCGTTTCCTATTAGTAATATGTCATCTACATAAAACAATAAAAAAATAATTGTGCTCCCACTGACCTTCTTGGATACACAAGGCTCATTCATATTTTGAATGAAACCAAACTATTTGATTATTTCATCAAAACGGATGTTCCAACTCCTAGAAGCTTGCTTAAGTCCATAAATGGACCTTTGCAGCTTACACACCATTGTGCTATCATTAGATGTGAAACACTCAGGTTGTGTCATATACACTTCCTCAATCAGATTTCCGTTTTGGAAAGCTATTTTCACATCCATTTGCCAAATCTCATAATCATAATGAGCAGCAATGGTTAGGAGTATCCTGATGGATTTAAACACGGCTACGGGCGAGAAAATTTCGTCATAGTCAATTCCATATTGTTGACGATAACCCTTTGCCACTAGTCGTGCTTTATAGGTAACTATATTACTATCTATGTTCGTTTTCTTCTTGAAAACCCATTTGCACCTAATAAGTTTAATTCTTTTGGTTAGATCAACTAAAGTCCATACTTAATTGTCATACATAAAATCCATCTCTGACTTCATAGTCTCAAGCTATTTGCCAGATTCTGAACTGTTCAGAACATCCTTTAGGTAGTAGGCTCATCCTCATCTATGAGCAATACGTCATTGTGGTCACTTATGAGAAATTCATAGCTCTCAGGTGCCACACGTATCCTACTAGACCTACAAGGTTCTTGTGTAGTAGAAAGTTCATCTATTTTCTCAATAGATATGGGATAAGAAGGTTGATCCTCGTTTGTTTGATCTTCAAGAACTTCACTAAGTTTAATTTTACTCCCATTGTCCCCGTTGAGCATGAGCTCCTTCTCTAAGAAGACGACATCCGGTAGAAGTAATATCTAAAAGATTCTTTCGGATATCCCACAAACAAACACTTTGTCAGACTTACTATTAAGTTTGTCTTACTGTGGCCTTTCGACAAAGGCAGGACAACCCCATACTCGCAAGTGAGATAACTTTAGATTCTTACCAAAGAACATTTCAAATGGGGTAGAATCAACCGATTTTGTCAGAACTCTATTTAGTATATAAACAGAAGTCTTTGGTGCATACCCCCAAAATTATTTCGGTAGGTCTGCAAAGCCATCATGGTCTGTACCATATCTAGTAGGGTTCAATTCTTTCTCTTACATACACCGTTATGTTGAGGTGTATGTCGTGGAGTCCATTGAGATAATATCCCATAATCTCTAAGATAACTCAGAAACTCTTGGCTCAAGTATTCTCCTCCTCGATTAAATTTTAGAGTCTTAATACTTTTGCCAAGTTATTTCTCTATTTCTTTCTTGAAATCTTTGAACTTATCAAAGGTCTCAGATTTGTATTTCATTAAATACAAATACCCGTATCGTGGGAAATCATCGATAAAGGTTATGAAATAGTTATAACCTCCTCTTGTTTGTATTGACATTGGGCCACATACATCAGAATGTATGAGTTCTAATAACTCCTTCGACTGTTCTCCTTTTCTAAAAAATGAGTTTTAGCCATTTATCTAGTAAACAAGACTCGCAGTGCTATATGATTTATAATCAAATGACCCTAAGTCACTAAGCTTGTGTAACTTAGAAACATGATTTTCATTTACATAGTCCAAACGACAATGCCATAAGTAAGAGGTGTTGGAGTATTTCATCCAAGATCACACAATTAATCATCCATAAGTTCATCCATTTTCTAAGCAAAATTCTAAAATTTTATTACTTTGACACATGATTTTGTTTGGGACACAACATTCAACTCCCAACTCCGATTTGAATCTATGATATACTAAAAGGACCATAAGACTCTTTACTTTAATTCATAATTAGCCCTTTTTAGAGTTTTGGTCCTTGTGACTTGTTACTAGGCAAAAACTGCCCCAGTAGTTTTCTAGTTTTTAATCCATTTTCGTAATAAAACTTCACCTACTTGTGCTTCTTGACTCATAACACCTATATAATCCTTAGTCCACTTCATTTCGTTTCAAAAACCCTTAATTCTTTCGATTTTTAGGTTCAAGAAATCCAGTAAGTTCTTCTACAAATAAAATATAATCAACATCAACGTTAAAAAACAATCATAATCTCTTTTCTTTAATGTTTAAACCCATTTTTATCCCAACTCTACCATCATTCTTCTCAATTATGAATCCCCTTTAAATCACCATTCAAATACCCTTATTCACCATACCAAATATAGCCTATGAATCCTTCATCCAACCAGTACACACATTTGCACACACAAAGTCTAACATAGTACACAATAATCATTTTAATCATCACAAATCTAACATTTTCATGTTATAATTCATATAAAAAAGATCACCGTAACGAAATCTTCAACTTTAATTCTTGAAGCATAGCATTTTACCTTGTGTATGAGGAGCTCTACCTTAAATTTACTCCAAGGATCTCCAACTTCTTCAAGAACAATAGCTTCTCTCTCTTTTTCCAATTTTTCCTTGATTTTCTCAACTTGTTCTTCCTTATTTTCTCGCTCTCTCTTTTTTCTTCTTTCTCTTCTCTTCTTCTTATGCTGCCGGCTTTCCCCCCTAACACCACCCCCATTCTTGGTCAAAATAATGACCTATAGAATTTTTCTCAATTAAATGAATGGTGGCTACTTTACACGTGTCACGATCTCATTTTTTTTTTTGCATTTTTCTTAATTATTTTGTAAAGCTTATTCAAGAAGTTTTGCAGGCATGAATATTTCATGCAGCCTCATATTAGTTGACACTTGTTCTTAGCCACCAATCACAAGAAGCCACACGTCCCATTTTCAACCGTATTTTCCTACTTTCTTAAGAAATAACCAAAATCGAGTCCGTTATGGAAAAATATTTTATTTCACCATTTAACTCTAAAAAATCCACCAAATCCATTGGTAATACATAAATTCTTCAATTTATTCTTTACTTGGTTAAATTTGTGGTCAAAGACACGGGCGCAATCAAAATAACGAAAATGCCCCCGATACCCTAGGGTAGCATAATTCACACCAAATTGTACATTTCATCGCACTGATCAATTTCTCTTTTCAGAGTACCCTAAAATTCTTATTTTGTTAATAATAATAGCATTCCAAAAATTTAGGGTACTGGTAGAACAAATCCAATAATTACATCCAGGTCCCGACAAAATTTTATTTCACCCAAGCATTCGTCTCATTACACCAATTGACTTTCATTCTGGACATCAATACAAATTCTTATCCTATTACAAATAGAAGCCAATCGAAAGTAAAAATGTGGGGTGTTAATTCTCCCATTCTTACAAAAATTTCGTCCTCAAAATTTGGCTTACACTTGGAATAGTTTTGGATATTTCTTGAACATCTCTGCCTCTGTTTCCCAAGTTGCATCTTGTATAGGATGATGGTTCCGCAACACTTTTACAAGTGGTATTTTCTTATTCCATAGTTCTTTTTTAACGAACTTCAAGTTCCTAATAGGCTTTTCCTCATACTTTAAGGATGGAGTCATCTCAATGGGTTCTTCTTTTAAGATGTGGGTAGGATCAGCCACATATTTTCAAAGTTGAGAGACATGGAATACGTCACGATTTCCTTGAAGCTCTATGAGTAACTTCAACTGGTAAGCTAATTTCCCAATCTTTTCGATAATGGGAAATGGTCCTACATACCTAGGTGCTAATTTAGTTCCTTGTCCATTAATCCCCAATTGTCGTTGTGGAGTCAACTTCAAGAATACATACTCCCCTTCAACAAATTGCAAATCTCTCCAGCGTCGATCCACATAACTTTTTTACCTACTCTGTGCTGCCTCCAACTTGGTTTTGATCAGCTTCGTGACCTGGTGAACCTTTTCGAGATCAAAAGCATCATGTTCACCCATTCTCCGTCCTAAACTTTCCCAATATAACTAGGACTGACATTTCCTTCCCTATAAAGTTTCAAATGGGGCCATTCCGATAGTTAATTGAGAACTATTGTTGTAAGAAAATTATGTATATGCTAAATTATCAATCCACTTGGTTCCAAAATCTAGAGCGCAAGCCCGTAACATATCTTCTAAAATCTTGTTTACTCGTTCAGTTTTCCATCCGTTTGTAGGTGCACTGCTATACTGAACTTTAAGGTTGTCCCATATTTCTTGTGCAACTTAGTCCAAAACTTTGAAGTGAATCTGGGATCTTGATCTGATACAATGCTAGAGGGTATTCCGTGGAGTCAGTTTACTTCCTCCATATAGATTTTGCTCAACTTCTCTAACAAATCCCATTGATTGATAGGGATGAAATGAGCAGACTTAGTCAGCCGATCAACTATTACCCATATGGTATCTTGCTGTCCTACCTCCATAGGCAATCCTGTAATGAAGTCCATAGTTATTTCATCCTATTTCCATGATGGAGATTGTAACAACTGCAATAATCCTCCAGGCCGTTGCTGATCAGCTTTCACTTGTTGATAAGTTAATTGTCGGGCTACAATATTTGAGACATCCTTCTTCATACCAATCTACCAATAAAATACTATTTCAGGTCCTGATACATTTTTATAGCTCCTAGATGGATAGTATTTTTACTTTGACGTGCTTCTGTTAAAATGTATTGCCTTATCGCAGACTATTTTGGGATACAATACCAATCTCGGTAATATATAATTCCATCAATATCCCTTTCGAAACTCATCTCCTTCTTTATTTACCTCTTTTTACACCAGCCTCTTGAACTCTTCATCTTTATCTTGCTCTTCCTTCAACTGCTTTAGGAAGGTAGGTTGAATGGAAATATTATTAGCCTCATTTCTCCATCTACGGTAAATGTTTCAAATTCTGGAATTTATAACATCCGAAGAGTTGATAAATTTGATTTCTTACTGAGGGCATCTACTATGGTGTTTGACTTCCCAAGGTGATACTTGATTAGATACCAAAATTCTTCTAGGAACTCCATCCACTGACGTTATCTCATATTCAAATCTTTCTGAGTAAAAGTATACTTTAAACTTTTGTGAACAGTGAAAACTTCAAACCCAGCTCCATACAAATAATGCCTACACTTCTTAAGAGCAAATTCAATAGCTGCCAATTCTAGGTCATGCGTAGGATAATTCTCTTCATGGGGTTTCAATTTCCTATAGCTATAGGCTATCACCTTTCTTTCATGCATCAATACTCCTCATACTCCTTCTTTTGATGCATCTGTGTACAGCTCATCAGGTTTATCCATCTTTGGCAGTGCCAAAAAAGGAGCAGAGCTTACCCTCGTTTTCAGTTCCAAAAAACTTTTCTCACACTTCTTTGTCCATACATAAGGGACTTTCTTTTACGTGAATCGAGTTAAAGGTAATGCCATCTTAGAGAATCTCTCAATAAATCTCCGATAATACCCTACTAATCCCAAGAAACTTCGAATTTCAATTGGAGTCTCGAGACGTTTCCAATTTGTCATTGCCTTGACTTTTGTAGGATCTATTGTAATTCCATCCTTGGATATTACATGTCCCAAGAATGCCACTTCCTGTAACCAAAACCCACACTTACTGAATTTTGCATATAATATGGCCTCCCATAACTTTCCCAATACTTTTTGAAGGTGTTGTTCATATTCTTAGGGATCTTTAGAGTATACTAGAATGTCATTTATGAATATAACCACAAAATCATATAAGTATGGCAAGAGATTTTGATGCATAAAGTCCATAAAAATAGTAGGGGCATTAGTAACACCAAAGGGCATCACTACAAACTCAAAATGACCATATCAAGTTTTTAATGCAATTTTTGGTAAATCTTCTTCCCAAATCCGGGCTTGGTAATATCCTTGCCTCAAGTCTAATTTCGAAAATATCCAGCTCCCTATAGCTGGTCAAATAGTTCATCAACCATGGGCAACGGATATTTATTCTTTACCGTCACTGCATTCAACCCTCAATAATCTATACACATTCGTAATGACCCATCTTTCTTCTTGAAAAAAAAATATAGATGCTTCCTACTGTGAAGTACTTGGTCGAATGAACCCTTGTTCCATTAAATCCTGTAGTTATTTCTTGGGCTCCTATAATTCTGTAGGTTCCATTCTATAAGGGGTTCTTACCGATGGCACTAGGTTAATGGAAAATTCTGCTTCTCTCTCCGACAGTAACTCCTTCAATTTTGCTGGAAAAATTATCTAAATATGTATTTACAACAGGCACATCTTCAAGCTTCTTAACCTCTCCTAGCTTGTTAATTACATAAGCCAAGTATTTTGTGCACCCTTTCCTAATCATCTTCCGAGCCTTGATCCCTGATATAAAAGTATTAATTTCCTTCCTGCCTCGCCTACAAATTCCAATATAGGTTTTGCAAATCGATGGAATCGTACTACCTTATCTCTATAGTCAACTTGAGCATAATGCTGGAATAGCCAATCTATACCCAAGATACAATTACTATCCTCTATAGGCAAACATATCAAATCTCCTCCCAATAATTCATCTCCTACCAAAATCTTACAATCCCTATGTATTTTCTCACAATTTATTTACTTTTCCAATGGAGTATTGACAATCATTTCATATAAAGTTTCTTTCCCTTTTATCCCCATTGAATCAAGAAATGAATTGGCAATAAAGGAATGCGTAGAATCGGAATCTACTAATACTTTAGCAGTATGATAAAAAATAAAAAGTGTACCTTCCACCACCTTAGCCTGATTGTTCGTTTTCTCTAATAGCACTACCCGAACATTTACTTGCAATTTAGGAGGTTTAGTTCTGGAGGTAGAAGCTTGTCCTTAGGTTTTTTCTTCTGAATCCTAACCTCTGTCCATGGCTATTACTTCCACGTCAACTCCATCCTCCCATCCTCCTGGGTGAGGGGATTGAAGGCTCTTGTAGCCTAGCTCCCTACAATTGAAGCATTTAAAGGACAACGGTCCTCTAATCGGGCCAGTCAGCCTCTCTTCCTTTGCAGCTTTCTATTCTTCTACCATCGGGACCCTCTAACTCTCTTCTGAATCATGCACCAAAATTTACCTTGGTTCCTCTCACATGCCTGATCAATATCAGCCATTTCTGTTCTAGAGGCCATCTCTACTACAACATTGTAATCGGTAGGAGCCATACTAGCTAATTCTCTCTTCAGCTATGGCCGTAAGCCCTTCACAAAACGTCCACCCTTATTTGCTTCTGAATGGACTAAAGGTGGGCAGTATTTTGATAGTCTAGTGAATTCAGCATCATATTGTACCACCATACGACCTCTTTCCCGAACAACTTGAAATTCATCCTTCTTTCTTTCTACCACCCAAATGGGAAAAAAATCCATAAAATTATCCTTAAAATCTACCCACTCCCATTCTCATTGATCATCTCCCTTGTCCACCAATCTTGGGTAGGTCCTTTCGATTGGAATGTCACAAGCTGTACCTTCCTTTGCTCCGAGTAATTCAGGGCTACAAAAATCTTTTTCATCTGCTTAATCCAATTTTCTACCTCCTGTTTTAAATCAAATCACCCTTGAAATTGTGGAGGGTGAAATTTCAAAAAGCGCTCAAAGGCTCGATCCGATTCATCTTCACTTTGTTGATTTTCCCTACCCATACCCTCATTCACACTAATGTTCTCGTTTACTCTAGCAGCAGTCTTAGTCAGCTACTGGATCATATCAGCTATCTTTTGAAAAACTTGAAACATGGGGTGGTCCAAAGTCATAACGTAGGGACTTTCTGCCTGTGAAAACCCAGTAGAAACCAACCTTTGAGTAAAGGGGTTGGGATTCATATAATATTTTTTTGCATGCATAAATGTATTTTTGTATGATTTTATGTGCTCTAGATATGTGATTTATAGTTGAGAAGGCTTAATTGTATTTATTGAGTAAGAAGGGCAAAATAGTAATTTTTTCTTGAGGTGAAAATAAGGAGATAGCTTGAGGATCAAATAGAAAAAAAATATTTAGGAATAGAAATAAGAACAAGAGTTGTTGTGGTTTAGTGGTTAGAGCTTTGAAATAAATTCTTGAGCTCTTGGGTTCAAATTCCATCATTGGAGTTTAGCATGATTAAAATTTTATTCTTGTTTGGGAAGGCTATATTTTGGCCTTATATGCTTTAGGGAAGAGTAGGGGTGTTGCCCTAGGGGAGACATGATAGGAATGTCCTAATCCTAATCTTGTGCCCTACAAAAATTTGTAAAGGATTCTTACCCTTCTTGATCTCTGACTTTCCTTAATTTTTAATCAATTAGGATGTTCAATTTATCCAAGCAAATTTTGTTTCCAGAAAATTCCAACAAGGATCTGTGATATTTAGGTTTCGAAAATGGCTATGAATGGATATATTCTTGACCAAAATTGGGGAAGATTTATGGAAGGTTCCCAAGAGAATTAATCTCCATGGTTGAACCTTCAAAACTCTAACCTAGTTGTGTTCATCTTCTTCATGTAGTAAACTGGAAATTTTTACCAGTGTAATTGAGGTCCAAAATTTCACCAAAATTTTCCAGCAACCTTCCATAGATTAACCCTCAAACAACCAGAAAATTCCTTCACCAATGTGCACAATATTTTCGGCCACTCTAAGGCTCATTCAAACATCAGTCATCTCAGCAAAAATAATAGCAATTCAGTCGGCCATTGAAGCTTCCAAAAGCTCTCCTCCATCAAAGATCATCTTACCATATTTTGTTTCCAAAATTGATTCCCTAAAATATTCTTTTAGGATTTCAAACAACCAGCTTTCCTTTTCCTCTAAAATCAGAAAATTCAACTTCCTAAACCCTCCAAATTAGTCAGCCACTCCTTCCTATAGAGAATTTTGGCCAGCCCTCTCCCTTTTTCTCTCCATTCTCTCCAAACCAAGAACACCTACTTACCCCCTCACACCAAAGACCACTCCAAACCACTCCAATCTTCTCCAATAACTCCATATTACACCTAATCAACCCCTTGAATCCACTTATGCAATTTTTAACATTAAACACCAAAATTGAAGTCTCACTTTTGGATAAAAAACCAGAATTTTCTTGAAGACTCAAGAACAACTTCAAGGTAAGCATTAACAATCATCTTCATATTCTTCCATCTTCGGCCTTGATGAGTATATGCTAATGAACTCTCCTTTTCTCTTTCTCTTTCACACACACACACACACATACTCTCTCTCTCTCTCTCTCTCTCTCTCTCTCTCTCTCGACTGAATGGTTACTTCAACCATGGCCATGTTTCTTTCTTCCTCCATTGGATGGATCAAGTCTTCTAGCGAGAGGATTCTCTAAAAACATCCCCAAGGTAGTCATCATTCATGTATGTTTCTTCCATCTTCTCTTTAAACCCTAGAATCATGTCTCTTAGATGTAGTTGGATAAGGATGGGATATATTTGGAGATTGAGTATGTGTTTATATGATGAAGTTGAGATTGAAGCATGAATGAATATGTTTATATGATGGAGTTGGGATTGATGCATGATGATGATTTGTCTTGGTTAGATTATATGATGTTTTAGGGTTTGTTGCATGCCTTATGTCATGAGTAGTATGATTAATCAAGCATGTTAGAGACTATGTCACCTTTAGGGAATAGGTTTTATGTTCTTGTATTCTTGTTGAGGCTATGCATATGATTATGTTTAGTGGAGTTGAGATCATATGTTGGTAAATTTAGATCTATGCCTTTATTCATGATTTGGATGATTTGATGATTGGTGTAGAGTGTATGTTCATGATTATGGTTAGCAATAGAAATTATGATCATGACCTTGTTGTCCCTGAGCTAATTAAGTTGGCCAATTTTACTTCATTAATAAAAATGATTTATGCTATAATTTCTCCTAGCGATTTCAAAAACCCTAGGAAAATATGGTTTTGAACGATTATATAAAATAATAATAATTTAGTCAAATAAATGATAGCTTTTGTTAAAGAAATAAAATATATAGATATTATATATAATAATATCATTTAATCAAGCCTTTTATATAATAATCATAATAGGTAAAATGTTAATTTTGTAAGTCATATATTCATAAATACTAATAAAATTTATTTATTACCTTTTAATCAAAACATAATAAAATCTACTTATTACTAATTTTATTTACCAATTATTTTCTAACCACTAGTTATTATAAATTATTATTTTAAATAATACCACCTAGGACCTAGGACCCTTCATCAAGTAAACCCCAATTTATTTAAAACAAGATTTAAACCTTCAACTTATTAGTACCTATTTCCCAAGACCCTAATTATTTTTATATCAAGTTAGACTTAGCTTATAAACCCTTTTATTTATTATCTAGCCTTAAAGCTTAGGACACTAGGATCATGGTTGTAGTAAGTTGAGCTAGAATTATTTGTGAAAGTGAATTTTGGCTTGAGTTTAATTATGGCTCATGTTTAACCCAAGCGGGGTTAGGACAGCTATTGGAGACCTTTATTTTGAGCAAGGATCAGGTAAGCTCCTGCATAAAACTTGTTGTTGTAAAAGGTTATTATGGCAAGCTAAACACGAAGTTTGTGAACACTAATTTGGTAAAGGCAATTAGGGATTTTTTCTTTTCTTGTCCCAGTCAAACCAATTATTTGAAAATCAACAAGAAATTTTATTCAAACGTTAAACTGTTTCTAAAACTGATTTTGACAAAGACTTTAGAAACTCTTGATTGCCATTTTCAAGTAAAGTAATGCTTTATCAGTTTTCTCCCAAGTAGGATGAAATACGTTGAGTACTCAATAAGGGTAGGCTAGTAGTACTAGTTTTGAAGAGCAAGAGTGAGTCTTCTGGTAGGAGGCCACCTCCAGAAAATGAACTCAACTTAGAGAAAATGTCAGTACTACTTAGTCATGTCGGTCCGAGCTAGTAGTTTTCAGTCATGTGGATTGTGTGTTGCCGGAGTGGACAATCGGTTTTGTTAGGGTGTAAAGAAGGAGGAGAATCTTACCCGATAGGCCGATCCCCTACCTTTTGTCAGCCTACACAAAGTGTGGCATCCTGACCGTTGTATAGTTATGGGGCTCAATGTGTGGTAACCCATGGCCGCCTTTTTGAGCGGTTGATTTTATTGTAGATGTATGGTTGGAAAAGCTAAAACGCCACTCCTGATTTGGAATATTGTTTATTGCTTACCAGTATTTCATCTACCTTTTTGTTAGTCTGCATAAAGTGTGGCATTCTGACTTTTGTATAATTATGGGGCCCAACGTGTGGTAACCCATGACCACCCCTTTTGAGTGGTTAATTTTAATGAACATGTATGGATGGAAAAGCCAAAACGCCACTCTTGGTTTTGAACATTGTTTATTGCTTGCCAGTATTTCTCTTACGAAGATTTTACACTTTGCATTCATGAACTATTTTCACTGGACACTCAAAGCATACACGGACTTATTGAAATTTTTATCTCATCACCATTTTTACCATGATTTCAGGTCGATCTTACTTTGGGGATGAGTAGCTAGTTATTGCCTGCTTGGAAGGTATTCTGCTATCTATTTTTTGTAATGCTTTGGGAGTTGATAGTGAACAATTTTTATTTTGGATTTGTTTTTGAATTTTTGGATTGTAATAAGTTTAAATTTTAAAGTATTATTTTACTGTTGTTTGTGTGACCTAGTTATAAAGACCCTTTAACTTTTAGACGGGGTGACATCCCCGGCCCTGTTGGGCATAGGTTGTAAGGTGTTACACCATTTGTGGTTCCTCCACCATTGCCTCAGGGTTGTTTCAAGTAACTTTCAATGATCGTCTGGTGGTCCGTTTTGGAAGCATCTGTACAATTCGTAAGATTTAACAACATAACATGGTTCAAAAGCAATAATAAACATAGGATCAGTGCATATAGCAAAACATAACATATATTCATTCTTGTTTATCACAATGTCAGTACAAAAGGTGTGGGCCATGCACACAGTCATATACACCAGTCAAACATTACATATCATACTATTTATCTATTTCTCATCCTCCTACTTGTCATTATCGTTGTCCGATATGGGAGATCCTGAGTCAATCAAAACTGTGTAAGACTCTGCTGCAACAACCTTCTCATCTACATCCATATCTGGCTACAGCCAAGCCAATACCTCCGGGTCCATTTCTAAATCCTCCTTAGGCACCTCTTCCTCAGGTATCTCCTATTCTACTCTCACATTAATTACCGCTAAATCCAGTATCTCTTCCTCAAGTACCCTAGGTACATCCTCTCCAAACACCTCCTCATCATTCTCAAATAATACTACACCATCAGGGATACTATCCTCCTTATCATCATCATCCTGATGGCGTAGCTCATCACCATCATTACTCTCATTAGAATTGCCACCATTCTCCTCATGCGGTGGTAATGTCCTCTCAGGAGTAGATGTCCCCTCAACACTAAGGTCTCGCGCAAACAGAGTAACGATAGGTACTGCTATGTCAAGCCTACTCCTGGAGAGATGGGGTGCATGATAACACCCGAGCCCAGGTCCTGTCATAAGAAAATATCCTAACTTACCCGCTCGGGAGATCTTCCTGATCTTTCCCAATTTCTTCACACTCGAGCTTTCACCTATCTCTTTCTTTGCTTCATCACCACGCTCGTCCATTGGGCGCTTACCCTTATCATTCCTATCTGCCATACCTACATAATAAATGAGTTCTATCGATTCCTATGACAATACCAAAGTTCTACAAACTAGGCTCTGATACTAATAGTAACATACATATGAAAGACAACAGCGGAAGCATATCAACACCGGGTGTCGCCCCGTCCAGTTTCCAAGATAAGGGGTCTTTATAATGAAAACAACAGAGTAAATGCAAATATAAGGTCCAAACTGAATAGAATCCCACACTGATGGCCACACATAAAATATAAGAGAATCTCATACATGCCATCTATACCTTATAACATAATACAGTACATGATCAAAAGGGAAGCTGTCCAGACCTAAACTGCCGACTCTATGGTATCATCCTTCTATCCAAAGGTCCATTTAGCTCTGGATCCTATAAAAGGAAACATAAAAGACACGTATAAGTGACGAATCACCTAATGAGTCCCGTGTCTTCTAGTAGTTTATGAAAGAATAGGGTACACAAAACTATTATGGAGTAGCATATCATTTGTTCACTAAAAACAATTCCAAAACTCTCTAAAGAAGAGTTTATTCAAAACTTAATCATTGTTGGAAAATATTATTTCAGATTTCAAATCATAGCTCTAGTTTTCAAATCATTGGCACTTTTCCAATAGAAGGTCGGCCTGTATGCAATTCCCGTAGTCCTTGCCTTCGGTGCCATGTATCATTATACAGAGACCGCAACCTTCAGTACTCAACCATGTGTCAATGGTATAAGTACACCGCAATGTACTTCTACTCAGGTATACCGCATCATACCTAGTGTACTACAACACACAATCTTTTACTTGCCAATACAAGCCAAGGGTCCGAATCCTGATTGATGCGTTTAGATTTGGGCATAAAAATCATACAAAAACTAAGCACATTCCCAATCAAGTTTAAATTAAAACGTTGGACCCAAATCACACATATGAGCAAGTGTACTCATCATTACTGAGCATAGGGTTCAAACGAGTATCGATCCTCAAGGAACAAATAAACATTAATTACCCCTATTTCATTGTTTAACCGACTCAACAAAGTGAAAATCAAATAAAAAGGAAAATTAAAAAGAAAATAAAATAAAAATATGTACATGTCAAGGATGGAGAAGTATGCAACTTAAACTATTGATTAGACAACCATGATCTTCAAGAACTTAACCATTATCATAATCAATCATTCTCTCGGCACCATGAAGGATTAAGGTAAATTAGCATCACTAGGTCTGTCTCAACTAATTACTACTTTCTAGATAAATTAGCATCACTTGGTCTGTCTCAACTAATTCATCCAAAATATGCATTAAACACAATCCTTAATTAAATTTGTCTGGCAAATTTAAAACATGAAATTAATCAATGAATCATTGGTCTGCCAAACATCAATTAACCTTTAATTATTGAATTCTCGGCAATTAACCTCTTTGGTCTAGCAAGTTAACAATAGAAACAACCAAGTAATCTCGGAATATGCCCAAGTAATAAAATACTAAGAAGAACAGTTAATTAATCAAAAGATCAAATAACTCCAAGAATCATAATTATCTAAAACAATGTCAAATTACAATAGAATAATTAAAACATCATTGTCAAGAAAAAGAAAACAAAGTAAAAGAAAGAACTCATAGACAAGCCTCCTTCTTCTTCCTTTGAAAATCTTCTTGTACAACCCTCCTTGAACTTGAAGAATTCATCCTTAAACTGAGTGATTTTCTATGATGATCAATGAATTCTCCCCATTTTCCTTGTGTTTTTCATCTATTTATAAGCTTAAGAAGTGCCTAAACTTGTAGGTACAAAGTTCTCGGCCGAGTAGAAGTTGGAAGATGCTAAAACTCCCCAGATTTCCAAAAACATGTCAAAAGATTGCAGCATCGCCTTAGGAATAGACTCCAGCCAGCGCCGCCTGTGTTCTGCTTCTCTACTCGTTTGCCGATTTTTCTCCGAAATTTGCGCATATGTTCCAGACTATAGCCGACGCCGCCTCCAGCCTTACAGCCGGTATCGATTATGCTCTGTTCTACTCTGCTTCTCCAATTTTTCCATCGCTTTGAAGTCTGTGCATCCAGTGTACAGCCGGCGCCGATTCCAGGCTTCCAGCCAGTGCCGCCTCTGCTCTGTTTCGCGACGTTTTTTCTTCGTTTTACCCAAAAACCTGAAATAATGACCAAAATACCTTTCCAAGGGTAAAATATCAAATATGAAAGAATATGACTAGTTATTGCACAAAATGTATTACAAAAGAGCCTTAAATAACTATGCAAAATATAACCAAATTAGCCCCTATCATATTCCCCCACACTTAGCTCTTTGCTTGTCCTCAAGAAATGCATCAAGAACAAGTAGAAAAAACACAAGGTTTTACTCACATCACTCAATCAATTCCCAAAACAAATCTTCAATGTTTTCTTTACTTATGAACATAAAACATATGATACTAAATCTTTCATAGCCAATGCAAGACTTGTGTAGTGATAAATGACTTAGTAGAACCATCAGAATACTTTACAATATTCTCAAACCATTAGAAAGAAGTTAGTTCAAAAAGAATATGCAATCCACATGCTTACTTTTCATACACTCTCTCCACTAATCCGAGACATATCATGATTCTACTTAGATCAAGTAGGACTTTTAAGTTTGTAATGTAAGGCTAAAGGTTTGTAATGCGGCTTAGCAAACGAAGGATATAGGAACATTAAAAGTTAAAAAAAACTGAGAGTAAGCAAGAAAAGGGTAACCAAACCTATAATTCCCAACTCTTCTTGCTCTCTTATTCCAAGAACCAATCAAACCATAACCTTATATAACAACCCTTACGCATTTCAAGCAAATCTTGCATTATTTTTTTCTTTTTTTTTCTCTTTCACCTCTTCTTATCACCAATTCTTTTCCTCACAAGATCAATCGATTTTCCAGCAATGGTAGCAATCCGTACACACACTTGCACACACAAAAGTCTCACATAGTACACAATAATCATTTTAATCATCACAAATATCACGTTTTCATGATATAATTCATATCAAAATGATCTTCGTAATAAAATCTACAACTTTAATTCTTGAAGATTAGGATTTTACCCTGTGTATGAGGATTTCTACCTTGAATTTACTCTAAGAATCTCCAACTTCTTCCAAAACAATAGTTTCTCTCTCTTTTTTCAAATTTTCCTTGATTTTCTCAACTTGTCCTTCCTTATTTTCTCTTTTTTTTTTCTT
The DNA here is from genome assembly GCA_026120185.1 of Voacanga thouarsii. NCBI lineage: Eukaryota > Viridiplantae > Streptophyta > Magnoliopsida > Gentianales > Apocynaceae > Voacanga > Voacanga thouarsii. The sequence continues at coordinate 1,147,707 of JANUWF010001625.1, forward strand.
TCCCTTCTCTTATTCTTATGCTGCTAGTTTTCCACCCCTAAAACCACCACTATTCTTGATCAAAATAATGACCAATAGAATTTTTCTCAATTAAATGAATGGTGGCTACTTTACACGTGTTGCGATCTCATTTTTTTCAAATTTTCCTTAATTATTTTGTGAAGATTATTTAAGAAGTCTTGCATGCATGAATATTTCAAGCACCATCTTATTATTTGACACTTGTCATTGGTCACCAATCACAAGAAGCCACACGTCCCATGTTCCACCGCATTTTCCTATTTTCATAAGAAATAACCAAAATTGTGTCCGTAACGGAAAAATATTTTATTTCACCATTCAACTCTAAAAATTCCACTAAATACATTGGTAACACTTAAATTCTTCAATTTATTTTCTATTTGGTCAAATTTACAGTAAAAGTCACGGGTGTAGTCAAAATGACGAAAGTGCCCCCAATACCAAGGGTAGCATAATTCACACCAAAAAGTACATTTCATCGCACTGATCAATTTCTATTTTCAGAATACCCTAAAATTCTTATTTTGTTAATAATAACAACCTTCCAAAAATTTAGGGTACAGGTAGAACAAATCCAATTATTACATCTAGGTCCCGACAAAATTTTATTTCACCCAAGCATACGTCTCATTACACTGATTAAATTTTGTTCTGGATATCAATGCAAATTCTTATCCTATTACAAATAGTAGCCAATCAAAAATAAAAAGGTAGGATGTTATAGCAGCAATTTGATTTAGAGATTAGTGATAAAAGGGGAGCTAAAAATTTGGCTACACATCACTTATCTTAGTTGGAAAATCCCAACTTAGAACCATTGGCCGATGGGGATATTAATGACACCTTCCTAGATGAACAACTTCTACTTGCTGATAGTGAGATTTCTTATAGATATTGCTTTGTGGATTTTGCTAATTACTTGGTAGTACGAATTGTTTCGGCAAACTTCATGGCACAACAAAAGAATAAATTCCTCTCTGAAAAAAACATTACTTTTGGGAAGATCCGCACTTTTTCAAGTATTGTGCAGATCAAATCATTCGAAGATGTGTGGATTCCCCAAAAAGTGCAAACTTCTTGAAACATTGTCATGAAGGACCCGCTGGAGGCGACTACCAAGCTAACAACACTGCAAGAAAGGCACTTGAGTCTAGCTTTTATTGGCCAACACTCTCTAAGGACTCTCATAAATTTGTTCAAAATTGTGATATGTGTCAACTTACCAGTAATATTTCTAAATCTAATGAGATGCCATTGCAAAATTTTCAAGCTTGTGAAATTTTTTGATTGTTGGGGGATTGATTTCATGGGCACTTTCCTAATTCTTTGGGTAGCAATACATCTTGGTTGCAATGAGTATGTATCTATGTGGGTTATGGTGCAAGCCTTGCCTACTAATTATGCTCGGGTTGTAGTTAAATTTCTTTAAAAACTTTTCACACGTTTTGGTGTACCTAAGGTACTCATTGGTGATAGAAGAACACACTTTTGTAATTCCTAATTGGTTAAAGTGCTCAAATATTTAGGTGTTTCCCATAAGTTTGCTACCCTCTATCACCCTCAAACTAGTGGCCAAGTTGAGGTGGTTAATAGAGAGTTAAAAAGAATTTTGGAAAAAATGGTTAATCATATAAGAAAGGATTGGAGTTTGAAGCTAGATGATACTCTTTGGGCTTATAGGATTAATTTCAAAACTTATATTGGTACAACCCCCTAGAGGTTAGTGTATGGAAAGTCATGTCATCTACCAGTTGAAGTTGAGCATAGGGTTCATTGGGCGATTAAACTTGTCAATTTTGATTTTCACCTTACAGGACAACAAAGATTGCTTCAAGTGAATGAATTAGAGTTGTGGCGTAATGATGCCAACCTTAATTCTCGGATTTACAAAGATAAGATGAAACATTGGAATGATAGGCATATTCATTCACCTCAAGAGTTTAAAGAAGGAGATAAATTGTTATTGTTTAATTCTAGGCTCTGATTCTTTCTGGGTAAGTTGAAGTCAAGGTGGTCGAGGCCATATGAGTTACATTGAGTTTGTCCATTTGGAGTGATTGAGGTTTCTCACCCTACTAAGGGGATCTTTAAGGTAAATGGAAGTTGAGTGAAACTATATTTAGGTGAATAACTTAGTACATTAGAGCATCTTGATGTTACCCTCTATGATTCATGATTATCCTTTGGTGTTTCTTACTTCTTTTTCTTTATCTTTTCCTTCATTTTTCTTTTCTTTTTCTTTTTCTAGATTTATGTTTTCTATTTTTGTTTCTTTTAAGTTAGGTACCCTTCCCTACTGACTTCTTGTGGTGGATTCACACATATGGAACTAATTCACAATGGAAGTATTTTCTTTTCTCTTTTCTTCCTTATTATTTCTTTTAGTCCCTTAGCTTTGCTTTCATTGATCTATTTTTTGCCATTGAAGGTATTGTCCCGTTTAAGTGTGGGAGGAGAGTTTGGCATTGAGGATATTTTCTATATATACACATTTTGGGATGAAATTTTTCAAAAGAATATTTGTGGTCTTCCTTAATTTAGCAAGGTTGTAATTATTTTTCTTACTTGATATATATTTTGTCATTCACACGAGGATTTTTATTGACAATAAAATAGTTTATTAGATGGGATATGTTAAGATTTAAGAATTTGGGTTAATCTTATTGATGCATTAGTTTTTGAGTATTATTTGATTCATCTAGTTTTAATATGGAGGATATAATGAATGCGGGGAAAGTTGTTGGTTAACTCCTGTATTATGGGTTTAAATTTTGCTTAGCTTTAAGTTGTAATAAGGAATGTGTGGAGATAAAACATCTTTGAACGAAAAGATTATGGAAAAACATTTGATTGTGAGCTGAAGATTAAAAGCAATAAGTTGATTATTTTGCTTGTTTATGTGGGCCAATATGGATAGTGAAGAGAAATCCACTTTCCTGAGTCTATTAATTCCTAAAAGCAAAAGAAAGAAAAAAAAGAGTGCTGAAAAGAATGTTAACTAATGACTATAAGGGGGCCAATACGGTGTGTGAAGAGAAATCCATGCACTTGAGGCTATTAATTCCCTAAGTCATTGAAAAGAAAAACAATTGAGAGAAAAAAAGTGGAGTGTTTTTCTTGAATCATGACTTGACTTGTATAATGCTTGGATTTATAATACTTGAGTTGGTAGATAGCTTAACTCATATGATTCATGTTATCTATGTTTTTGCTTCAAGGGTGGAATAATGTTCTTAGACTAACATATAACTTGTGTAATTCGAGTTCGAGGGCCTTGATATGCCTTGTTTAGTACTTAGTTTTGTGAATGTTTTCAAAGATTGAAAGAAAGACAAGGGCATATCTAGAGTTTGAAAGGTAGTTGTGGCTTTGTTCTAAACAAACTTTTTGAAAGATTGTCTTGTTCATCTTTGTTTCAAATGGCTTTGCTTGAGGACAAACAAAAGTTCAAGTGTGGGGGAATGAGATAGGGGTAAAATTCATCTATATTTTCCAAGTTATTTGAGGGTGTTTTGTGATACATTTGTTGTAATAACTAGGCATATTTCTTCATATTTGATATTTTACCCTTGGAAAGGTGTTTTGGACTTTTATTGTAGAAAATGACGAAAAAACATCAAAATCGTCATCGTCAAAGCACGACCAATGCCAACCATGACCCACAGAATCGGCACTAGCCCCGATATGGAAGAATAGGGGAAATTTTGTGAAACCCCAGTCGAAACCAACCGTAGGGTAAGGGGGTTGGGATGCATATCATACTTTATTGCATGTTTAAATATATTTTTATATGATTTTATGTACATTGAGTTTGTGTTTTATTGTCTAGAGGGCTTGATTATGATTATTGAGTGAGAAGGGCAAAATGATAATTTTTGCTTGAGGTGGAAAAAGGGTGATAGCTTGAGTATTGAATAGGAAATAATTTTTAGAGAGAAAATAAGAACAAGAATTGTTGTGGTTCAATGGTTAGAGCCTTGGAATTAATTCTTGAGGTCTTGGGTTCAAATTCCATCATAGGAACTTTAGCTTGATTAAATTTTGTTTTTGCATGAGAAGTGTTATTTTCAGCCTTATGTGCTTTGGAGTAGGGTAGAGATGTTGTCCTAAGAGAGACATGATAGGAGTATTGTAATACCCCGCCCAAAACCACCTTTGACTATGGGGAAAAAAAAGTCATGCATTGCATAGCATTTCGCATTTTATAGGCTATCTTAAAATTATTCTTGCATAGGTGCACGTGATTTTCAAAGTTGCTCTTACATTTGATTTATTTGGTGAGAAATAATTGTGTTGTTGCAATACTTGAGAGTTGTTTAAGTGAAGTTTAGTCGTGGAGATGGAAGGATGAGAATTAGGGTGGAAAGAATTTCTTAGAGAAATATTAGCATTGGAGTTGGTTTGGAATAGCGGGGCAGTTGGTGATTTCCTTTGGTGACCTGATTTCGAATCTTACCTCTTGCGAATCTTAGTTTTTTTTTGAAAATTCTTTCCCATAGACTTCTACATGTTTTGGCCGAAAAAGACCTAGCCATCGTAGTGAATTTTCAGCGCCATTTTTTCTAAGGAAATAAGTCTCTATATTTATCTCCTAAATTCAAGGATTTTTTTATGTGAATAAAGTTTACTTTGATTTTTAGCTTTTGTTCCCTTTGATTTTCAAAAAAAACCCTAGATGAATAACTAAATTCCAACTTGATTTTAACTTACTAGATTTTGTAATGGATAGTTGGAATTAAAGTGCTATTTTTCTAGTTGGATACCTTGTGGATTTTGAACCTAGAACCTTAGCTAAAAGTCTGGAAAAATTTCCAGCTAGGTGCTGCCACTTTTTGAAGGAGTTTTAGCCGACTCAAACTCTTCCAACATTAGGAAATCTTATCCAAAATCCTTTAGCAAATAAAATTTTATTTTAATCCTACTTCCACCAGGTTTTGCTTCCTTTTTCTAGCCTAATTTCGGCAGCCTTGTGCAAGCTCAAGCTGTCCGAAATTCCAGCACTCCTAAGTGCTGTCCAACTCTTCAAATCCTAGCTCAAAACATCTAGAACACTCCTCGTCAATTCAGATTACCTTAGCCACACAATAACCAGATTTTACTCACCAAAATGCCAGAAATTCGACCAGCTTAGGAACCATAATTTTGCCCAGCTTGCACTCCAACTCAAACGAAAATTCTGCACACCAAAACCTACCAAATCCTCAGCTGATTAAGCCAATTTTCGGAGACGAAAACCCTTGCCTTTTCTCTATAAATCACGGCAAAACAACAGCTAAAACAGTGCAGAATTTCTCCCCTCTGGTTTAGTGATTTTCGCACAGCACATGAGCCATTCTTGCACAGAATTTTAGTTCTCAAAACCTACTCAAACTCTTCCTTGTTTTAGCCAAAAACCCTGAATGCACACAGCCCTTTCCTTGAGCAATATTTTAGCCAGCATAAGATAGCAATTGCAGAATATTTTCTCCTCATAAACCCTTCTAAATTCAGCAGCAACAAGGTGCACAGCAAGCCGCAATTTTCAGCCTTGCTGTCCACGAAACCTAAAGCCATTAGGAGTCTTTCTTAACAACACCATCTAACCCTAAACCAATCTTTTCTAACCCTAAATCATAGTTGCCAACTACCCTCTCCATTCTACATGAAAATTCCAGCAAGAATCTCCTTACAATTTTCGAAAATCACAAGAACAATTCCTAGCAAGAGACCGATCACGTTCCAAGGTAAGCAAAAACCATCTTAACCTCTTGATTCCTTTCTTCCATCAATTCATCTCTTTTCCTTCTCTTGAATCATGCCACTTAAAGGCTAATTTCATCCCTTTTACCTGCTTTCGGTCAAAAGGAAGGAAAGAAGGCAGCTTTTCTCTTCTACTCGAACGAACTCAGGATGAACACCATAAGAGCATCGAGATCTTGTTAACCTGGTTGTCACAAGGTAAGGGAATCCTTACCCTTGATGTCAGAACTAAGGTTTAATATGGTTAAGGATGTCTATTAGCATGATGAATGCTTATTTTGAGTCGAGTAATTAATTAAGCATATTCGATGCATAGCAATGCCATATTTTACTGTGGTAATGATAGATATGAGTTGTGATGGTCAAATCAAGACTTTTTTATATAATATTCATGTCTTTGATGAATATATGGTCATAGTATATGAACTTTGGGGATTAGATAATTTATTTGGAGTTAGATGGAGGATTGTGAATTGTTATGGGAATAAATGAGTTTAAAGCATGTTTGAATCGATTGAGACCCTGATCATGATAATATGTGGTTCTAGATCAGGAGGATATTTGAAGGAAGCAAGCTATGATTTTATCTTGTTTGTCTGAGGCACATCAAGTAAGTTCTTGCATAAACTCTTTTGTTAAATGTTGTAATGGCAAGTTTATGTTGTAAAGCTTTGTGATGCTACTGTTAAACTATGTTTACATGGGTTGTAAACATGGATATTTATTTTTTAAACGGTTTTGTCAAGCTAACGATTTTATCAAGAAAACTATTCTTTCTTTTAAATTTTTAGAAAACTCTTTTAAAGAAAACCACGTTGTACAAAGCCAAAGTATGGAAATTTTGAATCAGGAATTAACAAATATGTTCGTTGAGTACTCAATAGGGGTAAGCAAACAATACTAGTCTTGGAGAGCTAGAGTAAGTCTTCTGGCAGGATGCTACCTCCAGAAGATAAGCTCTGCTTGAAAATGTGACAGTATTAGTTGGTCAGGCCGATCCGAGCTAGCATTTGTACCTGGTAAGGTATTATTTATTTTCCTGGCATGGACACCCGGATGGTTTTGTTAGGTGTAGAGAAGGAGGAGTATCTCACCCGGTGAGCTGTACACTCACCTTGATCAGAATGCCCAACGTGTGGCAATCTGGTCCCGGCAAGGTGCACAAAGTGTGGTGCCTTGTCCTTATGAAGCCCAATGTGTGGCGACATGACCTTGATTCGAGTGGTGGATTTGTTTTGTATAAAGTGCGATTATGTGAAAAAACCCACTCCTTGCAAAAGGGAAATTATTTATGACTTGCCAAATATTTCTGCAAATATTTTTCTCTATACATACATAAACTGTTTAAAATACCATGTGCACACACAGGACTTACTGAGATTTAATCTCACACTGTTTTATATCATGTTTTCAGGAGATAGGCTATGTTGAGCAAGCGAGGCATGTGATAATTGAAGCTTTTACTATTTTTACGTTTTGGTTCTAGGAGATAACTATTGTTTAAGCTTCTGAACGATATTCATTTTATTTCGTATTGCTCCATTTTGAGCCTGATGTAATAATAGTTTTCTCTTTTTATCTAAGTTTGATTCATTTGGGGTTTGCCTTTATATTTTATATACCTTGTTTTAAAGACCCCTTATCCTCCAGGACGGGGCAACATCCCAGCCCTTTTAGGGTACGTAGTCGGGGGGTGTTACAATTATCCTAATCCTACTCTTTTACCCTACATAAAATTCCTAAGGGGAATTCATTTCCTCTTGATCCTTAATTTTTCCTATTTCTCAATCCATTAGGATGTTCAATTTATTTAGGCCAATGTTATTCTAGAAGAATTCCAGTAATATACTGTAGCTTTGAAGGTTCAAAATATCTTAGAGAAAGACATCTTATGGACCGAAAGCATGGAATAGGGGGAAGGATTTCAATTGAATTAATTTCCCTAGTGAACTCTCTAAAACTTCACTCTAGCTAGGTTCATTTTCCTTCATGCATTGAACTGAAAAATTTTCAGCTTCTTGTGCCTTCAAGGTGTCGAAATTCTTAGCTATAATTCCCTCCCAAATGCTTCCAGAAAATGGCCCTTTTGATCAGCTTGAAACTTGAATTTTTTGGGTCATTTTCGGATTGCACAAAGGCTGTGCAAAACCAGAAAAATCCCTGGGCAAATTCGTACCAAGCTGTTTCCTTCTAATTTTTGCTCAGCATCTTAGCCACGTTTTTCCTCCATAAAGAAGGCTGGAAACCAGCCTTGAAAGACCCCTACAATCCCCTTCAAACTCTCTGCAAGATGACTGGAAAATGGCAGCTGAAAAATGCCCAGAAAATTCCAGCTTTGCGAAAATTCTGTGTAGGAAAACTTTCCAGCTTTGTTTCCTAATTCACCCCTAGTCGAAACCTCAGCTTTCTTCTGCACAAACCCTCCTTAAACAGCCATGAGCTGAACTTCATTGTCCTCCCCAAGCTTTTGCATGAAATTCAAACATGGCTACCCGAAAATCTCTCCAACAAATCTCTGCAATCATGCTTGATTAGTTACCAAAATTCCAGCCACCATAATTTAGCAACCTTCCATAAAATATCCCTCAAACAATCAGACCTTTCCTCCACCATTATACTCCTTATTTTCGGCCACCCTTAGCCTTCTTCAACTTGCTCTCATCCAACCGAAATACTGCACAAGCAGTCGGCCATGGAAGCTTCCCAAAAGCTCTCCAATAATCAAATATATTCTTGTTATATTTAGTTTCCAAATTTGCTTTACAAAAATATTCTTTAAGGATTTCAACAACTAACCTTTCCTTTTCCCTTCCAAACTAGAAAATCATCTTCCAAAACCCTACAAGCAATTCGGCAAACATTAATCCCATAAACACTCTATTCTCTTCAACCTTCAAGAACACATAGCATACCAAGAACACCTACTCTTTCCTTTCACCTAATACCTCTCCAAATCACTTCAAACTTCTTCTAAAAATTCCAAATTTCATCTATACATTACCGTAAGCCCATCCATACCATTTTTAACATCAAACTCCAAAATCCAACTCTCACTTTCAAATAAAAAACCAGAAATTTTGTGAAGGCTCAAGAACACCTTCAAGGTAGGTTTATTCAATTAACTTCATCTTCGCTAATCTTCAATCTCTAATGAACATATATGTGTTTAAGCATGCTAATGGTCTTTCTTCTTCTCTCTCTCTCTCTCTCTCTCTCTCTCTCTCTCTCTCTCTCTCTCAACTGAACACTCCATCTCTCTTGGCCGAATGATTTCATCAACCATGGCCATGCTTCCTTCATCTTCTTTGGACGGATTTAGACATCTAGGAGTTGAGATCCATTCGAAAATCCTTCAAGGTATTCATCGATCAAGTAAGCTTTTCTAACCCTTCTTTTAAATTCTAGATTCATGTCTTTAGGATGATGTTGATAGAAGATGAATCATGAATAGGGTTGAGTATATATTGTTTTGATGAGTTGAGAGTGAAGCATGAATATATGTATGAATATGTTGGAGATGGGATTTATGCATGAATGGATTATCTTGGTTGATTGGTTGGTGTTTTAGGGTTTAATGCATGTCTCCATGTCATCGGTAGTATTTGTGATCAAGTATGCTAGAGATTATGTCACCTTTGGTGAATAGGATTTATATTCATGTTGGATTATTAAAGCTGTGATTATATTTATGCTAGTAGAGGTTATGTCATGTCTTGATAAATTTAGATATATGTTTATATGCATGATTTGTGTGATTTGTTGAATGGAAGGGTTGTGTATGTTCATGATTGTGGTTAGCCATAGAAATATGATCATGATCTAGTTGTCCCTAAGCTAATTTCTATTTCATTAATAAAATATTTAATATTATGATTTTGCAAGAAAATTCGAAAAACCCTAGGAAGTGGATTTAAATTACTAAAAATATATTTTAGCCAAATAAATGGTAGCTTTTATTCAAGAAATAAAATATATAGTTATTATATAAAATGATAAAATCAACTAAAGCCATTTATGAAAATAATCATAATAAGTAAAATATTTATTATTAAAATTTTAATTATTACCTTTTAATCAAAACCTATTAAAGTCTATTTATTATCTTCCAATTAAGTCCCATTAAAATTTATTTTCAACTAATTTTAGCTAGCAATTATTTTCAAACAATTAATTATTAATAAATCATTATTTTACCTAGTACCTAAGACTCTTCATCAATTAAACTTTGAATTTAGCTTAGCAAGATTTAAACCTTCAACTTATTAGTACTTATTTCCCAAAACATTAATTATTTTAAATTTTAAATTAGGCTTAGCTTATGAACCTATTTATTTATTGTTTGGCCTTAAAGCTTGGGACACTAGGACATTGGTAGTAGTGAGTTGAGTTGTTTTAAATTGAGAAAGTGAATTTTGGCTTGAGTTTTATTGTGGTTTGTATTTGCCCATGCGGGGTTAGGTCAGCTGTTGGAGACCTTTTATTGTGAGCAAGAATCAGGTAACCTCCTGTATAAAACCTGATTGATGTAAAATGTTTATTATGGTAAGCCAAATGTAGAATGCATGGACACTCATTTTGGTAAAGGAAATTGGGATTGATTTCCTCCCTATTTCAGTCAAACAAGTTATTTGAAAATCCATAAGCAGTTTTACCCAAACTCAAAACTCTTTCTAAAACTGATTTTGATAAAGACTTTGGAAACCCTTAATTACCATTTTCATGTGGAACTGTGTTTTGTTCATTTTCTCCTAAGTGGGATATGTTACGTTGAGTGCTCAATATGGGTGGACTACTAGGGCTAGTCTTTGTAGGGTTAGGGTAAGTCTCTCAGTAGGTGGCCATCTCTGAGGGGTGAGTCCTTCCCGGATAAGATGTCAATCTAGTAGGTCGTGCCGGTCCGAGCTAGCAGTTTATTTTTCAGTCAAGTGACTAAGTTTTGCCAGAATGGATACTCGGTTGTTGTTTGGGTATACAGAAGGAGGAGTATCTTGTCTGGTAGGCCGATCACCTACTATTGTCAGTCTGCACAAAGTGTCACCGGCTATGGGGCCCAATGTATGGTAACCTATGACCACCTTTTTGAGTGGTTAATTTTATTGATTATGTATGGTTGGAAAAACCAAAACACCACTCTTGCTTTTAACTAATGTTTATTGCTTGTCAGTGATCTTTTATAAAGAATTTATACTTTGCATACACGAACTATTTCCACAGGACACTAAAAGCACGTACGGACTTACTGAAATTTCTATCTCATCACCATTTTTACCATGATTTCAGGTCGATCCTGCTGTGGGGATGAGAAGCTAGTGTTATCTGCCATGGAAGAGACTTTTGTCATTTATTTTTATGTATTGCTTTGGCGAGCTGAGAGTGGATGATTTTATTTATGGATTTGTGTTTCTTTTTGGAATTTGCTGATTTATTCTTGGATTTAATCTTGAGTTGTAATAAATTTTAAGTTAAATTATTATTTTTATCTCGCTATTTTATTTGTTTGACCTAGTTGTAAAGACCCGTTGTCCTTTGGGCGGGGCGACATCCCTGGCCCTGGCGGGCCTAGGTAGTGGGGTGTTACAATTTTTTTTTTTGGGGGGGGGCGGAGGGGGAACAGAGCGTGACCATGCCAAGCTGAGCCAGCGCCGGTTGTGCTTTGTCCTATGTTGGCGAATTTTACAATTATGCACGAATTTGGTAATTTTCCAAAATGTTTGATATTTTTCAATCTCTACTTGGCCCAAAACTATTAGAGGATGAATTTTGGCCTTTTGGAAGCCTATTTAATCAAGAAAAACACAAGACAAAAGTCGTGAATCCAATGATCAAATCAGAAAATCTTTTAATGAATGAGGAGTTTATCAAATCAATGTGCATTATTCAAGAAGGTTTCCAAAAAGAGAAGGAGGGCTTGTCCATGAGCTCTTTCTTTTACCTTTGTTTTCTTTTTCTAGGATAATGATGTAATTAATGTTTTTATTATAATTTGACATTGTTTTCGGATTCATGGTTTTTAGATTAATTTAGTTATTTAACCAATATTCTATTTTTCTTGGTGTTTGATTACTTGTAATTATAAAGAGTTGATGAAGTTAGATTTGCTTCTAATTAGCTTGGGAAACGATGTTAGGAGTTGATTTAATTTCGTTGATTTCATATTTGTTATTTCTTAACGGACTTGGGAAACAAAGTTAAGATAAAACAACCAAAGAAATAAAGATTAGGTGATTTCGCATAGACTATAGGGTTATTGACTAATTTTATATTTTTTATCACCTAAAGTATAGGGATAATTTATGAGGAATTATGTTTAATGCATTTTTGTACTTATGTTGGTTTGAATGGGAAATCTGCTAATTTAATCAAGAAATAGTGATTCCATGGATTAGGAAAGAAGTGGGGTCTATATAAGTAGATTCATGACTTGGGTAATTATTGAATTTTACTTTATATTCTTGCATGAGGCCAATATGATGATTAAATGAGATAGTTGCTAAATAATTCATTATCATGTATGTTTAGATAGTTGTCTAAATTGCATATCCTACATCCTTTGTCTAAATCATTGTCATGTGAGATGAAAACAATTGAGTTGAAAAATTTGCTTTCCTTTTTTGAGGAAAAAAAGAAGGAAAAAAAAAAACCTTTTGTGAAAATGGGTGAATCTAAGGATTAAATAAAAAAATCATTCGTTGAAAGAGAGATCCATCATTCAATGAGCATTATTCAAGAAGGTTTCAAAAAAGACTAAGGATGGCTTACGTATGAGTTCGTTCTTTTACCTCTCTTTTCTTTTTCAAGAATAATGATGCATTTAATATTTTCATTGTAATTTGACATTATTTTGGAATTCATGATTTTTGGATTAATTTAGTTATTTGATCAATTTTCTATCATTCTTCATGTTTGATTACTTGTAATTATGAAGAGTTAATGAAGTTAGATTTGCTTCTAATTGACTTAAGAAACAATGTTAGGAGTTGATTTAATTTCATTAATTCCATATTTGTTATTTCTTAATGGACTTGGAAAACGAAATTAAGATAAAGAACCAAAGTAATCAAAGATTAGTTAATTTCTCCTAGAGTATAGGGTCATTGGCTAATTTCAAGCATATGAGGATTTGAGTTTAATGCATCTTTTTGGTTTTGTTAGTTTTATTGGGAAATCTGCAATTTAGTCAAGGGATAGTGATTTCATGGATTGGAAAAGAAGTGTAGTCTATATAAGTGGATTCATGACTTGAGAAAGGATTAAATTTATTTTATATTCATTCATGATGCTAAGATGATGATTCATTGAGATAGTCGCTGAATGATTCATTTGTTGGGTATCTCACGCATATTATATATGGCGCAGCAAAAAAATAAGAACGAGATACCAACTGAGGATCCGCATATGTGTGGAAAACAAGACATAAATAGATCAAAGGTAATAGATTTTTACCTTTCTTTGATCATCTGAAGAACAAAAAATTTTTCTTCTTCAAGTCGAGGCACGATCCGGCAATCCTCTTGATCAAACACCACGAGAGTTGAACGTCCAACCATTATAATCACAGTGTGTGATTATCTCTAATAGAAATCCACACGGAGGAACACTCAAGCACCAAGATTTTCTGTGCTACCATAAAACAACAATGGCGGCCAGGGTTTTGATCAAGATCAACCAGAGAGAGAGAAGAGAAAGTCCTTGGAGTTGTTTTTCGTGGATTGTTCACTAGCAAGGGTTTCGTATGTCTATATCATATATCACACGAAAATCTTGCTAAAATCCTCCATCTAAGATTTCTACAATAATTAGAATTCTCCAATTGTAATTGGAAACATCAAGTTTTCACAATTATAATTTGGATCATAAATTATAACTAATTAGAATTTGGCTATAAAAACTTCTCCTTCTAGCATTTTAACCCCACTATGTTATCAAATTACATCTTGAGTATAAAATCCTCTATTATGTGTGACCTATTAGGTTTCCCAGTCAATTGGTAAAGAATATAAATTAATCCAAACGTCTTTGAAATTCATAATCCATAATTAATTAGAATTAATCATATCAATTCTAATCAGGATTGATTTATTAATTCATCAATTAATAAACCCATATTCCCATATCATGAGTGGTATCTAGCAACACATCATGATCACCCAAGAGTCTAGGAAGTCAAGTGGCTTGACATGTACCATTTAATAACAAATTATAGCGCAATTAACTCCTTTCACCATACAATAACTTATTCGGTTTGGAGTATAGAATTAGTGCCAACTCCCTCCAGAATATATTAATTCTGGCCCGAATATAATTGTACTTGTACCAGGAACCCACTACTCTTGATGTGTATCAATTGGAATTATTTCTAATATACAGTTGCCTTGGGTATGGACTTCTCGAGTAATAATTCCTACAAGTGGCCGTGAGATATTTGCCCCTACTATTAGGAGTGGTGAGTCCTTTATTAACCCTCTCAACTACTTTTGTTTACCTCACAATGTACCCAATATCCATCCTATAGGCAGCCCGCAATCTAGCTCTAGAGATTAGAATCAAAGCACAATGCTCAGCAAACAAAGTATCTTGGAGATCCCAAGTATAACGATACTTGCACGTTTGCTATATTGAGATTATATCACTGGCACTAAATAGTTATCCATGTGATTTTCTCTTAACTAGGTCATCCAATGTACTTGTTCTATTAATAAGCATCAACGTGTTAACTTTGAGCATCTCAATACTCACGGATATGAGAACCACCACCTAATCAATTTAGGAAGTCTAACACATGCTAGTCTTAACGCATTAATGATGTCTAGTCTCATTAATACTACGACTAGGGATATTTAAGTACTAACACTATATAGCATAGTAGGAATCTCATATCATGATTTCCTTAACACAGTGTTGTACTAGGGAGTTTATTTAACAATTATATTATACAAAAGTAAACAAAAGAAACTGTAAGATAAATAATACATTTTATTAAAATAAAATGCGTCATATACAACGTACAAGTGATTGCCTCTAGGGCATAACACTAACATCATTGTCATGTATGGTAGGGCAGTTGTCCGAATTGCATATTCCTATACCCTTAAATTGTATATATCTTTTAATTTTTCTTTCTATTATCTTATCACTTTATTTGGTTGGTTAAACAATAAATGAAATTTGATAATGTGTACTTGTTCCTTTGAGGATCGATACTCTTTAATTCCTTATACTATGCTTGCGATGAGTATATTTCCTTGTATATGTATTTTAGGATTAATGTTTTAATTAAAACTTGGCTAAGGGATGGATTTAAATTTAATGACTTTGATACACCCAAAATTTATGCATCAAGTTTGGCGTCGTTGCCGGGGATGGGCACTATCGGAAACACTTGAGTCTTGTTGATATAGCCATTAATGTATTTGTAAATACCATGAACTTTTGTGTTTCAGCAACTTGTGAATATTTCACATTTGTTTGTTTTTCTTTTTTTTTTTATTATTTTTGTGTGTTTTTTAATTTCGATTTGATTTTTGTTTTTATTTGAGTGTGAGATTGAAATTATCATGGATAATTACTTTTGGGCACAAGATAAAAGGAGCCACAATGATGAGAATTTGGCAAATTTGCAAGCTAGGATTGACGCTTTTTGTGAGATGTTACTTGAAGCCTCACTGCATTCTTTTGTCATCAATACAAATTTATCTATTAAGTGGCATGAAGAAGCATCCCTGCGAATAAGGCATCAAAGAACACAATTAACCAAGTTGGTTGAAAATGCCATAAAGGCCCATGCACTTGCACAAGAGGACTCTGTGAAACCCCAACTAAAACAAACCCTATAGTAAGGGGGTCGGGATACATATCATATTTTTTTTCATGCATAAATATATTTTTGAATGATTTTATGTGCTTTAGAATTATAATTTATAGTCTAGAAATCTTAGTTGCACTCATTGAGTAGGAAGGGTAAAATGGTAATTTTGCTTGAAGTGAAAATAGGGAGATAGCTTGAGGATTAAATAGGAAAAATATTTGGCAGAGAAAATAAGAACAAGAGTTGTTATGGTTTAGTAGTTAGAGCTTTGTGAATTAATCTCTAAGGTCTTAAGTTCAAATCCCATCATTTAAGATTTAGCATGAATAATTTTATTTAAGGATTGGAGTTTTCGGCCTTTGTATCCCATAAGTAGAACTAGGAGTGTTGTCCTAGGGGAGACATGAAGGGAATGTTCTAGTTCTATTCTTGTGCCTAAAAAGAATTCTTAAAGTATTCATGTCTTTCTACTCTCTAGCTTGCCTTAATTCATTATCAATTAAGTTGTTCAATTTATCCAAAGCCATTTTTATTTGCAGAAAATTCAGCAAGGTTTATTAACCTTAGAATCTCAAAAATGACTTTTAGAGGATAGAGTATTGGCTGAAAATGGGGAAGGAGTTAACGAAGGTTCCCAAGAGAATTAATCTCAATGGTTGAATCTTCAAACTTCACTCCATAAGTATTCATCTTCTTCATGGTAGCAATCTGGAAATTTTCCAGCTTCTTGGTCAAACTAGCTTTCGAAAACTTCAAAAATTTTTCTCACTCAAATACTACCAGAAAAATAGCCAACTTCTTCATCTTGAAGACCGAAATCCTTGGCCAAAAATCAGACTGCACAAAGGTATGCAAACCCGGAAAAAAATCCTTGACAATTTTGCAGCTTAGCAGGCCAAAAACCAAGCTGTTTCTTCTAGCCTTAAACCAGTAATTCACCTTTATCTTTCCTCCATAATGAAGGCTAAAGAACCCTCAATACCTCTTCAAACTCACTGCAAATCAGCTGGAACATTGCAGAAAAAAACTGCACAAAAATTCCAGCAAACTATTCGAATGAACAACCAGAAATTCCAGCCTTGCTCCCTCTTCAAACCTTGTCCGAAACTCACTTCAATTTTCTGTGAAACCAACCTTAGTCAGCCATGAACTGAACTTCCTCACCTCCTCCATTGATATGCATGAAATGAACACCATAGCCACTCCTTAAATTCCTCCATCAATTACTCCAATCAAGTTCACAATTAGAATTCAAAATTTCAGCAAATTGCTCCATGAAAACTTCCATGAATTAAGCTTTAAATAGCCAGAAATTCTCCCACCCTTACACTTAGAATTTTGGCCACCCTATAGCTTCTTCAAACCTCATTTGCCTCAGCAAAACCCCAGCAAAATCCAGTCGGCCATGGTAGCTCCAAAGAACCTCCATCAATCAAACCACTCTACCATATCTTCTACCTCAATTCACTCCATGAATTACTCCTTTTGAAATTCAATTGATGAGATTTCCTTCTTCTTCCTAATCTAAAAATTCAATCACAAGAATCCCCTAACCATTCGGCCAACATCTTTTCGCAAAATTCGTCCAGCTTTCTCTCCATTCTCTCTATTTCTCCAAGAACACACATCACCATCCTCCAAGCCTAAGACCATTTCAAACCTCTCCAATCCATTCCAAAAACACCAGATCACGTCTACTCACCGTCTAGAGTCCATTTCTATGTTTTATAACATCAAACATCGAAAACAAATTTCTGCTATCGAATAAAAAACTAGAATTTTTCTTGAAGATTCAAGAACTCTCTCAAGGTAACCAAGAATGATTTTGATCATCTTCTTTCCATTAATCTTTAAACATAATATACTAATATTCTCTCTCTGTCTCTCTATCTCTCTCTCTCTCTCAGTCGAAATGGTTGTTTCAACCATGACCGTTTCTCTTCTTCTTCCTTGGGCGATTCAAACCTCTTACGCGTGTGGATCTTCAACAAGATTGTCATCAACCAAGTATTTATCTTTAACCCTCTTTTCAACTCTAAAAATCATGTCTCTTAGATGTTATTAGAAAGGATAGAATATGATTGGAGATTGAGTACGTGTTTCTACGAAGGAGTTAAGATTGGAGCATAAGGATGTTTTGTCATGGTTGAGTGTTATGATATTTTGTGGTTTGATGCATGCTCTTCATGTCTTGAGTAAGTATGGATGATTAAGCATGATAGATATTATGTCACCTTTGGTGAATAGGGTTTTATGTTTTTGTATTCTTGTTGAAGCCATGTATATGATTATGCTTAGTAGAGATTTAGCCATATGCTAGTAGGTATGGATTTAAGCATTTATTCATGAATGGAATGGTTTGATGATTGATGTTGGATTTTATGTTCATGATTATTATTAACAATAGGAGAATTATGATCATGACCTTGTTGATCCTAAGATATTTTAATTAGCCAATTTTATTACGTTAATCAAAATTAAGACTATATTTTCCCTCAATAATTTTGAAAACCCTAAGAAGCCTTGGAGTTGGAATATTAAATAAAATAGAGATATTTTAACCAAATAAATTATATCTTTTGTTAAAAATAATATATATATAAATATTTATATATAATAATATTAAATAAGGCCTTTTATATAAATAATAATAATAATAATAATAGGTAAAATATTGATCTAGTAGGTCATATATTCATAAATACTATTGAAATCTATTTAGTATCTTTTGATCAAGATTTATTAAAATTTACTTATTATTAATTTCATTTATTAGTTATTTTCTAACTATTAATTATTAATTAAGGGATTAGTAATAATTTATTATTTATTTTAATAATATCATCTAGGACTTAGGATGCTTCATCAAATAAACCCTAATTTATTAATAACAATGATTTATATTTGAACCTATAACCTCTTAGTAATTATTTTACAACTCTTAGTTATTTTATAATCAAGCTAAACTTATTATTATTTTTTTTTTATAAAACCTTTATCATCTAACCTTTAAGCTTAGGACATTAGGGTCATGATCATAATAAGTTGAACTAGGATTATTTATGGAAGCGAATTTGGCTTGAGGTTAATTATGGTTTGTATTTACACCAGGCGGGGTTAGGTCAACTTTGGAAGATCTTTGATTTAGCTCGAGCAAAGGATCAGGTAAGTCTAGCATAAAACTTATTTGATGACAAAAGGTTACTATGGCAAGCTAAACGCGGAGTGTATGGACACTCATTTTATAAAGGCAATTGAGGAATGATTCTTTCCTTGTTTCAGTCAAGCAAATTATTTAAAAATCAACAAGTAGTTTTACTTAAACACCAAACTCTTTCTAAAACTAACATTGACACGAACTTTAGAAACCCTTAATTGCTATTTCCAAATAAAGCGATGTTTTATCAGTTTTCTCCTAAGTAGGACAATCAACGTTGAGTACTTAATAATAGTAGGCTAGTAGTACTAGTTTTGAAGAGCAAGAGCGAGTCTTTTGGCAGGAGGCCACCTCCAGAAGATTAACTCAACTTGGAGAAGCGACAGTACTGCTTAGTCATGCCGGTCTGAGTTAGCAAGTTTCAATCATGTGGACTGTGTGTTTCTGGAGTGGACAACCGGTATGTTTGGTGTAGAGAATGAGGAGTATCTAACCTGGTAAGCCGTACACCTACCTTTTGTCAGTCTGCACAAAGTGTGGTATTCTAACCGTTGTGTGGTCATGGGGCCCAACGTGTGGTAACCCATGGTCTCCCTTTCGAGTGGTTGATTTGATTGTGCACATGTATGGTTGGAAAAGCAAAACGCCACTCATTATTTTTAACATTGCCTAATACTTACCAATACATTTTCTTATGAAGTTTATACAACTTGCATACATGAACTGTTTTACCTTAAATACTCAAAGCACACACGGACTTACTGAGATTTTTATCTCATCACCATTTATGCCATTTTTCAAGTCGATCCTACTGTGGGGATGAGTAGCAAGAATGTTGCTTGCTTGAAGACTCTTGTTGTTTATTTTATATGTCGCTTTGAGAGATGATAATGAACAATTTATTTTGGATTTGTTCTTGCATTTTTGGGTTGTAATAAGTTTTAATTTTAAAGTAGTGTTTTATTTTCGTTTATGTGTCCTAGTTATAAAGACCCCTTATCCTTTGGACGGGGCGACATCCCCGACCCTGTTTGGCCTATGTAGTGGGGTGTTACAGACTCGCAAGAAGATGAGAGAGGATTTGAGGAACAATTGCCCAATGTGATGGGGAAATTTTTTTATTCTATTCTAGGCTCTAATAATTCTAATTTTTCTTTGTCACATGAATTTATAGGTACCTCTCCACTCATGGAGCCTAATAATACTATTGATGATGTGTTAAATTTACCATACCTCAAAGAGTTGGATCTTTCAATGCTTCATCATAATAAGTCCTTGGAGGGTGCTGGTAATTTTTACCCTTTATCCATTCAAATGGTGGTAACTTAGTTTTTGTAGACCATAATTTGAAAAGCAAGGATTTCTTGATCCCATCTTTAAAACCTACATTACCATCTTTAAAAGAGAATTTTAATTGTGACAAATCTTTTAAAGGTATAAGTGGTGATTCTAATATTTATACACTTTTTAGGTATAATTTAAATCTTTGTATTGGGAACTTGATTTGTATGTCTAAAAAGGTGCAACGGAAGGGGGGGCCATGTATTTACATTCATTGCAACTAATATTTTCCACAAACCCTCCATTTTTCAAAACCCTCTCTTATTTCTACTTTCATCATGCCTACCTTTTTCAATAAAGTGTTAGTTTCTTTTACAAATATTTGATGAGGAAGCATGATGAGTAGAAAGAGTTTGTATCTTTGTTTTATATTTGGAGTTGATAGGTGTTATTTCCCCCAAATAAGGATAATCACTAAAAGCGTCAATTTGAGCTTGCAAATTTGCTAAATTCTCATCATTGTAACTGCTTTTATCTTGTGCCCAAATGTAATTGTCCATGATGATATCAATCTAGTGCTCGAAGAAAAACAAAAATGAAATTGAAAATAAAAACACACAAAAATAATAGAAAAAAAAAACACACGAATGAGAAATATTCACAAGCTTTCAAAACACAAAAGTTAGTAGTATTTACAAATAAAAAAAAGACTAAATGAACAAGATTCAAGTATTTCCGATAGTGCCCATTGCCGACAAATTCATGAACTCACTGACAAAGGCTAAAAAACTTGATGCGTGTTTTTTAGTGTACAAAATATTACCAACAAAGTGCACAATAAATCAAGCTTTAATTAAAATGATAATGACTAAAACCATACATACAGGCAAGTATATCCATCATATAAGATATGGAATAACAAGTATCGAATCTACAAGAACTTAGGCTCCCACCTTACTTTAACCAAATCTTTATTGTTTAGCCAATGAAAGAAAAAGAGATAAATAAAACACTATCCTAATTTATTAGAGAAAAGGTCAGGTACACAAGAAAAGTCACAAAGATAATCAAGGAGTGAGAACAAGAAGAAAAAACATGTAAATAGATAAAAAAATCCCTGAATACACAATAATGATTAACTAGCTATTCTCTAAATTAATTATTATCTTGGTATCATGAAGGAACTTAAGTAAGATCCAATCATTTTCCAAGTCATGAACTTACTTATGTAGACTCTAGTTCTTTCCCAATCTATGGAACCACTCTCTTTTAATTAATTTAGTAAATTTTCCAATCGTACTAAAATAGCCAAAATATGCATTAAATACTTCCTTTAATAATTACCCATATACTCTCTGTGGTAATGAATATGAAATCAGTTAATAATCCTATGATCTAAGTGAAATCAACCAATCATTGATCATTTTAGTTCTTTAATCTTAACTTCGTTTCCCAAGTCCATTAAGATCTAAAAATTATGAAATCAATGCAATGAACTTCTAACATCGTTTTCCAAGGCAATTAGAAGAAAAGACATCAATAACCAATGAAAACAAGTAATCAAATACCAAGCATAACAATCACTTGATCAAATAGCTAAAATTAATACAAAGTCATAAATCCAAAAACATCCTCTACACACAATTAAAACATTAATCTGATAGGAATCAAGTGAACCAAGTAGTTCAAACTCAAGAAGGGGGAGTGACAATGCAAGGGCCAATGACAAGATGAAGGACCAAGAGACTCCAAGGTGATATCAAATTGCTCCTACAACCATATTTGATGATGGAAGGGAATTAGAGTGAAAAAGGCAGTTGTGAACTGAATTTGATGAACGTCCAAGTGGAATCCCAACAATAGCACATGCCTGCACCAAAAGAGGGAGAAAACGCTGAAATCCATCTTCCAGTTTCAACCTGGTGCCAGCCCCAGTAGGCACACTTGGCACCAAGTGCATTCTACAAGCCAAAATGCTGGAATTCCAGTGCTGACTCGGCGCCAGGTCCAACACCTACTCCTGGCTCCAAGTCCAGGTGAACATAGTGCTGGAATTCCAGTGCTGACCTGGTGCTAGGTCCAGAACATCTCCTGGCACCGGGTCTAGTTAGGCATGACCCCCTATTTTGTTGATTTTTCCTATTTTCTCTGTATTTTCTTTATTTTACACACTTTGTAAAGACCCTTTTAGCCATTAAATTATCATGGGGCCTTAGTAGTTACTGAGGTAGGGTTAGGGTAGCATAAATACATTTTTTATGATTTGACAATTCAATTCATCTTGCATTATTTCAAATTGTAAAAGGAGAGCTTTTAAAGGTTTAACCTCCTTATTCATCTTCTTCATGACCTTACTTAGGGATTAGTCCTCCATATATATGAGTCTCTAAAACCTTTGGATAATCTAATATGGTTTCTCTTAATTGAGTCTTAGTTATTTTGTTCATCTACAGTCTTATCTTGAATTCAATTACTTGGGTGCCTATAGTTCTGCTTCTCTTATTCTTGATTTCCTTTGTTGTGTCAAAGATATTTGGCTGAATTTATAGTGGGCCTTGCTATTTTTCTTGTAGGTCTTTGATGTCTTGTTCTTCAATGGCTTGCTAAGGAATAGTTAAATAGTTTTCTTTCTTGTTTTGCCAAAAATTTCCACTGTTAGGGTTATACTTGCTTAGTCAAGGGTTTTGCCCATTTGTTTTCCTTTGTTCCAAAAATTAGCCAATACAAATTTATATCAAAGGGTTTAGTATCAGTGTAAGGAAAGCCTTGATTTTAATAAAAGCTTGACATAAAGAAAAGGTGCCCTAGAAGTTGAAGAAAAAAAAAAATAGGGGAATCCCGTAACTAAAAAACATGCTCCAAAAAGGTCATAAAATCTTTGTTATATCTTGATTTTTCTTTGGGAAAATTGCTCCTTGATATTATTATAATCCTTGGGAACAAATTTGTCTTGTGTTTGTGGTGAAAATGGGCTTCAATATGGGTGAAAATGATGGTTGTTCTTAAGTGACAGGATTGCAATCAAGGTGTTTGTTAAATGTTCTATGAGGATATTTGTGGCTGTAGTTGTGAATTTTGACATTCAATTTTCATTCCTTGGGATATTGGGACTTGATATCACTCTATTGTTGAAATTCATGCTCATTGAACTCATCTTTGCCATTCTGCATTTGTGGTAGTCTTTTTCATATTCCTATCTACTAGTTTTTCTTGTTTCTTGTTTCTTGCTAATTCTTTTTCATTTCTTGTTTAACATTGCTTCCTTATATTATAGTGATTTTTCTTGCACTATTTGAGTCCTTGTTCTTTGAAATTCTTACTTGGAAAACTTATTTTCTTAGGGTGCCCAACAAGTGTTTGTTGAAATTCCCCTAAGATCCCATAATTGGAAAATCCATTGATTTTGTTGATTCACTTGGTTGGACTAAATATTTGGCTATTAGAGAGGATTAGATTGAAAAATAAGGTTTAAGTGTTGAGAAAAAAAGGTAAGAGGGAGAGATTATCATCAAAAGAGCCAAATAGGGTAAACACGAGTGTAGAGTGAAAACTATTGAGAGTAAACACGTAATGGAGTGAAAAGACGAACTACTTCTTTTTATTAATCTCTTTTGTAGGTATAACTCTTTGAGTAATTCCATTGCCATGGCCCTTGAACAAGAACTTCATAGACCTAATTCAAGTGGTCCTAATAGAATACAAGAAGAACCACTTGATGGTAGGGGTTTGGGAGATGATTTGCAAGATATTATGAGAAATATGCAAAGTAAGTTTTAAAACAAGACAAGGGAGCTAATGGGGTTGAGGAATCAACATGGAACCTTTTCTACTATTTTACAAATAAGAGGTCAAGATAGATTTGAAGCCCTTGACCCTTGAATAGGGGATAATAATGCCTATATTCCTCTATTGAATGCTCAACAAGTTAAATAGTGGGACAAGCACTCTATTAGGAAATTCTAACAAGCTCCCATAAAAGGCGGTAGTCATGGTATGAGAGGAGAACGAGGTAGGGGTCATGGAAAGAATGGGGAAAACAATCCAAGAGGGATAGAAAGAGAATTTGATAGAGTTGATGAATGGTATGAGGGAGAATATGGTGATGCATATGGGGAACTTAATAGAGGATGGGGCAATAAAGGAAGTTAAAGAGAAGGAAATGATGAGGATAGGTAGTTGAACCATATCAAGCTGAAACCAACAACATTCTATAGGAAGAGTGATCCTGAAGCCTATTTTCAATGGGAGAGAAAAATGGAGATATACTTTTAATGCCATACCTATAGTGAATGATCCAATGTGAGGGCTAGCTATCTTGGGGTTTGTGGAGTATGCATTCGTTTGGTGGGAACAAGTGGGCAATTAAAGGAGGTAAATAAGAGTAGAAGACGTGGGCAATTTAAACTTGCTAAAAGATATGATGAGGGTAAGGTTTGTCCCATACCACTACTACCAAGAGCTCTACTAAAGGATTCAATCCCTTAAACAAGGGAATAAAGGGGTAGAGGACTTTCATAAGGAAATTAAGATGATACTGATAAGAGCTCAAATCTAAGAGGATCCTAGGGTAATAAGGGCTAAATTCTTGGGTGGATTGCATAGGGAAATAGCTAATTTGGTAGAGTTATACTCCTATGACCGACTTGAGGACCTGCTTCATGCCACCCCCAAGATTGAAAAGTAACTAAAGATGAGGACTTTTGCTAAGCCTACATTTTGAAAGTCTAAACACCCTTACCAAGATGCCAATTAAGAAGGAGAATGCTCCTAAACCTTTCCAAATAGAGTACAACAAGCCAAAGGACAGATGGAAACCTAGGGAATGGTGGAACAAAGATAAGAGAAAAGCCATGGAAAGACCACAATGTACTAGAAATATCAAGTGCTCCAAGTGTCTTGGCTATGAGCATACTTCTCGTGAGTGTCTAAGTGGAAGGGTTATATACACTAACCCCTAAGGAGAAGTCATAAACGATGAAGAAGATGAGGAAGAACAATGTCAAGGAGAGAAAGAAGAAAATATAGAAGAGGGAAGTGATGATGGGAAAGTTGTTGGCCAAGAGTATTCCTTAGTTGGAGTCACGAGAAGATCATTGAACTCCTAAGCCATTGAAGACCAATACCATCAATAAAGAGAGAACATATGCTACACAAGGTATCTAATCAACAAGACCCCTTGTAGTATTATTGTGGATAGTGGAAGTTTCATCAATATGATTAGTTTAAACTTAGTTGATGAGTTGGGAATGAAATGGATTAAACACCCCAAGCCCTACAAGCTATAATGGTTGAATGATAGTGGAGAATTGAGGGTCAACAAACAAGTCTTGGTGTCTTTTGAGATGAGAAACTACAAAGATAATATACTATGTAATGTGGTGCCTATGCAAGCAGGTCATTTGCTTTTAGGGAGACCTTGGCAATACGATAGGAGTATAAAGTATGATGAAGGAAAAACACTTATTCTGTTGTTAAGGAGGGATCTAAATTTACTCTATCTCTTAGACCCCCAAGTTAAGGGAATAAAGACCAAAAGATCATGAGGGAAATAGAAAAGAAAAAGGAAGCACAAGATGCCAAGCAAAAACAAGAGTTAGAGAGAAAAGAACAAGAGAGGAAAGAGAAAGAATTGAGGGAGAGAATGGGAAGACAAGTGACATTGACCATCATGGATGGGAGTAAGCAAGGATAAGAGATATGAGGTAAAAGAAGAGTGAATTATTTTGCAAAAGGAAGTGAGATCATAGAAGCAATAGAGGCCAAAGAATTGGTTATTCTTCTTATTTGCAAAGGATCTTACGTTTTTACTCAAGATTCTACCTTGTCTTTGCCAAGTGAAATTGCAGCCATTCTCCAAAAGTTTGATGATGTCTTCCTAATAGAGGTACCCGGTGGATTGCCGCCTATAAGAGGAATTGAGTACTAAACAGACCATATGGGCATATGGCTGGAAATGGCAGCCGAAAATCTGTCCAGAAAATTCTGCCCAGCGAAAATTCTATGCAGGAAAATTTTCCAGCTTTGTTCCCTATTTCTCTTCCAGCCGAAACACCAACCTTATTCTGCATAAACCTTCCTTAAACCTTCAGTAACAGAGCTCCATTGTTCCCCTTAAGCTTCTGCACGAAACTCAGCCATGGCTGTCCGAAAATCTCTCCAACAAATCCCTACAATTATGCTTGATTGATTACCAAAATTCCAGCCACCATAGTTTAGCAACTTTCCATAAAATATATCTCAAACAACCTGACCTTCTCTTCACCATTATACTCCATGATTTCAGCCACCCTAAGCCTCCTTCAACCAGCTCTCATTCAGCCAAAACACTGCCAGAAATTCGTCCACGGCAGACTTCCAAAAGCTCTTCCATAATTAAAGAGATTCTTGTGATATCTAGTTTCCAAATTTGCTTCCCAAAAATATTCTTCAAGGATTGTAACAACTAGCCTTTCATTTTCCCTTACAAATCAGAGAATCAACCTCCTAAACCCTACAGAAATTCGGCCAACCCTAGTTCTCACAGAATTTCGGCAGTTGCAAATCAAATTCTCTCAAATTCCTTCAACCTTCAAAAACACACACACTACACCAAGAACAACTACTTCTTCCTTTCACCTAATACCTCTCCAAATCACTTCAAACTACCTCTAAAAATTGCTGATTTCATCTATTCATTGTTGTGAGTCCATCCGTACTATTTTTAACATCAAACTCCAAAATCCAACTTGCACTTTTGGATAAAAAACCAGAAATTTTGTGAAGGCTTAAGAACACCTTCAAGGTAGGATTATTCAATCAACTTCATCTTCGCTAATCTTCAATCTCTAATAAACACATATGTGTTTAAGCATGCTAATAAGCTTTCTTCTTCTCTTTCTCTCTCTCTCTCTCTCTCTCTCTCTCTCTCTCGGCCGAACTACTCACCTTCTTGGCCGAATGGTTCCTTCTCCATGGCCATGTTTTCTTCATCTTTCTTGGACGAATTTAAACCTCTGGGAATTGAGATCCATTCGAAACTCCTTCAAGGAATTCATCAATCAAGTAAGCCATTTTAACCCATCTTTTAAATTCTAGATTCATGTCTCTAGGATGATGTTGATAGAAAATGGATTGCGAATAAGGTTTGAGTATATATTGTTGAGGTTGAAGCATGAATGTATGTATGAATATAAAGGAGATGGGATTTATGCATCGATGGATTATTTTGGTTGATTGCATGATGATTTGAGGTTTAATGCATGTCTCCATGTCATAGGTAGTATTTGTGATTAAGTATGCTAGAGATTATGTCACCTTTGGTGAATATGATTTATATTCATGTTGGATTATTGAAACCATGATCATATTTATGCTCGTAGGAGTTAGATCATGTCTTGATAAATTTAGATCTATGCTTATATGCATGATTTGGATGATTTGATGAATTGAAGGATTGTATATGTTCATGTTTGTGGTTAGGCATAGAAATATGATCATGACCTAGTTGTCTCTAAGCTAATTTTTATTTCTTGAGTACAATATTTTTATAATTTGATTTTGCTAGTAATTTTGAAAAACCCTAGGAGGGGTAAATTTGGATTATTATATATAATAAGGATATTTTAGTCAAATAAATAATAGCTTTTGCTAGAAAAATAAAATATATAGATATTATATATAAAATGATAATATCAAATAAAGCCTTTTATGGAAATAATCATAATTAGTAAAATATTTATTACTAAAAATTTAATTATTATCTTTTAATCAAAACCCATTAAAAATTTATTTATTATCTTTCAAGCAAGACTCATTAAATTTATTTTCAACTAATTTTAGTTATCAATTATTTTCTAACAACTAAATTATTAATAAATCATTATTTTACCTAATTCCACCTAGGACTCATCATCAAATAAACTTTAAATCTTTCTTAGCAAGATTTAAACCTTCAACTTATTAGTACTATTTCCCAAAACATTAATTATTTTAAATATCAAATTAGGCTTAGCTTATGAACCTATTTATTTATTGTTTGGCCTTAAAGCTTAGGACACTTGGATCATGGTAGTAGTAAGTTAAGTTGTTTTAAATTGAGAAAGTGGATTCTGGTTTGAGTTTGATTATGGTTTGTATTTGCCCATGCTGGGTTAGGTCAGCTGTTGGAGACCTTTGTTGTGAGCAAGGATCAGGTAAGCTCCTACATAAAACTTGTTTGATGAAAAATGATTTTTTTTTTATGGCAAGCCAAATGTAGAGTGCATGGTCACTCATTTCTGTAAAGGCAATTGAGGATTATTTCCATTTTCATTTCAGACAAATAAATTATTTGTAAATCAAGGAGCGGTTTTACTCAGAACCTAAAACTCTTTCTAAAACCAGTTTTGCCCCAAATTTTGGACAACCTTAATTGCCATTTTCAAGTGGAACTATGTTTTGTTCATTTTTCCCAAGTGGGATACGTTATGTTGAGTACTCAATAGGGGTAGACTGGTAGTACTAGTTTTGAAGAGCAAGAATGAGTCATCTGGCAGGAAGCCACCTCCAGAAGACAAACTCAACTTAGAGAAACGTCAGTACTACTTAGTCATGCCGGTCCGAGCTAGCAGTTTTTATTTCAGTCAAGTGACTGTGTTATACCGAAATGGACACCTGGTTGTTGTTTGGGTATAGAGAAGGACGAGTATCTTGTCCAATAGGCCGATCACCTACCTTTTGTCAGTCTGCACAAAGTGTGGCATTCTGACCGGTAGTATGCACAAAGTGTGGCATACTGACTATGTGGACATGGGGCCTAACGTGTGGTAACCCATTACCACCATTTTTGAGTGGTTGATTTTATTGTACCTATATGGTTGGAAAGCCAAAATGCCACTCTTGTTTTTGAACATCATTCATTGCTTGCCAGTATTTCTTTTGTCAGTCTACACAAAGTGTAGTATTCTGACCGTTGTATGGAAATGGGGCCCAACGTGTGGTAACCCATGACCACCTTTATGAGTGGTTGATTTTATTGTGCACTTGTATGGTTCCAAAAAGAGGAAAACACCACTCTTGCTTTTGACTAATGGTTATTGCTTACCAATATTTCTCTTATAAAGATTTCACACTTTGCATCCACGAACTATTTTCACTGAACACCCAAAGCACACACGGACTTACTGAGATTTCTGTGTCATCACCTTTTTACCATGATTTCAGGTCGATCCTGCCGTGGAGATGAGTAGCTAGGGTTATCTGCCTTAGAAGAGAATGTTGTCTTTTATTTTTATGTATTGCTTTGAGGAGTTGAGAGTGGATGATTTTATTTATGGATTTGTTTTTCTTTTGGGAATTCTTGGATTCATTCTGGGTTTTAATAAATTTTAAGTTAAAGTATTATTTTTATTCCACTATTTTATTTGTGTGACCTAATTATAAAGACCCCTTGTCCTTTGGATGGGGCGACATCCCCGGCCCTAGCGGGCCTAGGTAGCGGGGTGTTACATTACGTGCTAAAAGGGTCTGTTAGGGAATTGCTAGTTAATGAGGCCTATAGTGGGGGACAAATGGGATATTTTGGTGTTGCGAAAGCCTTAGGCACACTTCAAGAACATTTCTTTTGGCCCAAAATGAAAAGAATGTAGAAAAATATTATTCCCATTGCATAACATGTAGGGGAGCTAAATTTAAGTCACTTCCACATAGACTGTACACTTATTTGCCCATTTTTAATGTCTCTTGGGTTGATATTTCTATAGATTTTATCTTATGGTTGCCTAGATCTAAAAGAGGCAAGGACTCCATATTTGTGGTTGTTGATAGGTTTTCAAAAATGGCTCATTTTACGGCTTGCTCCAAGACTAATGATACTTCATATATTGCAGATTTATTCTTTATCGAGTTAGTAAGGATGCATGGAATCCGAAGGACTATTATGTCTGATAGGGACATTAAATTTCTTAGCCATTTTTGGAGAGTCTTGTAAAATAAATTTGGTACTTATCTTTTGTTTTCCACTGCTTGTCACCGCCAAATGTATGGGCAAACGGAGGTGGTCAACCGGACACTCACCTAACTCTTAAGGACCATTATCAAGAAAAACTTGAAGAATTGGGAAGAGTACTTATCCCACATTTAGTTTGCTTACATCCCGGCTATCCATTCCACTACTTCATATTCTCCTTTTCAAGTTGTATGTGGTTTTAATCCTCTAATGCCTTTGGAATTGATTCCTTTACCTGTAATAGAATGCATGAATCTTGATGGAGATAAGAAAGGAGAATTAGTGAAGGCACTCCATGAAAAAGTAAAGGCAGCCATCGCAAAGTGAAATGAAGATATTACCTTTAAGCATAACCAAGGGAGGAAACCGATTTCATTTAAGCCTGGCGATTGGGTCTGGGTGCACCTTCTCAAGAAGAAATTTCCTCCTCAAATGAGGAGCAAGTTGGACCCAACAGGCGATGGGCCGTTTGAAGTCATTAGCCTAGTTGGAGATAATGCCTACAATATCGACTTGCTTAGTGAGTATAAAGTTAGTGCTACATTCAATGTTAGTGACTTAACTCCTTTTGATGTAGGTGATGATTTATGGATGAATCAACTCCAAGAAGGGGGAAATGATAGGAATAAAGCTAACTAGGTAGTTTAAACTAAAGAAGGGGAGCAACAATGCATGGGCCAACGACAAGATCAAGGACCAAGAGACTCCAAGGCGATATCCAATTGCTCATACAACCGTATTTGATTATGGAAGGGATTTGGAGTGAAGAAGGTGAAGGTCTAAAATGGGAAAAACAAAGCAAGCAGCGGAAGCGAAAAGTTGAAAAACTGAAGAACAAGAAATTCCCAGGCCATAGTAGGCACTGGTTCCAGCGGACTAGCTGGCACTGGTCACGGCCTGGCAGGACTCTGAAGGAAATTTTTTTTACCTTTTTTTCTCGTTCTCAGAATTGGCTGGACCAGAATGTGTGAAATTGGGGTAGGAACGCTGGTAGAAACCTCTTGTGCAATTCCTACAGGCCTCCTACTCCATCTATGCATGTATATGAACATCAATCTCTCGATCTTCTAGTATATAGCCTGTCTAATCCCGTTCGGTGAACTACTCACAGACTAAGGAATTTTCTTAGAGAGAGAGAAGGCATGTTTTTTTTCTTACACCAGAAGCATGGAAAAATAACGTTGTTTTCTTAACCCTAAAAAGAGTCAAAACCACACCCTTTTTATCCTCCTATTTAACCTAAATAAAATCCTAGATTAAACTGGACTGGCCCATTAGACTCTTAGTTTAATCTTTTTAGACTAAATTAATTATTCAAATTAGAACCAAATAAAAAAGCCCAATAAATAATTAATTTTCCATTCCAAATAAACTAGTCCAATTAACAAGCCCATATTAGTTTAGTCCTAGGCTAATCTTTAATTATTCAAACTGGGCCAAAGCCCTGAATAATTAATTAACCCACCAAACTAATTTAATTAATTCTCTCTCTCCATGGACCTTTATTTTATTCTAGCCCAATAATTAAATCAGACTACTTAAATAAAATAAATTCTATTAATTTAATTTAAGACCAATTCCTTAGCCTGCATTTAATTAGGACTTACGGTCTATATTGGGGCCAAAAGACACACCGCATTGACTACTAAAATGACCAAAATATCTCTGCCATATAAATAGCTATATTTTACATTTTAAATATTTTCTAATATCACCATAAGAAAATATTGATCCCCATGGACAACGCTGCGTTAGCAAAGTCTCCGACCTACAGGTGTAATGACTAAAATGTCCCTCTATACATCACCGTATATTTAGAGAGGAAGAAATATACTAACACATCTCTAAATGACATCTACCATCCTTAGGCTTCTAATCCAATTATCCATGACTTCCTGTATTATTTCCGCTTTCCAAGTGAGCTACCCTAAAGCAAACATCCAAGTCATGTTTCATAAGGCCATGGATATTTAGATCATTCAGACAACCATAAGGGGCAATATAGTATAGAAATTATCTTGTACAAGTCTGTCCTAACTAACTAGTCCCACATACCCAACATGCAAGTATATTGGTGCTACAATAGAATCTCAACTATAGCATATCAAAGTACATGCTTCTAGCTTTGTCAGACAACCAACTCATACTCAAGTTGTAGAGTACTAGTCCACGCTGTAGCAGTTGTAGTCTAGGTTTCTACCATATAGTACTTTTAGAAACCACAACTACAGGTCCTGTTCTACGTATTCAAAATACGCTTATGTCATGAAGTGAGTGGACTACTCACTGGCTAAAGGTAAGCCATTTCCCATTTGAAATTCACAACATAATAACCTAGATATGATAAGATTCCTATTCCCATCAATCGGTTAAGAACAAACATTTATGTGTTAAGTAACTTATGATCCATAACTTACTGTGAAAAATAACCATTCACATGGACCACTTACTTAAACACAATAGATCTTTTCCAAATGTAATTGTGTATAAATAAAGTGTAAATTCTCAAATAATTTCTGAAAATAAAATATTTTATTAAAATATTCTATATTTACATTAGAAACTTAGTCTAAGATGGCATATTTCCTAACAGAAGGTAGCTACGAACTCAATTTGATAAAATGTGAAAGTGGAATCCCAACAACAGCCCATGCCTGCACCAAAAGAGGGAAGAAAAGAAAGAGAAAACGTTGAAATTCATCTTCTAGTTTCAATCTGGCATTAGCCCCAGTAGGCATACCTGGTGCTAGGTGCACTCTGCTAGACAAAACGGTGGAATTCTATTGCTGAACTGGTGCCAGGTCCAGCACTTACTCCTGGTGCCTGGTCCAGGTGGACACAGTGTTGGAATTCTTGTGCTGACCTAGCGCCAGGTCTAGTACAGCTCCTGGCAGCGGGTCTAGTCGGGCATGACCCCCATGTTTAGCCCATTATTACTGTTTTCTCTGTATTTTCATTGTTTTGAAAACTTTGTAAAGACACTTTTAGCCCTTAAATTATCTTGGGGCCTTAGTAGTTACTTAGCTAACATTATGGTAGTATAAATACATCTTTTGTGATTTGACAATTTAATTCGTCTTACATTATTTCAAGTTATGAAACGAGAGCTTTGATAAGTTTAACCTCCTTGTTCATATTCTTCAAGACCCTGTGATGTGTCCAGACTTAGGTATAAAAATCATACAAAACTAAGTATATTCCCAATCAAGTTTAAATTAAAACGTTAAACCCAAATCACACATATGAGCAAGCGTACTCATCATTAACTGAGCATAGGGTTCAAATGAGTGTCGATCCTCAAGGAACAAGTAGACATTAATTACCCTTTTTTCATTGTTTAACTGACTCAATAAAGTGGAAAATAAATAAATAAATAAATAAAAGAATATCAAAATAAAAATATATACGTGTCAAGGATGGAGAAGTATGCAACTCAAACCATTGTGTAGACAAACATGATCTTAGAGTACCTAACCATTATCATAACCAATCATTCTCTTAGCATCATGAAGGATTAAGGTAAATTAACATCACTTGGCATGTCTCAACTAATTACTACCTTCTGGATAAGTTAGCATCACTTTGTCCATCTCAACTAATTCATCCAGAAGATGTATTAAGCACAATCCTGGATTAAATTTCCTTAGTTTGGCAAATTTAAAACATGAAATTAATCAATGAATCCTTGGTCTAGCAAACATCAATTAACCTTTAATTACTCCATCCTCAATAATTAACCTCTTTGGTATAGCAAGTTAATGAAAAAAAACAACCAATTAATCTCATCATACGCCCAAGTAATTAAATACCACGAAGAACAATCAATTAATCAAAAGATCAAATAACTCTAAAAATCATGAATATCTAAAACAATGTCAAATTACAATAAATCGATTAACATATCATTGTCATGAAAAAGAAGACAACGTAAAAGAAAGAACTCATAGACAAGCCTCCTACTTCTTCCTTTGAAGCCTTCTTGTACAACCCTCCTTGAACTTGAAGAATTCCTCCTTGGACTGAGTGATTTTCTATGATGATCAATAAATTCTCCCATTTTCCCTTGTGTGTTTTTTTATCTATTTATAGGCTAAAGAAGTGCCTAAACTTGTAGGTACAAAGTTCTGGGCTGAGTAGAAGTTGGAAGATACTAAAACTCCTCAAATTTTCAAAAACGCGTAGAAGGATCGCAGCACCGCCTTAAGGACAGACCACAGCCGGCGCCGCCTTGGTACTTCAGAGCCGGCGCTGCCTAGGTTCTGTTCTACTCTGTTTCTACAATTTTTCATCGCTTTGAAGTTTGTGCAACCAGTGTATAGCCGGCGCCGGTTCTAGGGCTCTAGCTGGCACTGCCTCTGCTCTGTTTCGCGACGGTTTTGCTTCGCTTTACCCAAAAATCTGAAATAATGACCAAAATACCTTTCCAAGGGTAAAATCTCAAATATGAAAGAATTTGACTAGTTATTGCACAAAATATATTATAAAAGAGCCTCAAATAACTAAGCAAAGTATGACCAATTTAGCCCCTATCGCCCTGCTCAGGGTTTAGTTCTCCCTATGTATGAGTCTCTAAAACCTTTGGATAATCTAATGTGATTTTTCTTGATTGGGTCTTAGTTGTTTTATTCCTCTAAGGTTTTATCTTGAATTTAATTACTTGGGTGCCTATAGTTCTACTTCTCTTATTTTTCATTTCATTTGTTGTGTCAAGGATATTTCAGTCATTTTATAGTGGGTCTTACTATTTTTCTTATGGGTCTTTGATTCTTTGTTCTTCAAAGGTTTCCTAGGGAATAGTTAGATAGTTTTCTTTCTTCTTTTGCCCAAAATTTCTAATGTTAGGGTTATACTAATTTAGTCAAGGGTTTTGCCCATTTGTTTTCCTTTGTTCAACAAATTAGCCAACATAAGATCATATCATAATCTCATGTTGTCAATAAATTTAAAAGCAGAGAAAAAGAATCCACTCATAGACAATAAGCCTTCTTCCTCTTCTTGAGCAACCTCCTCCTATACTCTAGGAATCTCCTAGATCCTTCTAAATTTTGGTATTTTTCTTGGAGTTTTCTAAATATATTACATTGATAAATTGAACACTATACAATGTTATTCTCTACTATTTACTAGAGTTCTAATTATCAAAAAGTACCTACAAGAGTTCTTTTCCATAGTTAGAAGGGTTTCTAAAAAAATCTAATTGAAATTTCCAAAAATCTGCTTTGAAAATAAAAGCCTGCCTACATTGTACAGCATGGAGCCGGGGCCAGCTCAGCCCCTCATGGCTGGTGCTGGCTGTTTTGGTCGAGCCCAACATGCTCTATTTTTTGGCCTTTTCCCCATGGATTCTATTCTAGGGCCTATTGGTATCTCATGTAAAAAACATGTTTGTGTAGTGGAAAAAATAGAGATACCAATCCAAGAATCCAATAGCGTTCAAGAAACAGATCAAAGAAAAGAAGTAGAATACCTTAATGGATGTCTCTATCAGTCAAAATTCTTCAGCTACTGAAGAAGCGATCCAGCAAAACCAGAGCTCCACATCTTCACCACTGCAGTGTAAGTGTAAGACTCCCTCTAGCAATATCCACATAGAGGATGCTTACTCAAGAATGCTAGAATACAATCTCTGTGCTAGCAAAGAGAAAATGGCAGCCATGGTTATTGTTTTCTTAGAAACAAAAGAATGAGAGAGAGAAGAATCGTGCATGTGTTCTTTGTTTTTTCCTTTTCAAGCTGAGAAAACAATTCTCATAATATATCAAAACATATATCCCGCTTTAACTCCAGTGTTATCCTCGAAATTGCGTAGAAACACATTTCTATGAATTCTAATCAAATTAGAATTGACAAATTGCAATTAAAAATCATAAGTTTTAGTAATCATAATTTGGCCCAAAATTATAACTAATTATAATTTGGCAACAGTTACTTCTATTTCTCAAAATTAACCCCACAATGTTATCAAATAATATTTTGAGTACTTAATCCTCTCTTATGTGTGACCTATTTGGTTTCTCTCTGTATTGGTAGCGAATATTAATTAATCTAAATGTTGTTGAGATTAATAATCCTTAATTACTTAGAATTGACTAATTAATTCTTATCAAGATTGATTTATTAAATCATCAATTAATAAACTGTTGGTGTTATATCATAGATGCAATCACTTATACTTTGTATATAATACATTTGTTTTATAATACAAAGCATTATTTATCTTTCAGTTTGTTTCCTTTACTTTCATGTAAAATAAACTATTAGTTAATGTCCCTACTACAACACTCTGTTGAGGAAATAATGATAGAGATCATGATGTAAGATTCCTACTATACTGTATAGTGTTACTACTTAAATAATCCCTACTCGTAGTATTAATGAGATATGACTTCATTAATGCGTTAAGACTAGCACGTATTAGACTTCCAGATTTGATCAGGCAGTGGTTCTCATGTCCGTGAGTATTGTAATACTCAAAGTTAATACGTGGATGCTTGTTAATAAAACAAGTACATTTGATGATCTAACTATGAGATAATTACATGGATAACTGTTTAGTGCCAATGATAGAATCTTGTTATAGCAAACGTGTAAGTATCTTAAGACTTGAGATTTCCAAGGTACTTTATTTGCTGAGCATTGTACTTTGATTCCAATCTTTGGACCCATATCGAGGGCTACCAATGCGATGGATATACTGGGTATAATGTGAGGTAAACGAAAGTAGTTGCAAGGTCCAATAAAGGATTCACCACTTCTAATAGTAGGGGTGAATATCTCACTGTCACTTGTTGGAATTACTACCTGTGAAATCCTTGACCAAGGTGATTGTGTATTGGAAATAGTTTCAATTTATACACATGGAGAGTAGTGAATTCCTAGTACAAGTACTAATACATTCGGGCTAGAATTAATTTGTATCCCGGAGGGAGCTTGCGCAAATTTCGTACTCCAAACTGAATGGGATATTGTATGGTGAAAGTAGTTTATTGCACTGTAGTTTGTTATTGAAGGGTTCATGTCAAGCCACTTAACTTCTTGGACTCTTGGGTGGTAATGATGTATTGCTAGATACCGTTCATGAGATGCTAAATATGGCTTATTAATTGATGAATTAACAAATCAATCCTGATAAGAATTAATATGTTAATTCTAAATTATTAAGGATTATTAATCTCAAAGACATTTGGATTAATTCATATTCGCTACCAATACACAGTAGATGATTAAGTACTCAAGATGTTATTTGATAACATTATGGGGTTAATTATAAGAAAGAAAAGTTATTGTGGTTAAATGATAATTAGTTATAATTTTAGGCCAAATTGTAATTGCTAAAACTTATGATTTTCAATTGCATTTTGTCAATTCTAATTTGATTAGAATTCACAAAAATGTGTTTCCGCACAATTTCGGGGATAACACCAAAGATAAAAGCTGGATATATTTTTTGATATATTAAAAGAATTGTTCTTACAACTTGAATGAGAAAAACACAGAACATAGAACACGGAAAAGAAAAACCTTCCTCTCTCCCTCTCTCTCTCTCTTTCTCTCGAGATTTCCTATTTTTAGAAAATAAATTAAAGAAAACCCTAGCCACCTTCATGTTCTCTACTAGCACAAAAAACGTTTTGGTTCCTTGAGTATCCTCTGTATGGATAATACTACAGGGAGTCTTACACTTAGACTCCAGTGTTAGTGTTGTGCCCTAGAGGCAATCACATGTACATTGTATATGACACATTTTATTTTAATAAAATGTATTATTTATCTTACAGTTTCTTTTATTTACTTTTAACTAATATAACTGTTCGATAAAGTCCTTAGTACAACACTGTGTTAAGGAAATCTTAATAGAGATCATGATATGAGATTCCTACTACACTGTATAGTGTTAGTGCTTAAATAGTCCGTAGTCGTAGTAATAATGAGACAGGACATCATTAATGAGTTAAGACTAGCATGTGTTAGATTTCCTGATTTTATCAGGAAGTGGTTCTCATATCCATAAGTATTGAGATATTCAAAGTTAACACATGGATGCTTGTTAATGGAACAAGTTCATTGGATGACCTAGCTTTGAGATAATCACATGGATAACTATTTAGTACCAGTGATATAATCTTAATATAGCAAACGTGCAAGCATCCTTAGACTTGAAATCTCGAAGGTACTTTGTTTGTTGAGCATTGTAATTTGATTCTAATCTCTGGAGCTCTATCGAGGGCCGCCTATGGGATGGATATTGGGTACATTATGAGGTAAACGAAAGTAGTTGAGAGGGTCAACAAATGATTCACCACTTCTAATAGTATTGGTGAATATCTAACGGCCATTTGTAAGAATTACTACTCAAGAAGTCCTTGACCAAAGCGATTGTGTATAGGAAATAGTTCCAATTGAGACACATCTAAAGTAGTAGGTTCCTGGTACAAGTACTATTGTATTCGGACTAGAATTAATTCTGGAGGGAGTTAACACTAATTCTACACTCCAAACCAAATGAGATATTGTATGATGACAGGAGTTAATTGCACTGAAGTTTGTTATTGAAGGGTTCATGTCAAGCCACTTGACTTCCTGGACTCTAGGGTGGTCATGATGTGTTGCTAGTTACCGCTCATGATATAAGAATATGGGTTTATTAATTGATAAATTAATAAACCAATCCTGATTAGAATTAATAGGATTAATTCTAATTAATTATGGATTATTAATTTCAAAGACGTTTGGATTAATTTATATTCTTTACCAATTGACTGGGAAACCTAATAGGTCACACACAATAGAGGATTATATACTCAAGATGTTATTTGATAATATAGTTGGGTTAATTGGGAGAAAGAGAAGTTGTTGTGGACAAATTATAATTAGTTATAATTTATGGTCCAAATTGTAATTATGAGAACTTGATATTTCCAATTACAATTAAGGAATTCTAATAGGATTAGAATTCTCAGTTTTAGCAGGATTTTTTGGTTATATATATGATATAATCGAAACATTAGCTAAGGTTGAAAAACGGACATTCTAAGCAACACACAACCTTCTTTCTTCTCTCTCTCTCTCTCGATTGTTCTTGAGAAACAACCTTAGCCACCCCTTAGATTTTCTGCTAGCACAAAAATCATTATGCTTAAGTATTCCTCTGTGTGGATTACTGTTTAGATATAATCAGACACTATGATTATAGCAGTTAGACGTTCAACTCTCATGGAGTTTTGTCATGAGGATTGTTGGATTGCGCCTCGACTTGAAGAATAAATTTTTTGTTCTTCGGATGATCAAACAAAGTTAAATGTTGTTACCTTTATTATCTCTATGTCTCGTTTTCCACACATATATGGGTCCTAGGATGCTATCTCATTTTATTTTCTGCTGCGCCATATAGGATACAAGCTTGAGATACCCAACAGGGGTATCTGAGCCTTGCTATGTGTGGTCTATGGACATTGTTTTGGCATGAAAAACTATTTTCATGTATTCGTGTTTATCTTTGTTTGCTGTGAAAATTGTTTTCACTTGAGTCGAAATCGTTTCGAACATTATGGGTTGTGTCCGTAGCACAATATGATTGTGTAAAAGGTACAGCATATTTCGAAAGATGCTTTCTTATGTGCTAAAAATTTTCTGCAGAAAAATATTTTCTTGCAACATGGTTGTTGCCTTTCATTTCATCATAATTTTCTGTTTTAGTTTTGTTTAAACTAACAAATTGGTTGTTGTTTTGAGCTTCAAAACATAAAATTCTACTGAGAATTGTTCTCACTAATCTGTTGTAGAAGATTAGGGCACCTGAAATTTTTTTTGAAAAATTTCAAAATCGCCGCCATTGTTCCCTACTATAGCTAGCATCGGCTCCAGCCTCCAAGCCGGTGCCGCTTCCATGCTATTTTGCTAACATCTAGAAATCATTTTGGGAACAAAATTTTGCTTAAAACCAGACCAGAGCCAGCGCCGACTCTAGCCTTCAAACAGGCACCGATTCTGCTCTGTTTGCGACTTCCAACTATTAAATTTTTTTTTTCCTGAATAGAATTTTGAAAGGGAAAAATCTTACTTGATGAGAGCCGGTAAAATAAAAAATTTTCCACGGGGACAATGGCCCCTGACCCCCGCTAGCTGACCGGCCAGCGAGACCGCCATTTTCGCTACCAGAGACGGGATCCAAAAGCATTTTCTCAAAATTAGTTTTGACATAAACAATTTTATTTTTCAAAATAGTGATTTTGAAATTTTAAAATTAATGTATTTTTCTAAAATGTTGATTTTAGAATATGTTTTATTTTTCCAAAATAGTGATTTTGCAATAATAAATGTATATGTTTATTTTGTTTAAGCATAGTTAATGGCATGGTGGATGGTTATGGACTAACACCAATTATATTTGTACATGCATTTTATAGTTTTGGTTTTTATGAAATAGGGCCTGAGTGTCCTGTCTTTTCTAGAATTCTTGTGTAATTCTCTTCTCATCTGACTCATTTCGAATGTAACTTGAGGTTTTGTCTCTTTAGGAAATTATATAATTAGTTTACATAGATTAGATAGGAGTAGAATTATTCTACTCTAGAGATGGCAACCAAAACAAGGCGAGAAGGTAAGACCTTCTACTTAAATCATGTATGAACACATAGGATTAACTATATTAATTTCTTTTATGGCTCAAAGAAATTAATTTAGGAAAAGTCCATAAGTATACCATGTAATTGCTTTATTACCATGATTATCAATTATGTGATTTATTAATTTTTATGCATGTCATTCAATGAAATCACTAAATGGAACAAATCCCTCAATTATTATTAAACCTAATTCCTTCCGTTAATATAGTAAGAACGAGAGTCCTTTTATGAGACCAAGTTGTTGGGCAAACCCAAGCCTACTTGACATCGGGCATATTCAAGCTATGGAGTTAAATTCATTTGGAATTAAATTCCTAATTAATGGGTCAGGTTTAACTAAATTCTTTATCCCGGTTGGGCAAACTCAAGCATAAAGAAATTTA
The DNA here is from genome assembly GCA_026120185.1 of Voacanga thouarsii. Taxonomy (NCBI): domain Eukaryota; kingdom Viridiplantae; phylum Streptophyta; class Magnoliopsida; order Gentianales; family Apocynaceae; genus Voacanga; species Voacanga thouarsii. Next base: position 1,188,682 of record JANUWF010001625.1, read on the forward strand.
GAGGAAAAGTTGGGGTAACCTAAAAGGCTTTAAGATAAAAAGTTGTTAATCACCCAATGATCCGATAGTTACATACGATGTAATTGGTATTGGATACCTACTAATAAACTTAAGGGTGGCTTGTTGGGCAAACCCAATGTTGTTCTCCAGGAATTTGGATACCGGTCCACTAAGAAAGCATCCAATGGGCTTTCCCGAATTAGTAGTAGGGGCTATTGGTTTGAGTAAAATAGTGGAGTAAAAATGTGTTTAATTATAGTCCTAATTATTTGCATATTATGTGCATATACAAGTAGGTAATGTTTTCCATCTTTACATCTAGGTCACTTGCATCACGTCTACGAACATAAACCTACGTAGAATCTTGGAAACCAACAAGTTAACCGAATTAAAGTATCTCGACTAGTATAGAAATTTGAAAATCGTTTTCAAATTGAAAAAGTTTCTCTCGAAAAAGTTGATGAGCATGCTGTCCACAAAAGGCACAAGGAGGATAGTAATATAGCATCATGTATTATGCTGGCATCCATGGCTCCTGAGTTATAAAAACAGCACAAGCATATTGATGCTCAATCGATTATACTACATCTTCGAGAGCAGTTTGATGCCCAGGCCAGAACAAAGAGATACAAGATCTTGAAGCAACTATTTTGTTGCAAAATGGCAGAGGGTTCTTCTATGTCTAGTCATGGGATAAAGATGCTGGGCTTAATAGAAAAGCTTGGATCTCTTGGGTTTGCAATGGATCATGACTTAAGTGTTGACTTAATTCTACAATCTTTGCCTAATAGTTTCTTACAATTTGTGATTAACTATCAGATGAACAAGATTGAATCCACCATTCCTAGGTTGATTAATCTTTTCAAAACTGCAGAGTCCACTATGAAGAAGGATTCAAATGCAGTTTTAATGGTAGAATCTTCCTCTTCTAAGAAGAAAGTTCAAAAGAAGAAGAAGAAGGCTTCCACGAAGCTCAAAAGTGGTATAACAAGAAGGGTGCAGCTACCAAGGGCCGATGACATTATTGTGGGAAGATGGGCCACTGCAGGCGCAACTGCAAAGCCTACTTAGAGACCATTAAGGACATGAAGCTTACAAGCATTTCTACTTCTTCTCCAAGTATGTTTATGATTGACATACATACTGCCTTTAGAAATGAGATATAGGTTTTAGATACCAAATGTGGATCTCATTTGTACAATAACATGTAGGGACTAAAGAGCAGTAGAAGGCTAGAGAAAGGCAATGTGGACCAACGTACTACAAATGGGGCAAAGGTTACTACCTTGCTATGGGATATACGAGCTGAACCTGCCTTTGGGATTAATTCCAGAACTACAAAACTATTATTTTGTATCAGTTTTAATGAAAAACATTATCTCAGTTACGTGTTTAGACTTATGTGGATTTCATTTAATATTTAAGAATAAATATTATTCTTTTTCATTGAATGATATTCATTTTGGTTCAGCAACTTTGGTTAATGGTTTATATGTTCTAGACTTGGATAATACAATTCTCAATACAAATAATAAGAAACCTAAAACAGATAACTCTAACACTTCTTACTTATCGCAATGTCGTTTAGGCCATGTAAATAAAAATCGTGTTTCTAAGTTACACAAGCTTTGTGACTTAGGATTATTTGATTATGAATCATACGGCATATGCGAGTCTTGTTTACTAGGTAAAATGACTAAAACTCCTTTTCCAGGAAATGGAGAATGGGCCAAGAAGTTATTAGAACTCATACATTCTGATGTATCTGGAACAATGTCAATACAAGCAAGAGGAGGTTACAACTATTTCATAACCTTTATCGATGACTTCTCACGATACGGATATTTAAATTTAATGAAATACAAATCTGAGGCCTTTGAAAGGTTCAAAGACTACAAGAATGAAATAGAGAAACAACATGGCAAAAGTGTTAAGACTCTAAGATTTGATCGAGAAAGAGAATACTTGAGCTAAGAGTTTCTGAGTTATCTTAAAGATAATGGGCTATTATCGAAATGGACTCCACCACATACACCTCAACATAATGGTGTATCTGAGAGAAGGAATCGAACCCTTCTAGATATGGTACAGATCATGATGGCTTCTGCAGACCTACCAAAATCGTTTTGGGGTTATGCACTAGAGACTTCTATTTATATACTAAATAGAGTTCTGACAAAATCGGTTGATACTACCCCATTTAAGATGTTCTTTTGTAAGAGACCAAAGTTATCTCACTTGAGAGTATGGGGTTATCCTACCTTTGTTAAAAGGCTATAGTCAGACAAACTTGAGAGTAAGTCTGACAAGTGTTTATTTGTGGGATATCTGAAAGAATCATTCGGATATTACTACTACTTACCCTCTGAGAACAAATTGTTTGTTTCGAAGCATGCCGTCTTCTTGGAGAAGAAGCACATACTCAAAAGGGATAGTTGGAGTAAGATTGAACTTAGTGAAGTTCATAAAGATCAAACAAATGAGAATCAACTGTCTAACCCCACATCTATTAACAGATTAGATGAACCTTTTAATACACAAGAAACTCGTAGATCTAGTAGGATACGTATGGCCCATAAGAGATATGGATTTCTCATTAGTGACCACAATGACGTATTACTCATAGAGGAAGATGAGCCTACTACCTACAAGGATGTTCTGAACCGTTCAGAATCTGGCAAATGGCTTGAGGCCATGAAGTCAGAGATGGATTTCATGTATGACAACCAAGTATGGACTTTGGTTGATCCACCCGAAGGAATTAAATCTATTGGGTGCAAGTGGGTTTTGAAGAAGAAAACGGACATAGATGGTAACTTAGTTACCTATAAAGCACGACTAGTGGCGAAGGGTTATCGTCAACAATATAGTATTGACTATGATGAAACCTTCTCTCTAATAGACATGTTGAAATCTATCAAGATACTCCTAGCCATTGCTGTTCATCATGATTACGAGATTTTGGCAAATGGATGTGAAAACGGCTTTCCTAAATAAAAAATCTAACTGAGGAAGTTTATATGACATAACCTGAGGGTTTCACATCCAATGATGGCATAATGGTGTGTAAGCTACAAAGGTCTATTTATGGACTTAAGAAAGCTTTTAGAAGTTGGAACATCCATTTTGATGAAACAATCAAACATCTGTTTTGATGAAACAATCAAACAGTTTGGTTTCATTCAAAATATGGATGAGCCTTGTGTAGACAACAAGGTTAGTGGGAGTGCATTCATTTTCTTACTGCTTTATGTAGATGACATATTACTAATAGGAAATGATATACTTGTCCTGCAAATAATTAAAGTTTGGTTGTCTAAACAATTCTCCATGAAAGCCCTTGGAGAAGCAAACTACATTCTCGGAATAAGGATCTATAGAGATAGATCCAAAAGGTTGCTAGGTTTTTCACAGTTTACATACAAAGATAAAATGTTAAAGAGGTTCAGTATGGATCAATCCAAAAAGGGATTCTTACGCGTGTCACATGGTGTAAGCCTTTCAAAGTCGATGTCTCCTAAAACATAAGTTGAAAGGGATCACATAAGTATGATTCCATATGCCTCGGCAGTTGGATCTATCATGTACGCTATGATATGTACTAGGCCCGATGTATCTTATGCTCTTAGTTTGAGGAACAGATACCAATCTGACCCTAGTGAGAGTCATTGGATGGCTGTAAAGAACATTCTTAAGTACTTACAAAGGACTAATGATATGTTCTTAGTATATAAAGAAGGTGATTTGAATATAAACAGGTATACTGATGCCAGTTTTCAATCTAACAAAGATGATTTCAAATCACAATCTGGCTACATGTTTACGCTGTGCGGAAAGGTAATAAGTTGGAAAAGTTCCAAACAAGAGATTATTGCCGACGTTACGACAAAGGTTAAGTACATGGCTGCTTCTGAAGCAGCTAAGGAACTAAAGATAGAGAGAGTTCTCACAGATAAGAACATAGTTAACCCGCTCACAAAAGCACAATCCTAAAAGAAACATGATTGTTGTGTTGAGTCATTCAGTATTAGACACATGAATGATTGGCTCAAGTGCAATTGGGACTTTGTTAGTGTTGTGCACTAGAGCCAATCACTTGTACATTGTATATGACACATTTTATTTTAATAAAAGGTATTATTTATCTTACAGTTTCTTTGGCTTACTTTTAAGTAATATACTATTGGATAATGTCCCTAGTACAACCTCTGGATCTCGATCGAGGGCTGCCTGTAGGATGGATATTTGGTACATTGTGAGGTAAACGAAAGTAGTTGAGAGGATCAATAAATGATTCACCACTCCTAATAGTAGGGGCAAATATCTCACGGCCATTTGTAAGAATTACTACTCAAGAAGTCCTTGACCAAAGCGATTGTATATTGGAAATAGTTCCAATTGATACACATCTAAGTAGTAGTGGGTTCCTGGTACAAGTACTATTGTATTAGGGCTAGAATTAATTCTGGAGGGTGTTGGCACTAATTCCGTAGTCCAAACCGAGTGAGATATTGTATGGTGAAAAGAGTTAATTACACTGAAGTTTGTTATTGAAGGGTTCACGTCAAGCCACTTGACTTCCTAGACTCTTAGGTGGTCATGATGTGTTGCTAGATACCACTCATGATATGAGAATATGGGTTTATTAATTGATGAATTAATAAACCAATCCTGATTAGAATTAATAGGATTAATTCTAATTAATTATGGATTATTAATTTCAAAGACATTTGGATTAATTCATGTTTACAACCAATTGACCGGGAAACCTAATAGGTCATACACAATAGATGATTATTTACTTAAGATGTTATTTGATAACATAGTGGGGTTAATTAAGAGAAAGCAAAGTTGTTGTGGACAAATTATAATTTTTTATAGTTTATAGTTCAAATTGTAATTGTGAGAACTTGATGTTTCCAATTACAATTAAGGAATTCTAATAGGATTAGACTTCTCAATTTTAGCAGGATTTTTTGGTTATATATATATATGATATAATTGAAACCCTAGCTGAGGTTGAAAAACAGACACTCTAGGCATCACATAACCTTCTTTCTTTTTTCTTTCTCTCGATTGTTCTTGAGAAACAACCCTAGTCGTCACTTAGATTTTCTATTAGCACAAAAATCTTTGTACTTGGGTATTCCTCTGTGTGGTCTATAATATGTTCAGACTTAGGTATAAAAATCTTACAAAAACTAAGTATATTCCCAATCAAGTTTAAATTTAAATGTTCAACCCAAATCACACATATGAGCAAATGTACTCATCATTAATCGAGTATAGGGTTCAAAGAAGTATCGATCCTCGAAGAACAAGTAGACTTTAATCCATTTTCTTTCATTGTTTAACCGACTCGATAAAGTAAAAAAAAATAAAAAGAAAATTAAAATAAAGTAAAAATATGTACATGTCAAGGATATAGAATTATGTAACTTAAACCATTGTTTAGACAAACATGATCTTAAAATACCCAATCTTTATCATGACTAATTATTCTCTCGGCATCATGAAGGATAATATAGATCCAATTCTTTGTCCAATCCATGATTCCCTATCTTCTAGGTAACTTAGTATCACATATCATATCTCAACCAGTCTTACCCGTAAGACGCATTAACAATAGTCCTTGATTTAATTCCTATTCCTGGTAAATTATGCATGAAATTAACTAATGAATCTATATCCTGGCAGACATGAATTAACCTTGAGTTACTATGTCCTTATTCTTAACCCATTTGTCCAAGCAAGTTAAAAGCTAACAAATATGAAACTAATGAATTGAAACCACCATCAACCCCTTTGTCCAAGCAAGTTAATAGGAAGACCCAACCAATCAATCTCGTAATAGACATAAGTAATCAATACCAAGAATAACAATTAATTAATCAAAAGATCAAAGAACTCTAAAAATCATGAATATATAAAACAATGTCAAATTACAATAAAACAATTAACACATCATTGTCAAGAAAAAGAAAACAAAGTAAAAGAAAGCACTCATAGACAAGCCTCAATCTTCTTCCTTTGAAGATATTTTTGTACAACCCTCCTTAAATAGAAGAATTCCTCCTTTGATTGAGTAATTTTCTATGATAATCAATGAATTCTCCCCTTTTTCTCTTGTGTTTTTCATCTATTTATAAGCTTAGAAAGTGCCTAAACTCGTAGGGACAAAGTTCTTAGCCGAGTAGAAGTTGGAAGATACTAAAACTCCACAGATTACCAAAAACTACGTAGAAAAAATCAAGCACCGCCTTAGCTCTAGGGCACAGCCAGCGCTGCCTTGGCTCTCGGAGCCGGTGCCAGTTGTGTTCTTCTTCTCTACTCATTCGCCGATTTTTCTCCGGACTTTGCATAATGTGTTCTACAATGAAGCCGATGCCGGTTCCACTTTGTTCTGCTCTATTCCACCAATTTTTTCGTCGCTTCGAAGTTCGTTTCAACAGTGCATGGCTTGCGCCGGTTCTAGAGCCCTAGCCAGTGCCGCCTCTCCTCTGTTTTGCGACGTTTTTGTTTCATTTTATCCAAAAAATCAGAAATAAAGAACAAAATACCTTTCCAAAGGTGAAATCTCAAATATGAAAGAATATGACTAGTTATTGAACAAAATATATTACAAATGAACCTCAAATAATTAGGAAAAATATGACTAATTTAGCCCCTATCAGATTACTGTTAGAGATAATCACACACTGTGATTATAGTGGTTAGACGTTCAACTCTCGTGGAGTTTGAAGAAGAGGATTGCTGGATCGCACCTCGACTTGAAGAAGAAATTTTTTGTTATTCGGACAATCAAACAAAGGTAAAAAGCTATTACCTTTATTATCTTCATGTCTTGTTTTCCACAGATGTGTGGGTCCTGGGATAGTATCTCGTTTTATTTTCTGCTATGCCATATAGGATACAAGACTGAGATACTCAATATCTAGTAGTGAAGATGTGGTTTGTGCTAGACCATGCCTTCAATAATTGAAGTTTTTAACAATAGAAACGCAGGTTTTTTTCTATTTTTTTTATCCGTATCAACACATACATGTGGTCCTCTTGCCTAGAATCTTTTATTTCCACTGCGTAATGCAAAGCTGATGCATTTAAGGATTCTAATAGTGGTATCAAAGTCAGGTTGTATGTGATTTACGGATCATTATTTCACTATGAAACTATTTCATTGGAGTCTCTGTTTTCTTCTGTGAAAATGTTTCATGCAAGTATGATGTTTGGAAGTTGTTTCAGCTTATTTCTTGAAATTGTTTCAAGGATCGTGGGTCTCTGTTGAGTTCCAAAATCATTAGGAATGCATCTGGTTTTCTGGAAAATTTAATTTTGTGGGTTCTGGATGCAATGCATGGTGCTTTTTTAAAGGTTATAATAGGTTTGAAAACTATTTGAAGTAGTTTTATGTCTCGGTCTATTCTGTATGAGAAACTAGTGTAAACTTGTTTGATATTCATGAAAATTAGTTTTCTGAAAAAATTACAGTTTCATTTTCAATACAGAAAATAAGTTTTTGTGTTTTCTTCTTGTGCGGTGTAAGAAAGGTTCTTTTGGTTTAATTTTTTGCATAATAGAATGTCTGTTTGATTGTAGATGGAAATTGTTTCGTGACGTTTTGAATTGCAGCTTTGTGAACACTGCTAGATAAACACGAACAGATTGTCTATTCTCTGAAAACGCTGTGAAAATTGAAAGAAAATGATCCAGAAATAGTTTCCGGAAAAGAACAAATGAGTAAGGTAAAAATATTTTTTGTCCCAAGCCGTGGATTGAGGCACGATTGGCGAGTCGTGGCATGCGGCTAGCTTGGGAATAGCTTCCCGAAGCTAGGCTAGTTGTGGTTGATCATCAGTCTTCATCCTCCCCCAGATGAAATTTTGTCGCTTCTTATATGTAAGAAAAAGAAAATTCTTTTCCCCATATCGTTGGTTTTTTTTTTTTTTTCGTTGGCCCCATGAAGTTTTTTTTTCTCTTTTTCACTCAACACCCAAATTTTCCCAAGATTCATGTTTTAGGACTAACTAATATTAATTTCTAAAATTGGTTTTGGAAATTAATATTCTACTTTTGAGAATTAAATCTAATTATGATTAGTTTTTAAATAGGACCCATGATTTGGGATAAAATTATACTTTGAAAATTAATCTATTTTTTAAAATATTGATTTTAGATTATATACTATTATTTAATTCCTAAAATATGGTTTTAGCAATTAATAAATTTTCTAAAATATTGATTTTAGATTTTACCCTAAACTAAATTGCTAGAATTTCATGTTAGAAATTAAATCTAAAATATTGATTTTAGTTTTATCTTATTTTAATTTCTACAATTTGATTTCAGAAATTAAACCTAAATTTGTTTTAATTTTTCCAAAATAGAGATTTTGGAATAATAAAATTATATGTTTAATTTTGTTTAAGCATAATTAGTGGCAAGATGGATGGTTATGGACTAAAACCAAATTATATTTGTTCATACATTTTTACAGTTATGGTTTTTTATTAAATAGGACTTGCGAGTCCTGACTTCTCTAAATTTTTGTGTAATTCTTTTCTCATCTAACTCCCCTCGAATGTAACCCGAGGTTTCTCTATTTAGGAAATGTATGAAATTAGATTGCATAGGTTAGATAGGGATAGAATTATTTTAATTTGGAGATGGCGACCCAAACAAGGTGAGAGAGTAAGACCTTTTACTTAAAGCATGCATGAACACATAGGGTTAACCGTGTTAATTTCTTTTTGGCTTGAGGAAATTAATTTAGGTAAAGTCTATAACCATACCCCGTAATCGCTTTATTACCATCAATATCAATTTATGTGATTTATTGATATATTTATGCATGTCACTTGATGAAATCACTAAAAGGAATATTTCTCTAAATTAATATTAAACCTAATTCTTTCTATTAATATAGTAAGTACGTGAGTCCCTTTTTGAAACTAGATTGTTGGGCTAACCCAAGCATACACATCATCGGGCATGTTCAAGCTATGGAATTAAATTCCTGATTAATGGGTCAGGTATAACTAAATTCTTTATCTCGATTGGGCTAACTCAAGCGTAAAGAAATTTAGAAGAAATATTAGGGTAGCCCAAAAAGCTTTAAGATAAGAAGATGTCAATCACCAATGAAATGGTAATTACATATGATGTAATTGGTATTGGATACCTACCATTGAACTCAAGGATAACTTATTGGGCAAACCTAAGGTTACTCTTGAGGTATTTGGATACCGGTCTACTAGGAAAGCTTCCAACGGGTTTTCCCAAATCAATAGTGGGGACTATTAGTTTGAGAAAAATAGTGGAGTAATAATATACTTAAATAAATACCTAATTATTTACATTAGATGTGCATATACATCTAGCTAATGTTCTCTATCTTTACATCTAGGTCACATGCATCATGTCAACCAACCTAAACTTACGTAGCATCTTGGAGACCAACAAACTAACTGAGTCAAACTATCACGACTGCAATAGAAACTTGAGAATCATTCCCAAGTTAGAAAAGCTGTACTACGGGTTAGATGCTCCTATTCCGCCACCACCAACTCAAGATGCTCATGTTGATGAGTATGCTGTCTACAAGAAGCATAAGAAGCATTGTGACATGGAATTTTGTATCATGCTAGTGTCAATGAATCCTGAGCTGCAAAAACAACATGGGCATATGGATGCTCAATTGATGATTCTCCATCTTCAAGAGTTGTTTGATGCCTGAGCCAAAATAGAGAGACATGAGATTTTGAAATAACTGTTTTATTGCAAAATGGCTGAGGGTGCTTTTGTGGCCACTCAGGGATTGAAGATTCTGGGCTTGATTGAGAAGCTTGGGTCTTTTTTATTCATGATGGACTATGAATTAAGTGTTGACTTAATTCTACAATCTTTACCTAATAGTTTTTCACAATTTGTGATTAACTATCAGATAAACAAGATTGAATCCATCATTCATGAGTTGATCAATCTTCTCAAGACTGCAGAGTCCTCTATTAAAAAGGATTCCAATGCGGTCATGATGGTAGAATCTTCTTTTTTCAAGAAGAAAGTTCAAAAGAAGAAGAAGAAGAAGGCTCCCACTAAGCCCAAAGGTGGTGTGAAGAAGAAAGATGCAGCCATCAAAGGCCCAAGCCATCATTGTGGCAAAATGGGCCACTAGAGGCACAACTACAAAGCCTACTTGGAGACTGTCAAGGAAAAGAAATAAAAGGAGAAACTCGCAGGCACTTCTATTTCTACTCCTAGTATATTTATGATTGAGATAAATACTTCCTTTACAAATGAGATATGGGTATTAGATACTGGATGTGAATCTCATTTATAAAATAACTTGCAGGAACTAATAAGCAGTAGAAGGCTAGAGAAAGGCGACGTGAACCTGCGTACTGCAAATGGAGCAAGGGTTGCTGCACTTGCTGTGGGGACATATTAGTTGATCCTGCCTTTAGGATTCATTTTAGAACTATAAAACTATTATTTTGTACCATTTTTAATGAAAAATATTATCTCAGCTGTGTGCCTAAACTTGTATGGATTTCATTTGATATTTAAGAAAAGGCGTTGTTCTTTTTCATTGAATAATATTCATTATGGTTCTGTAACTTTGGTTAATAGTTTATATGTTCTAGACATAGATAATCCAATTCTCATTATAAACAACAAGAAATCAATGATTGATAACCCAAACACTTCTTACTTATGGCATTGCCGTTTAAGACATCTAAACGAAAATCGTGTTTCCTAGTTACACAAGTTTAGTGACTTAGAGTCATTTGATTATGAATCATATGTCACTTGTGAGTCTTATTTACTAGGTAAAATGGCTAAAACCCTTTTTTCTGAAAAAGGAGAAAGGGCCAAAGAGTTATTAGAACTCATACATTCTAATGTATGTGGCTTAATGTCTATACAAGCAAGAGGAGGTAATAACTATTTCATAACCGGTGTTGATGATTTTTCATGATATGGATATTTGTGTTTAATGAAATACAAATCTGAAGATTTTGAAAAGTTTAAAAACTTCAAGAATGAATTAGAGAAACAACTTGGCAAAAGTATTAAGACTCTAAGATCGGATCGATAAGACGAATACTTAAGCCAAGGGTTTCAAGGTTATCTTATAGATAATAAGATATTATCTCAATAGACTCCATCACATACAGCTCAATATAACAGTGTATCTAAGCGAAGGAATAAAACCCTTCTAGACATAGTACAGACCACGATGGCTTCTGCAGACTTTCCAAAATTATTTTGGAGGTACGTACTAGAGACGTCTATTTATATTCTAAACAGTGTTTCGTAAAAACCGGTTGATAGTACCCCATTTGAAATGTTCTTTGGCAAGAAACTAAAGTTATTTCACTTAAGAGTATGGGATTGCCTTGCCTTTATCAAAAGGCCACAATCAGACAAACTTGAAGGTAAGTCTGACAAATGTTTGTTTGTGAGTTACCCGAAAGAATTTTTTTGGTTTTACTTCTATCTCCCCTCCGAAAAAAAAGAGTTTGTTTTGAACCATGTTATCTCCTTAGAGAAGGAGCACATGCTCAAATAGGATAATGGGAGTGCAATTAAAATTACAGAAGTTAAAAAAGAACAAATAAACAAGGATCAATCGTCTGATCCCACATCTATTGTGAGAATAGATAAACCTTCTACTACACAAGATCCTGGTAGGTCGAATAGGATAAGTGTGACACTTGAGAGATATGGATTCCTCATAAGTGGCTAAAATGACATATTGCTCATAGATGATGATAGGAATCGTCCCAGTCATGAAGGCCAATCTAAAAAAGGGGGAAGGAGGACAAAAATACAATACATGGCTCCATAAGTGAAGCTCCTTTTCAAGAGACTTTAAGGTGCATTTCAAACCAAGGATGAAGAAGGTTGTCAAGTAATGGAGGATTAAAGAAGGGCTAAGAAGATTGCTTGGACAACAATTGGTATAGAAGGCCAAAAGAGCATAAGAGAGTTGAAAAAATAAGCAAAACATGTTGTGTAAATACCAGAACACATCTGTCTCTAGGTCCACCTGAGCACCCGACGCTAGGTCACTACTATAGAAGAAATCTTCTGTTTCCAGAACAGACTCGGTGCCAAGTCCACCTAAGAACTTGGCACCAGGACACTTCGGGCATGACCGAGTTTTTTCTAATTTTTCTTGTTTTGTTTTATTTTGTTCCCAATTTAATTCCTAAGACTTTTGACTTTTAATAAGTATATTTTGGACTTACTTGGAGATGAATGGCTGAGATTATATCTCTTATTTGCTAGGTTTAGTTTGTTATCTTTATATATACCTCTTTACTCTTGTAATAGTTACACTTTTTAGACTTAGAATATTTTTGGTAGAAAAACCAAATTCTCTCTAGAGGAGAGTGTGTAAATGGTGATTCCCATTTCAAGACCCAATCAAAGGGCTTAGTTCCATCTTTGATTCAAATTCTCTAAACTTCAAAGGGAAAATCTAAATCTCTTTCTCTATTCTTGGGTGCTAGTATTTCTCTAGTGTTCTTGATAGGTTGAGATTTTGGGTGCCATCAAATCCTATCTTTTTATTCTAATCTCTTGATAGATTAGGGTATTTAAGTATTTGAAATGGGCTAGATTCACTAATTCTAATTGGGTTAAGTGCATTTACATTTATTTCATTTGTGTGTGGGAATTTGTTGGGGAGTTGGGTGACCAACTCTAGGGTTTTTGTTTTCAAAATCAAGAGGCTTCCGCATTTATAGTAACAAAGTGGTATAAGAGTAAGATTGTGTTGATTTTAATAGATACAACTTTCTTTGGGCAAAAGTATAATTTTCTTCAAGAACTTGTTAAAATTTTTAGATTTTCGTCACTTATTTTGGGGCTATTTTTGAATGTTAAGAACTTAATATTGTGCCATGAACTTGATGTGAAATTGAACCTACATGTTGGGTTTATGATTGGATAGCTATTTCAGATTAAAACTATTGAAAATTAGAAGTTATTCGAGTTGATTGGCTACACAAAATTCCGCTCAAAAGGAATCCCGTAACTCATTTTTATACTAAATTTGTGAATTATAAAACTCATGGCTTTTACTTCTAGTTGTTGAAAAATTGTTCCTTGTTGGTAGTATAATCATTAGGGATTAATTTTTCTTGTGATTCTTGAGTTTTTGGGTTGTTACAAGTGTGAAATTTTTGAAACCCCTTGTGTTACGAGGCTGCACCTTAAGTGTTTGATATATTGCATCAATGACTTATGATTACTCATACATGACTTTCTCAAACTTTCATTCATGAACTAAATTGTCTCCTAGCATAGTAGATTATTCTTGGTGAAGTAAATCTTTCTTGTAGCCACTAAAAAGTTTGTTTCACTTTAGATTAGTCTTGAGCTTGGCAAGCACTTGAGTAGATTAAAAAAAGCAAGAGGGTGAGCCTATTGTTGCAAAAGCCAAAGAAAAGTGTAAATACGAGGGTTGAGCGACATTGATTGAGTGCTAAACACATGAGGGAGTGAAGTGAGGAACTTTTCTTGTATGTTTTTCTACTCAAAATTTCTGTTTAGAAAAAAAAAAATAGCTTATGCGAGTTCATATGATTCATCTTCTATGAGTACTTAAGGTGAAGTAAGTGATTTCTATAAAATGTCTTGCCCAAGTAGAGGAGAATATGATAACTATGATAAGGAAGAATGGGATTATGAGAAATATGAAGATGATTGTGCATTATTGTATGATTGTGATGAAGAACAAAACATTAGTAGAGATAGAAATAGTGAATATGAAAAGGAAAGACGTGGGTAGATAGATTATGAGAGTGATAGAATCCTTGTAGGAGGACCTCCAAAGAAATAAAATGGTAGATTGTAAAATTATTCAAATAATAGAGTGCAAAAAAAGAGAGAGTATATGTAAAGAAAGAAAGAGTATGATTGCTCTAATTGTTGGGAAAAAGGCCATTACTTTTACAATTGTCCTAATGATCTACAATGGAGGAAGGATAAGTTGCAAGGTAGCAGAAATTCCACCTATAAACAAACCAAAGCTACTTATCCCAACAAATTGGCACATAGGAGATTTTATAGGGCACAAGGTAGAAAAAGAAAAAATGTGAAGTTGAGAAATAACCACAAAAGAGAGTAGATCCAAAGTAAACAGCTCATGCCAACCATCCACTCAATTAATCAAGAGATGTGGGAAAAGAGGAACTTGGAGAGGTTGGAATAGGTAGTAATTAAGGAATGGTGATTAAGCTAATTTGTTTATTGATTAGAGTAGCAAGAAGAGATGGGGATGCATGTGAGGGTAAAGAAGGAGATAGGATATAAATGGAAAATATCTTCTTTTCAAAGTGTCTTATCAACAAAAAATCATGTAGTGTGCTTATCGATTCGGAAAGTTGTAACAATTTGATTAGTACTACATTGGTGAAGGTATTAGAGTTAGAAACCAAGAAACACCCTGGTCCCTAGCAAGCCAAGGTTGAATTTGTCATGGGGGGATACCCTGATGAAGTGTTATGTGATGTATATCCTATGCATGTTGGACATATTTTGTTAGGGAGACCTTGGATAGTTGATAGGGATGTAGTCCACAAGGGAAGAGACAAAACTTATACTTTGAAGAAAGATGGAGAAAAGCTCACTTTAGTTCCCTTATCCCCTAGTGAGGTTTTGAAAGATAAAAATATTTTGAGAGAGATTGAAAACAAAAAAGAGAGAAGAAAGAGGGGAAGAAGATCGAAAGAAAAGAAGTTGAGGGAAAAACAAAGGAAGAAATTGGGAATCAAATTGAGAAGAGGAAATGTGAGCAAGATAAAAATCAAGTGATAGCTTCAACTTCAAAAGAAAAAGAAATGAGGGATAAACATGGGGTTGAGAAGAAAAAAGAGAGTGGGGGTAAAATAAAAAGAAAAATGCAGGTAGTGAAAGGAGAGAACAAGGAGCATGGAAAAGTTCAAAAGACGACATTTTTGCCTTCATCCAAAATTCCTTGTTTGAATTTTTACGTAGGTGACAATTCGAGGATGAATCATCACAAAGAAGGGGGAAATGATAGGAATCGTCCCAGGTATAAAGGCCAAACTAAAGAAGAGGGAAGGAGGACAAAGACACCACACATGGCTCTATGGATGAAGCTCATTTTCAAGAGACTTCAAGGTGTATTTCAAGATTCCAAGCCAAAGATGAAAAAGGTTGTCAAGCAATGGAGGATTAAAGAAAGGCCAAAAAGATTAAAGCTTGGACAACAATGGTATGGAAAGCCAATGGAGCATAAGAAAGGGCTAAAAAGACAAGAGAAATGGGTTGTGTAGAGACCATAACACACATGGCACCCGGTCCACCAAAGCACCCAGTGCCAGGTTAGCACTGGAGAAGAAATGTTCCATTTCAAAAATAGACTCGGCGCCAGGTCCACCTAAGCACCTTGTGCCAGGTCACTTCGGGCACGGCCCAATTTTTTTTTCTTATTTTATTTTATTTTGTTTCCCATTTAATTCCAATGACATTTAACTTGCAATAGGTATATTTTCGACTTACTTAGGAAATGAATGTCTGAGATTACATCTCCCATTTACTAGATTTACTTTGTTATCTTTATATATGCCTCCTAACTCTTGTAATAGTTAGACTTTTAAGACTTAGCATATTTTTGGTAGAGAAACCAAATTCTCTCTAGAAGAGATTGTGGAAGGGGTGATTCCTACTTCAAGGCCAAATCAAATGACTTAGTCCCATATTTGATTCAAAGTCTCTAATCTTGAAAGGGATAATCTAAATATGTTTCTCTATTCTTAGGTACTTGTATTTCTCTATTGTTATTTGTAACACCCCATATTTCTAGAATGTAGTGGGCTGTAACTTTGTGGGATGTCGCCCTATCTGATTGCTCAGACAAGGGATCTTTATAACAAACTTCACTTAATAGGCATCGAAAATGTTTCTGAAATAAAAAAGTACAAGAATTTGGCTACTGATACATACACTCAAGGGTATAACATGTCCAAGATGTAGCATGCGCCTCTGGAAGTCGACCATGCTTTTGTTGCACCTTTGATCCTAAATTTTTTAAAAGAGATAACACACATGCAAGTGTAAAGCTTAGTGAGTCCCGTGTGTGGTAGTGTTTTCAATTGAAAAGATCTCATGAAGAACAATCTCAACATAAGCTAGTTCAGAAATTCTTGTGTGAAAACATTCTTAAAACAAGTATTTAAGGATTTAGAGTGAAAACATGTTGATTTAAGTATTCAGAATTCTAGTATAAAATATTATGATTCAAGTATTCAAGTATAGTCAGTGCTTATGCTAAGTATTCAAGTCAGTGTTTACGTCAAGTACTTAAGTAAGTGGTTACACCAAGTATTCAACTATTCAAGTTAGTGCATATGCTAAGTACTCAAGTTAGTACATATGCTAAGTATTCAAGTTAGTACATACGCCAAGTATTTAAGTTAGTGCTTATGTCAAGTAGTCAAGTTATTGCTTACGTTAAATATTCAAATTAGTGCTTACGTCAAGTAGTCAAGTTAGTGAATACACCAAGTATTTAAGTTAATCATGTGTTGGATTAAAGGATTGACAAGTTCAAGAAATCTAGAATTCAAAATTTATATTGCTCATCATGCTTCTAAATCCATATAGAAGGCTCACACTTGAACATATCAGGAAAACACTTTACCAAAACCAAGATTTGGAAATTCAAAAGATCACACAAGATATTTCATATCTAGGATATTCAAGAAACCAAGTGCTTGATAATGCTTTCAAATTCAAATGTAACATTCATCTCATAATATATTAGGAAAGCATTAATTGTATTAGGAAAGCACATGATTGTTTCAGGAAAACACTTGGCTAAAACAAGATTTAAAAAGTAGTGGGACTTACCTTGTGTCCTTCGTTATACTATGTTCATAATCTTTCAGCCATTGTAAGACCTTTAAAGTTGATAACCTACATCGGTTATCATTCCACACTTCATTGAGTATTCAAAGATTTACAACCAAATACATATCGCTAATTACATGTTGCTAACGAAAGTATCAAATTTCCTATTTCTTCATTTCATACCAAAATGGAATATACATCTCGAGGCAACTCAATTCCTTTTCATTACACTTTTCTACAAACATATTTTCAAGGTTTTCACACGAATCCTTAATCCTTCATGCCTTTATTAGCTCACATGAAATAAATTCATAGTTTTACTGTCTGAAATCAAAATTCTGCATTTGTCTGACCTTGGCACACCTAATATTCTTGTCACAACTTTTGATTCACAAGTCCGATTGATGCCAAACTAATTTCAAAATGTCCTCAAGACCTTACTTGATGATTTCCAATTCACAAAATGCTCATTTCCCTTTTTGTTTCATTCAATTCTATCCATAATGTCTCTGCAATTCAATCCCGTAATTGAAATGACAACCTTTGGTATTTATATCATAACTTTTTATTCACAACTCCAAATAATATAAAATGGGTCCCAAAATGATCCTAAGACATTTAGATACAATTTCAGCTCATGGGATTCCAACGTAACCAGCCATATTGTTCAGTTTATTACATCTTTAGAGCTGCATGAAATTATTCCAAAATAGAATTTCTGTTTTGTTCGTTTCCTTCACTTAATCCATTCTCTTTTCTTTCATATCTCATACATATGTTCCTTAATCGTTACAATACTTTGTTATCATCTAAAATCATAGAATCCTTCTTAATTCCTGTCATGCATAATTAGTCTCTTTCTTGTTTAAACAACTACAACACCGATAGCTTTAAATAATAACAACAATATTCCATTTTCTTCGACAATTATACCATTTGATATGTTATTTCCTTCTTCCATTTTTGCAGCCATGAATAACTCTTTAAACCATCTTCAAAACACCTTCAAATATCATATAAAGCATAGCATACATACCTCCAAATGCACTAACATACAACAACCCCAAAACATATATATTTTCTTAGAATAAATCACAATTCATATGAATTTTCTCAATAAAATTCATATCAAAACAATTCTTATTCTTCATGCTTCAACTTTAGTTCTTGAAGCAAAACCTTTTACCTTGTTTATTTTTTGCTCTAGGCTAAAAATGCTCCAAGTTCCTTCATTTTTCTCTTCTTGGAATGCTTTTCACTCTCTTTTTCCTTTTTCTTCCTATTTTTCTCTAGCTTTTCTTTCCTTTTTCATACTCTCTTCTTTATTTCTTCTTTCCTATTGTTGCTATAATACCCCACTACCTACATACCCTATTAGGGCTGGAGATGTCAACCCGTTCTTTAGGACAAGATGTCTTTATAACTAAGACCCACAAAAGAATTGAAAGAAATGATACAAATTTAATCTTATTACAATTCAAACAATACGTGAACAATTCTTAAAATAAATAAATGTCTGCTAGAGTCACTAAAAATGAAATACATAGGGAAAAAAAATAAGGCTTCAAAACAAAGGCGACTCTAATAAAAAACCCTCACAGCAGGATCGACCTGAAAGCATGGTATAAAAAGGCGGTAAGACATAAATCTGTTAGTGTTGTGTCCTAGAGACAATCACTTGTACAGTGTATATGACACATTTTCTTTTAATAAAAGGAATTATTTATCTTACAGTTTTTTTTGTTTACTTTAAGTAATATAACTGTTTGATAAAGTCCCTAGTACAACACTGTGTAAAGGAATTCATGATAGAGATTATGATATTAGATTCCTACTACACTGGATAGTGTTGGTACTTAAATAGTCCATAGTCATAGTATTAATGAGATAGGACATCATTAATGCATTAAGATTAGCCTGTGTTAGACTTCCTGATTTGATCAGGCGGTGGTTCTCATAACAGTGAGTATTGAGATACTCAAAGTTAACACATGGATGTTCATTAATGGAACAAGTTCATTAGATGACCTAGCTTTAAGATAATCGCGTGGATAACTTTTTAGTGCCAGTGATATGATCTCATTATAGTAAACGTGCAAGTACTCTTAGACTTGAGATCTCCAAGGTACTTTTTTTGTTGAGCCTTGTACTTTGATTCCAATCTCCGGAGCTCAATCGAGGGCTGCCTATGGGATGGATATTTGGTACATTGTGAGGTAAATGAAAGTAGTTGGGAGGGTCAATAAAGGATTCACTACTCCTAATAGTAGGGGTGAACATCTCATGGTCATTTGTAGGAATTACTACACAGAAAGACCTTGGCCAAGGCAAACTGTGTATTGGAAACAGTTCCAATTGATACACATCTAGAGTAGTAGGTTCCAGGTACAAGTACTATTGTATTTGGGCCGGAATTATTTCTGAATGGAGTTGGCACTAATTCCGTACACCAAACCAAATGAGATATTGTATGGTGAAATGAGTTAATTGTATTGAAGTTTATTATTGAAGGGTTATGGTCAAGCCACTTTACTTCCTGATCTCTTGGGCGGTCATGATGTGTTGCTAGATACCACTTATGATCTGGCAATGTGGGTTTATTATTTGATGAATTAATAAACCAATCCTGATTAGAATTAATAGGATTAATTCTAGTTAATTATGGATTAGTAATCTCAAAGACGTTTGGATGAATTCATGTTCTCTACCAATTTACTGGGAAACCTAATAGGTCACACACAATGGAGGATTATATACTCAAGATGTTATTTGATAACATAGTGGGGTTAATGGAGAGAAAGAGAAGTTGTTGTAGACAAATTATAATTAGTTATAATTTGTGGCCCAAGTTATAATTGTGAGAACTTGATGTTTCCGATTATAATTAGGGAATTCTAATAGGATTAGAATTCTTAGTTTTGGGAAGGGAATTTCGGGTGATATATTGTAACACCCTGCTACCTAGGCCCGCCAGGGCGGGGATGTCACCCCGTCCAAAGGACAAGGGGTCTTTATAACTAGGTCACACAAATAAAATAGCAGAATAAAAATAATAATTTAACTTAAAATTTATTACAACCCCAGAATAAATCCAAGAATTCCCAAAAGAAAAATAAATCCATAAATAAAATCATCCACTCTCAACTCCCCAAAGCAATACATAAAAATAAAAGACAACATTCTCTTCCGAGGCAAATAACACTAGCTACTTATCCCCATAGCAGGATCGACCTGAAATCATGGTAAAAAGGTGATCAGACAGAAATCTCAATAAGTTCGAGTGTGCTTTGGGTGTTTAGTGAAAACAGTTCGTGGATGCAATGTGCGAAATCTTTATAAGAGTAATATTGGCAAGCAATAAACATTAGTCAAAAGCAAAAGTGGTGTTTTGGCTTTCAAACCATATAGGTACAATAAAATCAACCACTCAAAAAGGGTGGTCATGGGTTTCCGCACGTTGGGCCCTATGTCCACATGGTCAGTATGCCACACTTTGTGCATACTACCGGTCAGAATGCCACACTTTGTGCAGACTGACAAAAGGTTAGTGATCGGCCTACCGGGTAAGATACTCCTCATTCTCTATACCCAAACAACAACTGGGTGTCTATTCTGGCATAACAAAGTCACTTGACTGAAATAAAAACTGCTAGCTCAGATCGGAATGACTAAATAGTACTGACCTTTCTCTAAGTTAAGCTTATCTTCTGGAGGTGGCCTCCTACCAGAAGACTCACTCTTGCTCTTCAAAACACAGTACTACTGGCCTATCCTTATTGAGTACTCAACGTAACATATCCTGCTTGGGAAAAATGAACAAAACATAGTTCCACTTTAAAATGGCAATTAAGGTTTTCAAAAGTTTGGGGCAAACTGGTTTTAGAAAGAGTTTTAGGTTTTAAGTAAAATCGCCCCTTGATTTGCAAATAATTTATTTGTCTGAAATGAGAAAGGAAATATTCCTCAGAAATAAGTGACCATGCACTCTACATTTGGCTTGCCATAAAAAAAATCATTTTTCATCAAACAGGTTTTATGCAAGAGTTACCTGATCCTTGCTCGCAACAAAGGTCTCCAACAGCTGACCTAACCCCGCATGGGGTAAATACAAACGACAATCAAACTCAAGCCAAAATCCACTTTCACAAATAAACTAACTCAACTCACTACTACAACCATGATCCTAGTGTCCTAAACTTTAATGCTAAATAATAATAATAAAAAAAAGGTTTATAAGCCAAGGCTAATTTTGATATTTAAAATAATTAGAGTTTTGGGAAATAGGTACTAATAAGTTGAAGGTTTTAATCTTGCTAAAATAATTTAGAGTTTATTTGATGAAAAGTCCTAGGTGGTAATAGGTAAAATAATAATTTACTAATAATTAATTGCTAGAAAATAATTGATAATTAAAATTAGTTGAAAATAAATTTAATGAATCTTGCTTGAAAAATAATTAATAATTCTTTAATGGGTTTTGATTAAAAGATAATAATTAAATTTTTAGCAATAAATATTTTACTAACTATAATTATTCCCAAAAAAGGCTTTAATTGATTTTATTATTTTAGATAATATATATATATATATATATATATATTATTTTCCTAGCAAAAGCTGTTATTTATTTGACTAAAATATCCTTATTACATATTATATAATATTCCAAATATAACCCTCCTAGGGTTTTCGAAATTACTAGCAAAAAATAATAATATTAAATTTTTTACTGAAGAAATAAAATTAGCTTAGGGACAACTAGATCATGACTATAGTTCTATAGCTAACCACAGTCATGAACATTTACAACCCTTCAATTAATGAAATTATCCAAATCATGCATATAAACATAGATCTAGACTTACTAAAGCATGATCTAACCTTTACTAGAAAAAATATAATCATGACTTCAATAATCCAATAGGAATATAAATCCTATTCACCAAAGGTGACATAATCTCTAGCATGCTTGATCACATACATCACTCAAAACATGGAAACATGCATTAAACCCTAAAACATCATAATATCATCCAAGATAGATCATCACATGCATCAATCCCATCTCCATCATATACACACATTCATTCATGCTTCAATCTCAACTCATCACAACAACACATGCTCAAATCCTATTCATAATCCATCTTCTACCAATATCGTCCTAGAGACATGAATCAAGATTTTACAGGAAGGGCTGAAAAGGCTTACTTGATTGATGAATACCTTGATGGAGTTTCGAATGGATCTCAACTCCTAGAGGTCTAAATTCGTCCAAGGAAGATGAAGAAAGCATGGCCATTGGAGAAGAAGCTACTGGCCAAGAAGGACAGAGATTTGGCCAACAGAGAGAAATAGAGTGAGCAAGAGAGAGAGACCATTAGCATGCTTATTCATATATATATATATATATATATTCATTAGAGTTCACGATTAGAGAAGATGAAGTTGTTAGAACAAACCTACCTTGAAGGTGTTCTTGAGTCCTTCACAAAATTGCTGGTTTTTTATCCAAACTAGCAAGTTGGATTTTGGAGTTTAATGTTAAGAATGGTGTGGATGGACTCACGGCAGTGAGTAGATGAATTTTGGAGTTTTTAGTAGTGGTTTGAAGTGATTTGGAGAGGTATTAGGTGAAAGGAAGGAGTAGGTGTTCTTGGTGTGCTATGTGTTCTTAAAAGTTGAAGGGAATTGAGAGGTTTTGATTTACAGCTACCGAAATTCTGGTGGATTAGGGCTGGCTAAATTGGTTGTAGGGTTTAGGAAGATGATTCTCTGGTTTGGAAGGGAAAAGGGAAGGCTAGTTGTTGAAATCCTTGAAGAATGTTTTTAGGAAGCAAATTTGGAAACTAAATATTAAAGAATATCGTTGATTGTTGGAGAGCTTTTGGAAGTCTGCCATGGCCGAATTGTTGGGCAGTGTTTCAGCTAGAGGAATGCTGGTTGAGGAAGGCTAAGGGTGGCCAAAAATAAGGAATGTAATGGTGAAGGGAAGGTCTGGTTGTTTGAGGTATATTTTATGAAAAGTTGTTAAATCATGGTGGCTGGAATTTTGGTATCCAAATGAAGGCATAATTGCAGAATTTTTTTGGAAATCTTTTAGGCAGCCATGACTGGATTTTCGTGCAGAAGCTTGAGGAGTATAATGGAGCTCTGTTACTGAAGGTGTAAGGGTGGTTTGTGCAGAAGAAGGATGGAGTTTCGACTAGAGTAGAATAAGGAAACAAAGCTAGAAAATTTTTCCACACAGCATTTTCGCAAGGCTGGAATTTTCTGGGCAGTTTTCGACTGCCACCTTCCAGTCAACTTGCAGGGAGTTTGAAAGGGAATTTCAAGGTTTTCAAGGCTAGTTTCTAGCCCTATTCATGGAGGAAAAACATGGCTAAGGAGCTGAGCAAAACTAAAAGAAAACAGCTTAGTTTTGGACCTCCAAAGCTGCAAATATGCCCAGGAATTTTCCTGGTTTTGCACCACCTCTGTGCAGTCCGAAAATGGCCAGAAAAATTCAGGTTGAAAGTTGATCCACCAGACCATTTTCTGGCAGCATTTGGGAGGGAATAATGGCTAAGAATTTCGATACCTTGAAGGCACAAGAAGCTGGAAATTTTCAGTTCATTCCAAGAAGGAAGATGAACCTAGCTAGAGGAAATTTTTAGAAAGTTCACTTGAGGAATTTAATTCACTTGAAATCTTTCCCCCTCTTCCATTGCTTCGGTCCATAAGATGTCTTTTACTAAGACATTTTGAACCTTCAAAGCCACAGCACCTTGCTGGAATTTTTGGAAAGAAAATGGCTAGAACAATTTGATCAAACTAATGAGTTGAGAATTAAGAAAAATTAAGGATCAAGAGGAAATGAATTCCCCTTAGGAATTTTGTGTGTAGAGCAAAAGAGTAGGATTTGGATATTCCAATCATGTCTCTCTTAGGACAACATCTCTACCCTACTCCCAACACATAAGGCTAAAAATAATACTTCCTAAGCAAAAATAAAATTTAACCAAGCTAAAGCTCCTACGATGGAATTTGAACCCAGGACCTCAAGAATTAATTCCAAAGCTCCGACCACTAAACCGCAACAACTCTTATTCTTATTGTCCCCCTAAAAATATTTTCCTATTCAATCCTCAAGCTATCTCCCTTTTTCCACCACAAGCAATAATTATCATTTTGCCCTTCTTACTCAATAATCATAATCAAGCCCCCTAGACTATAAAACACAAATTCAATGCACATAAAATCATAAGAAAATATATTTAAACATGCAATAATATATGATATGCATCCCAACCCCCTTACTCTAACGTTGCTTTTGACTGGGGTTTCACATCCTCCCCTCCTTAGAAGAATTTCGTCCCGAAATTCAGGCATACTTCTATTTCAGATCGGGATACTTCTGCTTAACCCACTCTTCTGATTCCCATGTGGCATCTTGCGTGCCATGATGCTCCCACTGAACCTTTACCATCGGTATCTGCTTGTTCCAGAGATTCTTGATACAGCAGTCTAATATTCGCACGGACTTCTCCACATAACTCAGATCGGGTTACAACACCAATAGCTCATTATTCAGAACATGACCGAGATCGGCATTGTACTTCTTCAATTGTGACACATGAAACACATCATGAATTCCCGTCGACCCATCTGGCAAGTCGAGTCGGTATGCTACCGATCCAGTCTTTTCATTTATCGTGAACGCCCCAAATACCTCGGATTCAACATTCCACCCTTCTGTCCAACACATCCTGAGCTTCTTAAATATCCTACACTCTTATTCTGGCCAATCTGACTTTTCTGCTCAGTGCATCAGCAACAATGTTGGCCTTCCCGAGTCTCCTACCCTGGTTGGTAGGGCATTTGTTTGATTGCTGCCTCTGGAAAGGTCCTTGCGGTTGCCTTGGCGGCTGGAAAGGCCTCGATGCCATTCTGCCGCGGTCCTCATTTTCTGTCCAGGTAGTTACGTCTACGGGCCCTGAATAGGTCGTTGGAGGAGAAGGTGCCAATGCCTTCCTCAATTCCGGCCTTAATCCTTTAACAAACTGCATTGTCCTATTCTGCTCAGTGTCCACTAATCTCTTATAGTATTTTGACAGCTGGGTGAACCGTGCTGCATACTAGGCCACTGACATGCCTCCCTGCTTCAAATTCTGAAATTTGTCCTCTTGCTTTTCCACTATCCACTGAGAGATGTACTCAGCTCTGAAGGCTTCGACGAAACTGGACCACGTCCATTCCTGCTTGACCATTTCCCCATCGTCTTGAATCTGCTGCCACCATGCCTAAGCTGGGGCTCTGAAATGGAATGCTGCAAATTTAACCATTCGCTTCTCGATGTATTGGAGCGTTGTAAATATATCCTCCATCTACTCGATCCATTACTTTACCTTCTGATCTTGCTCAACTTCACCTAAGAGGACTGCGGCTGAAACTTCAAAAACCACTATAATGCCTCATCTTCTCCCTTAGGGACCCACCGCTCCGTCAGGGTTTGCAAAACCTCTATCATCTTACTAAATACCTGTCTCATCGACACATCATCCGGTGCTTCAGACCCCCATTCCAAATCTGGCTCATTCTCATCCCCCCAATTAGGTCACAGCATTTAAGTTGTAACACCCCGCTACCTAGGCCTGCCAGGGCCGGGGATGTTTCCCCGTCTAAAGGACAAGGGGTCTTTATAACTAGGTCACACAAATAAAATAGCAGAATAAAAATAATACTTTAACTTAAAATTTATTAAAACGGAGAATAAATCCAAGAATTCCCAAAAGAAAAATAAATCCATAAATAAAATCATCCACTCTCAACTCCCCAAAGTAATACATAAAAATAAAAGACCACATTCTCTTCCAAGGCAGATAACACTAGATATTCATCCCCACAGCAGGATCGACTTGAAATTATGGTAAAAAGGTGATGAGATAGAAATCTCAGTAAGTTCGTGTGTGCCTTGGGTGTTCAGTGAAGACAGTTCGTGGAAGCAAAGTGTGAAATCTTTATAAGAGAAAATTTGACAAGCAATAAACATTAGTCAAAAGCAAGAGTAGTGTTTTACTCTTTTTGAAACCATACAAGTGCACAATAAAATCAACCACTCATAAAGGTGGTCATGGGTTACCACACGTTGGGCCCCATAACCATACAACGATCAAAATGCCACACTTTGTGCTGGCTGACAAAAG
Organism: Voacanga thouarsii; assembly: GCA_026120185.1. Lineage (NCBI taxonomy): Eukaryota > Viridiplantae > Streptophyta > Magnoliopsida > Gentianales > Apocynaceae > Voacanga > Voacanga thouarsii. Next base: position 1,214,751 of record JANUWF010001625.1, read on the forward strand.
AAATACTGGCAAGCAATGAATGATGTTAAAAAACAAGAGTGGAATTTTGGCTTTCAAACCTTACAAGTACAATAAAATTAACCACTAAAAAAGGATGGTCATGGGTTACCACACGTTGGGCCCCATGTCCACTTGGTCAGTATGCCACACTTTGTACAGACTAACAAAAGGTAAGTGATCGGCCTACCGGGCAACATACTCCTCCTTCTCTATACCCAAACAACAACCGGGTGTCCATTCCGGTATAACACAGTCACTTGATTGAAAAGAACACTGCTAGCTCGGACTGGCATGACTAAGTAGTACTGACGTTTCTCTAAGTTGAGCTTATCTTCTGGAGGTGGCCTCCTGCCAGAAGACTCACTCTTGCTCTCCAAAACTAGTACTAGTAGCCTACCCTTATTGAGTACTCAACGTAACGTATCCCACATGGGAAAAATGAACAAACATAGTTCCACATGAAAATGGCATTTTGAGGGTTTCCAAAGTCTTTGTAAAAATTAGCTTTAGAAAGAGTTTGAGTTTGGCAAATCTACTCTTTGATTTTTAAATAATTCAAATGTTTGAAATAAGAGAGAGTTCAACCCTCAATTGCCTTTACATAAATGAGTGTCCATACATTCTACATTTGGCTTGCCATAAGAAAAATATTTCACATCAATCAGGATTTATGCAGAAGCTTACCTGATTCTTGCTCACAACAACAAGGTCTCCAACAGTTGACCTAACCCCGTATGGGGTAAATACAAACCACAATCATACTCAAGCCAAAGATTCACTTTCACAAATAAAACTAACTCAACTTACTACAATCATGTCCCTAGTGTCCCAACCTTTAAGGCTCGATAATAAATAAAAGGGTTTATAAAGTAAATCTAGTTTAATATTAAAATAATTAGAGTTTGGAAAATAGGTACTAATAAGTTGAAGATTTAAATCTTGCTAAAATAATTTAGAGTTTATTTGATGAAAGGTCCTAGGTGGAATTAGGTAAAATAATGATTTATTAATAATTTAGCTGTTAGAAAATAATTGATAATTAAAATTAGTTGAAAATAAATTTTAATGAGTCTTGATTGAAAGATACTAAATAAATTTTAGTATGTTTTTGTTAAAAGATAATAATTAAATTTTAATAGTAAATATTTTACTTATTATGATTATTTTCATAAAAGGCTTTATTTAATATTATAATTTTATATATAATATCTATATATTTTTATTTTTCTAGCAAAAGCTATTATTTATTTGACTAAAATATCCTTATTAAATTTATAATATTCCAAATCTAACATTCTTAGGGTTTTTTCGAACTTACTTAGCAAAATCATATTATTAAATATTTTATTCATGAATTAAAAATTTGCTTAGGGACAACTAGATCATGATCATATTTCTATGGCTAACCACAATCATGAACATATAGAGTCCTTCAATTCATCATATAATCCAAATTATGCATATAAATTCTATGAGAATTTGCAGCTGCCGAAATTCTATGAGAACTAGGGCTGGCCAAATTTCTGTAGGGTTTAGGAGGTTCATTCTCTTATTTCGGAAGGGAAAAGGAAAGGCTAGTTGTTACAATCCTTGAAGAATATTTTTGGGAAGCAAATTTGGAAACTAGATATCACAAGAATCTCTTTGATTATGGAAGAGCTTTTGGAAGTCTGCCATGGACGAATTTCTGGCAGTATTTTGGCAGAATGAGAGCTGGTTGACGGAGGCTTAGGGTGGCCAAAATCATGGAGTATAATGGTGAAAAGAAGGTCTGGTTGTTTGAGATATATTTTATGAAATCTACTAAGCTATGGTGGCTGGAATTTTGGTAATCAATCAAGCATAATTGTAGGGATTTGTAGAAGAGATTTTCGGATAGCCATGGCTGAGTTTCATGCAGAAGCATAAGGGGAACAATGGAGCTCTGTTACTGAAGGTTTAAGGAAGGTTTATGCAGAATAAGGTTGGTGTTTCGGCTGGAAGAGAAATAGGGAACAAAATGGAAAATTTTCCTGCACAGAATTTTCGCTGGGCAGAAATTTCTAGACAGATTTTCAGCTGCCATTTCCAGCCATCTTACAGAGAGTTTGAAGGGGAATTTCAGGGGCATTCATGGCTGGTTTCCAACCTTCTTCATGGAGGAAAAACATGGCTAAGGTGCTGAACAAAATCTGGAAGAAAACAGCTTGGTTTTGGACTCTCAAAGTGGCGATTTGTACAGAAATTTTCCTGTTTTGGCTCCGGCTTTGAGCAGTCTAAAAATGGCCAAGAAATTTAGTTTGCAAACTGATCCTAAAGACCATTTTTCTGGCAGCATTTGGGAGGGAATAATGGTTAAGAATTTCGTCACCTTGAAGGCACACAAAGCTGGAAAAATTTTAGTTCTAAGTATGAACGGAAATGAACCTAGCTAGAGTGAATTTTTAGAAAGTTCACTAAGGAATTTAATTCACTCGAAATCTTTCCCCCTGTTCCTTTGTTTCGGTCCATGTGATGTCTTTTACTAAGACATTTCGAACTTTCAAAGCCACCGCACATTGATAGAATTTTTTTCTAGAATAAAATTAGCTTGAACAAAATGAAAAAACTAATGAATTGAGAAATAGGAAAAATTAAGGATCAAGAGGAAATGAATTCCCCTTAGGAATTTTGTGTGTAGAGGAAAAGGGTAGGATTTGAAGACTCCTATCATGCCTCTCATAGGACAACATCTCTTCCCTACTCCAAACCCCACTAAGGCCGAAAATGATACTTCCCAAGAAAAAATAAAATTTAACCAAGCTAAAGCTCCTATAATGGAATTTGAACCCAAGACATCAAGAATTAATTCCAAAGCTCCAACCACTAAACAACAATAACTCTTATTCTTATTTTCCCCCTAAAAATATTTTCCTATTCATTCCTCAAGTTATCTCCCCTTTTCCACCTCAATCAAAAATTATCATTTTGCCATTCTCAATGAATAATAATAATCAAGCCCTATAGACTATAAAACACAAATTCGAAGCACATAAAATCATACAAAAATATATTTAAACATGCAAATAAAAATGCTATGCATCCCAACCCCCTTACTCTAGGGTTGATTTTGACTGGGGTTTCACATCCTCCCTTCCTTAGAAGAATTTCGTCCCAAAATTCAGGCGTACTTCTATTTCAGATCGGGATACTTCTGCTTAACCAACTCTTCTAATTCCCATGTGGCATCTCATGTGCCATGATGCTCCTACTGAACCTTTAGCAATGGTATCTGCTTGTTCTGGAGATTCTTGATACTGCGGTCTAATATTCGTACGGGCTTCTCCACATAGCTCAGATTGGGTTGCAACACCAACGGCTCATTATTCAGAACATGACCGAGATCGGCATTGTACTTCTTCAATTGTAACACATGAAACACATCATAAATTCCCGTCAACCCATCTGGCAAGTCGAGTCGGTATGCTACTGGTCCAATCATTTCCTTTATCGGGAAGGGCACCAAATACATTGGATTCAACTTTCCACCCTTCTATCCAACACATGCTGAACCACTTGAATCTCCTACACTCTTAGTCTAGCCATACCGACTTTTCTGCTCAGTGCATCAGCAACAATGTTAGCCTTCTCGGGTCTCCTACTCCTGGTTGGTATGGTGCTTGTTGGATTGCTGCCTCTGGAAAGGTCCTTGTGGTTGCCTTGGCAGCTAGAAAGGCCTCGTTGCCATTCTACTGCGGTCCTCATTTTCTATCCAGGTAGTTACATCTACGGGCCATGAATAGGTCGTTGGAGGAGAAGGTGCCAATGCATTCCTTAATTCCAGCCTCAATCCTTTAACAAACTACCTTGTCCTATTCTGCTCGGTGTCCACTAATCTCTTGTAGTACTTCGACAGCTGGGTGAATCGTGCGGTGTACTAGGCCACTGACATGCCTCCCTGCTTCAAATTCTGAAATTCGTCCTCTCGCCTTTCCACTACCCACTGAAGGATGTACTTAGCTCTGAAGGCTTCGATAAAACTGGACCACGTCCATTCCTACTCGACCATTTTCCCGTCGCCTTGAATCTGCTGCCACCATGCCCGAGCTGGGCCTCTCAAATGGAATGTTGCAAATTTAACCATCCACTCCTCGATTTGTTGGAGCATTGCAAATATATCCTCCATCTACTCGATCAATTGCTCTGCCTTCTGATCTTGCTCAACTTTGCCCAAGAAGACTGCGGCTGAAACTTCAAAAACCGCTCTAATGCCTCATTATCTCCCTTAGGGACCCTCTGCTCCATCAGGTTTTGCAGAACCTCCACCATCTTACTGAATGCCCGTCCCATCGACACATCATCCGGTGCTTTAGACCCCCATTCCGAATCTGGCTTGTTCTCATCCCCACGATTAGGTGACGGCATTTGAGTCATCTCAAACTCCAGTGCTACAGGCTCTGCTTCCGGAACTCTTCTGTTAATTTAGCTACATGGCGCTTGGGTGCCATTCTCAACCATGCCCAGATAATGAGTGTATGCATTCAAGTTTAAAACATTTTGAGCATGCATTCACATTCAGGTTTTAGTAAAAGAGAATCAGATACAAGTTTTTGTACATGATCAGATAATAATTATATCTAATCATTTTAAAAGAAAATTTGATGATGTTATTTAGAGGAAAACCAAGTAATAAATAAAACTCATGCTTTTCATAAAATCATGCTTTCATAAAGAAGGGGTCATCATATGCGATACCATTTTATTTAGCAAAATAATCGAATCCTACAAGCAACATGCTTTTTTGAAAAGAACAAATGAACAAAAGAATGTAAATCCCAAAAGAGAGAGAGAGAGAGAGAGAGTGCAAATGCTGCTAATCTTCTATATTCTACTCGCCGATAGAGTCAGCAGAGGCATCTGGATCGTCAGAGGGTAGTTCCACGAGCCACCCTATGGAACTATCGGGTTTCCCCACATAATCCCTCGCAAAACCTACATTCTCACTTGGTTGACCTAAATCACCCTCATTGACCCTCTTAGCTCTCAAAGTTGCCTCATAAAACTCATCCAAAGCTAATCTAATCGCACCCTTATGTGCAAGCCTCTCGTCTTCCGAGTCATACAGGTCAAACAATCCCTCTCTCCATAACTTAGCATCTACACCCAATCCATATCGAAGTCCGCTCCTCTTAGGTCTCTCTTCTAGCTTCCCTTTCCCCTTATCTTCCATTCCTAAAGCGGGTTGCCTAAGCTTCCTTAATGCCGGGGTAACTCCATTCCTCAACCTATAACCCTCATCACTAGACTTCTTGAGGTCATAGCAAGTAAAAGTCCGAACAAACTCACCTATCTTTGGGGTCCGAGGAGCCTCCATCGCATCCTCATCCTCCTCCTCTATCGCATCCATCTCTTCCTCACTCTCATCATCACTCTCATCCCCAAACTCATCTACCTCCCCTTCACTCAACTCAGCCATCTCCTTATCTCCCTCACCATCACTACCAAGGTCATCTACCTAACCCTCATCATCCCCATCGTACTCATCTATGCCCCCATCAACCTCCATCTCTGCCTCAACAACCGGGTCATCTAGCATAGGCGGCTCATGCTCCATCTCGTCCTCACTAAAAAACCAACCCCCCTCAGGCTCTGTCTCTGAGTCAGACAAGGGAGGATCTGCTACAGGTAATGGGGCAGGTGGGTTCCCGCAACTAGAAAATACACAAAACGCAAAAATTAGCCGATACAACTCTCTTGACTATCCTATAAACAAAACGCAATGATTAGCACCAGATCAAAATACTTAAGGAAAAAAAAATCTAGAAAATCAACTGATTGCCTAAACCTAGGCTCTGATACCACATGTAACACCCCGCTACATAGGCCAGCCAGGGCCGGGGATATCGCACCGTCCAAAGGACAAGGGGTCTTTATAACTAGGTCATACAAATAAAACAGCGGAATAAAAATAATACTTTAACTTAAAATTTATTAAAACCCAGAATGAATCCAAGATTTCGCAAAAGAAAAATAAATCCATAAATAAAATCATCCACTCTCAACTCCCCAAAAAAATACATAAAAATAAAAGACAACATTCTCTTCCAAGGTAGATAACACTAGCTACTAATCCCCACAGCAGGATCAACCTGAAATCATGGTAAAAATGTGATGAGACAGAAATCTCAGTAAGTCCGTGTGTGCCTTGGGTGTTCAGTGAAAACAGTTCGTGGATGCAAAGTGTGAAATCTTTATAAGAGAAATATTGGCAAGCAATAAATATTAGTCAAAAGCAAGAGTGGTGTTTTCCTCTTTTTGAAACCATACAAGTGCACAATAAAATCAATCACTCATAAAGGTGGTTATGGGTTACCACACGTTAGGCCCCATAACCATACAACGGTAAGAATGCCACACCTTGTGCAGACTGACAAAAGGTTGGTGATCGGCCTACCGGACAAGATACTCCTCCTTCTCTATTCCCAAACAACAACCAGGTGTACATTCCAGCAAAACACAGTCACTTGACTGAAAAGAACACTGCTAGATCGGACTGGCATGACTAAGTAGTATTGATGTTTCTCTAAGTTGAGCTTATCTTCTGGAGGTGGTCTCCTGCCAGAAGACTCACTCTTGCTCTTCAAAACAAGTACTACTAGCCCACCCTAATTGAGTACTCAACGTAACGTATCCCACATGTGAAAAATGAACAAACACAGTTCCACATGAAAATGGCATTTTGAGAGTTTCCAACGTCCTTGTAAAAATCAGCTTTACAAAGAGTTTGAGTTTGGCAAATCTACTCTTTGATTTTTAAATAATTCAAATGTTTGAAATAAGAGAGAGTTCAACCCTCAATTGCCTTTACATAAATGAGTGTCCATACATTCTACATTTGGCTTGCCATAAGAAAAACATTTCACATCAATCAGGTTTTATGTAGGAACTTACCTGATTCTTACTCAGAACAACAAGGTCTCCAACAGCTGACCTAACCTCGCATGGGGTAAATACAAACCACAATCAAACTCAAGCCAAATATTCACTTTCATAAATAAAACTAACTCAATTTACTACAATCATGTCCCTAGTGTCCCAACCTTTAAAGCTTGATAATAAATAAAAGGGTTTATAAAATAAATCTAGTTTGACATTAAAATAATTAGAGTTTGGAAAATAGGTACTAATAAGTTGAAGATTTAAATCTTGCTAAAATAATTTACAGTTTATTTGATGAAAGGTCCTAGGTGGAATTAGGTAAAATAATGATTTATTAATAATTTTGTTGTTAGAAAATAATTGATAATTAAAATTAGTTGAAAATAAATTTTAATGAGTCTTGATTGAAAGATACTAAATAAATTTTAGTAGGTTTTGGTTAAAAGATAATAATTAAATTTTAATAGTAAATATTTTACTTATTACGATTATTTTCATAAAAGGTTTTATTCGATATTATCATTTTATATATAATATCTATATATTTTATTTTTTCTAGCAAAAGCTATTATTTATTTGACTAAAATATCCTTATTATATATATAATATTCCAAATCTACCCTTCTTAGGGTTTTTTCAAACTTACTTAGCAAAATCATATTATTAAATATTTTATTCATGAATTAAAAATTAGCTTAGGGACAACTAGATCATGATCATATTTCTATGGCTAACCACAATCATGAATATATAGAGTCCTTCAATTCATCATATCATCCAAATCATGCATATAAGCATAGATCTAACGATATCAAGACATGATCTAACCTTTTCTAGCATAAATATGATCGTGGCTTCAATAATCCAAAACGCATATAAATCCTATTCACCAAAGGTGGCATAATCTCTAGCATTCTTTATCACAAACACTTCCTATGACATGCATCAGGCCTCAAAGCATCATACTATCAACCAAGACAATCCTTCCATGCATACATCCCATCTCCTTCACAATCATACATATATTCATGCTTCAACCCCAACAATACATACACAAATCCTATCTCCATCCACCTTCTAACAACATCACCCTAAAGACATGAATCTAGGATTTAAAAGAAAGATGGAAGGCACTTACTTGGTTGATGAATGCCTTGAAGGAGTTTAGAATGGATCTCAACTCCTAAATGTCTAACTTTGTCCAGGGGAGATGGCGAAAACATGATCATGAGAGGAGAAGCCATCCGGCCAAGAGAAGGGAGGTTCGGCCATGAGAGAGAGAGAGAGAGAAAGAAAGAGAGACCATTAGCATGTTTATTCACATATATTCTCACTAGAGATCAATATTGGAGAAGATGAAGCTGTTAGAACAAACTTTACCTTGAAGGTGTTCTGGAACCTTCACAGAATTTTCTGGTTTTGATCCGAAGTAGCAAGTTGATTTATGGAGTTTGAAGTTAAGAATGGTGTTAATGGACTCACGGCAATGAGTAGGTCAAATCCGGAGATTTTAGAGAAGGTTTGAAGTGGTTTGGAGGGGTATTAGGAGAAAGGAAGAAGAAGATGTTCTTGGTGTAGTGTGTGTGTTCTTGAAGATTGAAGGAATTTGATTTGCAGCTGCCGAAATTCTGTGAGAACTAGGGCTGGCCAAATTTTTGTAAGGCTTAGGAGGTTGATACTCTGATTTGGAAGGGAAAAGGAAAGGCTAGTTGTTACAATTCTTGAAGAATAATTTTGGGAAGCAAATTTGGAAACTAGATATGACAAGAATCTCTTTGATTATGGAAGAGCTTTTGGAAGTCTGCCATGGACGAATTTTTGGCAGTGTTTTGGCAGAATGAGAGCTGGTTGAAGGAGGCTTAGGGTGGCTAAAATCATGGAGCATAATGGTGAAGAGAAGGTCTGGTTGTTTGAGATATATTTTATGGAAAGCTACTAAACTATGGTGGCTGGAATTTTGGTAATCAATCAAGCATAATTGTAGGGATTTGTTGGAGAGATTTTTGGACAGCCATGGCTGAGTTTTGTGCAGAAGCTCAAGGGGAACAATGGAGCACTATTACTGAAGCTATAAGAAAGGTTTATGCAGAATAAGGTTGGTGTTTTGGCTGGAAGAGAAATAGGGAACAAAGCTGGAAAATTTTCCTGCATAGAATTTTCGTTGGGCAGAATTTTCTAGAAAGATTTTCAGCTGCCATTTCCAGCCATCTTGCAGAGAGTTTGAAGGGGAATTTCATGGACTTTCAAGGCTGGTTTCCAGCCTTCTTCATGGAGGAAAAACATGGCTAAGGTGCAGAACAAAATCTGGAAGAAAACAGCTTGGTTTTGGACTCTCAAAGTTGCGATTTGTACAGGAATTTTCCTGTTTTTGCTCCGGCTTTGAGCAGTCCAAAAATGGCCAAGAAATTTAGTTTGCAAACTAATCCTAAAGACCATTTTTCTGGCAGCATTTTGGAGGGAACAATGGTTTAGAATTTCGTCACCTTGAAGGCACAAAAAGCTGGAAAAATTTCAGTTCTATGCATGAAGGGAAATGAACCTTGCTAGTGTGAATTTTTAGAAAGTTCACTAAGGAATTTAATTCACTTGAAATCTTTCCCACTCTTTCTTTGTTTCGGTCCATATGATGTCTTTTACTAAGACATTTCGAACCTTCAAAGCCACCGCAAATTGATAGAACTTTTTTCTAGAATAAAATTGGCTTGAACAAAATGAAAAAACTAATGAATTGAGAAATGGAAAAAATTAAGGATCAAGAGGAAATGAATTCCTTTTAGGAATTTTGTGTGTAGAGCAAAAGAGTAGGATTTGAATACTCCTATCATGTCTCTCATAGGACAACATCTCTTCCCTACTCCAAACACTACAATGGCCGAAAATGATACTTCCCAAGCAAAAATAAAATTTAACCAAGCTAAAGCTCCTATGATGGAATTTGAACCCAAGACCTCAAGAATTAATTCCAAAGCTCCAACCACTAAACCACAATAACTCTTATTCTTATTTTCCCCCTAAAAATATTTTCCTATTCAATCCTCAAGATATCTCCCTTTTTTCACCTCAAGCAAAAATTACCATTTTGCCCTTCTTACTCAATAATCATAATCAAGCCCTCTAGACTATAAAACACAAATCCGAAGCACATAAAATCATACAAAAATATATTTAAACATGCAAATAAATATGCTATGCATCCCAACCCCCTTACTCTAGGGTTGGTTTTGACTGGGGTTTCACATAAGTCATCTCAAACTCTGGTGCTACAGGCTCTGCTTCCGGAACTCTTCTGTTTCTGTGGCTACATGGCGCTTAGGTGCCACTCTCAACCATGCCCAGATAATTAGTGTAAGCATTCAAGTTTAAAACATTTTTAGCATGCATTCACATTTAGGTTTTAGTAAAAGAGAATCAGATGCAAGTTTTTGTACATGATCAGATAATAATAATGATATCTACTCATTTTAAATGAAAATTTGATGATACTATTTAGGGGAAAACCAAGTAATAAATAAAACTCATGCTTTTTAAAAAAAATCATACTTTCATAAAGAATGGGTTATCACACGCGATACCCTTTTTTTTTGGTAAAATAATCGAACCATACCAGCAAAACGCTTCTTCGAAAAGAATAGATGAACAAAAGAATGTAAATCCCAAAAGAGAGAGAGAGAGAGAGAGAGAGAGAGAGCAAATGCTGCTAATCTTCTATACTCTACTCACCGCTAGAGTCAGTAAAGGCATCTAGATCGTCAAAGGCTAGTTCCACGAGCCACCCCATGAAGCTATCGGGTTTCCTCACATAATCCCTCACAAAACCCGCACTCTCACTTGGCTGACCTAAATCACCCTCACTGCCCCTCTTAGCTCTCACAGCTGCCTCATAAAACTCATCCAAAGCTAATCTAATCGCACCCTTAGGTGTAGGCCTCTCGTCTTCCGAGTCGTACAGGTCAAACAATCCCTCTCTCCTGAACTTAGCATCTACACCCAGTCCATATCGAAGTCCGCTCCTCTTAGGTCTCTCCTCTAGCTTCCCTTTCCCCTTATCTTCCATTCCTAAAGTGGGCTGCCTAAGCTCCCTTAATGCCGGGGTAACTCCATTCCTCAACCTATAACCCTCATCACTGGACTCCTTGAGGTTATAGCAAGTAAAAGTCCTATCAAACTCACCTATCTCTGGGGTTCGGGGAGCCTCCATCGCATCCTCATCCTCCTCCTCTATCCCATCCATCTCTTCCTCATTCTCATCATCACCCTCATCCCCAAACTCATCTTCCTCCCCTTTACTCAGCTCAGCCATCTCTTCACCTCCCCCACCCTCACTAACAAGCTCATCTACCTCACCCTCATCATCCCTATCATACTCACCTACACCCCCCATCAACCTCCATCTTTGCCTCAACAATCTGGTCATCTAGCATAGGCGACTTATGCTCCATCTCGCCGTCCCTCAAAAACCAACCTCTCTCAGGCACTGCCTCCGAATCAGACGAGGGTGGATGTGCTACAGGTAATGGGCCAGGTGGATTCCCGCAACCAGCGGGCCAGACTCTGATAGCCGATGCAACTCTTTTGACCATCCTATAAACAAAACGCAAGGATCAGCACCAGATCAAAATACTTAAGGAAATAAAAATCCAGAAAATCAACTGATCGCCTAAACCTAGGCTCGGATACCACTTGTAACACTCCGCTACATAGGCCAGCCAGGGCCGGAGATATCGCCCCGTCCAAAGGACAAGGGGTCTTTATAACTAGGTCATACAAATAAAATAGCGGAATAAAAATAATACTTTAACTTAAAATTTATTAAAACCCAGAAAGAATCCAAGAATTTGCAAAAGAAAAATAAATCCATAAATAAAATCATCCACTCTCAACTCCCCAAAGCAATACATAAAAATAAAAGACAAGTTCTCTTCCAAGGCAGATAACACTAGCTACTCTCCCAGTAGCAAGATCGACCTGAAATCATGGTAAAAAGGTGATGAGATAGAAATTTCAATAAGTCCGTGTGTGTTTTGGGTGTTCAATGAAAATAGTTCATAGATGCAAAGTGTGAAATCTTTATAAGAGAAATATTGGCAAGCAATAAACATTAGTCAAAAGCAAGTGTGGTGTTTTGGCCATCAAACCATACATGTACAATAAAATCAACCACTCAAAAATGGTGGTCTTGGGTTACCACACGTGGGGCCCCATGTCCACATGGTCAGTATGCCACACTTTGTGCATACTGCCGGTGAGAATGCCACACTTTGTGTAGACTGACAAAAAGGTAGATGATTGGACTATCGGGTAAAATACTCCTCATTCTCTATACCCAAATAACAATCGGGTGTCCATTCAGGCATAACACAGTCACTTGACTGAAATAAAAACTACTAGCTCGGACCGGCATGCCTAAGTAGTACTGATATTTCCCTTAGTTGAGCCTATCTTCTAGAGGTGGCCTCCTGCTGGAAGACTCACTCTTGCTCTTCAAAACTAGTACTACTAGCCTACCCTTATTGAGTACTCAACGTAACGTATCCCACTTGAGAAAAATGAACAAAACATAGTTCTACTTGAAAATGGCAATTAAGGTTTTCCAAAGTTTGGGGCAAACTGGTTTTAGAAAGAGTTTTAGGTTTTGAGTAAATTTGCCCCTTGATTTGCAAATAATTTATTTGTCTGAAATGAGAATGGAAATATTCCTCAATTACCTTTACAGAAATGAGTGACCATGCACTCTACTTTTGACTTGCCATAAAAAAAAATCATTTTTCATCAAACATGTTTTATGCAGGAGTTACCTGATCCTTGCTCACAACAAAGGTCTCCAACAGCTGACCTAACCCCGCATAGGGTAAATACAAACCACAATCAAACTCAAGCCAAAATCCACTTTTACAAATAAACTAACTCAATTCACTACTACAACCATGATCCTAGAGTCCCATGCTTTAAGGTCAAATAATAAATAAAAAGGTTTATCAGCCAATGCTAATTTTGATATTTAAAATAATTAGAGTTTTGAGAAATAGGTACTAATAAGTTGAAGGTTTAAATCTTGCTAATATAATTTACAGTTTATTTGATGAAAAGTCCTAGGTGGTACTATGTAAAATAATAATTAATTAATAATTAATTTCTAGAAAATAATTGATAATTAAAATTAGTTGAAAATAAATTTAATGAATCTTGAAAAATAATAAATAATTCTTTAATGGTTTTTAATAAAAAGATAATAATTAAATTTTTGGCAATAAATATTTTACTAACTATAATTATTCCCATAAAAGGCTTTAATTGATTTCATTATTTTAAATAATATATATATATATATATATATTTTCCTAGCAAAAGCTATTATTTATTTGACTAAAATATCCTTATTTTATATATAATATTCCAAATCTACCCTTCCTAGGGTTTTCGAAATTACATAATATTAAATATTTTATTGAAGAAATAAAATTAGCTTAGGGACAACTAGATCATCACTATAGTTCTATAGCTAACCACAGTCATGAACATTTACAACCCTTCAATTAATCAAATCATCCAAATCATGCATATAAACATAGATCTAGACTTACTAAGGCATGATCTAACCTTTACTAGCATAAATATAATCATGACTTCAATAATCCAAGAGGAATATAAATCCTATTCACAAAAGGTGACATAATCTCTAGCATGCTTAATCACATACATCACTCAAAACATGGAGACATGCATTAAACCCTAAAACATCATAATATCATCCAAGATAGATCATCACATGCATCAATCCCATCTCCATCATATACACACATTCATTCATGCTTCAATCTCAACTCATCACAACAACACATGCTCAAATCCTATTCATAATCCATCTCCTACCAATAACATCCTAGAGACATGAATCTAGCTTTTACAAGGAGGATTGAAAAGGCTTACTTGATTGATGAATACCTTGAAGGAGTTTCGAATGGATCTCAACTCCTAGAGGTCTAAATTCGTACAAGGAAGATGAAGAAAGCATGGCCATTGGAGAAGAAGCCACCGGCCAAGAAGGAAAGAGATTCGGCCAAGAGAGAGAAATAGAGTGAGCGAGTGAGAGAAAGAGAGAGACCATTAGCATGTTTATTCATATATATATATATATATATATATATATATATATTCATTAGAGATCTCGATTAGAGAAGATGAAGTTGTTAGAACAACCCTACCTTAAAGGTGTTCTTGAGTCCTTCACAAAATTTCTGGCTTTTGATCCAAACTAACAAGTTCGATTTTGGAGTTTGATGTTAAGAATGCTGTGGATGGACACACAGTTGTGAGTAGATGAGTTTTGGAGTTTTTAGTAGTGGTTTGAAGTGATTTGGAGAGGTATTAGGTGAAAGGAAGGAGTAGGTGTTCTTGGTGTGCTATGTGTTCTTGAAGGTTGAAGGGAATTGAGAGGTTTCGATTTGCAGCTGTCGAAATTCTGGAGGATTAGGGCTGGTCGATTTGGTTGTAGGGTTTAGGAAGATGATTCTTAGGTTTGGAAGGGAAAAGGAATGGCTAGTTGTTGAAATCCTTGAAGAATATTTTTAGGAAGCAAATTTGGAAACTAAATATTCAAGAATATCTTTGATTATTGGAGAGCTTTTGGAAGTCTGCCAAGGCCGAATTGTTGGGCATTGTTTCGGCTAGAGGAATGCTGGTTGAGGAATGCTAAGGGTGGCAGAAAATAAGGAGTGTAATGGTGAAGGGAAGGTTTGGTTGTTTGAGGTATATTTTATGGAAAGTTGTTAAATCATGATGGCTGGAATTTTGGTATCCAAATCAAGGCATGATTGCCGATTTTTTTTGGAAATCTTTTAGGCAGCCATGATTGGATTTTCGTGTAGATGCTTGAGGAGGATAATGGAGCTCTGTTACTGAAGGTTTAAGGGTGGTTTGTGCAGATTAAGGATAGAGTTTTGGCTAGAGTAGAATTAGGAAATAAAGCTGGAAATTTTTTTTGCACAGGATTTTTGCAACGCTGGAATTTTCTGGGCATATTTCGACTGCAACCTTCCAGTCAACTTGCAGGGAGTTTGAAGGGGAATTTCTAGGGTTTTCAAGGCTGGTTTTCAGCCCTATTCATGGAGGAAAAACATGGCTAAGGAGCTAAGCAAAACTAAAAGAAAATAGCTTAGTTTTGGACCTCCAAAGCTGCAAATTTGCCCAGGAATTTTCCTGGTTTTGCACCAACTTTGTGCAGTCTAAAAATGGCCAGAAAAATTTAGGTTGCAAGCTGATCCACCAGGACATTTTCTGGCAGCATTTGGGAGGGAATAATGGCTAAGAATTTCGACACCTTGAAGGCGCAAGAAGTTGGAAATTTTCAGTTCGTTCCAAGAAGGAAGATGAGCCTAGCTAGAGTGAATTTTTAGAAAGTTCACTAGAGGAATTTAATTCACTTGAAATCCTTCCCCCTCTTCCATTGCTTCGGTCCATAAGATGTCTTCTACTAAGACATTTTGAACCTTCAAAGCCACAGCACCTTGCTAGAATTTTTGGAAAGAAAATGGCTAGAACAATTTGATCAAACTAATGAGTTGAAAATTAGGAAAAATTAAGGATCAAGAGGAAATGAATTCCCCTTAGAATTTTGTGTAGTGCAAAAGAGTAGGATTTGGATATTCCTATCATATCTCTCTTAAGACAACATCTCTACCCTACTCCCAACACATAAGGATAAAAATGATACTTCCTAAGCAAAAATAAAATTTAACCAAGCTAAAGCTCATACGATGGAATTTGAACCCAAGATCTCAAGAATTAATTCCAATGCTCCAACCACTAAACCACAACAACTCTTACTCTTATTGTCCCCCTAAAAATATTTTCCTATTCAATCCTCAAGCTATCTCCCTTTTTCCACCACAAGCAATAATTACCATTTTGCCCTTCTCACTCAATAATCATAATCAAGCCCCCTAGACTATAAAACACAAATTCAATGCATATAAAATCATAATAAAATATATTTAAACATGCAATAAAATATGATATGCATCACAACCCCCTTACTCTAAGGTTGGTTTTGACTAGGGTTTCACATGTAAAGTAGATATAACACACGAAAACCTTAGCTGATGAGATACACGAAATCCCCAGCCAAGTCGCACATTTTTTCCTTCTTCTATCTCCCTCTCGTTTTGCTGAAAACAAGAGAACCCTAGTCACCATTATTGTTTCTCGTAGCATAGGAAATTTTGGTGCTTGAGTGTATCCTCTGTGTGGATTACTGTTAGAGATAATCACACACTGTGATTATAATGGTTAGACGTTCAACTCACGTGGAGGTTGATCACGACGATTGCCGGATCGCGCTTCAACTTGAAGAAGAAAATTTTTGTTCTTCGGATGATCACCCAAAAGTAAAAGCTATTACCTTTACTCACATTATGTCTTGTTTTGCACACATAGACGGGTCCTGGGAGGGTATCTCGTTTTATTTTTCGCTGCGCCGTATATGATATGAGCCTGAGATACCCAACAGTGGTATCAGAGCCATTCTATGTGTGATTTACGGACATTTTTTTGGCATGAAAAACTATTTTCATGTTTGCCTTTGTTTGCTGTGAAAATCAATTTCACTCGAGTCAAAATTGTTTCGATCATTATGGGTTGGGTTCATAGCACAATATGATTGTGTAACAGTCACAGCGTATTTTGAAAATATGCTTTCTTTTGTGGTGAAAATTTCTACAGGAAAAACTTTTTTCTGAAACACAGATGTTGTCCTCCGTTTCATCTTAATTTTTCGTTTTGATTTTGTTTAAACTAACAAATTAGTTGTTCTTTATTGCTTCAAAATAGAAAATACAGCTGAGAATTGTTCTCACTGAAAATTTACAGAAGTAGAAAGCACCAAAAATTATTTCTGGAAGTTTTTGAAAAATCGTCACCATTATTGCAAAACACATGTGGCGTCGGTTCTGACTTCCAAGCCGGTGCTGGTTCCATTCTATTAGCGATGTCCAAAAATTATTTTTGGACGAGAAAATTTTTTGGGAAACCAGAACAAAGTCGGCATTGGCTCCGGCTTCCAAACCGACGCTGGTTCTGCTCTGTTTGCAACCTTCAGGTATTTTAAAAAAAAAAAAATTAGACCAGAATTTTGGAAGGGAAAATCTCATTTGATGAGAAACGGGACCTAAAAGTATTTTCTCAAAATTAGTTTTGAGACAAACAATTTTATTTTTCAAAATAATGGTTTTGAAAATCTAAAATAAGTG
Source organism: Voacanga thouarsii (assembly GCA_026120185.1). Lineage (NCBI taxonomy): Eukaryota > Viridiplantae > Streptophyta > Magnoliopsida > Gentianales > Apocynaceae > Voacanga > Voacanga thouarsii. The sequence continues at coordinate 1,231,892 of JANUWF010001625.1, forward strand.
TAGCTTTTTAAAATAGTGACTTTAGAATTCTGTTTTGTCTTTCCAAAATAGTGATTTTGGAATGATAAAAGTATATGTTTATTTTGTTTAAGCATAATCAATGGCATGATGGATGGTTATGGACTAAAACCAATTACATCTGTTCATGCATTTTACAGTTTTAGTTTTATGAAATAGGGCCTGCGTGTCTTGCCTTCTCTAGAATTCGTGTGTAATTCTCTTCTCATCTAATTCCCTTCGAATGTAACTCAAGGTTTTCTCTCTTTAGAAAATTATGCAATTAGTTTACATATGTTAGATAGGAGTAGAATTATTCCATTCTGGATATGGCAACCAAAATAAGGCAAGGAGGTAAGACCTTCTACTTAAATCATGCATGAACACATAGGGTTAACTATATTAATTTCTTTTACGGCTCAAATAAATTAATTTAGGGCAAAAGTCCATAACCATACCACGTAATCGCTTTATTGCCATGATTATCAATTATGTGATTTATTGATTTTTATGCATGTCATTCAACCAAATCACTAAAAGGAACAAATCCCTCAATTAATATTAAACCTAATTCCTTCTGTTAATATAGTAAGAACGAGAGTCCTTTTTCGAGATCAGGTTATTGGGCAAACCCTAGCCTACTTGACATTGGGCATGTTCAAGCTATGGAATTAAATTCCTGATTAATGGGTCGGGTTTAACTAAATTCTTTATCCTGGTTGGGCAAACTCAAGCATAAAAAAATTTAGAAGAAAAGTTGTGGTAGCCCAAAAGGCTTTAAGATTAAAAGCTATTAATCACCCAATGATCCAGTAGTTATATATGATGTAATTGGTATTGGATACATAACAATGAACTTAAGGATGGCTTGTTAGGCAAACCCAAGGATATTCTTAAGGAATTTGGATACCGGTCCACTAGGAAAGCTTCCAACCAGCTTTCCTGAATCAATAGTGGGGGCTATTAGTTTGAGTAAAATAGTGGAGTAAAAATACGTTTAATTAAAGTCCAAACTTTTTGCATATTATGTGCATATACAAGTAGCTAATGTTCTCTATTTTTACATCTAGATCACTTGCATCACGTCAACGAACTTGAACTTATGTAGCATCTTGGAAACCAACAAGTTAACCAAATCAAGCTATCTCGACTGGTATAGAAATTTGAGAATCGTTCTCAAATCGAAAAAGTTGTTCTACCTGCTAGATGCTCCTATGCCAACACCACCAGCCCAAGATGCTCATGCTGATGAGCATGCTGTCCATAGAAGGCACAAGAAGGATAGTGATACAGCATCATGTATTATGCTGGCATCCATGACTCCTGAGTTGCAAAAACAGCACGAGCATATGGATGCTTAATTGATCATTTTACATCTTCGAGAGCTATTTGATGCCCAAGTCAGAACTGAGAGATATGAGACCTTAAAGCAACCATTTCATTTCAAAATAGAAGAGGGTTCTTCTGTGGCCAGTCATGGGCTAAAGATGCTGGGCTTGATCGAGAAGCTTGGATCTCTCAGGTTTGCAATGGATATGTCTTAATAAGTGTTGACTTAATTCTACAATCTTTGCCTAATAGTTTCTCACAATTTGTGATTAACTATCAGATGAACTAGATTGAGTCCACCATTACTGAGTTGATCAATCTTCTCAAAACTGTGGAGTCCTCCATGAAGAAGGATTCCAATGTAGTTTTAATGGTAGAATCTTCCTCTTCTAAGAAGAAAGTTCAAAAGAAGAAGACTCCCATAAAGCCCAAAGGTGGTGTGAATAAGAAGGATGCAACTACCAAGGGCCCATGACATCTTTGTGGAAAAATGGGCCATCGGAGGTGCAACTACAAAGCCTACATGGAGACCACTAAGGACAAGAAGCAAAAGGAGAAGCTTACAAGCACTTCTACTTCTTCTCCAGGTATGTATATGATTGAGATAAATACTGCCTTAAAAAATGAGACATGGGTATTAGATACCGGATATGGATCTTATTTGTGCAATAACTTGCAGGGACTAAAGAGCAGTAGAAGGCTAGATAAAGGCAATGTGGACCTACGTACTGCAGATGGGGCATAGGTTGCTACACTTACTGTGGGGACATACGAGTTGAACATGCCTTCGGGATTAATTCTAGAACTGCAAAATTGTTATTATGCTTTAGTTTTAATGAAAAATATTATCTCAGTTGCGTGTTTAGACTTTTGTGGATTTCATTTTATATTTAAGAATAAATGTTGTTCTTTTTCATTCAATGATATTCACTATGGTTCAGCAACTTTGGTTAATGGTTTATATGTTCTATACTTGGATAATCTAATTCTCAATATAAACAATAAGAAACAAAAAATGAATAACTTTAACACGTACTGCGACACTCTCATCTGATCTGGGAGATCATAGATTGGAATGATGTAAAGATAAAGAGAGTTCCCACAGATGAGAACATAGCTGACCCGTTTATGAAAGCACTATCCCAAAAGAATCATAATTGTCATGTTGAGTCATTTGGTATTAGATACATGAATGATTGGCTCTAGTGCAAGTGGGAGTTTGTTAGTGTTGTGCCCAAGAGGCAATCACTTGTACATTGTATATGACACATTTTCATTTAATAAAAAACATTATTTATCTTATAGTTTCTTTTGTTTACTTTAAGTAATATAACTGTTCGATAAAGTCCCTAGTATAATACTGTGTAAAGGAATTCATGATAGAAATCATGATATGAGATTCCTACTACACTAGATGGTGTTGGCACTTAAATAGTCCCTAGTCATAGTATTAATAAGATAGGACATCATTAATGCGTTAAGACTAGCATGTGTTAGACTTCCTAAATTGATCAGGCGGTGGTTCTCATAACCGTGAGTATTGAGATACTCAAAGTTAACACATGGATGCTTGTTAATGGAATAAGTTCATTGGATAACCTAGCTTTGAGATAATCACGTGGATAACTATTTAGTGCCAGTGATATAATCTCAATATAGCAAACATGCAAGTATCCTTAGACTTGAGATCTCCAAGGTACATTGTTTGCTGAGCCTTGTACATTGATTCCAATCTCCGGAGCTCGATCGAGGACTACCTATGGGATGGATATTGGGTGCATTGTGAGGTAAACGAAAGTAGTTGAGATGGTCAATAAAGGATTCACTACTCCAAATAGTAGGGGCGAATATCTCACGACCACTTGTAGGAATTACTACTCGAAAAATCCTTGGTCAAGGAAAACTGTGTATTGGAAATAATTCCAATTGATACACATCTAGAGTAGTGGGTTCCTGGTACAAGTACTATTGTATTCGGGCCAGAATTATTTTTGGATGGAGTTGGAACTAATTCCGTACTCCAAACCGAATGAGATATTATATGGTGAAAGGAGTTAATTGCACTGAAGTTTGCTATTGAAGTGTTCATGTCAAGCCACTTGACTTCCTAGACTCTTGGGCGGTCACGATATGTTGCTAGATACCGCTCATAATCTGGGAATATGGGTTTATTAATTCATGAATTAATAAACCAATTCTGATTAGAATTAATAAGATTAATTTTAATTAATTATGGATTATTAATCTCAAAGTCGTTTGGATTAATTTATGTTCTCTAACAATTGACTGGGAAACCTAATAGGTCACACACAATAGAGGATTATATACTCAAGATGTTATTTGATAACATAGTAGGGTTAATTGAGAGAAAGAGAAGTTGTTGTGGACAAATTATAATTAGTTATAATTTGTGGCCCAAGTCATAATTGTGAGAACTTAATGTTTCCAATTACAATTAGGGAATTCTAATAAGATTAGCATTCTCAGTTTGGGAAGGGAATTTTATGTGATATATAGTAGATTTAACACACGAAAACCCTAACTGATGAGATACATGAAATCCCCAGCCAAGTCACATGTTTTTCCCTTCTTCTATCTCCCTCTCGTTTTGCTGAAAACAAGAGAACCCTAACCACCATTATTGTTTCTGCTAGCACAGGAAATTTTAGTGCTTGAGTGTATCCTCTGTGAGGATTACTATTAGAGTTAATCACACACTGTGATTATAGTGGTTAGACGTTCAACTCACATGGAGGTTGATAACGAGGATTGCTGGATCACGCATTGACTTAAAGAAGAAAATTTTTGTTCTTCGGACGATCACCCAAAGATAAAAGCTGTTACTTTTACTTACTTTATGTCTTTTTTTCCACACATAGATGGGTCCTGGGAGAGTATGTCATTTTTTTATCCGCTGCGTCGTATACAATACGAGCCTGAGGTACCCAACAAAATCTCAATAAGCCCATGTGTTCTTTGGGGGCTTCAGGTAAAATAGTTCATCTATGCAAGTTGAGAAATTTTCATAAAAGTAAAGTGTTGGGAAGTCTCAAATAAATTTCACAATTAAGGAGTGGTGTTTTCCTTTGAAAAGCCATACATGTATGTAATAAAAGCAACCACTCAGGAGAAGTAGCCATGGCACCACACTTTGTGCACTATGACAAATGCATGATTAGAATGTCATACTTTGTGCATACTGAAATAAGGTAGGTGTATGACCTACCAGGTGAGTAACTCCTCCATCTCTACACCCAAATTTACCAGTTGTCCATTCTGGGAATACACAGTCCACTTGACGGTGTATGCTAGCTTGGACCGGTATGATCCATAGGACTGATATCCTATCTAGGAAGGACTCACCCCTCAAAGGTGGCCATCTACTTAGAGACTTATTCTAACCCTTCAAAGACTAATCCTAGTAGTCTACTTTTATAGAATACTCAATGTTGTATTTGTCCCTTTTGGAAAAAAGAAGATCCATTTAATGTATTTTCTTTGAAAGAGTAATTATGGATTCCCAAATTCTTGTTAAAGTTGGTTTTTCGAAAGAGATTAGAATTTTTTGTAAAATTGCTTATTCAACAAGAAATTGTTTAATTAACTGGAAAAGAAAAGAAAAATTATCCATAATTGCATCCATAATACATTTCCACGTATACATCATGTTTGACTTGCCAAAGTGATTTTGATCTTCAAATAGCTATATGCAAGGACTTACTTGATCTCTTGCTTTTCTTAGATACAATAGCCTTCCAAGATGGTTCAAGGCAAACTAGCCCTGCTGGGGTAAATATAGGGTATAAGTTCCAATATCCATGCAACGCTTTTTTTTTTTTTAAATAAATAACTCTTAGCCTAACATGCTTAAGCTCAACTAGTTACAACAACATCTAGTTATAACAACAATGCCTTGAGCTTTAAGATTAGTTGATAAAGTATTTTATGGAATAAGATTACTTTGATAAGTTAAAATAAAGTAGGTGCTATAAATAATAAATAACAAATTGTAACAATATATATTTATTAACAAATAATAATAATAATAATAATAATAATAATAATAATAATAATAATAATAATAAGTAGTAGTAGTAGTTGTAATGATTGAAAATTTAAAAGCCTTGAGTTTGAAAATTTAAGGAGAAGGTCATTGATGCATAAATTTTGGGTGTATAAAAATTATCAAAGTTAAATCCATCCCTTTGTCAAGTTTTAATTAAATCATTAATCCCAAAATACACATACAAGCAAGTATACTCATCACATGCATAGTATAGGGAATTAACGATCATCGATCCTCAAAGGAACAAGTCCACACTAATCACTTTTTATTCATTGCTTAAACGACCAAATAAGGTAGTAAGATAATAAAAAAATAACGAAATATACAACTCAAGGATGTGAAAATATGCAATTTAAACAAAATCTTTTGAAAACATGATCATGAATCACTTGGCTAATATCACAACCCGTTATTATCTTGGTCTCATGCAGGATTTAATGTATATCTACTTCATTTGCAATCCATGGAATCACCATCTTCTAGTTAAATTGGTGAATATCTGTCTCGACTAACTTATCCAAAAGATGCATTAAAATTAATTCTCATATAAACCCGTATATTCTAGGTGATTTAAAACATGAAATTAGTTAATGAATCCATATTCTACCAATCATCAACCAACCTTTGATTACCAATGTTGTAGAAAATTAATCCTTTTTTCATGTAAGTTAAAAGATAAGAAATATCAAACTAGTTAATTGAAGTTAATACCAACATCTTTTTCAAGCAAGTTAACAATAAAAATCAATCAATCAACCCTGTAAGAAAAATAAGAAATCAAATCCTAAGATGAATAATGAATTGATCAAACATAGTAAATTAACTTAAGAAATCATGAATAATAAAAATAATGTCATATTACAATGGACATATTGAACATGTGATTGTTTAAAGAAAAGAAAACAAAGGTGAAAGAAAGAACTCATAGATAAGCCTATTTTTTCCTCCTTGAAGACTCTCTTGAATAACCCTCCTTGATTAGGTGAATCTCTTCTTCAATGGGTGATTGGGAGTTTAAGCTCTTCAATCCACCTCTCTCTATGTATATCCCTAGGTATATCCTTCAATCCTTGTGTTTTCTTATGTTTTTATAGGCCTCTTGCATGCTAAATTTGTGGCTTTGGAAGTCTTGGCCGAGTAGGATCCAAAAAATAACAAAATCATTAGAAAATTCTTAATTTTATGCACAGAATATTCACCTTCCAGAGCATACTTGATGCAGGGTACCTTCGACCCACCTGGTGCTGGTGCACGCTGTTCTTCCTCTGGAGTTTTGCTCTGTTTTTGGTGGACAGACAGAATGGACTCGGTGCCAGGTGTACTTGCCAGACCTGGCGCTCGGTCTGTTCTGGATTTCCCCTGACGTTAGCTTAATTTAAGCTTCTTGACCAGAATGGACCCGGTGCCTACTCCATTGGTTGGGCATGGCACTAGGTCTGTTATGAAGTTTTCACCTTTTTGCTCAATTTTAACTTAAATATGCACATATTTTTCAAAAACACTTTTTACAAAAAAAATGTCAAATATGAAGGAATATGCCTAGTTATTACAACAAATGTATCTTAAAATAGCCTCAAATAATTAGTAAAATAATTGTAATTTTATCCCCTATCAATTCCCCCACATATGAACATTTGTTTGTCCTTAAGCAAAACACTTTAGCCCAAGAAAATACAAACTCTTACTCATTCCAAAAACTCTTTACAACTTTACCAAGGATTATAATTTTCTCCAAACTTTAGATACAACTTTTGCCATTCACACCCTTTAAAAGTAATTCAAACCTTGAAACATTTAACAAGACATCACAAAACTATTGAAATCAAATTAATCAAGTGTATACCTTAGTCTAAGAAAATTATTTCATTCTTCAAGTACTAATATAGATAATATAAATAACATAAGTGAGACCATCTACACACTCAACCATTATAAATCCAAAAATTGCACAACTCAAGTCATGATGTAAGGAAAGCACTCCAATTTTTTTCTCTCAAAATTTTTTCAATGACTTAGGGAACTGATAGAATCAACTGCATGGATTTCTTTTCACACACCGTATTGGCCCCCTTTTAGCCATCACTCACATTTTTTCAATAACTTTCCTTTCTTTTGCTCTTGGGAATTCATAGCCTCAAGAAAGTGGATTTCTCTTCACTATATGTATTAGCCCCCATAATCAAGCTAGAATAATTTTTCTCATCTTCAACAAGGAAATAACAACTCATTTTTTCAATTTTTTAACACACAAGAATGCTTCACAATTTTTTTCCACAATCTTTCCTCACGAAGATCTTTTTATCCATTCACATTCCTCATCATAACTCAAAGCTAGCAAAATTTAAACTCATAATACAAGAGTTAGCCAATAAACTCTTCCCATATTCATCATATCCTCCATATTTCAACTAGATGAGTTAAATAACATTCAAACACTAATGCATAAACATGATTAATCAAAATTCTCAAGTCTTACAAATTATCCTATCCAAAAAACCAATTTTATCAAAATCTACCTAATGAATGACAAAACTCATATCCACGTATGAAAAAGAACTACAACCTTACTTAACAATGAAAACTTTTACCACAAAAATGATATATGGACAAATATCCTTAATATCACTCTTCCCCCCACACTTAAACTAGACATTATCCTCAATAGCTAAAGATAAAACAAGAAACGTACAGTCAAGAAGACCAAAAGTAAAGAAGAAGAGAAAAGTGAAGAAGATAATCTCATTACATCGTAGTGCCACCATGTTTGAATCCACCACAAGGAAGGGTCATTACAAGAGAAGTCATAAGTTACCTACTTAAAAAGAAACAAAACAAAGAAAAATAGAAAGCTAGAAAAAGAAAGTAAAAATAAAAGGAAAGAAACGATATCGAAAAGCTAGTAAAGGTCATTAAAATTCAAAAAAAAATAATAGTAGTAAATAAAATAAAATACAAGAGAGTAAGTCAAGAGTCATCCTCATCCTTGTTATTGCCATCATCATCAGCTACGTGACTAGAATATTCACCAGTAACTTGTTCAATCAAAGTAGCCAACTTTTGATCTTGAACATCATGGCAGTGACGAATGTCTGCAATGGAATCATGGAGCTAGAAGAGGATAGTTATTTGGCTCTCCATCTAGGCATCCATTTTTGCCTCAAAATCAGTACGTGAATAAGAGCTAGCGGCACGAGGGGCAGGTCTAGTAGGTGGCTCATCTTCCTCTTCCTTATTAGAGGGAAGCTCCTCCCTTCCAAGGTACTGCACCTAATACGGACTCTTTCACCTTTTGGCTCTTTTATCGTAGTGATACCCATACTGAACAAAAGCATGCTCTATCACTAGGTCGTGGTCAATAGTAGGCTCAGTCAACTCTCCATCCAACTGCACTCCAAAGTCTCTCAGAATACACATAATAACCAAATGGATTTGAGGGCTTTTGCTACAATGTTAGAGGAAACAACCTCTTCCGTAGAGTGAATGATAATTGGAGCAAGGGGAATAGGCTCACAGTTCCGCATCTTATCCAAAATATAAAGGCCAATGACCCTAAACTCATTGAAGCAACTAGCCTTAGGATAGACGTTGAAAGCAAAGATATAGACTAAGGCACACCATTGAGCCTCAAGGTCATTATTTGAGTAATAACAGTTTTAACCTATTTCTTATTTTCTCCACACGCGAAAACTAGCCCTTACAACTGTCACATCCCATATAGGCTCATATATGACCTTTTTGGTTATTATGGTTAACAGTAATTCATGGCCCCTCATCAGGGACCCCCCAAAAACTTTCTAGTCTAGTCCTATCAAACTCAATGGGAATCCCTTTTGATCATGGAGGAGATGACTTGGAGATTATTTTTCTTTTTGCTCTGCATGTTGGCATAAAACTCTCTCACACGCACAGGATAATAAAGACCTTTCATTCTAATGATGGGCTCCTACCGCAGGCGATTAAACATAGTAAAAGCTCTAGGGAATTGTCTAAAGATGGCTTGTATTACTTTTCTACTATAACCATATTGTGCTGGTACCTGTCATACTAGATTTGACACATAGGATTAGAAAATTGGGTAGGTTGGGTAGGTAGAGGCTCGAAAGAAGGTGTGGATGAAGATGCATCTCGAGCTCTCTTAGCCCCTGATGCTAACCCGTAGGTCTCCTAGTCATCATGGAAGGTTGAAGAAAAAGTGATAGAATAGACAGATAAGACTCTCTCAACTCACTCTTTACCACATACTCAATGCTCAACTCTCAACCATCTCGTTATTCCAACACCACTCAACACCACGACCACCTTAACAGAAAACAACATAAGATAGTCAATATACCACCACTTAACCTCCTCTAACAAACCCATAAGAAAGATAGCCATGTCCCATTCCAAACACAATATCAACAAGTGTGATCAAATCTACTATGTTCAATAGTGCTCAATGAATCAATATTCAGCTCAGAATCACAATGCTCAGTTAGCCATACTATCTATATCACAATGTAAAGCTTATAAGCACAAGGCTAAGCTACCATGAACAAGTATCCTTGCTCCTAAAAATTACTCACAACGAATGCATGCTCAATTACTTCCACAAAGATGTAAAATATCAATGGCATTAGTTACAAAGTAGTATTAAAGATATTCTCGTACCAATGAAAGCTCAAAGAAAGTAATCTTAACAATCAAATCCTTACCAGAAAATAGTCAAGAATTTTTTCCCAAACATGCATAAAAAACTATCCAAAATTCATAAGAAAAATTTGAATGTGTAGAAAATTCATTCCACAATGATCTATAATGCATGGGCAATTATTGTATGCAAAAGGACTGAAGAAATCGTGTCCCCAATACAAGGATTGAAAAATGGGTTTTGGGAGAAAAGGTTGAATTTTTCTTTATTTTGATCCAAACTTTCAAGAACAAAGTAGCGATTTTGTGTTTGGGAAATGTTTTAGAGGTTTAAAAAGTGATTCGACGGTGTTTTGAAAATGAACCTGGTGATGGGTTGAGAAAATTTGAGAGGGATCAAATTTTTTTGAACAAAAGTGGCAAAGAAGGCCGGTTTTAGTGTGGCGACTGAATGGACTAGGTGCCGGGCCCAATGACTAGGCCTGGCACTGGGCTTGTTCTGTCTGCGGTTACTGTCGGGTTGTGCTGGTCGGCGTCGAAGACAAAGGTTGGGCCGGGTGCCAGGTTAACTCTGGCAAAAAAAAAAAAAAAAACCTTTTTTTATTGGAATTTAAATGGAATTAAAAAAAAAAACTAACATGAACTCACGAAAAGAATAGATTCTAGCAATTAAGAATAATAGCTATATAAATGAAGACAAACGAGAATTAAAAAATTGTTAAAAAACTAAAGCAGTGCCAAATAAAGGTTTCCCACGGTCTTAGTCCCATGGGTTGGTCTCTGTGTTTCTTGGAACTGATCCCGATTGACAATCACCAAGAATTTTGGCTAGCTATTCAATTTGACCTTCAAGGTTGTCCATGGACGCCTTCAAATTTCTCGTGGTCGCATCGATTCCTTGGAACCGTATTTTTGTTCCACCTACCAGTTGGCTGACCAACTCCTCCATGGATGATTTAGTTAGTGGGGCATTGTACGGAAATGGTGGTTGAGTCCTTTGCATCCCAAAATTCGAAAAATCTTGCCAAGGTTGGTTTTTATTATTCTAAGAAAAGTTAGGGTAATTTCATCAACCTGGATTGTAAGCATTGCTATAAGGATTGTTATCTCGCCGACCATTACCAACAAACACTGCTTCTTCAAATGCTTCTTGTGAAGACCCTATATTTTGGCACTCATGGTTTGGATACTCTTCCTCACAAAAATCACAATTCACGCTCATTACCTGCCCTTGGGAAGGAGGCATTACCAAGTGACCTATTTTCTGCACGAGTGCTTCCATCTTTGCCTCTAATGCAGCCATTGCATCTTTCTTGTGCACTCCATCTACATGAGCTCCAGATCGTGAAATACTCTAGGCATAGTTATTCATAGCCAAATTTTTAATTAAATCAAATACCTCTTCTGGGGTTTTTGAATTGATGGAGTCTCCTACAGATGCATCAACTAATTACTTCATAGCAAAGCTCAATCCACTATGAAAGATCTGCATTTGCATTCCCAACTCAAATTAATGGTGAGGACATTTTCTCAGCATTTCCTTAAACCTCTCCCAACACTCATAAAGGTTTTCGACCTCTAATTGTTGGAAGTAAAAAATGTCAGTTCTAAGTTTGGATGTTCTAGTTAGTGGAAAATATTTAGTTAAGAATTTTTCAGCCAACACATTTCAAGTAGTAATAGATCCGATGGGCAAAGATTTTAACCATGATTTTGATCGATCTCTCAAGGAAAAGAGGAAAAGTCTTAGTTTAATGGCATCATCAAAAATACCATTCATCTTAAATGTGTCACAAATTTCTAGGAAGCTTGCAAGGTGGGCATTGGGATCCGCCTCAGGTTACCCATCACATTGGACCATATTCTAGATCATTTGGATTCTGTTAAGTTTTATCTCAAAATTGTAGGCCTCTATCCTTGGACTCGTGATACTAGAGCCCATACCTGACATTGCGAGTTTAACAAAGTTATTCATAATCTACCTGTTACCTCCACTGATACTATCTTTGTTGAGCTGATTTTCCTCCATTTTTGTCCTTACCCTTTCGCTTATAATCTTTTGGGCCTTGGTGAGAGTTCTCTTGATTTTCGGACCAAGATCAACTTTGTCAGCTTTGGATCGTCATGTCATAAACTAAGAGCAACGTCTACATAAGATAGAAAATTGTGATATTATAGAATTTACAAGTTAGATAGTTAGGATATATTTACAAATTAAGTTATAGAGGAATTACAACATATAGAGACATCCAATTACAAGAAAATAAAATGCAACACTTGGTCATACAAGGAACATATTTACACATAGACATATAAACATACAAACATAGCTAAATCAACAAAATCTAAGCTTTCATGATGTTGTTCCACGGCAACAGTGCCAAAACTTAATGTGTAAATTTTAGGTGAATAAAAATTGTCAAAGTTAAATCCATCCCTTTGTCAAGTTTAAATTAAAACATTAATCCCAAAATACACATATGAGCAAGTATACACATCGCATCCATAGTATAGGGAATTATCAAGCATCGATCCTTAAAAGAACCAGTACATACTAATCACTTTTCATTCATTGTTTAACCGACCAAATAAAGTAATAAGATAATAAAAAGAAAAATAAAGAAACTATGCAATTTAGACAAAATCTTTTGAAAACATTATCATAAATCACTTTGCCAATATCACAACTCGTTATTATCTTGGTCTCATGAAAGATTTAATATAGACCCACTCCATTGGCAATCTATGGAATCACTATCTTCTAGTTAAATTAGTGAACATATTCTGTCTCGACTGACTTTTCCAAAAGATGCATTAAAATCAATCCTCACATAAAACCCCTATATTCTAGGTGATTTAAAACATAAAATTAATCAGTGAATCCATATTCTAGAAATCATCAACCAACCATTGATTACCAATGTTCTAGACAATTAATCCATTTTTCAAATAAGTTAAAAGATAAAAAATATAAAAATAATTAATTGAAGTTAATACCAATCACTTTTTCAAGTAAGTCAATAACAAAAATCAATCAACCAACTCCGTAAAAAAAAAAAAAAAAAAAGCAATCAAATCCCAAGATGAATAATGAATTGATAAAAATACTAAATTAACTTAAGAAATCTTGAACATAAAAATAATGTCAGATTACAATGGACATATTGAATACATGACCGTTTAAGAAAAAGAAAGTAAATGTAAAAGAAAGCACTCAAAGATAAGCCTCTTTTATACTTCTTGAAGACTTTCTTGAACAACCCTCCTTGATCGGGTGAATCTCTCCTTCAATGAATGATTGGGTTTAAGATCTTGGATCCACCTCTCTCTATGTATATCCCTAGGTCAATCCTTGTGTTTTCTTATACTTTTATAGGCCTCTTGGATGCCGAAATCGTGGCTTAGGAAGTATTGGCAGAGTAGGATTTGAAAAATACCAAAATCATTGGAAAATTCTTAATTTCGTATATAGAATATTAGCCCTCCAGAGCGTACCTGGCGCCGAGTACTTTTGACCCACCGAACGCCAGTTGCACTTTGTTCTTCCTATGGAGTTTTACTATGTTTTTGGGGAATGGATAGAATGGACCCGGCGCTAGGTGTACTTGACAGACTTGGCGCCCGATCTATTATGGAATTCCCCTAACGTTGGCTCAATTTCTACTTCTTGACCAGAATGGACTCAGTGCCTAGTCTATTGGCTGGGCTTCGCACCAGGTGTATTCTGGAAGTGTTCATCTTTTTTGCTCGATTTTAACTTAAATATGCACATATTTTTCATCAACACTTTTTACATGCAAAATGTCAAATAGAAAGGAATATGCCTAGTTATTACAACAAATGTATCTTAAAAAACCTCAAATAACTAAGAAAATAATGGTGATTTTTACCCCTATCAGTCATGAAAGAAATACTTATTTTAATGATCGTTAGTTGAATATATCGCATTGTCCAATAAAAATCCTTGGGTGCTTGAGGTGTCCTTCCTTGGTTGAAGTAGGTTTAAGAATGGCCACTAATAGTTTGGCCAAGAGAGAGAGAGAGACAGAGACGGAGAGAGAGGGGTTAAAATGATAATGAAATGGTCTTGAAGAACTGAACAAGGTTCAAGGTGATTAAAATTACCTTCTTGATGTTCTTGTTGCTCTTGGACAAAAAGCTCGTTTGATCTGAATGGAAGATCATGTTTAGTGTTTTTGGTGTTATAGAGTGGCCTATGAGTGAGTATAGACCAAATCATAGTCGGTTATAGGGTTCTTGGAGTGATTTGGGATGAATAAAGGTGATTGGAGATTGAAGAAATTTAGTGTGTGTTCTTGGTATTCTTGAGAATACAAGAGGAATTTGGGAGAAAAATGGTTTGTGGATGATTGGTGTGTGATGGCTGAATAGCCTAGCTCAGGGAGGAGTTTCGGTTATCCTAGGGGAAGAGAGAGATTTAGCTATTTCAAATTTCAAATTGAGGAAAATGTGGAGATGTTTGAGGTAGAAGATTGGGTAATGGTGTTTTCTTCTTAAAGGTTTCTTGTCCTTCAATGGTGGGTGTTTAGACTAGCTATATCTTGATCATGACATGAAAGATGGTTCTAGCCTTGTAGCTAGCCGAAAATGGCTGTATAATAGTAGAGAAAATTTTGGTTTAATCATCTAGCTCGACTGATTGTTTAATGGTGGAAAATCTGGTTTTCAATTTTCAAGTTTGAAAAGTTTTGAACAGAGTAAAGATATGAGTGTTTTAAGGTGTGTTAATGGAGTCGTAATGGCCATGGTAGATGAAAAAGCCAAGGTGTTTTGTCCATGGCTGCAAAGTGGCTGAAAATATGAAGATGGATGATGAAGAAATCGGTTCTTGCTTTTGATAGGCAAGCTGGAAAAAAATCTGGAATTTAAACTATAAGAACTCTTACAATTTGGAATGGTTTTGTGTAGAATTTTCGAATTACTTTGAAATAGATTTGCTGCTGAAATCTAGAAGTGTTTGAAAGTCCATTAATGGTGGTTTTCCAGCCACAATCTTGGAGAAGAAGAGGAAAGTTTCAGGTGTTCTTATGCATAAATGGATGGTTCAATATATCATGTCCAAATCTTGATTGTTTGTTGGAAAATTTCTGGTTTGGTTGGGCTTTGTTCAAGCTACGAAATTCCAAGGATTTTAGTTTTCATCTTCACATGAAATAGTTGGCTGTTAGCAAGAATTGTGTGGGTAATGATTGTTGCAATTTTTGAAAACTAGCCAAGAAGAATTTCTGGAAAATTTTCCATATTTTAACCAAAACAAGAACAAGAAGGAAATAAAGTTCTTGGAAGAATAGTTGTGGTGATTTAATTGAAAACCTCTTCCTATTTTTCTTCCTCAAATTTAGTCATCCTCCTATCCCTAGGAGCTGGAATTTTTTATACTTCTAGCTAATAATAATCCAAGACTTTTATAGAAACTGAAAGAATTAAAGAAATAGAAGTAATTTAAATTTAAATAGGTTAGGACAAGGATTACTAAAATAATAGAGACCAAAATTCTTGTATAATTCCTTTTAAGACAAGACTAGATGGTAAGAACGTTTCCATTCTGTCTTTCCTAAGACAACATCCTAGCTTTAAGGGATGCAAGAAAAAGAAAAATTCAAATATTGATTAGCATAATTATGAATAAAACATAGGTGATGGGATTTGAACTCAAGACTTAAGAGATTAAATCACAAAGCTCTAACCACTTAACCACACTAACTCTTGTTCTTATTTTCCCAACCAAATTCTCTTCCTATCTAAGCCTCAAGTCTTCTTCCTATTTCGACCACATGCAAAATTTCTTTTTTACCCTTACTACTTGACAAGCATAAATAAACCACATAACAAATATACTACAATTCTAAGGCACATGAAATCATTCAAGGAATATATTTTATGCAAGATGATGTGATATGCACCCCATCCCTATAACTCTAGGGTAGGTTTAGGTGGGGTTTTATAGATGTTGGCCATTTTTAGTTGTTGAAATACTGCTTCCACCGCGATTCTCATGACCAATTACCATATGGTCAACTGTTTCATTAATTAGTCAAAAGTCTTATTTTGAAAGTTTTTACAAAATCTTCTATTTTTCTTTTATTTTCTCATTTCTTTTCTTCCTTTATTATACCAAAATTCAGGATGTTCTTCAGCCATTTTTCCACCTCCACTTCTTGGACTACTTGGTCCAAATTGTGATCAAGATTGGTCACATCAACTATTGTGGACTATCTAAATTCTAACCATTTTCTTATTGGTTGATTTAATTAATTTCCTTAATTCTTTATCTTGTTCAATAAGTTTTTGAAATAAAATAATCTCACAAATATCTCACTTCCCTAATGGTAATTGGACACTTGTTTTTATCCTCCAATCATATTACGCCGCTTGTCTCAATGTTTGCCACACTTCACAAATTCTTTAGGAATAGCCATAATTCGGTCCGTATTGAGAAAATATTTTAATCCACCAATGCAAATTTCATAAATTTCACTGAATTCAATGGTAAGAATCAAAATTCTCAATTCTCCCTCAATTCTTCACAATTTAAAGTTAAAATCCCGATCGTAGTCAAAATTACGAAAATGCCCCTGATACCTCTAATAGCTATATTTATATCAGAACACTCGTCTCATCACGCTAATCAATTTTAGTTCTTAATGTACTCTTAAATTCTCATTCTACTAGAAGTAGTCGCAATATGAAGATTTAGGGTACAGGTAGAACAAATTCAAAATTCCATTCAAGTCCTCATAATTTCAAAATTCTAATAATGCCCTTAAATATGTTTATAATACCAAAACATTCATCTCATTATACTGATCATTTCTTATTCTGGTCACTTATACAAATTCTTATTATATACATAGTGGTAACGATTAAAGTACAAAGTGGGTGTTGTTACATTATTAATAGGTTGAGTTTTTAGGTGCCTTCGAATACCATCTTTTTGTTCTAATTTCATGATAGATTAGGGTATTTAGGTATTTGAAGTTGGTCAGATTCACCAATTCTTGTTAGGTTAAGTGCATTTGCTTTTAATTCATTTGTGTGTGTGAATTTGGAAGAGAGTTGGGTGACCAACTCTAGGGTTCTTGTTTTCAAAATCAAGAGGCTTTCACATTTATCGTATCAAATAAAAATGAGCCTACTACTAATAAGGAAGTTTTGAACAGTTCAGAATTTGAAAAATAGCTTGATGCCATGAAGTCAGAGATGGATTCCAAGTACGACAGCCAATTATAGACTTCAATTGATCCACCCAAAAAAATAAAAATAATTGGGTGCAAATAGGTTTTTCAGGAAGAAAACAAACATGGATGATAATGTAATCACCTATAAAGCATGACTACTGGCTAAGCATTATCTTCAATAACATGATATTGACTATGACGAAATCTTCTCGCCAATAGTCATGCTAAAATCCATCAGGATACTCCTAGCCATTGTCGCTTATCATAATTATGAGATCTACCAAATGGATGTAAAAACAGCTTTCCTAAATTGAAATCTGACTGAGGAAGTATATATGACACAACCCGAGGGTTTCTCTTCCAATTATAGCATGAAAGTCTGCAAGCTGTAAGGTTCATCTGTGGACTTAAGCAGGCGTCTAGGAGTTGGAACATCCACTTTCATGAAACAATTAAAGAATTTGATTTCATTCAAAATATGGATGAGCTTGGGGTGTAAAAGAAGGTTAGTGGGAGCACAATCATTTTGTTATTACTTTATGTAGATGACATATTGTTAATAGGAAACAATGTACCTGTCCTTTAATCAGTTAAAGTTTGGTTGTCCAATAAATTCTCCATAAAAGACCTTGGAGAAGTAACCTACATTCTTGGAATAAGGAGCTATAGAGATAGGTCAAAAAGGTTGCTAGATCTTTCATGGTCTACATACATAAACAAAGTGCTAAAAAGGTTTAGCATGGGTTAATCCTAAAAGGGATTCTTACCCATGTCCCATGAGATAAGCCTTTCAAAGTTGATATCTTCCAAGACATAAGTTGAAAGGGATCACATGAGTAAGATTCCAAATGCTTCGGCAGTTGGATCTATCATGTACGCTATGATATGTACAAGGCCCAATGTATCATATGCTCTCAGTTTAACGACCAAATACCAATCTGGCCTTGGTGACGGTCATTGGGCAGTTGTAAAGTACTTACAAAAGATTAAGGATGTGTTTTTGGTATATGGAGAAGGTGATTTGAAAGTAAATGGGTCTACTGATACCTGTTTTTTATCTGACAAAGATGATTTCCTCCAATAGCCCATTTTGCCACACTAATGGCATGGGCCTTTAGTGGCTAGATCCTTCATCTTTACACCACCTTTGGGCTTAATGGGAGCCTTCTTCTTCTTCATTTAAACTTTCTTCTTGGAAGAAGAAGATTCTACCATCAAGACCGCATTAGAATCCTTCTTCTTAGAGGACTTCGCAATCATGAGAAGATTGATCAACTCAAGAATGGTGGACTCAATCTTGTTCATGTAATACTTAATCACAAATTGTGAAAAACTATTAGGCAAAGATTGTAAAATTAACTCAACACTTAATTTATGGCCCGTCATGAACCTAAGAGACTCAAGCTTCTCAATCAAGCCCAGCATCTTCAACCCATGAGTGGCCACAGAAACACCCCCAGCCATTTCGCAACGAAACAGTTACTTCGAGATTTTAGACTTGGGCGTCCAATAGCTCTTGATGATGGAAAATAATCGATTCAGCATCTATATGCTTCTGCTATTTTTGCACCTCAGGAGTCATTGACACCAGTACCATACAAGATTTCGTGTCACTATCCTCCTTATGCTTCTTCTGGACAACATGCTCATCAGCATAAGCATCTTAAGCTGGTGGTGGCAAATTAGGAGCATCTAGCACGTAGAGCAGCTTCTTCAGCTTAAGAACGATTTCAAAGTTTCTATACCAGTCGAGATAGTCTAACTTAGTTAATTTGTTAGTTTTCAAGATGTTATGTAAGTTTAGGTTGGTTGACATGATGCATGTGACCTAGATGTAAAAATAAAGAACAATAGCTAATTTCATACGCATATGTAATGCAAATAATTAAGTCTTTAATTAAATGCATTATAACTCCACTTTTTTTCTCAAACTAACAGCCCCCATTATTGATTCAGGAAAGCCCGTTAGAAGCTTTCCTATTGGATTAGTATCCAAATTCCTCAAGAATAACCTTAGGTTTACCTAACAAGCCACCCTTGAGTTCAGTGGTAGGTATCCAATACTAATTACACCGTATGTAATGAATTAATATATCATTGGGTGATTAATATCTTTTAATCTTAATTCATTTTAGGCTACCCCAATATTTCATCTAATTTCTTTATGCTCAAGTTCGCCCAACCGAGATAAAGTATTTATTAAACATGACCCATTAATCAAGAATTTAATTGCATAGCTTGAACATGCTTGATGTCGAGTAGGCTTGGGTTAGTCCAATAACTTGGTCTCGAAAAAGGACTCTCGTTCTTACTATTTTAACAAAACGAATTAGGATTAATATTAATTGAGGGGTTTATTCCTTTTAGTGATTTCATCAAATGACATGCATAATTATATTAATCAATCACATAAATTGATAATCATGGTGATAAAGTGATTATGTGGTATAGTTATAGACTTTCCCTAAATTAATTTCCTCAAGCTATAAAGGAAATTAACATAGTTAAACCTATGTGTTCATGCACAATTTAAGTAGAACGTCTCACCCCCGCGCCTTGTTTTGGTTGTCATCTCCAAAATGAAATAACTCTATTTCTATCTAACCTATGTAATCTAATTACATAAAATTCCTAAAAGGATAAACCTCGAGTTACATTCGAAAGGAGTTAGATGAGAAAAGAATTACATAGGAGTTTTAGAGAAGGCAGGACTCACCTGCCCTATTTCATAAAAACCAAAATTGAAAAAAAATACATTAATAGATATAATTTGGATTTAGTCCATAACCATCCACCATGCCATTAGTTATGCTTAAACAAAAATTAAAAATATAGTTTTATTATTCCAAAATCACTATTTTGAAAAATAAAACAAATTCTAAAATTAACATTTTAGATTTAATTTCGAAAATCAAATTCTAAAAATTAAATTATGATAAAATATAAAATCAATATTTTAGATTTAATTTCTAAAACCATATTCTAGAAATTTAATTAGGATAAAATCTAAATCAATATTTTAGAAAATTTATTAATTGTGAAAATCATATTTTATGAATTAAAAAATAATATATAATCTAAAATCAATATTTTAGAAAATATAATAATTTTCAAAATATAATTTTATCCCAAATCATAAGCCCTATTTAAAAATTAATCATAATTAGATTTAATTCTCAAAATGAGAATTAATAAAAAATATTATTTTTTTAATATATATCTAAAATAAATATTTTAGATAATATATATTAATTTTTAAAACAAATTTTAGAAATATATCTTTGTTAGTCCCAATACAATTTTGGGAAAGCATTAGATGCTCGCTGGAAAAAGAATGTTTCTATGGGCCAAAACGTGAAGAACCAAAAAAGGAACAAAATAAAAAATATATATATTCTCCTTCCTTTCCAAAAATAATTTTTGGTAATAATGCTTTGATTTTTGCAGCAAATTCTAGATTGAACAGGCATTCTGTTCATCATTTAAGCAATGTTCATAAACCTACAAAAAAGAACTGTCACAACAATTTCCATTTTTGATCAAGTTAACATCAAATAGACATTTTGTTTTTCCAGATCCGTAGTAGAAAAAATTTGTTCTTTTTGCTTAATATGAATTACAGAACATATTTTCTGTATCAAAAAAAAAAAATTGTAATTTCAAAAACATTTTTCCTTGAAAACACAATTCAAATAAATTTTCTTCAATATAACCAATACAGAAAAACTAGCTATGAAGACTTGTACATATAGAAAACGATTTTTTTGTACAGAATCACCCAAGTCATAAAATGACTTCAAAACCGATTTTGAAACCTTCTGTAACCTTTACAGAATCAGCATAGATTGGATCTAGAACCCACAAAAATAAATTTCCAGAAAATAAGATGCATTCATAACAATGTTAGAACACAACAGAGACCCAAAATTCTTGAAACAATTTCGAGAAGCAAGCCAAAACAACTTTCAGACATCACACTCGTGCGAAACATTTTTCACAGAAGAAAACAGAGACTCCAACGAAATAGTTTCATGGCAAAATAATGATCCATGAATCACACACTAACCAGGCTTTGAGACCATTGTCAGTATCTCATGCAAAAAAACATGTTTGTGTAGTGGAAAAAATAGAGATACCAATCCTAGAATCCGCTAGCGTGCGAGAAATAGATCAAAGAAAAGAAGTACAATACCTTAACGGATGTCTTTATCATTCAAAATTCTTCAACTACCGAAGGCCTGATCCAGCACAACCAGAGCTTCACGACTTCGCCATTGGAGTTCAAGTGTAAGACTCGCTTTAGCAATATCCGCATAGAGGATGCTTATTCAAGAATGCCAGAATACAATCTATGTGCTAGCAGAGAAAGAATGGTGGCCAGGGTTATTGTTTTCTGAGAACATAAGAATGAAAGAGAGAAGAATCGTGCGTGTGTTCTGTGTTTTTTTTCCTTTTCCTAGTTGAAAGAACAATTCTCATAATATATCAAAAAATATATCTAGCTTTAACTTTGGTGTTATCCTTGAAATTGCGCATAAACATGTTTCTATGAATCCTAATCAAATTCGAATTCACAAATTGCAATTGGAAACCATAAGATTTAGCAATCACAATTTGGCCCAAAATTATAACTAATTATAATTTGGTCACAATTACTTCTATTTCTCACAGTTAACCCCAGAATATTATCAAATAACATCTTGAGTATTTAATCCTCTATTGTGTGTGACTTATTAAGTTTTCTAGTCTATTGGTAGCGAATACGAATTAATCCAAACATCTTTGAGATTAATAATCCATAATAATAATTTAGAATTAACTTATTAATTCGTATCAAGAATGGTTTATTAATTCATCAATTAATGAATCCGTATTCAACATATCATAAGTGGTATCTAGCAACACATCATGACCACCCAAGAGTCCAGGAAGTCATGTGGCTTGATATGAACCCTTCAAAATAAATTATAGTGCAATAAATTTCTTTCACCATATAATATCTCATGCGGTTTGGAGTACGAAATTATTGCCAACTCCCTCCAGAATATAAGTTAATTCTAGCCCAAATATAATAGTACTTGTACCAGGATTCCTCTACTCTACATGTGTATCAATTGGAATTGTTTCCAATACAAAATCACCTTGGCCAAGGATTTCACGAGTAGTAATTCTAACAAGTGGCCATGAGATATTCGCCCATACTATTAGGAGTGATGAATCCTTTATTGACCATTGCAACTACTTTCATTTACCTCGCATTGTACCCAATATATCCATCCTATAGGCAGCCATCGATCTGACTCCAGAGATTGAAATCAAAGTATAATGCTCAGCAAACAAAGTACCTTGAAGATATCAAGTCTAAGGATACTTGCACGTTTGGTATAGCGAGATTTTATCACTGGCACTAAATAGTTATACATATGATTTTCTCATAGTTAGGTCATCCAATGTACTTCTTTTATTAACAAACATCCATGTATTAACTTTGAGTATCACAAAGCTCACAGATGTAGGAACCGTCACCTAATTAGATCGGAATGTCTAACACGTACTAGTCTTAACGCATTAATGATGTCCTATCTCATTAACACTATAACTAGGAATTATTTAAATGTTAATACAACACAATGTAGTAGAAGTCTTACATCATGATCGCTATCATGATTTTCTTAGCACAATGTTGTACTAGGGACTTTATCTAATAGTTATTTTACACAAAAATAAACTAAGAGATAAATAATACCTTTTATTAAAACAAATGTGTCACATACAAAGTATAAGTGATTGCCTGTAGGGTACAACACTAATAGGGCCAGTGTCGGTTGTGCACTACGACGGTGATGGTTTTTCTCATTTTTCATCTAACTCTGTATAAAATCATCGAAATGCCTTTCCAATGGTAAAATATCAAATAAGAATGAATATGACTAGTTATTACATTAAAAGTATCACAAAAATATCTTTAAATAACTAGAAAAATATAGGTAAATTTTGCCCCTATCACATTCCTCAGTAATAGCGCAAAAAACTTAATACATAAATTTTAGGTGTATAAAAATCATTAAATTTAAATCCATCAATTAGTTAAGTTTAAATCAAAACATTAATCCCAAAAGACATATACGAGCAAGTATACTCATCGCAAGTATAATATAGGAAATTAACGAGTATTGATCCTCAAAGGAACAAGTACACACTACTTACTTTTCATTCACTAATTAACCGACCAAATAAAGTGATAAGATAATAAAAAGAAAAATAACGAAATGTCTACAACTCAATGATGTAGGAATATGCAATTTAAACAACTATCCTAACATACATGATAATGAATCATTTAGCAACTATCACAATCAATCATTATCTTAGCATCATGAAGGAATATAAAGTAAAATTCAATCGTTTCCTAAGTCATGAATCCACTTATATAGACTCTATTTCTTTCCTAATCTATGAATCACTATCCCTTGATTAAATTAGCATATTTTCCAATCAAACCAACAGAACGAAAAAGATGTAATAAGCTTAATTCGTCATAAATTGTTCCTATGCTCTTGGTGATAATAAACATGAAATTAGTCAATGACCCTATACTGTAGGAGAAATTAACTAATCTTTGATTACTTTAGTTCTTTATCTTAACTTCGTTTTCCAAGTACAATAAGAAATAAAAATTATAAAATCAATTAAATTAAATTAACTCCTAACATCGTTTCCCAAATCAATTAGAAGCAAATCTAACTTCATCAAAACTTCACAATTATAAGTAATAAAACACCAAGAATGATAGAAAATAGATCAAATAACTAAATTAATCCAAAAACCATAAATCCCAAAACAATGTAAAATTACAATGAAAACATTAATTACATCATTATTCTAGATAAAGAAAACAAAGGTAAAAGAAAAAACTCACAGACAAGCCCTCATTCTATATTTGGAACCTTGATTTGATGAACTCCTCCTTCAATGAATGATTTTTTGTTCTGATCCTTGAAATCACCACTTTTGTCTTATGTTTTTTCTTATTTAAATAGGCTTCTAAGATGCCAAAACTCATCCCCTAAGAGTTCTAGGCCAAGTAGAAATTGAAAAATACCAAAAATATTGAGAAATTACCGAATTTGCGCACAATTGGGAAATTCGCTGACATGGGACGGAGCAGAGTCGGCATGGGTTGTACTTTGGTCGGCCTGGTCATGCTCTGTTCTTTTTCTTCAAAAAATCCCCTATTCTTCTAGATCGGGGCCGAGACAAGTTCCGTGGGACAAAACTGGCACCAACCGTGCTCTAACGGTGATGGTTTCGATGTTTCTTCGTCACTTTCTATAATAAATGTTCAAAACACCTTTCCAAGGGTGAAATATCAAATATGAAGGAGTATGCCTAGTTATTACAACAAATGTATCAGAAAACAACCTCAAATAACTAGGAATATATACATGAATTTTTCCCATATCACATCCCTCCACACTTGAACATTTGCTTGTCCTCAAGCAAAGCCTTTTAAAACAAAGAAAACAAGACCATCTTTCAAAAAGTTTACTTAGAACAAAGCCACACCTACATTTCAAACTCTAGATATGTCCTTGTCATTCTTTCAACCCATGAAAACATTCACAAAACCAAGTGCTAAACAAGACGTATCAAGGTCCTCAAAGTCGAAATACATAAGTATATATACTAGTTGAAGAACATCACTCCACCCTTCAAGCAAAAACATAGATAACATGAATCATACAGGTCAAGCTATCTACCAACTCAAGCATTATAAATCCAAGCATTCCACAGCTCAAGTCATGATTCAAGGGAAACACTCCAATATTTTCTCTCAATTGTTTTCTTTTCAATGACTTAGGGAATTGATAGGCTCAAGTGCATGGATTTCTTTTCATACACCATATTGGCCCCCTTATAGTCATCACTCAATATTTTTCAACACTCTTTCTTTCTTTCTTTTACTTTCGGGAATTAATAGCCTCAACAAAATGAATTTCTCTTCACTATCCATATTGGCCCTTATAAACAGGCAAAACAATTAACTCATTACTTTTAATCTTCAGCTCACAATCAAATATTTTTACCCAATTTTTCAGAATCTTTCCACTCAAAGATGTTTTATCTCCTCACATTCCTTATCACAACTTAAAGCCAAGAAAAGTTTAAACCAATAATACAAGAGACAACTTTCCCCACATTCATCGCATCCTCCATATTCAAATTAGATAAGTCAAATAATACTCAAACACTAATGCATAAACGAGATTAATCCAAATTCTCAAGTCTTAACATATCCATCTAATAAACTATTTTATTGTTAATAAATATCCACCATGTGAATGAAAAAAAGCATATCCAAGTAAGAAAAATAATTACAACCTTGTTTAAGTAAGGAATATCACAAAGATTTTTTTTTTTAAATCCAGCCTAAAATGTGTATCTATAGAAAATATTGTCAATGCTAAACTCTCCCTGAAGGATCATAGAAAAACAATAAGAAAAAATGCAGCGGAAAATTTTTAGTTTTTTCAAGGCACATCTAGGAGAGAGTATTTACTTTTTCTTATTTGTCGTGGATTAACCAATGTAGGGACGCATTACACTAGAACTTCTTCCTATGTCGGAGAGGGAGAAGGAGGCACCTACTGTTCTACTGGAAATCCCACCAATCTTATACTTCTACGTATCAAGCGTCTCCAAGCTACTTCTCTTCATCTTCCAAAGTATGACTCTACCATGCTTTTGGCATTAGCTTGGTGATAACTCCTTTTGGATAATCAAACACACTCTACTATAGAGAGGGAAGAGAAAGGACTAAAAACCAGAGAGGGAGGAGAAGAGATGGCACACGCTAGAGAGAAGAGAACTCTAAAGACGTCATCCCTTTTTTTTTCCTTCTCTTCTTCTCACTCTATTCGGCCAGCCTAGGGCTTTCTCAAGCCCAAATGGCTGGAAAACATGAAGCCCTAATGGGCTAAGTGCTGTGCTAAAAAACTAATATAAGACTGACCCAATCCTCTTAATTAATTAATTATCTTTTTTGTGCCTCAATAAATACCCAAGACTAATTAATTAATACTAATTGAACTCTTAATATATGTCAACATATACCAACCCAATTAATTAATTTATTCCAGCCCAATTTTCTTCATTAACTACTTATTTTTTTTGGACCTCATTAAATCCCAACATTAATTATTTAATTTCAATTGGACTCTTACAATAAATTTTATTTCTCTTCCAAATAATTATCTGTTAAGCTTATATTGTGTCTAAATAACACCAAGGTAACTTGAGCTACTCCGGGAACTAAGAGACATATTATTCAGGGTTACTAAAATGATCAAAATACCCTTACTATTAAATATATCATTTTAAATGTTTCCATTTATCACCGTATGGATATATTGACCCCAAGAACAATATTGTAAAGCAATGTTTTAGACCTACAGGTGAAATGACGGAAATACTCCTCTCGGTAACACTCACCAATGAGACAGGATAAATGTACTAACACTAATCTCAAAGGCATTTACCATCCTTAGATCTCTAGTCCGATAATCCATGACTCACTTGAATATAGTTGCTTATTATTGGAAACTTCCCAAAAGCACACATTCTAGAGTTACGTTCGCAGGGCCCAGGATCATTAGATTATCCTGGATAATCACAATGGGTGATTTAACCCCGCTAAGTGAAGAATAAAAACTCTGTTGCAGGAGTCCGTCTCAACTAACTAGAGTACTACACCCAACAAACAAGGAAATTGATCTCACAAAAGAAATCTCAGCTAACATATATCAAAGTATAAAACCCAAACTTTGTCAAGCCACCAAGTTATACTCAAGTATGAAGGTATCAGTCCATGATGTAGCAGTAATAGTCTGGTATCTATAATTATAGTACTTTAAGAAAGACCACTATTACAGGTCCAGTTCTACGTATTCCAAATATGCTTATGCCAACGATGTGAGTGAACTACTCACTGATTCAAGGTAAACTATTCCTCATTAGAAATCATGGTTTTACAGTCTTAATTTTATGACATGCCCAGTTCCATCAAACGACTAAAAAACTTAATTTTACTTATATGATAAGTACCCATAGTCTATACCTTATTGTGAAAAATGACCCAACACATAGACTATTACTTTGTCACACTTGTACCTTTAAATGTGCAATAATATAAGAAACATACTAAATTGAATGAATAAATCTTTTATTGCAATATATTTACGCAGAATACGTAGTCTTTGAGGGTATACTTTCCAACAATCTCCAACTTGCACTACAAAAACTAAGAAAGTCTATAAGTGCCTACCCCTATGACATCTAAGTGTCTACAAAACACTTTTCTTTTGTCAAATGCTTGGTAAAGGGATCCAACAGATTGTTGACACAAGAAATCTAATCGACCACAATCTCCTGTTTCTGGTTGAATTTTCAGATGAGGTGATACTTTCTTTCTATGTGCTTGCCCTTTCTATGGTTTCACAGTTCCTTAAAATGTGACACCGCTCCAGATTTGTCACAATAAATGGTGACAGGCCTACCCATATGTGGTACTACTCCAAGTTCTATGAGGAACTTGCAAAGACACACAACTTCTTTAGAAGCTTTTGAAGCAACAACGTACTCAGCTTCCAGGGTAGAATCAGCAATATAAGATTGCTTGATACTTCTCTATGAAATAGCTCCTCCAAATAAAGTGAAGACATATCCAGTAGTGGATTTTCTTTCATCTTTATCTGCTTAGAAGCCTGAGTCTATGTAACCAGTAGGAACTAAATCATCAGCATGATATACAATCATATAATGTCTCATTTCCTTGACATATTTTAGTATTTGCTTTATAGATTGCTAGTGGGCTTCTTCTGGGTTTGACTGATGTCTACTAACCATGCCTACTGCAAAAGAGATATCTTGCCTAGTACAGAGCATAGCATACATGAGACTTCCCACAACTGAAGCATAAGGATCCTGCTCATTTTTTGCTTGTCTTCAAGTGTTTGCGGATACTGCTTGGAAGACAAGGATAATCCATGTCTAAAGGCTATAATAGCCCTTTTACATTGATCTATGTTGTACTTAACTAATATCTTATCAATTTTAGCAGACTGGGATAAGCCTAACATTCTTTGCTTCCTTTTTCTAAGAAGCTTAATGCCTAGAATGTAACTAACTTCTCTCATATCTTTCATGCTAAATTGACTAGATAGCTAAACCTTAACAGATGACAATGTCCCTACATCATTTTTAATGAGTAGAATGTCATCCACATATGTCTAGTAGTCATAATGACATGTGATGGCAAAAAGAATTCAAATGGACTTAAGCATGGTTACTGGTGAAAAGGTTTCCTTATAATCGATCTCTTCCTTCCGAGTATAACATTTAGCAACCAACCTTGCTGTATGTTGGAAAGTATGTCATCAAAGACTATGTATTCAGTATAAACATATTGCAATAAAATGTTTATTCACTCAATTTAGTTTGTTTCTTATATTATTACACATTTAAGATCCAAGTATAACGAGTAATGGTGTTGGGTTGTTCTTCACAATAAGGTATAGACCAAGGATACTTGTCATACAAGTGAAATTGAGTTCATAGTGGTTTGGTGGAACTAGGAATTTGGTAACACCTCATATTTCCAAAACATAGTGGGCTATAACTTTATGCGATATTGCCCCATCTAATTGCTCAAACGAGGGGTCTTTATAACAAACTTTACACAAAATGCAGTAGAAATTTTTTTCCAATATAGAAAAGTACAAGAATTTGGCTTCTGATACATAAACTCACGGGTATAACAGGTCTAAGATGTAGCATGAACCTCTGGGAGTCCACCGCACTTTAGTTGCACCTCTAATCCTGAATTTTTCAAAAGAGATAACACACGTGTGAGCGTAACACTTAGTAAGTCCCGTGTGTGTTAGTTTTTATGAAAGAATCAGGACATATAAAAGATTTATGGAAAAACATATCATTTTCCTACTGAAACAATTCTTAAACTCCCTAAAGAAGTGTTTATTTAGAACTTAATCATTTTTTGAAAAACTGTATTTCAATTTCAAATTATTGCCCTAATTTCCAAATCACAGGCACTTTGTAGGCATATATGCAAAGCTCACAAGGCTTTGCCTTCGGCGCCACGTATCATTATGCTTAGACCACAGCCTGCAGTACTCAACCATGCATCGCTAGAAAGGTTAGTACACCACAATGTACTACAAAGAATCAAGTTAGTGCTTACGGCAAGTATTCAAGTTAGTGCATACACCAAGTATTCAAATTAGTACATACGTCAGGTATTCAAGTTAGTGCTTATGCCAAGTATTCAAGTTAGTGCTTACACCAAATATTCAAATTAAAACATACGCCAAGTATTCAAGTTAGTGCTTATGCTAAGTATTCAAGTTAGTGCGTATGCTAAGTATTCAAGTTAGTCATGCATTGGATTATAGGATTAAAAAGTTCAAGAAATCAAGAATTCAGGATTCATATTGTTCGTCATATTTCCAAATCCATAGAGAAGGCTCACACTTAAGCACATCAACAAACCACTTTTCTATATTAGGAAAAACATGTTTTTGGGACAAAATATCATTTTTAAGAATTTGATCCCACTGGCTTGCAAGTCAGATAATAATTCCCATATGATCCGCAGGGCCAATTAGTTCATTCCATAGGCACATCAGGGCAATAAAATAATTTCAGGGATCAAAATTTCGTTTTCCAAAAGTCAATCTCATATCGAGAAATCATTTTCCAAAATCATGTCAAAATAGAGTAAAGAGTTCTTTTCATATATCAAAACACATTTCCAAGTGTATTCGGGTCATTTTACCTATACTAGATCACGAAAGTCATTTCTAAGGGCATTCGAGTTATTTTACCCATACCCAATTCCAAAAAGACTTTTCGAGGGTAATCAGGTCATTTTACCCTTACCCATTTTGAAAAGTGTTCACAGGAGTTCCAATAAGGATAATTTGATTATTTTCCGAATACACAATTCCAAAAGTTTCCATAAAACATTTCAATAAGGACATTTCGATCATTTTCCAAATACCTAATTCCAAAAGGAACACATTTCGAGAAATCCAGAATTCTAATCCGAAAAGAGGATTAAATTCAATGTTTCTAAATATGTTTTCATAAAATATTCCAATAAGGGCATTGCAGTAAATTCATGAATACCTAATTTCAAAAATTACCAATTTTCAAAAATCCCAAGTGTTTAATTCAAAAAGAACTAAATTCACAAAATTCACGCTTTAATCATTCGTTAAGGTTTCCAAGCCAAATGTGAAAGTTCATTCGAGTCCAAAATGGCATAAGAATATTTCTTGCTCAGATAAACCTTTAAGGATATTCAATGATTTCTAAATGGTATAAAGTGTAGCATTTCATGGAAAAATAAAGCACACTAGCTTTCAAAAGGTTTTAGAAATCAAAAGGATTCACCTCATGTCCTAATTAATTTTTTCCGTTCACGACTGTTCAACCACTGATTCTACCATTTCCAATGTACGGTTGGCTATTTATTGATAAACCTACACCAAATATTCTATTTAGGTTAAATCATGTTTGGTCAAAAAGTAGCTGATAGTTAGCCGACGTGCCCAACGAATACCCGATATCTAGTTAACATTCAACTAACGTTTAGCCGATGAGGTCGACAGTTAAGGAAAACGTTCAACTTTCGTTCACGTCATTTTTTCTTTGTTTGTTCAATTCTTTCATTTTCCTTTTTCCGTATCTTTCCTCTCTTCATGTACAAGGGATTCACTCCTTATTTCTCAATCATTTCATCCAAAATCACACAAATATTCTTCCATAAGTTCATTCACTTCCCAAGCAAAATCCTAAAATTTCACTGCTTTAACACACGATTTTGTTTCGCACATAAATTTCAATCCACAACTCTGATTTGGCTACATGATATACCAAAACAACCATAAGGCTGTCAACATTAATTATAAGTAAGTCCTTTTCTGAGTTCTGGTTCCTATGAAACAATATAGGGCAAAAACAGCCCTAGTAGTTTTGCTCCAATTCTACTATTCATGCTATCCTTTGATTTTCATTAGCCTTTGACACCTTGAGAACATTAATTCATTCAATTTTCCTTCAAATCATCTTTGATTCTATAATTTTCAGACTCCAATAGCTTACAAGATTCATGCTTATTCAACAAAAATTCACTTCTTCTAATAAAAAACTAGAATGATTCATTTTGCCAACCAAGTAACTTCCATTTTCATTGTACTTTGGTCATCATCTCATCAACCAAAAGCAATGATTCAAACTACCATGAATATTCAGTTCTTCCTCACACAAAATAATATCCATAGGTCTTCTAAACAGCCGACACACATAGACACATAAAAGGTTCATCAACAAAGTTTATAAATCTTAGCTTTTGATCTAAAATCAAGACTTGAAAATCATGTTTTCATGTTAAAATTGATATTATAATGATCACCATTCACCCAACAACAACTTTAATTCAAGAAAGGTAGGGTTTTGTCTTGTATTTAGAGTTCTTCGGTGTGATTTTCTCCAAGAACCTCTCAAGAACTCACACACTACATCAAGAACACAAACTTACTACCTTTTTCTTTCTTTTTGATATTTTCTTTTGATTTCTTCTCCTTTATGTCTCTCCCCTCGAGGCTGTCAAATTTTTTCGGCTCATAATAGCCTTCCCACCACCATTTTCATTAGATTTTTGGCCAAGAAAATATTAATTCAATTAAGTATATGGTGGTTGAAACATAGCTGTGTTCCAATGGAAAACTTACACACCAACCACTTAATTTCCTTCCTCAAAAATTTCTCTTCTTTTCTTTATTGAAGCTGCCAATTTTTTGGCTATTTTTCAGCCATTTAGCCACTTTCTCATGGTCCAAGTATTGGCCAATCACATAGCACAAGACCTCAATTAAATGGCCCACCAATGATGTGTGCCAATCATAAAAATACACATCATTCTTCTATTTATTTTGTAATTCTTCAATTCCATGCATCTTGCATGAATTCTTCATGCACCCTCTCAAAAGTTGACATATGTCCAAGGTTACTAATCACAAAATGCCACACGTCCAAAATTTTGACTGCATTTTCCAATTTTTTCTCATAAATGACC
Organism: Voacanga thouarsii; assembly: GCA_026120185.1. NCBI lineage: Eukaryota > Viridiplantae > Streptophyta > Magnoliopsida > Gentianales > Apocynaceae > Voacanga > Voacanga thouarsii. The sequence goes on from JANUWF010001625.1 coordinate 1,264,269, forward strand.
AAAATCAGATCCGAAAAGAAAAAATATTTTATTTTACCATTCAATTCCAAAAACTTGACTGAATCCATTACTAATACTTAAATCCTTCAATTCACCCTTAGTTTGGTCAAATTCATGGTCAAAGTCGCGGGTATAGTCAAAATGATAAAAATGCCCCCGATAACCCAAATAATATAATTACACCAAAACGTGCATCTAATTGCACTGATTAATTTCTCTTCTCAACGCACCCTCAAAATCTTATTTTATTAACAATAATAGCCTTTCGAAGATTTAGGGTACGGGTAGAACAAATCAAATAATTACAGCTAGGTCCCGACAAAATATTATTATACCAAAATATTCGTTTCATTACATCAATCATCTTTTTTTCTAGCCATTAATATAAATTATCATCCTATTACAAGTAGCAGCCAATCAAACGTACAATACGAGGTATTACATTCTCCCTTCCTTACAAAAAATTTCATCCTTGAAATTTAGATTTGCCTTAATTCCATCAAACATTTATTTCTTGTTTATTCTACCATCTACTCCTTCTTTACTCTACATGAATCTTGATGGGTCCTTTGTTTCCCCGTGACTCTCTAGATTTAAATTCCTCATGAGCAAAGAGGCCATTTTCTTGTTTCTTAGTGTATGGACAACTGGCTAAAGTATGTCCTATTTTCCCGCATTGATAACATGGTCTATGTCTCTTCCAATACTGCTCATAAGTGTGTCAGTCCTTGTGACAGTAGCTGTATTGAACATATTCAATTCTTCTCTTTAAGTCTACTTCATGAGACACTAAGCAAATGTATACATCTCAATACTTCCCATTCATATGACATGAAATAGAAGAAAAATACTATTTAGCAAATATAAACATGATCTCGTGAGAAATTCTTATATTCTTTCAACCTAATAAGATACCTTCACATACATCATTCTCGTATGATCTATAATTAAACCTTCGGTATTTATATCATTTGCATATAGATCATACTTTTGTTCCCTTAAATAGCCATAAATCACTTCCTATCAACTTTCATGGATACATCCCAGGGGTTACCAATCCTAGAATTTCTCTAACCCAAGCACATTTAACTTCAAATGTATGATGATTCCTAGTACATTAGTATTAAAATAACCATATCCTTCACACATTATGATAAATCAGGACTTTAGCACTCAAATATAATACCGAAACACTATGCAAGTGTGTATACTCTTATTCACACAATTCATATCGCGCTATACACATAGGGCCTTTAAATGTTCAACCTCCTTTATTCCTCATCTCATTATTACTGGTCCCAAAATAGAATGTTCAGAATTAGTAAATAATTTCTATATAAGATCTCTCTAACCTCCATCCCTTTACTATTGTCCGAATTCGGGGTCATTGACCTTTTTCAGAGATATTAGATTTGTCTTGAATCACTTTTCTTCTGGCTCATCAGAATAAATTACACCTCGAAGTCATATGTCATATCTATTCTAATATCCAAATACTATCTCTATAAATTCACATTTACTCATACAATGATGGACTCCCAAATGTCCTATTAGAGGCCCAACTATATTCCGTCAGAAGCTCAACTATGGTTTCCGCTAAGCTCTGATACAATTTGCAACACCCCATATTTTCATAACGTAGTGGGCTATAACTTTATTGGATGTCACATTGTTTGATTGCTCAGAAAATGGGTCTTTATAACAAACTTTACTAAAAAAGCAATGAAAATTTTTTCCAACATAGAAAAGTACAAGAGTTTGGAATCTGATACATACACTCATGGGTATAAGCATGAGCCTCTTGGAGTCCACAACGCTTTCTCTATTTCTCAGATCCTGAATTTTTCAAAAGAGATAACACACATGTGAGCATAATACTCATTGAGTCTCGTGTGTGCTAGTGTTTTATGAAAGAAATAGGACACATAAAACCTTTGTAGAAAAGCATATCATTTCCCCACTAGAAGCAATTCTTAAAACTCTCTAAAGAAGAGTTTATTCAAAACTCAATCAGCTTTGGAAAACTATATTTCAATTTCAAACCATTGACCCGATTTCCAAATCACAAGCACTTTTTTCAACAAAAGATCGGCTTGTATGCAAAGCTCACAAGGCTTCACATTTGGCGCCACATATCATTGTGCTTAGACCATAGCCTACAACACTTAACCGTGCATTGTCAGAAGGTTAAGTACACCGCAATGTACAACCGAGAATTAAGTTAGTGCTTATGCCAAGTATTCATGTTAGTGCATAGGCTAAGTATTTAAGTTAGTGCATATGCTAAGTATTCAAGTTAGTGCATATGTCAAGCATTCAAGTTAGAGCATATGCCAAGTTTTCAAGTTAGTCACGTGTTGGATTCAAGGATTAACAAGTTCAGGAAATCAAGAATTTAGGATTCATATTGTTCGTCATGTTTCCAAATCTATATAGAAGGTTTGCACTTGAGCACATCAAGAAAAAATTTTCCATATTAGGAAGAACATGTTTTTGGGGCAAAATATCATTTTTTTCAAATTTGATCCTACTGACTTGCAAGTCAAATAATAATTCCCATAGGCTCTGCAGGGCCAATCAGTTCATTCCATAGTCATATCAGGCCAAGAAAATAATTTCTGAGATCAAAGTGTCGTTTTCCAAAAGTCAATTTCATATCAGGAAATTATTTTCCAAAACCATGTCGAAATAGGGTAAAGAGTTCTTTTCATACATCAAAACAAGTTTCCATGTTTATTCGGGGTATTTTACCGGTACTCAATCACAAAAGTTATTTTCAATAGCATTTGGGTCATTTTAACCATAGTCGATTCCAAAAAGATTTTTCGAGGGTATTTGGGTCATTTTACCCTTACCTAATTTGAAAGGTGTTCACAAGAGTTTCAATAAGGATAATTCGTTCATTTGTCGAATACCTGATTCCAAAAGTGTTAGTGTTGGGCCCTAGAGGCAATTACTTGTACCATGTATGTTGCATAATAATTAATAAAATAGGCATTGTTTTTCTTTTAGTTTGATTGTTATATCTTAATATGCGTATAAACTATTTGATAAAATCCCTAGTACAGCACAGTATTAAGGAAATTGTGATAGAGATCATGATGTGAGATTCCTACTGCACTATGTAGTGTTTGAGCTTGAATAATCCCTTGTCATAAATTTAATAAGATGGGACATTATTAACATGCCAAGACTAACGCATGTTATATCCCTTTAGTGGATCAAGTGGCGGTTTTCACAACCGTGAGTATTTTGATACTTAAGATTAATATATGGATTCTTGTTATATGAATAAATTAATTGGATGACCTAACTTTGAGATAATCACTTGGATAACTATTGAGCGTCAGTGATAGAATCTCATTATAGCAAGTGTGCAAGTATCCTTAGACTTAAGATCTTCAAGGTATTTTGTTTATCGAGCATTATACTTTGATTCTAATATTTGGAGTCTTACAAGGATTGCCTATGGGGTGGACATTGGGTATAATGTAAAGTAAACGAAAGTAGGTGAGAGGGTCAATAAAGGATTCAACACTCCTCATAGTAGGAGAATATATCTCAAAGCCACTTGTAGAAATCATTACTCGTGAAGTCCTTGGCCAAGGTGACTATGTGTTGGAAATAGTTCCAAATTGATACATATATCGAGTAATGGATTTCTTGAATAAGTACTAAAATATTTTGGCCAAAATTAATAATATTTTATAGGGAGTTAGCACTAATTCTATGCTCTAGACCGAATGAGATATAGTATGGTTAAAGGAGTTTATTGCACTGGTTATTTGCTATTGAAAGGTTAATGTCAAGCCACTTGATTTTTTGGACTTTTCGGTGATCAAGAGTCAATGCTAGATGTCGCTCTTGATATGCTAAATATGAATTTATTAATTAGAAAATTGATAAATTAATCTTATATTTTATTTAGGATTATTAATTCTAAAGCTGTTATAATTAATTTATATTATGCTACCAATAAGACTAGGAAATCTAATGGGTTACACACAATAAATGTTTGAATGCTCAATATATATTATTTGATAATATTGTGGGGCTAATTAAGAGAAAATAATATATTTATAGGTGAATTATAAGTTTGTTTTAATTTATGGGACTTGGTTGCAATTATATAAACTTTAAGGGCCCAATTGTAGACATTGGTCTTGGAGTACTTAATTGTAATTAACACAAATCCTAAAAACTATAAATATAGGAATCGCTCCCTTTTGCTGAGAGGATTTTTTGAGAAATTATTTTTTCATCCATATTCTTCTCCAATTAAAACCTAGCCGCTCCTCTTCTACTAACATAGTTTTGAGTAGGTTTTGTGAACAATTCAACCTTGTGTGAATTACTCCTAGAGATAATCCTACTTTTGGATTGTAGTGGTGTGATGGGACAATCAAAACAGAGGGAATTGGTTCCTGGGTTGTTGATCAAATTTCTATGTACAAGAAAATTTTTATTTTTCTGCTATAGTAGGTAATATTCGTTTCCTTCCTCTATACCCATTCTAATTGCAAACACGTGGTCCTTGAGTATGGATTTCATGGTTATTTCCGCTGCATTCTTATTTGAAAAGCTTGATGAAATCCAACAGTGGTATTAAAGCCTTTGTGTTTGTGTTTTTATAGGTCTTTAATTACTTTGAAATTGTGTCTGAGCATTTAACTATATGATCATGGCTACTGTATGCCATGTCTAGGCTTTCTTGTTTGAAGAGTCTGGGTCATTGAAAATCGTTTGGGAAATTATTTCCGTGTGGGTCTGGTTTTTCTGCATAATGAATGCTACATAATGGTTCTATAAATGGTTATGTAAATGACTCCCTGTTCTTCTTGCAATTAAGCTTTTCATTCAACAATCTAGATTTTGGTTTAAATTGTAATGTAGATTACAATTGGTTGTTAATATTGATTAACAATGCTTGATATCAAAATTGTGTTCAACGGTCCGAAAATCACTTTGCGTTTCGTGAAAAAAAATTTGCAGAGTCGGGGAAGAAGATGAATAATGGTTATTTTGCTCACTGTTGGTTAAAAATTTTGCTGAATTTCTGCATCCAAAGCATACTTGGTGTTGGGTAACTTCGATCCACCTAGTGCCAGGTGCAGTCTATTCTTCCCCTGTTTAATGTGCTAGCCGAGTGCGGTTGGTCCTAATTGGCACACGACTTGCCTATATATATATATATATATATATATATATATATATATATATATAAAATTATCTTTTCTAATTTTGAGAATAGGTTCTAATAATAATTAGAATTTATTTGAAACCTGTGATTTTGGATAAAAATAATTTTTTTTTAAAAAAATTATATGCAGGACCCATAATTTTCTAAAATATAATTTCGGGCCAAAACTTTCCAAAATTCAATTTTGGACCTAGATTGCTCCAAAATACTAATTTGGATGTTTTTGCATTGGATGTTTTATACTGTATTTTAAGCACGTCTTATTGGCATGGTGGATGGTTATGGAGTGAGACCAAACTTATCAATTCGTGAATTTTTATAATTAAATAGGACTTACGCGTCCTCCTCTATCTCAATTTTTTTTGTAACTCTATTCTAATCTAATGCCCCTCGAATGTGAGTCGAGGTTTCTTCCTTTAGGAAATTATGAAATTAGTTTATATAGGTTATATTGAAATAGAATTTTATTTACAGGATTTTGAAGACAGCAATTAAAACGAAGCAAGATGATAAGACAATCTACTTAAATCATGCATGAACACAAAGGGTTGACCATATTAATTTTCTTGATGGCTCGAGGAAATTAATTTAGAAAGTTCATAACCATGCCACATAATTGTTTATTACCATGTTTATCAATTTATACTGTTTATTGATAAATTGTATGCATGCCACACGATGACACAACAAAACGGAATAAATCTCTCAAATAACATTAAATCTAATATCTTTCATTAATATAGTAAGAATGAGAGCTCTTTTTTTTAGACCAAGTTGTTGGGCATACCTATCCTTCTTAACATTGAGTATGTTCAAGTTATAAAATTTAATTCCTGATTAATGTGTTGGGATTAACTAATTTCTTTATCCCGATTGGGCTAACCCAACCATAAAAAATATTACAGGCAAGGTTGGGATAGAATTATATACTTTAACAATTAAAAGATGTTAATCACTCAATGATACAGTGGTTACCTTTGATGTAATTGATATTTGATAACTACCACTGAACTTAGGAGTGACTTGTTAGGCTAAACTAATGTTAGTCTTAAGGAATATGGATACTGGTTCACTAGGAAAGCTTCCAATAGGCTTTCCTAAGTCAATAGTGGAGGCTATTGATTTGAGATAAATAGTGGAATAACAATGCATTTAATTAAAGACGTAATTACTTGCATGTCATGAGCATATATATGTTCTAATTACTCTATCTTTACTACTAGGTCACTTGCATCATATCGATAAACCTAAACCTATGTAACATCTTGGAAAAAAATAAGCTCACTGAATCAAACTATTTGGACTAATATAGAAACTTGAGAATCGTTCTCAAGTCGAAAAAGTTGCTCCACGTGCTAGATTCTCCTATTCTGCCACCTCCAACACAAGATGCTCTTGCTAATGAGCATGCTATCCACAAGAAGCACAAGAAGGACAATGACACTGCATAATGTATTATGCTAGCGTCAATGACTCCTGAGTTACAAAAACATCATAGCAAATGCATGCTTAAACCATTATCTTCCATCTTAAAGAGCTGTTTGATAAACATGCTAGAACTGAGAGATATCAGATCTCTAAGCAACTATTCAGTTCTCAGATGGTTGAGGGTGCTTCAGGGCCACTCATGGACTACAAATTTTGGGCTATATTGAAGAGCTTGGGCCTTTATGGTTCGTAATAGATCACGATTTAAGTATTGACTTAATTCTAGAATCATTACCAAGTTGTTTTTCACAATTTATGATTAACTATACCACATGAACAATGTTGAGACCACCATACTTGAGCTTATCAATCTACTTAAGACTGTTGAATCATCCATGAAGAAGGATGATAAGGTAATTTTGCTAGTAGGTTCTTCATCTTCTAAGAAGAAAGTTCCCATGAAGAAGAAAAACAATTCTACAAAGCCTAAAGGAAGAGTGAAGAAGAAGAAAGTAGACATTAAAGGCCCCATGTCATCATTGTAGCAAGATGGGCCATTGGAGGTGCAATTGTAAAGCCTACTTTAAGACCGTGAAGGAAAAGAAGTTGAAGTAGAAGCTTGGCGATGTGGACCTGCGAGCTGCAAATGGAGCAAAGGTTGCTGCACTAGTTGTGGGGACTTATCATCTTAATCTACCATGTGGATTAGTTTTAGAACATCAAAACTGCTATTTCGTACCAATTTTATTGAAAAACATTATCTCAGCTGCTTGTTTAGACTTATTTGGATTTCAATTAAATTTTAAGAATAAACGTTGTTCTTTTTCATTAAATGACATCCATTATGGTTCTACAACTTTTGTTAATGGTTTATATGTTCTAGACATGGATAATCAAATTCTCAATATAAATGAAATGAAACAAAGAAAAGATAACTCAATCCCATCTTATTTATGGTATTGTCATTTAGGCCATGTAAATGAAAAATGCGTGTATAAGTTATACATGCTGGATGACTTGGGTCATTTGATTATGAATAATATGACACATGCGAATCTTGTTTACTTAGTAAAATGGCTAAAACTTCATTTTCTAGAAAAAGAGAAAGGGCTAAAGAGTTATTTGAACTAATACATACAGATGTATGTGGCACAATGTCTATACAAGTAAAAGGAGGTTATCACTACTTTATAACCTTCATCGATGACTATTCATGATTAGGTATTTGTATTTAATGAAATACAAGTTTAAAGCATTTCACAAGTTCAAATACTTCAAGAATGAAGTAGAGAAACAACTTGGAAAAAGAATTAAAACTTTTAGATCCGATCGAGGAGATGAATACTTAAGCCAAGAGTTTCTAAGTTATCTTAGAGATAATGGGATATTATCTGAATGGACTCCACTATATACACCTCAACATAATGGTGTATCTGAGAGAAGGAATCGAACTCTTCTAGACTTGGTACGAACCATGATGGCTTTTGCAGACTTACCAAAATCGTTTTGAGGAAATGCACTGGAGACTATTGTTTATATATTAAACAGAGTTCAATAAAAAACGGTTGATACCACTCTTATGAGCTGTTCTTTGGTAAGAGACCAAAGTTATCTCATTTTAGGATTTGAGATTGCCCTACTGTTGTTAAAAGGGCAATGTCAAACAAACTTGAAAGTAAGTCTAACAAATGTTTATTTGTTGGATATCCAAAAGAATCCTTCAAATATTTACTTCTATTTTCCTTTTGAAAACAAAGTTTTAGTTTCAAAACATGTTGTCTTCTTAAGGAAGGATCACATGTTTAAAGGAAATAGTAGGAGCATGCTTGAACTTAGTAAAGTTGAAGATGAACAAACAAATATTGATCAACTATCTGAACCCATACCTATTGATGAACCTTCTAACACACAAAAGCCTCATTGGTCGAGTAGGATACGAGTGGCGCCTGAGAAATATGGATTTCTTATTAGTGACCACAATGACATATTACTCATAGAAGAAGATAAGCCTACTAATTATAAGGACATTCTGAATAGTTCAGAATCTGACAAATGGCTTAAAGCCATGAAGTCAGAAATGGATTCCATGTATTACAGCCAAGTATGGACTTTAGTTGATCCACCGAAAGGAATCAAGCTTATAGGGTGCAAATGGGTTTTCAAGAAGAAAACTAACATAAATGGTAATGGGGTTACCTATAAGGCACATCTGGTTGCAAAAGGTTATTGATAACAGCAAGGTATTGACTATAACGAAACTTTTTCACCAGCCACTATGCTAAAATCCATAAGAATACTTCTAGCTCTTGTCTCTCATTACGACTACGAGGTTTGACAAATGGATGTAAAAATAGCTTTCCTTAATGGAAACCTGATCGAGGAAGTGTTTATGACACAACCTGAAGGTTTTACATCCAAATATGGCATAAAAGTATGCAAGTTACAAATGTCCATTTATGAACTTAAGCAACCATCTAGGAGTGAGAACATCCATTTTGATGAGATAATTAAAGAATTTGATTTCATTCAAAACAAGGATGAACCTTGTGTGTATAAGAAGGTTAGTAGGAGTGTAGTTATTTTCTGATAGCTTTATGTAGATGACATATTGCTAATAGAAAATGATGTTTCAGTTCTTCAATTTGTAAAGATTTGGTTATCCAAGATGTTCTCATGAAAGGCCTTGTTGAATCAACCTATATTCTGGTAATAAGGATTTATAGAGAGAGATCAAGAAGGTTACTAGGTCTTTCGTAGTCTACATACATAGATAAAATGTTGAAGAGGTTCAGTATGGATCAATCTAAAAGAGAATTTTTACCTATGGCATATGGAGTAAGCCTTTCAAAGTCGATGTCTCTAAAGACACAAGTTGAAAATGATCATATGAGTAGAATTATGTATGCTTTGGCAATTAGGTCTATCATGATTGCTATGATTTGTAGTAGGCCCAATCTATCATATGCTCTTAGCTTGATGAGCAGATACTAATCTGACCCTAGAGAGAGTCATTAAACAGTTGTAAAGAATATCCTTAAGTACTTACGAAAAACTAAGGACGTATTTTTGGTATATAGAGATGGTGATTTGCAAGTAAAAGGGTATACTGATGCCATCTTTCAGTCCAATAAGGATGACTACAAATGACAATCTAGCTACATGTTCACATTAGGTAGTAGGACAGTAAGTTGGAGAAGTTCCAAACAAGAGACTACTGTAGATTCGACAATTGAAGCAGAATACATAACGACTTCTGAAACAGCTAAAGAAGTAGTGTGGATCTAGAAGTTCATCACGAAACTTGGAGTGGTGCCTAGCATTGTAGATCTGATACTTCTGTATTGTGACAACAATGGAGCCACTGCACAAGCAAAGGAACCACAGTCTCATCAACGATCCAAGCATGTACTTAGACACTATTATCTAATTAGAAAGATCATAGATAGGTGAGATGTAAAGATAGAGAGAATTCCTATGGATCAGAATATAGCTGATCTACTCACTAAAGCACTTTCCCGGAAGAAATATGCTACACATGTAAAGTCATTCGATATTCGATATATGAATGATTAACTCGATTGCAAGTGGGAGATTGTTAGTATTGTGTAGGCAATCACTTGTACCATGTATATTGTATAATAATTAATAAAAGAAAAATTCTTTATCTTTTAATTTTATTGTTATTTCTTAATATGCGTATAAATTGTTTGAAAAAGTCTCTAGTATGACACTGTGTTAAGGAAATCATGATAGAGATTATAATGTGAGATTCCTACAACAATATGTACTGTTTATACTTCAATAATCTCCAGTCATAGTATTAATGGAATGGAATGGGACATTATTAATACGCCAAGACTAGCACACGTTATATCGCTTAATTGGATCAAGCGGTGGTTCTCATAACCATGAGTATTATGATACTCATGATTAATAGATGGATGCTTATTATATGAACAAGTTCATTGGATGACCTAGCTATGAGATAATTACTTGGATAGCCATTAAGTGTCAGTGATAGAATATCATTATAGCAAGTGTGCAAGTATCATTCGACTTGAGATCTCCAAGGTATTTTGTTTATTGAACGTTGTACTTTGATTCTAATATTTAGAGTCATACAAGGATTACCTATGGGATGGACACTGGGTACAATGTAAACAAACAAAAGTAGTTGAGAGGTTCAATAAAGGATTCACCACTCCTAATAGTAGAATAGTATATCTCAAGGCCACTTGTAGAAATCATTACTCATGAAGTCCTTGGCCAAAGTTACCATGTGTTGGAAATGGTTTCAAACAGATACACATATTATATGAATAACCACTTTTTCCAAAACATTTTTAACTCTCTATTAACCACCTCAAATTGGCCACTAGTTTGATGGGGTTGGGGGGGGGAAGTTATGGGCAACACCTAAATGCTTGAGCACTTTATCTAATTGAGTATTACAAAAGTGTTTTCCCCCTATCACTAATGAGTACCTTAGGTACACCAAAATGGGTGAAAAGTTTTTTAAGAAATTTGACTATAGCCTGAGCATCATTAGTAGGTAAGGCTTTCACCTTAACCCACTTAGACACATACCCAATAGCAACCAATATGTATTTTTTACCCAAAGAATTAGGAAAAGGGCCCATGAAATTAATCCCCTAACAATAAAAAATTTCACAAGTTTAAAAATTTTGCAATAGAATCTCATTAGATTTAGAAATATTATCGGTAGATTGACACCTATCACAATTTTGAACAAACCTGTGAGAGACTTTAAAGAGTGTTGACGAATAAAAGCTAGACTAAACTACCTTTCTTGTAGTTTTGTTAGCATAGCAGTGGCCTCCCGCGGGTCTTTCATGACAATGGTTCAAGATGTTACACTTTTCATAGAATCCACACATCTTCGAATGATTTGATCGGCACAACACCTGAATAAGTACGGATCTTCCCAAAAGTAATGCTTTACTTCAAAGAGGAATTTCTTCTTTTGTTGTGCCGTGAAATCCCCCGAAACAATTCCTACAACCAAGTAATTAGCAAAATCCGCAAACTAAGGTTTATGTGAAATCTCACCATTAATGAGTAGAAGTTGTTCATTCAGGAAGGTATCATTGATATCCCTTATGGCCAATGGTTCTATGTTGGGATTTTCCAACCTAGATAAGTGATCCACAACCAAATTTTCAGTTCCCTTTTTATCCTTAATCTCTAAGTTAAATTCCTACAACAATAAAACCCATCTTATTAATCTTGATTTGGAATCATGCTTGGTTAGTATGTATTTAAGGGTAGAATGGTCCGTATACACAATTACTTTGGACAGAATATGATAAGAATGGAATTTATCAAAAGCAAATACTATTGCAGGAAACTCTTTCTCCGTTGTGGTGTAGTTCTCTTATGCCACCGTAAGAGTTTTACATGCATAGTAGATTGGTTGAAAATGCTTATTCCTCATTTGTTGAAGTACTATAGCTACTATATAATCACTTGCATCACACATTAATTCAAAAGAAAGAGACCAATTTGGTGGAATTGAAATAGTAGAATTGATTGATTTCTTTTAAGCACATTTAAAGCATTGAGATATTTTTCATCAAAATAAAAAACAACATTTATTTCAAGTAAAGAAGTAAAAGGGTTAAGAATTTTTTAGAAATCTAAGATAAACATCCTATAAAAACCTGCATGCCTAGGAAAGGTTCGAATAGCCTTCATGAAAAAGGGAGGAGGGAGTTTCTCAATTGCCTCAAAAGTATCACAAAATATCCTCAAATGACAATATATATATATATATATATATATATATATATATAGGTAAATTTAACCCCTATCATATCCCCCCTACACTTAAGCTTTGCTTGTCCTCAAGCAAACAAGAATTAAAACACTAAGCAAATAGCTTAAGACAAAACAAATCAATTCATCAAAATTTTCCATAGCAAATTCATCCACAGTGAAGACATAACCTTCTTCGAACTTTAAACATAAATTCGTCATTCATTCAACCCTTTCAAAACCATGTAAACTCTTGTATTAAATCAAATAATCCCAAGGCCATTTAAGTTAAACAAGCTTATATCTAGTACAAGAAAATCATCCTACTCCTCAAGAAAAAACATAGATAACATAAATCATAAAAGTTAAGCCATTTAACCCATTCCAACATTATAAACTCAAATTTACTCAACTCAAGTTAATGAAATAAGGAAAACATTCCTATTTTTCTTTTCTTTTTTTTTTATGACCTTGGGAATTGATAGCCTCAAATGAATGGATTTCTCCACACACACCGTATTGGCCCCCTTATAGTCACTATTATTTTTCTTTTTCCTCTTTTTTTTTCAACATATTTCTTTCTTTCCATTTTCTTGCCTTTTTTCCTTTGGGATAGCCTCAATAGAGTGTACCAAATAATACTTGCTACTTCTCTCTATATTAACCCCCTTTTTTTTAGCAAAATGTCTTTTTTTTTTTCCCCTCAAAAGATGAAAGAAAAATTTTTTTCAACCTCAAGTTTTTTTTTTTTTTAACTCACATTTTTTTCACTCAATTTTTTTATTTCCTGACATTCTTTATTCACAACTGAAAGTTAAGTAAACTTTAAATCTATAATACAAGAACTAATGAACTACTCTTCACATATTTTTGTTGGAATGTATACCCTCTTGGACTAGGTTTCTGATGTATTTTTTACTTGTATTAATAAAAGTACTTTTCTCAGAATTTGTTTGTGAAATTTTCTTTATATTTGTGCACGATTTTATTGGAAAAGACTCACTATGTTTAAGTAAATAGTTCTTGTGAATGGAGGTCTTTCACAATAAGGTATGGACTATGTGATATTTACTACATAAACAATTGTTCTTAACTGGATGATGAGAATGAGAATCTCATCTTGGCAAGGTTATTGTGTTATGAATTCCAAATAAGGAATGGCTTACCTTTAGCCAATGAGTAGTCTACTTATTACATAACACAAGCATATTTCGAATATATAGAACATGACTTGAAGTAGTGGTTTCTAAAAGTACTATGTGATAGAAACCTAGACTATTACTACTACAACGTGGACTTGTACTCTACAACTTGAGTATAAGTTGGCGGTCTGACGAAGCTGGAAGTGTATGCTTTGATATACTATATATGAGGTTCTCGAGAAAGACCCATATACTTGTATGTTGGGTATACGTAACTAGTTAGTCAAGAAAGACTTGTACAAGATAGTGTGTACACTATATCGCCTCTTGTGATTGTTCAAATAATCTAATTATCCATAGCCCTAGGGAACATGACTTGGATATTAGCTTTAGGGTAGCTCCCTTAGAAAGCTGAAATATTCCAAGGAGTTATGGATCGTTGGACTAGAAGTCTAAGGATGGTAGATGTCGTTTAGAGAGGTGTTAGTACATTTTTTCCTCTCTAAATGAATGACGATGTGTATAGGGGTATTTTAGTCATTTCACCTATAGGTCGAAGATATTGCTAAAGCAGCATTATCCTTGGGGTTAATATTTCCTTATAGTGATATTAAAAAAATTTTAAAATGTAAAATACAACTATTTATATAACAAGAGTATTTTGGTCATTTTTATAATCAAGGCGATATGCCTTTTTGGTCTTTAGAATAGCCCGTAAGTCCTAATTATTTTAGGTCGAGGAAATGGTCACAATAGAAAAAGGGTTTTATTTTATTCAGAGAGTCTAATTTATTTTTAGGACTAGAATAAAATCAAATGAATGAGAGAAATTAAATTTATTATCTAGTTTGATTAGTTAAGTAATTATTAAGGTCCTAAACATAGATTTAATAATTAAGAAAATTAACATGGGCTTAAACTAGTTAATAAAGGTCTTAATAATTATTTTAGTCCATTTTGGCTCATTAATTATTTATTGGGTTATTTTAATAAGCCTAAGAAGTAAATAATTAATGATTATTATTTTTTGGCTCATTGCATCTATGGAAAAATAATAAATTATTTTGGCCTAATAGCCTAGACTAAAGGATTTTTTATTATTCACGGTACAGAAGAGTTGGAGATTACCCTAACCTCCTCTGTTGATAACCTTCGGATGTTTGAAATATCAAAACACCAAGGTTGGGTTATCTGGGATGTAAATAAGAGTCATTGTGTGGAGAAAAAACATAACATGTGATAGAAAGAGAAAAAGAAAAAACCAGAGTTGTCTCTGCTCTCTATGCTTCTCATGGTTTTGCTCTTTTTCTTCCTTTTCCATTTTCTTGCCTTTGCTAATTAATAGCAAAGGATCAAGAAGGACCATCCTTTCCTAGGTTCTTTCACCAACATAGATAGGCAAAGGAATATTCTGAGAAGCAAAAAGCTTCACGTACATGCCAAGAAGAAGCTAACGGATTGCTGGTTTCTCATCAGAATCATCGTCAAGGTAGGTAGCTTCTCCAAATAACCCAACTCTGGTGTTTTGATATTTCGAACATCTAGAGGTTATCAACAGAAGAGGTTTAGGCTATCCCCAACTCCTCTATACTATGAGTAAGAAAAAACCCTTTAGTCCAGGCTATTGGGCTAAAATAATTTATTATTTTTCCTTGGACCCAATAAGCCTAAAAATAATAACCGTTAATTATTTATTTTATGGGCCAATTATAGTAACCCAATAAATAATTAATGGGCTCAAATGAACTAAAATAATTGCTAAGCCTTTTATTAACTAGTTTAAGCCCAGGTTAATGTTAGTGTTGTGCCCTAGAGGCAATCACTTGTACATTGTATATGACATATTTTATTTTAATAAAATGCATTATTTATTTTACATTTTCTTTTGTTTACTTTAAGTAATATAACTATTCGATAAAGTCCCTAGTACAACACTATATTAAGGAAATCATGATAGAGATCATGATATGAGATTCCTACTACACTAGATGGTGTTAGAACTTAAATAGTCTCTAGACGGAGTATTAATGAGACAGGACATCATTAATACGTTAAGACTAGCATGTATTAGACTTCCTAATTCGATTAGACGGTGGTTCTCATAACTGTGAGTATTGAGATACTCAAAGTTGACATATGAATGCTTGTTAATGGAACAAGTTCATTGGATGACCTAGCTTTGAGATAATCACATGGATAACTATTTAGTGCCAGTGATATAATCTCAATATATTAAATGTGCAAGTATCCTTACACTTGAAATCTCCAATGTAATTTGTTTGCTGAGCCTTGTGCCTTGATTCCAATCTCTGAAGCTCGATCGAAGGCCACCTATGAGATGGATATTGGGTACATTGTGAGGTAAACGAAAGTAGTTGAGAGGGTCAATAAAGGATTCACCATTCCTAATAGTATGGGCGAATATCTCACGACCACTTGTAGGAATTACTACTCATAAGTCCTTAGCCAAGGTGTATGTGTATTGGACAGTGTTCCAATTGAGACACATTGAGAGTAGTGGGTTCTTTGTATGAGTATAATGATATTCGATCCAGAATTAATATATATTTTGGAGGGAGTTGGCACTAATTCCGTACTCCAAACCGAATAAGATATTGTATGGTGAAAGGAGTTAATTGTACTGTAGTTTGTTATTGAAGGGTTCATGTCAAGACACTTGACTTCCTGGACTCTTGGGTGGTCATGATGTGTTGCTAGATACTGCTCATGATCTGGGAATATGGGTTTGTTAATTGATGAATTAATAAACCAATCCTAATTAGAATTAATAGGATTAATTTTAATTAATTAAGGATTATTAATTTCAAAGACGTTTCGATTAATTCATGTTCGCTACCAATTGACCAGGAAAGCTAATAGGTCACACACAAAAGAGGAATATATACTCAAGATGTTATTTGATAATATAGTGGGGTTTATTACAAGAAAGAGAGGTTGATGTGGCCAATTTATAATTAGTTATAATTGATGGGCCAATTTATAATTCTGAGAACTTGATGGGTTCCAATTGCAATTGGAGAATTATTTGGAATTCTCAGATGTTGTTTTTGTAGAGGCTTTTGGTTATATGAGATATAATCAAAGTGGTTTTATTGTTGAGCAAGAAGTCATACAAAAACAAACAAAAGGGCACACATGAAGGAATGGGTGCCAATGCTCATTTTTATCAACACACATGAAATAATGTGTGTGGGGATATCCTCTTAAGAGAATAATAGAGATATGATCTTCATGTTCTCTTGTACATCTCTCTTTCTCGTGTGGCTTCTTCAAAGAGGGAATCCAAGACTCTTCTTCTTCTTCTTTCTTTGATTTTGCTAATCAAGAAGAACAAGGAAGCTAAACCCCAGCCACCATTATTGTTTTCTGTTAGCACAAAAAATCTTGGTGCTTGTGTGAGTCCTCTGTGTGGATTTCTGTTAGAGATAATCACACACTGTGATTATATTGGTTGGACATACAACTCTTGTGGTGATTCTTGAAGAGGATTGCTGGATCGCGCCACAACTATCTTACTCGAAGAAGGAAAATTTTATTTTCCACACAAACAAACAAACAAAGGTAAAAGTTGTTATATTTGTTTCTTTGTTTTATATATATATGTCTTGTTTTCCACACATATGCGGATCCTGGATGGTATCTTGTTTTTATTTTTCTGCTGCGCCGTATATGATACGCATGAGATACCCAACAGTTAATTTTTCTAATTATTCAATCTGGGCTTAGACCCTGAATAATTAATTAACCAATCAAACTAGATGATAAATTTAATTTCTCTCATTCCTTTTATTTTATTTCAATTTAAAAATAAATTAGTCTTCCTGAATAAAATGAATTCATTTTTCCATTATGACCATTTCCTCGACCTAAAATAATTAGGACTTACGGGCTATTTTGATGACTAAAAAGACATATCGTCTTGGCTATTAAAATGACCAAAATACTCTTACTATATAAATAGTTGTATTTTGCATTTTAAATATTTTCTAATATCACCATAAGAAAATATTGATCCTATGGACAATACTGTGTTAGCTATGTCTTCGACTTATTAGCCAAGCCTTAGTAGATGACAGTGTCCCTACATTATTTCCAATGAGTAGAATGTAATCTATATATTGGACATGAAAAATTACATTTATGCCATCTAATTTCCTATACACACATGGATCATCCTTGTTTTGAATGAAACCGTAAGACTTTATAGTCTCACCGAAATGAATGTTCCATGCTCTAGATACCTACGTAAGTCCAAAAATGGATTTCTTAAGCTTACAAACCATATGTTCTTGGCCTTTAGCAATAAAACCTTCTAGTTGGGACATATAGATATCTTCACTAAGATGGCCATTTAAAAATGCTGTCTTGACATCCATTTGCCATATCTTGTAGTTATAATGACATGTTATGGCAAGGAGGATACAGATGGACTTAAGCATGGCTACCAAAGAAATGGTTTCCTCATAGTCGATCCCTTCTTTCTGAGTATACCCTTTCAGCACAAGCATAGCTTTAATGGTTTCCACCTTCCTATCTGCTCCCCTCTTACTCTTGTAAACCCACTTACACCCAATGGGTTTTATCCTTTTGGGCGAAGCTACAAGATCCCAAACCTGGTTGGAGTACATAGACTCAATCTCAGCTTTCACTGCTTTATGCCATAGGTCTGCATCGGCATCAATAACAGCCTCCTCGTATCTAGTGGGTTCTTATTCCTGACGATCGAAGACTAGGTTAAAAGCCTCTCCATTCCATCTTTATGGAACCCTAGATATTCTCCCACTACGACGAGGCTTCAATTGTATAGGCTCCTGAGGTTGTGCCTCTTCTGGTTTTATAATTGAGTTAGGAGAAGTTGATTCAAAAAATAACTTCTCTTCGAGTTCCAACCTTGTTGAACCTTTAGTGTATGTAATTAGCTCATCCCCCAAGTATCTAGCATTAGCACTCACAAGTACTTTCTGCTTATTGGGATGATAAAAGTAACCACCCTTTGTACCTTTGGGATACCCTACAAAATAACATAATTCTGATCTTGGTTCTATCTCGTCTCTTTTGATTAGTACATAAGTTGGATAACCCCATATCTTGAGATGATATAGACTTGGCTTATGCCCAGATCACATCTCATAAAGAGTCCTAGGTACTGACTTGGAAAGCGCCTAGTTTAGAATGTATGCCACTGCTTTTAGGGCATATCTCCAAAAAAATACTAGAAGAGTAGCATGAAACATCATGCTTCGGATCATTTCCATTAATATCTTATTTCTTCTCTCAGCTACTCCATTCTGCTAGGGTGTCCCTAGCACAGAGAGCAGGAATACTATCCCATTATGTACCGTGTAGTCTTTGAATTCACCAATGAGGTATTCTCTACTACGATCCGATCGTAAGGTCTTGATTAGCTTACCTATTCGACACTCTACTTCAGCCTTAAACTCTTTGAACTTGTCAAACGAGTTAGACATGCCTCTCATTAGATTAACGTGACCATACCTTCTACAATTATCTGTGAAAGTGATGAAGTACTCAAACCCCTCTCTTTGCTAGTATAGACAAAGGACGACACATATCAGTGTGCATAAGACTCAATGCTTCTTTGGCTCTATCTGCCTTTTGGGTAAAGAACCTTTTGGTCATTTTCCCTATACGTCTGGATTCACACTGAGGCCAACTTTCTAATCTCAATGAGCCTAAAGGTCCATCAAGGATTAACCTCTGAATCTGGATTGAGTTAATGAGGCCCAACCTTAGATGCTAAAGATATAAGTAATTGACATTAGTCTCTCTCTTCCTATTTAAAGGTTCTGATTAAGCAATATTCAATTTGACTGTTAATAGGATTAATGAAGAATGGATTTGTATACATGTGCCCAATACATATAACTTCTCCATTTCTACTGATAATAATACCAGAATGGAAAGAAACAGAATATCCTTGATTTATTAGTTTTGCAACTGAAACCAAATTCTTTCTAAAAGCAGGAACAAATAAAACATCCTTTAAAATAATTATTTTATTACAATAAAAAGTAAGTTCCTATTCTCTCATAGTAAGGGCCCAAACTTGTGCTGCATTTCCCACGCCAGGTCTATGTTCGCCCTTTTGGAGTCTTTTAACCTTCCTAAACCCCTGCAATGAGTTACAGATATGATCAATGGCTCCTGAATCAATAATCAAGTAGAAGTTGATCTAACCATTGAGTTAGACTCTAGATAGAAAACATTACTTGTAGGGTTTTTCTTGACCTGAAGATCTGGACACTCATTTTTCCAATGTCCATTCTTCCTACACTTGAAGTATTTGCCCTTGGATTTATCTTTGGGCTAGGACTTGGGCTGAAGCACTGAATTTCTCTTCTTCTTCTTGAACTTTCTGGGCTTTGTCCCAATTCTCGAAGAAGAAGCTATCATAGCTCTAGCCTATAGCTTCATGACCTTTGTTTGCCTCTTGGAGATCTTTTATCAATTCAGTTAAACATATGTTTAACTTGTTCTTGTTGTAATTCAACTTAAACTGAGTGAATGAGCCCGTAAAAAATTTGAGAACTATGTCCTCTTAGCTCTTGGGGTCAATAACAACCTCTAAGACTTCTGCTTTCTCAAAAGCAGTAATAATCTTGAGAATATCCTCTCTTACTGATGCTTTCTCATCTATCTTGGTGTTTATGATCATTCTAAGAGCTTCCTGTCTTGTGGGCCGGCTCTTATCTGCAAACATTGTGGCTAGAGATATGTTAATATCATATGCAGTAGCCATGTGCTCGTGCTTAGATTGTAACACATTTGACATGGAGACTAACATGTAGTATTGAGCCATTTCATCAGCCTTCTTCTGTGCCTTTTCAGCCTCACGCTTCTTAGTGATATAACTTTCCCAATTAATGGGCAGGTCTCATATAGAACGTATTTATACTCTTCAGCTGTGCGTATTATGTCTAGGATCCTTTTCTAGTCCACATAGTTTGGGCCCGTTAGCTTGTTCTCACAGAGAATAACAGACAAGGGACTGAAAGAACCTCCATCAACCATTTCTGAGATTTTGGAAAAATAAAATAAATTCTCAGTATTTGTAAAACAAAAATAATTTTGTGCACTTTATGCTCACAATAAACTTGGCAATAGGTAACCCCATCACTATTATTTTTAACCTGATTAATTTAGCTCTTAGAAAAACTGACATAGCTTCTTAGGAAAATTAACAATTTTCTAAGTTAAGTGTGTTAACCACCACAAAATAATTTCTCTTCTACGTAATAATCTAGAAGAAAACTCCATTGAGGGGATGGCTATTTCTTCTCATTTTTTATGGGCATACTTCGCACTATGACCTCCAACATGAGCGGGCCGATCATAGTACGTTTCCTGAGTTATCAATTACATCATTTCATTAGTTCTATATCCTTGTGATATCTCCATCTTATACGGGTTCACTCCTAGGGTGACACGAGAAGACCCACGATCTCTAATGAGAGTTGTGATCGAAGCCGTGGGGCCATTAGAATCCCTCTCCCACTTAGTTTTAAAATAACGGTTTTCTTGGAAAAATATAATTTGACAGATTCCAATTAAATTTTCCTTTAATTTAAAAATAAAATGTCTAAATCCATAAAAAAAATTCTATGTCAAGGTTTATATCCTTTGAGAAATCTTTCCTCATAGATTAATTTTATTTAAGTTAAAAACTTAATAATTTCAAAACTTTCCCATTTAAAAATTCATAGAGATTTTGATCTCAAGGCTTTATTTGACAAAAATAATTCTTCCTTTACTAAAATTAATTAAAATGGCTTTTCATTTTAGCTTACAAAAATTTCTAAATCCATAATATTTTCTATGTTAAGGATAAAAAACCTTTAAGAAAATAACCAAGGATTAATTTTTGTTTAAGTTAAAATAACCATTTAATTAAAGAAAAATATTTTTCCTTGTCAAATACAATTTCCCAAAGACTTTGATTTTTGAGAAAACATGCACATAGGACTCAAAATAATTAGCATGCTAGAAAACTGTAAACGTTTTCATGCTTTTCTATTTTTAATCCTAAGCACCCAAATAAAAGAATTAAACAAATTAAATAAATTAATTAATATTCTTGTTTAATCATAATATCATTTACTATTATTTTTGCATGCAAATTATTCAAAAAATATTAACTATTGCAATAAAAATAACTTCGCCTAGTATGGGACAAAAAACCAATATATATATATATATATATATTCTCTCTGGTCCAATACACCTGCCACACTAGATCATAGCTCACGGGAAAACCCATGGACCTCGGTCTGCAGGCGGGTGCCTGGTGTAGCAGTTTCCGCAAGAAAACCTAGTTTTTGCGAGGCAACAGCTTCAGTGAGGAAGTTTCCTCGTGCATGCCCTGAGCCAAGGCCATGCATGGGCCCAACTGTGGCTTCAAGTCACGCCTGGCCTAGGCTGCCTTAGTTCCCCTCACACCAAACGAACTGGCTCGGCTTGGCTACGGCTCGGTCCATCTTCTCCATGATTTCGCTGGTCTCCTTTGTAATGCTTTACAATCGTCCAAGGCCATTTTTTGTTATATTTTTTCACCAAAAAACATAACAACTACCTATAACCTTTCAAATTGGGCTTACACAAAGCTAAACAATACAGTGAAGAAAATTTTATAGAAGCTCCGATACCACAATAATGAGGTGCACAACCATTCTACCCGTACCAAAATAGTGAAGGATCTCATTATAATTGCTCCTGCCAGATTTAATTAACTAGCATGCATCACCCTAAGCCTTTCAAAGCCAATTCTCCAATACCACTTTGACGGAACGAAAAACAGAGGAACATGCATGGCTACTAGAAATGAGAACACATCATAGCGGGAGTTAAAAAAAATACGTCTACATGTCCTCTTCTGGTCCGATTAAGTTAAAGAAGAACTTAATTGGAATATTTCAAAAAATATTTTTCCAAGGAAACCTTTATCTAAAAAACTAAATGGGATAGGGGTTCTAACAGCCCCACGACTTCCATCACGATCCTCGTTAGAGATCGTGGGTCTACTCGTGTCACCCTGAGAGTGAACCTGTATAGGATGGAGATGACACAATGATGTAGAACTAATAGAAAGATGTAATTGATAACTCGAGACAAGTACTATGATCGGCTGGGCAACGTTAGAGGTTACAATGAGAGGTATGTCCATAGGAAATGAAAAAATATGGCCATTCGATCGATGGAGTTATCTTCTGGATCATTACCTAGAAGGGAAATTAATTTATGGTGGTTAACACATTTAGCTTAGGAAACTATTAATCTTTCGAAGAAGCTATGTTAGTTTTCCTAAGAGCTAAATTAATTACATTAAAGATAATAGTAATGGAGTTAGCTATTATCAAGTTTAATATGATGATAATATGCATAAAATTATTTTTGTTTTACAAATACTGAGAATTTTTTTATTTTTCCAAAATTTCAAAAATAGCTGGTAATGGTTCTTTCAATCCCTTGGCCATTATTCTCCATAATAATAAGCTAACGGGTCCAAACTATGTAGACTAAAAAGGAACTTGGACATAATACTAACAATCGAAGAGTATAAGTATATCCTATAAGAGACCTGCCTAGTAATTAAGGAAGGTTCCACCGCTGAGAAGCGTGAGGCTAAAGAGGTATGAAAGAAGGCTGACAAAATAGCCTAATGCTATATGTTACCCCCATGTCAAATGTGCTACAATCCAAACACAAGCACATGGCTATTGCATATGATATTAGCACATCTCTAGCCATAATGCTCGTGGATAAGAGTTGGCCCGCAAGGCAAGAGGCTCATAGAATGATCATAATCACTAAGATAGCTAACAGGGCATCAGTCAAAGAGCACATACTCAAGATGATTGTTGCTTTCGAGGAAGCAAAAGTCTTAGGGGCTGTTATTGACCCTGAAAGCCAAGTGGACATGATTTTTGAATCTTTGTCGGGCTTATTTACTCAGTTCAAGTTGAATTACAACATAGACAAGTTAAACATGGATGTAACTAAGTTGATGAAGGAGCTCTAGGTGGCAGAGAAGGTTATGAAGCCACAGGCTAGAGCCATGATGGCTTCTTCTTCGAGAACTGGGCCCAAGCCTAGAAAGTTCAAGAAGAAGAAGGGAAACGTAGTGCATCAGCCTAAGTCCTAACCCAAAGATAAACCCAAGAGAAAATGCTTCAAGTGTAGGAATAAGGGTCACTGGAAAAAGGAATATCCAGATCATCAAAAAAACCCCACAGGTAATGTTCTCTATCTAGAGTCTATATCAATGGTTGGATTAACTTCTACTTGAATTATTGATTTAGGAGCCACTAATCATATATGTAACTCCTTACAGGGGTTTAGAAAGGTTAGAAGAATCCAGAAGGGCGAACATAGACTACGCATATGAAATGGAGCATAAGTTTGGGCCCTTGCTGCGGGAGAATTAGAACATACTTTTGATTGTAATAGAATAATTATTTTGAAGGATATTTTATTTGTTCCTAGTTTAGACAGAATTTGGTTTCAGTTACAAAACTAATAAATCAAGGATATTCTGTTTCTTTCCGTTCTAGTACTACTATCAATAGAAATAGAGAAGTTATATGTACTGGGCATATGAATGCAAATCTATTCTTCATTAATCCTATTAACAACCAATTGAATAATGCTTAATCAAAACCTTTAAATATGAAGAGAAAGACTAATATCAATGACTCATATATTTTGCATCTAAGGTTAGGCCACATTAATTCAACCAGGATTCAGAAGTTAATCCTTTATGGGCCTTTAGGCTCATTGAGATTGGAAAGGTAGCATCAGTGTGAATACTGTCTTATGAGAAAAATGACCATAAGGTCCTTTACCCAAAAAATGGATAGAGCCAAAAAAGCATTAAGTCTTGTTCACACTGATGTGTGTGGTCCTTTATCTACGCCAGCAAGAGGGGGATTTAAGTACTTCATCACTTTCACAAATGATTGTACAAAGTATGGTTACGTTAATCTAATAAGACACATGTCTAATTCTTTTGATAAGTTCAAAGAGTTTAAGACTGAAATGGAGCATCAAACAGGTAAGCTAATCAAGACTATACAATCGGATCATGGTGGAGAATACCATATTGGTGAATTCAAGGACTACATGGTACATAATGGGTGTTGGGGATATGCCCTAGAGTCAATTTGTACTTATACAATTGTCATTATGTTTTATATAATAATATGAGGCTTTCCTTTCCGTGAAAAGTGAGTTTTGTTTTGTTGGTCATCAAGTACGTGATTTGATAGTAAAACCCTACAATGAATACAATGACTATTCTAAAACTGTCCTTGATCGATTATTATTATTGTAATAATAATAAATTAAGATTAGTATGTTTGTGACTTGATGGCTATGTTTTACTGGCCATGGATATTTGTGATATCGAGTCAAGACATAAATAAATGTTAGAGAACATTGTATTGGACATGACCCACTGTGAGAGTACTTCATGGAATATGTCATAAGTACTTTCTAGCCATAATAATATTGAAAGTCCTTCGACCTAAATTCATCATAGTTTCCTACTTGATAAATTCTATATTTTGACATTGTCTAAAGTTGTCTTTAACCAGATAATAAATTAGACTACTGTTGGATATAGAATAAATCAAGGAGAGGAATATGATTGATTGTGAAGGATTTTGTCCCTCTAAGTTATGGGAGAGATATCCATGGGCCCCTTGATAAGTTAGACTGTTAAAAATGCATGGCCATGCTCAAATATATCAATCTAAGATATTGATATCATTTGTTTGAACAGTCTACTATAAAATCAAGAAATAATTGATTAAGCTTAATAAGGATGACATGCTCCGTACCTTATGCTTAATCTGGATAACGTGTGACAAAAGGACTAAATATAAAATTATGGTTTGGTTCAAAGAGATCACCGATCTTCATTTAACCTGGATAGTTATAATGTTTTGCTAGAAACCGCTTATAACTTGTGGGCCATTTAAATATGATTTAGGCACACTGCCAGTGTTAAATGAACCTATAGGGTCACACAATAAGTGAACTTATTAGGTTATTTTTCTGGTGACCAGGTTCGATGAATCTGGATGATATCCAGATTATAAGAATCTGACTCGGTAAATTAATTAGTTAAATTATCGAGATAATGGCAGAATCTTATCATATCAGTTTTAATTTAATTTGAATTTAAATTAGAATATGATAAGATA
Source organism: Voacanga thouarsii (assembly GCA_026120185.1). Taxonomy (NCBI): domain Eukaryota; kingdom Viridiplantae; phylum Streptophyta; class Magnoliopsida; order Gentianales; family Apocynaceae; genus Voacanga; species Voacanga thouarsii. Next base: position 1,290,056 of record JANUWF010001625.1, read on the forward strand.
TTATTAGGGTTGGACTCTAAGAGGTTCGGCGGTTTTTAAAAAAACCCTTGCCGTCTTTTCAATAGTCCAATTTTTTGGTTGAGAACATTTGTGCCATTCTCTACCAGAAAGAGAAAAATAAACCCTCTCAAACCCTAGGCGCTAGCACTCCCCGGGTATCGAGTGAGTTCGCGGTATGTATCTGATAGAGGACGTTCGCATACTGCAGCGTCTGGTGATTGTTCGGGTTGAACGTACAACAGCGCAACCATAATCGAATGATTTCGATTACAGCAACCAGAGGTAATTCTTAAAGCTTAGATCTTCTTAATCGTTTACTTGGGTCCTCGGGAGGGATTCGTGGATGTGGATGTTTTCCGCGTTTAGGACTCCACGAATCCTAACAATGGGATAGTATCCCAGCTCTCTACTCTAGGGACACCCCAGCAGAATAGAGTAGCTGAGAGAAGGAATAGGACATTGATGAAAATGGTCTGAAGCATGATGTCTCATACTACTCTTCCAGTATCTTTTTTTAGATATGCCACAAAATAGTGGCATATATTCTAAACTAGGTATCTTCTAAGTCAGTACCTAAGACTCCCTTTCAGATGTGGTCTGGCCGTAAGCCAAATCTAAATCATCTTAAGATATGGGGTTGTCTAACTTATGTACTGATCAAGGGAGACAAGTTAGAACCATAATCAAAATTCTTCTATTTTGTAAGGTATCCAAAAAGTACAAAGGGTTGTTACTTTTATCATCCCAAGTAGCAGAAAGTACTTGTGAGCACTAATGTAAGATACGTGAAGGGTGAACGAAGTACATCCACTAAAATTTCAATATGGTTAGAACTCGAAGGGAAGTTTGTTGGAGTGCCTGCCCTCTAGGCTTGTTTTTTTATGCAATTATTGATTTTACTAATAAAACAATTTATTCTCAAAATTTGTTTGTGAATTTACATTTTATTTGTGCACATGGGTAGTCTACTCACTTCTTAGTATAAGCGTATTTCAAATACGTAGAACAGGACCAGTAGTAGTGGTTTCTAAAAGTATTATTAAGAAGAAACGCAGACTATTACTACTACAGCGTGGACTACTACTCTACCGCTTGAGTATGAGTTAGTGGTCTGACGAAGCTGGAAGCATGTACTTTGATATGCTATAGTTGAGGTTCTATCGTAGAGCCAATATACTTGTATGTTAGATATATGTGACTAGTTAGTTAAGACAGACTTGTACAAGATAGCTTATGTACTATATCACCCCTTGTGACTGTTTGAATGATCTAAATATGCAGGGCCCTGGGGAATATAACTTGGATGTTAGCTTTAGGGTAGCTCTCTTGGAAAGCGAAAACATTCTAAAAGTCATGGATCATTGGACTAGCGGATTAAGGATGGTAGTTGTCTTTAAGAGAGTTGTTAGTACACTCTTCCTCTGTAAAATGTACAGCGATGCGTAGAGGGGTATTTTAGTCATTACACCAACAGGTCGGAGACGTTGCTAACACAACATTGTCCTTGGGGTAAATATTTTCTTATGGTGATATTAAAAAATATTTACGATGCAAAATACAGCTATTTCTATAGCAGTGGTATTTTGGTCATTTTAGTAGCCAAGACGATGTGTCTTTCGATCCTCGGAATAGCCCATAAGTCCTGATGGGTTGGGTTGAGGGATTGATCTTATATTACATGGATTTTATTTTATTCGAGTAGCTTGGTTTATTTATTGGGCTAGAATAAAATAAAAGGTCCAAAGAGAGAGAATTATTTATTGGCCTATTTGGGTTATTTAATTAATTTAATTTTTAGGTTTGTATTAGTCCAGTAATAATTAAATTGAATTGAAAGCTTAACCTAAGTAATTCGGCCAAGACTTGAGGTCTATATTGGTCTATTAGGTTATTTAATTAATTTAATTATTAGGCTTGTATCAGTCCAAAAATAATTAACTTAAATTAAAAAGCTTAACCCAATGAATTGGGCCATAAATCCAAAAGGTCTGTTTGATGGCTTAAACATGACGTGGGCATTAGGGCTTCTATTTGATTTTTTAATGCTCGGATAATAACCTATTATTAAGGTTGATGGGATAAAGAAGGAACAACAGAGGTTCACTAGAGCACGTTCTTATTTTTTACTCCAGGAGCCTTATGTTCTATCCTCTCTCTCGTGCGTTTATTGTGTTGTAAAAAAAAGCAAGAATAGAGTAAAAAAAAAAACAAAACTCACCTGATTAATGCTTTGTAGAATTTTGTTAGAGTGGGAAGATCATCCTTTTATTCTATAAGCATTCACCATCACCACGCATTTCAGGCTGGGTTATATTCTGATAGCCATGAGGATTCGCGTGAATGGGATAGAGCAGACGGCTTGCATGACTGCAGCTGGAGATTTCTTTGGAAGAACCAGTGGCTTCAAGCATTCAACCTGAAGTGGTCCAGATATTTTCCTCAATGCCCAAGAAACCTTTAAGACGTAGAGGTATAAAAAAATTTTCCTTCCATTGCATCTCAGCGTATGCTCTGTTTCATTAGCATGCTTCTATGAATTTTGGTTTTGCCATGTTTTGTGTTCAATTTGTATTAGGGCATGGCTTATATGGTAATGTAGGTTGCATGTTAGTGAATAAAATCGGTCAAATGATTCGAATTAGTGATCCTTTGCGTTTCTGGTTTGGGATAGTCATCAATAAAAGCTTCGTGAGTGGATGCATAGGAACTCTGTAATCTACTGCTTTCTTAGATAAAACATGTAAGCCCACTATTTTAAAGGGTATAGGTGATTGTTTGGTTTTGTAATGACTCGTTTTATCTAGTCTGTAAGTGCCACTATGCAAATTACAGAAGAAAACTAGAGAAAATCGCACAGAAAAATGAAAAAGAATACATCACTGTAGCAGTCAAGCCGTCAAAGTCAAGCCAAGCTGTGGAATGTGAGAGGAGCCGAAGCGCTTCAAGCCAGCCGTAGCTTGGAGCTACAGCCAAGCTTGAGTTGGCCTCGGCTCCATGGCATGCGCGAGGAAGGTATCCTCATGGAAGTGCGGCTTTCTCGCGAATCATGATACTCGTCTCCAAGGTGCGCGAGGAACGTTTCCTTGCTGGCTTCCACACGGATACAATTTGCAATTGTAAATTTGCAAATTTTGAATTTCAATTGCGGCAAGACGTGGAGCAGCTTCACAGGAAGGTCACGGGTGATCCAAGGCTGGCGAGTCTCCAACAGGCGGCTATCTAGTGCGCTGGCTACTGTAGCAGTTTTTAATTTTCTTGCTATTTCTTTTTCATTTTTAGTCCCATACCAGGCGAAGTTATTTTTATTGCAATAGTTAATAGTCTTTGAATATTTTTGTATGAAAAATAATAGTAAGGGAAATTATGATTAAACAAGACCATTAATTAATTAATATGTTTAATTCTATTATTTGGACACTTAGGTTTTAAAAAATAGGAAAAGCATGAAACTGTCTTCTGTTTTCTAGCATGCAATTTATTTTGGATACCTATATGTATGTTTTTTCAAAGACCAAAGTCTTTCAGAATTTTTGACAAAGAAAATATTTTTCTTAAATTAAATGGTTAATTTTAATTCGAACAAAAATTAATCCTTGGATATTTTCTCAAAGGATTTAATCCTTGCCATAGAAAATATTTTGGATTTAGATATTTTTGTCAGATAAAATAGAAATCTATTTTGATTTATTTTTAAAAAGAAAAATTGTTTTTGTCAAATTAAACTTGAGATCAATATCTCTAGAAAGTTTTATTGGAAATTTTTGAAATTATTAAGTTTATTAACTTAAATAAAATTAACTCATGAAAAAAAATTCTCAAATGGTATAAACCTTGACATAGAAATTTTATATGGGTATAGATATTTTATTTTTGAGTTAAAAGAAAACTTAATTAAAATTTTCAAAGGATATATTCCAAGAAAACCCTTATTTTAAATACTAAGTGGGGGAGGGGTTCGAACGGCCCCATGGCTTCCATCACGATCCTCATTAGTGATCGTAGATCTCCTTATGTCACCTTGGGAGTGAACTCTTATAGGATAGAGATACCACAAGGATTGTCCATAGGAAATGGGAAGAAATGACCATCCCCTTAATGGAATTATCTTTGAGATCATTACCTAGAAGGAAAATTAATTTGTAGTGGTTAATACATATGGCTTAGGAAACTGTTAATCTTCCCAAGGAGCTATGTCAATTCTTCTAAGAGTCAAATTAATCATATTAAAGATAATAGTGATAAGGTTAACTATTATCAGTTTTAATATGAGGATAAAGTTCACAAATTATTTTTTAATTTTCACAAACTGAGTTTTTCTTTTATTTTTCAATTTTTTAGAAATGGTGGGACGTTCTTTTAGTCCTTTGGCTGTTATTCTCCGTGAGAATAAGCTAACAAGTCCAAATTATGTGGACTGAAAAAGGAACTTGGACATAATACCCATTGTTGAAGTATGTCCTCTACAAAAATTTGTTGGAGTGTATGCCCTCTAGAATAGTTTTCTGATGTAATTATTAATTTTATTAATAAAATAGTTTATTCTCAAAATTTGTTTGTCAATTTACATTTTATTTGTGCACAATTTAAATTTGGAAAGACACATTGTGTTTATGTAAGTGATCCATGTGAATGGTAGTCTTTCACAGGACGGTATGGATCATGGGTTACTTAACACATAAATGCTTTTTCTTCGCTGATTAGTGAGAATGGGAATCCCATCATGTTTAAGTTATTGTGTTATGAACTCCAAATGCGGAATGGCTTACCTTTAGCCAGTGAGTAGTCCACTCAATTCATAGCATGAGCGTATTTTGACTACGTAGAACATGACTTGTGATAGTAGTTTCTAAAAGTACTATTTATAAGAAATCTAAACTATTACTGCTACAGCATGGACTAATACTCTACCGCTTGAGTGTGAGTTAGTGGTCTGACGAAGCTAGAAGCATGTACTTTGATATGCTGTAGTTGAAGTTCTATCGTAGAGCCGATATACTTGTATGTTGGGTATATATTACTAGTTATTTAAGATAGATTTGCACAAGATAACTTCTGCACTATATCGCCCTTTATAACTGTTCGAATAATCTAAATATCTAAGGCCCTAGGGAACATGACTTGGATGTTAGCTTTAGGGTAACTCCTTTGGAAAGAGGAAACATTCCAAGAGTCGTAGATCATTGGACTTGAGGTCTAAGGGTGGTAGATGTCTTTTAGAGAGGTGTTAATACACTCTTCCGCTCTAAAATGTACGGTGATGCATAGAGGAGTATTTTAGCCATTACACCTGTACGTCGGAGACTTTGCTAACGCAACATTGTCCTTGGGGTCAATATTTTCTTGTGGTGATATTAGAAAATATTTAACATGCAAAATACAACTAATTCTATAGTAGGGGTATTTTGGTTATTTTAGTAGCCAAGGCGAAGTGTCTTTTTGTCCTCGGATTAGCCCATAAGTCCTGATGGGTTTGGGCTAAGGGATTGATCTTATATTAAATGGACTTTACTTTATTCGAGGAGCCTAGTTTATTTATTGGGACTAGAATAAAATAAAAGGTCTAAAGAGAGAATTATTTATTGGCCCATTTTGGTTATTTAAATATTTTAATTGTTGGGCTTGTATTAGTCCAAGAATAATTAAATTGAATTAAAGGCTTAACCCAATGAACTGGGCCAAGGCTTAAGGTCTATATTAGTCTATTAGGTTATATAATTAATTTAATTATTGGGCTTGTATTAGTCCAGGAAGAATTTAATTAAATTAAAATAAAAGGCTTAACCTAATGAACTGGGCCATAAGTCCAAAGGTTTGTTTAATGGCTTAAATATGATGTCGGCCTTAGGGCTTTTGTTTAATTTTTGAATGCCCAAATAATAACCTATCATTAAAGTTGTTGGGATAAAGAAGGAATAATAGAGGTTCACTAGAGCACGATCTTCTTTTTTCCTCCAGGAACCTCACGTTCTCTCCTCTCTCTCATGCGTTCTCTGTGTTGTGAAAAATAGCAAGAATAGAGATGAAAAACTCACCTGATTAATGCTTTGTAGAATTTTGTTAGAATGGGAAGATCATCCTTTTATTCTATAAGAATTCACCACGTGTTTCAGGTAGGGTTATATTCCAATAGCCAAGAGGATTCGCGTAAATGAGAAGGAGCAGTCTGCTTGCAAGACTACAACCAGAGGTTTTTTTAGGAGAATTAGTGGCTTGAAGTATTCATCATGAAGTGGTCCAGATATCTTCCTTAGTGCCCAAGAAACCTTTAAGATGCAGAGGTATAAAATTTTTTTCCTTCTGTTATGTCTTTGTGTATGCTTTGTTTCATTAGCATGCTTCTGCGAATTATGTTTTTCCATGTTTTGCAGTCAAAGTTATCTTCTAAATCAACTTCTCTGAACCTGATTATAGAACAAGAAGAGGCACAACCTTAGGAGCATAAATAATTGGAGCCTTGTCGTAGTAGGAGGATATCTGGGGTTCCATAAAGATGGACTGGAGAGGCTTTTGACCTATTCTCTGACCATTAAGAATAAGATCCCTATAAATGCAAGGAGGTTATTGTTGATGTTGCTGCAGACCTATGGCATGAAGCAATGGAAGCTGAGATTGAGTCTACGTACATCAATCATGTTTGGGATCTTATAGCTTCACCTAAAGGGATAAAACCTATTAGGTGTAAGTGGATTAACAAGAGGAAGAAGGGAGTGGATGAGAAGGTGAAAACCTTCAAAGCTAAACTTGTGGTGAAATGGTATATTCAGAAAGAAATGATAGACCATAACGAAAGCTTTTCTTTAGTAGACATGCTTAAGTCCATTCGTATCCTTCTTGCCATTGCATGTCATTATGGTTACGAGATATGGTAAATGGATGTCAAGATGACATTTTTAAATGGTTATCTTAGTGAAGACATCTATATGTCCCAACCTGAAGGTTTTATTGCTAAAGGCCAAGAAGATATAGTTTATAAGCTTAAAAAATCCATTTATAGACTTAAGCAGTCATCCAGAGCATAGAACATTCATTTTGATTAGACTATAAAGTTTTACGGTTTCATTCAAAATGAGGATAAACCATGTGAGCATAGGAAACTGGAAGGCATAAATGTGATTTTTCTTGTCCTGTATGCGGATGACATTCTACTAATTGGAAATGATGTAGGGATACTATCATCTACTATGGTTTGGCTATCGAGTCAATTTATTATGAAGGACTTGGGTGAAGAAAGTTACATTCTTGGAATACAGTTTATTAGAAATAGGAAGCAAAGAATGTTAGGTTTTATCGCAAGATACATACATTAACAAGATGTTGGTCAAGTACAGTATGAACTCATGCAATGGGGCATTGATCCCTTGCAGACATAGGTTACCTTTTTCTTCAAGAGGCTGTCTAAAGTCTCAAGAAGAAAAATAGGTTAAGTAGAATTCTCTATACTTCGGCTATAGGAAGTCTCATGTATGCCATGCTGTATTATAGGCCAGATATCTGCTTTACCATAGGCTTAGTCAGAAGATATCAATTAAACCTTGGAGTGGTTCATTGGCAAGCTGTAAAGCATATTCTTAAGTATCTCAAAGGTACAAGATATTATATGTTGGTTTACATGGTTAATGACTTGGTTCCTACATGATACACAGACTCAGACTTCCAAGTAGATAAAGATAAGAGAAAATTCACTAATGGATATGTCTTCACTTTATCTGAAGGAGCTATTTCATGGGGAAGTATCAAGCAATCTTATATTGCTGACTCAACTATAGAAGCTGAGTATGTGACAGCTTTGGAGACATCCAAGGAACCAGTTTGGCTTCGAAAGTTCCTTTTGGAACTTGTAGTCATACTACACATGGACAAACTAGTTGTGATGTATTGCGATAACACTGGTGCAGTTTCACAATCTAATGAACCAAGGAACCACAAAAAGGAAAAGCACATATAGAGAAAGTACCACCTAATCCGAGATTTCATCTAGAGAAGGGAAGTCGTGGTGGAATAGATTGCCTCAGAGAACAATGTAGCGGAACCTTTCACCAAGCCTTTAGTGGAGAGAGTCTTTAGAAGACACTTGAGGCTATAGGGGTGGGCACTTATGGACTTACTTAGTCTTAGAGTGCAAGTGGGAGATAATTATTAAGCACTTTTTTTTAACTAGTTTAAGCCCAGGTTAATTTTCTTAATTATTCAATTTGGGCTTAAGTCCTAAATAATTAATTAACCAATCAAACTAGATAATAAATTTAATTTCTCTCATTCCTTTTATTTTAATAGGCCCAGAAAAAAATAATTAATGCTTATTATTCTTGGGCTCATTGGGTCCAAGGAAAAATAATAAATTATTTTGGCCAAATAGCCTAAACTAAAAGGTTTTTTATTATTCACGGTACAGAAGAGTTGGAGATTACCCAAACCTCTTCTGTTGATAACTTCTAGATGTTTCAAATATAAAAAAACTAGGGTTAGGTTATCTGGGATATGAATATGGGTCATTATGTAGAGAAAAAACATAATATGCGACATAAAGAGAAAAAGAAAAGCCAGAGCTATTTTTGTTCTCTCTGCTTCTCACGGTTTTGCTCTTTTTCTTCTTTTTCCATCTTCTTGTCTTTGCTAATTAATAGCAAAGGATCAAGATGGACCATCCTCGCCTAGGTTGTTTCACCAGCATAAATTGGCTGAGGAATATTCTGAGAAGCGAAAAGCTTCACGTACATGCCAAGAAGAAGCCTACGGATCGTTGGTTTCTCGCCGGAATCGTCGTCAAGCTTCACTGGCTTCGCTGGTTTCCTTTTCTTATTTCGTTTCCATTTCCTTTTTTTTTTCTTTGAGATAGCTACCATGTTTTTTTCATTAACCTGTAGGTGTAATGACGAAAATACCCCTCTACGTAACACCCATCATTGAAATAGGAAAATAATACTAACACTTTTCTCAATGACGTCTACTCTCCTTTGATAGCTAGTTCGACAATCTATGACTTCCAGTATATACCAACTTATCTCATGGAGCTACCCATAAAGCAAACATATTTAGTCATGTTTCCCAGGGCCCTGATTTATTAGATTATCCCTAACAATCACAGGTGGGTGATTTCTTCATGTAATGAAGCATACAAACTCTATTGTACAAGTTTGTGTTAATTAACTAGAGTCATACACCCAATGTACAATATTATTGGCCTTGCAATGAGACCTCACCTAACATACATCAAAGTGTACAAGTCCAACTTCACTAGACCAACAACTTACACTCAAGTCCTAGGGAATTTCTCCATGTAGTAGCTGTGATAAGCCAATTTTTATTTATTTAAGTACTTTGATAAAGATTATTATCACGTGGTCCAATTCAATGTACTCCATATAAACTTACATTATTGGTATTAGTGGACTACTCATTGGTTAAAGGTAAACTGTTCCCTATTAAGAAACCATAGTATAGTGATCTAAACCTTAATAAAGCACCTAACTTCATCAATCGATCAAGAATAATTTTAACTTATGTGTTAGTATCCTATAATCAACACCTTACTATGAAAGAATGACCTAACCACATACGTTACTTACTAACGCACTTAGACTTTCAATATGCTAATATATGCAAATAAACAGTAATGAATGAAATAATTTTATTAATTTCCAAAATATAGAAGTACTTAGGGCATTATAGGCATATATTCCAACAATATTCCACTTGCACTAAATGGACTTTGATAGTTCATATGCGCCTACCCCTATGACATCTAAATGTCTTTTAAACACCTTATTCGTCAAAGGCTTGGTAAATCAGTCCGCCAAAATATTTGCTAAGGAAATTTGATCAACCACTATCTCTTGTTTCTAGAAGAATTCCCGGATTAAGTGATACTTTCTTTCAATGTGCTTGCCCTTCCTATAGTTTCTTGACTCCTTACATTGTGACATAGCACCAAAGTTGTCACAATATATTATAATAGGCCTATCCATGTATGGGATAACTCCATGTTCTGTGAGGAACTTTCGAAGCCAAACCACTTCTTTAGAAGCTTCTAGAGCTGCAACATACTCAGCTTCCATAGTAGAATTAGCAATACAATATTGCTAGACACTCCTCCATTAAATGGCCCCTCCAAATAAAGTGAAGGTATATCCACTAGTGGATTTTCTTTTATCTTTATCCGCCTAGAATTCCAAGTCCACGTAACTGGTAGGAACTAAGTTATCGGCTCTGTAAACTAGCATATAATCCCTTGTTCCCTTTAGGTACTTGAGTGTATATTCTACAACTTGCCAATGTTCTTCTCTAGGGTTTGACTGATACTTGCTGACCATGCCTACTTCAAAGCAAATATCCAGCCTAGTACAAAGCATGGCATACATGAGATTTTCCACTGCTGAGGCATATGGAATCCTACTAATCCTCTCATTTTCTTCCTGTGTCTTAGGACACTACTTGGAACATAAGGTCAATCCATGCCTAAAGGGTATGATTGCCCCTTGCACATACCCTTTTGCACTAATCCAAGCTAATAATATCTTATCACTATAAGTAGATTGGGATAAGCCTAACATTATTTGCTTCCTATTTCTAAGAAGCTTAATACCAAAAATGTAGCTAGCTTCTCCCATATCTTTCATGCTAAATTGACTACATAGCTAAACCTTTATGGATGATAATATCTCTACATTATTTTCAATGAGTAGAATGTCATCTACATAAATTTCCATAAAGGACAAATTTCTCCCATCTAACTTTTTATACACACTTGGTTGATCCACATTTTGTATGATATCATAAGACTTTACAATCTTATCAAAATGCATGTTTCATACTCGTGATGCTTACTTAAGTCCATAAATAGACTTCTTAAGCTTGTAGACTATATGTTGTTAGCTTTTCGCAACAAAGCCTTTAGGCTCTGACATATAGTTATCTTCGCAAAGATAGCTATTAAAAAAGGTATCTTGACATCCATTTGCCATGTCGTAGTCATAATGACATACGATAACCAAGAGAATGTGTATAGACTTAAGCACGATAACAGGTGAAAAGGTATCCTCATAATCGATCCCTTCTTTCTAAGTATAATATTTTGCACCCAACCTTGCTTTAAAGGTTTCCACCTTTCCATCCACATATCTCTTTCTCTTGTATACCCACTGTCACGCCCCATGCCCGCAGACTCGGGAGCGCGCCTATGGGCTTGGCAGCACCCACGGTTAACTACTTGGCCGCCGTCCTCGCGGGTTAAAATGGATATCCCAAGTTGACAATGGATACTTATGCCCATCCTTATATACCATACAGATATCTCATCCCAATCCCATGAGGGATTGTGGTATCACATTCACCCCTCCTTTAGGCCCAAGTGTCCTCGCTGGGCCCATACTTAGGGGCCAAACCCAAGACCAACCATGCGGCATAGGATTCTAGAGGTGGCTCCCACCACGCACGGTGTCGCATATAGTTCCCATACTGGGGGCTGGTTACCCACTCTGATACCAAATGTCACTCCCCGTGCCCGCGGATCCGGGAGGGCGACTATGGGCCTGGCAGCACCCATGGTCAACTACTTGGCCGCTGTCCTCACTAGGCCAAAATGGATATCCCAATTTGACAATGGGTACTTAGGCCCATTCTTATATATCATACACACATCTCATCCCAATCCCATGTGGGATTGGGGTATCACACCTACTTTGACCCTATAGGTTTAATCCTTTCAACTGCAGTGACAAGATCCCATACTTGATTGAGGTACATAAACTCAATCTCAGCATCTACTGTATTTTACCATTTGTCCGTATTAACATCAATAATGGCCTCATCGTATCTAGCGGCATCTTGTTCTTGATGGTCGTAAACCACCTCAAAGGCCTCTCCAATACATCTCTCAAGAACCCTAGATATCCTCCCACTATGACTTATCTCAATCTTTATGGGAATATCTAGTTGTATCTCTTTCTGTTCCTCAACTGGGGTACTAGAAGTTGAAGCATCACTCAATTTCTCTTCCAATTCCACCATACTCAAAACCTTAGTGGAAATACCCTGTCCATCTTCCAAGTACCTTACATGAGAACTTATAAGTACTTTATGCTCTTGGGAATGATAAAATATCCACCCCTTGTTCCTTTTGGATACCCTATAGAGTAGCACAATTTTGATTTTTTCTTTAGCTTACTTCCTTTAGTCAAAACATAAGTTGGATAATCCCATACCTTGAGATGATTTAAACTGGGCTTTCGTCTAATCCACATTTCATAGGGTATCCTAGGCATTGACTTGGAAGGCACCAAGTTTAGAATATATGTTGCTGCTTCCAGAGCATATCCGCAAAAAGAAATAGGAAGAGTAGCATGGCTTATCATGCTCCTGACCATTTCCATTATTTCCATTAATGTTCTATTTCTTCTCTCAGCTATTACATTCTATTGGGGAGTCCCAAGGGTAGTTTGCTGAGATACTACACCCTGATGTGCTAAGTTATCCTCAAATTCACTTGGAGATACTCTCCACCATCATCTAATCTTAGCTTTTTTATTAGTTTACCTGTTTGACGCTCCACCTCAACTTTAAGCTTCTTGAATATATCAAAGGAATCAGACTTGCGTCTTATCAAGTAAACATAACCAAGATGTGAGTGATCATTTGTGAACATGATAAAGTAATTATAACTTCATCTAGCTGGTGAAGACATATGACCACAAACATCAGTATGAACTAACTCTAATATTTCTTTGGCCTTTTCCACCTTTTATGTAAAAGATCTTTTGGTCATTTTACCCATAAAGACAAGATTTACAGTAAGGCCATTCTTCTAATTTCAATGACTCTAAGGACCTATTTTAGATTAACCTCTGGATCCGATTAGGATTTATATGTCCTAATCTCAAGTGACATAATTAAGAGTTATTTGATGTGTCATTTCTCTTCCTATTATTAGGCTCTGTTTGAGTATTATTTATTCGATAGTTAATAAGATTGACATAGAAAAGATTGGCATACATGTTTTTAGTGTAAATAACTTTTCCATTTGTACTGATTAAAATGCCAAAATGGAAAAAAACAGAATAATCTTGATTAATTAATCTTGAAACTGAAATCAAATTATGCTAAAAACTACAAACGTATAAAATAATTTTTAAAACTAAAATCCTATTACAATTAAATAGAAACTCCAAGTGTCCTACTGCTTCAGCCCACACTTGTGCTCTGATGCCTACTCTAAGTTAGTGCTCTCCTCTATTGAGTTATCTTACAATGCTCAACCCTTACACGGAGTTACAGATATAATCCATGGCTCCAAAATCAACAATCCAAGTGGATGATGATCCAACAACTAATATAGACCCTAAGTCAAGAGTAGTACCTAAAGAGGACTTAGCCAAGAAATCTGGATAATCTTTCTTGAAGTGCCCCTTCTTACCATGGTTGAAACACTTTTCCTTGAGCTTGGCGTTGGGCTTGCATGGACCAGGCTTAGATGCCTTAGGCTAGGCCCTTGTATTTTTTTAGGCTTTCTTCTTCTTGAACATCTTGGGCTAGGCCCTCAATCTAGAAGATGGTCCAGAGTGAGTAACCAAAACCTATGACACAAGTTTCATGATATTCTTAGTAGCCTAGAGTTCCTTCATAATCTCGGTTAAAGATATATTCAACTTGTTCATACTATAATTTTGCTTAAACTGAGAATACAAATCTGGCAAAGCTCCAAGAACAATGTCAATTTGTCTCTTAGTATCAATTGTTGTCCCTAGGACCTTGGCTTCCTTGAAGTGAGTAATCATCTTGATCATATGCTCGCGAACTGATGCTCTCTCAGCTATTCTAGTGTTCATGATTACTTTAAGAACTTCCTGCTTTGCGAGCTAGCTTTTATCAGCAAACATGGTTTGCAATGATACGTTGATGCCATATGCAGTTGGCATGTTTTTGTGCTTAGACTGGAGAACATTGGACATGGAAGCTAACATATTGCATCGAGCCATTTTATCAGCTTTTCTCTATGCTTTCTCTGTCTCATGATCCTAGTACATGGAATCTTCTCCAATTTTAGGATAGGGGTCAGTCAGAACATACTTGTACTCCCTGGTAGTAAGTACTATGTTCAGATTCCTTTTCAATCTACATAGTTAGGTCTAGTTAACTTATTCACCTTGAGAATAATGGACAAATGACTGAAACGAGACCTTTCTGTTGATTAAAAAAAAACTACACTTAGAAAAATGTTTGTTTTGAAAAACACATATAAAAATGCACATTTAAGACTTCATATTATTTCTATGATATGGTTATCCTATTAAAGCTATTATCAAAATATGAATAATTTGGCTCTTAGAATAATTGACAGAGTTTCGTAAGAGGGTTAATAATTTTCTAAGATAATTATATAACCATCACAAATTAAACTTCCCTAATAGGTAATAATCCAAAAAGAGTTCCATCCATAGGATGGTCACTACTCTCACAACGTACGGATAATCTAGCATTAATGCCTCCAACGATAGGTTGGCCGACCCTAATGCTTATCCTAGGCTTTAATTATAATTCCTTTGTTATTTCTAGATTCTCATGGAAATCTATCCTATATAGGGTCAAGCTCAGAATGACGTAAGAATAACCACAGAGCCATAGAGCCATTGGAAATCCTCTCCCACTTAATCTTTTGAGAAAAACAGGTTTTTATGGAAAACGTTCCTTTAAAAAATATTTTGGTTTTATTAACTTTAGTAAACATCCAAAAATTCAATATTATTCTATGTGTCAAGGATAAAAGCCTTTAAAAAATTAAACCATGAATTTTTATTTTCACTATTTAAGTTAAAACTATTTATAGGAACTAACTTTAAAATACTTAAATTTAAAATTATTCTCCATGTTAAGGATAAAAACCTTTCGAAGAATAAAACATGAATTTCTTTTTAAATTACTTAGTTCTAATATAAAATTGTTTTCCTTAATTGTTTTATTTAGAGAAAAAATTAATTTCTTAAAAACCTTTGTGTATTTGATCACAAAATTAAATAAATAGATGTGCTCCAAAAAGTAAACCTTTTACATGCTACTTTCTAACCATTAATACTTATGCGACCAAATAATGGATTAAAAAAAAAAATAATAATAATAATAATAATAAAATTAAAATGATCTTGTTTAATCCTAAGGTGGTTCCCCTTTACTAACCATTTTCATGCAAAATTATTTGTGACAATAAATAAACCATTGAAAGAAAAATAATCTTGTACGATATGACCTAAAAGAAAAGAAATTACAAGAAAAAAAAACTTCAGGAGACTGTGAACTGTATGACCGTGACCAAACCACCGAGAAACCAACCCAAATGTCATGCCCTTTCAAGCCCCAGCAGCGGAACTGACATACCTTGTGATCACCAACCGTGAGAGGCACTAGGTAAGGCTCTCATAACCTGAGGGAATTTTTCCCATAGCTAGCTGTGGCACATGGTGTGCCTCTTATGGCTTGGGAGAGAAATTCTCCCAAGCCAGCCGTGGCACACCTCAATCCTCTCATGGCTGGCAAGCCTCTGTATTATGTCCCCCCCCTCCCCCATTTTCATGCCTTTTCATTTCTTCTTCAAAAGTTTTGCAGCATTAATTTAGGCACCAATTTTGTTATATGAATTCTAGTAAATTGAATTTAAATACAATCCAATCGCCTATGCCTTTCAAAATGACACATAATATGTGGAAAGCGATTAAATAAATTACAGATGCCTATGCCTTCACGCGTGAGGCATACACAAAATCTACCTATATCAAAACAACGAGGGATTCATACAATCACAAATATCATATTTTTATTAGTAAAAAAACCGCCTCACCAGTTATTAACCCTAAGCATGCTCCTAGATTTTAACCTCTCGCTAATACCACATGAAGGATCACGAGAAAATTAAATACGTAGTGAAAGACGGCAAATTAAAATTTTTTCCAAGCCAAAGTCTAGGAGTACTTACTTCTAGGGAATTTTATTTAAATAATTAGAGTTTGATTTGGATTTGACGGCGCTTCCTGGACGGGAACATCTACTTGTTCTATGGGCACACCAGCTAGTCGTCAGCTCCTTCACATCAAACACTTGACATGTTAGCTAGCTCATGACCTTCCAGAGCATTCTCTAACCACTATTGATCTCTACAGGTAAAAGTAGAGCAAGGGTGAAGAAGATTGGAAGTAAAACAAAAGAGCTAAATGTTAAAGGAAAAATGAAAAAAAAAAACCAAAAAGAAAATGGTGACCTCGTTTTGTTCAAGGAAAAGCCAAAACTCCTTCCTTTTCTTATGAAAATCGCTCAAAACCTTAATACAGTACAAAGCCATAGAAATATATAAAAACAGTAGCTTCCTTTTCCTTTCCCAAAACTAAATCTTCCATGCATTTTTCTTTTTCTTATTTCGTTTTCTTTTCTATTTTTTTTTTCTTTGAGGTGGGTACCATATTTCCTAAAGAAACTTTACCGGCTCAATTTACCTTGGTGGACAGTTTCAATTAATTAGCCCATGACTAATTAAATAGCTCTTATATTAATTAATTAATCCACTTGGGCCCAATATAAAAATACCCTACATAATTAATTAATAACTATTTAATTAAATTAGCTTTTTTATTAATTAATTAAATCATTTGGGTCCAATATAAATTTATCCAAGACAATTAATTAGTAATCTAATTAATTATATTGGCCTTTTTGGTATATTTTTGGGTGAAAATTCCATATTTCTCTTGTTTGATTTTATTTCATAAAATTGAGGAATTCATTGTTGCTAGACAAGCATGGGCTCATCATTGGCGTTATATTCTGTTGATAAAAATTCTTGCTTTGATCTTCTTTTGGGTGATTGAGCATGACTTTTTTATTATCATTGTGATTACGCAACGAAGACTTCTTTATGTTTGAGAGATGTTTGTTATAGGATTACCATGATTATATCACTATGTTTTTATTGTGATCATGCTCTTTATTGTGAATTAGTTGGTTCATTGAGCAATTATGTTGATATTCTATTTAGATTGGGATATTATGATCTTTTGTGCAAGTGTTGTTGAGGTAATTTAAGTTGTGATTGTGAGGTGGTGTTTGGGTTGAGAATTGTTTATTTATATTCTTGGTTGAGAGAGTTGTTGTTGTGCATGGGGTTGTGAACATTCTTTCATCCATTACCCTATCTTCTCTTTTGTGAGTAATAATGTCTAGACCACGGGGTATGCCTCCACAAGCTAAAAGGGCTAGGGCTTCATCTTTTTCTACCCTATCTTTTGAGCACTTTCCTACACAGCCTGCCTAATTCTTTGAGCCTACATGCCAAAATTAGTACCAACCCCACTTGAAAAATAAAATCATTGTAGAAAAAACAATCAAACCATGAATAGACAATACCCTTTAGCTCTCTACCATGTTTAGGAGAATAGGATGGGAGCCCATCATTTGACTCTAGGGTGCTTATTGTCCAGTGAGAATTAACGAGTTTTATACTAACATGCAGGACAAGAAGAAAAACAACTTGGAGACTATTTCTACAATGGCTAATAGGGTACACAATGAGCTTCATAGGACAAGAGTAGCTACTATCCTGAGTCTACCTGATGATAGTTGATGTGTACAGAATTGGGTATAAAAATAATATAACACTAAGCACATTTCCAATCAAGTTTAAATTAAAATGTTAACCCCAAATTACATATATGAGCAAGCATACTCATCATTAGGTATAGCATAGTGTTCAAATGAGTGTCGATCCTCTAGGAACAAGTATGCGTTAGTCACTTTTCTTTCATTGCTTAACCCACTCAATAAAGTGAAAAAGAATAAAATAGGAAAAATAAAATAAAATAAAAGAATATATACATGTCAAGGATGGAGAATTATGTAACTCAAACCATTATTTTGACAAACATGACCTTAAAGTACCCAATCAATATCATAACTAATTATTATCTTGGCATCATGAAGGATTAAGATAGAATTACTTCTTTTCCAATCCATGAAATCACTATTTTCTAGAAAAATTAGCATCACATATCTTGTCTCAACTAATTCACCCAAAAGGTGCATTAAACACAATTCTTATTTAAATTTTCATATCATGGTAAATTTAAAACGTGAAATTAGCCAATGAATCCATATCCTGGCAGACATCAATTAACCTTTAATTACCCAGTTCTTACCAATTAACCTCTTTTCCAAGAAAGTTAAGAGACAATAACTAAGAAATTAATGAATTGAAACCACCATCAACCATTTTTCTAATCAAGTTAATGGAAAGAAACAACCAGCTAATCTCATACTTAGCATAAGTAATTAAATACCAAGAAAATAATCAATTAATCAAAAGATAAAAGTAACTCTAAAAATCATGAATAACTAAAACAATGTCAAATTAGAATAAAATAATTAATACATCATTGTTCAAGAAGAAGAAAACAAAGTAAAAGAAAGCACTCATAGAGAAGCCTCCTTCTTCTTCCTTTGTAGACCCTCTTGCACAACCCTCCTTGATTTGGTAGAATTCCTCCTTGATTTGAGTGATTTGAATTTATGATCTATGAATTCCCCCCTTTCCTTTGTGTTTTCCATTTATTTATAGGCCTTAGAAGTGCCTAATTTCATTCCTTTAGGGTTTCTGGCCGACTAGAAGTAGGAAAATACTAAAACTCTACAATGTGCCAAAAAATGTGCACAAAAATTGAAGCACCGCCTCAGCATCATGGCACAGCCGGCACTGCCTGTCTTGCTTAGGGTCGGTGCCGGTTGTGGTTTGTTTCTTTGTTCGTTCGCCGATTTTCTTCATTTTCACTCCAACCCTTCCAGAGTGTAGCCAGCACCGCCTCTAGCCTCCTAGTTGGCACCAGTTCAATTCTGTTGTGCTTCGTTTCACTAATTTTTCATTGCCTCGAAGTGCATGCCAGCAGCACGTAGCCAGCGCCGGTTCCCCTGTCCTAACCAGCGCCACCTCTATTCTATTTTGTAATGCTTTTATCTTTTTTTACCCCTAAAATCTAGAATAATGCAAAAAATACCTTTCTAAGGGTAAAATCTCAAATATGAAGGAATATAACTAGTTATTGAACAAAATGTATCACAAAATAGCCTTAAATAACTAAGAAATATATGACTAATTTAGGTCCTATCACATTCCCCCACATTTAGCTCTTTGCTTGTCCTCAAACAAAATATCAAAGACAAGTAGAAAACAAACAAGTTTTCATAAAATCACTCAATCAATTTCAAAATAATATCTCCAATGCTTTCTTTATTCAAGATAACAACACATATACTACTATATCTTTCATAACAAATGCAAGACTTATGTAAGTGAATAGTGACTAGTAGAACCATCTCAATACTTAATAATATTCTCAAACTATTGGAAAGAATTTAGTTCAAGAAAAATATGCATTCCATAAGCTTACTTTTCATTCACTCTCTCCATTAATCTAAGACATATCATGATTCTACTTAGGTCAAGTAGGACTTTTAAGATTGTAATGTAAGGCTAAAGGGTTTGTAATATTGCTTGTCAAATGAAGGATATAGGAGAATCGAATATCAAAGAAGATGAGAGTATGTAAGAAAAAGATAAACAAAATGTACCAAGAAATTCCAAACTCTTCTTGCTCTCTTATCCCAAAATCAATCAAAACTTATAACCTTGTATAGCAATTATGGTAGTTCAAGCAAATCTTGCAATCTTTCCAGCAATCATTCTCAAGTCATTGTTCATATTTAACAAGATCATCCAAGATTTCAGCAAATTTCTTTTTTCTTCTTCAGCTCTCCTCCTATGCTTTTCTTTCCTTTTTCTTTCTCTTTTTCAAATGCTACTTTTGTTTGTTTCTCAATTTTTTTTTCAACATTTTCTAGCAACTTTGTGTTCACTCTTTCTTTTTCTTTTCTCCTTTCTCACTCATTTCTCCTTTCACAACTCAACCCATGATGCATGACTGAAAGTAACAAGTCATGACCTTTACAAAAGTATTTTCCCTCACAATTCGTCTACTTGTCCTTTCATCCATCAAGAGCAATCAAAGATTTGGAAGAATTATCAAACTCTCAGAAAGAAGTAATGGACAAAGTATGATAACGGTTTTTAAGAAAGAAATTAACAATTTTGGCTCAAAATAGGCAGTAAGGACAATATAAAATAGGTAGGCTTGAAAAGCTCAAACTATCCAAAGAAGGCCTACTACCGTCATCCATAAGTTAAATCATGAATGTCTTTCTTATTTTAGCTCGAGAGGTATTCATGTAAGTTCTAGAATGCTCAGTGAATTTTAGAAGAAAAACAAGTGTAAGAACAATTTAAAGGATTTAATCAAGAACTACTTAGTCCAAATGCGTGTAAAAAGTCATGTATAAGCTACAAATGATATAAAACATATGCTCTATGATCAAGCACAAAGACATGCATTAAAAATACATCTTGAAAGCTCAAGCGATTTCTCAAAAAGGTTGTTCAAAGAAGAATTTCAAGAAGAATGAAGCATAGAAGAATTCTCATTCTAACCACTCCCCCACACTTAAACTGGACATTGTCCTCAATGGCTAAATAAATAGAGTAAGGAAATAATGCCACAGGAGTAAAAATAAAGGGGAAAAGATAAGAACGAAAATACTTCCATTACGAAGTAGCTCTAATTTTCCAAACCTTGTGCTCAAAATAAAATTGATAAAAACTTGGACAAAGTATATCACCAAATCACTCCCTCACACTAAAATTGGACAATGTTCTCATTGGCAAAAAAAATAAACACAAGAAAGCATCTCCAAAGGGACTAAAAATAATAATGGGTAAGAAAGTTTAAGTAATACTTCCCAAGTGCAATAATGCTCCAATAGGTATCCAAACTTGAGGTAAAGAGAAGGGCTTGTCCAAGAGGACTTTATTCCTATAAAACAAAACACAAAAAAAGCCCAAGGAAAATAATAATAAAAACATACCTAAATAAAAGAAAACAAACTAAAGAAAAAGACTAAAATAAATAAAACAAAAACTCTTTACACTCATCAAACCGTTTGAAAAGAAATTAAAGCTCCAAATATAAGATAGGCATGATGAGTGTAGAATGAAGAGAGGTTTTTTAAAAATAGAAGGCTTATGAAAATAATTTTTTTTCACTAAAGCACAACACATAAACTCATGTCTCTAACCTTGCTTTAGACACATAAATATTTTTGTCAACATATAAGTGCTCATGGTTTCTAAAGAATGCATCAAACGTGAAATCACTAATTAACCCTTCAAAAGATTTTTTACAATTAAAATTCCCCTTTAAACCTAGTATTTATGTTCTTAAAGATGGGACAGGGAAATCCTTACTTTTTAAATATATCTACAAGTACCAAGTTACCTCCCTTTGAATAGGGTGAAGGGTAGAATTCGTCAATATCCTCAAAAGGTTTCTTGGAATGAATGATAAATCCAACTTCTTGAGGCATGTTAAACTCCATACATTATCAGTGGGACCATTATTCTCCAAGAGGTGAGAGGGACCTAAGAAATCATGTGAAAAAGAAATATTAGAATTATGAGCACATAGAGTAGAATAAAATACCTCTCTTGGAACATCATGCAATTGTCCCTCATAGCCTCTCTTTTTTTCCATGATCAATTGTACGGGCTAGCCTAAACTCATGAGTCTCCTCAATAATCTTAAGTAGTTTTTTCCTTTGATTGCACAATCATGGGAAAGTTTCTTCATGCTCCTAAACAGATGAATTTGTATTGGCAACAAAAGATTTCACTAAAGCTTCTAATGACGTCTCACTAAAAACATCACTGTGAGCTTGTAATTTTACCAAGACACAAATGCTCTCTCTCTCTCTCTCTAACTAAAAACTATCGTAATTGAATGCATGACCACGAATTCATAAATTAAATACTAAACTAAGATTAAAAAGTTGCAAATAAAGAAATAAATAATAAAATAAAATAAATTCAATCCGTCTAAATTATTGTGTTAGCAAAAGTCTAAACTTGAAAATAAAAAGAATTAGTATTGACTCAAAATTATAGACATAAAAATCATTCAATTCAAAATACAAAGGTTACACATATTCTAAATTAACATTCGGTTAGTAAAATTAAATAACTAAATATACAATATATACAAACATACAAAGACAACTTAGTTATTACAAACATGTATCTACCTACGTACATATTTACAACATATAGTGAAATTAAAATACAATTATACAAACAAACAATAGGCCACCTACTTATACAAGGAACATAGATACATATTTACATATTTACATATAGACATATGAACATATAAGCATAGTTAAATTAATGAAATCCAAGCTTTCATCATATTGTTCCCCAACAATGGTGCCAAAAACTTAATGTGTATAGATTTGGGTATAAAAATCATATAACAATAAGCACATTCTCAATCAAGTATAAATGAAAATGTTAACCCCAAATTACACATATGAGCAAGCGTACTCATCATTATGCATAGCATAGGGTTCAAATAAGTGTCGATCCTCCAGGAACAAGTATGCATTAATCAATTTTCTTTCATTGTTTAACTGTCTCAATAACGAGAAAATGAATAAAATAGGAAAACTAAAATAAAATAAAAGAATATATACATGTCACGGACGGAGAATTATGTAACTCAAACCATTATTTTGACAAACATGACCTTGAAGTACCCAATCATTATCATAACTAATTATTATCTTGGCATCATGAAGGATTAAGATAGAATTACTTCTTTTCCAATCCATGAAATCACTATCTTCTAGACAAATTAGCCTCACATATCTTGTCTCAACTAATTCACCCAAAAGGTGCATTAAACACAATTCTTATTTAAATTTTCATATCATGGTAAATTTAAAACGTGAAATTAGCCAATGAATCCATATCCTGGCAGACATCAATTAACCTTTAATTACCCAGTTCTTACCAATTAACCCCTTTTTCAAGTAAGTTAAGAGATAGAAAATACGAAATTAATGAAGTGAAACCACCATCAACCTCTTTTCCAAGCAAGTTAATAGAAATAAACAACCAGCTAATCTCATACTTAGCACAAGTAATTAAATACCAAGAATAATAATCAATTAATCAAAAGATAAAAGTAACTCTAAAAATCATGAATTCCTAAAACAATGTCAAATTACAATATGACAATTAATACATCATTGTTCAAGAAAAAGAAAACAAAGTAAAAGAAAGCACTCATAGACAAGCCTCCTCTTTCTTCTTCCTTTGCAAACCCTCTTGCACAACCCTCCTTGATTTAGTAGAATTCCTCCTTGATTTGAGTGATCTGATGTTATGATCTATGAATTCCCCAATTTCCCTTGTGTTTTCCATTTATTTTTAGGCTTTAGAAGTGCCTGATTTTGTTCCTCTAGAGTTTCTGGCCGACTAGAAGTAGGAAAATACTAAAACTCTACAATGTGCCAAAAAATTCGCACGAAAATCAAGGCATCGCCTTAGCATCAAGGCATAGCCTATCCTGCCTAGGGCCGGCACCAGTTGTCATTTGTTTCTTCGTTCGTTTGTCGATTTTTCTTGATTTTCGTGCCAACCCTTCCAAAGTGCAGCTGGCACCGCCTCTAGCCTCCTAGCTAGCAATGGTTCAGTTCTGTTTCACTCTGTTTCACTTATTTTTTATCATCTCGAAGTGCATGCCAACAGCACGTGGCCGGCGTAGGTTCCTCTATCTTGGGTGGTGCCGCCTCTATTCTGTTTACGACATTTTTGTCTTATTGTATCCCTAAAATCTGAAATAATGCATAAAATACCTTTCCAAGGGTAAAATCTCAAATATGAAGGAATTTAACCCATTATTGAACAAAATGTATCACAATATAGCCTCAAATAACTAAAAAATATATGACTAATTTAGGCTCTATAAATGGTCCATCAATTGCCATGGATCACCATAACCAGTGGATCATTTCTGAGGCTTCTTGGAATGTGACTGGCACCCGCAATACCTTAGGGATGTATAAGAATAGTCATGTGGGACAGGTGAGCTACTATTCCAATAATGACCTTGAGGCCCGACTGCGAGCCTTAGTCTATATTTTCTCGTTCAATATAGTACCTAAGGCTAGTGGTTTCAATAGTCGAGGGTGAGCCTATCCCCCTCAACCCGCATATCATCTAGTCCATGAGGGATTTCGTCTTCTCTCGCCTTTCCTCCAAGGCATTCGTTTTCCCTTTAGTCATCATGCCTATCCTATAGTCCATTAGAGTGGGTCGTGATGGGGAGCTAACTGAGACCACCATAGATCTGGATGTATTGACTGAGCATACACTGATCCAATATGGATATAGATTTCACAAGAGAGAGAGAAGAGATAGACGAGACCCTTTAAGGTCTAACATCCTTAGATGGAGGAGGTACCCCCTAGTAATGATGAGGGCGAGAAGCAGCCACCAAAGGCTTGAGCACGTATTAGTAGTTCGAGATCACTGCCTAGTTTTGGATTCGAGGTCGAGATGCGTACCTAGTTGGAGCAGTTTAGGATCAGGATGGAGACCCAGACGACTATTCTTCTCTAACTTCACGATTCTTTGGCTGAGATGCATAGGAGGCAAGATGCTCATGAGCAGAGATTAATTGCTTTGATCTAGCAGTTTCCTATATCAAGAGGAGGTGCATCCACTAGTGGAGCAACTGATGCTAATGTTGCTACTGATGATGATGCTAACAATGATGATTTTGAGGAGGATGTCTCATGATTTTCTTCGTTTAGTATTGCTTTTGTTTATTTTTACTTTTAATTTTAATGACTTTTCTTACATAGTTGTTTTCTTTTAGTTGTTTTATTTTATTTTCACTTTTATTCTAATTTTATACTTTTATTATTTTTTATGTTTCTTTGTATAGGAAGACTCAACCTTTGGCAAGGAAACAATACTCTTTTAGGATGAATTCAACCTTATTCTTAACAATACATGGCTATGGAAAGTATTTCTTTGTCTTTCCTTTCTTCCCTTTTTCTTTTTAGTCCCTTGGATAAATTTTTTTTGTTATATTCTAGGCTATTGGGGATAATGTCCAACTTAAGTATGGGGGAGGGATTCAAGTTAATACTTTCTTCATTCTTCTTGATTCTCTTGAATTTTTTGTGCATGTTGAGCTAATTAAAATTTTCTTTCTGTTGAAGATGATTTTTGTGCTAAAATTTAAAAATTTTTGAATTTGTCTATGATGGAGTTATGATTTTCTTTTTAACTTTGGATACGGATTTGCCATTTATTATGGTTGTATTTTTGCTAAAAGGTAAACTTGTGTATTAAGTTATATTTTGCTAAGTCTTAAAATTTTAAGTTAACCTTGTATTTGGTATCTGAGCTTATTTTATTCTTTGAGGTTGAATATGGATGATATGATGAATATGGAAAAAGTTGTTGATTAATTCCGATTTCATAGATTTATAATTTGTTTAACTTTGAGTTATGAATAACGAATGTGAGGAAATAAGAAAAACAATGAGTGAGAATAATCATTGTTGTTTGAGTTGAAAAAATTTTAAGTTTTTGAAATAAGAAAAAAAATGCTCTTATTTTGAATTTTTAAAGTCCTTTTAC
The DNA here is from genome assembly GCA_026120185.1 of Voacanga thouarsii. NCBI lineage: Eukaryota > Viridiplantae > Streptophyta > Magnoliopsida > Gentianales > Apocynaceae > Voacanga > Voacanga thouarsii. Next base: position 1,315,620 of record JANUWF010001625.1, read on the forward strand.
TGAAATAGGGGTAACATGGAGAAAAGTAGAAAAGATTGTTCAATGCATTCTCTTAATGCTATCTCGAATGCAAGAAGGCAAAAAGAGCAAGAAAAAAAAGAAAGAAGATGTTGAAAGATGTGTTGAAATGAGAATAATAACTATAAGGGGGTCAATACGGTGTGTGAAGAGAAATCCATTCACTCGAGGCTATCAATTCCCTAAGTCATTGAAAAATCAAGTGTTTCCTTTTTCTACTACTTGAGTTGTGCAAATTTGAGTTCATGATGCTGAAATTGGTTAAATAGTTGCTCTTTTATGATTCATGACTGTCTATGTTTTTGCTTAAGGGATACAATAATTTTATTGTACTGAATATGAGATTGTTTAACTTAACTTTGATGGCCTTGGGATTATTTGATTTAATGCATCAGTTTGTAACCTTTTGAAAGGGTTGAAGGAATGGCAAGTTTGTGTTTAAGGTTGGATAATGATTATTGCTTTATTATGGATGAATTTGATTGAGAATAAGTGTGATGAATTGTTTTGTCATGTTCATAAGCTGTTTGCTTAGTGATTAATTCATGTTTTCTTGAGGACAAGCAAAGCTTAAAATGTGGGGGAATATGATAGGGCCTAATCTTATCTATATTTTTCAAGTTATTTGAGGATATTTTGTGGTACTTTTAGTTTAATAACTAGTCATTTCCCATCCTATTTGGTATTTTACTTGTAGAAAGTATTTTTGGCAAATTTGTATAGGAATTGGACGATTTAAAGTGAAATTATAGATTTCTAGACTTGAGTCGGCACCTACTCAAAGTGACTAAACAGATCGTGGCTTAGTTATGGAAAAACAAATGAAACACTGCTCAAACTAGGAGAATTCTAAAGCTGGACCGGCGTTAGTCTAGACGAAGTGACCCAGTGCTGGACCTACTCTATTATGGCAGTTTAGAATCCTTTTTAAGTCATATTGGAAATTGACAAGGTGGTTAACTTGCTTCTAACTTGTACTTAGCCCAAGGCTTTTGAATGACAAAATTTAGCAACTAAAAGGCCTATGTAATAATAAAAAAAAAAAAGTGAAGATTAATTTGTGAATCCAAGAAGCTAAAGCTGAAAAACACTTATTGAAGGAGAATTCATTACTCAAAGGAACATTGGTTCAACAAGATTTTTAAAGGAAGAAGAAAATGGCTTGTCTATGAGTTCTTTCTAAGACCTTTATTATTATTTTTCTTTGAACAATGATGAGATTAATTTTTAAATTGTAATTGAATGTTATTTTTTAGATTCATGATACTGTAATTTATTTAATCTTTGATTAATTAGTTATTGTTCTTGGTATTTGATTACTTGCCTTTATTTAATAGCTTGATGAAGCTAAATCTATGTCTAATGGACTTCGGAAATGAAGTTAGATAGAGTTCAATTTAGTTAATTCTATATAATTGATATCTTAACTGGATGGGGAAAAAAGGTTAAGAATTAAACCTAAGTAATCATACATTAGTTAATTTCACCTAGAGTATAGGGTCATTAAGTAATTTCATATTTTATATTGCCTAGAGTATAGGGATATACATGAGGAATGAGTTTAATACATTTCTTTGGTTATGTTAGTTTGATTGAAAAATCTGCTAATGTAATCAAGAAATAGTGATTCCATGGATTTGGAAAGAAGTGGATTCTATCTTTATTCCTTGATGATGTAAAGATAATGATTGATTGTGGTAAGTGTTAAATGTGACATATCATGTTTTCAAGAATAATTATTTAATCACATGTTTTTTCTATGCAAGAGTTGTGTATATATTTTGTCTTTGTTTTTATTTTTATTTTTATTCTTTATCAATCTAACTGCTAGGTTAAACATTGAATGAAAAGTAATTAGTATGTACTTGTTCTTTAAGGATCAATACTAGTTAATGCCCCATATTATGCTTAATAATGAGTGCACTTGTTCATATATGTAATTTAGAATTAATGTGTTTAATTTAAACTTAATTGGGAATGGATACAAAAGTGTATAATTTTTATATGCCCAAATTTAACGCAGCAATAGTCAAGAAATGGGTTGTGAAGGGAGATCTAAGAAGAGCTCAAAATCAACACAATCACATATGGAAGATCAATAAATTTTTGGAAGCCAATTATGGAACCAAAAAGAGCTTGATGATAAGATATCAGTTTTAATTTAATTTGAATTTAAATTAAAATATGATACTATATTATCAGAGTTAAATTCTAAGAGGTTCGGGGTTTTTTTTTTCCAGAAAACCCTAGCCGTCTTCTTCAGAGCCCCGTTCTGTTGAGAATATTCATGCCTCCATTCACCAGAAAAAAAAAACCTCTCAAACCATAGGCGCTAGCACTCTCAGGGTAACGAGTCAGTTCACCGTGTGTATTCGATAGAGGACGTTCGAACACTGCAGCGTCTGGTGATCATTCGGGTTGCACGTACGATAGCACAATCAGAATCGAAGGATCTCTATTACACTAAACAGAGGTAATTCTATAAACCTTAGATCTTCTTAATCATTTACTTGGGTCCTTGAAAGGGATTCGTATATGTTTCCTGCGTTTAGGAGTCCATGAATCCTAACAGCATATGTGGTAGAAAAATTAGCTGCCAATAGTTTGGGTGCACGGCCAACTGTACGACAGTACATGAAGTTGTACACAACCATTAGAGCCTCACCCATTCCTAGCACGCCAGTGTAACCCATATGTAGGGTCGTGCAAAATCCCTGAAGCATTTTTATTGTCTTGTTTAACTTTATTGCGGTTATTTTTAATTCGACCTCAGTTTGTAATAGTTTTAATGGCCAATTTGACTTATTTTAAGGCCTCTTTTGATTACCCTAATAGCTTAGGGCTTGGCATCTATGTATATGCCATTATATCTATTGTAAAGAACAACTTTAGAATTTAGAACATTTAAAATCCAAGAACTCTTGTGAGTTTGGTGAGGTAATTCGTCTTAGGATTGTTCCTTTCAATCAAAACTAATCTTTGGGCTTAGTCTTTCAGATATGATCTTGGAGTTGATTTATCAATGAATTTCGTGGCAAAATTTGGGGTAAAATGCAAGACCCAACTAAGAACACAAAATAGTGGAATTTATGAAGAAACAAGACACCCAATTCAAATACTACGACCCTAAGCTAAAACTACAGAATTTAGAACACTATGAATGAGAATCAAGTCTACTAATTCATACCCAAAAACCCACAACCAACTATGAAACTAAGAATACTTGAAGAAGATGAACTGGGCAACCAAAGATAACCTCTACTCTCGACCCTTAGATAAGCAAGAAACTAAGATTCTATCTTGATAGGTTAGTTTTATCTATCCTTAAGAGTTTATGACCTCAAATTAAAGGCAATGAATGGAATCCTAGGATTGGTCTTGGCCTTCATAGAAGAACCCTCAAAATACTCTCTCAATAGTGTCTTTTGATCTCAATAAAATATCCAGTTTTAGTTAAAATGTTATAATTCCATATATATAGGTATCTAAACCTAACTAAGGTGCAATAAAATCTTAACCATTCAAGCCTTTAAAAGATCCAAAATATCCCTATTATAAAATAAAAATTGTGAAAATTTAATTGGGAACAAAATAGAACAAAATGGAAAATTTGAGCAAAGAGTCAACTGTTGCCCGAAGTGGCCTAGCAATAGGTAGCCTTGTTGGGCTATCGTCGGGTTCTCACTAAAAAAAACTAGCCAACAGGCCGAGTAGACCTGGCACCTGCTAGCCTTGTTGAGCCAAGCACCGAGTGAGCACTGTTCTTCACTGCCGGATCATTTTTCTTGTCACCATACTATTGGAGATCTAGCACCACACTATTCATTTTCTCATTGTCCCTCATTTTTCTCTGCACTTTTCTCACCTCACTTGGGGGTAGGGGTAGAAGAGTATATAGCTTGCTTCCATTGATAACCGAGTAGGAATTTCTCTTTCCAACATACAACACATTCCTATCAAATTACAATAGCCTTCCCAAAATTAAATGGCTAGCTTGTATAGGGACTACATCACAAATAATTTCATCTTGATACTTCCCCATTTCAATTGTAAACAATACTATTTTGTTCACCCTCAACTTCCCGCTGTCATGGAACCATTGCAATCTATAAGGATTAGGGTGTTTCATCAAATATAGACCCAATTCTTCTACAAAACAAGCACTCACAACATTGGTAATGCTCCCTCCATCAATGATAGCAACACATGGCTTTTAGTTGATAATGCAGTGGGAGTAGAAAATATTATTTCTTTGTAGGCTCTTGTTTTCTTCATCACCACCATAATCTCATACAACACAAGCCCCTATTTCCTTTATTGCAACACCAACTAAAATGTAAAAGGGTGCCACAACAATTCCTTCATCACTAGAATTACCATCACTATTGTGCCTCTCATTTCATTTCTCATCTCTAGAATCTTCCTCTCCACTAGTTATCTCTCCATGGGTATTGGTAAACATCAATTTCTTAGTTGGACACTCGTATGAGGTGTGCCAATAGCCTAAACATTTGGTGTCCCTAGTTCATGGAGGTCTCTCAATACCTTTCCCCTTATCCTTAGCCCATTCTTCTCTAGGCTTTGTAGGGCTTCCTTGGTGGCCTTGGTGGTTTTGGTTGCTTTTTCTTCTCTTTAGGTTGGTGGTTAAAAATATGATTGATATAGATGGTTTATTTGGAGTGTAACTTTCTTTTGAGTTATCCCTCAATTTTAATAGCCATATGCACTATCTCCTCCAAAGTGCCATAAGAATATAACTTAACCACATTTGGTATTTTCCTATTCAACCTACTCAAAAACCTTACTTTTGTAGCCCTTACATCGTCAACAATATTAGCTCTCATCAAGGTTACCTTCAACTCCTTATGAAAATCCTATGCACTTTTATTTCCTTATCTAAGCACATTTAATTTTTGGTAAAACTCGTTATAGTAGTGTAAGGGCACAAACCTCCCTCTTATCAAGTTTCTCAACAATTCCCAAGTGGCAACCGGTTGATCCCCTATTCTTCTTGTTCGGGATGCTACTTGTTCCCACCATACTAAAGCATATTCAAGGAAATTTGAAATGGCCAATTTAACCATAGTCTACTCGCTATACTCAGGGTACTCAAACAAAATTTCCTTCGTCCTTTGCATTCAAAATATGCCTCAGGGTCACTTTTACCTTGGAAATGGGGTACCTTCATTTTGATATGCCTTAACTCTCTATCTCCCTCATCTCCTTCTCATCTTCTCACTCTAATCCCATTTGCCCAATTTTGTCCTCTATAATTTTTCTCATGGACTCCCTCATCCCATCTTTCACTCTTTCAAACTCCCTCTCAAGCCCTCTCATTTGTTGCCAATCATGTCTACCTTGCATTCTACCTCATCCTCCTCTCAACCCATGCCTACCTCTTTTCAATGGTGTAGGTGGATGACTTCCTATGGAATACTCATCCTAATCCTCTCCTTGCTCAAATAATGGGAGTGTCACATTGTTTCCTTTTCTTATCCTAGGGCTATCTTATTCTCTATAACTACTTTTTTGTGCAAAAGTTGAGGCTTAGCCTTGGTTGGTTTGCAATTTGGTTATATCTCTCCTCATCTCATCCATTTTTTCATTGAGAGTTTCAAAGGTAACTCAAATATCAAAAGAGTCTTGGGACTATTTTATTAGGATTTTACTTAGATGGCTTAGATAGAAGAAATATTCCTCACAAGAAATCCATTACTTGTATGCACTCACCCTCGTGTTTAACTCTCTTTGGCTTTTATATCAATAGGCTCACCCTCTTGCCTTTTTCAATTCACTCAAGTGCTCAATAAGTTCATCCCACAAAAGTCTCCCTAATGGATTAGGAATAAGTCTAAATTTGACAAGTCCACTAACTCTCTAAGGACAACCAACTAGATAACTAACGGTGGAAGTTGATCAACATACAACAATGAGCCTCAAGGAGTTTACATCAATCAAGTAAATTCAATGAATTCAAGAAGCTCAACAAAATTGTCTAGGGAATGAGTGAATGGACAAGTCTTAACAAAAATTTTCAATATAACACTAGGAGTTCAAGGAATATAGCATTCAAGAGCTAGAGCAAGAATTAATCAACTAAGATGATCTCACATGGACAAGTAATGTCCCAAAAATACTTGAAATGATAAATAGTCAACTATAGAAAATGCACAAAAAAGTTTTAGCCATAATTTCAACTGAAAAGTTTACTCAAGCAAAATATCAAACACTTTATAAGCAATTTTGGGAACTTGAGATATAGTGGAAATTTTAAGCAATTTTAGCCCCCAAAATCAACAAGCAACAAGAAATTTGCAATCCCCAATGATTAGACTATGAACAAGGCTCAAGTTTAACACATAAAACACAACAAAACTCAAAGAAAACTTGACCATTTTGTAGTACAATTTTGAGTTACGGGATTGACCAAATTTGAAGCCTTGTTCAATGTCTTCAATCAAAGCTTTCTCGCTCTAATACCAAACTGTTTGATATGACCTTGGGAGTGATTGCTCAATGAATTTCGTGGCTAAATTTGGGGTAAAATGCAAGAACGAAATAAGAACTCAAAACAATGAAATTTGTGAAGAAACAAGACACCAAATTCAAATACTAGGACCCTAAGCCAAAATAAAGAATTTAGAACTCTAGGAATGAAAATCAAGTCTAATAATTCATATTGATGAACCCTCAACCCAACTACGGAGCTAAGAACACTTGAAGAAGATGAACTAGGCAATCAAAGATAACCTCTACTCTATACCTTTAGATTAGCAAGAAACTATGATTCAATTTTGATAGGTTAGTTTAATATATCCTTAAGAATTTATAGACTCAAATCAAAGGCAAAGAATGGAATCCTAAGACTGGTCTTGGCCTTCATGGAAGAACCTTCAAAGAACTCTCTCAAGAGTATCTTTTGATTTCAACAAAATATCCCAGTTTTATTTAAAATGTTATAATACCATATATATATATGCATCTAAACCTAACTAAGGAGAGATGAAATCTCAACCATTTAAGCCTTAAAAAAGTCTAAAATATTCCTATTATATAATAACAGTCATGAAAATTTAATTGCGAATAAAATAGAACAAAAGGAAAAAATTGAGCAAAAAGTCCAATGTTGCCCGAAGTAACCAGGCGCTAGGTAGCCTTGTTGAGCGTAGCGCCAGGTGAGCACTATTTTTCACTACCGGCTCATTTTTCTTATCTGCATCCTTTCTCTTGTGCATCTTTGCCCTTCTATTCAAATAATTATTCAAATGCAACTTTCTTTTGCCTTCTCTTTCGTATCCATCTCTTCACACTCTTCATGTTTCTTTGTTTGTTGTGAAGGATCGTAGAAAAACAACAAAGGAAAATGTAGCGAAAAATTTTCAAAATTTTCGAGCCACATATTGGAGAGAGTACTTACTTTTTCTTGATAGTGACGGATTAACCAACATGAGGATGGGTTGCACTGGAACTTCTAGCGTTGGAAGGGAAGAAGGAGACGCCTGATGTTCAACCGGAATTCTCACCAATCTTTTACTCCTACGTAGCAAGCGTTTTTCTTTTCATCTTCCAGAGTACGACCCTACCTTGCTCTTAGTATTAGCTTTGTGAGAGCTCCTTCTTGGATAATCAAAACACCCTCCAAGAGAACAAGGAGAGATGGGGCGAAAACCACAGAGGGAGAGAGGAGCTGATAGCACACCGGAGAAGGAAAAAAACTTTAAACGCCGTGGTTTTTTTCCTTCTCTTGTTCTCCTATGATTTTTTGCCAGCTTTGGGCTTCGTCAAGCCCTAATGGGCTTGGTGCTTTGCTCAAAAATCAATCCAGGATTGGCCCAATCCTTTTAATGGGCCTCTTTAAGTAGGGCCTCATTAAATACCCAAGATTAATTAATTAATTCTAATTGGACTCTTAAAATATGTCAATATATATCAGCCCAATTAATTAATTTATTCCATTTCAATTCTCTTAATTAATTAATTATCTTTTTTGGGCCACATTAAAGCTCATGACTAATTAATTGTGGACTTAGTAACAATCCTCTTGAACAATGAATTCAAATAAAACCAAGTTTCATCTGATTTACACATCTAGAACTTAGAGATAAAATCATTTTAGAAATAGAACAACTAAAATATAATTTAGATTACATTAAAAATAGTTTACATGTTAATAAATTAAGGTCTTCAAAGTCCTTAAGTTTATCTAACATGTCAAATATGTTACAATAACTCATGATATCGCTATCATTATCAGCTTCATCGCATTCTAATGACACAACATCATATTTTGGTTCTATATCTAGTGTTTGGTAGGTATTTAACCTTTCCCTATTTACTTTCTTATTTTTGCATTCATATGCCAAATGCCTTATTTCCCCACATATATAACATTTAGAATTAGCCATGAAAATAGGAAGAAGTTGGGATTTAGAAATAAGTAACAAGTACTTTGCTAAGCTCCCAAATCCTTAGGAAGACAACATGTAGTAGGCATAGCTACTCAGATCCAATTCCTCTTTAATTATTTAAAGGAACAATGTATGCAACACCAAATTGATAATCCTAACTTAAGATCAAACTTTGAGTAAATAAAACTATCTTTTACTCTTTATATCAAGAGTTATTTATTAGAAATAATATAACTATCTTCGACTGTATTATCATTCAGTCTTTCATAGTTATATTGCATCCTACTTTTACCCCTAACAATTTCACTGTGCTTTCTGACTATAAAGGGAGGAGTTCTATGTGGACTATAACTATTTCCAATTATTCCTAAGTCCAACAATTCTTTAGTATTCATGTTGGCTTCTTCTAAATCTTTAGGATTGTATTTCATAGGAGTATCTTTGATTATTATATCGAGATTTATTATTTCTAATTTGCAGAGTATTTTATTCTTCAGCCAATGTTCTAGAGGGTTTTCTCCTATGATTTTAATTTTTTCTATGGAAAATAGCAATGCATGAAGATAGTATCCCTTGGATAGCATTTATAGTTCCTAATGGTCATTATGAATGGTTAGTAATGCCATTTTGATTGAAAAATGCACCATCTGTCTTCCAAAGAAAAATAGACAATATTTTCAAAAACATTCCCTTCATAGTATGTTATATAGATGACATACTAATATTTAGGAATAGGTACTACATCATGAATGAATATGGAGTTCCATTCTATAGGACATTCTTACCTCATGAAACATTAAAATCAGTACTCCGAGGATATGACTGGCAACAACATTTTGAAGAAAAGCCTGAAGTAGATGAGCAAAATTTAACATTAGGAAAATATAGAACAAATAACTTGCTCAATACTGTTTGTACTATAAAATTCCCTGATAAACATACCGTCACATTATTAGGAATAGTTGATACTGGTACTACTATGTGCCACGTCCATAAAGATTTAGTACCTAAAAAATACATTAGGAAATAAAAAACTGGCTCTACTGTAATAGATACAGTAGGAAATACTAGAAGGATAGATAAAAGATTGGTAGATTGCACTGTTAAGTTTAATGTTACAAAGTGCAAGGAGAAGTAATGCATGATGAATATGACCCCCCTTTTGATGGAGAAGAAAAAATCAAAGACAATGATGGAAAGCTTAACAATATGATGGTGGCCTAGTGATAGAATAGTTGTCAAAATAGATTGGTATTTAGAACATCTCTATAGAAATGAAGAAGATCCTTTAGATAACTAGAAATTCTATGTTATAAATTCTAAGGCTGTCGTTCCTAAAAGACAAACCGTAGGAAGTGCAGGATATGACAATAGTTTACCTTAGATAGTAGCTATTAACCCATTATCTACATTAGTAATAGATATTGGAATAACTGTAGGTAGTTAAGGGGATCCTAAGCCTCTCCTCTAACAGCTGGCTTTTGTGGGATAATTGGCTTCCTTAAATGGTTTTAGAGCCTTCCTTACTCATACATCTCGAGTTTGACTCTTGCTGAGTTGCCAACGAGAATAATACTCACAAGGTTGACCCAACGGGGCAGGCAGAGTTGCACACCGAAGCGTGGTGGTAGTTAAGGGGATTTTGAGCCTCTCTTTTCACATCTAGCTTTTGTGGGAGAATTAGCTTCCATAAATTTTGCTAAATGTATCTATGTTTAGCATATCTTTATCTACTTGGAACTATTTAAGATCTTTCATAGCTTGATCTTGTAATGGTTATCTTAGAATGGTTTTACATGCTATACCCCCTTTATATGACCCACATTATCCAGATGCTATACCCCCTTTCGTGGTGGAATAATAGTGGAAGGTAATAGAGTAACCTTTGAAAAAAAAAAAAAAACAGATGCAATACTAAGCTCTCCTCTATGTAGAGAACTAAATTTTGCCTCACCATTAGAAGCAGTGCAAAAGGAAAATGGTTGAAATAAATATGCTTAAAGTAGAAATATTGTAAAACTAAAAAAGATAATAAGCAAAAGGGAATCATTATAGAAGAACAAAATGGTCTTGAAAATGTTCTTGAACACTGCAAAGATGAGCAAAATTTAAAATCCCTTTAATCCTTCTTAGGCCTGCTAAATTATTGTAGAATTTATATTCCCAATTTTAGCAAATTAGTAGGACCACTTTTTGCTAAAACTAGGTCCCATGGTCAACAAAAGTTTAAAAACTTTAGTTCCTAATTCTTTTCTATGGATTCCTTAATACCTATCATGATACATTCTAAGTGAAATAATTCATTGCTCTCTCTTAACATTGCATCCCTACTTTCTCTAGTAAGTATAGGCAAAATTGATGTACTTTTATCATTTGGACTTGATACTAGATTTTCCTTATATAGATTCACTAATTTATGATTTCTACTGGGACTCTAATTATACAAGTATTTAGGGGCAATAGGTTGGATCTTATTATCCCTAAAATTTGCTAGTCATTGTTGTGGATTAACAACTATTTCTATGTAGTAATTTTTCATAGGTCCTAACAGATTTTCTATGAAATCGGTTACTTCTTCAGCTATCATTGTAATATTACACCTCTGTAGTCCATTAAGTGCATCAATTTCCCATCTATCTATTACATCTTCCCAATTTTGAGGATGAAAAGACATTATTGTCAATTCACTTCCTGTTTTATGCTGAGGTGGTAAATTATAAATTACTCCAGGTGGTTGTTGCAGTCCTACTTTTTTACCATAATAAGGTGCATAACCTCCTACTGTTGGTAAGATCCTAGAAGGTTCCCTTCTTGGCAATTGTGAAGAAGACGATTGAGGCACATCATACAAGATTTCCATCCACATCTTCGATTCTTTCTTCTCCATCAAAAAGGGGGTCATATTCATCATGCATTACTTCTCCTTGCACTGTGCAACATGTCCGAATTCTGATTAGTCGATAAAACTCTATAACTAAATTGAATGAATAAAAATTTGATTGCAATATGTTCATACAGAATACATAGTCTTTGAGGGCATATTTTCCAACAATCTCCCAATTGTAGTACAAAGACTAACAAAGTCCATAAGTGCCTACCCCTACGACATCTAAGTGTCGGTAAAACACATTTTTCTATCACATGCTTGGTAAAGGGATCTACCAGATTGTTGACAGAGGAAATTTGATCAGCCACTATCTCCCATTTCTGGATGAACTCCCGGATGAGATGATACTTCCTTTCTATGTGCTTACCCTTACCATGGTTTCGTGGTTCCTTAGATTGTAACACCGCTCTAGAGTTGTCACAATAAATGGTGATAGGCTAATCCATATGTTGTACTACTCCATATTCTATAAGGAACTTTCGGAGCTACACAGCTTCTTTAGAAGCATCTAAAGTAGCAATGTACTTAGCTTCCATGGCAGAATCAGCAATGCAAGATTGCTTGATACTTCTCCATGAAATAGCTTCTTTAGACAAAGTGAAGATATATTCACTAGTGAATTTTTTTTCATCCTTATCTATCTGGAAATCTGAGTCTGCGTAACCGGTAAGAACCAAATCATCAGCACGATATACAAGCATATAATCTCACATTTTCTTGAGATATTTAAGTATATACTTTATAGCTTGCCAGTGGGCTTCCCTTGGGTTTAACTGATATCTACTAACCATACCTACTGCAAAACAGATATCTAGCATAGTACAAAGCATAGCATATATGAGACTTCCTATAGCTGAAGCATAAGGAGTCCTACTCATTTTCTGCTTGTCTTCTTGTATCTAAGGATACTACTTGGAAGATATGGATAATCTATATAAAAAAGGTATGATAGCCTCTCTACTTGACTAATATCTTATCAATATAAACAAACTGGGATAAGCTAAATATTCTTTTCTTCCTATCTCTACGAAGCTTAATACCTAGAATATAGCAAGATTCTTTTAGTGTTATGCCCTAGAGGCAATCACTTGAACGTTGTATATGACACATCTTAATAAAAGGCATTATTTATCTTATAGTTTATTTTGTTTACTTTTGTGTAATATAACTGTTAGATAAAGTCCATAATACAACACTGTGTTAAGAAAATCATGATAGAGATCATGATATGAGATTCCGAGTACACTGTAGTGTAAGTACTTAAATAGTTCCTAGTCGTAGTATTAATGAGATAGGACGTCATTAATGCATTAAGACTAGCATGTGTTAAACTTCCTGATTTGATCAGGCAATGTTTCTCATATCCATGAGTATTGAGATACTCAAAGTTAACACGTGGATGCTTGTCAATGGAACAAGTACATTGGATGACCTAGTTATGAGATAATTACATGGATAACTATTTAGTGCCAGTGATATAATCTCAACATAGTAAACGTGCAAGTATCCTTAGAGTTGAGATCTCCAAGGTACTTTGTTTGCTGAGCATTGTGCTTTGATTCTAATCTCTAGAGCCAAATCTAGGGCCGCCTATGGGATGTATATTGGGTACATTGTGAGGTAAACGAAAGTAGTTGAGAGGGTCAATAAAGGATTCACCATTCCCAATAGAAGGGGAGAATATATCACGGCCACTTGTAGGAATTACTACTCGAGAAGTACTTGGCCAAGACGATTGTGTATTGAAAATGGTTCCAATTGATATACATCTAGAGTAGTAGGTTCCTGATACAAGTATTATTATATTCGGGATAAAATTAATATATTCTGGAGGGAGTTTGCACTAATTTCATACTCAAACCGAATGAGATATTGTATTGTGAAAGCAGTTAATTGCATTGTAGTTTGTTATTGAAGGGTTCATGTCAAGCCACTTGACTTCCTGGACTCTTGAGTGGTCATGATGTGTTGCTAGATACCGTTCATGATCTACGGAATATGGGTTTATTAATTGATGAATTAATAAACCAATCTTGATTATAATTAATATGATTAATTCTAATTAATTATGGATTATTAATCTCAAAGACGTTTGAATTAATTAATGTTCGCTACCAATTGACTGGGAAACCTAATAAGTTATACACAATGGAGGATTGTATACTCAAGATGTTATTTGATAACATAGTGGGGTTAATTGCGAGAAAGAGATGTAGTTGTGTCTGAATTATAATTAGTTATAATTTATGGGCCAAATTAGAATTATAAGAACTTGATGTTTCCAATTACATTTAGGGAATTCTAATAGTTTTAGGATTCTCAGTTTTTTAGTGAATTTTCGTGAGATATATAGGGATATGCATGAAACCTAATTTGATTAAGGGCCATTCACAGAAATAACATCTTCAAAAAAAGAAAAACCCTTCTCTTTTTTCTTTCTCTTATTGTCCTTTCGAAACCCTAGCCGCCATTTTGTTTTTTGATAGCATAGAAAAATCTTGGTGCTTGAGTGTGATCCTCCGTGTGGATTTCTATTAGAGATAATCACACACTATATTGTAGTGGTTGGATATTCAACTCTCGTGGTATTTGATCAAGAGGATTGCTGGATCATGCCATAATCGTCAGACAAGAAGAAAATTTTTATTTTACAGTTGCACAAAGAAAGGTAAAGATGTTACCTTTGTTCTCTTTATGTCTTGGTTTCCACACATATACGGATCCTAGGATGGTATCTCGTTTTTATTTTTCCTCTGCCCTATATATGATATGCATGAGATACCTAACAGCTTCTCCTAAGCCTTTCATGCTAAACTAACTAGATAGCCAAACCTTAATGGATGACGAAGTCCCTACATCAGTTCTAATGAGTAGAATGCCATCCATATAAATTACCAAGAAAATCATTTTGCCACTATCTGATTTCCTATAAACACATGGTTCATCTATGTTTTGAATAAAACCATAAGCTTTCACAATTTCATCAAAACGTATGTTCCATGCTCGTGATACTTGCTTAAGTCGATAGATAGATTTCTTAAGCTTACAAATTATTTGTTGTTGGCCACTAGCACCAAAACCTTCTAGCTGGGACATATAGATGTCTTTGCTAAGATAGCCATTTAAGAAGGCCGTCTTGACATCTATCTGCCATATCTCAGAGTCATAACGACATGCAGTAGTTAAGATAATTCAAATAGACTTAAGCATAGCTACTGGTGAAAAGGTTTCCTCGTAATTGATCCATTCTTTTTTACTATAATCTTTATCAACTAAACATGCTTTATAGGTTTCAACCTTTCCATCCGCACCTTTTTTTCTCTTGTATACCCACTTAAACCTAATAGGTTTTATCCCATCAAGCACAATGACAAGATCCCAGACCTGATTGAGGTACATAGACTCAATCTCGGCATTCATAGCTAGTTGCCATTTATCTGCATCAACATCAACAATGGCCTCCTCATATCTGGTGGGATCTTGTTCCTGATGATCCGAGACTAAATCAAAGATCTCCCCAGTCCAATTTTCTGGAACTCTTGTGGTCCTTCCACTACAAGAAGGCTTAGATTATATAAGAGCATCCAGTTGTGTTTTTCTTGGTTCTTCAATCGGGATGTTAGAAGTACATGAAGTTGAATCAGTGACCAACTTCTCTTCTAACTGTATTTTGCTTGAACCCCTGGTGGAGGTAACTTGTTCATCCTCTAAGTACCTAGCATTAAGCTAACAAGTATTTTATGCTCTTGAGGATGATAGAAATATCCACCTCTCATTCCTTTTCGATACCAAATAAAGTAGTATAACTCTGATCTTAATTTTAGCTTACTTTCTTTTGCCAGCACATAAGCTGGACAACCCCAAATCTTGAGATGATTCAGACAGGACTTTCATCTAATCTACATCTCATAGGGTATCCTAGTTACTGATTTGGAAGGTACCAATTTCAAAATATATGGCGTTGTTTCTAAAGTGTACCGCCAAAAAGAAATAAGAAGAGACGCATGACTCATCATACTTTTGACCATTTCTATCAAAGTTCTATTTCTTCTCTCTGCTATTCCATTCTGCTGGGAAGTCCCAGACACAGTTATTTGAGATACTATTCTGTGATGTACCAAGTAATCCTTAAACTCACCGAGGAGGTACTCTCCATCATGATCCGATCTCAAAGTTTTAATTAGTTTACCTATTCGATACTCTACTTCAGCTTTAAACTCTTTGAATTTATCAAAAGAGTCAGACCTGAGTCACATCAAAAAAATAAAACCAAAACGAGTGTGGTCATCTTTGAAAGTGATGAAGTGTTCGTAACCTTCTCTAGCTGGTGTAGTCATCAGACCACAAATATCCATATGAACTGCTGCTAGTATTGTCATGGCTCTATCCACCTTTTTGGTAAGGACCTTTTGGTTATTCTACCTTTAAGATAAGATTCACATTAAGGCCATTCTTCTAATCTTAAAGAACCTAAAGGCCCATCATGGATTAGCCTCTGAATCCGATTGGGATTTATATGCCCCAATCTAAGATGCCACAAATACGAGTCATTTGATATCATCTTTCCCTTTTTATAATTAGGTTTAGTTTGAATATTTTTTACTTGATTTGAATAGGATGTATGTAAGAAAGATTTCCATACATGTTTTCTGAACAAATAAATTACCATCTCTACTGATGGAAACACCAGAATACAAAAAAACAGAATATCGTTGATTCATCAATTTGGAAACGGAAATTAAATTCTATTTACAACAAGAGACATATAAAATAACTTTTAATACTAACTTTCTATTACAATAAAAAAATAAGCTCAAGATCTCCCACTGCTTCAGCCCATATTCAAGCTCCATTAACTACTTCAAGTCCATGCTCGCCCTTACTAAGTCTCCTTATCCTTTTGAATCCTTGCAAAGAGTTACAGACATGGTCAATAGCTCCAAAATCAAGTATCCTGGAGGATGTATATCGAACCATTAAAATAGGCTAGGTATACAGTAATACCTAAAGTAGACTTGACTAAGAAGTCTAAGTAATCTTTCTTCCAATGCCCCTTCTTGCCACACCTGAAACATTTTCCTTTGGGCTTCCCGTTTGGCTTGGCCTAACCAGATGCTTTGGGCTGGGCCCTTGACGCATAAATTTTGAGTGTATAAAAATCATCAAATTTAAATCCATCCCTTAGTCAAGTTTTAATTAAAACATTAATCCCAAAATACACGTATGAGCAAGTATACTCATCGCAAATACGGTATATGAAATTAATGACTATCAATACTTAAATAAACAAATACACACTAATCACTTTTCATTCATTATTTAATCGACCCAAATAAATTTAAAAAATAAGAAAAAAATAAAGAAATATATACAACCCAAGGATGTAGAATTATGCAATTTAGACAATTATCTTAGAAAACATGGTAAAGAGCTCATTAGAAATTCTCTTAATTAATTATCATCTTTACATCATGCAGGAATATAAATTAAAATTTAATCGTTTCCCAAGTCATGAATATACTTAGATAAATTTCACTTCGTTTTCCAATCCGTTAACTTACTATCTTTTGATTAATATTAACAGATTTGTTAATCAAGCTAACATAACCAAAACATGCATTAAGCTCAATTCCTTATAAGCATGAAATTAGCTAATAACCCTTTGCACAAGGTGAAATTAACTAATCTTTGATTACTTAGTCATATAATCTTAACTTCATTCCTCAAGCCCATCAAGATTATAGAAATACAAAATCAATGCAATGAAACTCTTAACATCGTTGCCCCAAGTCAATTAGAATAACTTGCATCAATTACCAATAATAACAAGTAATCAAACACCAAAGATGATAAAGAATTAATCAAACAACCAAGTTAACACAAAACCATGAATTCCAAAATAATGTTAAATTACTATAAAAATATTGAATACATAATTGTTTAAGGAAAAGAAAATAAAGATAAAGAAAGTACTCATAGACAAGCCTCTTTCTTCACACTTGAAAACTCTCTTTAACAACCTTCTTGATTCGGTAAATTACTCATTCACTAAGTGATTTTTATTTATGCTCTTGGATCCACCTCTCTTTCTCTCAATCCATTCTCTTGTGTTTTCTCTTACTTTTATAGGCCTCTTTGATGCTAAATTCATTGCCTAAGGGATCTCGGTCGAGCAGGAATTAGAAAATACCGAAATCTTTAAAAAATATCCAAATTCACGTATAGAATTTTCACCTTCCAGAGTGGACCTGGTGCTGGGTACAGTCGACCCACCTAGTGCCAGGTACAATTGTTCTTCCTCTGGCTTTTTGCTCTGTTTTCACTGGCCGGACAGAATGGACCCAACGCTGGTCTACTTGCCAGACTTGGCACCAAGTCTCTTCTATTTTCTTCCTGAATGTTACTCAGTTTCCCCTGCTTGACCAAAATGGACCCGGCACCCTGTTGGCTGGGCCGGTGCCAGGTGCATTCTGGAATTGTTCATTTTTTGATGGAATTTAACTCATATCTTTACAAATTTGCTAAAAAAACTTTTTAAAAGAAAAATGTTAAATAGGAAGGAATATGCCTAGTTATTACAACAAATGTATAACAAAACAACCTAAAATAATTAGAAAAATAATGGTGATTTTAGCCCCAGTCACGTACCATCACATTTCAACTTTTGCTTGTCCTCACGCAAAATATTTTACTATAAGAAATTATCAAGGAACACACAAGTCTTTACTCATTCCAAAATCTTTGTACAATATACCAAGGATTATAACTTCCCTTCAAACTTTATATACAACTCTTGTCAATCACACCCTTTGAAAATAATTCAAACTTTGAAACATTTGACAAGATAGCACAAACTCTTGAAATCAAATGAATCAAGTTCATACCATAGTCTAAGAAAATTATTTCACTCTTAAAGTTAAAATATAGATAACATGAATCACATAAGTCAAGCCATCAACTAACTAAAGCATTGTAAATCCAAAAATTGCAAAAACTCAAGTCATGATATAAGAAAAGCACTCCAATCTCGTTCTCTCAAATTCTTTTTTCAATGACTTAGAGAATTGATACCCTTAAGTGCATGGATTTCTCTTCACACACCGTATTAGCCCCCTTATAGTCATCACTCATAATTTTTTCAACAACTTTCCTCTAAACAATTCTTTCATTCTTTTGCTTTAGGGAATTCATAGCATCAACAAAGTGGATTTCTTTTCACTATTCGTATTGGCCCCTATAGTCAAGCAAAAATAATATTTTCTCATTTTCAAAGAGGAAGCAATCAACCCATTTTTGTTTTTTAACTCACAAGATTTTTTCACCATTTTTCCACAATATTTCTTTTCAAATATCTTTTATGAACTCACATGTCTCATCACAACTCAAAGCTAAGCAAAATTTAAACTCGTAATACAAGAGTTAGCCAATAAACTTTACCCACATTCATCATACTCTCCATATTCAAACTACATGAGTTAAATAACATTCAAACAGCAATGCATAAACAAGATCAATCAAAATTCTAAAGTCTTAACAATATCCTATCAAATAAACCAATTTCAAAAAAATCCACCAAATGAATGAAAAAACTCTTATCCAAGTAAAAAAGATAATTACACCCTTGCTAAAACAATGAAAGTCACAAAAAGTTTTGAAAATTTCAGAAAATGTGATTCAAAATGTATATAAATAGAAAGTATCTTCAATGCTAAACTCTCCCCCCATACATAAACTAGATAATGTCCTCATTGACAAAAAATTAACACAAGAAAGCATCTACAGAGGGACCAAAAATGATAAAAGAGGTAGAAAGTTAAGTAATACTCTCTAAGTGCAATAATGCTCCAAACAATATGACCTTGGAAAAGAATAGAAGAACTTGTTCAAGAAGACTTTATTCAAACCTACAAAAGATAACACTCAAAAAAGCACAAAGAAAATTATAATTAAAATAAAACACACCACACATGAGACACAAGAATGCAAAATACTACTAGAAGGCCTAAGAAAACAAATAAAAACCAATACTCACTCCACCACACTTAAGATAGGATATAGTCTCCTTATTACTAGAGGAAAAAGACACATAACAAAACCAAACACAAAAGATACAAACTCTTTCCACTCATCACACTTCCTTATCAAACCTTTGTAATTGAAATTACAACTTAATGTAGAAGATATGCAAGATGAATGTAGAAAGGAGGGAGGTTTTTTGAAAAAGGTAATGTTTATGAAACCAATTTTTCTTAGTGAAGCAAAACACATAAACCTCATTCTCTAAAATTTCTTTAGACACACAAATATCTTTTTCAACATATGAGTGCAAATGGTATCTAAAGAATGCATCAATCTTAACATCACCAATTCGCCCTTCAAAAGATTTGTTGCATTGACAATTCCCCTTAAAACTTAGCAATTGAGTTCTTAAAGATAGGATCAAGAAATCCTTATTTTTCAATGCTTCTACAAATACAAAGTAACCTCCATAAAATTGGGGTGAAGGGTAGAATTCGTCAACATCCTCCAAGGGTTTCTTAGAATGAATCATTGATAAATCCAACTCCTTAAGGCATGCTAAAATCATACATCGTCATTGGGACCATTGTCCTCCAAGAATGGAGAGCAACCTAAGAAATCATGTGACAAAGAAAAATTAGAATTATTAGCACATACAAGAGAATCGAATACCTCCCTTTCCATATTGCATAATTGTTCCTCGTATTCTCTCTCTTTTTCTAGGGGATTCTCTTGTTCAAATGTATGGGCTGTTAGGGTATCTTCAACCAACTTGGCTAGTTGTGTTCTTGTAGAATTGATTTGTTGGGATGCTTCTTCATGCCACTTAACAGGTAACTTTGTATTGGCGATAAAAGAATGGATTGAGGCTTCTAGTGACATCTCACAAAATGCATCAATTCAAACTTGCAAATTTGCTAAATTCTCATAATTGTGGCTCCTTTTATCTCATGCCCAAAAGTAATTGTCCATGATCATGTCAATCACGTGATCAATGAAAAACAAAAACCAAATCAAAAATAAAAATAAAAACAAACAAAAATAATAGAAAATTAAATGAAATATGAAAAAATAAATAATAGAAAATTAAAGAAAAGAAAAACACACATATTAGATATATTCACAAACTACCTAAACACAAAAGCTAGTGGTATTTGCAAGTATAACATGGACTAAGTTAGTCAATTAAGTTACACAATGTACAAACAACAAGACATCGCACCTATTTACACAAAGAACATCTATACATATTTACTTATAGACATATAAACATATAAAAATGGTTAAATCAATGAAATTCCAGTTTTCATGATATTGTTCCTCGACAACGGCACTAAAAACTTCATGTGTAAATTTTGAGTGTATAAAAATCATCAAATTTAAATCTATCCCTTAGTCAAGTTTTAATTAAAACATTAATCCCAAAATACACATATGAGCAATTATACTCATCGCAAGCATAGTATAGGGAATTAACGGGTATCGATCCTCAAAGGAACAAATACACACTAATCACTTTTCATTCATTATTTAACCGACCTAAATAAAGTAAAAAAATAAGAAAAATAAAAATAAAAAATATATACAACTCAA
The DNA here is from genome assembly GCA_026120185.1 of Voacanga thouarsii. NCBI lineage: Eukaryota > Viridiplantae > Streptophyta > Magnoliopsida > Gentianales > Apocynaceae > Voacanga > Voacanga thouarsii. The sequence continues at coordinate 1,336,545 of JANUWF010001625.1, forward strand.
CGATGTAGGATTATGCAATTTAGACAATTATCCTAAAAGAAAGATAAAGAGCCAACTAGCAATTCTCTCAATTAATTATCATCTTGGCATCATGCACTACAACATTTTTTCCTTTTAATGACATTTTTATGTGTCACTATAAAGGATTTTTTCTGACATATAATCTATTATGACACATAAAAAGAGTGTCATCTAAAGCAATATCAGGAAATGTCTGTTACATATATAAATATCATAAACAAATGTTACCATAAGAACTTACGATAACGTATGTAAATGTGCTTACAAATTCGTCATGTGACATTTGTTAGTGTTATATAAAGTTAAGGCAGAACAAATATTTAAATCTTTTTTAATACATAATATTGTCACATTTTTCAACTATGGTGACATCTACATACATTAGTATTTATATGTTTTATGACCTTTTATAATGTTAATAATTGTTCCAAATATAACATAAACAATTGTCAAAATAATTATTGTTTTCTAACATTTAGTATAGAACATATCTATTCTAATGTGACAAATTTTTATGTCAGTAATCATACATTTCATAATACTTGTGTGTGATATATTATCCCTAATATGATAACATTTATATATGTTCTCTTTTTCTGACAGTGTTGATATATAAATGTCACTATATTTAGAATATTGTAACAATTTAATATGTTACACCAATTTCAATTAATCCCTGTGACAACAATTTACATTGAAAGAAAGGAAAATATCTATAAATTTAATTTAAGTTCAATATACCACCAAAATACATTTATTATGAAATATCCTGGAATCAACTAAATAAACATCAAATGCAAGAGTACTTTAGCTGTAAAAATCCTAAATTTATTACTTTCTATAAGATTGCACAAAAATCATAAAATCGTGTATCCTATAAGAGCTGTAGACTAATGTCTGCTCCAACTCAACAAGCCTACTTCATTCTTCATTTCTTTCTACCTATATAACAAAAAATTTTGTATCAATTAATTGAAAAAAAAATTTTGATTTTCATAGAGAGTGCAAGTGAATTGGTAATATACCAAAGAGTTTGGCCAAACAATATTAGTGCCAAGAGCATCTCCAATGGTCTCCAACAATGAGTAAGGTCTAACCAAATGTTCTTCACACTCAATAACAGCTTGTATGTTAACCTCACACCAATTAGGACCTAAAATATGTCCACCCACATTTTTTTGTGGATTCATGTCCATAAAATAGCCTTTTGCAACAATCTTATTTGGGTCATTTAGACTTTTAAGTGACACGAAAGCACGAACCTGAATAAGAAAAAAGAGAAAAATAAAAAGAAATTCAATATTGTTGATAATTTTTATGAATGAAAATATCCCTAAATGTATAAAAGTAAAAAGAGTAAAATATACCATCAAATGTCTTGGAAGAGTAGCTGAACTTATAACATAACCATTAGATGAATTAGGAATATTAGTAGTTGAAGAGGAAGGAAATCTTGCTGGTGAGGCAACTCTTAGCTGTGTAACTGCAGGATTCAGTTGTTGTATAAGGTTGCTTTGTTCCTTAAATCAGTTTTCTTGCTCCTTTAATATTTCGTTCACCCTTAACAATTCCTGGCATTGTTCATGGATTATGCAGTAAGATGCACTTTTACTTGGCAATTAACCCCATTCATCTGCTGTAGGAACATTCAATCCAAACATGCATACCCTACCATATTTTTCTTTACCTAAAACTTGTCCAAATATGTCATTTGGACTAACAATATCAATAGAATCTGGAGGAAGTTGGGTAGTACGTTTTGTCATCTCCCCCTATTAGTGAATTAAAATGTAAGTATATTTAAATTCAATAATATTCATGGAACGTATACAATACATCATAGAACTAAATGAAATCAAGGGAAGAGGGAAGAAAATCCTTGCCAAAGTAGTAGCAACTTCGTTTCCAAAAGGTTCACCATTAGCACATGTGTAGCACTTTTTGAATAGTTCAGCCCAGGATGTAGGACGTCCAAATATCTTTTCCTAAATACAAATTAAGGTATTTGATTCTCAATGTATTCTTTTATATTAAATTTGTCAAATATAAATGTATATTTGGTAACTTTACCAATTCATTGCGAATTCGGCCATACGATTTCTTTCCAATGCAATGATTCATCTTGTTGCATGCCCTAGCTTACTTATTCTTTGCACTTCTACACTGAAAATGAATAAAGAAAAATGTTCAGATGCAATTACTTTTAATTTTTTATAAATTAAAAAAAACCACATATATTATACCTGGCCTTTTTTTTTTTTGTGCTGCAATACTCTAAAAGTCTGACAATTTGGTCTTGTATGAGATGCTCATCCCTAGAAACAAGTTGAGCTGATAGAGGTTAATTTAGATCAAAATATTTAGCCTTCAAATATGCCTTAAAGCTTTTCCATTTCTTACCCATAGATTTGTAGACCCAATCTTCAGTGCCAGGAGGAAGGTTAAATATGTTCTGTAATTGAAAGAAACAATTAAAGTATATTATATATAAAATCAGGAAACAATCAATTTCAATAATCAAAGTTGAGTACGTAGACATAAGGCCTTCAACTACAAGATTTATATAAGAAGACAAGTTATACAATTATTGAAACTCATCTTTTGATACCTTCACCATATTTATCATTCTCAATTTGTTCTCTGCAGGTACCAAACACCAATCTATGATGTCTATAGGAGCATCCTTGCTCTTTTTGACAACTGTTCCCAAAAACTCATTTAATTTTGCAGCATTGTCATCAACAGGTACACCTGTCTCATCAAACTCAACTTCTATGCAGTTCAAACTATTTGGCCTACCCTAAAGTCCAGTCATGAATGTAGGGCATCTTTTTTTCTTTGCCACTCCATTATGGCCGTTGTTGTCTTTATCAATCCCATTAACAACTGTTATATACAAAAAGACAAGTAAAATACAATTACCATTTAAAAGGTAGCTATAATTAACCCAAACCCCATCTCTAGGGATCAAAAACCAAGAAGAGCATTTCTCCATTTTCAACATCATGATGCTACTGACCCTAAAAAGTCCTACAACAAATTGCCTATGAAATATTACAACTATTTATTTCTCTTGTCAATTCTATTTGTATCATTCATTCTTCTAATTTTCCAACTTTTGGTGTATGTACAAGATTCTGTTGGTGGCATTCAATTTTGGTCCTAATAATTATAGGCACCAAGTGAATGCATTTAATTTCGTGACTGATTTTGATATAGTATCTGTGAAGGATGAAGCCTTACTAGAGAACACCCAGTAGATCAATCCCAAGTTATACTATGTTTCTCATGGCCAAACACCTAACAATTTAGGTACTCCTGCACTAGGGAACTTCCTTACTCCAACAACAACACATAATTATACATTCAGTATTTTTCTTAACAAGTGGAACATTATTTACAGAATAAAATCCTTAGAAATCACTTCCATGAATCTTGTAATAGTATGGATGGAAAAAATTATAATAGAATTTACATAGACTGAAAACCATAATCAGTAAACAAATGGCATGTGAGCACTGAATTTCTGACAAAAAAGCTTGTAATTTCTGATAAAAAGCATGTTATGTCTGTTGTTCCTCACTTCCCAAGCTTCAATGCTACCAAGTTCAATTCACTACTATCAGAAAAATAATCTGACCAATTAATATATCTCTTTATATCTTCAGCAACAAAATCGTGCAGAGTGTAGTCAAACTGAAAAATGGTGTTCAGTAGCAAAACAGTTTTATGGTTTCACAAGCCTGTTTTCATGGTTTGACATCTATAAGCAAAGTGCAGTCAAGAATTTTAAGCAGTGATAATATCTAAAAAAGTTCTTCTCATTGTTGAAGAATAATGTGGCAGCAAGATTCATTATGAGTCATTTCCCACTATATAGTTTCTAGATTTATCCCCAAATAAAATGGCAAATTTGGCTTCAACACATAAGTCTATGCATGTCTAAATTCGGCTTAAACACATAAAATCTGCTTCCAAATGCTGGTTCTAAATTCTGCTTCAACACATAAATTTTGGTTCCAAATTCTGCATATTTCTAACATAAAGCTGGTATGAATTGCCCAAAAACAGTTTCATGGTTTGATAAGCCTGTTTTCATGGTTTGACATATTCGGCAGCAAAACTGTGTACATGGTATGTATTCTAATGGTGTTCAAAATATAACCATATTTGTAAGTAGAGTGTAGTCAATGACAAACTAAGAGACAAATTGAGAGATGAGGTAAATGGAAATGTTCAAACAGCAGCATAACACCATAAATAGTTTAGCCAAATCTAGAGTAAGTTTAGCTATCTCATCAATTCTTTGCTTCAACAATAGCTGTAGATGATCAACAAATGCAGGAGGTGTCATAATTCATAAACTAGGAAATTTTGACATTAGTTTACATTATGCATTTGTGTATGTTTTATATGCTTATCATGGCTAGTAAACATGTTCGATAATCATACTTACACATAATTTTGATTGTTACAATCCTGTATAAAAGTACTCCATCCAATCTGGTATAAAAGTACTCACTCCATCCACTATATGGTTTCTATAGCATTTTACAACTCCAGTAAAGGTGTAAGCTAAACTCATCTGAAGGGTTATCAAATACATAAGATTCAATGGTCTAAAAAAATTTGAAAATCTCTATTTCCAAATATTTCAATTTTGTTGGGGGGGGGGGGGGGATACATGGTCCAATGAATATGAGCTTGATATATCATACTCCCTTTAAAAGAAGAACCTAAAGTCAGCATCAAAATTGGGATATTAAATTTCATCCTGACATGCCAGTATCACTTCTTAAAACAATGCTTTCCAAAACTCATTCCCCATCCCATCTTTCTTAAAAAGGATACCCTTTCAATAGATGTGATAATAAATCCTACCATATTCCTATAGTAGAGATGAGTAGACCAAGCTTCCAAAAGCCAAACAAAACAGTGTCTGCCATTAATTATCCACAAATTGTACCCTGCCCTCTAACAAATCTAAATAGCATGCATGCTCAAAGGAGAACTTATTGTTAATGAACTCTTTTTAAGATTTACTACACTCTAGAGGCTGAACAAATAAAATGGAGCTAGAATAAAGATAGTTAAGGACAAGGTAGCTCATTAGTCAAGAGAAGTCATTTCGGACACTTAGTTTGAAAGGTTTAACCCTCCCGAAAGAAGATTGTTTTATTATCCGCCAAATTTTCTTATCCATTAGATGGATAAGTATAACAATATATAGGCCAACTTGGAGCTAAGCTACTTGCCCACAACTGTCAAAGTAAATGAAAGATAACTATATTAAACTAAGTAACTCCGCCATCAGGGTTATCAAGCATAACGAAAATTTGAGGATCAACCAGTACGAGAGCAATAGATGTCCTAATAACACACAAGAGCTATCATTAATTTGACTCATACCCAAAGCAGGGCAAAAGAAAATGGAAGGAAGAGGAGGACTCGTATCCAAGATTTCCTCTTTCCTTTTCAAAGGAATATAAATCCACCTAAAACTTACACCTGTAAGACAAACTAATCAAAGTGAGAATCAATTTGACCAGTAACATCTGTCATGAAGTTTATAAACTACGTGTAAAAGGGCAAAGAATTTAGTCCACCCCAAGTTAATGTTCTATTCCCCAAGAAAAATGATAAAACAATCAAACACTCAGAAAGTCAAGCGAATGATAAAATTTCAAATATACACAGGTCAAATTTTGAAAATTGAAGAAAAGATTACTATTGCCATTAATTTACAAAATATTGCTCAAGGCTTATTAAATAAAAGAGCTTGAGGAGGATGAGATCTAAAAACTAGTAACTAAAACATTGCCCTAAATATAAAAAACCAGAGTTGGTAAAGAAAGACAAAGAAAAGGAAGGCAATACAATCATGATAGAAATAGCTTAGATTCTGCAATCTTTTTGAGCATATTATTTCTATTCCAAGAGAAATCAGCAATAAGCTAACTGAAGCAACTAAGTTGTTCAATTGTTCTTAACCTACTGAATACAATGAACTCCAAGGACTTGTAAGCATTTCCTAATCTAATAGAAACAAAACGAGTTGACAATAAGATAAAGTAACAGGAGAACTCTCAGTTTATTTGACATTAAACTATAAACATTATAGCTCAGTAACATAACATTAATATGTAAAGTCCCCAACAGAATACTCTTACAAGGAACATAACCATTTAAGAAAACATTGAACAGAATAAAGTCATAGTTTCCACAAATTAGAAGACAATAAATCTTCATCCTTTAACGTAGAAAAGTTTTTCAATATGTCAACATGGATAAACTAACAGAAGGTTCACACAACTTGTGCATGTGGCAAATGAAATGGTTGCAATTGTATTAGAAGCCTATGGGTTATGAATTTTATCTGAAGCCACAAACATCAAACTCCTACTGATTGTTTAGCTTGCACCTTTACTGATTGTTTTATTGCACTAAAGGAAAAGAGAAAACAGTAACTAAAAGTACTCCATCCAATCAGAAGTTAAATTTTTAGCTTAGAGGAGAAAAGCAAGAAATAACTAGATGCACTTCATCCAATTGGAAGACAAATTTATTGCTAAAAAATGAGTAAGAAGGAAGTATCTATGAGTATTTCTACCACTAAGCCTATATGATTTATCTCCATCAACACCTGTGGACATAGAATACCAAAGTTGCAAACTTGTGAATTTCTATGGAAGAACTAGATTTGGAAAAGAAGGTGTACCATGATGCCTGGAAGAGACTGCTAAAGCCTATACACAGTAAGAAGGGTTGAGACCAAATAGAAAAAAAAAATTATATAAAAGATTGAGAAGGCAAGTTAGCATAGAGGTGCTATATGTAGGAATTTGATAAGCGAAACATATATTTTTGGCACAATGCCGAGGAATTACAGGACACGTGAGAAGCACATCATAAATGGGGTAGGGCTGCAAATACAGAAATAAGGATGTCGTATGCAAGCAGTTTGAAGTCCATGTGACCATGTATTACACTGTAGGAGATAGTGATAGGACATGTTTCTGAAAGATGAATATATGGTGGGGAAAGGTTCCTATAGTGAAACTGAAGGGGAAAAGCTACACCAACCACCCCTCTCCTTGTGGGTATAGTATCTGTGAAGGCCTTTGATATAGTATCTGTGAAGTTGCCATGGGACACGTGGAAGAAACTGACAACAAAAGAGAGAGCACCTTTTTCAACAACCTACCTTTGTTAACCCACTGTGTGTGTTTGTGGGTGTGTTTTAGAGTATTTATTCAGTATTCACACCAAGAAAAAGAGGAGAAAAAAGCTAACTTATATTCTATTAAAAGTAATGAGAGTAGTCCACCAGAAGCTAATGACAAAGCACCATTTCAAATACAACCTTGCAACAAATAAATTATCTACACCTTTCGTTATCAACAGTTCACCACCACCACATCAAAGTAATCACAGAAACAAACAAGATTTGCAGTAGCTACTACTGAGCTTCATCTCTTTTCAGTACTGCTGCAACAACTATGTGGTCTAAACTATATATGAATGAAAACAATAGTTGCTGTTGAAAAGATCAAAGAAAAGAAGAAGCAAAAGATGGCATTACAACCACAGCTTCAAAATAGATGGAACAATAGTGAAAAAAACTAAAGTGAATAATGTTCAAAACAGCATAGTATTGATAACCAGATAACCACAATGGAAATAGCCTGCACATCCCTGACATTGATAACCTGATACACAAAGTGAATCAAATATATATTGTATGTATATGAGAAACTACTTTCACCTTGCATCTTAAGAACAATGAAAAAGGATCAAAAGAAAATGTAGAAATACTGGGTAGCTAGTTCCTTGGTGTGAATGACCATCATGGCATATTTTATCATGGTCAGATACAAGGGCTTGTAAAAGGTAAACAATAGGGGGAAAAAAATCACCCTATTGTGACTGAAAATATGTAAACATTCAGTAGACTGGTACATTTTTTCCCCAAGGTGCATTCATCCTTTGTGAGGTTACATATCAAACAACATGCTCTTTAGTTACCCTCATTCCTATCAATTAAATTTGCAGTCCATTCCACCCCAAGTATGTAGAGGGAAGCACTTGTGTTAAACATTAAAAGTTTTCAAGAAAATTGTAGAAAATCTCAACTAACCAACATTGAAAATAGAAAATCACTACTCAATGTCTGAAATCTATAGAAAATAGATGCAAAGTTAACCATGTTGTTCTAAATAGTAACATACACATAAAGATGCACATTCTTATTACCATCATCACTGTTAAGTTGCATTTCCACCTACACCTCCTAATTGCTCCCTTTATTTATCCCATCTTCATTTTGATTTTCAACATTAGAGATATCTCTTGTCACGTCATTCCTTTCTTACCTTCTTCCTATTTAAATTGCAGGAGTCATACCTATATGCAAGTAAACAAAATTTATTGCCATGCATATACATCAACATTCAACTTTTGCACTACTAAATTTTTGAACATATCCATGAACAATAGACATAAATATGCAAAGCCTATTACCATTATCAGTGTCAAGTTGCATGTCTTCATCTACCTCTTCATTGGCCCATTTGTTTACCCCATCTACATTTCTATTTTCATCAGGTAAGATCTTATATCTTGTGTTGTAATTTCTTCTTTGTCTTCTTCTTCGAGTTTTGGGAGCCATACCTCCTCAAGTTCTAGGGGTCATACCTACAATACAAGTGAACAGAAAATATTAGCATTTATTGAACATTGGAAATTCATAAACTTATCAAATCATAATATCAATTTGAAAGATTAAAGTACCAAAAAAAAAAAAAAAAGAAATACCAGTAAAATGAACAACATTAATTTCGTAGCACTAGAACAATAGTTTTGATAAAAAAAATTACATAAGGAGAGAAATACTATAGAAGTAAGTGTTTAAAATATTCAGAATTAACTAATAAATTGAAAACATCAAATATTTGGATTGTCAACTTCAACTCCTTTAGTATCCATTCGGACCCAATTGTGTTCTTCATCTCTGTCATGAACTTGGTGATTCCCTAACTCGCTTTGCAAATACATCTCAGTATCAGCCATTTCTTGCACTTTATAAGAAGCCCTAGGATTTGTAGTAACAACAATGCACCATCCACTTTCATATGGATCTTCCACATAAAAAACTTGTGATGCTTGCGATCCAAGAATAAAAGGTTTGTTGTGGGGTTGCACACCTGAAAAATTATCCAAAATGAATCCATCTTCATCTTTTTTATGTCTTTTACCTCTTGAAACCCACTCACAGTCAAACAACATGACTCGTTGATCACCTCCATAAATTAGCTCAACAACCCTTGTCAAAGTTCCATAATAATCTACATCTCCCAAAATTAGATGTTGGTCTCTTGTGCTTGCAAAACTTAAGGTTGTTGCTTGCACATCAACTGTAACACCCCAGAAAACCTAGGCCCGTCAGGGCCGAGGGTGTCGCCCCGTCCAAAGGACAAGGGATCTTTATAACTAGGTCACAAATAAAATTGCTGAAATAAATAATACTTAAACTAAAAAAAAGAATTTATTACAACCCAAAACACTTCACAAGTACATCCATGAAATTCAAAAACAAAAATCATAATTAAAATCATCCACTCTCGTCTCCCCAAAGTAATACATAAAATAAATAAATAAAAACACATTCTCTTCCAAGGTAGCTACTCACCCACAACAGGATCAACCTGAAATCATGATAAAAGGTGGTGAGACAGAAATCTCAGTAAGTCCGTGTGTGCTTTAGGCGTTTAGTGGAAACAGTTCGTGGATGTAAAGTGTGAAATCTTTATAAAAGAAACATTGGCAAGCAATAAACATTAGTCAAAAGCAAGAGTGTCATTTTGGCTCTTCTAGCCATACATAAGTAATGAAATCAACCACTCGAAAGAAAGGGATATAGGTTACCACACGTTAGGCCCCATAACCGGTCAGAATGCCTAACACTTTGTGCAGACTGACAAAAGTAGGTGATCGGCCTACTGGGCAAGATACTCCTCCTTCTCTATACCCAAATAACCGCCGGGTGTCCATTCCTGCAAAAATACAGTCACTTGACTAAAACAAAATAAACTGCTAGCTCGGACCGGCACGACTCACTGGAACTGGCATCTTATCCAGGAAGGACTCACCCCTCAGAGGTGGCCACCGACTGAGTGACTTACCCTAACCCTTCAAAGACTAGTCCTAGTAGTCCACCCTTATTGAGTACTCAACGACATTCCCCACTTGGGATAAAATGAACAAAGCATTGTTCTTTATGAAAATAACAATTTGAGGGTTTCCAAAGCTTTGGGAGAAATTAGTTTTAGAAAGAGATTCAATTTTGGAAAAATCTACTCAAAGACTTTTGAATAATTTAAGTGTTGGAATTAATGATGAATTCAACCCTCAATTGCTTTCAAATAACCGAGTGTCCTTGCATTCCACATTTGTCTTGCCATAAGGAAATCATTTCACATTAATCAGGTTTTATGCAGGAGCTTACTTGATTCTTACTCACAACAACAAGGTCTCGAACAGTTGACGTAATCCCACATGGGCAAATACAAATCTTAATCAGATTCAAGCCACAATCCATTTCCTCAATTTTAAATCAACTCAATTCACTACTACCATGATCCTAGTGTCCCAAGCTTTAAGGCAAAACAATAATTGAATAGGTTTATAAGCTAAGTTTAATTTGTTATTTAAAATAATTAATGGATTAGGAAATAAATTCTAATAAGTTGAAAGTTTAAATCTTGTTAAGGAAAATTTAGAGTTTATTTGATCAGGAGTCATAGGTGGTACTAGGTAAAATAGTGATTTAATGATAGCTTAGTTGTTAGAAAATAATTGATAGCTAAAACTAGTTAAGATTAAATTTAATAAGTCTTTCTTGGAAAATAATAAGTAAATCCTTAAGGGTTTTGATTTAGTAATTATTTTATTAAGTATAAATCTTTTCCATAAAGGCTTTAATTAATTTCTTTATTGTAAATAATATTTATTTATTTTATTTTATAGAAAAGTTATTATTTATTTGACTAAAATATCCTTTACATATATTATAATTCCAAATCTACCATTCCTAAGGTTTTTGAAATTCTCTAGCAAAAATTATTAGAAAATATTTTATTCATGAAATAAAATTTGCTTAGGGACAACTAGATCATGATCAAGATTCCATGGTCAACCATAATCAATAACATACTCAATCCTTCAATTCATCAAATCATCCAAATCTCGCATATAGGTATAGATCTAAATTTATTAAGACATGCTTTAACCTCTACTAGGATAAACATGATCATGGCTTCAAAATCTAATCATGCATACAAATCCTATTCGCCAATGGTGACATAATCTCTAGCATGCTTCATCACAAATACTACCAATGACATGCATCAAACCTCAACTCATCATTCAATCCACCAATATAATCCTTCCATGCATAAATCCCATCTCCTTCACAATCATCCATATACTCATGCTTCAATCTCGACAACAACACATACACAAACCCATCGCCATTCATCTTCTCCCAACATCAACCTAGAGTCATGATTCTAAAGTTTAAAGAGAGGATTGAAGGTACTTACTTGGTTGATGAATGACTTGAAGGAGTTTAAAGAAGATCTCAACTCCCAGATGGCTAATCCTGTTCAAGAAAGGTGGCAAAAGCATGGTCATGGAGGAAGAGACCATTCGGCCAAGAGAGGGAATTTCGGTCCATGAGAGAGAGAGAGAGAGAGAGAGAGAGAAGAAGAAGAAGAAGAAGAAGAAGAAGAAGAAGAAGAAGAAGAAGAAAAAGTCATTAGCATGATTATTTATATATATTCTCACTAGAGATCAAGTTTGAAGAGGATGATGTTGATAGAGTGAATTTACCTTGAAGATGTTCTTGTTCAGAAATTTCTGCTTCGATCCGAAGTAACAAGATGTTTGGAGGAGTTTGATGTTAATAATGGTGTTGATGGATTCCCATCAATGAGTAGACTAAATCTAGAGATTGTCGTGAGGGTTTGAGGTGGTTTGGAGGGGTATTAGGTGTAGAGAAGAAGTGGGTGTTCTTGGTGTAGTGTGTGTGTGTTCTTGATGCTTGAAGAAAAATCGAGAGAGGGAGAGATGGTTTGTGCAGCTGCCGATTTTTCTGTGGGAATAGGCCTGGCCAAATTCTAGTAGGGTTTAGGGAGTTGATTCTCTGATTTGGAAGGGAAAAGGAAAGGTTAGTTGTTACAATCCTTGAAGAGTATTTTTGTGAAGTGAATTTGGAAAGTAGATATCCTAAGAATATCTTAATTTGTTTGGACAGCTTGAAGTCTCCTATGGCAGACTGGATTTTGCAGTTCTTCTGGGTAATTAAGGCTGGTTAAAGGAGGCTTGTGATGGCCGAAACTAAGGTGCACAATGGTGGAGAAGATGTCTGATCAATTGAGCAAAATTTTATGGAAAGTTGTTAAACAAGATGGTTGAAATTTTGGAAAGTAATCAAGCTAAATTGCAGGGATTTGGTTGAGGGATTTTTGGACAGCCATTAATGGAATTTTGTGCAGAAGTTCAAGGGGATCAATGGAGCTCTGTTGATGGAGGTTTAAGGAAGGTTTTGACAGATTAAGGTTGGTGTTTTGGCTGGAAGAGAGATAGGAAACAAGCTGGACGAAAATCTGCACAGAATTTTCGCTGCATAGTGATTTTTCTGGAAGATTTTCGTCCGCTATTTAGAGCCATTTTGCCGTGAGTTTTGAAAGGGATTTTAGGGGTATTCAAGGCTGGTTTCTAGCTTTCTTTATGGAGGAAAAACATAGCTAAGGTGCTGCACAAAATTTGGGAGAAAGCAGCTTGGTTTTGAGCTCCCAAAACTGATTTTCGTACAGGAATTTTTCCTACTTTGCTCCAGCTTGTGCAGTCTGAAATTGGTCAAGAATTTTCAGGTTTCAAACTGATCCTAAAGACCATTTTTCTGGCAGCATTTGGGAGGGAATGTGAGCTAGAATTTTTGACCTTTTGAAGGTACAACAAGCTGGAAAATTTAGCTCATTCCATGAAGATAGATGAAGTAAGATAGAGGAAAAAATTCAGCAAGCTTTCAAGAGGGATTTTCCTCTTGAATTTTCCCACAAATCTACCATATTTTCCAAACCAAAAGAAGTCTTTTGCCAAGACATTTTGATCCTAAAAAACCTCAGCACTCTACTGGATTTTCTGGAAAGAAAAAGGCTAGAACATCTTGATCAAACTAATGAGTTGAGAATTGAGGAAAATTAAAAATCAAGGAAGGATGATTTTCCCTATAAGAATTTTGAGAAGAGTAAAAGGAGTGGAATGAGATTACTTCTATCATGTCTCTCCTAGAACATCATCACCACATTAATCTAGGCCCTAAAGGCCAAAACCATCCTTTCCCAAGTAAAATAAAATTTACTCAAGCTAAAGCTTCTATGATGGACTTTGAACCTTAGACCTCAATAATTTATTCCAAAGCTCTAACCACTAAACCACAACAACTCTTGTGGATACTTTCACTAGAAAAAAATTATTTTCTATTCAATCCACAAGCTATCTCCCTATTTTCACCTCGGGCAAAAATTACTATTTTGCCCTTCTCACACAACATTC